>JAJKLE010000004.1:0-1484435 GCA_022593225.1 Xylaria sp. FL0064 | reverse complement strand
CCCTAACCCTAACCCTAACCCTAACCCTAACCCTAACCCAACCTAACCCTAAACCCTAACCCTAAACCCTAACCCTAACCCTAACCCTAACCCTAACCCTAACCCTAACCCTAACCCTAACCCTAACCCTAACCCTAACCCTAACCCTAACCCTAACCCTAACCCTAACCCTAACCCTAACCCTAACCCTAACCCTAACCCTAACCCTAACCCTAACCCTAACCCTAACCCTAACCCTAACCCTAACCCTAACCCTAACCCTAACCCTAACCCTAACCCTAACCCTAACCCTAACCCTAACCCTAACCCTAACCCTAACCCTAACCCTAACCCTAACCCTAACCCTAACCCTAACCCTAACCCTAACCCTAACCCTAACCCTAACCCTATAATTTTATTTTTAATATACTTTTTTATTTAAAGTTTTATTAATAAAATGTTATGAACCAACAGGAGGGTGGCCAACTCAATGGGCCAAGCGCAGGAAAAGAATGAGGCGCCGGACCAGAAGAGGGGAAGAGAGGCCCCAACTGGGACAGGTCACGTGATGGATCACTGGATCACCAAGAGGAGGAAGTGAGTCTTGGATCTCTTACATTTCCTATGTCTATATAATGATCATGATTTCCTGTATCTAGTCACTCGTTTATTCTAGCTCTCTAGCTATCAATCTCACACTCTTATTTCACTTCATACTTTGAACATCTAAGAGCGACTACTATTCTATCGCGACTAGACTAGTGGTGGGAGTACCAGTAAAACCTCCCTTACGGACCACCTGCTGTTAGTCTTATTGTTACCTGCAAATCAAGAACCCCCGCGTACGTCTTATATATCTTCCGATATATAAGAGGTCCGTAACATTATCTTCCATCTTAAGGGAATTACGGCGGGTGTTAAAAAACGGCCAAGACATCTACAGAAAGAGGCTCATCAGACATGTAGCTTCTGCGATAAAACGAGTGGGCCGGGTGCAGAGCGAGATCGAAGAACTGCTCGGCATAAGAGGGGGAGGAGGAACGAAGCTAACATGGGTGTTTCAGAAATCAAAAGTGACGGAGTTACTGTATACGATTGAGAGCCACAAGACTGGCATAAATATTATTCTGCATACAATGATGCTGGCTGTTCAACTTAGACAGCTTTCCAAGTAAGTTAAGAAATTCGCGCCCATATCAGTTTGTAGCTGTTTATAATAATAAACCTGCAGAGAAGATGATAGAGGACATAGCGCAAATAATGTCGACGAGAAGGAAAGCATCTTGAGTGACACAGAGATGGCTTTCCAACAAGCAGAGAATATGGTTGAAGTATCGTATCACTCAATCCGAGAGGCTGGCATGATGAAAGCTGCTTCGCGACCTTTCTCAGATTATGAGGAAAATCATGATAGCGAAGACGCCGAAAATTCCCAGAGCCAACAGATTCAGATTAGAAATGTGGACTGTTCCGATACTGCTACATGGTTATACGAACTTGTCTTCAGTCCAGCAGTTGAAGAGAGAGCGGAGATATCAAATTCTGAGTGCGAACAATCTTTAACCCCTGACAATTCCGTAACGTACGGGTCGCGAAAGGGCTCAGGAGATCTTGCGGCAAACAGTTCATACGCTCGGAGTCTTGTTCCCTATCGCTCCTCTTCACTCAATCAAATTCAGTCCCTCGAGCAACACCCACATTCAGCCCCGAAGGTGGTCAACGAGTTGCTATCCGAATGGACGACTCTGACCAAGGGAGAAATCGTGGCGACAAACAGACTCGAGCAACAGGAAACTAAACCTACCCATAAATCAGAATCTGATGCTGTTGACGTCGCTGAGAATGTGCTCAGATTTGAAGATGCGATCGGAAGGAGATATAAGATTCCATCCCACCTCGTCAGAACATGGAAAGTAAGTCTTTACCTTTACATAAGTTCATCGGAATGCAGTATATATATTGACTGATAACGATTAAGGACATGGAGGCAATGATCAATGAGATGTTTACTAACGTAGACGTCTTCCGCTCTCTCGTCAAGGCAGGCAATTATGATTTACTGGATTCGAGAGGAAGGGTCATACCGCGCGTTTCGTGGAAGTATACCGCCAAACCAACAGAGACCTACAAAATGGTGATGTGGATTTTTTTGAACGGCACATCAAAAGCGGGACAGAGCAACCAACCAAAAGGTGGCAAGGAGAACCCCAGACCTGCGAGAAAACGTGAAAAGCCAGTACTAAGCCCTCTACTGTACAAAATCTTGACGCTGTAAATATACCTGGAGCAGTCCTTAACAAGTCATTAAATCCTCGGCAGCTATTCAATAATATGTCCATCTCGACTCGCTAGATTACTGTGTGTTGCCTTAGCACAAGTTTCATTAGAAAGAACACCCTAACTTAGTCCAGCTGCCATTTGCGACTCGGTCGTGCTAGCATAGTTGCCCTGAATAAACTTGGATTGCACCGCAATCCCCACACAGCATTGCCGTGCTTAGCTACTGGACACCATTCCCGCCCATTACTCAAGAAACCTCCTTTTGACAAGGGAGTCATATTGTAACCGATATGTTTCTTTTTATCGCTACAATCTGTCGGACCGATATTGTTCTCTAATAGACGAGGAATATGATACCAATCTATCTACCGCGCTCTCTAGCACCAGCGGGGAAATACGTGTCATCATCTTCGAAGCCACGAGCAATTTCCGAGTTCCTGCGATGGCTCGAAATCTTGCCATGGTCGTCTTGGCGTGCAGAGTTGCGGTTAGGCTGAGAACCTGACGAGCTAGATACAATGTTACTCTGCGCGTTCCCCGAAGTTTGGCTGCGTTCCTGAGTGTCCATTTGAGCTGGGCCGGGACCAGCATGGAAATTACCCTGTAATGAGTACGTTAGTGTCGGTTTATTTTCACGGTGCTGCGATAAGTTTCTCACACTTGGATAGGTCGGTTGCGCTCCATGGCCACTGCAATTGGGTACCTGACCATAGCCTTGGTATTGTTGCTGTTGCCAGTTATAGGAGGGCCCATACTGAGGGATAATACCAGCAGCACCCATTGGTGGTTGTATCTGAGTTTGCCATTGCAAGACATCAGGATAATTAAGGGAAAACGGTTGGCCATATTGTCCCTGGTGCCCTAGTCCTGGTGCAACCGGGAGTACGTTTAGACCTGGGGGCGGCGAAAGGGATGTCGGATTTCTCTGGGGTTGTTGCCTAAAGCCAGCACGGGGCCCTAGCTGCGAGCCTGGTGTCGGCGGTCTCGACTTCTGCTCAGTCTTCCCGTTCTTACGCTGCCCATATCCGCCTGGGTTTCCCATAGTGATTAAGGTAGACAAGTGACGTGTTGACTATGGCTTGATTAAGTAATTAGAAAGTATATCCAGACAACAAGCAACGGGGGGGTGTTGGCTGGTTGAAGCTTAAGATGTAGAACTCGTTAAGAATGAATAATAGACGTGTGCGATCTTACCAGGTATGTAGGTAGCTGGGCCTTGTGGGATAGATGTGTGAGTCGCCTGTGTCTTGTTGGCTGTGTGGTAGCGGATAGAGTATGTCAGCTGACAACAGGCTACTGAGGAATATGGCTGCTTAACCTCTTAAGTATATGTATTATTTGCAGGGCACAGAAGGCTCTTAAATAGACATTCTAGGAAGTGAAAGATATGAGAAGAGGTGTGTTGTTTGGTGTTGACACAAACACAGTGGACTTGTTACATCTTAAGGGATGCGGGGTTGTATCAATAATGGACATAAGATCATTGTCTCACAATACCTTACTAAAAATATCAAACAAACAAACTCACAGCGTGTTTATGGGTAGATATAATGCGATTAAGAGGTACTCAATGGATTATTATTTGGCTTGAATGGACTCCCATTCAAATACTTGGATTGGTGAAGGATTGAGTTTTCAGCGAGGTGGATGTACTTCACTACATAAAGTCGACAGCCAAAACTTCAATTATATGAGAGATTATAAAGTGATATGTCATTTTCGAGGATATATAAGTCCGTCGCAAGGGAAAATGATATTATGTCAATTGTTTTCATTCTTAGATTAACGCATAAGAAAGATAAGAACTCCTGAGGGTTTACAAAAGTTTGAGCCAGTATCTAGGTCAACCAACATTGTGTAACGTGGAGAGGTTGGAATAATTACGGAGTCATGCGAGAATACAGTATTAGTACTCATAAATTACGAAGAATCAGACGGTACAAATTGACGGGTATGAAGTAGGTCAAGCTTTATCATAAGGTACACGCCATAGTAGGGCGACATAGTTAAAGCAAGGGACTACGGATGGGACTGTAGGGAAGCGATGTTGCACAGAGAAAACAATCAAGAACCAACCAAGTTAGAGATCAGTAGCTACATCGGGGTCGTATGATACTCCCTTGTGCCGTAGCTTTTACGGGATTGTTGAAGGGAAGACAAGGTTTTGTATAGAGTTTCGTGAGATGAAACACACCCGGCTGGCGCGTCACGCAATTAAGAGTAAGATAGCAAGAATTTCTACTCTAGACGTCCTGTTAGAGAGTTTCTATTTGTCTTTGCTTTCAATTGGCTCTGAAATAGTGTCATTGGGGTCTTATTCATGAGGGAGATGACAGCTGCAGCTTGCTTCTCAACTCCCTCACCACTATACCAATTTTGTATATCCAAGATGACAAGGGGATCAACGAAAATATGGGCGCACTCGCAACTAGAACACTGTGGTCACATAAAATTTCATGAAGGATCAAATTAAATAGGAGCTGCAAGTTGAGCCTGACTGGGATTGGGATTGGGTTGGGGTTGGTTGGCATGAGATAAGACTGTAGGGGGTACTTAGTCAGCCCATCCAATCAATCTAGCCTCCATGGGTTGCATCTGGGGTAGGACCATCACCCGACTCGGATTTGGTCTCGCTTAGGCTAATTCTCTATCTACTAGCTGTCAAAGTATCATCAACTGTACTGCACGCCTATGTATTTCAGACGTGGGTAATTGAGCACGAGGGTCTCACGTGTGATACACTGCACTGACTGTTCTGGTTAACAGTTTATCACGAAAGCCCCTCTCTGTACCCCTGAGTACGAGGAATTCGTGCACGTGGCAATGCAGAGGGAGCTTGATGTAATCATTCCCCCTCTCCCTCCGTGTTTGCGAAACAATTTATTCAGGATTCCCGTCTTTGAACATGAGTTTAGTCCGCTGCTCTCGTGATATTCACAGAGACAATGTACACCATATTCGCGATCGGAACCCCAGATGTTGCTGGTTTGGGTCAGCCCCGCGAAACTCCGGCTCCAACCCAGAGGCCTCGCCGTAAACGAGCTCAGGTAGCGAGGGCTTGTGATTGGTGCCGTATACATCGCATTCGATGTGATAGTGCTCATCCGTGCTCGAGATGCATCGAGCGAGGTGGAGACTGCACCGTCGAGGGGAAAACTGACCTACGCACCACCACGCCTCAAGCCTACCGAACTATCGAGCGGCTGGAGAGACGAGTACGTGAGTTGGAGCAAGAACTTGAGAGCTATCGCAGGGCGGCCACGCCAATCAGCTCGTCTCACACATCCCCTAACACTCCTGGCAGTCGACCTGTGCCCAGTGTCGAAAGAGATGGCTCTTTTGGGAGTTCCAATAGCCGCCAAGAAGTCAATTGTAGCGTGGTAGTACACGAAGGCATCCGGCTACGCACCGCACGGTCCCAGTACGAGACATGGTATGGTCCTGGATCACTATACTACTTCATCAAGCGGGTTAATGATTATTTAAACTCTACCTTGCGGCAAAGCCGCCCTATTAACCAAATGCTGCCCGATCCCGAGAGCAACCTATTCGAAGCACCTGTTCAGAATGGCCTCGACGGCCAGGAAATTCCAGTTGCTCCGACTGTCGGGAACAGCTTCGCTACTAATACAGGAGAGCCGCTGACGCCGACTCAAGAGGAGTACGTATTTCGACAGTATTCCTTTCCTAACCTTCCCTCTTTACTACGCATCTTGCATTTACTCAGCTTTCCACTCGTAGACATACTTTGCAAATCGGTGTCGCAATGAGAAGTTTCTAACTTTCAGTCTCTGAATAGATATTTTATTAGTCTATACTGGCAGTCATACCACACTACCCTTTTCGCCCTAGATGAGACTGCATTCAAGGAGCACTATCGCTCTCTATGGACAACTACGAGTCGAGAGCGCAAGCCTTCTCCCCTTGTCGATATCGTCATTGCACTATGTATACAATATGGAATAGCATCGAAATCTTCACCGGGACATGGTAGCACCTCGACATGTGCCGAAAGCAAAAGTCGCGACCCAATCATCGCTGGTCGATGGTATTTTCAACGCTGTCAAGCACTGCTGGCGAGCCAACTGGAGAGCCCTACATTGACGACATTGCAGTGTCAGATCTTATTAGCAGCGTATCTCTGTAGTGGGTGTTTCCCCAACATGGCAGACAGTACCTGTGCTTTGGCCGTGAGGACAGCTTATATGCTAGGGCTTCACCTCGAGCCACCAATAGAAATCCCAAAGCGACAGAGGGAACTCAGAAAGCGCCTGTGGTGGGCGCTTTACATTCAGGATTCCAAGTCCAGCATGAAACTCGGCCGTCCATTCCTATTAAACCCTCCCAACGCTACGTGTAAGCTCCCCGCAGATGATCGCGAGGAGGCACTCTCCTCCGGCTCCTTTTTCACTCCGATAGCAGACGGCGTGACGTGGCTTACCTTCAACGTGGAGAATATTAAGCTCTTCCGATCATTCCGGGAAGCCTACAACGGGTTCTATAAGGGACCCGCCTCTGTGGGCATATTCATTGACCAAGCCGGCAAGGGTGCGTCAAAGTGCATTGAGTCTCAAGCAGAGTTCATGGCCCCTTACATAGAGCGCATTGAAGAGTGGGTCAAGGGAGTCCCGGAGACTCTCAGGACAAAGCGCTCTGGCAGTGGGATTCAGTTTTCAACTGATGGCTCTTCATATGAAATCGAAGAGTTCGCATCTCTTTGGCTTCAGCGACAACGCCTGCTGCTGGAATTAACATATCATCATTTATCCGTAAACCTCCTGCGTCCCTTTATTCGTTTTGGCGTTCGGTCGGCAGACACTCCATTAGCTGATAAGTACGCCACACAATGCGCTGCTCATGCAATAACCCTCACCCAAGCGATGCATCACGTCATCAAATCAACTTCGATTCTTAGGGGGTGGAATGAATCGTTTCAGTGGCAGTGGAATGCCACAATCTCTCTTGTAGGCTTCGTGTTTGCTTACCCGAGCCATTCATTGAGTCCCGCAGCGCGAAACTCGATCGATCTCTCCGTCGCCGTATTTGAAACGTTTGTGGGAAGCCTGGCCGCTGCGGTGAAAGCAGTGACTATCGCGCGAGACCTCAGTGCTCAAGCCGATGTGCTCACAAAGCAAAAGCTTGGCATCGCAAATTCTGTACCAAGCCAACCAGAGCTGTCTTTGCCATTCGGCGACCTCCAACTGGACTTTGAGAATACGAGTAGTAGTATTTCAGAGGAAATGAGCACCGGTACACTCCACTGTCTGTTATGCCAGTCGATGGATCTGGTGTACTCTGTGGATGCCCAACCCTTCGAAATGCTACCATGGCCAGGCGTCACTAACTTCCAGACTGATCAGTGGGCAAACATATACTAGAAGTCTCGGTGTGATGATAGACTGAACGTACCTTAGACGGCAACCTTGAAGCATGTTTCGTGTGCCAGCATTTGTGGTTAAGTGATAAGCGGAATAGATTTTCATTACCACGTATTCTTACATATTTGCTTCGCTGTGACACCCAAGCTCATTTAGTGGCCCTATGGGATGGTGATACAACACAGCGTCAATCATCTTCAGTATGAAAACACAAGAAATCATTGATATTGCAAATGTGCGAAATAAGGGGGTTAAGAAAAGAATGACTCCAATTGCTAGTATCTATAAGTGCGTACCAACAGCGATTCTACCGACTGTTCGGCATAAGCCTCGTCTAAGACTATGAAACATCGCCCCAACTCCTGCCAGCTACTGTGCTGTCAAAACCGCCCTCAAGTGAATGTCGCCGCGCTTCATTCTTTCAAACGCATCCTGAATTCCCTCTTCCGTCATAGGAAAGGTCTCAATCGTCGGCTTGATATTGTGCAGGGCTGCAAAAGCAAGCATCTCGCGATGAATGTTTCTGGACGCGACCATAGATCCCTGGATACCAACCCCTTGGAAAAGGAGCGGCTCGTACGGGATCACCAACTTGTCGGTCGACACCGAGAGGGGGTAGACGGTAGACTCGGGTGACATAATTGGTAAGAGCAAGTCCCAGTCTGGCTGTACTGATGTAGTAACAAGAAGCCGGTCGATTGGTGTTGATACCTCAAGCTTTGTCTTGCCCTTGATGGCAATGAATTCGTGCGCACCAAGCTTGAAAGCTTCCTTCCTTTTGGAATCGGACCCCGAAAGTACTATCACTCTGTTTCCCATCTTGGCAGCGAACTGGATAGCGAGATGTCCTAGTCCCCCAAGTCCAACGACTATAAACATATGATCAGCCCGAAATATCATCTAGGCGGATACTCGAGAGACGAGATCGGCCACAGAGTGACTGGCACGTAGGATACAATGACAGGGGCGACGGAGAGAGTTACATACCGCCAATTGTCTCGGTCGGTTGGGTGTCGAAATCTCGCAGTGCAGCAAAGACTGTAGCGCCAGCACACTGCAGGGGAGCAGCGTCGACATCACTCATGCCGTCTGGGATCTTGTGCAGAAACGCCTCTCGGAAGATAGCGTGGGATGCGAAGCTACCTTGGTCAAGGTCATGGAACCCATACAAAGAACGCTTTACGCAGTACGTCTCCCTCCCGGTCAAGCAGTGACGACAATAGCCGCAGCTGTCATGCTCGAAGCCAAAGCCCACGCGGTCGCCTTTCTTGAGATACGCGCAGTTTGGTCCGACAGCCTCGACAACGCCAACACCCTCGTGGCCCAGAACTATATCTTGGTTCACCTATTTTCATTCGTCAGCCGCCCTCATGATTGTGATGTTCGGTGAAAGAATGCTGTTATCTTACGTAATGGAGGTCTATCCGCGTTGGGGCCGTCGTTAGCAACTGTCCGTGGAATAAACAATCTACGTGATTTTGAGACTTGCCTGTCCCACATAGGCCGGATGCAGTGATCCTCATCAGCACCTGATCACCAGTGAGTGTATCAGGTTTGGTGGTCGTGCTTTGTACAGGAATGCCGGCTTTGGAGCCTTTGAAAACCGTGAACGAAACCATGGTGAAGATGATGGGTGTTTATCAAGTTAGGGTCTAGGAAGTGGGTCTCTAAGTCGAAACTGTAGCTTAGTGTACAATCAATCTTGTACTTCAAGTGTTTCTCCAAGTTGCATGTTGGACGTCGACCTCCAGCTATATATAAGGTGCTGGAGACCATTGGTAACTATGGTGTATGACTCTGTAATATCGAGCTTAACCGTAGAATAGTCTTCCCGTGTGACATATTCCTAATGCCCGGGAGAAAGTTGACGGCTCAACGATGAGAAACCATCCGGTGCAACTTAGGAAAGCCGGATTGGAGAACGCCAGTGAGGGATCGTTCGCGCCAGATAGGGATCGGTCATGACTACGCAGATCTGAGGCCAAGCCGGAGCAACCGAGTTTACGTGAACGTATAGGCAGCCTCATTCTGTCGGCGATAGCCCGTAGAAATGAGGTCATTGTAGAAGGAGTCGAAGTTCTTAGTTTTAAGTCGGAGTTCCCCCGGACATTTCAAGGTTTACTTAACTACCCCACGTTCCGTAAGTCCTGTTGTCCAGCGACTCCGGGACTCCGAGAACCCATTTGGGATCTAGTGCGACTTAAACTCCGGAATCCTTGTCCATTTGTCCTATTTTGGCCGAGCAAAACAAGTTCATCTAGAGTACGTCTTATCTACCTCATAGGTAACGATAAATGTAGGACCGCCTTATAAATGAACCACTCTTACTCTCCTCAAACTATGCATTGAAGTGGAGTGAGTGGAAAAGATGGTTAACTTAGTCACCCAGAGACTAAGTCAGCATGCATAAGGGGTACGAGTATGAGGGGGGTCTGCTAGATGACCACAACACACGCAAACAATTGCGAAGGACTTTCAAGAATTGAACCCGGGTTTCTTCGATCAAGTGATTCTTAAATCGGATGAATCAATAAGTGTCATAGGAATGTAGGCTCAGCCTGTCTCTGAGAGTGCGAGAGACTCTATTCGCAAAGGCAGACGAAAGATTCGTCCTAGAACGGGTAACGAGCCCAAGAGATCCCTATTGGCTTTGTTGGAGATTCTTTGGGACGCGCCTCGTGCAAAATTTTGGGACGCGACTACTCCCGATGTATCACATCACTAACTCAATAGACCTCGGTTGTTATATGATAGGTTGTCACACATCAGACACGATCCGCAATATAATGATCTATCGCTTAAGCTGAACTATCAAACTGTGTTATAGCTAGGTTACACTCAGTTGTAATAACTACTGGGCGCGGCAGCAAGTCAATGATAGCGCATTCAATGCAGTCGGTCAAACAGTGGTGGTCATAGCCCGTCCGTTATCCGACCCGTCTACTTTGGTAACTAAGCCTCAGTACTGGAGGACTAAAATGCAGCAATCTCGTTGTATATATTCACTCAGTATTCGAGAGCGGAGAATTCCATTGAGAATAGAGACGGTACACCTTACATCAATCGACCGAACATTCGCCAAAAAGACCACTGCTGAAAACAACCGCTGAACAACCTCTGTGAGCCAAGCGTGGAAGATGAGTCGAGTGGCACCGCTGCACGTACTATTTGCGGTGCAACTCAGTTGCCGAAGACGAAGGAGGAAACTCTGTGTCGATTGTCGTATTGACAACACCAAACGACAACGCGTAGCCGTACTTCCAGCTATCTGCTCCGGGCAAGACATCGCGAGGGACAATATCCGCGCGCGACTCCCTGATCGTGGTGGTATTCGTGCCGAAAAGATCGTCGCGGGTTTGGACGAAGTCGGGAGTGATCTGGTCGTCATGCGTATAGCCCATGACAAGCTCGGGCACACCGATTGGGTACGCGGCGTCTTTCTGATCGTATCGCCAGGTATGGACGGTTTTTCCGTATGTATTCACGAGCACGTCTTTCATGATTGTGTGATCCACGACATCAGGCATGCCGGGTTCGACTAGAAATCCCGAAGTGACTTCGTACGAGTGACTGTGCCAGAATTGACGCTCTCGAGACCATGTTAACACCATCGCTCTGTCTAAGGAACATCGAGATATCAGTACCTTCGTAGTCCAACGTGGCGAACGCATCCTCGGTGATGATGTATTCGATTCCAGCGAGGTGAGCTGGTGTCGTGGCAGTGTTATACACTATACATTGGAGCATATCATCTCGAATTATGACACAGTAATGATTCGCAGAAACTTCGTAGTCGGAGTCTTCGAAAGCCCTTATCAGTATATTTTTGATATAGGCCGTACGGGAATGGCGCTATAGACTGCTACTTACGACCCGACACAAAATGGAACCCATTGAGGAAGAGGACAGTACCCTCAGGCCCAGCTAGACCGAATGGCAGTGCCGCGAGGATGCTTGATGGGAAGAGGCCAATCAGGCTAGTGAGAGCGAGGAAGAACTGGCGTGAAAACATGGCTGCGAAGGCTTTGGAGTCGTATGGTGTATCGAGAAGTTTGTTTTCAAGCTTGGTTGTCATTATCTAGCAAAGCCGGCAATGGCCACTTTATATAGACATTTGTCGGCATATCAAACTATATCCCCGGTCGAATTGAGTGTTCAATCGGCGATTGCAAATATTCTCCTCGTCTCTTCGCGCTCTCTCTCCCTCTCTCTTTCGCGGACGTGATATCCACCATACGAGCGGCATTTCCCTAGCTTCCGAACTTTCGAAACCCGCCGCGTGGAGTGCGCATCATGGCTTCATTGCGTGCGAAGACTATTCCCGTCGATTTTTACCGTCGAGGAACTTTGACGCTCGCCGGTAGCCGGGTGTCAAACTCTCCACAGCAAATGATAGAAATGGTGGTCGCCGATTACATTTTGCGTCTCTCGGGCACTTGAATCGTAGACGACCCCCTGACCCCCTGACCCCCTGAAGGATACCATAGATGCAAAGGCGGCCGCTAGTTGGGAACAAACTAGAGTCGCCGACTTCAAGGGGGGCAAAAGCGTCGCTTATATCCCGGCCGATAGCTTTTTTCCGATCGGATGAGCAAAGTCTCCCCACCGAATGAGCACATTATGATGACCCATCGTTCGACAGCTTCAGACCTTGAACCTCCCCCCGAGCCCCCTTCAGTCCGTCGTAGTATAAACACTGTTGGGTACAAGCATAGTGCTACGTCAGCAGGCCTGGAACCCGACAGCCGTACAGCATTGAAAGGGTGAGGGTTGATTTAATCCATTGCTCTCCCGGCCATAAGGAGGAAATCGGTCGTCTTAAAAGCAAACGGTCTTTGCTTTGGATGATGAAGATGATGTCGTCGAGGCATCTTCTCAAGAAGAAAATCAATTTCATAACAATTCCGGGCGACGTTGATAGTTATAGACACATTGAAGGCATTAGCGTTGAGCACGCCATCGCCCTTGTCGTGAGCCGGGCGGATACCTATGTTGGACACTCGGCTCGAACGGTTGTCAGATATCCGCGATCCCTGTCTGCCGAGAGCCACCCGGTATTTGTGGCCGCTTACATGACTCGGATGGCGTTGATCAAGTTCTTACAGTGCATAAGATAAAAGTCGATAGAGTAACATTGAATTATGCTCATCATCATGATATTATACTGAAGTCTCTTTCTTGTTAGTCATCGAACGATACAGCCAGTTGTGGTATGACATCACACCAAACGACTGACAAGAGCGGATTGTGAATTGCGAGTCCAATTGGCTAACTTTTTCAATCGTCACACTTACTTAGAGCGGGGGTTGACATATGTATATTTCGGGATCGAACGACAATGTAGTATACTACTCCGCACAAGGTGACAAATTAGATTGTCCGGTGTTCATGTATTGAGCATCCTTCATCTGCTGAAATCGCAGGCCTTGCCTAACATCGGCCACTTTCGGTGTTATCCAGCCAGCACTCCATGGCACGCATAGCAGTCATTGGCTACAGTCACCTCAAGAATGAGTTTTTAACGATGCCTGGTGACACCAGGAAACCATCATGTCGTCTTGGTAGAGAGGTGCTGTAACCCAGCATTGACACCAATTCTTCAGAATCTTAAGTGTATGGTACCAGCAGAGAAATGAAGCAGTGCAGATAACTTGTCAACTTACGTTGTGTTGAAGCGTAAGGTCATGGAAAGATAATCCGGTCGCAATGATCAACAAGGATGCTTCGCATATTGAGTTTGTCTTACCCGAAATGGGTAATGAGTTCATCTCCATGGGGCGGCAATATAATAAATCATGTCCAACGTAACTACTGCCTCACTGTAGCAGATGGGCCAGCGGGTCTCAAAAAGTGATTCCAAGGAATGCACTAGGAGGAATAGCAAGGACAGCTACGCAGAGGCAAATACAGAGGACGACCAAGAGAATCAGCAAAAGTTGAATGGATGGATAAAGCGTGGGATTAAGAATAGTGTAACTCTCAAAGCATGTTTCGCATGCTATTCTTATGTCCATACCCTTGATTTACTTGCGTTATGAATGATCATACCGTCGTGCGTTCATCCCTTAAGATATTAGTGACTCTAGTATCCGTCTACACTCACCGAACAGACAGGCGCAGAGCGCCAACCCCCACGCTAACAGTAGAACCTATGTAAGAGCTTGCTACACAAAGCAAGCATTTGAGTACACAGGGTAACCTAGCCAACTTGCAGTCGGGAACGATATATGTATCATGCTAATCTGTCAAGTCGCTAATATGTCGCGGAGGGTGCTTCGTGCCTGTTCATGAAATGGCCTGCATGGAGAAGAGGTCATCACTACGGCGCCTGTGCCTGCATAGTGTTTCCATTATACGTGAACAGGTCATTCACATCAAGTCTGCGCCCCGTGGCCTGTGCGGCCGCGCCCGCCTCTGCCAGCGCAACAAAGGGTGCCGGGTCAGACGCAACGGCGTCTTGCCGAGCCTCGCGCGTGCTGAGTGCTTGGGACCACATATCGGTGATGAGAGCAGCATTTGTTTCGCGTTCGCTTTCATCTTCAGCATAGGTCCATAGACCTATGACCAAGGGAGTGACAGCCTCCCCGCTTTCGAGTTGTACTTCGTTGGTGGCATAGTCGAGCTTGAAGATGAGTAGGCCACCCGCCAGCTCGAAATTGCCGACATTGTCGAGATCGAGAACAAAGTTCTGCAGGCCTTTGCGGTTCAGAATAAAGAGGCAGCCGGACTCACCCGCTTCGCCGGGCACCTTGCGCTGGGAGCAGATGAACATGGTGCCCTCCATGTTGGTGCGCTTCCACTGCGAGCCGGACTCGAAGGTATATACGACAGCATTGGCGGCGATGGAGAGGACGGAGGTGATGCTCGGCAAGTAGCGCCTCAAGACGCTGAGGTTCAGCTCGGGGTTCGTGCGGCCCGCAGCAGGCTGCACGGAGGAATTGGAAGCCATGTACTGGGCCGTGTCGGATTCGTAGTCGGAGGTGGGGAGAGGGTTCTGTTGTTGTTGATGATGATGATGATGATGATGGTGTTGTCGACGCGGATGCTGCTGCTGCTGCTGCTGCGGCTGCTGTCCAGCCTCGTCTTGGAGTTGGCGTGACCTTGTCCTCCTGTGACCGTGACCGTGGCCATGTGGAGGTCCGAGATGGTTATTGTTTTGTTCGGGGTGATTTAAGTTAGGGTTGGCATTAGGATTAGAGTGTGGCGGCGTGCCTTGCATTGAAGGCTGAAGGTGGTGGTGGTGGTAGTTATGTTGATGTTGTTGCTGCTGCGGATGGTCTTGATTTCTGCGTGGAGCCGGCCGTGACATCATGGATGTTTCTTCTCTTTCGTTCTGTTCTTTGTTCTACTATTCGTTATGTCGTTTGCATTTGTCGTCTGTCGCATATCTATCCGCCGTGTCGTCGCGGTCTTGGTCTTATCTATCAACGCTCGAGCGCACAAGTGAGAAAGGGTCAAAGCTCGAGGTTGGATGAAGAAGAAATCGCTATGTGTGCGTGTCGTAGTGAAGCCAAAATAAAGTAAATAGGCAAGCTCGTTGGCTGGCCAGTTGCTGCAAGGGGAAGCTGCAAAACTACCTAGGTAGGTATTGGTAAGTTATGGGGAGAGCGAGCCCCAGAGCCGGCGATAACCAATGCATTGTGGGAAATATAGCACGATTAGTGGAAGTGGCAGGCATAGTACGCCGAGACCCCGCCTACAGCAGGTAGCGCCTGCACTGAGCATCGATCAGCAACATAGGGATAGGTAGTGGGGATAACTCGAACCAGCACTCTGGGAGGTATCCACTACAGTGCCTACATCATCTGTACCCTGCGTCACCTACTCAGATCCAACCCTCGAACGCCTCCCGTCCTGTTTGCGACCTCATTTCTGGTTACCACTGCAATTCTTTGAGCTTGTTGTATTGTATATAAGCTTCATTACGCGATCGCCCTCCTTTCTGAACCTCTCCAACGTTTCTATTCTCACTACAATTGTATTCGTGATTTGAATATTTGGTAGTTGTCGGCATTGGGAAGCGCAAGACTGCCCCGCCATCGCCATCGCCATCGCCATCTCCGTTATCGTCGTCAGTGGCAGCTTTCCAGTCACCATCATGTTGACTGTAGCGCGACGATAGCAAACAGAACCCACCTGATTTGTTTCCAGCCCCCTGCTATAGGGCTTCCCCTATAGACTGTCCCTCTCGAAACAGTCGCTGCCGCTGAAATAGTCAACCCTTCAGACTTGTTTTCATCGTGTCCGTCATGTCCGCCACCGAGGCCGATCACGATGCCCCAGCGCAGTCGGGAGCCGACATCGACGACCCTGCCGACCCGACCTCGATGACGCATTACTCCCTCTCGCGCGCCGTCAATGCCCGAAGATCCGAATACACCAAGTCGCACAGGATACGCATCAAGATCGGCACCTGGAATGTAGCTGGCTGTCCTGGTACCGACAAGGACCTCGCCAGTTGGTTTGTCGAGGGAGACGGCCTCGAGCCAAGTCTCACGGGCTTGGCAAAATTGAATTTGTCTGAAAATAGCATTGATAGGGGTCATACGACCGGTACGGCTGGTATAGAGGTCGATCATCAGCCGTCGTCAGAGTCAGGTCGGCCAGGGTCGCCGTCCGACAACCGAGCGGAGCCAGGCAGCGACAAGCCAGAAGAGCCTGCTGTTCGAGTAGTAGGGGGCGATAATGTCGGGCTCTATGTTCTCGGGCTTCAAGAGATCGTCAATTTGAATTCAGTTCACCAGTCTTTGTATTCAGACCCTGGTGCTGTTACGAAATGGCGGGATGCGCTCGAAGCCGCCTTACCCAAAGGTTATACACTTGTCGCATGCCAGCAGCTTGTCGGACTTCTCTTGCTCATATATGCTTCACCCGAAGTGGCAGCTACCATATCGAATGAGTCGACTATTTCTACAGGCACAGGCCTCCTTGGATATATGGGCAACAAAGGCGCCGTCACTACTCGTCTCCTATTGGGTGAGACCACTCGCTTGGTCTTCTCTAACTGCCATCTTGCGTCTGGCCATGATCAGGCTAGTCTCGACCGACGGTGTTGGGATTACAACAAGATTGTGACGCAAACCACCTTCGCCCCCATCAGCTACGCGGGAGTCATGGAGGAAGAAGGCGATAAGATTGGTGACGAGGACTTTACTTTCATTTTTGGCGATCTGAATTTCCGCCTCGACGGTCTTCCTGGAACTGATATCCGGCACCTTCTCACACTGCACGCCCGTGGGGAATACGATATTACCAACGCCAGTCAGCCACTTGGGGAAGAGAGCGTGTTTGTGCTGCACGAGAGTGATGACCAGACCTCGGACGGCACTTCAACACCTACCATGGTTTCGCGAGAACAGTCATTCGATAAAATTGACAGCGATGAAAGTAGCGAGGAGCTACCTGACCCCGACGATTTTGTACCAGACCCGTCCGATGATCCGGCATCTCTACAGGCAACCCTTGACTCCCTCCTGCCGCACGACCAGTTACGACAAGTAATGAAAAGCAAGAAGGCCTTTCATGAAGGATGGCGCGAAGGACCCATCACGTTTCTACCCACATATAAGTATGATGTTGGTACGGTTGGGCTCTTTGACTCCTCGGAGAAGAAACGGGCGCCCAGTTGGTGCGATCGGATACTCTATCGAACCCGCAGAGACAGGGAAAAGTACGCGAAAGAACTTCAAGACCGGATAGATGCTAGAAACAAGGACGATGAGATGAAGAAACGCGGGATCGAGCAGGCTGCCCAGGATGAGAGCGTCCTCTTCGATTACGATCCCACCACTGACTCGAACGGAGCTAATCAGGCAATAGGGGACGGAGGAGACACAGCCTATGAATATGATGAATACGATGACGAACAACGAGCGGAAGATAATCCACAGCAAGTAGTCACGAAAGATGGATTTATAGATGAGATCAGCCTGGACTTATATACTAGCCATCAACGAATTATGTCTTCAGACCACAAACCCCTCGTGGGCGTTTTCACATTAACATACGACGCTATAGTACCAGAGCTGAAAGCCAAGGTTCATGCCGAAGTGGCAAGGGAGCTGGATCGTGTTGAAAATGAGGGTCGACCCGGCATCACCATCGTCATTGACGGTGGTGATTCCAGTACCGCAGAACAGAGCGCTGCCTTAGATGGCAGCGGAGGTGTCGATTTCGGAGACGCTGGTTTTATGCGGAGGAAGTCGCGGTCATTAACCATCGCCAATACCGGTCGTGTCCAGGCAAAACTCATTTTCCTAGAGAAACCGGACAGTGAAGACAGCGATACGCAGAAGCCTAGCTGGCTTGAAGTCAAGTTTGTGCGCCCACTGGATGATGATAGCCAGAGAACAGAGGACACACCGCAACAGGAAATCTCCTTAGACCCTGGGGAGACAGTCAACGCAGTCATTGAAGTGGAAGTGTCCGACCTGAAGCAATTGCAGGCATTGAACGAGAAGCCTACGCAGTTAGAAGACGTCTTGGTGTTACGTGTTGTAGATGGGCGAGATCATTTCATTCCGATACGAGCTTCCTGGCGACCTTCCTGCTTTGGTCGATCGCTCGAAGAGTTAATCCGCATCCCCAAGGGTGGCATCACAGCACTCATCAAACAACGTCCAAAGACCGGTTCAATCCCATATAGTCTCGATGTACAAACTTCCTCACCAGCTGAACTATTCAAACTCATCGAGGCTATCGAGGCTCTTACAGAGCGGCTTCTTGCAGACGAGAACATGTTAGAAGACGTCAAGATACCGCGCGACAAAGCGGGTTGGCCATTCGACAGAGGCGCGTTGCAAACGAACAAGGACGACGATTACGCTTTATTACGAGGAGATATCATGGAGGCACTGGAAAACGATCAACCGATTCTAGAAGCACTGAAAGCGGATGTGCCAGCATTAAAACGCTTAGAGATCGTAAGCGAGACGTTGCTCCTATTCCTCGAGAGTATGCCCGATGGTATCATCTCGGCGCCGCTGTGGGCTAGGATTGAGCAGACTCTACCACAAATAGGGGCCGTAAAGTCGGCGACAGAAGTTGAAGGTGTGAAGAGTGGAGTTCTTGACATTTTATCAACAGCTCCCTATTACAATATATCCTTTGTCTTTCTCACCGCTATGGTATCAAGGGTCGCCAGTGAGCTCTTACCCCTGAACCAAAATGAGCGCGAGGCCTTGGGTACACGCAAGCCGGGCTCTTTAGGCAGACGAAGCCTCAGTTTTCGACGAAGTGCAGGGTCGACGGTAGATGAAGGTTCTATCCAGCGACGTCTTGCTTGGGAAAGGAGGGCCGCTGAAATATTTAGCATCGCCATCTGTCGGATGGCTGCGCCCGCTAATGCTAAGGAGAAGAAGGCTGTCGAAGAGAAGATGCGAGCAATGGTTGAACTATTCATGCATAGAGATGGACCGTAATTCAAGCAGCAAGCGAGAACCCTCGAGCGGTTGGGTTGAATGGACATTTGTTTGCCTGTCGGATATATATAAGCCTTGCGTCGTCGGGATGAACCAGGCCGTTCCCACGCATGTATATACCAATTTCACCTACTTAGTCGCTGCCCTTATTATACGAGACACGAGGCAAGCATACAAGCATAGCTATTTGTACAATACGATATAAATCGTAATACCCGACATTCATGCCCTCACCACTCGAGATTGGTATCACGGCAGTGCCTAGCTACTTAAGGCACGATAATTGCGTGATTTTATGCGACAAGTCAGGTTGACAACTACACATACGTGGTGAATATATTGCCTCTCGATCTTACATGTCTGCGTCATTCTCATCGATGCCATGTAATGAGTTAGCTGGTCAGTTGCATTTACGTAATAGTAGCCCTACAAACACGAAACCCGAATCGCGCCCAACCCTTGCTGCCACTGCCATATTTATTTATAATTACTTAGTTACACTGGGTAGGATGCCGGTAGTGTACTGTATCCACAGCGGCATTTGAAGATCGATCTGAGTCTGGTTTGGTTTGGGGTGGGAGGCATGGAAGGGAAGACAAATCATTACGTAAATTCACGGTTTAGACCGACGTTACTCTTAGCATATTTTTACTACGTAGCTAATTAGAACGGAAGAGCCTCAGGGTTCACTTAGTCAGCTCTTTAACTACACGTCTTTTCTTTTAAATGGCTGTTGATTATCATGTTCTCGTTTTTTAAGTTCGCTGTTTTGACTTTTATGCTTGAGTTGTCTTGGTGTCGCCTTTTTCTGTGCGTGTCGGGCATACGTACTGCGGGAATTGGGGTAGACTTTCATGAGGCCGCTTCATCAGCTTCTAACACGAAGTGCTGTTGCGATGAGCATCAATCGAGAGGTGAGTATCACTGAGTGTATGGCTTTGATAGGTGGTGAACTTATCTCACTCAGATCATCATAGCTCACCAATATGCGTAGCAATCAAGCCTCACTTCCTGGTAACGACACTTGCATCTAAATATAACTCGGCTCAATGATTGGGTATATGTGGTTACAGATATTATGCTAAAACCTATATTGACAATGCGGGACGTTTCCCGGGAAGAAGTATTGTATATTCTCGAGTTTCACACTGATTCATGAAGCGATCGAGCAGCATCTCAATTCTTATCCCCGGATTCTAATATGCAGTAGTAAGTAGTAAATGTTTCTTCTTTCTCTCTCTCGCGCGCGCACACAGATTTCGCTTAAACCATGGCCTCAGGAGACTTCTCAGGCACACTACCCTTCGACGAGGCGGTGCGCTCGTGGTCGCTATGAGAGGGAACCATGATGTCGCTTGTGTGGCGCTGGAGCTCGACGTAATCGTAGGCGAACTCGCCGAGCTGGATGTCGTCGATACCGATGTCCTCCTCTTCAGGCTTGACGCGCAGGCTCAGACCGGGAATCAGGTTCATCAGGAAGAGGATGACGCAGGTCAGGACGAACGAGTATGAGAAGCCGGCGACGGAGTCGGCGATCTGGTATCCGAGCTGCACGTAGTTGTGGTTGATCCAGCCGCCGGGGATCACGGTTGAGCCGTCGAGAGCAGCTATGTAGTCACTGTTGGTGGTGTCACGGGTTAGCGAGATGTTTCTAGAACGAGAGAAGATGGGAAATACTAACGCGGCGAAAAGACCAGTGAGCAGGTTTCCGATGATACCACCGATAGCGTGGACAGCAAAGATATCGAGAGCATCATCGGCGCCCATGAGGAACTTGAGCTTCGTGGCAATGTTGCAGCCAATTCCACCGACAACGCCGAAAATCACAGCCGCCCAAGGAGTGACGAAACCAGAGGCGGGGGTGATGGCGACCAGACCGGAGATGGCGCCGGAGCAGAAACCGACCACAGACCATTTCTTCTCAAGGCGGTAATCGAGTAGGACCCAGGTGATGCCACCAACAGAGGCGGCGAGATGGGTGACGATGCAAGCCATGACGGCACGGAGGTTAGCGGCGAGAGCAGAACCACCGTTGAAGCCGAACCATCCGACCCAGAGGAAAACGGTGCCGAGGACGATGTGGGTGACATTGTGAGGTCGGTAAGGGAGGCCAGCAGACTTTGCGTACCCGGTCCGCTTGCCCAGCATGATGGAGAAGGCGAGAGCAGCGGCGCCAGAGGAGATGTGGACGGGGGTGCCGCCAGCGAAATCGAGACCGCCGAGCTTGAACGACCAACCGTTTGAGTTCCAGGTCCAAAAGGCGATGGGGTCGTAGACAATGGTTGACCAGACGAAGATGAAGACGATGCAAGGCAGGATGCGCGCGCGATCGACGGCAGCACCAATGGCGAGAGCGGGACTTGTGGTGAAGGTCAGTATTATTTCCCCTTATTGCACGATCCATTTGGCGGCGATAGCAGCAAAGCAAGAAGATAACTCACGTAATGGCGGCGAACATGCCCTGGTAAAGGCAGAATAGGAGGTCGGGGATCTTGGTGCTGCCGACCGAGGGCTGGGCCAGTGTCTTCATAAGACCGAAGTTGGACAGATCACCAATGTAGGCGCTACCGGTGTGAGAGAAGGCCAAACTGTAGCCCCAGAAGAACCATTGAAAGTCTACTACCGCCACCGACAACATCGCAAGCATGATGAGCGAGAGCGCAGACTTGCGTCGAGCAAGTCCAGAGTAGAAGAAGCCGACGCCCGGAATCATGAGAAGCACGAGCGCCGACGACGTGAGGATCCAGGCGAAGTCACCACTCTGGTCATTGCCATGTCAGCGCGATTTGGAACTTTTTTCATGTTTTGATTTCGGTGGAAATATCGCAGTCGTACCTCGTAAAAGACGTTCAGGTTGGTCTCGCCACTGGAATACCCAGGGTCGGCCACACCTGTGATGCCATCGTATGGGGTGACGTCCACACTTCCAGACATTTTGACTGACTGACGGGTTGTTGCTGCTCTTGTCGCCGATTGTCAAAATAAGCCCGTCAGACAAGGAGACACCTTTCTAAGACACCAACACAGCACGTCCCAGGCGTATATGTGGCGGCGCGGGGTGGTATTATTGTATATAAGAAAGGGGTATATACGAAAAGGAAGAAGAATGTAACCAACTTGAAGAAAGGAAAAGGAATGAAAGGGATGGGATCAGAAAGCCTAGCGGGGGTAAGGGATGTCTAAATACAAGACAGGACCGCCGAGCGAAAGTGCTGTAATAACAATAATACATATATACACTACACTACACTACACTACCAGGTATCCTAATGGATAAGACGGGCTCCGCATGTCATGCTTGGGAAAAGTGATGGATTGGTATGGAACAAGATGTACAAAATAATTGTATACCTACTAGGAGCTCATACTGAGATGTACACTACCGCAGCAGTCGATGGGATGCAAGCCATGCATTCAATAAATCCTTCAGGCACAATACAACGCCCGATACCACCTTGGCCCTGGCATCCTGGTGGTGTGGCCGGCGGGAAGGGGGGGAGACCAGACGATTCAGCCGGGCTTGGGACTAAAATGGTACGCTACGCAGCCGTTGATAAAGGGCTGATAACCTATAAGTGAGACTACGCAAAATTACCTAAAGTTAGATGAATGAAGATATAGTATAAGTAGGTACTACGTAGACCCTTACTTAAGCTATCTACGCATAGAGAAGATGGTTTTCGAAGCCAAAACAAGCCGTTGGATGACCCAGCTGGGGCTGGTGCTGATAAGCCCATCTCAACGAATTAGTGGAAACAAAGACCCTGGCCGAGTTAGTCTTGCGGCCACTACATTAGTTCCACTTGGCGTTCTCGATGTGCGCAACAGGGATTTGTCTTAAGTGGACTGCCACGAGATGGCTCTATGGCCGTTTTCAGTCATAGTGAGGCAGTAAGGTCTAACGGGCGACGAGACTAAATAGATAAGAAACCTCTGTCTTCCCGAGATAGATCATCATGACTATCAGGAATTAGTCCAAGTCCTATCGTGGACGATTGCGGTTCTCCGTGGTATATATACTGGGCGCCGCGAATATGTTGCATATATCAGTGCATGAGA
The DNA here is from genome assembly GCA_022593225.1 of Xylaria sp. FL0064. Lineage (NCBI taxonomy): Eukaryota > Fungi > Ascomycota > Sordariomycetes > Xylariales > Xylariaceae > Xylaria > Xylaria sp. FL0064. The sequence goes on along the minus strand of JAJKLE010000004.1, from coordinate 1,461,319 downwards.
AAGCAGCTCGAGGGTTCCGGGTAACAGTAAACAGCGGGACAAGCAGCAGATCATCAGAACCAAAAGAAATCGGTTTCGCCAATCATAGCGTGCCGCGTTACGTCTTAATACTGCGGTAATGTTACGAGGCTATTCGTGGGAAATCTAACGATCAACCTACCTACCTAAGGTCTACCAATACCAGAGTTCCAAATGACCGCGATACCCTCTAAATCATGAAGACGTTTTCTCTGGTATAATCTCTCATGGCGGTAAAATACCACGTCTAACCTTAGAACAAGGCGCAAACCACGTTGCACCATAGCGTAACTGTTGCGCCATGGCGTAGTGGTCGCATTCCTTAATTAAGATTAAAAACATTTTGAACTTCACGATTTAAATATTCAATCTTCTTTTCTGTATACTCGTCAGTTTCATTTGCGCTCGCCCCACGTTCCGGAGCTCGGCAGCTAATCATCTGTGGCTGCATGTCTAGTTTTATTATCCATCCGTCGAGCGATGCGCTCGCTGCTCGTAGCAACTGAGCTACGCAGAGGCGTTGGCAACGCAACTGGAAGCTGACTGCAATGCCAAGTTTCTAAGTATCAACCAACGTAGCGTCGAGTGATATTAACGTCCTTCGGCTGTCCATTCAACATTTAAGCATTCCACGCAACATCGACATAACGCTCGTCGGCAGCGGATGATGACCAGCATCGTGCAGTGATTCATTGATCCGAGATTCAGTGTCAACGTCAGAGCAAGTGCTTTGTTCTATATGTCTCATTGTTTACCATGATGTGCCCGGGAATGTCTTCTGCCGACGCACCGCCACTCTGTAACCATATTCTTCTCGGATGCCTAGGTAAGCTCTGGCCAAACCTCCAGCAGCAATCAACACTACACCACGTAGTAAGAGGGCTGATGAATTCGTAGTATACGGTAGGTAGGTCGAATGAGGAACGTTTTCCGAAACGAGACAATGCCATGCGCTTTTTCAGCTTTGCGGCCGCATATCCCAGTCGTTGGTGCTAGACGAAAGCTTGCCAAGGACATTCCCTGCTTCCGCCCAGAGATAAGAAAAGCGCCTGTCCAATAACAGGCACGCTTTCTTCCAGAGTAAACCTGCTGGAGACGAATCCCTGGCCCCAGCACCAACACTATACCCTTAAAGCATTATTGGCACGGAGATGACATGCTCAGTGTACTGTACAGTGAGCTACATGCCTATTGTTGAGTATGTATGGTAGAAAGCGGTTCAAGGGCGACGCCACAGCCGGAGTCCTAGCGCCTCGAAACGCAAAGCGTCTGCGACAAATCGCGGATCTACTGTAGCGAGAAGGGCGCCGTTCGGATGCGGCGACTGCAAAGAGAATACTCACCCATCTCGTGATCTCATTCCACTGGCCCATCTGCTGCGAGCTACTGTACGTCGCAAGTTTTAATTAACATGCCTTTTTCGCCGCCTCGCCCGTGAAAAATGAGGCCAAACCGAAATAGCGAAACACGCAGACCTAAATGCGAGGAAAAGGACGGAAACCGATCATGATCTGGCCGAAACCGGTATCATCGGGGAGCGAAATGATCTGTGTCAGTACTAAACTTCATGGACTTGGCGGCGCAACCTACAAGCGTATGCAACCGCGCGATGCTCCTCAGCTGAGGATACGTTAACCTTCGCTATGATATTGCCTCAAGGATAGATATACGTAGTATCTTGCTATTACTTGGTAGAGCCGCCGGCGATCTGTCCTGCGGCTAGCGAGGTACCTGACATACAAACTAACCGACACACACAGACAGAGCTCCGCTTTGTCTATGCAGCTGGTCGTTGTTACCAAATACCACTATGATATATACTAAAGTGCGCACATAAATTGACCATGAAACGGGTAGGTAGTAGCATAAAAACTCCCTCAAACCCCCTTCCTCACCACGTGTTGTGTGTGTAATAAGCATCAGTCAGACATCTAATTTGGCATACCTAATGCTATCTCTCTGTAATCGGACCCCATTATATCGGCGCAGGACGCCTATTTCAGTAACTACATTACACTAGTACAGCGACGACGAGGTGTGGTGGAGTTGCTACTCAGTAGTCAACACCCCCATGTGCCCAACCTAGTATGGTCCGAAGACGTTGAATCCTATTCCCATGCTTCTTTATCTAGCACTAGTAGTTTGTCCATCGACCAGACCACTGGTGCTGACCTTGAGTAGTGTAATGTAGTACCGCCGTGTCGGAACTGGTGGAGTATTTGGGGGGTTACCGCTATCTGGTGACGAAGGTGGAATACCCAAGATATGGATCCCACCTACACCAAGGAGTCCTACCTGTGTCCTACGCGCATATCTACTACTTATATCATCTCTAATATTCATTCTCTTCCTCTCTGTCGAATAAACAAGCCTCAAAAGTCAGCCAAGACGGTGTTATGTGAATGAGAAATACGTAGACGAACCAACTATCCACTAACCGAGGCGCTCCAATATTTGCAGGCAGATAGAACAACTTCGTAACTCGCCCTAAACGCTCATACGCCCAAGGAGAAAGAAAGACGCGCAGTGGTTACAAGGCCAAAAAGTGCCGCAGTGACTCCAATTCCACGTAGAGAGCGTCCTACTTCTATCTCCGACCTTGATTCGTCAACCTACCGGTGAGAAGGAGAGTCGGTGACAAAGCCAAAAGCCAAGGCAGCCTGTTTGCTCACAAGAAATACACTTCTCTCCTACAGATAGTAGTGTACTGCTATTAGTACCACGCATATAAGCAGGGGAAACATGAGGGCAAAGATAGAAATTTTCAACTCTTCTGGAACGTCTCACCATCAATCCAACAATAGCAGCAGCACATTCGGGTCACGTCATGCATACTTACTGCATACTGCAGCATCCAACCCAACGCTCTCTTTCCATTCCCTCCGTCCCTTGGAGTGCCAGCTTCAACTGCTACCCAACCAACATGCAGGACGGAGTTAGGCAAATCAGAGAAGAGAGAAGAGCGGACCCCTATCCTTCACCTGCATTCAGAATCGGCCCCGTCTGACCGCAGCTCTTTTTTACCCGTTCGTTAGTTCGCTACCATACTTCGTGCTGTAGATATGCATGTCAGTTTAGGCAGATCCACGTCTTTACTATATAGATCTCTTATACAGATGGAGAGTATGTAGTACACGTGTAGTATTGGTCGCAATACCTATGCTATACTCTACCTGATATTATGTGTATTGGTCAAACTAAACATGTACCCAAGAATCGCACAGTTACAGCACTTGAATAAAGTAGTACCTTCCCTGTTAGTTAGTTGACTGCCATTAAAGCACGGTCAGTGTGGCTCCCGAAGTCTCAAATCTCAAGTTCAAGCCTGTATTAGCGTTGCTAGAAAATACCCTACTATCCATAATGATTATAAAAGTGCTTCTACCACCATATGGGTACCAGCAAGCAACCGCCCGTGCTTATTCCCACTCCCACGCTCTTTCCCAACAGGATGACTTCGGAATGTAGTGAGGAGATCGTGCTTTGTCCTTTCTGCCTGTCATGCGCGTGGACATGCTCTCTCTGCTGTTATTAGTCACGCCCTCTTGCCTCGCCAGCTGCACGCCTATGGAATACGGTTTCCATGCCATATATGGTGAGCGGGGAAAGGCTTAGCCGTTGTGGCCCTTTTGAGCTCTGCGAGAGAATGCATTCTTCATATTTTTTCTATTTTCCAGTTGTCAAAGATGACCTGTCCTCGATAAGTCCGACTCTAAATACGATGGAGCATTCGCTAGCAACCACGCGCCGAGAGGGCACTCGTGTTTAGGAATCGATGGTGCTTCTAGTGTGCATGTATGGCCATCATAATAGTCTGTTATTGCAGCCGCCAATGCTGCACTTGCAGATCACATGGAACTATAGCAGGCTAGTGCTGTTTATACGGGTGAGCCCTTCTAGCCCGATGGTAGTATCTCTGTGAAGTCGGGAGATCACCGTTGCGGAGTGGGTAGTCATTATTAATAGTTGCTATATGTTGAGGCTGTCCCGAACACAGATCCGAGCATTGAAGCACAGCATAACTCCTTATCCTCGGTAGCCTCTCCTTCTCCGTCTTCAGTCCCATCTCCGACCTCACACCCTGTCATATTCCCTCCGACTGTTGACTCGGATCCCCTACCGTCTGAGAGTGTCGGCGAGACTCCTATTGAAGAGCCTGTTTCGATCGTGATCCCTATGCTCAAAATGAAGCGCGTTATGGATCTACTAAAGGTGATGGTGATAGTTTCAGTAATCTATAACTACAGCATTAGCAGCTGCAATACCAGCCCATCATAATAGCCGTGTATGCACACCAGAAGCATTATAGATTCATAAACATGGCTTCTTCTTATGTTATAAACTAAGATTGGTGCCTTGTCCCTAGCAAATGCTTTGTCACAAGTTGGTGTTTGGCTTAACAGATCCCTCGAAAGCACGGAAGCCGTTGAGGTCATAACCCTTGTGCCTTTCTTGCCCCCAAGGGGGCAGATAGTTCAAGTGGCCCAGGATTATAATGGGGTGGCCTGTTGCGGTTTCTTAAACGGGACAGTTATAAAGAGCTCTTTCCGTGTTGACTAGGCCTTGAGCTAAATAGTTGCCTCATGACTCCCAGCTAGGGATAAACAGGTCAATCGCGGGTCCCGGGGTAAATAAACAACTAACAGGCCGTGTTTATTTGGTAATTAAAGTGATTAACCTGCTTTCTTCAGCTCTGGCCTTTAATTTCGATTACTTCAATAGCCAGCTGAACATATAAAGCGCTATCTAGTTCTGCCTTGATTATTTTATTCCTACAGTTCAACTATAGTCACCTCGATTTCCACAGCCGGCCCAGCAACTACAGCCACTCCGATCCAACTGCCGCAAGAATCTCATCAGCAGCAGGTTATCCAGCAAATGCACATCTTAAACTACCTATGCCCAATGTTAAATCTAGGAGGTTCGTGGACCCCGATACAGGGCTCTTAATAACATAGTTATCGCAAGCCAATACCCAGCAATATCATTGACTATACCAGTTATTAAATATAGTAGATACCTTACTAACTCCGCGCAGTTAATCTCATTGTCGTTGGTCTTTCGGAACAATTTTCGACCTCGCGCTCGCTTTCTCTGGTTGTGGTTTACTTGGGCGAGCTTGAACCGCTTCTGGAGCATGTTAATTCATTGTCCCCGAAAGAGATTTACTACACGGACGAACATCTGCGAGACAGCTATCAGGCTAGAAGAATTCACCCGTATAGACTGCACTAGCCTACCGTCTTCAGTCAGAGGCAGGAGCTGAAGAAAAGCGCGTTAATCAGTGTATCTGCCGAATAAGCAATGAGTAAGATAGTTATTCAGGTATTCTGGAAGTAACTTACTGTTGATTGGTTAACAGTACTTAGAGCATATTCTCACTTCCGTGTCTCTCAACAGCACGAGTTCAGAATCCAGTGAATCCTTCGAGGTTCACCTATAAATGCACCAAAGAAGGCTGCGATGAAGAATTCGGTCTACTTCGGAGGCGGGATGAACACAGCGAGCGCTGTGACAAAGCCGAGATCGCCGGCTTACAGTGTGGTTCCAAGTTCAGAACGAAGAAATGCCTAAGTGCCCACGTTTCACGAGTGCACATCGGCGCCGGCGCCCAGCGTTTTGGCCTCGCCTGACGATATCCCCGGGACAGAGGAAGCGCAGGATGTTCCAATCGACCCACGACTAGCAGATATTGAGAGGCTGTCTTCAATTTTGCCTATAAACGACTTGGAAAAACTTCCAGATGTCCTGGTTGGCCAGATTCCTGATTTAACTGAGGGAGATGCTCCAGTACTCACAATTCTGGACGCTCTGCCAGATGAATTTGCCACCTTTTTCTCTACTATCAATAAGTATAGGTGGCCGAGGACAATCAACGGCCTACCGCCATGGGCGTTATCAGGGGAGAGCCGAGATGCCCGTCGTGCCCGGCTCTCTGCAATAGTGTGAAGGAGTCCTTGCTACTTTGCTATAGTTGGGCTAGGTAGTAGACAGTGTGTTTAGCCAGCTTGTCCGGTATGAACGTAGTCCGCACGCCCCTTTCTGGGGGGGGGGGGGGGGGGGGGGAGGAGGAACTGGGCGCTGGCGAGCTTGGCACGATACTCCGAAATCTCCTAGATCGAGAGGCCATTCTTGTCCATCAAGGCAACAAACTCGCCCTTCTCCACAGCCAGGTCGATCAACTCGGTGACGCGGATGGCATCAAACTTGAGTATGCCAGGCAGCTATGTCATTAGCAGTGACACAGGGGGAAGCTTTAGAATTGTCACGATGGGGAGTTATCTTATCAGGCGCAATATATATTTGTAGTAGTCTTGACCAATTCTCCCTTTCCGTATGTCTTGTTTTTGGCCTTGTCGAATATCTTGTGGCGTTTATGTGCTGATGCGGGTGTAGCAGGATCATGGCGTGGTTCATCTACGAAACGAGCACGATTAGCCGAGGCATGCCTGTAGCCTGCGTATGACAACTTATCCTCCCCTTCTCAATCAAGCTATTAACCTAGGCATATGCACCCATGCAGCCTTGCCTTGAGCCTCGTGCCTCGTACCTCATCAGAAAGAATTAGGACAGTAACTCACAGGCCAGTCATGAATGGTTCACCTCGCTGAGTTAAGCTACTGTCAAAACCCCCCGAGTCAACTTTCAGGCTTCGAATTGAAAATACGGGATTAGCATTACTAGATAATAATACCCTCTGCTCGTGGTAATTATAAAAGCGTTATACTACCGTATGGATACAAGGGCAAGCAAATTCCCACACTCCCATCACCAAGCATTGGCCAATTTGCGTGAAAACGCCGTTTACTGATCCACCCTTAAATCTCAGTCTCAACACCTCCTCCCTTTTCATCATGATGGAACATCCCACTGATATTTCCCTTGAGCCTTGTCATCTTTCCGCCGAGGTGGTCGGCCTCGCGCACAGCGCGCCATTGCATGATACCGCGGTGTTTGCGATGCAGCTGTTTGTGATGGTCCTTATAGTCGCGCATTTGACCCCTGAGACCGCGAGAACCGTCTTCAGAATCATTGTGGCCCGGTGCCAGTACTGATGTAGCTGCTTCCGTTACTCCGTCAGCAGGATTGCGGAATATGTTCTTTACTTTCTTAAAGTTGGAAAGCGAGAGATCAGAAGACGAAGACGTCGATGAGCTCGATCCGTAATCGTCGCCGCCATCCTCATCATCTGAGTTTGAGGGTGTTGAGTCGTCATTCGTATGCATTCGTAGTTTCTTCCGGCGGATATCGTCATCATCATTTTCTTCGTCAGTGTCGTCGGCTGTACTTTCTTCGTCCTCACTGTCATCCCCAAGTCCCTCATCTGTAATCGTGTCCAGGCATTCCATAACATCCCTCATATCTTTGTTCTTTGACTGTGCGGCATAAGCTTTGTGATATCCCGAAAGTCCGCGCCAGAACCGGACGGTCATCTCAATCTCTCCGAGTAACTCGTCTTTTCCTCCTGATCCGTCAAACTCACAACAAGTCTGCGCTTTGTGAAAGCTCTCTTTCTTACCCTTCCAGACTTTGAGGCACTTGGTCTCGTCCTCCTCGTCTGTAAGCTCATGCAACCAGAGAACAGCAAAGGCCGAAGTTTTGTCTGGCCCTATCGTAGATTGGCGAAACTCGATAATCATGGCTGAAGAATATCGTTTGCGTACGGCCAGAAACGTCTCCTCGGATTCTTTCTTTCCTTTTCCTTTCCATACTCCGTCGCTTGGGTATAGTTTGGCGCGCCCTGTATTTGTTCGGATTTTGATGCGATGACCAGTAAGACCACTATCGAGACCATTCTTCGGTTTCACAGGCCCTTTGATTTGCAGAGTGCCGTAATCCCATCCCCTTACGCGAGGAGGCAGCTGAAGCTGCACGCTTCGCCAAACCATACTGATTCGTGCTTTACCATATCCAATACCTCCGATAAGCGAGTAGCTATCCACTACTTGGCTCCTTTCTTTGAAGATCTTTGTAAGTGGAAGATATACCAGTCCGATTAGGGGGTCATCTTCTCGTTCTCGCGCATCACGCACACTGACAATGATCTCGGTGTTACGCCAATCCCGGATGAATCTCTCCGTTCCAGCATTAAAGAATGGCTTGGAATTCTTCGGCTTCGTCCGGGTTTTGAAAATCTTCTTATGATTTAGGATGATAGTACAGTAGCTGTTGGGCATATCATCAGCATGTTCGGCTTCATCTTCCTGATCGCCAGTATCGTCTTTATCTTGCTTTTGAAGCTTTCGAATCTCAAGGCCGGTGAGATTGTGTATTTGTACGCTGAGGATACCGGACACAAATTCGGTACTCGGGGGTGCCGATATGATCACTATTGTTTTTGGGTTAGTCATATTTGTTTGGACTGATTTGTGGAAATGTTCCGATTATAGAGTAAGGTCCTACTGTGCGTGGAACACATTTAACGCCGAAAGAAAAGACAGAATAGATGATAAGGAGGAGGGGCTGCAACTTGACTTACTAGAATTTTCAAGCTCGTGATAATCTTGTGTTTTTTGCTGCTTCACTTCTTCATCATCTGAAGCTTTGCCTGCTTCTCTAAGCTTGTTTTCAGCAGACTCCGAGACGTGCTTCTTGAGGTCATCCTTTGTTCGAATATCTTTATTGAAGGTTTGCGCTTCGAGTTGTTCCTTGGTGATCTTCGTTTTAGAGAAGTAGCCGACGGACCAAACTAAAGAACCAGGCATTTCCTCTTCCACATCTTCACCTGTGAAGCGATCCTCTCGGTCTTGAAGCTTGTTTGAAGTCTCCGAATTACGCATGAGGTCCTTCAAGCCCACTTCAACCCGTCCCAAATCGTCATCTGCCGTCCATTTGTCCGAATCCCAGATTTGCAGGCGAAGTCTTTCATCGGCATTCACTTCCTCCGGTGTAACAAGAATGCTGGCATACTCATGCCAACTGGGTTCGTTTTCGCCTGTGGCAATACGAGTCGAGGCAACAGATTTGCCAAACTTCCCCCAAGAAACAGTGACGTAGGCATCACTGCTACCTTGGCTAGAACCGACCCCAGCATCGCCTTGTTTGAAACCAACCGCACGTTTGATGAAGATCCAAACAACACCGATGCTAGTGGTGTCTTTCTTGAAATCTTCGCCCACTAGCATATCCTTCAAGTTCAGAGTCAGACTCTTCGGGGCGACATATTCCGCAAGGGCCGCATCAATAGCGGAATTAACGAATGACGAGATGAGGGGAACATCTGTAAGACTGAAACTATGCTTGGACAGCGGTATGCATGAGATGCTTGCTTTGGGCTGTCCAAGGAAGGTTAATGTGCACAATTCGATGAATGGAGGATCAGGGGTGAGTTGAAGGCGGAGCCGAAGCGTCATGACGATACCTCGAAGCTCAACCCATACTGGAATGGACACGCCGCCTGGGAGGTAGAATTGCAGAAGCATGTGAGCATTCTTGGCTTTGGTCTTGAGAGATTTGCTAGAAGTGCGGCTGCGATAAGCAAGTGCAAGTTCTAGGTTGATGAAATCTCCTTCTTCGGCTTCCATGCCTTCACGTTCAGCGACTTCGTCTTGTTCTTGTTGCTTCGGGGCCTCATCGTTACCCGCTTTTGGATCTTCGTTGGGACTATCTTCACTTTTTGAATCTTGCGATTTACCAGGTTCTGTCCGATCACTTTGAGATGGGTCGTTGCCCTTGTGTAGTTGCCCGTCCGAGTCGACACTTTTGCTGGCTGCACCAGTTGGTAGCCATCGCACGCCAAGAATACGGATACTTTCATTTCCCTGGCCCATATCCTCTACGCTCACCATCTTAACAACCTTAGGCAAAGACGCCTGCATCACGTCCTCAATTTGGTCCACGAGGGAGGCAAAGAGGTCCGGGTTGACTAACGGCCAGATGGAACTGAGAAGGCTGTTAAGCCAGTGCACAGATTCGGGCAGTTCCTCGTCGTTCTCCAGAATGGCTTCCTCTTCTCTGCGTGAGGCGTCCCAGGTTTCGTCCTCGAATATCTCAGCAGTCTTTTTGTTAATCCATTGGCCCATCCCCAGGATTGTAGTCGCCCCGAGCACCAGAAACAGGATTACACTCAACAACCTAGACCAAGGAGGAAGCCAATGGTTACGGTCACCAGAAAGGCTAGACTCTCTGGGATGAGAAAAGGGTGCGGGCAGGATAAAAAATAAAGTCACAAGCAGGCCGAGTATAGATAATCCAGTACAGACGGCCTGCTGGTAAATGGCGCCCAGCTCTCGCTTCGTGTGCTCGAAGTCAGGAGGCGGGAAAACACGCATCATGCCGTTATGGGCTCGCTGGATTGTCTCCTGCTCGGTGTGCAGCTTGTCCTCCGACTTGGCAGCACCAGATGGCCCCGTGGCTGTGGTGTGATGCGTGCCGGGTTCAGGTTCGTTCTCGGGGACGGAATCAAGATCCTTTGAGGTCTGGTCGTGTATGACGATGGGGAGATGTGTTACCGGGTCAGTGACCTGTCTGCCCTCGCCATGTCTCTTCTTCTTCTTCATCGCTTTGCGTTTCTCTCTGGGATCAGACGACCCTGCCACGGCCTCGGTTGCTGACTGTTCGCGAGAATTCTCCTTATCCTTCTGTTTTCCCCCATCTTTGCCTTCGTCTCCGTCGTCAGTCTGCTGCGAAACTTGCTCTGGAGGTGACCTTGTTTCTCCCGTCTCGGCAGTGTCCCCGTCGTGCGTAGATCGCGGTTGGTCTCTCGCCTCATTCTCGTTAGCGGAAGGATACGGGTCGTGACCGCTCTTGGGAGCCTGGGCGTCTTCGTCTTTGAAGACGGCCTTGGCGGAGCGGTAGGCTCGCTTGGGTTTCGATTCGTCCTCTGGGCCTTGCTGCGCTTGTTCTTCGTCCTTAACCTGGTCTCCCAACTCTTTCCGATGCTGTCTGTATCCCTGCACCGTGGGGATTGGGTGTTTACCGCTGTGAGGTCCTTGTTGGACCCTATGAGGAGCAGTGTCGCTCTGTTCGAAGTTGTCTTGCTCTGCCATCCCGACTCTCGATAATGACATACGGAGTAAAAATCTCAAGCGACACTGTTCATGCCAGGATGAAGACGAAAGCGTATCCGTGATATCCAGCCTTATTGACAACAAGACGCAGAGATTGATACGTTCAATCGCCCATATGCCGTGCTGGGTTTGGGGAGTGGACGTTTTTGTCCGGTGGCATGGCGGAAGACACGTGGGACATTGCCAAAGATAAACATAGGTAGCTCTGGTTGCATCACCAGCAGGAATCGCCAAGTACGAGATATAAGAGGGACACGCAACACGCACACAAGGGATAGGGCAAAATACTGGCTCGTTGGATGGTACAGGGAAGAGCGTAGCGTAGCACGAGAGGACGATGAGGTCATTAGAAACTGTGGGCGAAACGGAGCGAAAGCTCAGTGGCCCGGCAGCCTTAAGATCGGTGATTTATAGCAGACAAATGTGGGTCCCTGTTTTACATGGCGGGGCAGGCCAGGCAGGTCTAGTGGCCGGCATTAGGTGGGTACTAGCAGTGCATTAGGCGACAGTAGGCGGGGTGCACCTGCTGTCAAACCCACTGATCCAGGGGTATAAAACCGGCTACCGGCAACTGTTTTTCTCAATTCACGGCTCTCTCTCCCCAGGGTGAGCTGGCACGACTCGGGGTTTCCGCACATTACATCATTGTCGAATAAATAGGAAATCACAGTGAACTTAAGTCATGGTTTAGAATACATTATATGCTAGTTTTAAGGATGTACGAGATACAATCCCTTTGCCTCTTCTATGCTGCATCTGTTGTGAGTTTGAAATAAGTGCTGCATCTGTTGTGAGTTTGAAATAAGTGACGAAATATAACTAACATCTCAGCTTAGGTAAAATGTGAAACCTTGCACCAAGTATTCATCGCGATCGCGATCGCAATGCAAGCGACAATGTACCTGCTGGAGTCCGACAGCCAATCCGCTTCCAACAGCATCAATCTCATCCCAACAGTCGTCTCTCATACTCCGTACCTCCCTGAGCTTACTCCCCCCCCATCATCGCGGTCGGAGTAGATAACACCAATAAAACACATCAGGATCCGTGACTCTCGCCTTAGGCGTCGCAATCTTCCCAATAACACAAACATCAAACGGCAGCTCCTCGATCTCAAATCTCTGAGCAGAATAGCTAAGCGAGATCCAAATCCCATCAGCGTGAAGACACTCCCGCACACACCGTGCCATGGCAAGAACACCCTCGTCTCCGCCGCAGGCCACAGCGTCCCCCGTGCCCTTATCCACGACAATATCAAACCCCTGATGAGACCCAGGTAAGTCCGCAAGCCGCATCCTCGTAACATCAGCAACAGCGTACTCCATAACCACACCGCCAAAAGCCACTTCCTCCATCTGCCGTCCGCGGACGAGCGCCAGGGGCTCGTAGTCGACGTTCGTGACGTCTCTGTGACACCTTTCGCGGAGTCGCACGGCGAGGTCGCTTGTGCCGGAGCCCAGATGCAGGATGCGCTGCTGCGTGATTCCTGCAGATGGCGGAGAGAGATACGGCTCCATGAAGGAGATGAGGGTTGCTGATGGGGCCAGCCATTCGAAGGATGTTTCTGAGGCGAAGCGGTTGTGCCAGTAGCTCTGCTTTTCGAAGTCTGCGACCATTGTGTCAGGTTCAGGGATGGTGCGTCTGATAGATATGTACAGATATGTACGGATAGCTAGAGATATATATAGAAGTAGATAGAGGCAGATAGAGGCAGATAGAGATGGGAGACAATATGTGTAATATGAAGCTATTGGCGATGCCTGGCGGCCGAAGCTACCAGGCTGGAGCCTTTCTTTGATAGACAAAAATATTGTAATCGACTGATGGGAAAAAGTATTCTGCAGTATATCTTTTGGTTCTCGAATAGTGCCGGCAGTAAATCTATAAATTTCTAGACGATGGGTACGGTGGGGCTCACTCTCCTATCATATGTCAATATCTCTTGCGGATAGGTAGGGTGAAGGCTACGTCGAATATATCGGTCGTTCAATCCTCTCTGAGTGGTACTGGGAGGTTGCTCAGGGTCGAGAGGTCGGCATAGGGGTGTCAGGGGAATTGGAATTTCTGCCTTCACAATAATCCAGAGTTCGGAATCCGGGATATTTCCATCACTCTTTCGCATACAAACCGTACATCTGATATCACTACCACAGATATCAAACATGATGGCCACTTTTTCATCTAACAAAGCGGGTGTTTGAAATCTACCTGTACCAACAGGAACAAACATCAAACCTGGTCTTGCTTGATGAAGTGCAGAAACTACAGCTCTAGCGCTGCTTGACACTAAAGCAATATTTCAGCATTGCCCCTATCCTGCGGCCTCATAGTCAGAGTCTCTCTTTGCCCACGTGCTACCGACTCCGGCTACAGATGTTGATTTCTCCGGGTCTCCGGGCCGACCGACCTCCCTCAGTGTCTCAGCAAAATCAAAGGCGCAAAAATGAAACGGCGTCCGGCTCTCCGCCTGCCCGCAGCGCGGACAGTCCGTGGCCGACGATTGCGGGATCGAGAGGCGAGGGAGAGATGAAAGTCTCCTGTCGCCTTGGGACTTTCCGCCCATTTTGGTGATCATTGTTGGTGTTCCTCGTGCTGCCATTATTGATGGTTTACAATATGTTTGAGAAATCCCCTGGCAACCGAAGCTGCGAGCGAGAGCACTTCTTTTTATACATAATGGTTGATGATATCCATTTATCAGAAGACCACAAGTTGTAAAGACAAAGAGCAAATTGACTAAAGACAGTAGTAATAATAGCAAAGGCCTCGCACAATCTGATAGGGTTGAAGGCATAAGCTAGGTTCGCCTTGTTCTCATGGGTAAGTTTTTTTCCATTGGTGTTCTTATTCTGTAAGCCCTTGGGGCCAAGCACCCTTGAATAAAGCGATGTCTCTTTTTCAAAGCTCGTACATGTTGAAAGAGACGCACGATAGAGCCTTGTTCTTCATTCACATGTGGCTTCTAGGAATTTGACTTATTGAAACGTGTATTGTTCTGGGTATCACTAACACTTTTTGAACCTCCCTCCCCCCTTGCTCCGTCATATTATGTCAGCCAAAACAAGGTGATATGTACTTTGTGTGTGTAACTATCACTCAGCCGTAATACAGCGGCTAGAACTGCACCTTGATCAAATTGTTGATCGACTTGTCATCATCACAAGTATGATCATTGTGGCCTCCCGCAAAGCTGCGCTCCTGAAGCGTGTCGCCGCATTGTGTAATGCGAGAGTGCGTACACCGTTCTAAGCATCAGCGCGTGATAGGGCTAGATAGGAAGAGCTCAATTGCAACTGTAGCAGGGGCATATTATCTCGGGTGATCGTAGCAGCCATCAAACGTGCGTAGGGTGGTGTAGTGTAATACCCGCTGGCGAGAGACTGGGTGCTCTCCGCCATATTGTCTGCCTACTAGCAACGGTGGCGTAGCAACGTCCTCGTACGATTGTGAATTGCATTGGCCATGATGCTGTTCATCGTGTCCTCCTAGCGTAACTCATCAATGACATAGTCGGCATGGCCTTAGAATCTATGGCAGCAATGTTTAGTACTCATCTTCTAAAGGGTCAGATCAACATAAGAGGCGCCCAACTTACCGTATTTCATATGAACCAGCCCTCGTCATATATCGCACCCATTTGACGCTTGGGTAGTTGCTCTTTTCGAACACCTTGAGATATCGCACCAGAAGCCCGGAGCTCGTGAACATCAAAAGACTAAAGCTCAAGCTAAGAGGCGGTCGCGACCAGGCCTTCTGGTTCGTCATGCTCGTGAGCTCAGCCTCGGCGCTCAGAACGAATTCACTTTGGCCCGTAAAGCGACCAATCTTCCAGACAATATGGTTCTCGCTGGGCTCATACTTTGCTTTACCCTGCGTACAGCGCTCGGTGATGCGAGCAGTGTTGAGGGGCGTGGGGATACGGACCACGACATTGGTGGCGAAGAGCTTGCTCCCAAAGTTGGCCTTCAGCCCGATACTATACTCGACTTTAGTCTTGCCAACCTCGTTCACAATCGCGTGCACCTTGAAGGGCAGATTAACATTCTCGGTAGCCCGGTAGCGCATGAGCTCGAACTCGCCGTCTGGAGGGACGAAGGATATGATGCGATCCGAGTCGAATTTGCCCAGCTTTACGCACTGATGGAACTGGCAATCTTCGAGGGTGACGCTTCCAGCGGCCGCCTTGGTGGCTTTGCTACCGAGTCTGTTACCACTGGGGAGCGATTGGAGACCATCCTGGTCCAACAGCAGGCGATCGTTCAGTCCGAACTTGCATTCCGGGGTGCCGGAGAGATAGGCGCGCATGATGATCTGGCCGGTGACGTCGGCGCGAAGCACGGCGCCGGTGGCAGACATGAGCAGGTTGACATCCTCGATGACATCGACGAAGGCCTCATTCTTCCGGTACTTCACGTCGGCTTTTCTCCACGACAGCGCACCGGTGGCCTGCATGGTGATCTTGGCGGAGTCTTCGGGGGCGCGCTCGGACTTGACGCCCTCGGTGGTGATGTACATTTTCAAGGTATCGGTCTCGGTGTTTTGGGGGTATCCGAAGTCGATGATTTCTAGAAGGCACAGTATATCAGCGCGCAGCCATTAACAGACCAGAGAAGTATGTATAGAGAGTACCATCGAGCAGCTCGTAGACGAGGACAAAGTTGTTCTTAACAGCCTCCTCGTCGAACTTGGCAAAGTATCCCCGCCCCAGCTGGATGAGGCGGTAGAGGAACTCGAAGACCAGGGCGGCATTGGCGTTGCTCTTGGTGACGGCGACGAGGTAGATATTCTCGTGCTTGACATGACTGAAGGTGGTGCTGCCGAGGGTCAGGATAGGCGACCGGACTTGCGGGTTCGAGATGACCTGGATGCGGAAGACGTCGGCGAGGCGCGGGCGGCAGTCGTTGCGAAAGGCCCGGAAGATGAGGTTCTCGCCCTTCTGGTTGAAGATGAGGATGCCGGACAACATGTTGGATGTTGGACCGATGGCGGACGGGATATTTGGAACTTGATTGGGCACGGCAAGCTAACTAGCTAGCGTCTGTTTATGCGTGCGTGCGTGCGTACATACATGCGGCGGCGGCGTGCGAGTGAGGTCGGGTGTCTGAGATTGAGCCCATCGCCCATATGACCTGCAGGAGGTACGTCGCATCCGCGTCCCGGCTTTTGGTGGTTTTGATGATAAATAAATCCAGGGGAGCTGTACAGCACTAGGTCACCGCCTGGGTAGGTAGGTACCTATAACTCCCCAGTCTACACAGCTAGGTACGAGGTACCTAACGGCGCTAGAGACTACCTACTTAGAGGTACCTGCCGCCCCTATATTAACTTAAGACAAAGCCCTGGAATCTCTATGCTAGAAGAGCCTTGGCAGAAAAGCTTCTTTTCCTCCACCAGCCAATGTCATGATAACGCGTTAATGAACCACAGCTTCACAAGAAACCCCAAGAAAACCAAGTGGTTTAGACTCCATTCGTTGACAACAGAGATACCTTCTCTTGAACTTCAACTCGTCTACTCATACTTATCAGTCTTTGAATATGTAAGCCATCAATGAAGACATTGTTCCCTGTCTGGTGATAGGATGGAGAAGCACCCTCGGTAGAGGTAGCCGGATTCGAACCCCAATGTTAAGGAGAATCCACAAACTCAGGTTTTAAGCTTCCGAACAGCAATCTAAGGCACCTTGCGCCAAAGAGAAAGTCCTTCAAAGTGTGTTTAATGCGGCCCGGAAGAGAGGTAGATGGCCGGTAATGAATCGATCGCCGATACAAATGAAGATCTGTCCAGGCGTCAAAATAGACGGGGCAACCGGACAGACAATGACTGGCGACATGAAGTTGTATAAGTCCCCGGCGTGTAGAACGGTGTTATAGGTAAGATCCGCCCCTCCTTCCGTCTGCCAGAGCTACATATACGTTGTCGAAGAATGACAACTGTACCCCGTCCATGACCATCTGGTCTTGTATCACGATCGCTTGGATGTAACACAGTACAATTGGGACGCCTTTCTCTCGCTCTGGGTTTTCCTTTTCCTAATTTTCACCATCGAGCTCTTCGAAGATCGCCATGGAACGTCATGAACCTCTAGATTACGACCAATATATACGTTATATCCTACCTTTTCACTGTTCCCCTGTAGCTCGATGCGTGGTTCCCTGTTGTTCTTACCGTAGAACCCGGCGTCATGGCATACAACTTCCGCCCGCATCCGCCACCAAATCAGACATCCGCACAAGTTGGGCGGCTTCTCTGGTAACGGATGAGAACGATTTCCTAGTTTAGCCATGCCGCCACTCGTCGACCGGAAGTATCGACAACATCACCGGCGCTACTGGCTACTCGGCCGAGGAAGTCTGCTGGGGGGGGCCTTGCTCTGGCCCTTTATACGCATGGTATGATGCCTTTCTGTACCTTCGCACGTACTAGTAGCATCTAGTAGCAAGCTTGGGTCATTGAGCTTGGAGCCCCGTGCAAAGTTGCTCCTCCGGCCCCTTGATTTCCGTTGCCAACCCTGCCCCGACCTCCCTATTCGGGTCTTGTCTGGGCATGCCTCCGAGAATCGTGCCCAACCCGGCTAGCCGCTCTTCCAGCAACCCGGGTCCCGCGCGATGCCCAGTCCTCCAAGCTTTTCTGGCTGTGCCTATCAAAGCTTGGTTGGCGGCCTATTTCACCCCCTCTCGTACGTTGTCCTCCAACGTGCTGGTGCCCATGGTCACAAGAGGACGCAATCTAGGTGAGGCTCCCAATGCCCCCTCCCCATCTGGACCTAGCTTCTCGCTGCGCGTCCGGGAACGTTAACCGCGTTTCCGCTCACTCGGTGGCATCACTTCATTCTCAACCCCCCGTCAAAGCACATGATGACCCGGTCAGCTTAGGTCTTCTTCGCCCATCATATTTCTTGGTGTAAACAATGGGTCCTTCAACGCCTCCTTTCCCGTCCAACCGCCACCTCCATGATCAAGGCACGGTCGACTGGTGATAAAAACCCTTCGCTTCTGCCTCTTGTGAAGACACCTACAGCACTCGTCAAGCACGTCTCTTCCTAGTATATCACGATATTAGGCAACATGTCAGCAAAGGCTCTTCTTATTGCTGCTTTGAGCACTGTCGCTCTCGCTGTCCCTCTCGAGGGCCAAGTTGAAGAGCGTCAATCCTGCGCTGCACAATGGTATAACACGTCCGACACCTAAATCTACGCATGTCTAACGTGGTGAATAGGGGACAATGTGGCGGTATCGGCTGGAGCGGGGCCACATGCTGTGCCAGCGGCAGCAGTTGCGTTGCTGTAAACGACTATTATAGGTGTGTCTCGCATCTAACAAACTCGAGATTGAGGCTAACAAGTTCGCAAGCCAATGTCTCGCGGGGGCTTCGACAACGAGTGCCACGACCACAAAGGCGACGACAACAAGCGCCACCAAGACCACAACTAGCGGAGCTGTAAGTTATGTCTTGTTTATTCATTAGCGGCTTCGGCCTTGCTGACATGAGTGTGCAAAAAAGTCAACTACCAAGGCTACCACCACTGTCACTGGAACCGCCGCCGCCTCTGGCAACCCCTTTTCGGGTGTTACCATGTGGGCCAACAATTTCTATGCGTCCGAAGTGAGTGCCTACGCCGTGCCTACGCTAGGCGCTGGAGCTGCCGCCGTCGCCAAGGTACCGAGCTTTATGTGGCTGTAAGTTTCAAATACCCAAGTTCAAGGTTGACCCTGACCCTAACCCCGACATAGGGACACCCTTAGCAAGGTCTCTCTGATGGAGTCAACTATGGCAGATATCAAGACTGCGAACGCAGGTGGTGCCAAAAACGCCGGCATATTCGTAGTGTACGATCTGCCAGACCGAGGTTAGTACTGTTTGCACCCCTATTTACACTCTTTCATTGGCAAAGTTATTAACGTACTACCCAGATTGCGCCGCCGCGGCGTCCAACGGAGAATACTCGATTGCAGACGGTGGTGTCGACAAGTACAAGGCATACATCGATGCTATTGTCGCGGTTCTTAAGAAATACTCAGACGTCAACGTTATCTTGGTCATTGGTCAGTACAAAATCAGGCATGTTGACTCAGGATGTCTCCATCTACTAATATTTCAACAGAGCCCGACTCTCTCGCCAACCTGGTTACCAACTTGAGCGTGTCCAAGTGCGCTAATGCCAAGAGCGCCTATCTCGAGTGCACTAACTACGCCATCACGAGTCTGAATCTCCCCAATGTCGCCATGTATCTCGACGCCGGTCACGCCGGTTGGCTCGGCTGGCCAGCTAACTTAACCCCTGCCGCCCAGTTGTTCTCTCAAGTCTACAGCGACGCTGGCAAGCCCGCGGCTCTCCGTGGCCTTGCCACCAACGTCGCCAACTACAACGCCTGGCAGATTTCCGGAGCGTGCCCGTCATACACTCAGGGTAACAGCGTATGCGACGAGTCGAGCTACATCAACGCCCTTGCCCCTCTGCTCCAGGCTGCTGGCTGGGATGCCCACTTCATCACCGACACCGGCCGTAGCGGCAAGCAGCCCACTGGCCAGCTTCAGTGGGGTGACTGGTGCAATGCCATCGGCACTGGCTTTGGTCTTCGTCCCTCTTCCAACACCGGCAGCTCCCTCCTCGACGCCTTCGTATGGGTCAAGCCCGGCGGTGAATGCGACGGCACCAGCAACACCACTGCTACCCGATATGACTACCACTGCGGCCAATCAGACGCCTTACAGCCGGCGCCAGAAGCCGGCTCTTGGTTCGAGGCGTACTTCGAGCAGCTCTACAAGAATGCCAACCCTCCTTTTGCATAAGGGATATCAACTTACGGCCAGTTGAATGACAAGTTGGAGGGGATGATGGCAAGAAGATAAGGTCTAGAGGTTTTTAAAAATCTTCTCGAGTTCTTGTATATAATTCATTTACTCAATACCATATATGCCAGTCTCATAAGGACTCAGTTCATAAATTTCTCTTATGAATCGAATGCATAACTCATTGCTTCCCATTGCGTGAATAACCAGTTCCAAAAGGGGGTCGATAGGGGTTCTGTTGAAAAGTACAATCGAACTCAAAAGTGTTGTATTGTATGATCTCCTACCACCATGACCTCCATACCAAGCACTCAGACTTTAACTAGTCAGAGTATATTATCATTTAGCTATCCGCGAATAAGAAGTCTATCCAGTTAATAAGCGAGCATGCACCCCTTTTATCTAGTAAGCACCTAATATTGTCGAAAATGTCTCAGATTGAGGACCGACGTTTATGTGAAACACAGACGCGGGAGCGGGCCGGCTGGCTTTGGCGTGATGAGATCCAATATTGAAATAACTATCGGCCGCTCAATATGTTACCAGATGATAGTTTAACAACTGTTCAACGATTGAGGGAGTCTATCTCCGAAGGAATCTCTTGGAATATCAGTGTACGATATAGTTATTAGGCTTGGTGACACATGGAGGGGGTAGGAGGAGCTTCTGCCGACGTTAGATGTACTAAAATACTTATGTATGTCTGCAGATCCGATCTAGATTGCGTTGTGTTACAAGAGCTTAAAATAGTAGCTCGTGTCCTACTTGAGAGCTCGTGACTAATAATACCTCATATTGTTGCATTTTCCAGGTATGGCAAGGCAAACTGCTTCAGAATGTAATCTAGAAGGTATTAACCAGGATGATAGCGTGTTTCCAGGAAAATGCTTCCCGACATGAAGGGCTCAGGTCTTCGGCGTATACCAAGAGCTGTCACTTATTCCAGACAGAAGTAGTGTAATTAATCTGCGGAAAGAATGTGGTGCTACTCCAGGCTTCACAATACATGCTTAACTGTGATGCCACAATCAGTGAAAGATAGGGAAATGATAACATGCGGTCTCCCAGCAAAAGACACGGCTTCAAGGTGGCTAAGTGTCTTAAAGACAAGCCGGAAAGTAATTCTACAATATATGAATAGCCCAAGAGTATTCGTTGGGAAATGTACATTCTATTCAATGCAAGCGGCCATAGCTAATTCTCTGAGGATTACACCTCGAGTTGCACATGTAGCACCAGGCTTAAAGGTTAATAAGCAAACATTCCGTTTAGAGGGTGATGAGAAATTTTAGGAAACTCAGTCGCGAGTAAAGATAAAGCGCACGCGATAATTGTTTGAAGGCATCCTTACTCGATAAGTTGCTACTTTACTATTGGCTTACGTTCTACAGTATTAATCCTTGTAGCTTACTTATGTAAGGTCTTAGCGTAGCTATGAAGAGAATGCTCAAGATACCAAGACTTGGCCCGTTACAATAACGGTAGGAAGTAATCAAGTTTTCGGCCGTTATGCATGGGTCCATAGACTTGGCGAATCTCGGGAGTGATTTCGGGGGTGATCTCGGTGACGAGATGAGGGCTCAAGGAGAACAAACTGCGGGGAAGCGGAATGCCCGTTCTCCAGATCTAAGGGCGGTTTGTACATAGCTTAAATCTGGCGGAAAACGTCTAAACCCGCGCACCATACTAACGGGTCACGGAATATCCACATTGAAAGCGCTCGCGAATAAGAATAAGAGTATTCGCTGCCAGGAGCGCCAATTTACTAGTAGAATAACATGTAAGAAACCGTTTTGTGTTCCCCTCTCCTTGGTACATAGCGACCCCTACCCACTCGTATTCGGATCTGTTTGATTGGACGTTGGTTGAGCACACAACTCGGAACTCGTTCACCTTTACAAATACGCAGTAAGTTTGTTGGAGTATACGATGGATAACTGAATACGCGGGTAGCTGGTCAAATCTACAACGTTCATAAAATTATGTAGACATACTGGGTTACTTTAGTCCTTATAAATACTATCCAGTGCCCCCTCACACAATCACATTGAATGTCTGCGCCTTCATACAGATAACGCCAGCATCCACTCACAGCAACAACATTTCCGAAAATGTCTACTTCCTCAGCAGCAGGGCAGACAATCGTTGTCACGGGTGGCGCCGGGGGTCTGGGCAAGGCGATTGCCTCCGCTTTCTTAGACGCCGGCGCCAACGTCGCTATCTTCGATGTAAACGAGGGTCGCCTAAAAGAGACAGCTACTGAATGGGAAAAACACGGCGACAGGTTTATTGTCTCTCAAACCGATATCACTGACGAAACGGCTGTTAACACCTTCTTCGCCAATGTCTCTAAGAAGTTCGGCCGCATCGACATGTTAGTCAACAATGCCGGCGTAATGGACAAATTCGACCCCGCAGGAACTCTACCTTTAGACCTGTGGAACCGTGTAATTGGCGTCAACTTGACTGGTGCTTACCTGTGCACTAAGGCCGCCATTAACGCCTTCGAGGCGCAAAAGCCATATGGCGGCACAATCATCAACATCGCCTCGGTTTCATCCATCCGTGGTCTTAACGCCGGAGCGGCGTATACCGTCACCAAGCACGGGCTTCTCGGTCTCATGCGAAACACCGCCGGCTTCTACGGCTTGAAGGGAATCTACAGCATCGCGTTCCTCATGGGTGGCATGAACACGAACATTGTCGATGTATTTGCGGACGGGGTTAACCAGGAGGGTATGGCGCTCAATCAGGCGGTAAATCCTGGCTTCGACCCGGAAAAGACGTTTGTCCCATTAACTGACGCCGCCAAATACTGCCTCTTCTTCTCTGACCGGGCTGTGGCGGAAACATCTAACGGATCGACTATCATGATAAACAAGAATTGGCCGGCAGCATAGACAGACCTTTGAATGGGGAAGGTCAATACGAAGCATGGAATGATAGAGGTGCGGCTAATGAGCGTTCGGCGTGTGTGGTAGAAAAAGATTTAACTCGATTATAAGCTATCGCTATAAAAATTCTAATAACTCCCGCTCCTGAAGTCTAACTGAGACAATGATAACAATCTGGGATTTATACATATGATGGAGGTGCCATGAATAGATATTCGGATAAGAGACCACCCGCAATAGAGCTACCGGCAAGCCAAAAGCCATATCTGAACCACCACCAACAGCTCGCAGAATCCTTCAACTCGACGTTAGCAATCATAGCCCCCAGTGATACCGCAGAGCCACCAGCTGCAATGATATAATACTGCCACCCCATTTGCTCCAGCACACCGGCCATAGAGAGTAGAGCAACCATGCACCCGAGGACAAGCCACAAGAGCAGCTTGGTCTGGTCTTTGAATAAGACAGCGATGCTCTTGACGCCGACTTTGAGGTCGTCTTTCAGATCCTGATGGGCGTAGATCGTGTCGTAGATGATGGTCCACAGAATGCTCGCAAAGAAGACGCAGGCGATAGCGGGCTGCACCGACCACGCCTGGTCCCGTAGGAATGTCTCAGCCCCGAAGGGTCCTCCCGTGAAAGGCTTAAGCCCCATAGAGCAGGACCCCATGACGATGCCCCAGGCCAAGCACCAACCGAGCACGAACTGGGCGAAGTTGGTGTGCCGCTTGGCCCAAGGGTAGTATATCGTCCCGACGATATTCGGCACAGCGTAGATGGCGCTTCCGCTCGGCATGAGCAGCAGGAACAGGGCCGCGCCGACGCCCTGGCTAACGGTGAAGACGAAGGCGGCACGTGGCGTGATGGCGCCGCGCGGGATGGGACGCTTGCTCGTGCGCGCGATGGCTTGGTCGATCGGGGCGTCGACGAGGTCGTTCCAGCCGTGGGCGGCGTTGGAGAAGAAGAAGCTCCCGCCGAACATGATGAGGCCGGCCCGCAGGACTTCGGAAGCCGGGGACCGCTGGATCAAGGCGGCTAGGATGATGCCGAAGAAGTGAGGGAAGTAGATGAGGAATAACGCCGCCGGTGGGCTTAGACGGGCGAGTTGGATATAAGGAACCCAAGACGCTGGTAAGTAGTCTACCCATCCGCCGGCGTGGTTACCCCCGTACTGCTTAGCGAGGTCAGCATCTTCAAACTCTCTCGAAGCCGCAAGTGCTTCGGCAGTGAGCTTGTTGATAGCTGGCTTGTTGTATGTCGGGATGCTGTTCCCTGCCATGATGGTGATGGTGATGAAGGTGATGATAAAGGATATTCAGGCTGGAAGTAACAATGTGTACTAGAGTAGGGGGAAACGACTTGAACTGCAGATATGATATGAAGTCCAAGAGATGTTTTCGATCACCAGTACTTATATATATGCCTCTCCTGGGCCAGCGATGCCCAAGATAACCAATCATCCTCCGGAACAGAGCGAATTGGCGAGTCATACCTTACCAAGTAACCTCAACCAACATGGACTCCAAAGGTCTAATCGAAACTAAGCCTCCCTTATGACAAGGTGATCAAGGATTATCGCGACATAGTCTGCCTACCTATCTTGTAAGCTGGCTAATAGGAACCTCCGCTCGTCTGCCTACCAAGGTAATGGGATATCCATATTTAGTCCCCGCCGTCATAGTTCAGCTTCCCACTGGCCCGTGATAATTAGCAGACCGGTCGTTGCCCGATTCAACACACGAGAAAGGCTCACCTTACACACCCACTTCTTCCGATAGCTTTCGGATGGGACAAGGGTGCCTGCCTCAGGACTTGGCTCTCTACCCTGCCTGCCTAACTGACTGGTTGACTGGTTGGCTGCGTTGGTTGCTCCATGATGGTGCACACACGGCGTAGTCCAGCCCTGTATGCGGGTCGCCCAACGAACAGATGACCTAGACCATGACGACAATCATTCCTACGGGCGTTATGTACGTGTAACCGCGCTGTCTGCACTCCCGCACGTAATACGGCACGTTTTCTCCCTTTTTGTTCGTAAAGTTGGGTGTTTCCGACTACCTGGCACTAAGACGATAACCTTCTTATGGTTTCGTGCTTCCCTTTGGCGCCCGGTAACATCCAGTCCGACGTGACATACCCAGTCAATAGCGTACGGTGGTATTGGATGGAGAGGGAACTAGGCACAGTCCGTCCGAAATCCCTCAGGAAGACGAAGCCTCCCGTGACGCGGAGCTCATTGCTTGCTTGCTTTCGTTCAGAGGGTTTTCTTTTTTGGGCTCCTTGCGGCAACCATCATGCGTTTGTCATTGCCATGTTGAGTTGTGATGTTGCGCGCGTATGGGGTTGGTGCGAGCTTTGTGTAAGCACTGCCCAGACCAGAAAAGTACGGTTTTGCTTAGCTTACATTGATTTATTATTATCGGCTCGACACTAGGTGTGCATAAGCTGTGGTGTAGCCCCCTGTCCACCTCAAGGCCAACAAGCTGAGCAGCTCCAGCTCCGGATTGGATGTCTCGGTAGGTAGACAACGCTGTCTGCTTTTTGGGTTGGATCCACTGGGCTGAATCCCACGCTGTTCTCGGTTAATGACTCCAACACCGACGATACTATTGGTAGGCTAGCGCCCATCGCGGCTCTGCTTTGAGGTTGGTGACTGAACATGCATGCAGTCCCCGGTTCCCTCGCGCTTGTTGTCATCACGGTGAAGGTTAGTGTTGAAGGCCAAGATAAGGTATAGTCATACGGAGCTCTTCGCTGAGCGTCCATGTAACTGTAAGTCTAGGCGCCATCTTAGTTGTTAAACTCATCAGGACAACAACAATTCAAATCCAACGCTCACCGTGGCGCGCGGTGTTGTATCGTAAGAAATACGAACTGAAAGAAACACTATTGACTGCCTGTTAGGTTGATCAGGCCTCGAGATCCAGGCAGAACTTCGGGGTCATGGGTCAAACTATGAGCGTGACTTTAGACCGCTTTTCCTTTTCCGACAACCCCTGCTGGGCTTCTCACTCATGACGTGCACCAAAAACCAAGCCGTATCAAGGACTGGTAAATACAGGTTCCTGTGGGCTCCCTTCAGTAGTCCAATGCTAGTTTCCGAAACCTTGTTCGCCTAGACTAGCTCCGTCCGAAAATGGACTCTCTCGTCCGATGCTGAATTACCACTGCCATGGTTCTGGGCAGTGTCTGCAGGGTCAAGGACCGGGATGCACAACACACCTCCCTCCCTCCCTCGTGACCAAGGTGACAACCTCCGTACGGCACAGGCGACAACAAGCGAATGAGAAGCCCTTGACAGTATTATTCTTACTTACTCGCTCACCTGTCAACTTTTCTTACTTTCTTATTTCGTACGCCTCAATTGGTACTACACAACAACACGCTCTACGGAGTCTGCCCGTTTCAAGAGGAGCTCTTGCTGATGATGGAATTCAGGCATTACAATGGATTTACCTCAATAGTCTCATGGGCTTTCATGTAGAATGTGCGCAGGACGTGGCTTTTGCAATAGTAATAGCTCCTCATTATATAATTGGTGTAGCTTGCCCCAAGATGAAGCAATAGATTTATATGACATCAAGATTGACTCTGACTCGAGAATTCTACAAGACATTCCTATTCTGAAGATTAGGCTGCGTCAGTTCAAAATGGCTCGTAAACTCGGGTCAAGGGCGCTATCTGTCCTGGCAGCGCAGCTTTACCTTCCCTCACCTTCATTCGGCGTGCTTAATCAGACTTCTGCTTCTGCTGCGTGTGCCTATCTGGAGAGCACCCTTGATACAGGGGTTGTTTTGCCCAGTGAAGCTCAATATTCGTCTGCGTCTGAAGGGAACTGGTACGTCCCCGTGTCACTACATGTAATCAGCGAAGATCATGATAAAACTAAGGAAGATACAGGGTGCAGACGGCCTGGGCATCACCAACTTGCGTCATCCAGCCGACAACTGCTCAACAGGTGTCACAAGCGATCGGATACCTGGCTCAGAGAGGAGTGCATTTTGCAATCCGTTCGGGTGGCCATTCACCTGCACCGCTCGGCGCGAACATCAACGATGGTGTTCTGTTTGACATGTCCGGTTTCAATAGCGTCAGGTACGATGCCCAACTTGGCGTCGCCGTGGTCGGTACTGGTATGAGATGGGGCGATGTATACCGTCATCTCGACCAATACAATGTGACCGTAGTCGGAGGCAGGATTCTAGAGGTGGGCGTTGGCGGTCTGACTCTCGGCAGTAAGTAGCTCTTCCTCACGGCCGGTTTTGCACCCTCCAAAAAGAAGCGTTGCTGACCGGGGCCTTGCAGGTGGGCTGTCATATCTATCCGATCTTTACGGTCTGGTTTGCGATAACGTTGTCAGTTTCGAGGTGAGTCTGGATCTTTTTCCCCGAGAAACCACTGCAACCATGCGGCGCAGACTAACCTAAAGCCGGCAGGTTGTCTTAGCTGATGGCTCTATCGTAAACGCCAATAAGCATTCTCACCCCGATTTGTGGTGGGCTCTAAAAGGTGGCGCCAACAACTTTGGTAAGCTGGCTTGGATCCAGTCGGTCGTAGATGGTGATGAGTTGCAGTAGTATAGACTTCGGACGCCACTAACGAAACCCCTTGAACAGGCGTTGTGACCAGGTTCACCCTCGCCACCTACCCGACTGGAAACGTCTGGGGTGGTTATCGAGTCTACGCGCTCGATTCCCTTCCAGCCTTGTTCGACGCCCTGCTCGAGTATCAGTCAGTTGCTGCGAAGGACCGTTACGCCAACCTCATGATGCAGGCCTTCCCTCTCAACGGAAGCCTCGGCGTATTACTAAACATGGTGTACAACAAGCCCGTGGCATCTCCTGCAGCCTTCACACCATTCTACGACATCCCCACCATTGCCGATACCGTGCACATCCAGCCCATGACCGACTTCCTGGCGAGCCAGGTACCCCCGTCCCTGCCGCGGCTCAACTGGTACGCGACCAGCTTCAAGACGGACGCCACGCTCTTCAAGACGGTGGAGAAGATTGTCACTACATCACCTGAGTTGGACACCATCAGGAATCTTACGGCTGGCAGCATCGCCGTGGGCTGGCAGCCTATCTCGACCAGCGCCATCCACGCCGGATACGTCCGTGGCGGCAACGCCCTCGGCCTCGAGGAGACCAACCAGACGTGGTTCGCCCTCGACGTCGGCTGGTGGGACGCCGAGGACGATGCGGTGGCTAATGAGGCGGCGGCCAGCCTGGTCGCCAAGGTAGAAGACGCCGCGAAGAGCAGCGGCCAGCACGTCGACTACATCTTCATGAACGACGCGGCCGTCACGCAGGACGTCATCGGCCATTACGGGAAAAGGAGCGTTGCGAAGCTTCGCGCCGTGCAGCAGCGGTACGACCCACGCGAGGTCTTTCAAAAGCTGGTCCCCGGTGGGTTCAAGTTGCCGCACAAGGGATAGACGGGGGAGATCGGCGATAGACGATGTTTGGTGGTGATGGCGAATGAGTGATAGAGCGTGTACACTATGATGTGATATTTCCTCGACCCTAGATCAATAATGCCTGAGAACGGGCCCAAAAAAGCGTGGTACATAGCTGCGAATTGCCTAAACAGTGAGGCTAGATTATTAATGGAATGTCAGATGTAGGCATGGTGTATTTTCGTATGTACCATCTGTAAGGGATGAAAACTCTGAAGGGATATTCAAGGCCATCATCCAATCCGTTCATCTGTTGGAGGCCCCCTCCGTACTTCTCATCATGCTGCTATGAAGAGCGGAGAACACGAGTTTACCCTGGGAAGACCCAGCGCCAGAGCAGGAAGTCCGAGTGCAACCCACACAGCTGTCCTGGACCCTTGCCCATGCAACCTCGTCGCGTGGGCGGTGCAGAGCAAATGCATCCTCGCACATCTCGCTTCTCCTTCCGACGCATAGTCCTCGCAGATGCAGCTGAGGCGGGACGAGTAACATCCTGGGAGCTGTATGTTACCGTCATACCGAAGATGACGATGATTGGAATCACTTCAACCAACCCGGCCCCAGCCCACGACGATGACTTCCTTCTTTCTCGTTGCCAAAAATTGCGAATAATGAGAGATCTGCATATAAGAATTCTTATTCACTGCAATGACAGCAGACCGGCTCAGCCTCACCGTCGATATTGTAACCCTTATGCAGGTATCTCTCTGTCTGTCTCGCCTCTACTTGGGTGAAGTGAGTCTCCTCGGTCCGAGGATTGGGGCGCTGGATAACTTGCCGTCCCTGTCGAGCCTGTCTGGAGATCCACGTGGCCAGGCCGGTCATCATCTTACCTAGATAGTCCACTCACCCTACATACGCGACGGACATACACACACACACTACTTGTGCATGCATGCTGGAGTGCAGATCAATCAGTCTGTCGGGATGAAAACAGTCAAGGTTCCTGGGTGGTGAGCGGGGTGTATTGAGCCCAGCTGCTAAGTAAGTCCTGCGCAGCTATGACGACCCTAGCAAATCCGCAGGGTGATCCTAGACAGGGTGCCTAGCCAATAGGTGAATTGATATTCGATACGGGAATCTGAGCTAGGTATAACAGGTGATACTATAACGTCCTTATTGTACAAGCCTCGAACCAATTGTATTGCGTCCCAAGACACAATTCCTTGGAAAACCCGTACCACAGTTCAGGATCCAGAGGATCTATGAAGGAGGGGGAGGGTTACGTACTGGTAGTATGGGTCTAGCAGCCCTCTCGTAAGTAGGTAAAGTAAGAAAAGATAATAAGAAAGCTGACTTCCAGGTGTTTTCAGCATATGCTGATTGTCATAGTAGGCGCTGAAGAAAGTTGGAGTAAGTAAAAGGTCTCCATTTTGCTTTTGCGACAAAACATGGTGTAAACCAGCCTTGCCCGTCAGCGTTTTATGCTTACCAGAAAGGTTAAAAGACTAATCTAGGTTATCAACTAAGGAGCTAACTACGTACCTAAACTACCTGAACTACCTTGACCAGCTTAAAACCAGTTGCATACTATCTTGGATCTTCTACCATGCTAACCTGGATCTTCTACCTATTATACACTATCTACTATTCATTCAGCGCTAGTTTAGTCTCCGCGGTCCCGTATTACTTACGAACTTACAATGGGTTTGCTTGCTTGCTTGCCTGCTTATTGTCTGTCTGCGAGACTGACTGTTGGAGGCCCAAGTTCGGTATTTCCGCTGAGCGAGCGTTCTCCGCTGGAGCATGGCTTTGCACGCATGCAACTAACTGATAGGCAACCTAACCTACCATGCCGAGAAGACTCGGGTCATCGCACTCGGTGTAAGGTCTAAGAGACGCTCTCCAGACCCTGCTGCTGATAGGCTGTATTCGCACTGCGGCATAAATTTAATGTAGCTACTCACAGGTAGCCGGATCCCAGTCGAGAGCCGCTCAACCCCTGTTGGCAAGCCACTCCTTCTCAGAGTCACGAGATATCAGGTAGGTAGGTAAGTAGCCATCGTCTAGTTACGTACGGTATGCCATTTCCGGCGTTGCAGCAAACACTATCCTCTCTCCCTGGTCTCAATTGGCGAAGTCACTTGAAATATGCCTAACGCTGGGGCTCGCGAGGTTACATGGTTGATTGGTTCCTAATCCTTCCTTGGTAAGGGAAGGGAGCGAATGCATTACACACACCCACCACAGCTCAATAACCTAGGAAGTGAGGGGTGGCTGCGAGGGTCACGCGATCCGTGACACCTCTGCTCTGTTGCAAAAGAGATATATTGGGTAAGATGGTGGTCAACGATAATAATAGAATGGCGGGGGCTCATGGCGACGAGTCATCCGACTCGTACAGCTTGTCTAGGCATCCGAAGGACTTGGTCCTTGGACTAGGCGGCGCATTTCGAAAACTACGGACACATAAAAGTACACATAAAGCTCGAGTAAGTCGACTTGCTATCTACTTGCTACCAAGTCACTGTTTTGGAATACGTCGTTGCGTCTGTTAAGTCTTGCTTTATTCCTTCTTATTCATCAAGATCACTACGACATGTCTACTCTAAATCGTCCAGATCCCTACGTAGGGAAGGTTATCCCAGCGTAAGTGGCTTATATCTTTTCAACTTATCATCTTCTCCCTAGTCCCCTCAGTCAATCTTTCATGAATCATCACTACAATAATTATACGGGCCGCGGTCTCCAATTAGATGTGGCACAAGTGTGCTCTCATCTCAAGCACATGACTCCCACAACCAGTCGTACAACCAGTGTGTTCGCGACTTATACGAGATTGTCACAAATTAGTCATTTCTTCCCCTGGGTATCCTTAGTAAGTAAACCATGTAACTAATCCAACGCTATAGCTTCGAAGGCGGCATCATAACCCGCATCATCGACCACCCACACGACAGCAGCCGCGCATTCGCCTACGAAGTGACATTCCACCTCAACCACCCGCGCATCCTAGCAGTCGCGGCGCAGAAGCCGCCCCTGCACTTCCATCCGTACCAGGAAGAGTACGTCGAGGTGCTCGAGGGGCGGCTGGCCGTGGAAGTCGAGGGCGTGGAACATGTCTTGGGGCCGAGCCATGGCGAGTTCAAGCTCCGGCCGTGGTGTAACCATCGGCTGTACTCGCCTGTGACGGACGTCCGGGGACAGCAACTACCGGATAAGGAGTACAAAGATGAGGAGGAAGAGGAGGAGGGTGATGATGGGTGGGATGGCGAGAAGACGGTCTTCTTGCTCTCGGGTCAGGATACGGATGAGATGTTCCGTCTTGACACTGTCTTCTTTGAGAACTGGTATGCGTACCAGGATCTTGTCGTCGTGAAGGGGGAGAAGATCAATCTTGTGCAGGTTATGAGTGTATGTTCTTCTCTCTCCCCTTTTCCTTGTGAGAGACAGGTCTTCGGACGTTTATTGACATTGTGTTTCGTAGATGTTCGATGCTGGTGGCTCATACTTATCACTGCCAACCTGGATACCATTCAGTCGCACCATTGCCCGTGGCTTAGGTATCGTCGTCGGTCGCTGGCTCGGAGGGTTATTGGGCTATCAGCCCTTTTACGAGAAGTGGACGACAGATTGGGATCTGGCGTGTCGGAAGATGGAGATGTCGGTGTTTCATAGACGCTTTGCTAAACGCGAAGACACTAAAGGTGGTAAGGTGCGAGTGCTCAACGCTTATTAGTGTAAAGGATGGGTTTAAAAAAAAACATATAATGATATAATGCAGTATTAGTATAATCAAAGGCACAACACTCTTAACGTAGCTAATTGGAAGTGTCAGTCTCAATTCACATATTACTTCTCGTGGTGATCACAATTCCACCCGTTGACTGCGGGTGTCACTCAATCAGCGCAGTGACTCGGAAGTCCACCCTCGAGCGCAACGTCCTCTCTCGTTATCTTAGCCCACTCAGCCGTCTTTACCCACAGCTTCTGCTGTTTCACTTCGTCCAAGCTCTCCGCCGAGCTGGGCCCAGGGACCATTAGTCTGAAATAGCCGCGCTCCCCTGCATACTTTCTGTTCAAAGCCAGATCAGTGACGTCAGCACCTGCGTCGACCGAACTCCGCACATAGGGCGCCATGAGTCGGATCGCAGACCGTAATGGCTGAAGGACATATCTTTGCATGTGCGACAAGATGGTCGGTGTGTTAGTGCGTAGTGCTCGCGAGTCGGCTATGCTTCCTGGGTCGATGGCTACGGCTGTTATTTTGCTGAGACGTTGATCCTAGGTCGTCTATTAGTGGCGGCTCTTATACATCACGGGTAACGGTCTGGGTTATGCCTACCTTCTCGAGGTACCGGTTCAGAGCGTACGTCCACGTCAGGATGGCCAACTTAGAATTCGCATATCTCTGAAACCCGCGACTTCGCTTGTCTTCTTCAGGACCAGCCCTCACAAGTTCGTCCAAGTTGTCCGGCAAACCTGGTGGGTATTTCTCTAGACTGTTGCGACCTGGATAATGGCAGTCGCTTGTAAAAAGCACGAGACGACCCCCTTGCGGCCCGAAGCTACCAAGCAGTCGAAGAACGAGGGCGGAGTGCGAGATATGGTTCACCTGAATGGTCTTCTCGAGTCGGTCTTCAGTGAGCTCTGGGTCTTCTACCATATTCCAGTGGAATGCGTTACAGACAATTGCCACGAGAGGTGGCAATTTTCCCTGGGCAACCTCGGTGGCGATGGTGTCTGCGAATTCATTCACGGCTTTCAAGGAGGCGAGGTCGAGCCTTCGGATAGAGACCCTTGAATCGGGGAATCGACTCGTCGTCTCGCGCAGTCTTCTTGTGTTGGGATCAGAGTTTGAGGTGTTGCGGACTGTTAGGAGCAGTTTGTTGTCTGGTGCTTCGCTCAGGAGATGCTGCACAGCAGGTACGGCTATGGAGCCGTTTGCACCGGTGATGATGATTGTGCCGACCATGATATCTTCTTCCCGAGAATTTGACAGAAGTGAAGAACGACAGGAAGAAACCTTATGAATAGCTGATGCCGGTTAGTATGGCAATTGGCTATATACTAAGGTTCAGAGGCGAAGGAGCCAGTGACTAGCCGGGAACAAGGTCTAGCAAACGGCAATGCCTTCAGGTTGTACACGTGCTTACCCTTAATCTTTGCGAGAGTTGTTGTTGTTAATTAATAATGGTTGTATGACAGTTGGAATTGAGGGTGTGAGCCTTACTGACTATGCTTGCTTAACAACTCCCTTCCGTACACGCAGGTCAGAGTGAATAGAATTATCCTTACCAGAGTCACCAAGCTGCATAATTACTCCCTATTCCATCATAGTAGCACATTTGACTGTTACCATAAAATGTTCAAGGCATGTCATACAGCAGAAGCAGTGGACTTCCCCATCGTGTTTGTACACTGAAGGGAGAGACTTTTGTCTTGGCTTAGGTTAGCTGAGACTTCTAGCCCATCCTCAGACAAACACGATCCCCCTTGCCGCGTCGCACTGGGCAGGCTAAGAGCGCGGACCCGGCAGCTTCATAGTAGGATTCTTATGTTCAGGCGTCCTGGGAAGTCATCTGAACCGAGGCTATCCAAACAGCGTGTTAGGTCGTCTCTGCACCGCCTTACCATTCGGACGACCCAGGCAACCAACGCGGTTGCAGGCATGCATTGAACTTGTGTTGGGCAAGGTAGCAGGATGGCAAAGCAGATTATTCGTTGGAGCGCTGACATGCCATTATAGGTGTCCAACCGCAGATAGACGTTGGTGGTGGCATTGCAGGTCCGACGTTCAAAAAACAAGTCTAGATGAAGTGAAGGAATGTGGCATGGGAAGTGGATGCCGTAAGCACTCAAATCAGGACAGGGCAAATCGGCAAGTCATCGTGCTTCGCGCGCGTGTGCTATTATAGGCTACCTTGAAGCTCCCCTGGCAATATCTCAACGGCGTGGCTAAGCAGGCAACGCTCGATCGATGATATGTCAGATGTGCTGGGTCCGCTCTCCGAAGCTCCCACACCACGATCACGGCACTTCCCTGCTGCCCTCACAGGGTAAGGCATTCCGAAGTCGGCGGAAAGAATGACCTAGGCCAGGAGACGTGCGAGTCGGGCCAGCTTCAACGTGTGAGATGTATTATCACCTGTAAGCTCTTTCAATCTGTGACTGAGAATCCTTTATCACATGGGCTGGTGTTGTTCCCGGCGGCGCTTGTCCTGTTGATGTGCTTGTCCGTAGTCGGAGTTACATCAATTCGCGTAAGAGTATAAGAACGAGCTGTATTAGAGCAAACATTCCGAGGCCAGATAATATGTTACGGTAGCACCCGTGGAAGAGCCTCCCGTGATAGTGCTACTCTTGCAAATTCGAGGTTGACGCGAGTAGAGCATCTACCCTGTAGACTCACATTTCCACAAGTCCTTTGGATGAGGTGAATATCTTTCTCGTGACACTGGGCCACTACAGTGAGTTATCGACGATAGAAGCCGAACATAATAAGGCGCAATATTCTTTCCGAGATATTGCGACTTTGTCAGGACCTCAGTGATTGGAACTGACGACATGGAGGCCTCAGAGCAGGAGGCGACGAGAACATAGCTGAATAGCACGCACTATATATGCGTCATCCAGCCTACAGCGGCTGATCATAAATCTTACTTCATGGCTTCTTGTTGGATCTCTCAGAGCTGCAACTGTGGTTGACTCAGGGCAAGGAGTAACCTGGCAACTCGCGCATACGATCACCGAAGATGAGCGTCAATTTCTTATAATAGACAAGGCAGCGTTGAACTCAAAATCTCTTTGACGGCATTGGAAACGCACGCGATTCGGGAAAACTGCTGTTATAGTATCGGAAGAAAATCGGGAGCAGGCCGATTGTGAGCTCAGAGAATGGCGACGCGGGCTAGTTGAATGAAGAAGAAAACGAAGACTTCTTTACCGTCGGTCATAGGCATTTATAATGGTTCCAGGGGAGGATACAGATCAACTGAGGGTAGCTCCACTTTTACAGCTGCCAACCTAAGTATTTTTTATACTATGCGGCCACACATTTTTTATACATATTAGGCGGCCTCGGCGGCTGGACCGTGGGATCCAAAGTTCTAAACCTCCGGGGGGTATACGCTCCGCGCCGGCCCCTACTCCGGCAAAAGTGCAATAAATTCGAATTTAATCCGCCGCTCGCCTTTCAAGCTCACGAGGCTCCCGCTATCTGGTTCATTATCTAGTTAAATACTCTTAAATACCTTTTTTCAACTAGCGACAGGTATAAAGTAGAGCTACCCTCAGGTAAGCTAAGGGGAGATGCCCTCAGCTTGTCTGATCGCTCGCTCTAGAGAAGTCCCGTCCGCGGTTTTTGAAACCAAAAATACTTTTACTGCAGAAAGTGTAGTCCATACCCCAATTTGTGACTGAAAAAAATGAAAACAGATGTTTTCTAAAATATCAACCTTTCTAGATAGTCATACGGAATTTCTCGGTCTTAAAATGAGATCTGTAGAAAGGCCCCAGCGGTAAGGGTATTTGGACCTGGACACCAAGCGGATAGGACCCTTTTGTAAAAGATGCCGCCCCGCATGCCGTCTGTGTAACTCGGCTGATAGTGACAGTTGAATCTTTATTCATTTACTAGGTAAATAATTTGGCGAGATATCTTGTCTCCTGACTAGTTGGATGTTAAGTTATGATGCGGCGGCAATTGAAAAGAGAGGCAGTCTTCCGGGGTTCATTGACTTAATGATTGATTGATCGATTGATTGAATACGGGGTGCATGACACCACCTACCAACAACAACGAGACAACTGACGCCCTCGTGTTTGCTGTTGGTCCTTCTCTGGCTGCGGGCGTGACGGGTAACGAATCGCCAACGCCATACCTCGTCATCGTCACATGATATCTTTATGAAGCCCACGACGCATGTTTCACGGGACCAAAAAGAATTGCATTTATACGCATGTCTTTCAAATACTAGATAAAATCGTCGTCACTCGACTAGATCGAAAAGTTCAAGGATAACGTGCCGTCTAAGCATACTCGGGAAGTTATAATGCCTACTTATAGGTAGATTTAGGTACAAAGTATGCACACTACTAGTGCTCCTAGCGGTTGGCCCTACCTCCGTAGTACAATGGTTATAGCACGTACCATCCTAAGATACTGGACACCTGCACTCTACACCCTCAACCCCACCACGACCACCTTCCAACTCGGAAGTTTAGTGGTTTCGACAGCGCCGGCGATCTCGTCAC
Organism: Xylaria sp. FL0064; assembly: GCA_022593225.1. Classification (NCBI taxonomy): domain Eukaryota; kingdom Fungi; phylum Ascomycota; class Sordariomycetes; order Xylariales; family Xylariaceae; genus Xylaria; species Xylaria sp. FL0064. The sequence continues at coordinate 1,424,951 of JAJKLE010000004.1, read as the reverse complement.
CGACGCAGAAGCCTCTCCTCTTCCTCCTTTACCCCATCCACATTTCGAATCTAGACAAACCCCATTCATACCAAACCTCTCTCTCTATTGTAGGTAAAACTACCTAGGTACCTCTTCCAAGGTTACCTAACACGGCTCGTATTTAGTGGAAAGGCCCCTCCCCATTAAACATCGTCATTCGTCACTCCCGCCAGCACCTCACCCAAACCCAAAACCCAGCATATTAGTACACATGTGGTAATTCGACAACGATAGCTACTTCTGTACTTCCCTGTCAATACTGCCTGCTGTACCCATATCGAATCTAGCTTCAGACTGGGTCAGGTACAACCAACTACCACCAACAGTCCAATCCAGCCTAACTGGATCCTGATCTCACTGCACACACCACACACACTACCTACATACTTCAATCTTCTATCTCAACACCAAAACAGCAGTGCACGCCAGCGACGCCAACAACGCCCCCGTGCCCATGTCTGGCATTCCATCGGATCCAGCAGTCTATAGGATATAGGTACCTGGGTATAGTCAGTCAAGTCAAGTCAAATCAAGTCAAGTCAAGTCAAGTCGTCGTCTCGCCGCTGCCTGTATTCAGTCGGTCTCGTTTCCCACAATCAACCCATCTCGGCCTCGGGTATTCGTCTCCGTCACTGTCTCTCCTATTAGAGTCTCCAATCCCAACTCACAACGTCAATCTCCTCCATTTCCATTACATTCGAGAGAACCAAACTTCTTTGCCTGGCCACACTCGCCCAGCATGGCGTGTCTCCGGGCTCCTGCGCTCGATATCATCGCAGACGAGAATTGGGCCGGTACAGATGCTTCTACCCCTTCTTCTACCGCCGCCAACAACAACAACAACACCGCCGCCGCCTCATCTTCATCTCCATCGAATGCCAACCCCAACCAGCTACCGGTGCCTGTGCCTGTGCCTGTGCCCGCCGCGGCCGAAGACCCGAGAGACTCGCGGTCATCGTCGTCGACCAACTCGCCCGCGCCCGCCGACAACGAGGAATCCGACTTCTTCCTCGCCGCCAACGACTCGCAGTCGTCGCTCGGCGTCGTCCCGAACCTCCAGGACATGCAGGTCAGCGATGATGCGCAGTGCGCGCCGACCGTCGCGGCCCTGCCCAGCGAGATCCTCATCAGCATCTTCTCGCGCATCAGCGAGCCCAAGGAACTGCTCAACTGTATGCTCACCTGCAAGCGCTGGGCTCGCAACGTCGTCGAGATCCTCTGGCACCGCCCCTCATGCACCTCGTGGGAGAAGCACTCGTCCATCTGCACCACCCTCGGCCTCGAGCGGCCCTTCTTCACCTACACCGACTTCATCAAGCGTCTGAACCTCGCCGCCCTCGCCGACGGCGTCAACGACGGCAGTGTCACGCCCCTCGCCGTCTGCACCCGTGTCGAGCGCCTGACCCTGACCAACTGCCACGGCCTGACCGACGTCGGCCTGACGCCCCTCGTCCGGAGCAGCCAGAACCTACTGGCCCTTGATATCTCGGGCGACCACAACATCACCGAGGCTTCCATCATCGCCATTGCCGAGAATTGTCGCAAGCTGCAGGGCCTGAACATTTCCGGTTGCAGGCAGGTTTCCAACGAGAGTCTGGTTCAGCTGGCTGAGAGTTGCCGGTTTATCAAGCGGGTATGTGCTTCTAATGAATTCCCATCTATCCCCTTTTCTCCCCGCCCTATCTACTCAAGCCTGGGTTTTGTGACAGACAGTGGGATACAGAGAAAGGGAAATAGACGAATTATCACTGACCTTGTGCGTGGCGGATACAGCTCAAGTTGAACGAGTGCCACCAGCTGAACGACACGGCTGTGCTCGCGTTTGCGAACCACTGTCCCAACATTCTTGAAATAGATCTTCATCAATGTACCAACATCGGCAACGAACCTGTCACGGCTCTTCTCGCCAAAGAGCAGGCCCTTCGCGAGCTACGACTGGCAAGCTGTGAACTCGTCGACGACGGTGCTTTCCTCGCGCTCCCGCCCTACAGAACCTACGAGAACCTGCGCATCCTCGATCTCACCTCCTGCTCTCGACTTACGGACCGGGCTGTCGAAAAGATCATCGAGATAGCCCCACGGCTGCGGAATCTAGTGCTCGCCAAGTGTAGCAACATCACCGATGTCGCTGTTCATGCCATCGCTAAATTGCAGAAGAATCTGCACTATGTCCATCTCGGCCACTGCCGTCACATCACCGACGATGCCGTGAAGCGCCTAGTGCGCAACTGCAACCGCATACGATACATCGACCTGGGCTGCTGCATAAACTTGACGGACGAGTCTGTCACGCTCCTAGCCGGCCTGCCCAAGCTCAAGAGGATCGGGCTTGTGAAATGTGCCAATATCACCGACAAGAGCATGTACGCGCTAGCCACAGCAAACGATAATCGCTCGCAGTATAGGAACATGGTCGGCCACCCAAGCCACGAAGTTCGTGCCCCCAGTTTAGAGCGTGTCCATCTAAGCTATTGCACCAACCTAACGCTACCGGTAAGGATCCCTTCGCTGATTTGTAGGGCCAAATACGAAACTAATCCCTGCTACAGAGCATTATCAAACTTTTAAACTGCTGCCCTAAACTAACCCATTTGAGTCTGACTGGTGTGCCTGCATTCCTTCGAGATGATTTAGATAGGTTCTGCCGTGAAGCTCCTCCAGGTATGGCCTCGTAAGCCCCATATTCCTGTCTCTGTTCTCGCACTCACAAGCACTACAGACTTTACCGAACATCAGCGAGCAGTATTCTGTGTATTTTCCGGAACAGGTGTTGTTGGTCTACGAAATCATCTTAACACCAGAGAGGAGTTTGCTGAATACCGCGATGGGCGAAGCCAACGACGAGCAGCTAGAGGTATAGCAGTGACTCATGCTGGACAAGGGCCGGCACCGGACGTAGAAGGTTTCGGCGTGGACGATGGTCTTGAGGACGATGACATGGGTGAAAATAGTGACGCCGAACTGACGAATCTAGCGCATAACCCTTTGCCTCCGCAACCCGGGTTATCACACCCAAATCAGACGAACGTCCCTAGCCAGGCGGGCACATCAGCAAGCGGTGCAGTACCAAGCACGACAACCAACATGAACCAGGCGACATTAAACGACCAAGCATCTACCGCTACAGGCCCCAGCACCGCTGGCTCAGGTCTGTTGAATAACCCAGCATCTTCACCCGGCCCGAGCACAGCATCCATGCAAGCTCGTGTGGAGCCTGAGGAGGCGCAAACACCGTAGAGCTGCCGAGGCTCGTATTGGTATACCTGCTCATTATTCCTGCCTTGTTAGCATCCATATCCAAAGCGATATACCGAACAGTGCCCGGCCACTGTTATGATTCATCACGCTATAGAACCTACATTTTTATTAGGGGTGTCACCACGACGAGCGTGAAGATTCATTTGAGAGCAATGTGCAGGTTTCGCAGCCCTGACAACTGCTCGATGGGCTGATGAAGAACTATAGAAAGCGCATCAAACTTCGGATATATCTTGCGTACAGACTTTGGTCATAAAGATCATGACGAAGTTCATACCTAAGCTCTCTACATATAGAACCCTCCGTCCATGCCTTGCCAGTTTTGCACTGATAAAGGTGGCTCTCTTGCATCCAGGGCCGTTCATGTGGTTACGATAAGTGCGCAACTTGGGTGTGGAAACATCCCTCGGCATAGTGTAACCCGATATTGGAGGTCTGGCGATGAGGCAAGATGTAATATTCGTTGATAGAGTACGACTTCCCATGAAGGGGGGAAGTTAGTCCTTCAACCAAGTCATGGAACTGAGGTCTTTCAGACCGAGAACATGGCAGTATATGTCTGTTTTCGAAAGCACGTAGAATTGATACCACTAAGCATGCTGGGGAATGTATTTAACCGAGGTCTTTTGTTCAATAACAAGAGATAAGGGTATAGGAACAGCGTTGGTACTGTCTGAAGCGTATGAATAACAACGGCGAATACAGAAGGTTACGTATGTATATTTTTGTTATTCACTATAACACCAATTCCGTGAGCCTTCGTCATAGTATCCGCATAAGCAACATTTCGGTTTAAGCGGAATGAACCGGCATTGTAGAGTGACATAATTGATAGGAGCATCACAGCACCTATCACACCAATGGGCCTGCATCCTGCCCTCTACAGTTCGCATAGATCCATTAATTCATTCATTAGCACGTTCTTGTTCCAGAATCTACGACTTCACAACAGCCAACTGACCCCTAACAGGCACGTTCTGATTCATCCCAATCTCAGGGAACCCCTCAACCTTAACATCTTCGCGGAACAGCAGACAATGCGTCGACCCGCCGAAGTGGAACATGCCGAGCTGCTCGCCCTTGGCGATATGCTGGCCCTGACGCACCGTGATCTCGCACGTGCTGACCTCGTCCATGCCGACGCCGGTGAACGCCATCAGGCCGATGGCCGGGTTGTCGGCTTGGATGAAGATGACGGCGCGCGTGGCGAGGGCCGCGAGGTAGGCTTGGGAGGCGTGGAATTCGAAGGTTGAGATGGGCGTTGCTACGGTTGACGAGGAGGATTCGGGGTCTTTGGGGTTGGGGGGCGCTTGTTCGGTCCAGAGCGGCTCGCTGAAGTAGGTCCCTTCTTGCACGAAGGCGCGGACGATTTTGCCGCTTACGGGGGAGTGCCAGCGGCTGTTTGTGTTTTGTTAGAGAGATTCGCGTGTGTGGTGTATTTTGGTGGAGGAGGAAGGGGAAGAAGGGGAAGAGAGAGAAAAAGGGGGTAAGATAGGAGAGGGAACAAAAAGCGCCTGCTTGTATACTGAAGTAGGTAGGTACTGACTGATACGAAAGAGCCGACAAGAAAGCCTGGTACACGGTCGCACCGTCGAACTGCGCGGCCAGCGGGTCGTGCGCAAGCACGTCGAGGACTGAGTATGGTTGCCCCTTAATCCAGAACTTATCGCGCAGCGACGCGTGGCGTGCCAGCTTGTACGGCGTCGACTCGCATGCGTTAGCGATGACGTTGTCGTCGTCGGGCGCTGCGACGGGTCGGATGCCGGGGCGGAATTGGCGGGTGAAGAAATCTGAGGAGTTGGGTTAGGGTTTCTTCTTGGTCTGTCTAGTGTGATGATCCCTCCCGCAAGGAGGTCGGACTTGGGATTGAAAATTAGGGGTAAGGGAAGGGGAAAATCGGGTAAGGGAAAAGAGGGAGGGGGAAGGACAAGGACAGGAAAAGGGAGGCTGACCATCCCATGACTTAAATCCGTGGTGCTTCGCCTTCGGATCGCAAACGTACGCCTCTTCGAAGGTATGGCTTGTCTTTCGCGGCGCGTTGGCCACTTCCATGAGATCCTTTTGGCCGTGATCTGAGAACCAGCCGCTACTCTCCTGTGAGAGGACCTCGGCGGACTTGGGGGACTAGTAGGATTTATTAGATATGAGCAGAGAAATGAGATGATAGTAATGAAAACTTACTTGCAGAAACTTGCCCCATTCATTCAGGATCTTCTTCAACATCTTGTTGACGTCCGGGTCCAAAAAGGCTGCATGGCCGCTAGTATCCTATGAGCATGTATATAGGTTTTGTTTTTTTAGAGAATCTTACCTCGGCGTCGCCATGACATAGTCAAAGATAGACATCAACGGCACGCCCACCATGCCAACACCATACGCCGAGTCATTCCATTGCGGCGCCTGCGTAAAGATGCGATTGAGCACGGCGAGCATGTGTCGGTAGTCCCGGATCTGTCTCTTGCCAGTCGGGTCGTGATTATATGGCTTCTTCTGGGGTAATTCGTCCCACATCTGGGTGAAGTACATGAAGATTCGAGCGTTTCCTTCGATGAATTCCTTGAACTCCTGGATCACAGGGATCAGCGGATCAGGCGGATTCTTGTCAATATGGTCGATGTGCTTTGCCATCCAGTCATGTTGAATACGATGGTCGGCCGGTAGCCAACCTCCGACGCTTTATTCATGATAAAACCGCTGGTTAGTCGGTAGGTACTTTCATTGACTAACTCAAGTATGTATGTTATGTTGCCAAAATGAATTTTTTGAGGTCTATCTTACCGATGCACCTTGTGCTCTGAAGGGATGTCGATCCCATCTCCGTGTTGGTGGACCATCTTAAAGATACCGGCTTGTATATAGTTCAATTAACTGCACAATAATGAGAAACGAGGTGTTGAGATGCCAAGGCCACTAGGTCCTTGGCTACTTGTACTGTTCCTGAATTTATAACAAAATACCATCATTTACTATAACTTTTAATACGAGGCGGGGTAGGGGAAATACCGAAAATCGATGCAGAACAGAGTTAGCCATCGCGAGTGGTGATGTAATCATTACGCGCTACTTGAAAGTGCATCCACTGAGGAGCTGGGGCTTCATCGTAACGACATTGGGCATAAAGTTTGCGGACCAGGGGTGTTTCTGAAAACCATTGAGAATTTTCAAGTCACAATAACTGTGAGCCTTTACCGCTCGGTCATTGGGCAACGAATTATTCTGTTGATGAGTGCCCCAGTATCAGACGTATCAAGATTCGTTCGAATGCGACTATCGGCGCCTGTGTTTATTAAAATTAGAAAGTATGATTCTAAGATACCATCAGAAATGGCTTCGACGTAAATCAATCGTCCTCATAACATGCCAACCAAGGAAACCATACGCCAGAAAGATGGGCCATTAACTCATTACCATAGCACTCCTTTCTGCGAAACGCGCTTTACGCTGCTTCTCTTCTCTATCATTCGTCATAATGAAAGCCGTCGGTTGTCTCACGACGCCGGTTTCTCCCAGTCTACACTCTCAAGCCACTGCACGAAATCGCTGTCGTGACTGAGGAAGGGTACGTCAATGCCCCAGTTCATCTCACCTATCTGGAAGTCGAGTGGATCAGGCGGAGGCCACTCTTGATGAGGTGCGGCCTCGCTCTGGAAGACATTCATCTCCATACCCTCGCTGGCCTGTGCTTCATGCTGCTGCTGCTCGTGTTGTTGTATGTGAGATACAAGGGGTCGCTCCAATGGATTCGGAGGGCTTAGAATCTTGTCGAGAATGCGTGTGATGACCTTGCGGCCCTGGTCGCAAACAGTGAAAGATCCGTCGGATGGATCGACATCCCCAAGCCTGGCTGCAAACACGGACAAGTCCTGAATCGTTCGACTTCTCGGCAATAAGGGGTTCTTTGGATAATTGGGCAATTGTTCCTGTTTCAACAACTCTACGGCTATAACAGAAGCGCTTCGCAGGCCAGAGACAGCGAGAAGAGAGGAGATATTGCTCTGCAGTATCGATGCTAAGTCATGGCGCTTGGTGATTTGGAGGATGTCTTGAAAGATGGAACTCGCTGCTTCGACGAGTCTGTCCCAACTAGCCCCCGTCTTGCGGATCAAAACCCGTTGGAGGAGTAGCTCGTTCGCCCGGAAGCCCTGGTTGAGTGAGATTTTTAATAGGGTCTCGATAGGCCGTTTCTTCGACGAGCCACTCTCACCGTAATCACGCGAGTCGTTTGCCATTTTCCGGATGAAAAGCGGTAAGTTTTCCCAGTACTCGTTGCTCTTTTTCTGAATCTCTTCGGCACGCCGGATGATTTCCTCTCGACTGTACCGCCCTAGAGCTAGATCCAGGACTTCTTCGCGTAGCGGGGCAAATCCCAACCATGCTTTCATGAATGTGGCGCGAGAAACCTTGTCACTTGTACCAAACCCGTTCTCATCCAGTGACGCGATGATACGCGCAATCTCGTCTTCGCTTGCAATAAGCTGGCTATCTGGTATATCCATGGGCGGAGTGAGATTGCAATACCGATACGATAATCTGGGTGGGCGACCAAGGTAAGAGGATATGCTAATGTCAGTGGAATACGCTTCGGCCACCATCCGCGTGCGCATTTGCTCTAGGAAAAAAGGTATGCGCGGCTTGCCTTGCTTGACATCAAGGTGAAGGCCCATAGCTACGATTGCATTGACGAATTCGCCCGATTCGCGATACACCGCGTAGCTTCCATCGCCCTTGATCGACGCCGTCAAGACCGAGTTCTCTACGAGTAGCCAGACGAACAGGTCATCCAGCGCTTCGCAATTGCGACAGAAGTCAAGGCATGTTGAAGATATCTCACTCATCTTTCTCGCCAGGATGGGTTTCGACACGTTGTGCTGCGTAAGCAGAAGATCTGATCGACTCAACGTTGTAGCGCACTGCCCAATGAGCGCGGCAATGATGCCAATCACCTCCCATCGGATATTCATCCCAGTCGCCTGTAGCGCCCAGGCCTTATAGTCCATATCTTCCTTCACGACTATCGAGGTCAGCGTGTTGTGCCACAGTAATTCAGACAAGCGACGCAGCTTTTCGGGATTCCGCTTTTTTAGCGTATCTCCATGGTTCGCCCATAATTTCAAGAGCCACTGCTTCATGACAGGTTCGATGCAGAGATTGATGACACCATCGCCGATGTCAAAGGAGCGATTGACGAAGTCGTGAACTAAACTCGTGTCCTTCAGGAAGGAAAGTATGTTGGAGCCCCTGACGATCTGGTCATTGGAAATGGTCAGCCGCGGAAGCTTAGGGCCTTCCAACTCCGTAGACACGACCCCGAGTTTACTGAGATTCTCCGAAAAGATACTCATAAAGTTGGTAGTTCCGAAGAATCCTGGGTTTACACGTCCCGGTTCGCCACTGCACCGATGCGAATGCAGGGGAGGCGCTGATGCTGCTCGGTTCAACTTTGCTGGCGCTTGCAATGGCACCTCTTGGCAATTCAGCTGGGACAACTCAAGTGTATGATATTCAGCTGAATTAGGTGAACCAGGCTCTGAAGACTCGATGGTAGGTAAAGGTACCGGGGAAGTCTCTTCATTGACCGTGGTAGCAGGAGTTGGGAGCGATCTCTCTACCGGCTGACGCTTCTATGACTATTGTCAATAAGTCTACAGTAGAACATATGAAGATTCTCAATCCGATATGGAAAAGATGGCCGCTTCTTGTAGGGTTCGAAATCTCACCCAGTCATTCACCTTTAATCGGCGTGTATGACACTGCGTTTATGAAGGCGCCTAGGACCACTTACTTTGGTGAGCGGGTTCGGATGGTATACACACTTATCCACGCACTTCCTCTTTACACACCGACTACATGTTGGGACTACATGATCACATCTGAGTTTGCTCTTCCTGTACACGTCAGTGTCAATGACGATGAGGTCTTATTAGGCAAACTGAGGGTATCGTCATACCTGCAAGGCTCGCAGGACTGTAGCTTTCCATTTCGTCTATAGTTCCTATTCAGAGCTTGATGCGATGATGCGCTCTGCAAATCAACTATCTGCCCGCCGACTTGACGACTCATCATCGAAGGCTAAAAAAATGCAGTATGATCTGCCAAGGCCGATTAGGAGTCGCGGTCTTCTGGCTGCCTAAGGCACGACCGGGGTACATCGATGAGTCAAGATTCTGGATCTGGAGAGAGACATATGCGAGATACGACGGCATTTTTCCATTTTAGAGAGATTGTTTCGGCGAGAGCCGTGATGAGTCGACGCCGCTCTCTTGTAGTTTGTCGAGAACTCCGCTCTCACTCGAGGCCGTCGAAGGGACAGGGGTGGGAAGTGGAGATTCTAAGCTCGAATTCCGAAAATTCAAGAGCTGTGATTAGCCCAGGCAGAAGAGTCGGAGTTTCGGTATACTTCCGTATGAGGTCAAGTGTTAAGTGCACCATACCAGGTAACAACATTCTACCCTCTATCACGTAACTGTCAACGCAAAAGATGATGATTTGGGGTTGACCATAAGCGCCAACAATGCAAGACTACGTACCACAGGTGACGCGGAGCATAGTAGTCTAAAGTCACGCATCGGATTAAAAGTTCGTCATTCTTCTATTTGTATCGAGAGGGTGCGACTATATAGATGGGAGTCCATAGCCTGAGGCATTGAAACTTTGTTCAGCAAGAAAAAGACAACAACATCACTCAGCCTTACTACAACTATACTACCTAGTAAACAAAACAAAATACATTTATCCTGAATCGAGAAGACGTACAACCTAAAACTTCCAAAGAAGCCAAAATGCCGGGACAGTCATCTACTCCTTTTACTTCTTCGTCTTCGAAGACGTCTAACAAGCCAACTACCGGCGAATATCGAGACTCCTCATCTACGTACTCATATGATCCGAAACAAGAAGCTACACAGCTACAAAAAGATAAAGACGGCGAGATGAAGCGGCTCATGAAAAGTAGGGACCCTTCTTGAAATGCACGTCATATTGAAAGAAGATTACTAATTGAGTGGGAAACAGCCGCATACAAGAACTCGGTCAGAATGGGAATCTGAGAACCTCCACTTCTCATTGGACCTTTGCTTGGACCGAGGGACTTTTTCCGAACCCGATTTTTTTATGGATACGGCAGCTTTATGATCAGGATATAACTTAACAGAAGCATGAAAGAACCAATTCAATTCAAGAAGGGCGTCGATCGTGGATTTCGGTGTCTTGGCTTTGGGATGACTTTGTTGGATTTCGATTTCAGCGACGCACCTACAGTATCTGAGCTCTATCAGCGCTATATGAATTCCGGTACTATGATATTCCAAGACAATATACAGTATCTTACGTTTGGCGAAAGCGCCGATAATATAATACCGCCTTTTTAACAATACAATGATCAATTATCCTTTACACTGGGCTCGAGATATTAAACGATAAGGGTGATCTGAGTCATTGCGCGGCCTCCGTTCACTATGTCGGTCCAGCTAAAATAGGCCTATGACCATCAAGGTAGGTGCCCAAATAAGCCGCCTAGTCATACCTAAGCCTGCCGAGTAGGGTCCATCTGTGACTTGCATGCAGAGTCCGCTCGAGGAATGGTTTTATACTCTCATGGTAGAAAAGAAATATTCCCTTCCAAACTAGATCTATCGCCTAGAAGCTAGTGATTATCCAATACATAATCTGGCCAGGACTTTCTAGTCACGCGAAGACGAGATCACCGTCGTATAAATCGCATCGTAAAAATCACAACCCTAATGGAGTAGCGCTGGCATTGCTGGGACGAAATGTCTGCTGCGCAGGTATGCTCCCAACTATACTATTGGATGACCCTACAGCGGAGAATCAGCGCGCGAACAGTTGGTAGTAGCATCAGGGCATACGATGTCGAATGGGCTCACTAGCCATGAAAGAAATCGAAGTTAAGCAGTATACATAAATCGCAGCATCAATATGCTGTGGTACTGGCGAGTGGACATGACGAAACCAATCTAAACGGTTATTTGAGTGATGAAAATCAAAAGGGGAAATGAGGCCAAGTCAATCAATTAAGTAGGTACACAAGAGAATCTTCAGCGTGACCACCACTATAGGTTTAGGTCTGATGCTAAAGAGGAGCAGTTGTAGTACATGAGAGAATGCAAATATTATAGATGATTCTGTCTTCACGTGTTCTCGCGAGACCAGAGTTCAATTGACAACTATCTACAGTTGTTGTAAAAAGGGGTATTCTGGTAAGTGTGTCTAGAAAACTAGCTAGAGAGTGAATTACAAGATGTGAGGACCTTTCCCCTAGAGCCAAGTGACAGCTTCTAGCAAGCTTTCATTTACTGCTTGTCAGATGACTTGTCCGACCTCGCTATCCGATGACTGGCTTCGTCCTCATAAAGAGGAGCACATTTAGCGCTCCTCTGGAAGAGAACCCAGCGCTTGAACCACCAGGGAGCGACCTGGGTAACTTGGTAGTTGATGAACTTGCTAGTAGGAACAGCGAAGATGTAGTCGAGCTCCTCAAGGGTGCGCTGCTTGGTCTCAGGTACCAGGAAGAAGATCATGAAGAAAGCCAGAACGTTGAACCCAGCGTACAAGCCGAAGGCACCGATAGTACCAAGACGGCCAAGGATGAAGGGGAATGTAATGCCCAGGACGGCGGCCCAACCCAAACAAGTGGCGACAGCGAAACCCATACCGACTTCACGGTGAGACAGAGGGAAAACTTCGGCCGAGTAGGTGAAAGGAACAGGACCTTCACCGGGAGAGTAGAAGGCGGCGAACAAGAACACGAAGAGAGCGACGAGGCCCAGTCGTGCCGGGTTACCCGCGGGGATTAGGGTGGACAGACCAGCGGCAAGCAGAGTCCAGGTCATCTGAGGGAATGTGAACAGGAGCAGTGATCGACGGCCAAAGGTATCGATGGTCCAGAAGGCGGGGAAAGCGAAGAGCCAGTTGACGGCACCGAAACCGAAAGAAGCGAGCAGGGCCTGGAACTGAGTGAAACCAGCCTCAACGAAGACGGTGGACGAGTAGAAAGCGATAATGTTGATACCGCAGAGCTGCTGGGCAATCATGACAGTGAAAGCAGCGTATGTGGCGCGACGAACACGAGGGATCGTGAACAGCTGGCCAAAGCGGGTGACGTAGTTGCTTCCCTTGGTGAGCTCATGTTCGATACAGAGCTGAGCGTGGATAGAGTACATATCACGGGCAACTTGGATCGGGTGGTGTCGCAGAACGATCAGTGACTTCCATGCCTGGGCGTAGCGGTTCTTCTTCATCAGCCATCTCGGGCTTTCAGGGCAGAAGAAGATGAGGGCGAGCAGAGGAACAGCGGGGATGAAGGGAGCACCCAACATCAATCGCCAGTTGTTGGCAGCGTAGTAGACTGCGAGGTTAATGGCGGTACCAAGGAAGATACCGAAAGCAGTCCACATTTGCCAGGACATGACTAGGGCACCTCGAACGGAGGCAGGGGAGTTTTCGGCAGCGAAGATGGGAACTGTAGAGGCCTTGAGACCCATGCCAATACCCATAAGCAGACGGTTGGCGAGTTGTTGAGCGTAGGTATGAGAGAAAGCTGAACCGATGACGGGCCAGATACAGAAGTTCGCAGCTAGGAAAATAGTTCCTCGGCGACCAATCCAGTTGTTGAAGGGATCAGAGAGCCAGCAACCAATGACGGCAGAACCGATGTAAGGTCCAGCGTTGATAAGACCAACCAACTAATAAACGTGTTAGTCCTCGAAGCAGGCCGTTGTAATTAGCACGCAAACCTACAATTTGATCCCGAACGCTTTTTCCACCAATTCCATAGTACTCGGGGAAGAATAGGGTAGCACCGTTCGATCCAGTCTGATCCCAACCTTGAACCGCCGCGCCGATGGAGCAAGTGATGATGGTGAGGTAGAGCCTCCATGGTAGTCGCCACTTGTGCAGGATCTCATCGTTGAGAATTCGCTTTTCGGTCTCATCTAAAGCCTCGGCGCCATCGATATCCTCAAATTCTCTCGGGCTCTGAGCTACTAAAGCACCTTTTCGGAAGTATGCTACGTGCTCCTGAAGGCCCCTCTCCTGGCAGAATTCCTCAACATCGCGCATAAGTTGCTCGCGCGGGATGCCAGCCAAAGGGTTGACGATCCTGTTGCGTGGTATGTTAGATCTAGGTGATGCTAGGAGTGCATGCGAATGAAGGTATGGGGTCGGGGCGATGAAATGGCAGCTTGTCTCGACAACTTAGTATAGATAACGTACTTGGCTTGAAGGTTGGTGTTGAGATCGACATGTTCGGTAACGTCGAGTCCATGTTCCAACTTCTCATTGGGGACGCCCTTAGGCTCAATGCTATACTTTTGGTTAGTCGCCTCTGTCCAATTCATCAGAGTAATGTCGGGACTCTGAGGAACTCACCTGTGTCTCTCGATATCCGCCATCTTGATGCCTGTATGTCTACAGAAACAAGTGAGAAAGTGCTCGGCAACTCAAGATGGGTCCCAAAGCCGCGAGCTCGACAACGTGACGAGAAAGGAAAGAATGGGATACACGAGGCTCGGTAAGACAGAGAGCGCGGGCTGATTGCTCTTATAGATAAGTGAAGGGCAATCAGCTCCCAGCGACAAAGAGTGAATTGATATCCCCACCCTCCACTAACACAAACACAATAATAAGCAAGGCACCCCAGACTCTGACTAGATCCCCATCCCATTCTCCCCATTCACTCTCCACAGCCCACATAAATCCACAATTCCTTCAGCAGGCAACTTGGAAAACGAATGCTAGTTGGTGCCGCTAATCCTGCCAAGGTCTGGCCTGCATTCTCCTCGCCATTGGCTTGTGTTGGTCGGGGTAAAATCGCCCGCGCGCGGTGGTTTCAGAAGACTATGACCACCGTGTGAATGGTATCAACCAGGATGCGCCGCACGGAGAAAAGTCTTGAGAGATTAGCTACACTGCTGAATAACGTCGCAAAGACTCGACGAAAACTTGGTGTCGTTTTGGACGCCAAAGAGATCTCGGGTAGATCCCTTTGTCACCTTCAGCATCACTATCGTCATCGCCAGAGGCAAGTGTGGCTGGCTACTCGTATGGAGGCGAGTTTCCATAGAGTTTTCTAGATCGCGTGATCTTTGTTCGCTAGTTTAGTATGCCTAGTGGACGTACAGTGTTCCAGCTCAGATGGATCTAGACATGGTACAAGATGGACAAATTACCTACAGCAGCCTACGTCTAGAGATATCTCCATCATCGCTCGCCGCTAGTATGTCAAGAAGCCAACCAAGGCGATTAAACTGATCTATACTAATCGTAAACCCACGGAGGTGAATGTCTTCCCAAACCAACCTAGCGTAGCTGTGTGAATGATCTTGCGGCTCTGTCCGCGAGATCTTTTTTCACTTCCTCATTAGCCGCATCTGGATGTTCAAGGTTCCCTTCACGGACATAATGGCAGTAAGAAGTTACCGAGCCATATTCCTCCCGCACCCAGTGCATGGGCGGCTGAAAATTTGCGCCTCCCGTGCCATCGCCAAGCCACCGGTGCTGGGTTCTTCACGCCTCTTTGTTGGTACTGTTCGCCGCATGATGTTTTGCCTACAGGCCACGAGAGCTCACGTGGTAGACACAATTGCTAAAAACAAACGATCCCAGCCACTCGTCAATACTAAGGGGGATAACGACGGTTGCGGGGAAACAAAAGAAGAATTGAAGCTATTTACGAATGGCGTCCACGGGACCTGAAGCGAAGGAAAGTTACACAGGCCGTTACCCCATGTCCTCTCTCGGCCACGCCGTGTCTCCAGGTCTTAGCTCTAGAATTCCATTTCTGGTCTCCCGGTATGTGTAGACACTAACACTAGTGTAGCATGGTGTTAGGTGCCGATCATGCTGTAGTTTAGGTTGCGAGTCCGCCAAGTTGGAATTCACGGCCGCCAAGTCAACAGCGTTAGTTCGTTCAGGCTCTGGCAGTATCCAAGATCTTGTACGAACTAAGGCCCTCGGTCAGACAATGGGCTCGACTCGATATAGAATTGGTACTAAGTCACCATACTGGCGAGGCGGCCAGAAAATAAACTGTCGGACTTACCACCACTACCACCACCACCACTATGACAGTTTATTTTCTGATCGCCTCGACTGGTACTGTAGAAAGACCTCCGCGCACATGAGTGTGCCCAAGCCTGTTCTCCCCAACGTGCCCCGTACAGTCCCCCGTACGCGGGTTGTCGGCACCCTTACGCTACACGAGAAGTAGTTAGTATCACCTGACTCCGCTTTCCCAAGGCCTCCGAGAGAGATGACTGGTTGAATCTCTTCACAGTGTTTCATTAAAAAACATCCTTCTCAGTCTGTCTACACACACCTACATGGAGCGATCGTCGCTCGTTGCGTGAAGCGGTAAACTCTCGCAGCAAGCTGCCTTGGCTGCCATCTAGAACACCAACATGTGTGTCGACGTTCTTAGCTAGGCATTATCTTCACGTCCCTGCAGTATCCGTCTAGCTAACCAATAGCATCAAGAATGTTATCGACTTCAAGGCTGGGCGCAAGCCACCTTCTTCATCACCACACGCAACCCTTATGCGCGACATCAAAACTCCTTACAGAATGAGGCTTTAACTGCCCACCTACACAGACACGTCTTCAGTAAATCGAACGAGTTCGAGCAACATTCGAGAAGGATCCTTTGACTAAAAGCATCCTGATCTAATGTTACCAGTAATAAGACTACGCAAAGCGTTATAAGCTGTTACGCGATAGCGCAAAACTGGCTGGCTTCTGAATCCTGCGAGCGCCGCGCCATGCCTGCATATCTATGCCGATGTTGTGCTCGGTAGTGGCTCTACTGCGTACGTAGTCTAGTGTAGCGCAGGTAATCAGAAAACCATACCAGTGTGCCAATACTAACCCTGATAAGTCCATGGTCTTGTCCATAGGAAGCGCCCATGTCGTCAGCGGCGCCGGGGTCTCCTAGTGTAGAATGGCCGCGCTAGATCTCCCCTTATTTTACCCCTCACGACGAGATACCCCATGCGGAGGCATATTCTCTGGAGGACGACAGCACTATACTGAACTCAGTAAACGAACTCTCAGGCGCTCATATTGTGGAGGCTTCTCAGCCAAATCTCAAATACTGTGCAGACTATCAAGGCGCTAGAAATTTTCACATTTTTACTACACAATGTGCCCATATTACCCCAGTGTCAGATGTTGGGGCACCGCGGGGTTATAGCACAACGATGGCCGCTTATAGTATTGGTCACGTTATCTGGGGGAGTTTGGGTCCAACTCTTTACATGAACGTCTATTGTAAAAGGTGCTTGTTAGTCGCTATGTAGTAGAGTAACGTAGAATACCTGCCCACTCCGGTATTCTTCTAGATAACCCTATGCTATATCTATGCGCTCTATGCAAGCAATAAACCTGGTGTACTGTAGTATAACTATTATCCACCCTGTAGCCTTGGCGATTGCTTCCACCTACAGGAGTAGTGTTTGTGGAGAGTGTCCTATGTTTTTGCCTCACAGAATTCCCCTCTGCGCGTAGAGTCTGTCCAGAAGAGTCATTGTATCTTCGCGTTTGTCTCTCAGCGGCTCAAACATAGCTATCAGAGCGCAATATTTACTGTTCCGTATCGTAATTTACGACATCCGTCTCAAGACTTTGCTAATACCCGTCCTTAGAAGCCGACCAACCACCTTATCGCGCTGCAGGTACTGGTTAAGAATACGATAATGCAAGTTGTCGGTCCCGAGACTAAAACGAGTACAAGATCAGCTCCGATCGGCCTTGTCATACGAGCTCGAATTAGCATTATGGTGTACACATAACACCACGCTCCAGTCCTACGTACCTCGATGATCTTCGCGTGTTCAGCCACATGGCATTCTACTCTACGCTAGGCTAGCTGCTTCTTTTTGTGGTGTTGAAGGATCAGTCCCTGATCAGTCCGCGAATGCGCACTTCAAGACTCTAATTGCTATTTTCTTCTGGAATTGGCTCATCTACTTTGGAGCAGGGCATGAATCCTCTACTTCATTACGCTACCCACAGTCAAAATTAGCGTGTACTGTACACATTATACTACAACTAGACTAGTCCTATAATAAGTAATAATTCGCAAGATGCCTATCCCAATTGGGGCACTAGTCACTGTAAGAACCCTTAGTGCGCCGCCCAGCCAGTTGGGCTCGACCACTACAGTAGCTTGATTGGGTCGAGAAAACGGTTTTGCCGGACGTTGTGTGGGATGATCTGACGATGGATGAGGGGAAAGGGGATTGACTCCTCAGTTGTTATACAGGAATAGATTCCTCAACAACGCGCAGGGCAGGCGGCTAGTCAGTACTTCAGTCGTTATTTACTAATAACAACACACCTTCGTGCAGATCAAGGAATACTTCTAGAAGCTCTGACAATTTCAACTCCCAGATTCAGCCATAGACATGAAGTTCATAATAAGAATATCTCGGGCAGAATGATCCGAAGATACTGGCTCGGACAGCTATTGTTAGTCTAGCATAGCGGAGAACGTACGATTAATGTAAGAATCCCGCCGTTACAACAGCTTGTAGGGCATACAGGCCACCACGGACTGGATAATCGCTCATGCTGATATATCTCCGCGTCACATCATTGAGTCGGAGTAACCCGACAGTCGAAATATGGAGGTCTGCTAGCCATGTGTCTCTTAGTCCAACTCATCAGGGGGTCGTGCGGTCTCGGCAGAGTCTGGAGCAGGGGCAGAGGCAGTCAATGTTAGTCTCTTGATATAGCGCGAGATCATTAGGCGCCAACAAGCTGGCCTGGAACTCGATGGCGTTGGCCTTAGTCAGAATCAAAACAACTGTTACTAGCGACGTGATAACGGGGCCGTCTAAAATGCAACGCCCACTGCGCTCAGATAAATCACACTTAGTGTATATACTAATCGTGCCTGGATCTACACGTCACCAGTCGCAGTAGAAATTCACTAGCGAGTTGCAACTGCTCCGGCATGAAAAAGCGGTGGATTGGTAAACCCCAGAACACAAGAAATCCAGAACAACGAACTATATTAGACTGTGTCATTATTAGGTTCTTGTAGCACGAAGACATGTACGCATATGGTCAGGAACTAGAAGTTGGATATCCTCAGGCTCTTCGTTTGACAACAAGACATGCAAACTGCTAGACTTGGCTCACGAGATCCTGAAATTGTTCGAAGAATTAATTTCTATGGTGAAGCAGAGATTGCCCATTGGAAATTTCGAGACTCGCGCAATAATAAAGGATACTTTTATATTAACAGAAACATAACAAAAAAAGGCAACGCGTGTATCACAGTTGCGATATAGACCTAAAGAAGGAGTTCTCCGTGGAGATTGTAGCTGAAGATTATCAATACGCAGTTATGCATTATAATCGTTATATGTCATGATATATTCTCAGTATGGACTCCCCTCAAAAATGCTCCGTGGCTGTCGAACAGGGCGGGTCCCTGAATGTCACAGCTGGAACATAGTAATGAACTAGTATGTCTCTCCTTAACCAGTTTCTCTCTAAACCTCCCAACAAGTATTACTCGAATATCAACGGCCTGTTTTACTAGTTAAAGGTCTGATCAAGGATGCGACATAGTCGATATCGTGGAAATATGGGGAATCGACTTTTGGGTAGAAGAGAAGGTTTGGTTCACCAGCAGCCGCGTTCGCTGATTTGCCAGCTGAAGAGAAGATTCAAGGCATCGACAGAGCGTCCATATCTGTGGCTCCTTCGTGGTCGCCTAGGCAGCTTTAGATCGGAAATATTCTTCAATCTGAAGGCGTTGCTCTCTTATCTACGGAATCCTCACATCATATTTATCAGGTGCAATGGGCTGACTGTCAGTCCGTATTCCCGTCAGGCTCAGCCAGTTACATACCACTTTCGTTTCTACGCCATGACTGTGGTGTGGGAAGGCTCGTTGGATAAGATTGATGGAAGAGTGAACTATGACTCAAGTCTTTAACGGCCTCACCGACTTCATAACATGATGTCCGAAAGAACAATCCAACTCTGCTATTACCAACGCCCAAAGGCCAGCACTTAGAGTTCTAGGTCGGTGATTTAGTCCACAGAATCCAGCTCTAGACCATCTTGCCTGCACTATCGCGGCTCACCGTTCTGAAGTTCCATGAACTCGCTACTACTCTCTTTGCCGTTAGTCAGAGCTTTCCTCCTGAGTGCTAATTAACTAAGACTTAACGCCCCCCTCTGAACTATGAGTGCCTGAAATCGGAATCAATACCAGGCCCTCAGGAGCTGAGATTTGAAGTTTGCACACTTTTCTAACGAAGAGAATGTCTACGTCGAATTAGGAGATAATTACCCGCTGTCTCTTATTTATAATCCAAATAGCATTTTATTTGACAAAATGCAGGGGAGAATTTATTACAAGGGCTGAATGCAGGGCTTGGAGATTGTCTCAGTACGACAATAACCTGTGACTATATAATTCCTTGACTGTCCAGAGGGCTCCTTTTTCCAGGCCGCCTAGAGATTAAAGTCTATATACTAACAGCGAGCGTCAGTTGTGAGGACCAGAAGAAGTTGATAGAGCTGCAGCGCCAAGAGATCAACGCTTCACTTCTCCTTATTCCTCGATCGCTGAGTCTCACACTCGTGAAGCACTATCCTTGACATGAAGTGGTCAATTTTTCATCTCTCTCCTTCGCATCGAGACCTCCTCCACAGGCGTTTAGGATTCGAAAATGAAATGTGCGGTGTGTGTACTTCACCAGCGAGTATAACTACTCGTATGGTTGTCCGGAGGAGTAAATCTACTCGTCGTAGTCTTGACTTACGTGGTAACATGCCTTGCCCCGTCCTAGGTTGTCTTCTCTTGGACTGAATACTGGGTCTCGAGACCATCGTAATAATCATTAGCAAGTAGGATTTCACCGCCTTAACATAGACATCGCACGGAGATCGCGACACAACTCGCCTTTATTGTCCATTGCATAACGTGGTCTTCAAGGTAGAGTTGGCGGAATACATAGCTAACGAAACGACGGCTGGAATTTTCCTTATGAGTGCAGCCAGTACTACAACAATAAGGGGGGTTTAACCAAGCAATGACTTCCAAACTTAGAATATTCTCGATTCCATGGCAAACGAAAACTTGACCGTCTTCCTGAGTTCCGGTAATGCTATTTAATAAATATAGCATTCATGGAACGATCTGAAGTAACAGTAAATTTGAAACGGAGCGATATCATCCATCCGATGACCGAGAGGGACGTAGATGCCGATGTAACATCTCGTGGGAGCTATATATCCCTTATGCTAACATGCTTCCTTCCCATCCTGTACGGAGACACCACTTGTGCTGGCACTTTCGACGGCGTTATGTTGGGTGTCGTATTCCCCGTCTAGTTTCCGAAATAACACCCAGAAAATAGCACTAGAGATAGCCATAGTTCCCGCCAAACTTGCATACAAAATCACCAGGTCTGGATTCTTCGACACTGGCCCTAGCGCAAGTCCAAGTGCGGAACCGATCGCGGCAGCCAATTGCTGGATTGCTTGGACCATCGCTTTGGCGTCAGGCGGAGCCTCCGAGTACGTGTACTCGTTCAACGCGACTAGGCCGAGAATCTCACCAGCAGCCAGCAAGAAGTGAACCGGGGTCTGTACCCAAATGTTGACCTCGTTAGGTCTCACAGATCCGTCTTGTCTTCCGTTCCTGGCCGCGGGGCACTCTAAAGGGTATTCAAAACATGGACCACGGGAATAAATAAGATGCTGAAAGCCGGCAGCATACGCTATCCCGGCCGAGATAAAAAGAAACGCAACCGTCATACGCACGATAGGGCCTAATGCAATCTTGCGGCGGCGTAAGAAAGGGAAAATAACACTCTGTATCAGCGGTCCTAGGATGATACAGGCAATTGGGTTCAGTGATTGGATGGTGTCGTTGGATATACCTTTCTGCTCTGTCTGGCCTGCCTGAGAGATGAGGTTATTCGTGGTTTGATTGTAACATAGCCAGAAAAAGATGAAACAGATGATGACTCGACATCCTTTCAGTCCACGTCGAAGCTCAGAGACAAAATTTGAGGACCACCCAACGGTACGATGTCTGTGAAGTCTTTGGAATTCAGGATCTGCCGCGGATAGTCGAAAGCCTGAACGGCAAGCGATCAATAGCACTTGGCCTGTTTGTGACAAGGCATTATGACTTGGCACAGGTTTTACTGTTTCTAGGTCAGCGCAAGAATCTCTATGGTTATATTGTCATACTCACCAAGGTGTCGACTCCATAGCAGGACAGGTATAATACCCAGCAAGAATATACCCGTAGCAAGAAGATATGCGGCCCAAAAGTCGACATGCTTTTCAACCAACGTCGTCGCAATTGAGGAAAGGGCGGCGATATTGACCATCCTGCGAGGTCATCAGTTGCGCCGATCCAGTTACTGATATTGTTCTCATAGCTGTCACGCCTACCAATAATATCCATGAAAGACATATTGTATCGTCAGTTTCCTGTCAGTGACAATAAGCTGGCCGTCTTTCTTTCTTTTCACCTTTGGGCTGGTCTCTGGAATTTGGTCTCCTAAATCGGAATTAGATCTATTAAGGCAAAAGAAGAAAGAGCAGATCAACTTGCCTATTAAAGGATACATTACTGCAGAGATTCCCGCTTGACCTGCGCCCACCAGAATCACAGTCACCGCAAAGCCCCCAACCCCAGCTCCATGTGACAAAGCATTCGGGGTGGATGTAGCTAATAAGACAACGTAGCCGACCACCAACAACCTAGGATCTCGTCAGCTCTTGTCATAAATGCTCAATAAGGTAGATGAAACGACTACTATAGATTTATCTTACGCGAGGCTAATGAACATAGTTTTATGTCTCCCAAGATATCCATCTGATAAGAATGCGAAGAAGAAGGGCATTATGTATTCAAAAAACAAGAAGGCATTCTGAATTATCGTTGCCGTAGATTGTCCTAATTCCAGAGCACCAGGAAGTAGCGCATTCCCCCGAGGGTTTTGCAGATAGTTCTCTGAGTAGGTATTATTAGTCAATCGCTACACACGGTAGGCCAACTAGACTTACGCCATGTAACAGCAACCCCGTACCGAGCAAGTTGTGCTACTGCTCCAGTAAATGTAAGTAGCCAAGCGGTGATAGGAACTGCGTCAGGCTCATGGACCAAGCGTTCGATTTCTTCTCTCGTTGCATCCCGTGGAAGGATTTCTTCATCTTTTGAATTCTCCATACTGCCTAGTAGATGTTGTCTGAGAGTAAAAGCGTGAAAGAGTGTGATCTGGTAGTGAAAGAACCCGGGAAGGACTTGCGGCTAGTCTTGCGTTTCCCTTATCTGTGACGCAGCATATTTGATGGGACACCGAGCAGTTATTTCGCTTTTCAGTGATCGGCGTCTGTTGGCTTAGAAGATATTACAAAAACGCAGTACAGTTGGTGATGTTCATAATCACCGCCAAGCCATAAAGTCCTAATCATGCATGTAACCCCCCTTTGTCTTCTACTCGCACTGTTACATCTGATTCCGTCCCTACATTTATGGCTTACGGCGGTACACAACGATTGGGCCGCATACGCATGGACCCGGAAAGTTTCGTTGCCGCTGTGGCTGCAGGCACACCGATCAAACATATCCACAATCTGCGTTCGCCACATGCCATCGGTTTAAGGATTTCAATGTTACCTAAGCTATAGTGCGGAACCTCAATCTGGACGACGTCTGTCTCACGCGAATCAGTTAAAGAGTAGAAGTGAATTATTTGGTCTTAGAAGGTAATGAATCCTCGAGTCTAGTACCTGCATTATCTTAGGATTTTGGTAAGGATGATTGAGACTTGTTTTGGCATAACCCAACAAAGTAAGTAGTGCTATCTCAAGAAACACTACAAATATGGCCAAAGGCATGTTCGTGAATATGAATCAAGCCTGCACTTCAAAATCTCCCAAGCGGCTAACTTAAGGCTCTCGCGCTCGACCGAGGGAATTATGCCAGTACCTTCGACCGTGACAGCCTACATATCTAATCCTCCATCCACAATAGGGGGTACCGGGCTGGTACGTTTCGCCATGCTAGCCCCTACATCCAGCCCTCCGTCCACGATAGGGGGCACTGGGCTAGTGCGCTTGACTGCGCTTCCTCCTTCATTGTTGTCTGCGATCAATCAGCCACGATTCAAGTATCGGGATGCGAAGTACAAACTGATCGGAGCTGCCATAGCACTGACGGCGAAAGCCAGCAGAGAGATGCTCGAAAACTTCATGGTGTAGGGCGAAGCGACTCTGTTGAGTTTTGTGATGTGTCTGATGACTTATGGATGCTTCAAGGCTGATGAATGCTGTGAGATAGCAATGGCCTAGCTATCTGGTAGAAGGATGTCTATATATTTTTTGGAACGCACCAGACTCTGTTATCCAGACAAATGCCTGTCCTTTATCCATATCTTATCTCAAACTCTTCGGCTCCGACGCATGTGTGAACTTGGGGTGACATTCTAGTCAGCCGCGGTGATCGTTACCTGCGAGAACCTTTCTCTTCACCGCCGCTTGCTCCGCGAATCATAAGATATTCTTTAAGGATCTGACCAAACGAGGGTGGGAAAAGTCGGAACCCAAGTTGCCTTGAGAAAGGTAACGAGGCTGCAGGGCATCTAACGAAGCATGGCGAAAAGTCACCGCTGTCAAACCGATCATCCAGTAGGTAGGCATATTTACGCAACCAATATATTTTCGTCACGCCAGGTATTTCGCGCCGCTTGCGTGCCGCTTAAAAATGTGACTGCGGCTGGGCCAATAATTTGAAGGCTGTTGGCTGTGTTGCCTCATTACACGATACGACATCACACAGCCAGGACTTCACGCTGCATGAGAATGCCATGTGAAACAGCTAGGCGATGTGACATTCCACTTTAATGAAGAGTAACGCGATCTGCAAGTTGCCACCAACAACATGTAACAGCGTTTGAGCAAGGGAGTGGCACATTTGGGCCGAGAGTTGTGATAGGAGAAGGTGGGATAGCCATGACATCCGATAATGACAAACGATCACTGCTGTAGAGGGCGATAATATAGGCTACCTGAGAGAACGAATTCGTTGACGGCATCGGATTAGCTTTACCATCAACACCCATTCCAACAAAAACAAGATTCGGTTATAGGTTCTTCCCTCCACCTTCTGCCCAAATCAAAATGGAGGGTTCCAAAACGAGAGTTTCTTCAGACATAGTGGATATCAAGGAACCATTTCTTGAGAACACGCCTCACGATGAAGCCAATGCGTACACGGAGCCATCTCGACTTAACCGATGGATCTGCCTGTCGATACTCGCGATTTACGTTGTGGTTTCAGCTTCCGCACTAGTTTTCCTGGGCAGCAAGCGCGTACTTCAACCTTACTGTGAGCTGTTGTTCACACCCTGTGATTGACAGTCATTTTGACAACTCCATAGCCCCAGCCAGTCATGTGCTGTTCTATGAACGTCGGTCTCTTTACTTTGGTGAGGATGTGAGGTACTCAGGGCTTCCATGGGAAGTTGATGAGGCCTGGGACAATTTACTCGAGCGTACGTGGACAACAAACTGCCGTATGGTGTTCACACTAGTTAAAATGGAATAATAGCGATCAACATTCGCAGTACCAAGGACGAACTGAGACAAGCGCACTCCCCAACGAGCGATGACATAGTACAGGTCAGTGACGGTGGTTACGTGTCGGTACTCTCAGTCTACCATGAGCTTCATTGTCTTGTAAGTTTTGAGCCGTGGAAATGCAAGCCTGATACGGAACAGTACTAAGACCCCGCGGCTCAGGACGCTTTACGGAGAAATATCTTCCGCGATTATTACTATCCAAATGCAACTGCAAAGGAGTTAGAAATTAACATGATACATATGAGTGAGTGAGCACCGTTCTGTTGTCGGCGTGGTTACTGACAGTCGACAGCTCACTGCGTTGATACTATCAGACGAAGCTTGATGTGTAAAGCTGATGTGGCACTCTATACAGCATACTGGATCGGAGACCATACTACTATCCCAAGCAAAGAACTTCGGTCGGGGTCCGATACCGTATGTGTGAATTGGGAGGCGGTTGATTCATGGGCAAGGAGCCGGATGTTACTCAGGGACAGGTACAAGGTCAGACCAGGGCCGTTTGAGAACACTGTGTAGATTATCATATGCATGGCACATATGTGGTGTGCGGGAGGATGATGCACTAAGCTTACCTAGTATGGTACGCGGCTAACTTTCCGCTGATCCGCCGCCTATTGAACGTCTTGGCACTCGAAGGTAGGTACCGAGAGGCTACTTACTGAGTAGCACTATTCTTTGACTGCCAACTCGGCTGCGCGTGAGAAAGCTTAAGCTACATCTATTTTACTATCATTCAAAAGTGATGAATTGGCGCGCACATGTTGGCAGAGCCACCTTGACTACTAGGCCTTTAGTGTATCTTTCGTTGATTAGGTGCATTACGTAGACTATTAGACGTAACTATCCCCCATGCACCTGTGACCACACACTTAGGGACTACACTCCAACGCCTACCTACAGTTATCTATCTACATGCCATCCAAAGTTAGTAGCCTTACACAATAAGAGGGGTCAGGGGCCAAAAAAAGGGCAATAGATGCGAATCTACATACCATATGTTCAATGGCTAGAGGATGGTAAAAGCCTCAATCGCCGAGTGTCTTACAAGTTGGCAGCGCCATGCATTGCCGACATGCTACGGAAGTCTTATGCCAAGCTCGCCAGGCGGCCAATGAAATCATTGTACCCATCTCATGATGCACTTCAAGTTCAAAGGAGCACCAACAGACATTATTCAAAGAGATGGTACCAGATAATCAAGTACCTTGGATATCATGGAGCTATCCCACCAATGCAACGAGCTACCCCGCCCTCCATTCCAATATTAGGTCAGACTATTATGCCAATCGGATTTGGTACCATTCACCATGGCAGTGCTACCCGTGCTACGTATGTGGCTGTCTTGTAACTGTCTGAATATTGCTCACATCGATATTCCTACCTAGGTAGTACGTGACCTGGGCTCTTTGTGCGAACAGCCCTATTGAACCACCGAGAACGATCCCTTTGAGTCTTCGCTCGCCAGAAGTTTTCTACCTGTCTAGAAGCTTTCGCACTCTGCCCAATACAGGCGTACACGCTCTACCTGGCGCCACTGTAAACCGACTTTCCTAGCTCGATTTCTTAACTATACTCAGACTTACGCAATGGAAGGAAAAGCTCAGTTCCACGTCGCGGGCGTCTCCTCCCCTTGCGAGACTTGGTACAAGGTCGTCGGTGATCTCGAGTCTGATGCTGTCCCCCTAATAGTTGTTCATGGGGGGCCTGGAGCATGCCACGAGTACTTGCTTCCGCTCACTGACCTTGCATCTTCGATGCCGCTTGTCTTCTACGATCAGATTGGAAATGGTCGTTCAACCCATCTCCCCGAGAAGGCGGGCGACGAAGCCTTTTGGTCACCGGACCTTTTTATCGACGAGCTCCAGAACCTGATCCGCCATCTTGGGTTGACGGAACGTCGCATCAATGTATATGGCCATTCGTGGGGTGGCATGTTCACTGCGCAATGGGCAGCACGCCCAGTCGCTGCCAATCTTCACCGTTTCGTCATTGCGAGTAGTCTAGCCAGTATGGATGTCTGGCGGATTGGGATCACAGCTTTACGAAAACAGTTACCCCAGGACGTTCAAGAGGTTCTTGATCGCGCCGAAGAGAAATTGGACTTTGAGAGTTCGGAATATGAGGCCGCTGTTGAAGTGTTTTATAAAAGACACCTCAGTCTTGCCAGGCCCTGGCCAGCAAAGGAAGTTCAGGCTGCACTTGATTGGTTTGCTAAGGATTCGACTACGTATGGCACAATGTAAGCCTTCTATTCTAGCAATCCTTCGGATTGCGAGTCCGTTCTATATGAAGGAAAAGGCAGCGATGACTGACAGCTAATACAGGTATGGTCCGAGCGAGCTCTATATTTCTGGATCCTTGCGTGATTGGACTTGCATTCCAGAGCTGAGTGGCATAAAAGCAGTTACACTCCTCTTGAACGGTGCGCAGGATGAAGCGCAGGATGTCGCGATGCAACCTTTCTTTGACAATATTGAAAAGGTTAAATGGGCGACTTTGGACAATGCGGCTCATTTTGCCCATATCGATCAACGCGAGAAGTACATGCAGCATCTGCGGACGTTTCTGCTGAGCTAGTGTCCCCCGAACACACTGCCGTTGGTGCACGTTAGTCCTCAACGGCTTATATAGCGTATAACCACCGTAGCGCTAGAGCTAAGTGCTCGTGTTTCTTTCACTAAGGCATGTTACAATCTCGAATTATATCAATTTTGAACGTGAAAAACAGGATTAGGGGCTTGCAGTCTTGGTTATTTGACAAATAATCCGCGGTAGCCATATCTCGGGCTGTTATTATTTTACATCTTGTGGTGTTTATTTAAATCGATATACATAACTTGAACTTCGTCAATCATGAACTCCTCCAGACAAATTAGTGCTAAGTTCAACGGACTGTCCCCAGCCTCGCTGGTTCCGGATCTTGATGTATCTTGATGTCCAGCTTGAAAATCCATTACTTGATGACCCAGGGATGCTTGTATCTCCGCGCCGATTCTCATCATCTGCTCGGAGAAAACCTGACTCCAGACTCAGAAGGAACGGTTTCAGGAATGGAATACAAGTGGCTATAATACTAGTAGCATAAACAACTTCCTCACAAACGACCACTTGCCAGACAGTGCTAAGATACTCTTCGTCGAGGGTAAGCCGTTGTAGGTAGACAAGCTGAGCCGTAGTAGCTCCAATTACACTTAGGTCAGGTCAGCAATGTCTTCTATACATGGGGGCCGCCTCAGCTTAACATACCCTGCACGAAACCAGAATCCGCTTAGAAGTGTGAAACGCTTCCCCCAGCTGAGTTGTACTGGTATGATTATTATGCTGGGGATGACCAGTAGTGCAAGATCTGTTACGATGTTTCCGATCGCGACGTATGTTCTAGCACTCTTCTATTCTCGAAATTAACGGGGCCCCGAGGATAGGGTGTCGGTAACTCACAATATCGATACATCTGTCATCCAATACATCCCATCGCCGGGGGGATGGGCACTGAAATGCAATAGAGAATACTGCCGTGAGCACCCAGGCAATAGTAAATATTCCCACGGCGTATATGATAATCCGATGCCAACTTAGAGGAGTGATCATACGGAGCGAGACGAGCAGAGATAGTTTTGCAACGCCTAGCGCGAGAACACCGAGTATGGCACCGCTATATAATGCCTACGTATATGGATAGTACAGAGCACTGATGGATCTGAGAAAGCATTCAGTCATACCTTCATTGCCCCCTCCACCTTCCCATCTGGGAGGCCGGCAGGGGAATTGCCAACGATCCCACCTTCGGGACTTAAAAGGGTTGACAGCTGACCGATAACAAGGATCTATTGCTTCGTGATCAGTGTGAAAAATGACGTTGAATGGGTGTGAATTCATAGGTACCAGAGCTATGAATAACACTGCATCAGCCACGTCTAGGCGTTTTCGCAATACCAGTTTGGTCGCAAACTGAGCTCCAACCGAGAGAATGCAAAATGAGAGAAATAGCAATGCCAGAATTTGTATCAGAGGAGCTTCATGACCCCCTTGGATTGGGGTAGGCGCTAGTGCGCCGACTGGGGAATGCTCCAATAGCATGGTAAAAAGTGTCCGAGTAAAAGGACATAATCCAGGTAAAAGATGCGGAAGGCCTGGTCAAAATATCACCGCCATCAAGGTTCTGCCCTCAAGGCTCTGTTATGCCATGCTGGTAGTCCGCCGCATATGTTATTTCTGGGTATCATTGTTGTTTCAGTGCATGCCAACAGACTACATGAGCTCGGGCTCCTACCCACGTCGGCCATGGCCAGTAAGAGAAATTGAAGATATTAAACACAGTGTACTATCTAACATGTGAGGGCATGCTGAATGACAGGCCGGGATGTAAGCTGCATGGTACTAACATGCATGAATCCGCTCCCGCTCCGTTGCATTGTTCACCAATCGGATCAGCAAGGCAGTGAGACCGGCTAACGAACTCATCACTCCCGCTGCGCCGCTTATCCAGCTCCTTTTCTTCTTTTCTCGGTCGCAAAATCTTCCCCAGAAGGGCGTTTTCACCTTCCTAGTTCGCCCAGTCGTTGTTTGTTGGCTGCACGGCACAATTCCGCTTGTTCCAGTGGTGATTTCTTGCCTTACCTGCAATTTTGCCATCTAGGTACCAGGAGATGTACTGCAATGCTCTTCCCTCCATTTCCCTCAATTTCCAACACATTGTTTTCCCGTCATTGCCCCTATCTCTTACAACAGACCACGCTGATTCGATTCGAACGACTGGTGAAGGATATTGGCCTTCGGAGTTGCAATCATCCCACAACGGTAGATCTTCTTGGTCGCCTGTCTCAGACAGATAGGAGAATCGCCTCTCATGACTGCCATGGAGCTCTCACACAGACCCAAAGATGCCTCGTCCACAGATGTAGCGAATAACGTCGGCAACATTGCTGATCACTCAAGGGATGATAGAGACCTAATCAGAGTGGGCAAAAAGCCTGTGTTGAAGGTAGAACCCAATATTCCAATTATCATTTTCTATGCATAGTTCTAACATAAGATCAGCGCAACTTTGGGTTCATGTCTGTGTTAGGTTTCTCGTGCACAGTCTTGATTACTTGGGAGGGGATGCTTATGTAAATTCCGAGAAATTTTCACTGTCAGGAACGCAGGCTGACGAAGTCCGGTCGCAGAGTATCAACTCAAAGTCTACTCAAGTATGTGTACTAAGCCACACGACTCATTAAACCCGCAGGTGCTAAGCAACGGCAGTGGAGGGCCCGCAGGTGTCATTTGGGGTTACATCATCGTCTGGTTAGGCACACTGTCAACGTTTGCGGTCCTATCAGAACTAGCTTCCATGTGGGTATACGAACTGGAGGGTGTATCGACTTATACTGATAGGCGTTGGAAGGGCTCCTACATCGGCTGGGCAGTATCAGTGAGACATATCTTCATCCACAAGGGAACCGATCAACCTTTGCTCACAATGTATACAGCTGGGTTGCTATGCTGGCCTCTGACTCCTCAAGGCAATTTCTGAGCTATATCACAGGTATAGACCGACGCCTTTCAACATGTGAAGCAAAGGCTTACTGACCCCCAGGATGGTTGACTTTGGCCGGATGGCAGGCAGTCACCGCTTCGGCAGCCTATCTTATAGGGAGTCTGTTGCAGAGCATCATAGTACTTCTCAGATCTGATTACACGCCTCGACCATGGCAGACGGTGCTCTTCTTGTGGGCGATTATAGCGTTCGCTGTCTTCATCAATACGGTGGCAAGCAAAACATTAGCCCATTTCGAAGGCTTAATATTGGTCCTACATATTTTAGGATTTTTCGGTGTACTGATCCCTCTCGTTTATTTATCTCCACATGGCAATGCCTCCTTCTTTACCACTTTCGTCAACTCTGGGGGATGGTCGACTCAGGGCTTGTCGTTTTTGGTTGGACTGCCAGCTGCAGTATTCTCCCTTATAGGTAAGTCAACCGGCCCCGAATATTCTTGAAGTCTCTGGATGGCGCGCTTACTCTCATTAGGAGCCGACTCTGCGGTTCATGTAAGTCCCTTACCATCTCTCCACATTTGCCTTGCTAACAGCACTATTAGATGGCTGAGGAAATCAGAAATGCATCGACAGTGGTACCTCAAGCAATTATAATGAGCATCGTACTTAACGGGGCCTTGGGATTTGCAATGATGATAGCATATCTCTTCTGTCTTGGAGACCTTGATGCAGTACTAGAGTCTCAAACGACGCTAGGCTACCCGTTCTTATATGTTTTCCAAGCTGGTACCGGCTCTACAGCAGGTGCGGCTGTGTTAGGTCTGATAATCGTAGCGCTTGGAGTGTGCAGCACCGTAGGTGCCCTGGCTTCATCGTCAAGAATGCTTTGGTCTTTCGCAAGAGACCGCGGTATCCCTTTATGGGAATACTTCATAAGAGTAGGCTCGATACTTCTTCTCTGGGATAAGTCTCCCTTTTCGAGCTCGATCCAGTGTTGCTAACAAGGTCTTACAGCTTCATCACCGCACATTAATCCCTGTGTACACTATCGCATGCACCACTACAATATCAGTTCTCCTTTCACTGATTGTGCTGGGCTCGAGCGTTGCTTTTAACAATATTGTGAACTTGAGCATTGCGGGTCTCTACGCCTCCTACCTTCTCTGCTGTACTCTGTTGTTGTGGCGACGTCTGCAGCCAAACGGAGTCAAGCCTTATAATTCAGAGGCTAGGAAGGTTGGCCCGGGGAGGTTATATTGGGGCCCATGGCATCTCCCGGGGCTTCTTGGGATATTCAACAACATTTTTGCATGTTTGTATTTATTATTTCTGTGGTTCTGGAGCTTTTGGCCGCCGGTAACACCAGTTGTTCCTGCCACATTTAACTTCAATATCTTGACGTTTGGGGCGACGACCCTCTTTGCAGTGGTATGGTACTTCGCTAAGGGTAGAAAGAGTTACCAGGGCCCCGTTGTTGAGATCGAGTTGTGATTGAATATATAGTTGTTATATTATAACGCTATGTTTCATCTTGGCTACTGCCCTCTGATTGCAAAGTGTAACAAGGCATCCCAACATAGAGAGAAAGAGATCAAATGTTTGTATATATATACAGCGTCCATGAAGGCAGTTTTGGCAACCTTCTATGTATAAACATGCCTTTGGGTCTTGTGCTCTGAACCCTGTATCAGGTGCCTCCAACGGAAGGCCCCGTGCAGGCACCTCGGACTCTATGACAATCCAATTAAACTGCTCATGACCCGGTATTTATATAGTACAGAACTAGAGAAACGATGCGCAATTGGTTATTGTCGACCTTCTGTTTCAAGGCGCGATGGTCGCCCCAAACGCATTGTAATACCTCATCCCTGCCCCTATTGCTCTGCCGAGGGGTGACGTCGGCCCGAGTAACTCTCTCCATTACATAAACATAAACCCCGATACACATGTCGCATCTATCCAATCCATATACTGCAGATGCGGATGCAGATGGCTCGTCAGACCTCAAAACAGGGTTTCAAAGCTTGGGACCACTTGCGACCCCGCATGTCGGAGTTTCATGTCAATTAAATGCTGTCGAGCTGAGCCAACCACAACCAGCGATGGGAGCTTTCTACAGCTACGTCTCGGCTGCTTACACATACGAACCCTAAATGTGTATGCGTGTCGTCATCGTAGGTCACGCGCGTGCTACAAACTTTGAAATATTTAAAGTGCTGCTCGAGTTTATGTTTCATTAGAGATATTGAGATCTGAAATGGGCTCTTGCACGGGGCTACTATCCCACGCCTTGAAAAGACCACGAAGATGAAGCTAGTATCCTATTGTGCTGTATCATCGCTGTCGCTTGGGACCTATGGCCTTGCAGGTTGGCCTATGGGCGGAACTATCGTCGCGGGCGATGCTGTTCAATTCGACCGTGACTCTTGGGAAGCAAACCTCGCCCATCCGAACGCGACGGGAAATACCTCAGTCACCGGGTTTGATGTCTCGCAGTCATGGCCGAGCACACAGATAAACGGCTGGCACTTGGCAGTCAATGTCACAAGCGGCATGTAAGAAGACATTCCGAGCCTGGAGGAATGATCTCGATTGAGCATTCTTTGGAGAATGTCCGTGTGTCACGTCTTGCCATTAATAATGACTCTTCACAGTCCGGACTCCCAAACAATGAATCCTTCCAATGCGACTGGAAAGACGTTCACTGGGACAAGCATCTACCTGCAAGCCCCTGAGAATCTACGGACCACATTTGCCAATGAGAGTGCGGTCGACGAAACAACGTGGAAGATATGCGTTGTCGTAATCCCCAACGCACCCAGTGAAAACGTGACGACGGCAGCCGACGGCACCTGCAGCGTCATCTCGTCGCAATGCGTCTCCGACCTCCAGCAGGGCTACGCGGACAAATTCTCGCGAAATCAGGACTGCTACGGGACGCCGCCGGCGACACCCTCGAGCTGCGGCGACGCCATTAACACGGGGAACTTCAACGTTCAGCGTTCGTAATGACCACATCGCAACATCGATAAATGCTTCCATTACCTCAACTGACTCTGCTGCAGAACTACCCCTCGACTCAATCAGCGGAAAAGAAGTCTTCGTCACGGCTTCGGATCCGCATGATCCCGACGACGAGACGGCGTGGGCCGAAGCTACGCAGAAGACGTGGCCGATTCTGACGATCTGGGGGTGGAACTCTCGCGCTAACGCGTCTGACGATGCCTCGCCTACCGTACAGCTTTCGTGCATCAGTGCTAAGGAGGTCGACTCGCCGTCTTCAGCTGGTTCGAGGTACCGGGGGTCTGCTGTAGCTGCTCTTGCGGTTGCTTGTTTCGCAACTTATGCTTTGTTTTGAGCAATGTGATTATTCTACTCCTCGGAGGACATTGACAAATTCGACGAGCGAACTTTGTGTTGTCGGATTCCTTTACCAAGACCGTTCTTCTCATGGTGGATTAACCGTCATGATGGAGATTATCAGTCTGAGCTTCGATGTCATCGTATCAAATGAACAAAAGTCAAGATCAGTAATTTCAAAAAAGGTTTATTTCGAGCACATAGCCCTGCTGCCTATGTACCTTTACAACTACGCTACGCAACTCACTTGGAATGATAGAGGCTACGATACGCCTACAGAGAACGGCATAATAGTCAGAGAAAACACGGGAGTAGGTTTGCGCAGAAATCTGACGAACTCGTCCTATATTCTGTTATGCTGTGCTTAATGCAATCTGTATGGATCCGGGCTTTTCGTTTTTCAAGCCCGCTACAAGAAGATACTCCCGAACAGCATCGCGTGACAACCATGCTAGTACCCATATGCTGTAAGACCTTATCAAAACATGGTATATGATCGCTCGAACTTGTGAACTGCTGGGCATCCATAGGAATAACTTCATTCGTATGCCTACCCGCCGAAGCAAGGAGGATAATCACCAAGGCTTTCCCTAATATGCGACGGGCGTGCGATGATAGTCATCAATAGTCGGGGCCGAAAATTGCAGAGTCTTGCTCTCCAACTCATTTGACCTTTTCAGCTACTAATCATATTTCACCCAAGGTCAGCGCCCCTCTGCCGAATGGCTAGTATAGCCTGGACGCAATCAACCTTATCAATGCCAGTAGAGGTTCTTTCCGTGTCCTTGATTTTCCATACATCCTCGATATCCTGCTCAAGCCTCAGTAGCGACGGCATATGTCGCGACTCGTACATGGCTCGGACCCTCTTCCGCACGAGATCACGTAGCTTCCCGTCTATCGTCTCGCAGGCTGCCGTCCACAGCGGCCACGGATGAGCCGAAACGAGCGGGGAAGAGACGGGGACTTCGCAGAGATGCTTGAGGCAGTCGCTCGCGTGCCTTAAAGTCTGCGGGTGCGGAGAGCCGACGTTGTGCCAGACTCGGTGTAGGTAGATGTAGGTAGCTTCTTTATAGGCGTGCGTCGTATGACCATCGTCTCCCTCGCGGCTGGCGAGGATATCGATGGTTCTGAGGACGCGCTCGATGGCTGCTCCCTCGCTGTCTAGTAGAGACCTGTCTCGGCTGCACATGCTGCTGATCTGGCCAATGGTCGCCCAGAGTATCTTGAGACCTCGCATGGGCTTCATCTCCTCGATAGAGGGAATGTCGCTATCGAGGTTGATGACCGGAGGTGTCCTTCTAGATACTGATACGACAGCGTCATGATAGCTACAGACGCTAAGCAGGAATGCTCCTGTATCGCAGTCCCAGGTTTTTGGCGCAGCTTGGTCGATAATGACCTTGGCACCTTCTAGATGATTGACTCCCGAGTTGGTCGTGAAGAGTCGGTCCGTGATATGCAAGATCATGATGATGGCGAGAGACACTAAGGGACTCTCTGTGTGTATGTTTCTACGTAGCGAGGAGATAGCATCGGTCTGTTGTTGAGTTGCTGTGTTGATTAGCGAAGGGTCATTCCTCAAAACGCTGAGGTGGCACGCAGCCATGGAGCATATCGATGAGCGGAGCGAGGGCGAGTTGGCGATCATGGGAGTGACGTGCGCATGGAATAGATTCTGGGCTGTCGGTGACAGAGTGATGAGCGAGGCCAATGTGGTTGACCAGTGATCCAGCAGATATGCTTGCTGTGACGGGATTCCACTGCTTATAGCTCGTGGCGAGACCGACACTGCTGGGCGCTGCAGTCGTAGTCTCGCCAAAGCCATCGACGGAGCTTTCCGTCTGCGTGGCTCCTCCGATTTCCTATCCACTTGCTGTGGTCTTATCGGGCTCTGCCATTTCAGCTTGAGGCGGTAGCTGCAGTCTTTCCTCAGCCGTATACATCGGTTGCAGAAAGGTTTCTGCTCGTCGCATTTATATCCGTCCTCCCTACATGTCAAGCAGCCTGTTCTCGTTCTCTTGAACGGCTTCCCCGCTGAAGGAAGCCCACACATTCGACGTCGATGACTTGGTTGCTGAGAGCCTGCTATGGCGGATTAGAATGCGACAGATATGGAATAATGATAACGAGAACGACGGCGAAGACGATGAGCTGCTGTATGGCCAGAAGACCTGATATTGGGCTACGGTAACGCAGCTTACTTCAGCATGTAGAGTGGACTACAGGAAGAAAATCTATTCAAGGTTACAACACACTGGATTATAAGTACTTGCGTCTCGACAACCTACATCTCAAACAGCGAGGCCATTCCATAAAGACACAGCCGGCCGAGGCTCTGCACAGTATGCGACCAAGGCATACGGTCACCTTGAGGTTTCATTCAGCGCTCCCACTGCGACCATTTGATGCAGTCAACGTGTTCTAGTTACATCATCGTCGACCATGAAGAGGGCAGTGACGGGTGTAATGTTTAACATAATTATCCCAATGCAACGCACACACTGATAATGATAAGATGGATGGAATGAAGTTCGGTGAGACGCGGAGATGGCGAACGCTTACCTTTAATATCTTACCGAGAATAGAACAGAGTGGAGTTCTAGTTATGCATTGCCTGGAAACCCAACTCAATTCCCGGTGTCAACTGTGTATGAAGTTCTGTCAAGAACGTTTGGATGATGTGATGCCAAAATCAGACGAAACTCTTACAGCCAATGAGATGAAGCGCACTATATTTGGGCAAATTCAGAATCACTAAGACATTTGTCAGCAAGTGGGATCCATAACTGACTCGGCAGTTTGGGGCCATTCATCAGTCTGGGTTCATAAGATGGGTAACAACAAGATATCTGAACAAGGTATGACAAGGAGATATAAATCCCACCTTCCTATTATTAAACACTCAGGTACTTACAGTTTCCAGCAGCGGCTTCAGCCATCCACTAGCCACAGTTCCCTCACGGAGCTAGACTTCGGGGGTTGATAGTAGGTAGTAATAGTAGGAGTTTAACTCCGACGGTAAACGTCGGGATAAGCCTCATATCTACCAATCCTGATATGGAACTAGTTTAGATACAGCTATCGGAAAGCGGCTGTGACCGGCTTTCCCAGCGTATTCTTCTTCATGTACACATGATAAAAGAGCGAATAGACACGAACATCCAGAACGAATTTCGACCACATGATATGGACGGTCTCGATCAGCGAATTGACGCCGCTAATCTGCACTAACTCGGTTCATACGCCAAGTCGGCTGGACGACTACCTAGTACCTAGATAGATAGAGATAAATAATTGTAAAAGTGTTCGATGAAACATACAGAACATGAACGTTTGACTATAAGTTCTTCAAGCGCTTCTATTTCCAACTTACCGTGGCAGCGACAACTCTATCCATTACTCCTGACATTTCTACTCAAGCTACCTAGCTTGAGTATACTAGGTAGTATAAGGTAAAAGTAAGTTAAAGTCAACTTGACCTCTACTTAACTAGTTCCTTACTCAAGTATTAACCGATCTGTCAGTCTTCACAAGGATTTGGAGGGGTATCTGACAACCCCGCGTTGGAGGAATAAAACCACACATCAATGAATCCTTCTATTCAGACTGCGTTTTGAAGACAATTAGCTGCGGGCATAGGCCTATATCTATACACACATCTATACTTGCCCTGAGTATATATATACCACGTCACACCACATCACAGGTCAAAAATGAGCCTCATAACAGAGGACGCAGCAATGGAGCTCCCGATAATCGACCTAGACATCTTCCTCTCATCACCCAGCTCACCCGCGGCGCATGAAGAGTGCGCCAAGGCGGCCCGGGCGCTCATCACGTACGGCGCGTTGGTGCTGCACGACAGCCGCGTGGCCGAGCCCGACAACGCCGCCTTCCTCGACCTGCTCGAGGACTACTTCGCGCAGCCCGAGGCGGCGCTGCGCGAGGACGAGCGGCCCGAGCTGGGCTACCAGGTCGGCGTCACCCTCGAGAACACGGAGAAGCCCAAGTGCGCCGTCGACGAGCCCTGTCTCGACGTCATTCGTCGTCTGGCGCCCGAGGAGCGGCCGCTTGATATCGCTGGCCATGCGCCGGATCCTAGTACGTCCTCACGCACGTTTATTAATATTATTATTACAAATGATAGAACCCTCTTTGCGTTACTAGAGGCGGCAAATCGCTCGGTAGGTACTTTTTGAATAGCTGACTGACTCCTGAATCTTTCTCTTGTAGAATGCCGCTTCTTCTGGCGCATGGGCGAGTCCGCGCCGTATAAGACGCAGTTCCCGGGCTTGAACGCGGATAATATCGTCCCTGCTGCCGATGGCATTCGCGAGCGCTGGACGCCGGTTATGACGCAGTGGGGTCAGAGTATGAAGAGCGCGTAAGTCAATCAGTTAGCCAAGTTACACGTAGAGAGAGAAAAAGAGACGGACGGACTAACGATATCGTTTGTTGATTTTTAGTGTTTCCGGCCTCGCTGAGATGGCCGCCGTAGGCTTGGGATTGCCCGCAGAGACATTCAGCGACGCAGCACGATACGGGTCAGTATCTATCTACTTGTCTTAGTTACTTGTCTTAACAGTAGCGTATTATCATGGTTATCATCATCGCCATCTTCACCCTTTCACCCCTACCTTCCCCTTATTAGTCGAGACCCTCTGTATCTATCCCACCTCATCAAGCAACCTCTCACTCTCACCCATCCATCCTTCACTTACTCACTCTCGCCCACAACAGACCCCACCTCCTAGCCCCAACAGCCTCCGACCTGCAAAAATACGGCGACAAAAACACCATCCTAGCCGGCTTCCACACAGACCTAAACTTCCTCACCATCCACGGCCGCAGCCGGTATCCCGGCCTGCACATCTGGGCACGCAACACCGGCCGCAAGATCCCCGTCAAGATCCCACCAGGCCAAAACCTCCTCGTGCAAGCAGGCAAACAACTCGAACATCTCACCGGGGGCCTCGTGAAAGCCGGCTTCCACGAGGTCGTGGTCAACGACGCCACGCTAGCGACTATTAACAAGCGCAGAGAGGAATTCCCCGAGCGTCCCCTCGTGCGCATTAGTAGTACGTTTTTCTACCACCTCGCCAGCGATTTCGAGCTCGTGCCTATCCCCGAGCTCGCGGAGAGGGCGCGTCTGGTGCGGGAGGAGCAGGCGAGGCTTGGGAGGGATGAGGGTGCGGCTGTTGATTATCGGGCTATGAAGGTTGGGGAGCAGGTTCAAAAGTAAGTTAATTCCTATTTCTTCCTTCCTTCCTTCATCTTCGTCGATCGTTTTCTCATCTCTTTCTCGTCCCCTTTTTGTCGTCTCGGTTTCTCCCGCCTATATTTTCGATTTTATCTCTTTGTAAGTTGAATATGATGCTGATCGAACACCACAGCGAGTTAAAGCATATTGCGTTAATGGCATGATCAAGTCACATTCATGATTATTGGGTGAATGGGCAGCATTCAGCACCTACTTAATCACTTAGCTACTGTCATATAGGGATAGGGACTTGTCGAGCAATCACTCTGTAGGCATAGTGAATCGTGATGCTTTCACTCAAGTACTGATCGCGAGCATAATGGATATCAGTTTTATCACCGGTCAACGGTATTCCGACAAAGCAAAATTTCACTGGACTACCGATGGGTAGAGTATGCCTAACTATGTCGGCTAGCAGCTTATAGTATTGATTCACTAGGTCGTCTAATTTATGGAGGCAAGAACACATTGAACACAATGAGCCGAATAGGCGCAAGGCATATCGTGAGAGAAACATATTATTGCTGAAGAGATAGCAGGAACCAGTCCATATCATATCCCTAATGTATACCAGCTTTGTGGGCTCCTGTGGGCTCATATTCGTCTAAGACGCACCAACGCCAGCAAATAAACCGTCTTGATCATGTGTAAAACCATGAATGAAGTAAACTCTGAAACAACCTATTGCCGAAAAAGAAAAGCCACACCCTTATTTTTGTGTCCGTCAGGACAGTGAAGTCCCTTTTCCTGTGGGTGTCTGCTAGCACACCCAAGTTAACACCATTAAATCTACACTAATCACGCTTCGAGGTCTTGTCGCCAGATGCATATTATTAAGCGTGGTACGAGACATCCCTCTTGGCTGGGATGGGAGGCGGTGGTTTCTTCCCACGGCTCGGTGGTGGCGGAGGAGGCGCCTTTTTGACGCTCCCTGTTGTTGAAGAAGTTGCTGCACTGCGAAGTCCATTATTGCTTGTAGTCCGACTCAAACTTCCATAGCTGGTGGCGGGGCTGTCGCTTCGCTCGTAATCCGGACTTCCGCTGCTCGTTGCCGTTTCATAGCCATCGCCAAAGCAGTCCGGGCTTAGGCTCTGGTTGGTCTGGATCCTACTAATAGGCCGCAAGTTGCCTCGCAGGCTGCCAGCATGAGAAGGCATTGTTTGCGTTTGTCGTACGGATATTTCAGGTACAGGGGGTTGAGGTGGTTCGCGGTACGTGATGGCGCGGTTTACGGTGGGACGGACAACTTCGGGGGCCACAGCCCCTGCAGAAGGGGTGCGGTTAGACCGAATGGGCATTCGAACCGCCTCAGGGGTTGTCTCGCGACCGTATGTATCCTGTCGACCTGCCCAATTATCGGCGCGATCATCCATATCGGAGCAGGATCGGGCCACGTCGCCTCTGCCTCGGTTCGTAGGGCGCCTAACACAACCATAGTCTGAAGTTCGAGAGGATGTTTGCGTCAGGTTTCCCGTCCAATTCTGTTTCACTCTCCGAATTTCTTCGGCACAGCGTTCGTAGTAGTCGAGCTCGCTGTCGAGGAAACAGCCCAAGTCTCGAACAGAGTCGGCTTCTGCTTCCTTGATGTCCATCATACGGCGGTAGACGTCCTCGGACGACTCTTCATATTTTGCCTTGGATGTTCGAAGCTCGTCTTCAAGTCGGAAATCCTCTCGTTTCGCTTTTTGCATCTTGCTGACACTCGCTTCGTATGTCAGGCGGCGGTTCTCGAGCTTCTTGCGAGCAGACTGATTTGCAACACATGTTAATTTCGGAAGGAAATATAGAAAGTCGGTGTGTGGAAGACTAACCTGGTACTCTTTCATCATTGCCAACGATCGCTCTAACCCCTCTAGCCAGTATGATGTGGCATGAGCAACGTAGCTTTCTTGAATACCGGCAATGCGTTCATTTGCTCTTCCCATTGCTGCACGTGGTGTCTTGCAATTAGTGAATGCTCTAATGATCATGGCCTCCGAGAGCCAGGGAATCGTACCTATTAAGCAATTGCCAAACTCGGAATCGGCCTCGAACTCTTCACCATGGGTGATCATGGTCCGTCCTAGATAGCTGACGGGCAATCCCTTCTCCTTGTCCTCGAAGGTCTCGCCGCGACGCGAGAGTGACTTGACGTAGGTGTTCATCGACTTCTGGAGACGGTCCATGCCTATCCAGGGAGGTAGGTATTAGCAATCTAAACAATCGACGACACGGGGAGGTACATGGGTACTAAGTAGCATAGAAGGGAAGGTTATAAGCCCTGTGCAAACAAACATACCGTCATATCGTAAGTTCATCTCGCTTTCTAACATTCTGAAATCATCGGAATGTGTGATTTTGGCCTCATGGCCCATCTTCTCGCCAGCCCATTGAAAGGCGCGATCGATCTTCTTTTGGAACACCATCTTGAGGGCAGTGTTTGCTGTGTCTTGCTTCGACTCGGTTTACCTATCGCATCAATTGGGACGAGATGGGTGCCCGAATGCACTGGGAAAGGAAATTGGGTCGGTGGTTGAAAAGAAGTAGAAGAGACGTAGCCGGTCCTGGCCTTTCTGGGTTCGAGGTACGAGGAAGAAGACGGAGGATATAGTTAAAGTCTCGACTAGTAGAGAGTATGCGGGAGCTACCCCGAGCTTGAATTATCGGGGTGGCGTGGGTGGAGTACGTCGACCCCCTGTTGGTTGGCCCTGTTTGTCCCTGTGTCTCAAGAGATAGCGGATGTGTGTAGCGTAGTGGCCCCCGTAGTGGCGGTAATGGCGACCGGTCTGGGTAGCGGCTGGGTAGATCTAGATACAAGTGCGTGGGCCACAAGCTGCAGCTAAAATGGCTGGCTTGCAGTGTGCAGGTATGCAGTGCGTGGCATGCAGCTACGCTAATGCGCTAGTGTGCCTGTAAATAGGGATCCCGATTAGATGGATATCGTCGAATCCTTAGAATCCGAAGGTTTGGTTTAGTTCGAATAGGATGGAGGATTGTTCTCGGCCAGCCACAAAGTACTCGAGCTTTTCTTGCGTTCAAACTAGAGACACCCAGACGCGGGTAAATCACATGTGGAGCGAGTGTGATGCAAGTAGGTATTATTTATTGACGTGATAGAAAGTCGAAGCTCTGGGTCGTTTGAACAGGTCCAAACGAGAGACGGAAAAGTAGCAGTGGAATGAAGAGAACGATCGAGTGAGTCCCAGGAGACACGAAGAGAAAAAGGGGTGGGATGTATCACTTAAAGTGGTGCGGTACGCGTAACAACAAGCTACAAAGTCGGCCCTAGAATTCTAGGAGGAGCAAAAGACGGGGGTGATCAAGCGGGGATGGCTCATGCGATACTGTGTGCACACGGGAGGGAATTGATAGATAAGATCTGGAGGAAAGAACTGGTCGATGATGTAATGTCCTGGTTGTGAGTATGACTTGCTCTTGGATTCCTAGAAAACAAGCCGATTAGAAGAATATATGAAAAAGATAAAGGTTGAAACCTGGGGAGTATTAGATGGGTCCCTGAGGTTATTATCTCTTTCCCGCCAACTTGTTTACAACCTAAGGTATCAATTCTGCAACGGTGTTGCTTGGGGAGCGGTTAAAAGATCTATAAAATAACCTGGAAGGGTACATATATTCTGGTAGGTATCGAATAAGTATCTACTTGTCTGCTACATGTCCTGTGGGTGTATATGCGCGGGAATATAGTGGATATGAAAGCAATTATATGTACCCAGCACGTATCTACCGTCTACCTAATCTGGCCTGAAACAGCTGATCATCGAAGCATGATTGGCTGCTCAGAAACCCGAGTACGAAAGACCGGATGATGGTCATGGTCAATTGAAAAGCAACCATCTCGCCAACACATACCTAGTATATTTTAATTGAATTCACTCCGTCGGCATCAATCACTTGTTGTAAAGCTTCGCAGTATCCAAGCATTCTTTGCTTGTTGTTAATATTCACATGAAGTATATTTACCAGTCTACTGTCGGCGCTGTAGTATTTATATCTCTTACTTTCCTGCTAATATGTAGGTAGCCAGCCTTGATGATTCCCCGGTACTTTGCAGCTATCTGTCCTCATACATGATCCGCCTATCGTATCGTCAGCCCCCGCCATCTGTACATATATACAGCGGAGATATCCGTTACAGCGTCCCTGGTGCCTGGGCATCTGGTCCGCCGAGACCCGGTTGGCAAGCGCCATTATAAGACCCAATCAATTTTGTTGAGCTTTCTAACCTAGTGCAGGATACAGGACAGTAGTCAGAAACTCGTATGGTGTGTCAACTGCGCCTCAACCGATGCGTTTCGTCTTGTTCAACCTGCCCCATATTGATTCGGTCGCCCAGGGGTCCTTTTCGCCTCGTCTATCAACGCTCCCATTCATCGTCGACATTTCGTATTCCCAATGAAAATCGACCGATATCCAGGTATCCGAAATAAAAAACATCAGATATCTAACTACGCCTTCGAGAGGCTGCTTACTGCGTTCACAACGTCTGTCGTCTTAGCGATTGTTTATTTTCCACGTCCTCCTGTGGATGGTATTATGTAGATCTTACCTTAGCCTATTGTTTTTAAACCCCTCCTACTTTTCAACCGTCTCGCCAATGCGAAACCAACGCTCGTGCATTTCTGGCAATTCTGGCCATTCACAAGACGTGGCAATGAGGCGCGCCGAGCATTGGCAGTAGTTCCTCATGTTATACATAAGCATGTAGGGAGGCTATAGCCTATAGGTGACCATTACCACTAAAAACTCCAACCCGCGTCTGCAGTATCACCAACATGAATGAAAATGTCTCCTCGGGATCTTTCATTGGATATCTGTGGGCGTTAGAAGACATCCGTCCCTCTCTGTCTAAAGATAACAATCAATGCTTATCCATTTCGCCACAGCGGCCTCGAATTCCAGTCAGTCGAGGCTACTGCGCCCGCAGCGTAACGCCGAGAATGTTACGCGCCGTACTAAGAAAAGATAAAGAAGGTTAGGTAAGCCGGCGGATGTCAATGTAAACCTGCCGCTCTTAACCGTTTCAAGTT
This sequence comes from Xylaria sp. FL0064, assembly GCA_022593225.1. Classification (NCBI taxonomy): domain Eukaryota; kingdom Fungi; phylum Ascomycota; class Sordariomycetes; order Xylariales; family Xylariaceae; genus Xylaria; species Xylaria sp. FL0064. Next base: position 1,380,902 of record JAJKLE010000004.1, on the reverse strand, counting down.
CTTTCACCCATCACCAATCGTTGACAACTAGCACTACATAGAATAGTCTACAATGCGACAATGTGTTTTAGTGATAAGAGATGACGCAAGGTCTGCATTGCAAAGCTCTTGCTGCAAACACGCGACACTGGGTACCAACTCTTCCGTCACACATGAATGCTCTCAGATACTCTCCTCCAACCTACCATACGTCGACGTGCTTCGATCATAACTGGGACGTCGTGTCTCAACCTGTCGATCGGAGTCTCAACTGAAGCTAACGAAGCCAGTGTCCTCGCTTATTTCCATCAAGATAAGGCGTCGGGACCTCCCTATGTGACTATCCTATATCCCTATCGCAACAAGTCTCTTCTATCAGGTAGCTGGGGCGATCTCGTATGTTATTCAGAGATCTTGATCAGATAGGTATGGAAATTAAGCTGTAACTATTCGATGATCAGTGCTTCATGTCTAAGCTCTCTAGCATCGACATGCAAAGAACATGTTAGAGATTTAGCCTTCGTCTTGAAGTTTCTCATCGGGAAAAAAAGACATCCGGACATTCTAGGAGACCCGGCCAAACCTACTAACTTTAGAATGTATCACATTTCAGTCCCTGATCTAGATAACGGGCCACTAACCATCTGTTTACCTGGGCGTCTATTTATATTCCATGGCCATGTGTTCCCATTTGCTGGAAGCCGAGAGCCGTCGAAGCTAGACAGATCTAATACTCCTATCTTTTCTAGTTAGACGTAATTCTCTGCAGATATCGTGATAGGTTCGACTGCAAATCAACAGACAGGTCCCCAGCCTTCTAACTTGTGTGTATTGTCTACTACCACAGCTTACATCTGATGAAATATGAGTAAGGAATCGTGCCCAGATGTACCCAGATCACGGCGCCCTACTAGGCTGGCAGCTCTATTTACATATCTTACATCACGCTGGTATACTTCGCTTGGGAGACTCTGTAGATAGCCAGAGTAGCTTGGGTGAGAGCCGGGAACCTACCTTAGGGGCTGAACGTCCTATTCAAGACTGTACTGAACCATCTGTTTGTATACCAGTCAGTGCACAACTTAAATATGAAGGTTAAGAAACTCAATCAATTACCATGATCCTTCCGGGGGGGTATCCTCGTCCCTGACCCTCGCAATCACCAGCTCCAGCCTCGGTTGTGGAAAGAACTCACTCTGCAGCGAGCGAGCAACCAAGCGCTTATTCGACGCAAGAAATTACAATATCTCATTCTCACACATCAACGAAATTCACGCGCATTAAGAGTTCGCGTTTTCGAGGCATGGACTGCGGGAGCCCTGAGCAAAAAGGACCGTTACGGCGGGTGCGCGGTTTCAAAGCCTGGGTGGACAAGACCCCGCCTCGCGCAGCAGCAGCTGGATGGCTTGGTTTTGAACGTAGGGGGGATATGAGTTCCAGGAGACGCTGGTCTTGAGCTTTTACGGCGGCCAAGAAGATCGCGGGTGCACTGAACTAAGCGGACGGGGTGAGTTATTCACTTATTTTTTCGCGATACCTACCCTCTTAAATTACCTAGGAGATCACCGGTTCGGATGGGAAGAGAGAGGGCCGACAGGGATACTACCTATGGGCCAGCTTCCATGGCATGACACGCAGGCAACCACGAATAGAATTGAAGCGAAAGTCAAGCGAGTATAGGTAGGTCGATATTCAGAATACTTTAAGTAATCGTGTACAGATTGTTTCAGTATCGTTGTTTTCAAATGCCACGTGCGTCAAGGACACTCAACGCAAATCCGATTTTGTCATATAGTAACTGTACCCCTCTTACTCTTGACTAGGAAAACAGATAAGTTTCAAAGACTCTCGAATTGTTTAACGGCTATGTAAATGCGGCAATCCCACGAACTCCATAGCGAACCCGAACCTGTAGGTTTAAACAGTGTAATCAAGCAAAACTCCAGTCCAATGCGTTCGCTCTCCTTAACGTCTTTCTCTCATCTCTCGTCTCTCTTATGGTATCATTCCGTCGTTTATGTACTGGTCCGCCATTGTTCCCGATAGAATCCGCTATATTCATCCGACCATCTATCCCTCCAGCTCGATTGTTGAGAATGGTTCGTAATTCCTAAACCAACGAAACAGTTAATCACCCAAAACACTAATTTACAAATACCATTCGGGTATAACTCGCAAATTGCATGCGTCGGATCGAATCGTAAAACCTTTATAGCCACGATGACTTAACCACGAACCAGAAATCGGACCAGTTTGAGCATGACGTTGAACGTCAATCCAAAGGTTCCGACCAACATGTATATCTTGAGGAACTCCCACCAGTACTGCGTCTTGACCTCCGTTTCCAGGTGCCCTTTCACCCCAGCACCGTTAGCGGGAAATCTGCCGGTCGAGACGTATTGTTCCAAGAGCGCATCCTTCTCATACCATCGCTCACGAAGCCATTTGTCAAAATCCTCTTGGCTATCCAGTGGTATATCTGCCAGAGCGAAGCGACGCCAATAGAAGTTGACCGATTTGGGAGGGCGTCCTTGAAAATATGTGCTCGACAGGGTGAAGTAGTCTTCACCATATCCGCCGCGGCTATGTTTAATGTGTTAACACTAGGTCGCATGCGGTATAAGCGGGGTATTGTCAACTTACGGGACGCCTTCATAGGCGACAGTACAGTCGTAGACGTAGTCGACGGTGCCCTTGAGTTCGGTGAGAATAAAGTACATGCCGGTGCTTCTCGGTAACATGACGTGTTGAGGGTCTTTGAGGCCAGTCTTTTCGGCCCAACTAGCGGATTTCTTCCTCCCATTGCCTGACAGGTTTGTGCCTTCAGGAAAAAGAAGAAGCCACATAGGGTCCAGGTACCCCTCGCTCTCGTCATCGTAGGGATCAGGGTGGCGCGTTTTGAGTTTCTGGAGACGATGTGCGAGCCGTGGGCGATCGACGGCCATCTTGCGTGACATGAATATAAATCCAATAAACATACACCCAGGTCCAACGATGGGGATCCACTTCAGCGACTCCTTCAGGATGATGAAGATGTGACCATGCATTTGAGGGTTACTTGTGTACCCTACCCACCAGAGATACAACCAGTCCGTGTAGATCTACCGTGGAACAATGCAAGTGAGCGAGTGATTCGTGGGCAAATCCGCAAGATTGCAGTTTCGCGAGGGGCGGGGCAACGACTCACCTGGTGGTTTGCAATCAAGACCATGCGCTCTGGAAAGCTTAACTGAACCCTGCCATCTGGAGTCAAGCTGAGTTGATCGGCAACCGAAGCATCCCCGCTGATCCTGATGAGGGTGGGAGCCCACCATTGGGTCATGGTCGTGATCAGCAGGCCAAAGCATGCTTTCGTCAACGACATGTAGGCATAGAAGAGATCGCGGTTGATCAGGTAGAGCGGGGCGCCGAGAAACTGTGAGAGATGTACGCTGCGTGTAACGCGGGTCAGACACGGTATGATCGCATTCGAGTATCACAGAACGTGGACAAGGAGGCATACGCGAGAATACCGCTTCCGAAGTATAGCGAGAAGGTGAAGGCTCGAAGGTAAGATCTGAAGCGGCCGTATTTGGCCTTGCCAGAAGGATGTCCAATCTTGGGGTCGAGGGCAGGATTCTTGATTTCGGCAACGAGGTCAGGCCCGGGAATGTCGGTGGCCGGCCGCGCGCGCTGGCGCAATTCGGACGTCGTCATATTGTCGGCAGACAGGAGACAGCGGATAGGAGGAAGTTGGGGGATAGATGGCTCGACGACGCTGGTTTCTCGGGCTATGCTTAGGCTGGTATCTATGCGCTCGTATTGGATGACACAGCAAGCTAACGTAGTGATACCCTCCTAGGCATATAGAATCGGTAGACGAGACGAATAATGAGAGGTGGCCTCGGACAAGAGAGCAAGAACTCTGTCAAGAGCAAGTAAGCAGGCGGTCGGTTGTGCTCTTACGCTGAGGCGAGACAGGAAGTGGAATTCTCGGTGTCACATGAGGCAAGCAACAATAGTAATAGTACTATCGTAATAAGGCTGCCGGATGTTGGACAGGGGTATAAGCTGTACTGGATGGAGTATGCAAGGGGCTGTAGTATATAGTGCGTACATATAAAGAGGGGCGTACAGATGAACGACACAGACAGGCGGGACGGGCCAAGCCTTAGGTGTACATGATAGTCATGTTATACAATACAGGTCGGACGGTTAGTTGTACTGAAGGGAAAGGAGCGAATGTATTTGTGCGTGCGTCTTAAGTATGAGTGTAAGTGTGCGCGCGTGCGTGTGTATGCTGTAGACCGGTGGATAAGCTCTGAGAAAGCTAAACGTGGGCGATCACGACTCGGCGTCGACTAGGCGTACTCAGTGGGCGATCCAGGTTGCTACCTATGATAGGTCCGGAACCGCAGGAAACGGAAGACGTGCACGTGGGGTGGCACTGACCAAGCTAGAATCGGGAACAAGAAGAAAACTCCGGAATGAACGAAAAGATGAAATGTGTGGAGAGACGATTAAAACGTTGGCGAGTCTAACAACATCTGATCCCAAATAAAACAGAAGTATGAGGGAATTTACCAAGCCATGTATTATAATAATACTTCGACAGCGAGTGAGGGAGAGGGAGAACACTGACTATGGACAGATGGAGGGGTGACGAAATTGACGATGATAATGACGGCGGATGTCTACCTAATCGACCTAATCTACCAAGGCACCAAGGCAGAGCAGGGCAGGGGGACGGGACAGCAAGCTAAGAGTGGGTAAGGCCCCCTTTCTACTGATAGGGTAAAGTGTCAGGTGCCTGGATAAGGGTATGTTAACCAACTGCTACAGTAGCAAGGAGATAAGAAAGTGGTATTAATTACAGCCGGCACTGCAAGATACCCCGCACTACGCTCTCTGGCCGATAACGTTCCATTCCGAAGGGCCCGACATCACGGGCACGGAAAAGCTCCATTAGTGCTAATTCCTTCGGACACGCACTAACTGGATTAGGCCTAGTCCAGGTACTGGCAGGTCCTCTCATAACTCTCATCTCTTTTACTGATCTTATATCTCAATCACATGTTATCTGTAAGAGGATTGGTTGTACCGCCGAAGTCGTCTCACATCGGGAGTTCTCGTAGGCCTAATAGTATCCGATTTTATGGCTTGGCCAGAGGCTGATATTCGTCTTGCAGTTATTACAGGGCGCACAGGGCACAGGGAGTCAAAGAGTGCAGTAAAAGCTAAGAAAAAGGGGGTACGCCTTGGGTCCGGATTTATCGCCGACTTTTAGGATCCCGCATGCTAGATATCGGGGGGTTGAAAGACACCGCTTCGGAACATCCGTCTATAAGCCGGGCAATCCGTCATGAGTGGCGACCACCTATCCTACCCGTCGCGGCCGAGTGGTACCACCAGCAACAATGACCCCCGGCAAGTTCTGATCTTCCTCGTACCAGGCAACCCGGGCCTCATCGGCTATTACGCTCCATTCCTATCAAGTCTGAGAGATCTGCTCGATTCCAACACCTCACTTAGCACCACGAGCTTCCACATCCATGGCCAGAGTCTCGCGGGATTCGTGGATGAAGACCACAAGCCCTTCACCTCGCAGAGAAAGCCTCATGATCTCGAGTATCAGATCCAGCACATTCTAAAATCAGTCAGCGGCCTGCGTATCGAGTCCGGGCCGAGAGAGGGCCAGCCCTACGATCATGTGCTTCTCATCGGGCACTCGGTAGGCGCATACATCGTCCTCGAGACATGTCACCGAGTCCTCCGGGATCCCTCGCTGGTACCGGAGTTGAAACTTATCTCCGGAATCCTCTTGTTCCCGACCATCGACCACATCGCCGATTCGCCCAACGGGTGGAAGCTAAACATGCTTCGCCAAACCCCGTTACTCGGCGACAACGCTTATAGGGTCGCTCAGGGATTCCTGCGTCTTTGGCCCTGTAACACGCTCCATTGGTTCGTGAGCAAGACTCTCGGCTTCCCGCCACATGCGGCAGACGTTACAACGCGGTGGCTCAAGAGCCGTGATGGCGTCTGGCAGTCTCTTCACCTTGGCATGGGTACGTGGGTCTGAAATCACTGTCACAATGAGCCCAGCTCCCACTTACTCCCACCTAGCCCCTATGCCCTTCACTCTGATCATACGTACTCTAGTTAGATACCGAGTAATACAGCTGACCACAGTTGCGTAGACGAGATGAGAGTGATCCGCGAAGACAAATGGGACGACGAGCTCTGGGAGATCGCCCAATCGAGCAAATCCACCATCCCGAAATTCTACTTTTTCTTCGGCCAGAAAGACCACTGGGTAGCCGACCGGTATCGCGACGCATTCATCAAGAAGCGTTCAGCCCAGGCCGAAAGGACGCGTCTCATCGTAGACGAAGGCGATCTCCCCCATGCTTTCTGTATCGGTTAGTTTCTCCTTTCTTATTCTTCCCCTCTTCCTTACATCTCCGGCTACTCTTGCGCCACATCTATATCATGCACGAAATCATTAGGTAGGTTATCACTAATTGTGAACTCGACGTATTTAGAACATAGTGAGCCCGTCGCGGAAAAGGTCCATACTTGGATTGCCGAGATGTTCGGTGCTACTACTTGACCAGTCAATTATTATTCGAATAAAGACCATCAGCATTTTGGGACAATAGACAGCGTATCAGATGTAATAGATAAAATAGACAACTCCATACTACCGGATAGAAGGTCAAAAAACAAATCATCTACTTTTGTTCATCTCCTGCCAGCTGAGATGATGCATTACAATTCGCGAAGAAAGATGAAAGTTTGCTGTTATGACAGTTGGACATTCTGTCACAAATCTCATGTGCGGCAGGCGACAGGGAAATAGTTTTCGTGAAGTCTGGGGTATCGAATTTTCTCCAGTTTACATATCCTAATTATGCTATTTTCCGCCCCGAGCTGCGCTTAGCCTGAGTGAGCAGTGGCCTCGCAACAACGAACATTATATGAGTGGTAGACATGTTCTAACATTAGTTGACTGGCTTTGATTGGACTACGTAGACAGAACATTTTGAACGCATCATGATAAGGCTTATCACCAAGTACGAATCTTAATGTAAAGCTGGACAGAGGTACACATACGAAATTGAAATCAAGAGAATAGCAGGGTTCAGAAAACAAGGCTTTAAAATTATAAGCCACAAATCCTTCTAATGAATCATAGGCTACATTTATGCACAATACGAGGTTACACAAGGGAAATAGGATCAATATGCTCTGCGTTCCAACTCTACTCGTACGAGTAGCTGCAACATACATATCCTACAAATATCGAAGAGGCTACGCCAGGGAGCACACGAGATCAAACCGATGCTTCCAAATCTTGCCGCCCCATGACCACGTCTATCTGTAGAAACGCCAAAAACAAGCCTTTTACTCAACATGACGATTTATAGAGCAACCATGGCAGCACCGGTACCCATGGCAACGAGCACATATAGACCAACGGCCATGCTACCCAAAGTGAACACGGTGCCTGACGGCATGGTGCCGGGAGCCGCGTTACCACTTGTCGACGAATCCGATCCGGAGCTGGAGCCAGTACCACTAATATTAGCAGTGGCCGTAGCAGCCTGAGCCACAGCAGTGCTAGCCTTGTCGAGCGATGCCTTACATCTTCATGAATCACGGTTAGCGCATGTTTGTGAGGCGAAAGGTATATAGCGATTAACTTACGAGGACTCGACCTTGGGGCTGCTCTGAACCTCGGCTGCGCCGTTGAAGTCACAAGCGGTACTTCCCTTATTCTGGTTCTGATAATAGGCATCAAGAACATGACCAAGCTGTTCCTTAGGGTTGCACATGCTATAGGGGCCGTAGACGCCAGCCTCGGTGTCATGCTTAATGCCAGCGCAAGCCTTTTCGTCGTTTGAGCATATGTAGCCGAAGATGTCGCCGAAGTCCTTGGATTGAAGATTGCTGGCGGGTGCGCAGGATAGAGACTTGAACATGCAATCGCATAGCTCGCTATCAGGTGTAGGAGGCAGGGTCTCAGCCACCTTCCAGTCGTCTGAGATGGCGGGGCAAGCAGCGGGAGAATTCGTGGGCTTGTAAGCGCTCATAGCCGTAGAGGAGGGTTTAACAGCAGCGAGTTTGGTTCGGAGGGTATCGTAGTTCTTCATCGTCTTAACAGTACCATCATCTTCAATTATCGCAACGCCATAGTCGTTCTCCTCCTCGTGGAACATGTACACGATACCACCACTGAACACACCAGTCATCTTGTCTGAATAGAGAGCAGTAGTATCATCCCAAAGACGACCCTCAGCACCATTAACACTGTTGCAGCCGTACTCGGCGAAGAAGACCGGAACCGAGTAGTTGGAGAAGAACTCGACCTGAACATTGTAGCCAGAATTCTCGAAGCTGCTTTTACCACACCACGAGTAGATGTTGTAGCCCCAAAAATCTATGGCTTCATCCTGGTCACCACAGTTGAAGAACTGAGCCATATTAACACGGATCTCGGCATCATCATTAGCGGCGTAGCCAACACCCATCCAGCGTCCACCATTGGCCATTTTATCGGCAATGTATTTCTTGGTGTCACGGGTGGCAGCCTTTACAAAGGCGGAAGCACCAGCTTGAGACAGACAAGTTAGCGGGCTAAAACACAAATAGACTACATATACATCTGGTGACCATTTTGGCCATGATGGCTATGACGTTCATTGATGACAAAATTTGACTCACTGTTGGTGGCATTGTTGGTGACTTCATTGCCCGAGAAGAAGCCAATGACGTTGTCATATTTACCAAGGTTGTCGACAACAGCCTTGTATCGGTCGAACAACTCGACGTTCCACACAGGGTCGTCTCGATTGATGGACAAGGCGGGCTCGCCCAGGTCGGCAACGACATAGATGCCAGCATCATCGAGCATCTTCATGCAGGCTGAGTGGTCCGAGTCGGGATTGATGGCGTAGGTTCGGATCGCGTTGACACCTAGCTTCTCAAGGACTGGAATGTCTCGCTTACAAGTCTTCTCGTCGGCAAGAGGATCAATGTACTTGCTGCTACTGCCCGAGGAGCTACCCCCAGGGCCAGTGCCAGCCTCCTGTTGATAGGCGATACCCTTCAGGTAGAATTGATCGCCGCTCTTGGTGAAGAACTTGGATCCCTTTTTTCCATTGGAGTTATCAAGTCAGTTTCGTGAATGTGCAGTTGGCGTTCGAGTTGCTGATATAAGCTCACCTTCATGACGATAGGCTCCAATGCGGCATCAGCGGCCGCCAGCAACATGGTCGAGGCCAGAGCGGCGCGAAGAAAACCCATCGTGATAGACTTGAGTGGCGTTCTCTATGGTGTCACAGATAAAAGATTACTGTATGTTCGACGTCTACCGTGAAGCAGAGCCGAGATAAAGGGTCGAGTCGTGGTGAGACGTGTCCGTATAAACAGATTCTAAGCCAGCTATGGTAGAATTCTTCCAGTGCTTCGCCTGTCTTAAGCCTCGTTCCTGATGTAAGACACGCAAAAGCCGAACAATCACGTCGCCGGTTATTAAGTGGTATAGACGGTAAACAACAGAGTCAACAAGGAGCGTGGTGGCAACTCTTGATCCTGAAGGTCCCAAGGCGGTGGAAATTAAGGAGCGTGGGTGTAGTTGGATACTGAATGACTGAAAAGAGTGTCGTGTTTGTGACGTCCTGCCGATGCAAACTTCCAACCAAATGACGCAGTCCAAGGGCTGGAGAGGGATAAAGGCAGAGACAAGGAGAGGGGGAGAGAGAGTGGGAGAAGAGGATTAGACTTTTGAAGTCGAAGCGCAAAAGGGAAGGCAGGAGCGCGGGAAAGGGTGAAAGAAATACGAGGTCATCTCAACCGAGCCTGGGCAGTATTGACAACAAGCAAACAAGCAGAAGGTACCGTGTAAGTGTGTACAATACTTGGTACAATGTACTCTGTATCTTGACTGCAGGGAATGTACTACACTTTACTGGGGTGCAGGTGGATCTTGGGGTCCACACTTGTGCACACTGCCTAACTTGGCAGTTTTCACTGGGCCTGCATTGGTATCGGTGTGCCTGCTTTCGCGATTGATGTTACCCAAGGTGGTTAAGGGGAATACCACTAGACCACTATAAAGAAGAAGTGGAGACGGCCCGTTTCTCCTGATCTGCCCTGATCGGCTAGCAAACATGCGCCCATTGGTCAGACCTGGGCTTCCAAGGCTTCCAAGGCTCTCGGCAGAGTGGATATCTACTCCACTGACAAGGGACCGATCTGCTAGAGTAGTGAAGTTCTCTTCTCGCTAATGCAGGAACGCTTGACCCTTGAAATTGCGGTACACTGATGGGACAATAACAACATTAAAACAGCTAAACAACATCATCTAACAACACCCAAATCCTTGGCGGGGTAATTCGATTATTCGACGTACAGAACGCAATATAATGCAATTCCATATCGTATACTTTGTTCAATTCCTTTTCTTGTTTTCTTCCATCTATATACCGGCTTTCATATTTGTTGCAATCGTCTTGGCATATTCCACAGCGGAGCGAGGATTGTCATGAGGAGCAGTTGGTTGGTTGGAGGCGGCGGTTTTGCTTTGGATGCCAAGGCTGGCTGGACCAACAAGAGCCTTGGCGACGTTCCTTTGGTGATAGTGTCAACCACGATTTTCAGGGGCGTGGCCACTATTATTTTATTATTGGGAAGAGCAGAGCACGCACTGGCCTGGCCTGGCCTGACTGTCATCCCGGACTACTCAGGAGATGCTAGAGATGCTCCTCTCCTCTCCTTACCGCGCCGCAACCAACAGTGCCAACATAATCACTTGACTTGACATGAACATATCCAGGCTGACCAACAAGCAAAGGCTATGCATGTTGTCTTTTTTTCACCGAGATAATGTAGCAAATGGGCTGCACAGGTGAGTAGACTGTTATGTGAGCTCTATCACTGACACTCACCTGATTCATTAGCTTTCTGATCAGCTGCCTGCAGCACTAGGTACTTACATGAAATGTGGTCCGGCGTGGCAGATCTCGACAGTTTCTTGGCTCATGCGCCGTTGTCTTCACAGTCTTGACGCTGCATAGCCACCACCGGGACCCAGGTTACAGCATCCGCCGGTTTTCTGATCCCGTCGATCGTCAATCGTCAATCATAACTTCGGCTCGGGGCCGCACGAAGTCCGCTACGCTGCAAAGATTGCACGCTTGCCTATCGGTCCGGCATGATTGTGGGCATCTTCAGTTCGCCATCCACGCACTTGTGCAGTCCGTGTCCTGTCCGTGGAGTCCGGACACTCATGATGGGAGTGATGACGTAGATTGATCATGATATTCCTGCATCCTCACGGAATTCCACGCAAAGTAAGACAAGACTGAACTGGATTCCCAACAAGTCACAAATTTTAGTATGAACAACAAAGTCTCTTACAGCTGTATCCAGAGTATAGTTATACTGGGCCGTCTAGGCTGGGTAAGTATGGAACGACGGGGCACCAAAAATCGATTGTTGTTTTTTTTTAGTCTGTTTGCCTACCTTACTACCCAGCAGACGACGTCATCTTGCACCATACTCATTTACTGTGAAACAGAGAAGAGGCTCTGTTCTGTCACACCGTCGCACGTCCATCCGTGTGTCTTACTTCCAGACGTCGCGCCTGGCCGTGCATCGACTTATCACCACTGTTTGTTGTTGGTCTAGGTGGGATTACTTTGCGTGGAATCTTTCACCTCTCTTGGATCAGCACCTGTGATAACGCTCACACACTTGTTATAACAGCCATATCTATTCTAAATGTGAGAGCATAGTGCAAGGGGTAAGGGATGCAGACATATGAGCCTCTGCGCCATCCGACACTCTGTCCCTTGTGGGAAAGAAAGTCAAGTCAAACTAGATAGACTACATGCCCGTCACAGAACGGATTGTCCGGCGACAAAGGAAAAGCGCGGGGGAAGCGCTCATGTGGTAAACCCAGCTATGACATCTCGTCTTCGTCTTCGCTCTCTGCAATGAATGCAGCCGAGCCATTGGTAAATTTGGGCTCCATATACTGAGGCATGGGCGTGACAGGATACTGCCTGTTTATAATTCTCTTCACCTTGGCCCCGAATGAAGCCTCCCAAGGTGTTTTCATTGATTCTGGGATCTCCCAGCCCAGCTCCGAGTTACTGAGCCAAAGACGGACAAGGTGCCGCGTAGCCGTGCTATCGTCTTGATACGAATCACGCGCATGTAGCACGCCCCAGTTGTTGATGAACACAATGTCTCCCCGCTGTGTAGGCAGCTGTATCTGCTGTTCCGTAGCCGTCTGTTGCAATAACGCCAAGGCTAATTTCTGTGCCGGCAGGAGATCGGGGATTCTACCATCTTCCACGGCTGGATGAGGCCCGATACGACCCGGGTCCGCTGATACGACGAGATTTCCGGACTTGAATCCTATGAGCGGGGCGAGAACAAAGGGGGATGTCCCTTGCCTCGAACTCCTAACAATTTGAGTTAGCATAGGAAACAGGCACCATCGCCTGGAACTACACCTATACACGAATACACATATACTTCGCCAGAGGAATACTTACACTTGGATCGGCCAGTTGGACTTCGCCAATGTATGCACAGCCCAAGGATTGCTCTTCATCAAGGCGTTATATACGGCTGCTGCCGATGCCATGTATGTTCCCCCACCCTGAGCGGCACAATTGCGGATTTGGAGGGCTAGAATCTCACATCCCATGTCATTGTGGAAGGGCTGTTGCGGATCGTTAGCAACGGTGTTAGGAACGGCTCTCGGTGACTATATGATTCTTACCAGACTGTTGTTCGTGTGAATTCCATGACGCTTCTCGCGGGGCACGGTCCAGGAACTGGACTCATACACATGGGCTCAGACATTTGGTTAGCACCCATTTCAAGGCAAACTGGGCCTATCGCTCTACTCACTCAGCATCGCGCCTTTCGATGTCTGCACACCTCTCTGGCCTCCGATGTAGCTGGCAAGACCGAGGAATATGATGGTATTATCCTCTGCCGAGTATTGTTCAGGTATAAGTCCTCGAACGATACATACGCCGTTCCCTCCGTGAATATTGACGGCACAGTCACGAAGTTGGGAGCCTAGGACAGGCAGTGGGAAATTGTCGTGGCTCACCTCACTGCCGTCTAGTTCGAGAGCTGTTGATAAAAATGAGCTTTCATCCTTCAAAATCATGCAGATGGTATGAAAGTTCGGCTAGGCCATGTGTATACCGAGAAAGTGCTTAAGCGCCTGCTCTACTTCTGTCACATCTGCCGAGTCTAGTTCAAGAGTTTGCGGTTTGAACAAGACATCTTTTCCGGACCATACTGCAGGACCCTGCATTGAAGGAGGGAACCCAGGTGGTGGCTGAGCAGAAGCTTCGTCTTGGTGAGATGGAGGCATTGGGAGTTTCGGCTCGCTATCATGAGCGCAACCCTCAAGGGTAGCGAAGCCGTGAGAAGCCACTGGGCGGATATGAGCGATCATGTTTCCTGGCTCGATAGAGTTATCAGACAACCGACAAGATCATGAGGAAATCATGCAAGCTCTGCGAGCACTACAGCCGACCATTGTGGAACTATTTATAAATATAGCTCAACTAGATTTCCTGACACTTTGGAACGTCAATGTCCCAGCTATCCATTTCCATCGTCGAGCTTTCAAGCGCTACGTCACGTCCTGATGCGAGCATCCACAGACCTTTCCTGATATCGACAGATTTGTCAGAGACGGATGGAAACATCAACGCCATAGTCCAATGCCGTTCCCGAATACCTGGTACGGGTGATATGTCAATTTATCTGAGACTCCTTGTGGCCATGTGGTACAGAGGCTCCGTATCCTTTGTGCTACTCTTGGCTGACCTCTTTAAGACGATGACAGGTTCGTGGCGATCGTCAAGATTGAATTACACAGAATGGAACCACAAACGAATCCCGGCATATAGATTACCGAGCGCGAAGCCACAGTTCTACAGATTCAAAGGAACCTCGCAAACTATTACTCTAATCGACGTAATGCGGAAGTCATCAGGGATCAATGATTAGCTCGTAGACGGCAATGCAGAAGCTGATAGGGCTGCACGGCTGGCGAGAAGCGGGGATTCTAAGCCGACGTATCACAACTGACGCCACCATGGCCGATAAGTGGTGGTAGCTCGTGATTTTCTTTTCCCTTCTGAGGATAAAGAGCACAGCGTAGGATTGGCGAGAGAAGAGGGCAGTATTACCTACCGCAGGCAGAGAGTCCCGAGACAGTGAAGTCTAGAAGAGGAAGGAAGAAACGGTTAAGGAGAAACGTGAATCTGAGGGCATACATCTCTGTCCTTTCAAGAACCCCTGGGCATTCGCCATTCTCTCCGCAGTTTGTGGTCCATTACACAGCTCTGACCCAACCCAACCCAACGCAAGCCCAAGTTGAAGTCCACTCATATGACTGCCTTTCCCCCCTCATTAGGCCCGGTTGTGATTATTGCGTAGCGTTTCGCTCTGTTTCGTACGAGTATCACCGGGCTGGCTGTCGGACTCGATTGACTGATTTTGCTGCTCTATTACTAGTGCGTAGTCTTACATACCCAAGACAAACCCGTGGGTTACCGTACTACTCCAAATCCCCTTCGATTCACCGGCTGAGGTGACCGAGACGCGTTAGTTGACGGCTTCCTAATTGCCTCGACGCCGCTCTAAACAAAATCTACCTTGGCACGTTGACCTTGCGGTTAGACAGCGGGCACTTTTTTACCGTGTGAGCCAAACTCGGTTGGGTTTGCCCTGTTTCGACAACCCAGGCAAGATCTGACGTTCTCCACGCACAGCTAGATCCGCATGCCACAACTGATTGCCGTCAGGTACCCCCAGGACGCTTCGATTTTCCCAAGTCTCTCTGTCGTACCAAGCACCCGGCGGCGAGCTATTGGCAATGTGAGGACGGATTACAAGGAAGAGGATCAAACAAAACAACTCTCACATAGCAGTGAAGAACATGAGACAGAAGTCGATATCACCGTCACCAACACCCGCGTTCTGCACGGAAGTGAGGGGGGACAAGGCGCTACCACTCTAGCCGCTGTCGGCATTTCTCCCACCCCACCTCAACCTCACTCTCAGCCTCCTGATACCAATCTATTTGGCGATGATGATTGCCAGGCTTGGGGAAGCCTGAGCAGGTTCAACACAGACATGTCACTGGGACCAGCAACAAATTGGAATCAACGTCAATATGATGGGCTCGCAACCACAGCCGCGCTGGGCCATGCAGCAGCTCTTACTCATACCAGCAATCACAGTCATTATCTTGCTCCTCCTTTGGCTAATTTACCTCAAAATGCTGCCATGTCTCACACGGATGTACAATCCAGCGCTCAAATTCGCGCTCAGCCGATCCACTCGCAAGGACCCTTCGCCCCGGTAGCCAACGAAGCCGCATTTAATAACGGTTTCACGGACGAGCCCTTTGTTACGTATGCTCACGAACCGCTATACGGCCCAGAATATTATCATTATTATAGGTACAATGAGCCCTTGTACGAAGAAGAGACACACGAAGCTCCGCTTGATCACACCGTGGTTAACAATCGCGGACATCCCCCTACCGCTCCTGGGACACCTGTTCCAGACGTGTATAAGGCTGTCGGGCAAAGGATCCCGCAATCTCGTCGACAACGAAGTCACTTATGGAACAGGGACCGCGAAGAGACGAGGTACACTCGTCAACTGAGGGCCTGTATACGTTGTCGGTTCCAAAGAATTCGGGTAGGGCACTCTCCAACTTATGGAAGACCCCTGGCATGTCACACGAACTGATACCGTATAACAGTGCATACCCGATCCTAGCAAGGCCGAGACGGAGAGCTGTCTGACTTGTCAGAAAGTGCTCCCGCTCGAGACCAAGAAGGTGATCCACCGGATCCCCTGCCTTCGATGGAGACTCAACGATATCCTTATATTCCGCCAGGGCGGCCTGAATTTAACAAGACGATGGAAGGGAGTTACCGTTCAAAATCTTCGATTAGGTGACTGGGTGGACGAGCGAGTCGTCACCATTGGCATATGTATCACCACACTTCGCTGCGAGCCTCTGTCGCTCAATGTGCGGAGATTCAAGCCAAACCCTAGAGATGTAATACACCGCTATTGCAGAAGCAAGGAAACGGAGGCTCCCATATTGATCACCTTGCCGCCGTACGCCTTGTTCGACGTCCGTGCCACAACCCAAGACTACAAAAGCTTTGTCGAGCGGAATGCAGAGGAAGAGATGCATCGATTCACAAAAGACCCAACGGTAAATGAACTTGTGAGGTCGACATTTGCTGTAGCGTGAGTACTCCATAACTAGAACCATGTGTCTCATGACATGGAGTGGATTCAAATTGTTGGAGGTGTCTATGTCTACAACAGCATGCAATTATGGGAGCTAACGTCGACCTTTCTTTTTCTTCCAGTTTATCCCATAGGACCAAGCTAGCCGGCAAGGACCTCGGACGACTCAAGGGAGACCCAGCGAAGATGCTTCATTTTTACTTTCGGATGTGGTTCGCTGCACGTAAGTTGAAATCGTGCCATGGACGCGCCAGACCACTAACGCTTGACGAGGGTTTTCGATGGGTTCGGCGTACATTACCAACGGCCACGAGAATCTCGAGGGAAACACATATCCCCCCACGTATCGCGGAAAACATTACTTACCGAGGATGATCACGGCACAGTTCGATTCGATCGTATATACAGACGTGCTGGCTGAGATGAGGAGGTACGTGTTGGATGAGCTATGGCTGTTAATGCAAAGGCGGAGACCGACAAGCTTTTTTTCGGTTTACCTGGTCATCTTCATGATGCTGCACGAGATTTCCATCGGCTGTCAGGACCGACACAGACGTGCCAAGGAGCAAGGGCTCAAGGTACGTGATAGCCCATCCGACTCCGATTCATCCAGGTTTTGGTTTTCATGACGAAGCAAGCTCACCATGTAGATAGACGTACTACGATCTCGAGGATGTCGCGGCGGAATTGAAACTCGGGGCCGACGTCCTCCTTGCTCATTGGCATTACTTCAAAGCTGGCATAGACCCGCTGGATTTGCACCAGGGTAACGCCGCCAAGTACTTCGGCGCCGACAACCAAGCAGAGACTAACCTCATTGTGAGGACATGTCAGAAATACACCGAGATGGGTGAGTTTTTGTATCATGATATATATGACCTAAAAGGCGACCCATCAACCAAAATCCCCAACTCGGTAATGCCTACCTGCTAATCACGAAGATTCCTAGAAGACAAACCTCTCAGCCAGGTGGGCTGGGAACAAAACCCCCTCCAGCTCGCATCGCGAATGTTTGAGAAGGACTGGAAGCCTTTTCATTTCAATAACAATGGACCTACATAGAGGAAGAGGCAATAATGGTGATTTTTGGGTATATACAGTAGAGGTACTATACATGGGGGGAGGGGGACATATACATGCAAGGGATACCCGAGTGACTTATATTCATCAGAAACAACTGAATAGAAAAGATGAAACGACAAAAAAAGGACAAAATGACGAAGACAGAAAAATATAACAACAACAACAACAACAACAGAACAAGAGAGAGAGCTCGGGCGAGATGGAAGAGAGGGTGTTTCTTATCAGCAGTTCTAATCGTAATATGGAGGCTGAACTGAGGGAGAAACAACACGTGGATCTATAAGTAGCTTAGAAACTTAGTAATTACTGACGGGAATCAGTAGCCGACCTTCCTTTATAAGCGGAGCGGTTCCCTTACTATGGTATTTCTTTCATTGCATCTTCTATCAGCACTTAGAGTTGATGTGGGCATATAACGGCTGACCTTTCGAACTCGACGCATAAGTTGAGTATCATAGTTTCGAGGCATGATTACCCACCTAAATAGTTAATGAGGCAGCTATTTCACGATTATTTCTCTTCTATTCCCTTTTCTTTACAGTATGTATTTTATACGAATTGTGCCGTAGCATGATATATAACCTATCTAACCTTAAGTAGATAAATTCTCATTTGAATGTAGTGCCGTAAAGAGCCTCTGACACCTTTGTAGGTAGGTTAGCACCTGGCGGCCCTGCTACTGCAGCCGACACCCACTACAAGCCAGCCCATCGCAGAAGCAGCAGGGGGTCCCCACCTGCCCGTCCCGACAAGCCCCACTGCCCAGAGTTAGTTCAAGGGTCAGGTTAGGTAGTGACAGATTGCTTCATTGTTTAAGCCCCCAAGCCTACTATATTGGAATATTATATCCATCGCAGAACAAGAACACAGTTACAGCAATAACAGCAAGTACGACAAGATACGAGAACATAATTTCCGTTTGCCGTTTAACGCCGCCAACTTGGGTTGTCCAACTTTCTACATAACTTACCGATCTATCTCCCCATCGGTTTCGACACTCACATAGTCGACGATAACAACGACGGGGAAACCCTCGACCCAAGTTCTTCACCCAGACATATAAGAATTCCTCAATAACGACACACACACACACAAAATGTCAGACCTAGACACATTCACCCTCTTCCCGCTGCAAATCGACCCGCAGACAAAAACAGTCAGCACCACCTCGCCCTCGAAATCCCTCCAAACCGAACTCGCAGCCCTAAACACCCTCCACCGCACCCTCCTCTCCCTCGAGACACCAAACAACGTCCCCCCGCCCCCCATCCCCGTGAACCCGAAGCGCTCAGCAAACGTGACCAAGCTCCGCGACAGCGGCAACGCAGAGCAGCGCAAGGGCCGGCACGCAGAAGCCATCAAGCTATATTCCCTAGGTCTCCAAATGGCACTCGGCCGACCCCTCTGGGAACCACAAGGGCTCGTGCGCGAAGAAGTCGCCTCTCTCTACGCGAACCGCGCGCAAGCGCACATGTCGCTCCTCGCATGGCCCGAAGCTGCCGCCGACGCTGAGGCGAGCGTGGAAGCGAAGCGCGTGGGCAATGCCAAGGCGTGGTGGAGACGGGGCAAGTGTCTGATGGAGATGGGACGGCTGCACGAGGCGCGGGATTGGGTGCGGCGGGGTCTGGAGCTGGAGAATAACGAGGTCGAGCTTGCTTCGCTATTGAAGGATGTTGAGGCTAGGTTGGCGAAGGAGGATGAGGCTGCTGCTGCTGCTGCTGCTGCTGCGTAGGGAGGAGGAGAGCACGCGGCAATGGGGATGAAGAAGAAGAAGAAGAAGGATAAGGGGAAGGGGAAAGGTAAAGGTAAAGGTAAAGGTAAAATGGAGGAAGGAAGTGAGGAATGCGGAACGGAAGATGAGCACGTGATGGAGAAGGTTATGGAGGAGCGGCTTAGGGCAACTGAAGCGTTGCTTGAGGGACATGAAGAGTTGCTTGAGATATCCGAAGACCCGCTTGAGGTACCCGAAGCGTTACCTTCATCTTCCTCCCCTCGTCAGATCCCGCCCCTTTCACTGCTGTTTGGGCGTTAGACGGGGCTACACTATACAGCATGCTACTGTCTTGTCTGTATTCCTTTCGAGGTATTAGAATTGGCGTTTTGGCGTTTGCAAAGAAGCTATGAGCAAAGAAAATATAGTCTAGTTTGGACCAAGCTTCGTCGAGTAGGGATTATTATATTATGCCCCATAAATTGACTTGTTTCTGAGGGAATTGAGAAGATGCGACTGAATGTCTGAGTATAGTGAGACGGTACACACCTAGTAAGTAGTACATGGCACGTCGATAAACAAGAAATATGAATGGTCATGCGACGTATCTAGGTGACTTCTATTGAAGGCCGAGCTAGTAAAGCGTACATATTTATGTGTCAAATGTATGGAGGGGCTCTCTCCCTACCAACCGATATCTTAATGAATGACCATAGTATCAAATGGGTGAAAAATGCTGAATCCGACTTGATGATCTGTATGCTATGGTACATATGATGCAACATTAAAGAAAAAAAACGAGTATTCGCTCATTAGGCCTCAGGCCTTGGTCATGTATCTTTCTTCCCGAGAAGTGTAGACGGCGTGGAGGCTGTATGATGCCAATTGCCCTCAATGCTCGGCAACTACTTTTTAGGCAGGACCACTCTGCATCCCCAAGATGTCGGGTTGCGGTGCCTCTAACTGTGGTCATGCTATGCCAGCTGCGCAGCTGTCTGGCGACGCATGCAAGCTACCCTCCTGGTGCGTTCGGCAATGAGGATCAATTATGCCATGAAACAACCATCCACACCCTCATCTGGTCTCCATCCCTCTTCAATGCCTGTCTGTTGGTATCTCTACTTTGAGCTGTGCTTTTCTCTTCGAATTGGGCGTGTGCCATTCACTCTCGCATCCTCTATTACCGCACCACCCGTCTTCCATATTCTTTCCATACAACTGCCGGTTCGACAGCTAGCTTCTTTACCAATTTCAGGCGGAATATCTGCTGCTCTATTGCAATTCTTTCTCCTTCTCATTGAAGCTCTGCTTTCGCGGGCGCATCTCGGCATCCTGGCTTGTCATGCGGCGGTCGAGAGCACGGTCGAGCTTGGCGCCCAGCGCCAGCTTGCTCAGGTTCGCCGTCTTCTCTTCCGAGAGCACGACGCGCTGCTTCGCGAGGGCCTTGTTCTCCATGCGCGCAAGCCCCGACTCGATGTTCCGGATCTCGGCGTGCGCCGAGTCCGTCGTCCTCATGGTTGGGGCGAAGGAGGGTGCGGTTGTGCTGTAGGTGCTTAGACGGAGAGAGGCACGGGGGGAAACGAGCTGCGGTGGGAAGTGTCAGCAGAGAAGTAGTCGACGGGTGTGGGTAATTGTAACGGTGACAGAAGAATTGCTTGCGGAAAGGGTGAGAATGTAAAGGGCTAATTGCTATGTGAAAAAAGGATGTCTGCTCTCGCGAGCCTCTACTCAACCAATTGGAGGTCTATATATCGGCTGAGAAGGACAGTGGCAAAGAGGAACAACGGTTATGAAACGAAGAGCTAATGATAGGGGGATCGTGAGCGGGACGTACTGATGGTGCCATGATAGGACGAGATGAATCTAAGGAGGTAGGCATTGTTAAAGATATGGCGTAATAAGTCGAAGGACCAAAGGCGTCGGCTTTGTAGTTGGTGTCTGTTTGTATGTTATTGTTGTGATTGCTGTCCTTGTTGTTGTCGTTGTCGTCGTAATGGTTGTGATGACTGTTCGTTCATTCGTCGCGTGCTTCGCGTCTGGAACAAAAGACAAAACGTGAATCTCTCTGAGTCAGGTCGGATGTAGATCCTTATCTATTGAATCTATATATTTCACTTGGGAGCAGACCAAGGGAAACTAGTAGATAGATAGACAGAGGCAGAGAAACGTGGCGGATAAATGGGATTGTCGGTAGACAAAAGAGAACCGACGCCACGCAAGCAAGGGCGAGAGAAAGTGACGATGGGAGTGACAAGGCAGGGAGGCAAGGCAAGCTTGGCAAAGATGGGACCGGGAACTAGTCTATCTGTCTGTCTGGTCTGTGTGTCTCCTCTTGTCTCCGTCGTCTCGGTTGTGTCAGTCTGAATTGGTGATGGTATACCGGTACTAAGAGAGCACCGTAACACCAAAACGGTAAGGAGTCGGGATTTCGCCACTACACAGGGGACGTCGAAAGTCTCGAAGATAGTATAGCAACCTCCTACAAATAGAGTAGGTAGTGTGTAGTATATATATACGGCGCCCAGGTATTTTGGATAGCGGATTGGAAGAAGGGGGGATTTGGCAAAGAGTTGGGCAATTAATGGGAAACAGGAATGACGGGGAAAGGGGAAAGGGGAAAGTTAGGTGGTAGCCTGGCCGGGAGGTTAGTGGTAACGGTTGTTATTTGCCGCGCATCTTAGGTAGGTAGTGATAAGGCTAGCCTCAAATATGGACCTTTCGAAACCACATGAGCGACTGGGGCTGAGTAGAGAGAGCGTTTGAGGTTAAATGTTCGCCCCATTCTGTTGAGCGGCAGCAGAATAAGACCGAGGGAAGGGTTGAGATCGTTACCTAGGTATAGTAGTACCCCGGTGCTGTAGTGTGCTATTAGCGTGCTTATTAGTGCGAGTTGGCTGCATGCTACAGCGGCTATCACGTTAAATCATCCCGTCTGCTCTACCGTACGTACCTCATACCTACTGCCATAGTGCCCAATATAATAATAACACATAGCCTGGAACGGATTGACACTGAACAGACTTGCAGCAGTATAAGGTATCTACACCTGTAAGTATTTACATGCAGGTAGGTGGATATGCAGGTATGTAAAGAAAGTATTGCAGATGATTCTATTTGCTTGTATCGCAAAGGTACCCAGTTATACTACTGTAGGTAAGCAGGTACTTATGCCCAGGCGAGAGGTAATGGAGGTGAAGATCACGTAGATTTCAATGTTATACCCCACGCTCTTATTCGCTTGTTTGACTCATGGAAATTGACTAGTCCAATGGTGCGTGGGAACGACAGAAGATGGGAAAGAGAAGGTCAAATGTCGCGAATTGCAGTAGACATTTCGGTAATGTAATGTAAAAGGGGTTGAAACGGAGGCCATGCTACCCTTACGCGAACCCACGAGAGCGAGAGCGTGGCGGGGTGGTATCGAAGAGCCTACCGATGCAGTGAGGTCGTATCGAAGGGGGCTGCATGGGCACCTGAAGGGCCTCGGAAGGGCTACCTTCACTCATTGCTACCTTATGGAGGTATATCCCCTGGGATACTGGTGGCAGTAAGCCGAAGAGGGCTGCCACGCGCAGATAGGGATAATCAGCGGCGGGGGGACGGCCTTGTATACACATGGATACTAGTAGGGTCGATCGAGTCGGTGATAAGCTATTCAGTACACCTCGAAGGACCTGATATGCCTTAATACGATCCCATATGAGTAGAGCAGACTATGCGTATAGGGTAGATCATCCACGTCTTGATGGCGTAGGTAGCGTCGCATTACGAGGGAAATAAATGTAAATACACATCGGACCGGGATTCTTCTCTGCCTTGCCCGGTATTATACTACTACATATCAGCCAATGTCGTTTAGGAAATGCAACCGAAACGGCACATTCAATATCCGTATACCTATTCCATACACTCGCCTAGAGACCCATTTGTCAAATATCGAGTGTAACGGGCTTTCAAGCTCATGTCTTGCAGCTCTCCGTTCTCTTCGATCTGACCTTCGTGTAAGGGAGGGTATAGATCCATCTATACTATAATAAACTCTTACATACCTACCTAGGTAGGTATGTCCTGCATGTGCCTTGGAAGTGAGGAGCCCTTGGAGAGCCTTGACGGGCTGACAGTAGGAGGCGTTTCTTGCGATTTTGACCTGCCTCATTCTACAAGCCGCTCGAGAAAGGATGCAGGTCAGCTTTCGACATCCCCACGAGCATCCTGTCGATACTTAAGTAGGTAACATACGATGTAAGGAGCTAACAAGAGTTAAGACAGGCGAGCGGGCGGGAGTGGACGGGAACAGAACAAGGAGTTTGGTAACTACGAGTAAAGTAGTAGTATCGACCCGAGGTTGCACTTGCCTAATGTAGTAATTACAACGCTGCCATGTGGCTCTCCTTGGAGCGTACATCAGTTGGGTCCAACTACCTACATGTATTATTTAGTAGGTAAGTACCTACCTCTGGTGAGGAGGTTACAGTACCTAGGTAGTCGAAACATCACGCTAGCCCGCCATTGCCACGAGCGCGGGTTCGCTACTGCAAACTACCACCCTTCCTACCTATGAGGAGGCATCATTTGAACATCAGATGGGCCACATTATTGAGGTTTCTCCATCTCAAAAGAAGTACTCCTTTCCTACCTTCCTCAAGCACATATATCTACCTACATACGTTAGTAGGTTGATATATAGGATCCAAGGAAACACATCAAAGAAAAATATCAGAAATGGTCCGACCAGCTGGAGGGTTGATTTACACTACCTACCTGCCGACCTACTTGTACTAGCAGCGTAGTCGTCGTCGTCGGCCGCTTTCGCTTTGAACCGGTGGACCGAGGAACGGAATCCTTACACTACAGACGGTAATGTAACCTCCATCCCGTTATACAGCTTATGCCTAAGTACACATATGTACTGTAGGTACTACGCATGCGTATGCTGTCACCATCCTGCCTTTGTCTATTGCCCAAGCTGTTATCTACACGAATTACTGATACTGTAGTGTAGGTATAGTTGTCAGTAGTATGGACCGAGGTCAGCATAGCTTCTACTTCGTCCTACACTCGCTGTGCTAAGACGACGGCCCAGATGCCACTTAGCAACATGTCTTGAATTTCAAAGACTGGCTAGGTTTCTATGATAGTGTTACCAATCATGTGTTGATGGGTAAGTGTCTGCGAGATGGACCATCCATCACTGATCGATCCCGGGTCACGGGCCAAATCAGAAACTTCCAATTCATACTACGTAGGGACGATGATTGGGTTGCCCTAACCCCTAAGAGCCCCTCTCTTGCCTACCGTCTTACCTACCGTCTTGCCCATCCATACTACGCGGTAAGCAGACAGAATGGAAAACCAGCTCGTGATTCGGCCGAGCTACTTTCCCCTCTTCTCAAAGCTAAGCTACCGTAGCTACGGCGAGAGGGCCGATCATGGATTGTGAAACACAGGGTGGCCTCGATATCCAGCACGTGGCACCGTCGTGGTTATGTAGTCTACGTGCAGATCGCCAAGGGGCTCGATCCCTCTATCCCTGCTGTACACTAGTGTACTACGCAATGGTGCACTTCATTCTGGGTCTGCCCTATCAGCTCACGAGCATCTCTAGCCGAGCTGGCGACTCTCGGTCCTCAATTCCCGGTTTTCGTCTGTTTGTCAGGTTTGTCAGTCTACCGATTCTTCCTCTACAGTCAAACAGTCTCGTACGTGTAGCGGTGATCGATGAGATGGTGGGGGGAAGGGGATTTGCTAACCAATTATGTTTTGGCGAGGGCGAGGGCGTGGGCCCCCTGTCAAATCATTGGCAGCTTATCATGGCTGTTCTTTGAGTAAACTGCTACCATAATTATAGGTATCATATCTCACCTGCAGGCTCAACACGTGGTAGCAAGGGCATCGCGCTATCCTACCGGGCATTGGGCATCGCGCTCCGAACCTCCAATGTTACCAATGACTGCTCGAGTGCCTAGGAGGAGGATGCCCTTCCTATCCACACTATCAAAGCCGAATCTTCCTCTATTGGTGCAATGTTCGGGTGGCATAGCATCTTGGTGGGGGGGCGTTCAATTGAAGAGTGTGTAAGCAATCGAGCGAAATCTTTTTTGGCCATTGGTCGCTTTGCGTGAGAAATAGTACCTGGACTGGGTGATACGGGACGAAGGGCGCTGGAATAGCCTTTCCCTATCTGCCCTTTTCCCTTCGGAAGGGACTGCATCGCCGTACCGATTCTAAAGCAATGTTTGGATTAGGCCACAGATTGCGTCGTCATCCACGGTAATATGGGGGACCCATGTCCCACCGAGTTGTCCACTTCGTCTTCAAATCTTCACAGTGAGATCGATGGCTTGAGCGATTTTTTATCAAAGGCAAAAACTAGCCTGGCATAAGCTTGATGAACAACGCATCGCTGCACAGTATCGTCGGGCAATCAAGAAGTTACCATGAATTACTGACGATCCTCATATTGAGAGCCATATCGTTCTAAGTGCCTTACTCTTCGCGCTAGCTTACGTCGATGCTGGTAATCATGCAAGAGCAGTGCTCCCAGGGCTGCATACTCAAAAGCGTCGGAACTGATGAGTAATTAATGCGACGTCGCTGTTCTTTAGCTAGGTAAGTCTGCTGTCGGCTGTGCAGCTGTCTAGCGTGACAAACATCGTGGTGCTAGCATGTTTAGATATCGCGATGTGATTGATGTTTCATTCCTTTCCGGTTTTCGCTAGGGAATTTGTTTGAAACGTTCGTACGATTCATTATCCACTTATCAGATTTCAGGCAATTTCTTCACAGAGTTCGGCTCTCACCAGCGTGCGCCTTTCTCTTCGACTTGCGCGTAGCTCGACTATTATTGGGTTCCATACCTTCGCATTGAAATCTCGCATAACAAGGGACGTCATTCGCTGCCAGCTAACTGCTAGCTAGATGCGCTTTTATTGTAATCTAGGCTTGAGGGTGCAACAATCAGTGCACGTTCTTATGAGATTAACCAAAACCAAGCTATTACGAAATATTCTTCGACTGGATACCAATCCCTGAATCCCACGTTGTCTATACAGCCACCGTATCTATGCTCGTGCGAGCGAGTCAGTGTTCAGATAATTCCTAGTTCCGCTGCTTATGTCCTTTCTTTTTGCCGCTGCTCGACCCTTTGGTCTTCTTGCTCTGGCAATCAACGGTTATGTCGCACGAAGACTTGCATGAGCCGCGCGTGGTATGCGCTACTGAGGAGCCGGTAGCTGCCGGCTCTTCATTCTCGACAACGGCCGAGACGCTCCCGCCGAAGTCTTGCGCTGAACGTCGCCTGTATCCATTAGGTCTCTTGCTACCATGGCCTTTACGGCTGGGCTTTTCTTTGTGGACATCGGCGGATGGCGTATCTGGAGTCGCTGCCCTTGAGGACGCTTAACTCAACGAATCAGTATGACAGCTTACAGGCTTATGACATCGGCATAACTAACGATAGCGGCTACACTTGCCGCAACAACCATGCCCACAAGGCACGTCCATGGTCTCCATTCTCTGCGTTAATGGGTTCCAATCCACGGCTTCCCTCGGAACGGTACACCACCCTTGGGTGTTCGGACCCTGCCCACATACGCAGCAGCTCCAGCTTCCTTTAAGTGCTTTGAAGTTGCAATTCTTAAGGGGACAGTCAAATTTGACAGGCTGAGCGTTCAACCAGATAGGTCTGGCACATGGAGACTCATATCTCGTCGATACGTCGAATTTTGCCTCGGGGCAATACATCCACCTCACAGAGGTGTGAGAACAGGGGTGATATTGAGGATGAGCATGACACATGATGAATGATCTGGCACTATTGTGAGTGAAATTGGCGGCTTCGAAAAATTTAGCTCGAGACTGTCTGAATGCTGTCAACGATAGATTGATAGAATATCTCATGAGCCATCCTCCTTCAAGGTCTCAAGCTATTATATACATCGGACATCCCTCGACAGCACGCTCGAGGCAGACTCTTACGTTTCTTCTCATGCAAAGCCCAACTTCTGGTCAGTAAAGCGCGACATACTATTCTACAGCACGACACTGTATCAAACCCATTTCTTTTTAATCAAACACAACGGAAAGCACGGTGGCAACACGACGTTGGTGAGTCTGCTCCCCTGATCCCGGACTCTTTATAAGACGTGAATATAGCTTCACAAACTGTCTCAATATTCACAGAAAGAGGTGATGGGATACGGATTTCACGATCATGTCCCCAGCCCTCCGGTGACCCAATGGCAATGTCTCCTAACATTGCTTTCCCTCGGATTGTCGCACTTCTTTTGACTCTAGTGGTGTACGAGTGTCATCTAATCAGCATGCGACCTTGCACAATTGATCTAGATCGTGTACAGCAGATCTCGGGAGGATCGACCCATATACCTGGTTATTGGATTTGGCATAAGCAGGCAACCCCTGGAAGGACCTCAGCCCTCCGCGTAACCTGAGACCTAGTCTTATCATAAATAGCTGGTTCACGTTGCATGTTCTTTCTTTTTTCTCCTGTCATCTACTAGAGACCATTAACCTCGGGCCCTCGTCCGGCCCTTGTCCCTTTTCTCGTGAATTAGACCACCCTTCATGATGTTTGCGCGTGATAGATGGGCGCCCTTCACCTTTCCCCCCCTGCCATCGTTCGCTCACTGGTCGATACCCATTGTGTGTTCCACCTTGCGGTTCTGATCCCCGCACATTCCTCAGCCCGAGGCTTTCGTGTCATGCTGCATCTGTGTGTGATGGCGGCGCTCCCCGGCCCAACCAACCAAGTCCCTACACGATTACTGATACTAAAGCCTCAACGCCTCGTCATACTGTGCTAGGTAGGGGTACCAGTCAGCAAATCATGATGAATGTCTATCCGTCTGAGCTTTAGTACTGTCGTGGATCCTCTGAACCTAGTGGCCGATGGGAAGCTATTAGAAACTTGAACAACGATCGAAAAGCCTTTTTTGATTTAGAGCGTTTTGGCTGGATTCACCGGCTGTGCATTCGTCTTGTCTAGGCCCGCTGGATAGACAGTCGTATGTATTGATGGGGACCTGGAACGCCCCGTCCCGCGCCGGACATACTTCGCCTTCGAGTAATGCCGCAGGTTAGAGACGACGCACACTATTAATGCTCTGTGGCAGCCTCGCATGTCTCACAGCAGATATGATCGCACCGATATTCCTGCCTGTCAATGATCATGATGCAACTGCAGCGACCTGAGACGGGATCAGCAGTGGAGAGACATGGGCGTGACCTAGGCGCAACGTATGCGCAATCCGTTTGGTTGCATGACTGACCTTTTTCGTTCCATTCCTTCCCGCACCAACAGCAGTTCCAGAAGCCTCCGCGCTCCTCGAACGGACACCTGGGCAGCGGGCATCGACTAAGTGATCCATATTCAGGGGGTGGCGGCCAAGGCACGGAGTTGCGGATGCATTTTTTGCATGTTCTGCGCTCTCTTCGAGAACACGAATTTGTGGGAGGAGGAGCATCGGGACAGTAGAGCCTTTGAGTGACGACGTGCTCGCACCTTAGCGTGTAGGACGTTTCCGTACACATGTTTCTGCCGAGTATGGTTCTTATGTGAGGCAGAGCTGGATAATGGTGAGCTTATGGCCCTTGTTAAAACATTCTATAACAGTAAAGTCGTGAAGATTGAGCATCAGGGCTAAACCAGAGTTAGGTCCTCGCCCAAGCTTGAGGTGAGAATCATGATAACTATGAACTCTCTCCAATGCTGAACGCCTCAAGGCCTGCTTTTATAATTAAACCTCTGGCTATCTTTTCCATTTGCTTCTTTTCCCCTTGAATTAATGTCGTTATCGTCATTCAATGCGCTCTCCTGCGCCGTGCGCAATATCGGAGTCATGATCAGACTCAAAAGCCACGGTCGTGAAGATCTTGAAGCACGCCTCAATTTCGTTTACGCTTGGGATGCCTGCCCTAAAATCCGTATACGAGAATGCAGCTGTGAAAAGCATAGCTTTACGGTTTTGTGGGCATTTGTCGGTGAGTATTTATATAGCCCCGAAGTAATAGTGCAGCATGCAGCCGGTTTTCATGATGTTCGAGAGCAGCTGGATTCAATATATCTATGCGCGACGTATTTCATTCAAGTCACCGATCAAAGAAACCATATCCTCAACTTTCACTGTAAAATTCTAAAGATCTTTCCACTCTGCAGACATGCTCAGCAACTTATCTAGCAAGGGCTGAACTGAGAATATATAAATAGGTAGGGGTAAGTAACTCTATCCCAACATCTCGTATGATCCTGGCCCAAACTCTTCAACACTGTCCATCCATCGAAAATATCTGACCTTACACGATCGACGATACCAAGGAAGTTGAATCTGACACCTCGCCTCGTCTTTCACTCTCATTTTTGTATCTCTCCTTTATCTATTTATTTTTCGTGTTTTTTTCCATCTCTATCTCTATCGGGTTGTGAATCTCTCATTTTCTCTCTCCTCCTCCTCCTCTTCTTCTTCTTTATTTTGGACCAATCCACATCATCCTTTCCTAAGCATCTGTTTCACACCCGTTGCAAACGGTGTGATAGCAGAGCGCGGAACGGCCATTCTTGCGGGGATTGGGGCAATACACGAAGGTATTCCCGCGCCCACGGCAGCGACAGTACCTCCAGCGACCGCCCAGCTCTTTCAATCTGCAGCCGTCGCGCTCACAATCCTCCAGCGTCTCGCAGTCACCCGCCCAACATGGGTTTGAGAAGCCGTACTCTGGCACGAAAGCAATGTTTTTGCACGGTCCCGTCACTTTGACCTCGTAGTCCCGGTCTGCTGCTGCAGCAGTGCGGGATGGAGGTCTAGAGACAAGTTCTTCTTTTGCATTCTGACAGTATTCATACTTCTCATCGAACTCTATTCCTTTGTTGCATGGTTGCTTATGGTGGTAGTGGAGGACGTGCAACTTGCACATCTTGCCGACTGCACCTGGATATAATAGTTGGGAAGGCCTTCGAAGAGAGGGAAAGAGGGAGAAGCGCCTGTCTTCTGTTGTACTAGAAGATGAATACTGCGAGAAAGAGTGATGCTCTTCGTGTATATGCGATGATGTGTCGTGGTTGTCGGTAAACGGCGTCGAGCCTTTGATGTCTGGCGGGCGCGTTGGGGTTGGATTTAGGAGCTTGAATAGATGCTTTGACTATGTGTCTGGGCGTAGAAGTTCAGCATCAATTCACACCACGTTCGAGATAACTTTGATTCAATGGATAGATAAAGTGTTATTCTCCGTACCGTCGTCTAATGCGTCCCCCGGCTTTCGTACGTGACGGTCAGTCGATGGTTCTCTCTCAAGCTTCGCAAAACACGAGTCGATGGTATGGGAACATTCAATGTTGGTAGGTTACGCTAAAGCTTGTTTCTCGTTCTTGAGGACTCACGCAGATACAGAGCAAACATGATTTTGTCTATTTGATGTTCGCCTTCGACGTTATTTATAAGGGACGAGTGGTTACCAACCAGCTTGTTTCCTACTCCCTTCCTTCTTCCCGTCACTAATCAAACAGTCAGCTAGTAAAGGGAGCGGCCAGGACTACCTGAAATGCTTGGATGTTTGCTTGCATTCTTACTTCCTTGCTTGTCTGGTCTGGCCCGTAGCAGCGCGGGTGCGCTGGTCTTAAGGGAGAAACACCGAATATTATCACGGATACCCCTGAACTTTGCCATGATTAGACATACAACTAAGAAACCGGACGACGATGGCTCGCCTCGCCCATTATTTGGTCTAATACACACACATACGTAAGTTCATACATATCCACAATACTTCAGTGACGGAGATATCTTGGTGTGTTCCTGCTTGGTAGTTAGGTACCTGCATCTTTGTCCCCCGCGTTCGGTTTTCTCAAGGCATATAGAGCTCGCAACACTGACTTAAACGACACGTGGAGGCGTTTTTCCCTCTTCCTAGGATAGATCCTGTTTACGCCGGCCGTTTTCAGGGACAGAGACTGTTACAGAGAATGGGTTTTTACTTTTGAGACACGAGTGAGACATCGGGAAGCTTTCTTATAACTCACCAAACTCACGAAAAACTCCATTTCTGTACCTTTCATTTCGCCGAGCGCAGACATATCCCTCTGCACCTAAACAAGGTGGCTTAAAGGAATATTGCTAACATCGCCTGATTTCAATTCAATGACTTCTCTCGTGATTCTCGACGGCGACGACGGCGCGCTGCTGGTGAAATCCCTGAAAATGGAAGGAAGCCAGCTGGAGCTGCTGTGATATTTTCAACATGAACTAACAGTCAGCTGAAGCCGTATTCCGTGTGCGGATCCAAGAGGGAGGACTCTCCTTTCAGTTGTAGCGGTGTCACTACCTCGCCTCACTGGTACAGAAGTGTAACAAGGCTTATGCGACTCCATTTGGCTCTATTTCTCCTTTGTTTCTCTCACATATGCATTAAGCTCAATCCGGAGCCTCCTCCAAAAGACCCTTCTTCCTTTTACGATCTGGCTGCTCGGAGTGCACCCGTTTCCAGGGTCACTGGAGTTCTTGAAAACGTGACACTTACTTTGAGGGATATGGCTGTGAGCTGGAACTCGCTGATAAGTGGATAGCTTGCAATGTCACTCCTCCCTGATCAGCGCTGCGAGAGTTTCTGTTGACCGCTTTGAGCTCGCTTGGATATGTTGAAAGGATACAGCAATTGATGGCCTGTTCAGGGGTAATATGCAAACATCCGCCCTGGTCTACCATAGCCTCGGGTACGCAACGATTCTGGAAGATTCTGATCCTAGAAAAACAACGACTCGTACTGTTATGTTTCTATAACACTGTAGAAGTAGTACGCGTTACGTTGCACCAACGTTGAGCTGATTTGCATAAATTTTTAGTATGATCAGCCATAAGCTTTAGACAGCTAACGGTCTGACAACATTCTGTATAGCATAACCTATGTGCTCTGATCAGTCACCTGACTAGCTGTGCCTATCGTCTTCGCGACTGTAGGAGGAACGTTATTGAGACTGAAATATCTATTCGATTACACAGGAGAGTCAAACTCTCCTGGGGTTGTGTGTTCGTCTGACGGGTTGGCGCGCATAGATCTCGGTAAAACATGCAATGCGACGGGTTCGTTGCAGCTCGGGAACTCCACGCTGCTTAGATTATCAATCTTGACGTGCGGCTGAATCGCATTTAGTTATCAATGCGAGCAGCTTCACTTGGGGTAATCTAGGTGGCTAGCTTCTGACATGTTCAGGTTGACGCCTCGTTCATAGCTGATTTCCTCATGTCATTTTCTCTTCTTGGTGCTTAGAGGAACTTGTCGAGCTTATGTCCTAAGAAATATAATAGCACGTAGTTGAGCCCTCTGAACATGTAAGATCGCCTGTTGGCTGCCCGATAAATAATAATACAGTACTATATGCTCCCTGGGATTGCGATTCCTCGTCTATGAAAACCATTCAAAACCATTCAAGCTTAGCAAGGATAGTCTCAGCTACCTATGAGAGTACGTTTATACGGAGGCTTGTAATGACAGGAAAAGGGTTTAAGTAATAGGTTGGTAACAGCCGTTCAACAGTTAGTCGGACCCAAGACGTTCGATCATATGTCTACTCTCCGGGATATTTCGTGTTCAATTTGGCAAGGTATCATTAGCGACTAAGGATTAAGTTAATGTGCAAGTTTCTAGAGCAATTTCTTCTACGAAGTCACACGGTCAAGCGCCGGTGTAGTAAGGAATACCCGTATGCAATATACCTAACATGGCGTGTTACACTCTAACCGATTTGGAGTGCGCTGGGTCAAGCTTTCTTCTTCAATAGAAATAGTTCAATTTGAGGTTTTAATAGTGTTCGCTTTGACACAGCCGTCTTGCCATAATCGAAGAGCCCAGCTGTGCTAAGATCAGGAACACTCAATTACATTAGGTATGGGTAAGCACCTGTCCTAAAATACAAAATAAATAGCAGCGTGACAACTGCCTTTTAACCTCAGTGGTCCCTTAATCCTTCTCCATATGCCCCTTAGAAGGCGGCCAGAGCACCAAGAACCATCATCGCAACGCCGCCGACGGAGCCGACGACAGCAGCACCAGCGGTGGGAATGACGGAAGTAACTGGTGTGGTGGCTGTGGCATTACCGCCGCCGACGGTGGGAACAGGGGTAGTTCCGGGGTAAGAGCTCTGCGAGGTGACGGGCACCGAGGCGCTGCTGCTGGTAGGCACCTCGGTGGGATACCCGGTAGGCTCAGAGGTGGAAGCAGCAGTTGACTCGGCAGTTGACTCGGCAGTTGACTCAGAAGTCGGCGCGGGAGTCGACTCCGAAGTGGGAGTGGAGGCGGGAGCAGAGGTCGAGCCGCCTCCGCTGAGTACAGCCTCGCAGAATTTCTGGACAGCGGGGAGGACCTGGTTCAGAGCGGTCTCCTCACCGCAAGCTCCCAGGACACAGCTGGTCGAGGCGCCAGTCAAAGCATCGGAGTTGTTGCCTGTTGTATTGTTAATTTTGGCCCTAAGACTAGCCACGATTGATATGGGTTGACTTACAGATACACTTGTAGTCGTCGGCAGCACAGGTGGTAGCTGTGGCTACGGCATCGTTGATGCAAGAGAGAGCACACTGGGGAATGTCGGAGAGAGACTGGGCCGAAACACCAGCGGCGGCCAAGGCCAGAGCAGCAACAGTGTACCTCATCTTGATGGCTTGATGATTGACCGACTTGAAGACGAGTTGGTGTTCTGAGGACAGGCAGACTCCGTGATGAACGAGTGTAAGTGAGTGCTAGTTTGGCTGAGAAGTGAGCGTGGTTAAAAGACGGGTACACAAATAAAGAGAATGCAGAAGATAAAGCCGGCCCTCAATTTCCTTTATGAACAAAGACCCAGCCCTGGTACCCCTCTTTCCATTGCCGTTCTCGTGTCTGCAGATACTTTGGCGTCGCAACGTTGGTCGACAAGTCCCAGAATGCCAGAAGCCGATTGGAAGGGATCTCAAGAGCAGGTCGGCCAGATAACGCCGCTTTGTCAACCCGGAGCCAGACTCCGCCACTCGATTCCTTCCTATGCAGGTCACGGCCCCGATGAAACAGGGTGTGGTATTGGTATGACTCTCTCGCGATGAATCCCAGTTCGCCAGCCTTTGTGATGCTACCTTATGTTGGTGGTGGTCTTACGTAAAAATAATCAAGGGACGAAATTGGTAAACGGCAAGTGACGCGTAAAGGTTGCTGCTCTGTCCTGTTTGACCCTGTTCTAGGATTGCAAGTTATGACAACATGAACGGCATTTCTGGCAACAGCAGTCGCATTTGCCACAAGCTCCTTGCCATTATGCTTTTGATTATAACGGACGAAGCTTTAAGGTATTGGTGCTTAATTTAGACAGCGATGCTACACGACATGGGGGCTCAAAAACATTCAGCTATGACCTCGCGAGCCCTGGATCCCAATCGGTGTGTAGCCGATGTAATATAAGCGCAACAAAGGCCAAGCAAGATTATGGATGGCTAGCGAGGACATATCTACAAATAGGCGCAGCCTGCATACGTTATTACATACATAGTGTTCAGCCATAAATTCGGATACCGAACGTGCTTATATAGTAGTCGTACCTTGCATAATCTCAGTAGCTAACAAAACTGAAGTCCAATTCCATCTTTGCTCACCTTGCCTCGATGATCTCTCTCACGCCCTTTTCTAGACGTTGAATCTAGAACACCAGAAGAGTACAAGCGGATCGTCGCCCTAGAGCTAATCACTTGGCGCCTTTATTGGAGAAGAGGAGTCTGGGGCCCCGGACTACACTAACTTAGTATGAATAGACTACCGAATCTGGGGACAATGCGCATGAAATTCAGGCACATGTGCGCTCATTCAACACCAGTAATGTGTTTGGCGTATGATTTCATCGCGATATCATGTTTAGTATGTCTCAATAGGGATAGTAGCTATGATACATGAAGAGGGCTTAACTGAGTCTCTTCGCTTATAGTATGGCATCGTCTTGTGTAAGCACTCCCGCCACGCCACAGCCCCAAAGAAAGTTGGATACAAGCCCTCCCGAAACATTAGCAGGCTAGATGCGTATGCCAAGACGGCCAGACCCCTCCCACGAGAGATCTTGGACAGGTGCATAACACAGTGACGATCTATGTCGTCTTCCGATCCAACTGCCGAGGCCCGGAACCAACGACCGTTAGTCATGATCGAGATGCTTGTGATTTCGAGAATCTCGTACACGTACAGGATGTTCTGATGAGTCTGTGGAGGTACTGAAAGATGCTCATTATAGTAGGGTCTTCATAGCGGGTTTTTGGCCCCTATTGTACTCTGGCGCCGATTGTCGTACGAAAATCGGACTGACGTTGCAAGGCATTGGAAGCGAATCCAATATTGCCTAATAATGTCAGCGAATACAACAAGGCTTGCAGGAGTCGCTTGACGAAAAGTTCCGAGCAAAATGATCATGATAACATTCGAATTGAATCGCATAACATCAGATCCAAGACAACTTTCTATTCCATACTTTCGCTTTCTTTTGATCTATCGTCCACTCTCTTAGACAAGACTCTCAGAACCCGCCTAGAAATACGAGCCTGAGTGCACTGCGTACCGTACTGTCTGGAATGCAACATAATGCTGCGACTGTAACCCACCAGGGCTCAGGAGGGTGCCAAGGTTGTGTAATAAAAAACGCGCACTCCCACTAACAATTCTGAGATGGTGTAGTAATAAAATGTCAGTGCTTTGAGTGGAGTTTGACATTTAAATTATTACACCACCGTGGGTGCCAAAGACAAAAGGGGCCAATCCAATCGCGACTCGTTCCCCCCTGGGTTTCCTGATCACTGGTTGCTTTGCGCATGCGCCCGTACCGATCACAGGTTACCCGCAGGCTACACCACCTACTCGCATGCAACTGGCCGTATGTGACGCACGCGCAGTGCTCACCTTCGTTACTGTTCCCGGTTATTCACCTCATCCTTAGCAGTTTAGACACAAAGTATTCTTATATCTATCTCTGTTGTGTCTTAAATATAGTAAGGCAATTTCTCCCGTTATTCGAGATGTT
Source organism: Xylaria sp. FL0064 (assembly GCA_022593225.1). NCBI lineage: Eukaryota > Fungi > Ascomycota > Sordariomycetes > Xylariales > Xylariaceae > Xylaria > Xylaria sp. FL0064. Next base: position 1,344,798 of record JAJKLE010000004.1, on the reverse strand, counting down.
ACACCACATAGTCTAAGTAATTGCGGGTATTACATTGCTATATCCTATACCCCGTTTTACCAAGACATGACGAGGCGAGATCTTCCATTTACGTCATGGTTATTATATCACGTCCGGCTGAAAACATGTTTCCAGACATGTGAGGCGGTCTGCTCTGTTTCAACAATTTCGGCGTTCTCTGTTGTGTCTTAACATAGTGTTGGCGCCTGGTATTGCGGGATTAAAGTATCTTTCAGACTATCTATCTACGACGGCTTTGGTATGTATTTGCGATCCGCTATTAAAGAGCCTGCTCATTTGAGCATAGTAGTGATAACTTAACGAGGAAAACTTCTAAATTATCTAGAGGCGGGGAGTGTTGGATTTCTGTTAGCTAGAGTCTTATGATGCTCATCGGTAGCTATCTCAATTTCTTTTCTTTCTTTCTCTTTATTCGCCTTTCCTTAGTTTGGACATCAATCTCCGCTGCCCTCGCACACATACACACACTCTCTCTTCTTTGGAAAGGAAAACAATCCAAGTTAGGAATCTTCAATCACTATGTGGGTGACAGGAGTTTCTTATACATTAGAGAGCTACATGGACTTCACGCCCGATAGGGTCTCAAACCTCTATGAGACAGGCCAGACTTTCGCTTCCTGAAGCATTAAGGCAAGTAGCGCGCCTAATCCATAGCAACTTTGTTGATCAATGGAAACGCAGTCAACTCAATTAAGTATCATTTCTTGTCTAATCTGTCGCTTTTTCATTTCATGATTCTTACCATCCCCTTTACCACGGCGAATTCACTAAGTGGCCGAACCTCTCACTGATCCAGCCTCATCTATCCTACACACCCTACTTTACTACTTGTAAGATACGCCCTTTCTAGTAGAGACATACAACTTTTACCTTCTTAGGGGTACTGTATAGAGAAGACTCTCTTGAGCGGAATTTGCGCCGAGCGAAACAGGTAAGTAGTCCTGGTAGTGCCAAAAGTTTGCATGAGACCAGGATATTGTCATCCTTATCATCTATTTCATGTTGGCCCTTCCTGTAACAGATGACAAGAGAATCTTTACGATATCACCAGGTTGAGCCACAATAATCATAAGGACAAATAGACATGCATCTAAACTCGTCGCTGTAGAGCTGCAATGCAAGTGGCTCACAGCGGGTTCAAAGGGACCTAAACCGTTGCTAAGAACCTAACGTTAGTTGAGGGCTGGGCGGACCACTCAGTTGGGAACCTGGCTAATGGGTTATACCTAAAGCAGATAATTAGCTACTAACGTCCATGGGTGTGAAGGACTCCTAGGTCGGCCAGCTCTAACCTAATCAGATATGGTTCAAATGTGCGAAAAAGAGGTCACTTTAGCAGAGTCCTATTAGCGGTGCTGCGTTAGATAGCTTATTCAAGGTAGAGCAAGTTGCGGCTTTAAGGTTACATTCAAGCTTAAAGAGACATTAGTTTAACCTTCCGTCGAGAATCACTACATCTTCATGCTAATTAAAGGAATTTAAATAATCTATACTGAGTAGAGTTTGTAGATATGACCTTCAAAGTGGGAGACTACTCGCAAATGGGCCCCTGGTCAACAGAAATAAGAGCTATACTTCCAAAGGCAAGAATGACTCACAAGCTAGTCATTGATCGTTGGCTGTAGGTCCGTGGCGTAACGGAAACTACAAATAAGCCAACCCCAGATTCGTTACATAGTGAGAAATGCCATCTCTTCAATCATTGATGTAAGCATGCGCACTTATCGAGCCGTGTCACTTCAGCAACATCTCAATTCGCCCTGCTGATGTTTAGTTTCAAAGACAATAGCGCCTGTTGCTGAGTATCACGATACTCAAGATCCCTGTTCAAGATGATGGCGCAAACGGCTGTCAAGCTGGAGACATATCAGCCTATGATAATCAATGCTGCACCTGCAGCCTCTTTACCAATCCCCAGAGACCAGCATTCTCCGGTCCAAGAATCACCGAGTCCACAGCTGTCCGAGACTACCCTCTTCTCGAAAACGCGGACCATCATCGTCGTAGCCCATCTACTAGGCCTATCCCTCTTCAGCAGCTTCAGCAACGGCATCATCGTAGTCGGCCTCCCGACCATTGCCAATACGCTCCAGCTCGGAGAGGGTCTCTTGCTCTGGCCTACGTCTGTCTTCTACCTCACGGCGGGATCAACTCTTCTGTTGACCGGCTCGATAGCCGATGTCGGCGGTCCGAAAACCGTCAATATGCTCGGGGCCTTGCTCGGCGGCGCCTTTGCCTTGGGTTGCGGCCTCGCGCAGACCGGCGGTCAGCTTATTGCTTTCCGTGCCCTCCAGGGTATATCGAACGCCCTTATCGTCCCGTCCTCCATCTCCATCATCTCGACCAACGTCAAGGATGGCCAACCACGGAACTTAGGCTTCGCATGTCTTGGCCTCGCGGGTCCAATTGGATTCTCGCTTGGACTGGTGCTTGGAGGCGTCTTCATCGATAGCATCGGGTGGCGGCCGGCGTTCTACTTCGTCGGGGCCTCCACTGCCCTCTTGTTCTTCGCTGGATTCTGGATCTTGCCGCGGGACCGACCGCGCTCTGCGCACTCGATTTGGAAACGGCTTGCGTTAGAGATTGACTGGATAGGTGCAACTGTCGCTAGTGTAGGACTTGCGACGCTGTCCTATGTCTTTGCGTAAGTGGTGATGATTCCTAGCTGCTGGCATTATGATTGCTAATTGGGCTTAGGGCGTTGTCAGCCGATGTTAACAACATTCATCAGCCGTCGAGTATTGCGCTTCTGGTCATTAGTGGAGCGTCGATACCGGCTTTCATCGGATGGATGCACTACCAGGTGAAGAGAAGTCGCACAGCGCTGATCCCGAACTCCCTATGGCGAAGCTTCGTCTTTACTAGCAGCTGTATCATGGTCCTCTTCGCCACCGCCGTTACCAATTGCATGGAACTGTATAGTAGTTTGTTGTAAGTCGCCATCTACCCACGTCTAGGCGGCCCGTAATATCGTACTAACAATCTCTGTCTACCTTAGCTTTCAAGAGGTTCAGAGCACGTCGGCACTGGGAGCGTCCCTAAGGATACTTCCTTCGCTCATCGCTGGCGCCATCATCAACCTATCAACCGGGCTCTTCGTGAATCGCGCTCCGGTTATGTGGTCGGTGTTGGTGACTTCGACTATCAGTGCTGTAGCACCGCTCCTGATGGCAGTCATCAATCCGGCCCAGCCATATTGGTACGGCGCTTTCTTCGCACAGGTATGTTATTCCCACTTTCTTTCGTATCGTTTCCTTCCCTTCCCTTTTTCAAGATATCTATGTGATTCCCGACATCTTGAATCCTGGATACACCCGCATTTTACTAACTGCATCCCACCCGACAGATCCTGAGCCCTCTGAGCTGCGACGTCCTCTTCACCGTCGGCCTGCTCGTCATCTCCGACGTGTTCCCTTCTCACATGCAGGCCCTAAGCGGTGCTGTGTTCAATACTTGCGCTCAGCTCGGTACTGCGATCGGATTAAGCGTCACTTCTCTCATATCCACCGCTGTGACCGATGCTTCCAATCCTGCTAATACCGGGTCGCCTGGCGCCCTGCTGGCGGGCTACAAAGCCGTCTTCTGGACCTTGTTCGCGTGGATGCTTGTCGTCAGTCTGATTAGTGTGCCTGGTTTACAGAAAGTAGGTAAAATTGGGCTAAAGCGGGATTGATTGATATGATATATCAAAGAAAGGCGAATAAGAAGTAGAGACATGGCCATAAATTTCGACCATAAATTTGGCTGCTCTAGACATAGCCCATATCTTCTGGAGCTATGAGCCAATCTCGATCCGACTCTGTTCGAAGAGCCTATTTATATGGAGAATGTCGATTGCCTGCTGTTTCTGGCGAAAACAGTGTCTGACATAATATCCATTGTAAGTGGGAAGGTTGCACTGCCCCGATGTCGTTGGGTCGACCTAGCGGCAACACTTGGTAGATGTTCCAATAAACTTGGTGAATTGAGCCCACATGTGCTGCGTGAATGTACCATCTCCTGAGCATCAGAGTCCGAAGGGGACATCCCATATAACAGTACTAAGTAGTTAGAGGGGAAATGCTCAGAAGCGGCAATATCGGATTCTCGGGAATGGTGCCCCGCGCTAGAAAAGAGAATGCCCCGCCATGGCTATCGTCTCATATCGTACCTATGGTGCGCTGTAAAGGTGATGTCGTGTCTAAGGAGTAGTAATCTACCTATCTTGCTTTATCTCGGTCACCTTCATAAAACAGCGCAACAGATTTTCGTTGCCAGACATAGGGCGTGACGCAATTTGCTCAAGACGATGGAGCTCGACCCAAAGATTCGTACGTCCAAGCTCTCTCTTCACCGACAGTATCCATTGTTCATATGTTATGTTCTTACAGACTTACACGTAGACGCCGTGTACATATTTTATGCGGTAATGTTGAGCTAGGCTGACGACCTTTCCTACTCTCACAGCCCCATACTTGACCAGTGACAAGACCTCGTTCGCCTATGTGTCGGCACGCGACAGGTGGCCCGTCATCGTCACCGGCGCCATCGACGATGTCTACCGTTCCGTGTCCGAATGCGACGCCGCCGACGCCGACAAGCTCGAGGAGGGGAAGAAGATTATCGAAGAGCTCGCTCGGCTGAAATACGAAATGCAGCACGACAGACAGCTGACGTGGGTTGAATACTGCTTACCTCTTCTTCTTATTCTCTGTGGACTGTCCGTTGATAATGAAAATGCGAGGACACAGACAGATCCGAGATGACGGCCACCCTGACGTGGCACTCTACAACCACGAACTCGAGAAGCTGGGCACGCCAACCTGGTTCGCCGTGCCGTGGCTGTACTGCGAATGCTACCTTTACCGGAGAATGAATACGTCTTTCAGCCTCTCGACTCACTGGAAGAGTTACGACGTGTTCGCGCGACAAAAGATGAATACCTTCCGCTCCTCGCGTCCCGCCGTGCTCGAGCTCGCGACGCGCTACATGGATATTATCAAACAGCTAAAGGCCGACAAGGGAAAAGCCAGCGACGAGAATGACGAGGCGCGCAAGCTGTTATTTACCGAGATGTGCGAGATCTGCCTCTGGGGAAACGCGACGGATCTGTCGCTTCTCACGAGCCTGACGTACGAGGACATTCAGAAACTGCAGGGATCCGAGGCGCGAAAAGCTTCCGAGAAGAACATATTGGTGAATGACCTTGGTGCCGCCTACGAGGTTCTGAAAAAGGCTCAGAGCGAGGGCAAGAAGGAGCGGAGGGTCGACATCGTCCTCGACAATGCCGGCTTCGAATTGTACGTCGATCTCATCCTCGCAGGATACCTCCTCTCGTCCGGACTCGCTACCCTCGTCGTCCTGCATCCCAAGTCGATGCCCTGGTTCGTGTCGGACGTCTTACCCGCAGATTTTTCCGCTTTACTCAACGCCCTTGCCGTCCCTGAGAGGCTCTACGAGACGCCTTCCGACGAGGAGAAGCTCCAAGACAAAACGCCGCCACCTCTCTCTGATAAGGAGAAGCAGGAGCTCCAGGGATTGTTCACGGAATGGAGCCACGCGTATGCCGAGGGTCAGCTCATCATAAGACCAAATCGCTTCTGGACACATGCCGGCAGTTTCTGGAGGCTGCCGGCCGAGGAGAAGAATCTGCTGGACGATCTCAAATCCAGCGAGCTTGTGGTGTTCAAGGGCGATCTGAACTACCGTAAACTGACTGGTGATGTAAGCATCAACCCCTGGACCCCTGACTGATTTGTATAACTGGGTAGGTGGGTGGACAGGCAGAAATTCCAGATAGGCTGACCAGAACAAACACATCTAGGCGGCTTGGGACCCCACGACTCCGTTCACAGAGGCAATTGGCCCGCTTGGGCCTGGATCGGGGGTTAACGTCCTGGCCCTCCGCACGTGCAAGGCCGACGTCGTGGTGGGTCTTCAGCCCGGAGAGGACGAGAGGTTGCGGGCGATGGACGGTGGGGGCGCGGACAGCGGTGCTCGGAAGTGGGCGTGGAGTGGCAAATGGGCCGTGGTGTCTTTTTCTGGGGGAAAGTAGATAGGGGGCAAGGGGGGTGAGCGGGGGGTGGGGGCACTATCAGATATTATAAAGGTAATTGTCATGATTGTTGGATCTCGGCTAGATATAATAGGCATTGCGGGTCCAGATTTTAGACGGATGTACTGGTAGATAGAGCCAACCCATGTAAACACGATCACATCTTCCGGATGAAGAGGACCCAGTAAATGTCACCGGGACTTCGCGTAACTGAAACTCGGGGTTCGTGAGGGAAATAAAGGGGTGAGGGAGCGACTGAATAGTCCGATAGGTCTGTTACGGCACCATGAGTTGCTGTCCGTCGATATAAATAAAAATGAGTATTAATAATAACAACGGCCAAAATTACACGGGTTGACTCGGTGGTCTTTCCCTTTCCTCTCAGTGTGAACGCCAGTTCATGTGACGGTGTATCTTCAAGCCTCGTAGGATTTAGGTATTGTTGTCTCCATCTGTCGTATTGCGCCTTCCAACCCAACGCCAATCATTCATTCCTTTCGCTGCCTTGCAGTGACCATCGATTTAATTCGCTACACTTGTTATCATTATCACCAGAAGCGGAAAAAGCGGGAAACACGATGAGAAAAGTAGGCGGTAGGACCCCGGCACATCAGGAACCACCAAATCTCAGCCAGCGCCGACACCACCTCGCCAGTAACCTACTCCCGGGCCTCGGCGACCTCGGCGGCGATGGATTCGTCGAGGTCAAAGTCCTGGCCGAAGATGCCGCGCTTTTTGCCGCCCGGGTTCACGCTCTGCCGCATCGAGGCAGGGAGTCGCATATAGACGGCGCGCGCAACGACGTAGGTGCCGACGGCCCACACCCAGATCAGCACGGCAAAGCCGCTGGTAAGGAACAGCGTGGGTAAGAGGAAGAGTAGGGCCACCAGAGCCCAGAAGAGCGTGAACGCGATGGCGGAGAGGAGCGCGAAGCCGAGGGTGCTAAGAACAAAGGTTGTGAAGAAGAGCGTCGGGACCAAGGCTAAGAGGAATTGGGCCGCAATGAAGAGCTGGTGGTAGTAGATTACATCGGTTAGTTAGTAGGCGGGATAGAGGGCCTCGCTCATAGAAGGGAGAGGTTAGGGTCGGGTAGAAGGATTCGCGATGACTTGACTTGACTTCTTGACATACAGACAGCAGTGGTCGTTTGGTAGCAAAGGCGGTAGTAGAATCCAAGGCTTTCTGGCGCGTCGACGGGGCCACGACGCGGTCGACTTGGTGTTGGCCGTAAGCGAACATGTCGCGAGCTCTCGCCTTGGCCTTGGCGGTCATGGTATCGTCGGCAGGCATGTTGTCATTGCTCTCGATCTTGGCCGGTGACATATTCCACCAGCGGGGAGAGGCGGAACAGGACCAGACCAGACGAGACGAGACGAGACAATGAAAAGAGAAGTGTGGTGAAGATGGTCACTGCCCGATACTCACTGCTGATGTGGACGATGCGCAACGATAGATTAGCTGACAGGGATGGCGACAGGAATGGTGTTGAGGGGACCGGTCGTGTTGCAGTATCGCGAATACGGCCTCGTTACAGATTGATTAAATGCAGCTAATACCACGCTTCATGATGCGCAGCTAGGCCGAGGTTGCAGTGGCATAGGAGTGCTGACCGGGATGCAATTCCTCGAGCTGATCAGGTGGAAAGGCTGGGTAGTTCAAGGTATGTGGTGTACAGCAGCCGGGTCAAGCTGGATGAAGCTCGACGTCATTAGTCGATCGAATTGGCACAGAGACACATGCCAAACGAGACAAGGCCTAAGGTAGGTACACTAGAACAGGAGGGGGGTACAGGTAACGATTGTGGATCGCTGCGAATTACAGAGTATAGCGATGATACTTGGAAATGTTTTGCGGCATTACAAAATCAACAGCGGGTAGGCAAATCTATAAAAGGAGATGGGGTTGGAGAAGGAGAAGGAGAGCACAAAGGCAGACATGGGAAGATGATGCAGAGGCAGAGCCAGCCTGGCTGAGAGGAGCTGAAGAATGATGACAGCTACCGGTAGTGGTCGCGATGGCCGTAACGTAACGGCCTAGATTAATTTAGGTACTGCAGCACCGTGCTAGTAGATAAATACAGTGCGAAAAATTTGCGTTTATTACTGTAAGCTAATACCATGGTATTGAAAGTACCATACAGATGGGGCGGCGGGAAAAGGTGGGTAGGTAGGAGCTGCTACTAGGTAGTCTAGTCTTGATTGAGACTAGCCCAGAGGCTTAAGAATAAGAATTGCGCTACCCAGGCACGTTCTCTGACCCAACCTTTGGTAAAGGTACCTAGGTATCTTGCGAACGTTACTAACCTGAAGGTCCAAATATATATCATGGCAAATCATATTATACAGGCAGATGTGATGGAAAACTTCACTCAAATCTATAAACAACATACGAAGAGTGGCAAAGATAAGAAGAGCTGCTCTGATCTACATACAGACAAACCTAAGTATAGTAAAAGCTTACCTATTATTGGGTCATGGCATATTACCCAAGTATATACCTACCTAGGTATGTACCTTACCTACATGTCACCATCCTGCGCAGTACCCATGCATTCGTTTATTTTGCCTTCTTTTGAAAGAGTCTCAGACGTCGCTGCTTCCCGAATGTACAGTATTTCTCTACCTACTTCCTAAGTACGTAGCACTGTCCCTGCCATGCCGCCATGTCACATCAAAACATGCCAACCAGACTACCTATCTAGACCACCCACCCAGTTCGACCCAAACTACCCTTTCTGCAGCCTTACGGTTCTCGTATAACCCCATAACCCACTCCTCGTTTAACGCACGACACCAGCCTAGTCTTGGAGTGGTCTAGTCGACACCTCACTTCGCCGGCGCGGGTTCGTTCCGCCCGCTAGTCTCGGCTTGGCACTCTTCTTTATTTTCTGACCACTCCTGTTATTTATATTTTTCTGCCATTCTCATTGGGTCATTCGTCAGTTTGTCGTTCGCTTTCATCTCTGAGGTCCCCTCCTCCCCCTCCTCTTCGTTCCTATCTTGTCCATATAAGTACTGTACATACTAACTTACCCCAGTGATGCTAGAGGCAGAGTTGATCCGTCGAAGTCCTACAAAGTACCTAGGGAACCTCAAGTTCCGAGCAGTTCGCCATGGTTTAATTATAGAGCCGTAGCCTCTCTTATGTCTCGCTTTCTGCCTGGTGGTGTATCTCTCGCTCTGTTTCCATCGTGTGCCTCTTATGCACCTTTCGTATCTGCGAGTGTCTCGTCTCAAACCCGACACGGCCATCAATTACTATACACAGCACTACACAACACAATACCATCCATTATCAATCAGTATGCCGCTGTCGCCGACTCGTCCCCGGCCCGCGTTGGAGGGGACAAGTATAGCATTCCGCACCGAATCAGGCCCCATCTCGAAACATGGATAGGTACACCTTGCAGCTAAGTGCTTACTACTACCACCATCACCACCACTATCATCACTATAGTCATCATTACTGCCATTACCAATGTCCATCGCCTAAAAAAGGCAGCAACTTTCTGACACGAGAGCCCATTTGGGGACTATGACTACCATCTTGCTCTCGCCCGCGTAGCATTCCGCACGCCTTTCTCTGTCAGGGCCTTTTCTGTCCCCTCTCTTCTTGACGCTGTGTAGTACGGAACGGCTATGCAGTATGCCAAGCACGTCTCACGTTTTGCCCTCGGGCTGTCGTGACTTGCGTGAGGTAATGTAACCGTCTGGCTGCAAGCCACTTGCAGCTATCAGAATATTTCTAGAAAGGCGTTGAAGCCGTGCCGGCAGTGCTGTGCTATTCTGTCTATGCTGTGCTGCGCTAGCATCAACATCAGGTCGCATCGAACTGTTCTAGTATTTCTGTCCTCGGCCCTTTTTTCTAAGTATACCGATACATGCATCTACCTACACATGAGCTCCTTCGCAGCAAATCTCGGTTCGTCCCCTCCCAGCGACACGGTTGATATGCGAGCTGCTTGTGCTCGAGGCCAATGATGTAGCGGCTATCATAGTTAGAACCATTCTCGTCCTATTTCTAATCCCTGGTCACGCCGCGAATACGACCCCAACCCCTTCGGCTCCGCTGTGCGTCAGTTGTCAGAACCACTCACGTTTTCTCTTGGCTTTGCGCCTCAGAAAGAAGCGAAGCAGGGGTGGTCGAGGTGTGCCGGCACTTCAGCTGTGACTTGTGGAGAGCTGAAGATACATGAAGAGCTTCGAGATGTCGGCCCCTCAGAGACGCTAATAGTAGGAGATCGTTGCAACGACGTCCCCAGGAAGGCCAGACCGATGGGTCTCTATCCGGAACCGAAACCGCGTGCGTGGGGATGGAATTTCCAGTCAGTATTGAGCCTACACCTATGTCTGCCTCTATATATACACATGCAAAAAGGCAGACTTGGGCTTTAAGGCTGTTCAGTCTGCGTATATATGAGCGATCGACCCGGACTTCAAGTCAAGGCTTCTGGTATCTTCATCCTCATCCTAGAGAGCTCAGATATCTATCAAGTCAAACTATCAACTACACTTACCCAACCTCATCTCGTCATATCGAGGCAGCCATCAATAGCCATTACCTTGCCTCCCTATCACACCATCCACAAAATGCCACACACAACTTTCTCTTCAACGTCTACATCGTCAGACTCCGTCCCGAGGACTTTCACCCTTGGTCAGGCATCATCCTATCCTCGTGAGCTGGACATTGATGGTTCGAGTTCCGGAACCTCAACATCTGGTGGCACCACTTCCCCGCCGCTCATGGCATACTCGACGCCCTTCACCTCCAACTGGAGGAAGGACTTCGGTAGCAGTACGAACACTCATCGTCAGTACCAGGAGCGAAGCTCTTGGAGCACTAAGGGAAACGCTGGAAGTAACCCTTAAGAAGATCGAGGGACCACGCTCCACGCACACTCTCTGGCGCAGATGCGCATCGAAATAAGGAGTCGGTCTTACTTTTCTTTTGTTTCTCTTTTCCATTTCTGTGTACAACGTTCAGGTGTTTTGGGCCCGAGTGGAAACAATAATAGGTTCTAGAACGGGGGATTCAGAGCCATGTCGCGAAGCCGATATGGGAGATTCAGGGGTCTTCTTTGTGTTTGACATAGACGGATGGCGGGACAGCTAATGAATATTGGACTGTTCAGGAAAAGGTAGTTCGGAGTTGGCAGGATACCACGGATTTGTATGCGGACTTTATCTCCAGGGAGGGTACAGTCCCGGGCCTTTTCCTCTTCTTGTACTCATTCGCAATCTCTTTTATTATACAACAGGGTCACTGGGCATAGAAGATGGTTAATTTCGCTGTATGGGGTTGGCATGTTCCAACGAATTGATAATACATTGGCCTCTCAGCTGGACTGAGGTCGTGTTATATGTGCGCTGGGTTATAATTGCGGAAGTATTTCTTAATACCTTTACTAGTACTAGCAGCAAACTTATATAACCTTATGTTCGGCTTATTTTTTAGAAAACACTGCTCGCAGACCTATACGTACTTCGCGTTATTCTCGTCACAACGCGTATCACAAAGCCTATATCCGTGCCTCCACCACGCCCTCTCTAAGTCAACCTTGTGAGCCGTAACAAAGCCTAAAAGCTATCTAAACTTATTAGCAGCCCAGAGGGTATAGTCTAGAAAGCCAGGCGCAGGGAAGGGAGAGAAAGGTGCCGAAAAAGCTAGAGTAAATGTCGGGCCAGAAGGACTACCATCTATTATCACAACGTCGTCGTCGCTAGCAGGCGAAGATGCTGGGGAAAGGGACACAAAAGTCATCTTCAAAGGTTCTAAACGCGTACGACAGAGGCGGCAAGGAGTTAATAGCAGAATAACCAATTCCATAATGGAAACTAGGCGGCAGACTATTCTTAAGTAAAACTTTTCGTTAAAAATTAACGAGAAGATAGTAGATCACCGCCTTAACAGGCTCTAAACATGTCTAAAAAGGTTTAATAAAGTCAGCGAGGGTTTAATAACAGTCGGATAATGGCCTGAGTTCTCTTGCAAGAGCAGCTTAAGCGTCGAAACGCACCCAAATTTGGATGCGTAGTAAATGCGTGCCGATATCATGTCATGTGGTACACGTTCCTCGACTTCTATACCAAATCGTACCGTGGCTGGAGGGGGCGGGTGCGCATCGGTGAACCGAGAGACTGGATCGCAGTTGGGGTCTGCTTAAGGTGCAAACCTTATTGCGTGGCACTGCTCTGGGCGGTGGAGAGCCGGTAGATCAGATATTGGAACCATGACGCTCCCCCCTAGTTTCCATAGCTCAGCTAATCAGGAAATCCTTCTACGCCTCACTGATTTGTCCCTGATCACACGATCAACTTGAAGACGATCGCTCGTTGGCTAATAAGAAGGCCCATGTTTGAAGAGAAGAATAAGCCGAATCATGCCAGTGCTAGCTGAGCAGATCCATTTTCTGAGGAGAGCCGGAACGCAAGAAGTCCATTATTAAAGAAGTGATCGGAGTCCCTCCATTTCCGTTAGATCCTAGCCAGTCGGAAGATGGGGCGTTGCTCACCTGTAGCGTCGCTAAGTTGTCGTCTGCTGATCCGCCGTGTGGCAATAGTAACACATTGGCGAGCTGTTTCTTCGATTCTTGAACTTTGATAACTTCCTATTTCTATATTACTAACAAGCTGCTTTAATGAACATCTAGGAAGTTACCTCTTCGAACGAGCCACGCATGTAGAGCCGAACGGTTGTTACTTCTTTTGTTTGGCCTAGTCGATGAACACGCGCAAGTGCCTGTTCCTCGAGCGTAGGATTCCTAATCTTGTCAATATCTCATGGTCACCACAGATGTAGGCAGATGCTCACCAATGAGGCTCCATGAGGTACGCTCGTGAAGCGACGGTTAAAGTCAGCCTGTCAGACGTTAGGCCGGATACATGGGTCCAAAATGCAAAGGTTGTATGCTTACCCCACAGCACCGCATGATACTGTAAGTAGCATAATGCGAACGTCCGGGTCGTTGCGGAATTTGGCGACAACAGCTCCCCTTTCATTTTGCGGTACCTTTCCATCGAAGCGGATGCTTTGAATTGAGTTCTGGTCTAGGCCGGCTTTCACAAGATCTAGAGTAAGTCGCCATGTGGAAAACACAACACTGCGATTAGTCAGTTCTCTCGTTACATCATACGTGGTTAGTGCGTGATAACTACCATTTGGTGTTTTGTGGTAGGCTTTTGATGTCTGTTATAAGTGCTTCGACTTTGGACGGCAGCCTCATCGACGAGAATGGCGTGTTGGAAAGTGTATCATGTGTTTCTTCGAGGGCGACCCCGCCAGTGGATACCGAGGCGAAGGGACAAGTTGGTTTGTGACCGCATCCCACCGCTCGATGGTCCTTGCTGAGCTTTAGAATACATTCACCGCAAATGAACTTCATACAGCTGGAGAACTGAGGGTCGGTGACGGACGAATTTGGTTCATCTAGAAGGGACTCGGTGAAGTCTAAGGACAAGGAGCATTGGATGCAAATAAGGGGCTCTATTCCTCGTTTTGAATTGAATGCTTGTTGCGCAATGCTTGACCATTCGTGATCGTTCTGGGTCTCATGCCTAGCATGATACTGAAGTCCGAGGTCGCAGAAAAGTCGGAGAGACTCGATTCGCTCAAGAGCATTGGCATAAACATTTGGGCTTGAACTTCCATGGTGGCCAGAAACAGCTTCATCAATGCTACGGACTGCCCGTTTTCGGAGAGTTTCGTATGCTGTCTTTTCTTCAGGTAGAAAGTCCACTGGACAAAGGAGGTCTCTCTTGGCGGGCAAATTAATTGTTCCTTTGGCTCTTCGAAGTAATAGGCATGCTGATAAATACTGAAGCCTCTTTACAGCTTCCTCGTCCTCTCCAGATTTCCAAAGCAAAGAAATGTCTGTTTCGAACTGTGTAACGTCATTATACGGACTTGCCCGAATGAATTTGAGAAGGGATGATAAATCGGCAAGCCGATTCTGGACCGGAGTCCCAGAAACTGCCCAGCGAGAGCCAGCGTGAAGCGCACACGCAGCCTGTGCCATTTTCGAACTTGCGTTTCGAATAAAATGAGCTAGTGTCCATCTTAGCCTCAGGCTTCGAGAATTCTTGTAGAATCAAGCTCACCCTCGTCAAGGATAATCCGTCTCCATCGGACAGAAAACAAAGGAGAGGGTTGTGCGTTGGTGTACCCTTTCCATTCAGCTATGGTCGTTTGATAAGTTGTTAATACTATGTGCTGAGAGTTAATGTTGTCAAAGCCGGTGATTCTGCTTTTGCTATGATGGCGACACCATTTGATACGATCTTTGAACACATGCCTAAATCACTATTAGTTCAAAGTAGTAGAAACACTTTTGGGGTCTATAATACTCGGACAGCTGTTCTTCCCATGTATCGAGCACTACTAGTCGTCAGTCATAGCTAAAGTTGCGTTTCAGACTGTCCAGCGTACAAGGTGGTGGTATGATGATGAGCGTCGTTTCCACTTCTGGAATATCTTGGTAGCAACCAGCTATGTGCGATATGCGCTCTCTTGGGCTATCGAGATCCGCGGCAACCAAAGCTATCATTGTCAGGGTCTTTCCGAGGCCCTGTCCATATTCGTGAGCGAGAAATGGCCACTTCTAGTATAGATTCGACTCATTCTAGGAATGTCTTGGGATCATGCAAGTAAAGGAGCGGAACTTAACCGAAAAGGGGAATAAGCGACTCTCGATCACATACCATAGTATCAGCAATGATACCGCCGCGGAATTCGGCTGGCTCCTCATACTGGCAGGCGTTAGAAACCTTGTTGACGAAACTAGATGGGTCAATGTGACTGTCGACAAACATTTCGGGACACTAGACATACTATACGTCATGATCAGTTTTACAAGCCTCCCAAAGATCAATGTACTCTTGGTCGAAAGCCCAGCCGCGCTCACGTTGCGTAATGAAAGTTAGCGCTTGTTTTTGGTGCCTTTGGACCGATGTTAGTCTTCTACGATCGGGAAATGCCTATTTGGGACGGAAACTCACCTTTTAAGCGTTGAACGAATAGCTGTCGGCTGCTGGGCCTCCTGTAGATTATCCCTACTTTGGAGGCCATCTAAGAAGCTGGCCTGTGGTGAGATAGCTTGCATCTCTATCGAGAGTGCTTTCTTCGTCGTCACCACAGACACTAAAGGACATGATCCTGGTTCGCTGGCTGACAATTTCTGCGGATTACAATACTTGACGTCCAGATGGCACAATTGTGGATCCTGGAGATAAATTTCTTGTTCCTGAAACCAGTCGCCAATCTCGTCAAGAAGATCAATCGGGCCGTACACGGTGAGCTCCAATGAACATGGCAGGATCTTCAAATCGCGAGCTGGTTTTGTAGATGAGTCTTTGTTGGTAATGCAGGACGCGAAAAGCTGAAGAGTATCTTCTTCTAGAAGACCATAAATCATCTGGCTGTGATTTGAGTGAATTCTACCAGTGATAGTCTCATCACCATCGACCGATGTGAATCGGTCGGATGAGTTGAACTTGACTGGAACCTCGGCCGGCAATGTTGAGCACTTCACATTACATGTACCAGAAAGTTGTTGAATCTATAATACCTTTGGTCAGCTTCTATTGCCGAGACCGGGCAAGATGACTGACCATTCCGAAGCACACAGTTTCAACTTCGGGTTTCGACACGGCAGGTTGGTGCAATATGTCTGCTTTCGGGATCCAATGGGCCATGAGGTCGATGTTTAATTGACAAGAGCTTGCGGCATGTGGCGAGACAAACTGCAAGGCGCTCTGGTGTCCGTGGCTCATCACCTGTGACGGGCGAGGTTCAAGCAGAGGAAGATGCTGCTGTGATGTTTGTCCATATCTGTTCCAACGTGGGTCATACTGATAGGGTTGCAAGGGTAGGCCTGGGGTTATCGTCTCCAAGGAGTTCTGCACTGACATAAAATACGAAGACTCGTTGACAACAGGTCGCCCGGGTGGGATGCTGTTGTGGCTTGGCGCCATGCGCCCGATATATTGGTGTTGGATGGTGGGTGTTAGCCATTCGCTTGCGAAATCCGCTGGTATTGGATACGTTGAGTAAGGGATCGCAGTAGTTAGGTCATTATGTGATGCAATGAAACTTGATGGCTGTCTTTGATGTAAATGTGATGTCGTTGCTTGAGCAAATTCCGCCGGAAGTGTAGAGAAAACTCCATTGTCATAAGGACCCTTTGCTGAAGCACTCAATTGGGGTGCACTGTCCTGAAGTTTTGCCCGCTTCCTGGGATGAGGGTTGTCGTAGTCCATGACAGATGTGAAAATAGTAGTGGCACATTAGTTTTCGTTTTCTACTTCATACTCCGTAAGCGCTTGGATAAGGTTTTAAGGCCGCCTAAGTTTGGGCCTTGAGCTCTTGGCGGGCGCCCATGGGTGCCCATTGTAAAACCCTACGCTTGGATCCATGCTCGTGCTGGTGCCTTATGTTTTTCTGGTTGCCTCACTCTACTCCGTACGTGGCTGTTAATTAGAGGCTGAGCCTACTAGTACGCACTGCCCTGCCCTGTCATCCTATCAACGTGCAGTGACATGATACGTGTTATGGTTATGGCTATCAACGTGCAGCGATGCGATACCTGTTATGGCATTGAAGTAGTGCGTGTGGTATCCCCATTCTGGGTGGCTAATAAGGGGTATTTGCTATTCGCTTAGGAGTATACGGAAACAAGAGTTCTCTGAAGACCAGAGATAAGGGGGCACGGAACACCATCCAACTTAATTCTCTCTTTTACTACACACACTTAGCTATTATGATTTTTCCGATGAATTCAATTGCGCTGGTTATGATAAAAGAGAGCCCGATTTATCTGAGTGATTACCTTTAGCCTTAGGGGTGTGGGGAGTCAGCCTGCCTCTTTGGCTAAGGTCAGCAGGTCAATTCAGTATGATCACTGCGCCACCAAAGCAACATTGGCCGGGGCGCTGAAATCTCCAGGCAGACTCCCAGGCTTAATGAAATTTTATGTTTTTATACTCATTCCTTCTCATCACGGCGGCTTAAGAACTCTTTACGACGAAGTTCATATTCGTCATGAGGTGATATTAGATCGGCAACGACAGCAGAAATGCCTTTAGCTCCGGTGGTGTCGCCACAAGCGAAGCGGACGATTCAAGAAGCATTTGGCAGCCTGGATAAAACAATCAGCCCGGCTGATTCGCGCAACTTCGCCAATACAACCCTCCAAGATGTGAGGTTGGCGGCAATGCAGCTCGAAGAGCAACTTGCTGCGAGGAGGTGCCTTCGAAACATGCGGCGCTTAGAACCTCTCTTTAAGGGTTTGGAACACTACGCAAAGGTCATCGAGGTTTTGTGCAATGGGACACCTTATCTCGCGTGGATATGGGCGCCAATCACCCTCGTACTAAGACTTGCCTCCGAGTATGTCGAAGCTTTTGAGAAGATCATTAATGCTTATTCAAGAATTGCGGAGTCTCTGAAGAGATTTGAATCTTTGAACGAGGCGTTCGCTAGCGATAAAGACTTCCAACAGACTTTGGCCGCGTTTTATGCTAATATCCTCGAATTTCATCAGCACGCATATAAGACTACAACTCGAAACGGTAAGGAGGATTCAGAGCCCTCGAGCACGTTGATTGTGCACCTTTTGCTTACCCTGCCTCTCCGTAGGTTGGAAGATACTGTTTATTACCTCATGGGGTCGATTTCAGCGAAGATTTGACCACACGCTAGAAAACATGAGGCGTCACGAGAGCTTGATTGACAACGAAGCGAATGCGCGAAACATTTTAGAAGCACAGAAAATGCGTCAGGAAATTCGAGAGTGGCGCAAACACGACCTTGAACGGATTGAAAGACTCGAAAAAGATGAGGCGGGCAAACAATACCACTCTATAACATCGTGGCTCAAAGTGAATGACTCGGAGCAGCAGCTAATGTATGACGCCTTGCACTCCGAAGGTCAAAGTCATCCAGGGACTTGTACCTGGGCCCAGAAGAACAAGAAAGTACAGTTATTCCTTCAGAGGAAACCCGTCAACCAAGTTCTTTGGCTGCAAGGTGTCCCAGGATCAGGCAAAAGTGTTCTAACAACTGAACTCGTCGCCTTCGCAGAATCAGCAGGTTATTACACCCTCAGATTCCTCTGCAGCAGTTCACATCGGTCCAATACCTATGACCGGATCCTGAAGTCTCTCTTCCTCCAGTTGCTTCGTAAAGATAGCGAACTTATCGCCAATGTTTACAAAGAAAACGTGCTTGGCAAACCACCGCCATCAAGCACAACCGTTGGAAAGCTATTCCATAAGATTCTGATGAACATGCCAAGCTCTGGATGTCAAGATGACTACATCTGGGTATTCATTGATGGTCTGAACGAATGTGATGACAAGACTTAAACAAAAGTGGTGAATCTTGTCAGCCTCATTATTTCCAACGCAACAAGGTCGAAGAGGATAATATGCAAGATTTTCATCTCAAGCCGAGCCTCGGAAATTATATCAAGACAGTTACGGAGCAAAGAGACACTGTCACTCACAGAGGAGAAATCTTCATTATCTCAGGCTATCAAGCAATACACATCTCAAAGGCTGCAATCCCTTGACGCTAAATTGGATGAGCTGGGCATGACAGCAACAGAAATTGGAGGAATTGAGCATTCAATCACGAGAAAGTCTGATGGTCCACTTTCCCGCCTCCCCTAACTGGACGCAATTGACGTATGTTTGGATAGGCATGTTCCTATACGCTCGACTCATTCTGGATTATCTCGCAAACAATATTTTTCTTCGTGGAAGCCAAGTCATATCCGCCGTGAATGATCTGCCCGAAAAGCTATCTGACTTGTAAGTTTGCGCACAATCGACGTTATGTGGCTACTGACCCCCTCTCTAGCTATCGCCAAATACTCTCGCAAATGCTAGCTCCCTTGAACCCACAGTCCGTCAACCATATCAAAACAATGTTTGAGTGGATTGCATTTGCCAGAAGGCCTCTGAAAAGAGTTGAATTTCTGTCAGCCATGGCTTTCAGCGAAGGCGATTACTCTGTCAAGGCCGTTGCCCCTGGGTTCATCTTGGAAGCTTGCAATACACTCGTCGAGGAGAGAAGTGATGCTACTTTGTCATTCATACACAATTCTGTCCAGGAGTAAGCCATACAGTGCACAAGAGCTGACAAGGCTCTCATCCGCTGATATTCAACAGATTTCTCGAATCCCCAGCGAGTAATCTTTGTATCACAGAAATCCCAGCTATCGAAAAACAAGGGATCGCCACACTTGCTTGCTTGATTTCTGGGCTACAGACATTTTCCCAGTCTTTTGACCAAAGAACCCGCATTCTTCAGGTAGCGAAAGGTTTGCACGCGCTTCAGATCTATGCCACGGAATACTGGACCGATTATTTGCTTCGCTATATGGAACTGGCGGAAATGCATGACTCGTCTTCCAAACTGGTCAAACTCGCTAGCGAACTATCACAACGCCTCAATGGGCTCACCGGGCCTAATTTCGACGGGGCTAGCATCAACACGTTGTCACTGGACTCAAGGTTGGAGCTTCTCAAGCCTTATCCAATCATTGAAACTCAAGCCAAAGTGGCAATGCGCGAGAGGTCTATCAAGCACCTAGAGGCTAAGTCAGAACTATTAGTCCAAGCATTAGGCAGGTATTTTTCTGACTTGGGATACTGTCCCCACGGAAGCTAACAACCAGGCCAGAAACCGCTGATAACGATGTCGATCGAACTGAACAAGGGCTGGAAGCTATACTATCCTTGTATCAAAAGACAATTCTTTTTCTCCTTGATCAGGAAGAATATCCAGGATTGTCACCCCAAGAACTTGAAAAGTTTAAGCTTCATTTCCGGACATCCGCATATACTTGTCGGATCAGCTCTTGTCCACACGCAACGCTGGGTTTTGAGTCTAAAAGAGCTTGGTTGGAACACGAGACGGCTCACCTGCGTCGGTTGGCTTGCCCAGTCGCTGAATGTCAATTTCCTCCATTTTTCTCACACAAAACTCTCCAGAACCACACTAGAGTACATCACAATAATGTGACCGGGGGAAAGCCTATTCGCAGAGATAGAACACGACCAAAACCCGGCGATCCTAGTCTATTTGGTCGACAAAGCTCCCCGACAATAGTGCCAAAAGCCACAGGAGGTTTCGACTCTAGCCCACCACTTGCCGACAATTCCCTGATTGATCCGGCCGTTTCCATAGCGGCGGCGAACCCTTCGCCGATGAATGCCTCCCAGGATCTATTAGCCGTTCCACCAAATACTCGCCCAGTGGGCCAACCATTCCTCTCGAACCAGCAGCACGTATGGCCTTCTGCAGAGCAAAGTTCACCACGTCCAGAGAGCCCATTATCTAAACTTGACCGTACGACGAGCGACATCTATCAAGATGAGCTCCCCAATCCGAACCTCACGTCAACTTCAGCCTCACAAGCCCCGCAAACGCCTCCAACCGGCAGTCTCAAGATGCACCAACAACCACCAAACCAGCCCCTTCAGGGGCAGCCATCTATACGCCTCCTCCGCCCCGAAAACATGCGAACAATACAATATTTCGATGCCGTAGAGAGACAAAGATACGAAGAAGGCCTCCAGGTTCTCTGGGCCAAGGTCGAGCGGAATCCTCCAGAGTCAAAGGAGCATCAGATAGCCAAGCACCACGTTTCTGCATTCTCGCATATGGTCATGAATAAGATCAAGACCCGTCATGCTCTCAACCTGGCCAACGCACAGGGCCAGGCCAATTTGGCGGGGCCCCAACAGCAATCCAGTTAGCAGGCCCAAGCTCAAGCGCAAAGTCAAGTTCTAGTCCTGTTGGCTTATTAGGTGGTATTGATGTTGTATGAGTGTTGGTTGTACTAATTGACAGGGCACCCACTGAGAGGGGTTATATGGCTACGCCCAGCGTACCTGCCACAGTCCCCACAGTTACAGTGGGACGAATACTGTAGCATACTGTAGCTTATTTATACCCTTCTTGTCAGATATAAGCGATGACACGCAGTATGATTGAATGGATTATATTGATGGATTGTTGATGTAGCGGTGACCGCGTCTGTCGGCAAAATCATATGGGGGCCCCTGTATTCCTGACATAGGTCCGTCATTGAATACTCATTTAGTCAATATATCGAATAAGGCTATACCCCTTATGTCTGACAGATGCAATACCAGGTGAAGGGTATGTCTAGGTTATTCAGCTACCAATGATTGGGGTATTCATGTGTTGTGTATTGTACTAGAAGGATTACTCCTGGAGGGATTTGATCTTGGCCTAGGCAGTTTACGTGGGTGTCACGTGCCTTAAGGTCCACCCTCTCAGGTCCTTTACGGCTACTCCTATTACTGGGTCTACCCTATGATCCCCAACATAAACCAACCACAACGGGTTAGTTTGGAGTTCGAATGTAGATTTCTGAATCCCGAGCTAGTTAGCGCGCGGCTGGTAGTCAACACAGACCTCAGGTCGGCCAATCCGTAGTCCAGCTCATTTCTCTGTCCTCATTTCATCTGTGGGCAAAGGCCAAAAAAAAAAGTTTTTATTAAATAGGCGACGAGATACTGCCGGAGCCTAAAGAGAGGCTGTTATACGTTAGGCTAATACAGAAGACAAGGCTTCATCCGAAAAGCTGGATTTGTATTGAAATCTAAGTGTAAGGAAAAAAGAAGGTATCTAGGTGGCCCTGCACACAGCGGAGCTTTTTTGCTGGTGTGGCATGCCTGCGTATTGTATACCAGGTGGCAACAGCTGGGCGCTACAGCACGTGCTAATTCGGCCATGTGGCTAACTCTGCGTTGTGCCAGCCACGCACCAGCCACAATACCGTAACTGAGGCGTGCCTCCGCGAAAAACGGTGTACGGAATTACAGGCAAGCGCGCGCATCTGAAGCGGTGTTGGCGCTCTCCTCGCTTTGCTTTTTCCCTTTTTTTTATTCGGGTTTTTAATTAGTTTATATATATTTTTCTTTGTTTTTAATGGATGAATTCTGCTACGCAAGTACTTATCTCCACTCTTTTTAACATTTCCAACCCTGCTGATTAAAGTGAAAAATTTTGATGTATGCCAATAACAGCCTCTCTCTTCCACGGATGCTAGATTTGCGTTGTCCACTACCAAACATTATCCAACGCTTGTTCTACCTCAAGCCCATATACAGCCGCTCCTAAAAGCGAGGCCATAGCCCAGAAGTAACCCGATGAAGACAACGTAGAATACAGACTTTGCGTCCCGCTCAAGAGAACAACCTCGGAAACATACACAGCACCATCCCCATTCACATCCCTCTCCACCAACTTCGTCGCGTTGACGCGCGTGCAGATGAGCTCCGAACCCTGCACATGTCCCATATCCGTCCTGATCTTCGCATTCAAAATCGCGATATTCAACCCATTGGCAACAGCATTGAACTTCTCACTCTTTGCCCCACTAACGGGCTCCGACAACTTCAAGTAGAAAGGCCCGCCGTTCAGCGGCGGCTGCTGCTCATAATCCGATTCATAAGTATCATCCGTATTCAGGACATTCCCCAGAAAGACCTCGTCGCCGACGTTATGGTGCACTGAATCCGCGAACACGGCCGCGCACTCAGGTATACGCGTGAAATCGAGCCGGGAGGTGTCCCAGTCGCAGCTACCGGGTACATTATGCAGGATGGCGTCGACACAGGCCTGACCAAAGGCCGGTACGCAGCTCGTGCTGTTATGCGCGACGTCTTCCGTGAAGAGGTTGGTTATATTCACGGGCAGGTCGTAGGAGCTGTCCATTTGCACCCAGCAGAACTCGCTCTTGTTGTCCCCGCCGAGGATGTCGTTTAGGGTTTTCCCCGAATACCAGGAGAAATCCCAGGTTAGACTGACGATGTGCGGGTCCGAGATGTTAGTTGCGGTTTGGGCGTCGGGGACGGGTATTTCGGTCACGTTGACGCCTGTTGCGGAGGAAGATGAGTTCACTTTAGCGGAAATAGATGATGTGGTTTTGCAGAATAGATTATATAGTTTTGATAAATAGATTATACAGTTTCATGTAAGGGGTTAAGAACTCACGCCATGTCCAGTCGGAAAATAGGAGAACATCGCCTGGATCGAGGTCCTCGAAGACGTTCTTGAACGGTTGGAAGTTCACGGACCGTGATATCGTTGGGATGCTGTCTGCGGCGATGATTCTTTGCTGGGCTTCCTCGTCCCAAGTGCTTGGTGCCGACTCGAACCACGTCCCAACTTCTGTATACTGTGTTGCTCTGGAGAGAATACTAAGTGATAACAGCAATAACGGCCTTGGCCACATCGTCAAGGATTATAGGGTAGCAAGTAACAGGAAGAGCGGCGAATGGAAATGAGCTTCGGCTAGGTGTCGTTTAGTCTGCAATTATAAGCTCAAGAGAAAGACATAAGGGGGAACAAACGTCTTAAGTATATAACCTGTGAAGGAACGAAGAGCTGCGCCATGGTTCACTTCACCGTTAGTAAGATGATAATGTTACATGATGTATGCCAAGTGTGGTATTACATGAGAAATATATTAATAGGTGGTTTCATGCCTTTTCTCATGCTCAAATAGATGTTAGTTCCTGCGCTGTAGTATTTATGTCATTTGAGCCGATCCTCTGGGGGTTTATATGCAGTTGGTTCTGAGCTGACTTCGCCTGTGCGGCTCAGCACGGGGCAGCCCAATCAGCTTATTGGGTTCCCAAATCCACGAGAGCGACTTTTAACGAATTACCGAGTTGGCGCCGCAAGCTAAACTTCCTGTAAGGCTGGAAAATGGAATGCAGTTCTAACTGCATTTCTCAGGTTGGACTAGCAGTTCCACCCGGATTGTGAATAGTAACCATACGAAGAAAAATGACGAAAGCTTATACATGTTCAATAAAAAAACAAGTGGAATAGATAATTAATGACTCGTAGGAATTGTATTCGCATAACCCTGTAGATCTAGGAAATAAGACTACGTCGTTTGTTGGCTATTGTGAGGATTTCTTAGCTGTGAGGTACATAGTCTTGAGTCTTCCTTAGGAACTCTTTCGTGGCGATGGTCGGATGCAATCGCCACTCTCATTCTTATATACTTCACTTATAAGTTATATCAACCCCCGCCGTATCACCTCTCCTGTATCACCTTGCATTAGTGTTCTGATCAGTGGCTGGCTGACTGACGGCAAAGCCAAATAAACATTTTGCGGGCAGTTGCCAAGACATTGTGAGCATATTCAAGGGTAATCCAGTTCTGTGCTCCACGACGCTTCTCACGAGTAATGAGCGAAAGGAGCATTGAGACATACTCTCGATGCCTGAGCGTCCAGCTTATGACATGTACGTGAAGGGCCCGCTAATGTGGCAGTGAGATGACAAGGGGACAGTGAGTGAGACAGGAACATCTTATCATACTTTATTTATGCCTTACATACACACAATGCTTTGCGGTTAGACTTAAACGCTAGAAGGGCTGATGAAGTGTCGGCATGATCGAATGGTGCTTCACTTTAACTCCACATGCTAAAGTGAAAGGGTATTGGCAAAAGCTTAACCCAAAATAGTGACGGTCGATGTCACACTGCAGAAAGTAGTGTGACCGAGGATTAATAATCTTCACGGGCTCTCACTTAGCACGAGATTGCCCGAGCCAGGTTGTCGGGAGATGTTGTGATCAAATCAGCTGGCGCTATTTGATTCAGGGGGTAGGTACCGATACTGTGGGGTTGACGGCTCCGATATTGAGCGTAGAAAGCCGACAAACGGCGTCGGGTTAACCGAAATCTGAACTTGGATATATGACTATGAATGAATGACTTAAAACTAATTGTCAGGTTTGCTCATCTTGTAAAAAGGACTCCAGATACCACGTTGACTAATATTTATATAACAACCACTTAATGTCATTAGTTTACTGCCATGACGTGGTCATCAGGACTGTTTCACTAGTAGTTTAGATGGAATATACCACGTCATATTCGTCATTCCCCATAAGGACGAAGGATCGGAACGACATCCTTTCTTTCTTCTCCCACTCTTTCTACAGAGATATATAAGAGAATGATGGAAGCTTGATCTTGGGGGGTAGAGGCTTTACTCCTTATCATTTATGGGACTGCGATGAAGAGGACTAGCAAATCAAGATGTGTTAATCAATATCCAGCCCTGCCACCATAAAATCTTTCAAAATCCGCCTAGAATTCCGTAACGCCTGACCCCTTTATGCAAAGACCATCAATATTTCCGTGGTTCTGCCGGTGTAGGATAGAGATACTGGCCGGGATGGCAAGACACTGCCCTCGCTTTGTGTCGACTCCACGTATGCTGTTGTTAATAATGCTATGACTGAAGCAAAAGAAGGAAGCTATAGGTTTCGCTTTGAAAAATCATGACCTTGGTCGGGGGGCTAATCAGATCATGGTTCGCCAAGTAGCCGAGCGGTAATATCACCCATGTACTCGGGTTCTAGTTCTACGTCCTCACCACCGTAGGTTTCGATACCAACATAATGGAAAGCCTCGACAACCCTATCGATATCGAATCCCATATTCACAAATCGGTTGATGAGGTTTTTGTTGTAGCCTGCGTATCTGTACCAGGGAAGTAGCCTACTTAGTATAACTTGTGCAGAAGCACGCTCGAAAGGATAGCGGGGAAGATGCAGTGAAAGTATGGGTGTGAAGATAAGGGTAGTGACTGGGGTAGGGAATAAGATGATAGGTATCTTACGCGCTGTCGTCGACTCGCTCGCGGACAATGGTGCGAGGCTTGACCTGCTGGAACTTTTCACTTCTAGGAGCGCCGGCATGGAGAACTGCCCATTCGTGGGCCTTCTTGTTGAAGCCCTCCGGGTCGTTGATCATCATCGTGGCAACCTCGGCATCTTGGGGGTCTTTAGGTTCTGGGCTCTCGAACAGGGACTGAAGGGACAGCAGAGTCGACTTGATGGTGAGAACAGGCGACCAGGCGGTGCCGAGGGTGTCGAGACAGATGGCGCCCTGTAGAGAAAGATCAAGTCGCGTTGTCAACATAACGTAGACAGATCAGGGATTTATTTTGTCTATAGGGAGAAGCGAAGAAAGAGGCAGACGTACGGTTTGGCTGCTGATATTGGGATGCCAGACCTTGGTGTCGAACTTCATAATGGGAGGCCGGAAGGGGTACTCGGGCGGGATCTTGACGTCGACGATGTACTGGCCGCCCTCGTACGGCGTGCTCGGGGGGCCGAATATGCGGGCCTTGAGATGTGTCAGGTCGCCGCTGTTGTCGACGGGCTCGGCCGAGACGTTGGAGTTGGCGGCGTCGGCAGCCATGTCGCTCAACTCCTTGGCGACACGCCGCACTCGACTCGACGACATGGCGAGGGGTGAGGGGTGAGGGGTGAGGGGCTAATAAATGATAACAATAACGACGACGACGACGATGGTGATGTTGTGGTTGGTTACAGACAGACGACAAACCGGGGTCGATGGGTCGAGGGGATCGGTCGTGATAAGGCTGACGGGCTGACGGGCTAACTAACGAGCTAGGCAGGACGATTGAGGTTCGCACGGTTCTCGTAGTCTCGTTGGTTCTGCTGAAAGTGACGCAGGGTGGGAGGTGAAGTGAGAATTATCCTGGGGTCCGGGGTTAGGGGAAGATATGTTAATAACTACGGGTGGATGGATGGATACCTGAGGGGATCGTGAGAGGGTTTCAATCTGGAAGCCAATAAGATTTTGTAGTTGATGTTAAAGACTGGGACAGAAAGTTACAAGGTTGTGATGGGCGATAGATCGTCCCAAAAGTTAAGGCTTAGAAGGGGGCACAGGGATGCAATGAGGAGAGACTACCTTGCTATATGTAACTACCTGTAACCTGTCCAGCGAGGCAGACAGAGATCGTAGAAGCAAGCATTACAGCTCATTCTAAATTCAGGTGCGATACGGAGCAAGCTGCCTTGAATGACGATGACGACGGTGCGATTGGACAGTGGTACAGTGGGACGGACTGGGGGGGGGGTGCCTGTCACCTACCTAAGTTGGTGAAGGTACCTACTTGTACCTGCTGGTTCTCTGCACTATCCCAACAGGCATTACGGGTACCTATAAGCTACCTGGCTAGACCTCAGGCACCTACAAGAGACAAATGTGCATGTCTCAAAAGGCTAAATACATGTACACTACTATGTACATACTTAAACAACGATGTTCTGGCCCAGCCCAATATGATGGATTCAAATTATAATTGTTGCTTTGTGTATGGATATTGTCCCATGTATTGAGTGGACGTTTAAGAAGCATAAGAGGATTATAGGTTATGATATGTCGACATATATCTTTTCAGGCACTTGTTATTGATCTGGTAACATGTATACAGTACCCCGCATTCTAAGTACCTACAATTTATTGTTATCGATTAGTCGAAGTAGGGACCTCGAGTAGGGGCCTACAAGGAAACCCCACCATCTCAGGACGAACCTTTCGACATTGTCGCATCTTCAACAACAATTTCTGGATATCTAAATACTCTACGACCTACATTCCCTCCCCCTTTCCACATACGATCACACACATTCTGTCCGAAAGCCGACCCTGATAGAGATTTATACTGCTCCATAGTATAGTCCGCAGCTGGAACGGCAGCCAAGATGGCAACCACCACGGTGACCACCACTGTCACCACGAACAAGAAGGATGCGAATTTGCCCCCCGAGAACGAACGATTTCTTCGATGTTGTGCCGATATAGCGAACGTCCTTATCGAGGACCACGAAGCATCCAAAGACCCCAAGAACCCCAGAAGAGACATCAACCTGAATAGCCTGCGCACGAGGTTATCGAGGAAGCATAAGCTCACCAACATTCCGCCATTGACGGCCATCATCGCCGCCGTGCCCGAGCACTATAAGAAATACATCATGCCTAAGCTGGTCGCTAAGCCCATTCGGACTTCCTCGGGTATCGCTGTCGTCGCCGTCATGTGCAAACCCCACCGCTGCCCTCACATCGCCTACACTGGCAACATATGCGTCTATTGCCCCGGCGGCCCTGATTCCGACTTCGAATATAGCACGCAGTCTTACACCGGCTACGAACCTACCTCGATGCGCGCCATACGTGCGCGTTATGACCCCTTCGAGCAGGCCCGCGGTCGTGTAGATCAGCTCAAGTCGCTGGGACACTCCGTCGACAAGGTCGAGTATATTATTATGGGAGGCACTTTCATGTCCCTGCCCGTACCGTACCGCGAAGAGTTTATATCTCAACTGCATAACGCCCTCAGCGGCTATCAGACGACCAATGTCGACGAGGCAGTAGCGGCCGGCGAGATGAGCAACATCAAATGCGTTGGCATCACCATCGAGACGAGACCCGATTACTGCTTGCAACCGCATCTCACCGATATGCTTCGATACGGATGTACTAGGCTTGAGGTGGGCGTCCAGTCTCTTTACGAAGATGTCGCGCGCGACACGAACAGAGGCCACACTGTTGCTGCCGTTGCTGAGACCTTTTGCTTGGCCAAGGATGCTGGTTTCAAGGTGGTCTCACATATGATGCCCGACCTGCCCAATGTCGGCATGGAACGCGACCTTGATCAGTTTCGGGAATACTTCGAGAACCCGGCCTTTCGAACTGATGGGCTGAAGATCTATCCCACACTCGTCATCCGCGGTACTGGTCTCTACGAGCTCTGGCGCACGGGCAGGTATCAAAACTACACGCCAAATGCCCTCATCGACATCGTGGCGCGTATATTGGCCCTGGTTCCACCGTGGACGAGAATCTACCGCGTACAGAGAGATATTCCCATGCCTCTAGTCACTTCAGGTGTGGAAAATGGAAATTTGAGAGAGTTGGCGCTGGCCCGGATGAAAGATTTTGGAACAACATGTCGTGACGTGAGGACTCGCGAGGTTGGTATTAACGAGGTCAAGCACAAAATACGGCCGAACCAGATCGAGCTCGTGCGTCGGGATTACACGGCAAATGGTGGATGGGAGACTTTCCTAGCCTACGAAGATCCCAAGCAGGACATTCTAGTCGGGCTTTTAAGGCTCAGAAAGTGCACCGAGAAATATACCTATCGCGAAGAGCTCACGGGTCAGCAGACGAGTCTGGTGCGAGAACTACATGTATACGGGACGGCTGTTCCCGTGCACGCGAGAGATCCGAAGAAGTTTCAACATCAAGGGTTCGGCACCCTGCTGATGGAAGAAGCGGAACGCATCGCACGCGATGAGCACGGCAGTCATAAGATTAGCGTCATTAGTGGCGTTGGCGTTAGGAGTTATTATAAGAAACTCGGTTATTGGCTTGATGGCCCTTACATGAGCAAGTGGCTCGATGGGCGGCCGCAGCAGCCTTGATCAAGAATATGTAAAAGTAATAAATGAACAAGTCAACAAGTAAAATTACTCAAAACTTTTGTTGCATTGGCGTTGGGTTTATATATGGATGAATGTAACTAGTCAAATTGGCTGTACCGGTCATACAAATGTACATAGGATACCACTTAACGTGTAGATCAGCAATCTGTAAGGTCAGAATTAAGTAAGCTTACATGAATACTCTCTACATTTGCATATCATGAGCTGAAATCTGTGAGTATGTGCTACATGCCTGAGTGAATGTATATGTATTCTTTACACTAAGGGCCATCATTATATGCTATGTTCACTGTTATGTCTGTAATAGTTGGCGGGGGCAAAGTTATACAGCATGGGAATCGCATGATTTGTTAGTTGGCCGGTCTGTAGGTAAGTCAGTAAGTAAGCTGTGCATGACATGAAGAGAATCCTTTTCTTCCTCTTCCTTCACTTCTTATGTCCCAGAAACACTAAGAACAGGAGATATAAAAACAATATGAAAATTCAAAAGAGAAAAGGAAGAAAAGGACATAAAAAAGGATCGAACTGTCTAAGCCTTGTCTGTGTGTCATCCTTGTGCAGGGAGCCATGCTGATTTTCTCTGTATTGTTTCAATTTGACCATTTACCCGTAGGCGACAGGAAGGACACTTAATTCGTCTTATCAATAGACGGAACTCTGTTACTCACTGAGGTACTTTGTTCGTTCTTGTTGGCCCTTGCGTGGTCAGTGACTCAGAGTAGGGAGGTTGTGTGTTGATTGCTTGTGAGAAATGATACAATGGAAAGGTAGATGGGTGGGACTCTATATGCAATAGGTACAGAGTAGTGGATGTAAAAATTTGGTGGGACGAGGAGGATTATGGTGAGATACTTGAATAGATGAGAGATGAAAGATGTAAGTGAGAGACACGAGTGAGACGAATGAGATGAGTGAGATGAGCCCTGGCTAGACTTTGCGCGTATTATTGACAGTTTGAGTGAAATGATAAGTGGAATGCATCATTCTTGATGAGAACTCTGCCTGCAAATCTTCAATTGTTCATCTATCATTTATACAAATCCTCCCTTTTGGTTTCTTCTATTGCGGCATAGGTGGTCTTGGACTACTCTCATTATTAGTAAATTCCGCGCTATCAACCCAGTCTTAGTAGCAGTAGTAGGTCCCTACCTATTAAAAATGAAGAGACAGATAGGTATAGGTAATCTGCAACTACACTTAAAGATCCACGTTCTCTTCTCTTTTGAACGTAGAAGAGCCGTCACAATATAACGTCGGGAAAAAGATGCCGTTTAGCTGCTAACCTAAGATGCATATATATATCAAAACAAAAAATAGTGTAGAGCAGACCTTCTTCTCGCCCGAAAGAACCCCTATTTATGCGGAGATCATTACTGCAGGGATCGCGGCTCAATAACTGGAAGGATGGGTGGCATCTTTGATTGACGTGACGCCTTTGCGGGGTGTTGCAGAGCAAGTGGATCGACGCCAGGTTCTCCTCTGCGACAGCTCTCCTTTCAGATGGGGTTGGCTGCGTAGTATGTATACTCTGGTAGTATAGTAATATATCGTGCCATTTCGGATGGATGGTCTGATTTGTTCCTTAGCGTCATGTATGCAGTGTGGTTGCGGTTGTAGCGTATTATAGAAAAGGTTGGGTATTGCCTGGTACTGGGATATGCGAGTGACGCTAGATCTAGATCCTGCAAAGGGCATACATCCTTTTTAGACCGCCGGGGTTACCATGGCATGTACTGTATACCGAGATAAGATGCTTAATGTGGATATCTTAAGGTGCGTAGTACTGCGAGGGCTAATGTGCCAGCTGGATATGAATTGTCTTAGATGTGAAATACCACCTTTTAGCTTCATCTTTAACTTCTTCTGGTATATCTACCCCGACGAGTCGTTTATAAAACTTCCCGAGTCTCAGACGCCTAGCCGTATTATAAGGCGCGATAAAAATATCGGAAAGTTAGCTGTGCTATCTTCTTCACAAGTACTATATAAGTAGCGTAAACTTTTGCCATCACTGCTCTTCGGATTCAGCTAACCAATACTCAAGTTTAAGTCATCGCACGGGAGCTCGTTACTTTGGTAGCCTGATCTTTGATCTTGGCTCAGTACACCAAACCACGAAGCGTAAGTTGAGCTTTGAACTTTCGAGACAGATCAAACCAGTGCTCTTGTCGAAAATGGCTATCTTCGACTCGTGCGATACACCGGCCTGTAATGTTCATGCATGCTGTATTCGACAAATGATTAAAAACAATGGAAATCCCACCATATGCCAGTAAACCTCTATCTATAGGTATTTATACACCACGCCATTACACCGCCACCACCACCCCCTTGCCGTATCTACAATAAGTCTCGCTTGACGAAGGCGTCACGCATGGCGCGTCCCAGACCGGCGGGTGAGCGCTCGACGATGACACCAGCGGCCTCCAGGGCCTTGATCTTGGAGTCAGCACCACCCTTGCCGCCGGATACGATAGCACCGGCGTGGCCCATGCGTCGTCCCGGAGGTGCGCTGATGCCGGCGATGAAGCTGACGACGGGCTTGCCGCCGTTGACGGTGTTGTTCTCGCGCAGGAAATCGGCAGCGTCCTCCTCGGCGGCACCACCGATTTCACCAATCATGATGATACCGTCCGTCTCCTCATCCTTAAGGAAGACCTTGAGGCAGTCGATAAAGTTGGTCCCACTGAAGGGGTCACCGCCGATACCGACGACGAGCGACTGACCGAGGCCAGCTTGTGTGGTCTGGTTGACGGCCTCGTAGGTCAGGGTACCGGAACGGGAGACGATGCCAATACGGCCGCGCTTGTGGATGAAACCGGGCATGATACCGATCTTGCACTGACCAGGGGCGATGATGCCGGGGCAGTTAGGGCCGACGAGGCGGGTCTTAGACTGGGTCTTGAGCATATGGGTGATGCGAACCATGTCTGGGGATTTGTTAGGACAAGTCAAGAGTCGAGCTCCACGAACAAGCGGATATAAAAGCGGGAGCGCATGAAGAACACATGGAAGACACGAGGGTCCAGGAAGACGTACCGTGCTGGGGAATGCCCTCGGTAATACAGACAACTAGGGGTATCTCGGCAGTAATGGCCTCCTCGATACCAGCGGCAGCCACTGGCGGTCTATTTAATTTGTTTAGCAACCCAGGCTCGGTTCTCGAATTCCCGACACTTGTTTGTCTCTGCCAGACTTACGGTACGAAGATAGCCGTAGCAGTGGCGCCCGTCTCCTTCACAGCCTCGGTCACATTCGAGAAGACGGGGAGGCCGAGATGCTCCTGGCCAGCCTTCTTGGGATTTGTGCCTCCCACGACCTTGGTACCTGTCGCAAACACATGTCAGACCCAACCTCGACGACGCAGGGGCGGTGCCATAACAGTTCGACCCCCTCGAAAAGAGTATTGCAGGTGCTATTTACCGTAGGCGATGGCTTGTTCGGCATGGAAACTGTGGGAGGAGCCTCAAGTCAGCATGACGTGCTGTCGATAAATGTGCCAAGCCAGAGTCGAGGGCGGCTCCGTGGACTGGACGAGTAGACAGGCATAGGCCTCAGACGTCACTCACGTTCCCTGCTTTCCGGTGAAGCCCTGGAAGAGGACCTTGGTATCGCCGTTGATGCGCAGGTTCTCGATGGTCTGCGAATAGGGAGACGAAGAAGAGCTGTAGGCGCGCTTGGACAGCTGGCGCAAAGCGCCGGGGCGCATGTGACGGAGAGCCTGCATCTTTCTTCGTTTTCGGTGCGGTGGTGCAGACGAGAGCGAAGCGGGTGTCGACGGGCGAATTGGTTCGCTGCGTTGGTGGGTTGGTGGTTCGGTTCGAGCAACGTTCAAGCCAGGTAGGAAACGGTCATCGGTCAAAAGTCAGCCAGTACTAGACTAGCACCCAGCAAAACGCGCATGTGTGACCACTGATAGCCTGTGATAGGATAGGTAAGTGATAGGGCCGTTGACGTACCTAGGAAGGAAGCTACTACAAATCGGGATTAGAGTCCTTGCCGCTTTAGCATAAGCTCGGCTCAGCCAATCACCAATCAGGTGACTACCTACTTAAGCAACAGCATTTATTACCCAGGTGTACGACGGTCAATACATCTACTACTATAGTTTAGTCTAAATATAATAATCAGTTCAGACTCAATGAATGGTGGCTACTAAGTGATTATGTAATAGATATTTTTATTAATGACTACCTAGGTATACACTAGGTATGGCTCTTTACCTGCCAGTATATTTGTAGGGGCTATTTGTAAGTCTGCCATAAATGACTAAACTATTTTCTCTGCATATTTGCCTGCCAATCATTTATATAAAAGGTTGAAACAGACTCATAAAGTCTGTGCGATCTTGTTATCTGTTGGTTAAGCTCACAAAGTTCCTTGTCTACCCGTTATATCTCCTGTGTTTAAGCCTTGTGTATACAAGTTCCGAGATCTAACCAATGGTTTCTATTGATCTCAAGGCCAAATCGGCAGCATGTTTTGTCTTAGAGTTAATAAATAGGCTACGCAGTCACATAGCAGGTAGGTAGAAAGGAGTTAGTAGCTATAAAGGTGTAATATTGGTCTCTTGGTCTTTAACCCTTCCAATTGATAGGAACCTGAGTGTCTAGACAAAGCTTACTAGGCATACACCAGGGTGTTACCAAGCCATCCGACAAACATCTAGCCAAGAGGAAAGATCCATGTCAAGATACAAGTAATCCTCAGATCATAGCGGCTGGCCTGTTGGCCGTAATACCAATAACCTGGCAAAAGGTTGGAAATATTCCAAAGTGGAATACACAGGCTTCCGTACATATATACAGCCTCCAAGTACAGGCCACACAGGGCTGCACGCTAGCTTATATATTTTCCTCTTCCCGTGGAAGGCGAACACTTATTATCCACCCAGCGTCTAATAGGCTGCAGGTATAAGATTAGTAGGTAGCAAGCAGCATATCACTTCTTAGTCCCCTCGCCCTGAGCTTCCTCAGGTGGATTTGAAGAAGAGTCAGGTTTCTTAGGCAGCATATGCACCGTTTCTGCCGTTCCGTCCTCTTTGAAGCACACACAGGTGAGGTGTGGGGGCTCGTTTTCTTTGTTCTTGTGCACCGTCTCCCTCACACAGACTTCTGTAGTCCCGGCCGGTAGGTCAGGCTTGTGGTCGTTGATTGAATCCTCCAGGCAGCTACCAACCAATGTAACTGCAGATTCAGGTCGAGTCCAGTGTGTTGTCGTGGTAGCCACAGATAGTGTGAGTAGTTGTCCTTTGTGGATGATGGTTCTAAAGGGGATTCTCGCGGCGATCTCGTTGAAAGGAGGCATTGCGAGTCGGGCAGTATATCAGGCAGATGGCTAGTATCAGCAGGTTGAGACTGAGGTTATTACAACTAATGAGAATTCCCAGGTCTTATATCCTGAATACTCCCTTTCAACACAGTTTGTTTCTTTGCCATATTGTATGTTAGTTTACTGCAGCTGCGAGGCATCCCATTATTAGGTGCTTTTGTCCTAGAGTAAATGGGCACGCAAATGGATAGCCTACGCTGTTCCATAGTAAGGAGGTGGCATGAAGCCAGTAGCCATAATGGGCATACACAAGGGGTGTCATGGTCCATGACTTTGTTATTGTTGATGATCTTAGGGTCTGAGATAATGAGGTGCTATATGGCTGGAATATTCTAAAGTGAGGATTATGGTATTAATGTAATGAGGCATAATATGACTATGGATGTTATAGAATGAGGATTGTGGCATTGAGGTGGCGTTGTCTAAAGAGCCTTGGGCTGTTTGTGCAACTATGTTGCATTTGAACTGGGCCTACCTAACCTGTTAGCCAAAAATATACAAATTAATAGACCCTATATTACCTAGGCTTTAGCCTGCTCGAGGCGGCAGGAAAGTGCATAGAATTATAAAGTCCATTCTCAGGCAGTATGCCCAGAAGGAGAAGAATCCTACCGTTGCAAGAGCTACTAAATCCATTGCGCTCTAGGTAACATCCTATCCGCATAAACATCCGCATAAACAACTGTATATACTATTTAGGTCCACAGGCATATATAGCACATAAATAGCTGCCGGAGGTGAGACAAAGCAGATCTTACAGCCGAGTGTTTGGTTACCAAGTGGCAGAATTACACACCGCCCTTGGTCCCTGATTTCACGCAATCTACACCGGCCTCTTAACAGTCCGAGTGGTTCAAAAAACATTACAAATTCGCACACTTCAGACTTCCCAAGTTTGAACACGAGTCGCACTTCCACAGCAAGACAAACAGTCTCAACAGCCTGACATGGCTTCTTCGCTAACTCTTGGCCAAGTTCTTCGGGGAAGACCTGGAGCATACACGGTGTCTAAGAAGATAAAGGATGCTGTGTGGGTTGCAAGGTTCGTGTCATTACCAATAAAAGCCACGATTGAATTGATTGACTAATGTATCATAGAAACCAGGCAAACGATCAACCTGTTATTGTGAAAAGCATCCGTGGCCACCCACGTGTAGAGAACGAGCGGGATGTCTTGAAGCGGTTTCAACCCAGGAGCCCCTACTTGCGTCCCTTGATCGACGAAATTCATGACCCAGCCGAACCGACAACGATTGTGCTTAGACATCTCGATTCCGACCTTCTGCAGGCTTCGAAACAGAAGCCTCTGAATAGCAAAGAGATAAAGTACGTCTCGAAACGCGTTCTGGAGGCTCTTAGCGTAATGCATGAGGAGGGATATGTCCACACAGGTCAGTTCGACAACAACAACAAATGCTCGCAGTTTCTGATAAACCTTTTACTTCCACAGACGTGAAAATTGAGAACATATTCGTGAACTACAAAAAGAACCAGGATGCTGTGCGCTTTTCAGAGGTCCAGCTTGGAGATTTTGGTGGCAGCTACCCACAAGAGAGCGAATTGGCAAAGTCTGGCACCTTACTTGGAACACCAATGTGTTGCAGTCCGGAACTACTCATGGAGACTCCATGGAATACAGCCACTGATATTTGGTCTTTCGGCGCCTTAGTATGCTGTCCCTCGCTGTTTCATGTGAAAGAACCCAAGCTAATGTATTCTTTGAAAAGGTCCTAAGTTTGTTATACGGTGGCGATTTCAATCCATTTTCACCTAAGGGTGTTCGTCAAAGCGATGAAACATACAATTTAGAGGTCGTGAAATTACAGTTTCGATACTTCGGCCCTTTCCCGCTCAAAGTCCAAGAGATCTTCAACGAGGACACTTTGTGGTCCATCGTGTATATCGGGGAAATGGTACCGCGAGAAGCAATGCGGCCGTTCCAATTCGTTACAGAGCGGGAGGTGGGCAAGGAAGACAGGGACTTTGTGCTGAAGATAATGAAAATGGACTGGCGCGATCGACCGACGGCCAAAGAGCTGCTTCAGGACGAATGGTTTGCACAGATTGACCAGCTTCACAACGAGAAGGCAGCAAATTCACTTGTTGTACACAATATGAGAAACAGTTCGGAGAGGCAGGAAACGAGAGCTCGATGAGGATTCTAGAAGAATATGCCAGGATCGCCGGCATTTCGTTGAGCGTTCTGGTAACTCTGTTTCGGGGCTTAGGTCAGATGATAATTGGTCGACTGTGGCTATCCCAATTGTGCACTGCCAAGCAGCTGTGTTTGAGACGTGAGTTGCTAAGATGGTGTGGTCTGTTAGGTGGCGGTCCTTGAGGATTTGTACATTACTGCTTCTGAGCGTTACAATCTGCTATTGCCGCCGTTATAATCCCTACTCACTGCTTTGGAGATAGCCTTCAATCGAACCAAATATTCAGCATTTTGTCCGTCTTAAATCATTATTCTGGGAGCATGAGACTTGGGTGTTCCTGCTGCGCCTCTGTCTAGGAACGTACGTAATGTCGACTCGTGTCCGAGGAGTAAGCTGTAAGTGGGAGCATAGACTAAAAACTGCTGTTTCCTGGTGACTGTAAGTATTCACGGCTCCTAATACTTCACTTTAAAACAATGCATTGTGAGTTGTATGGACGGCTCAAGACGAGCGCAAGCTAGGCACAGGCTTAAAGCGGCGTTGCGCTAGCTGCCGTCGCACTTGGATGAGATACTAGCAAGATACAAGCACTTACTTTGCTGTATTTCGATAGTTCGACCGGGTAGAAACGGCCTGTATAACCGAGGCCATCTGACGAGACTGCTATCAGCTGTCAATATACATCCGTCGCACCACATGCTTACATAACACAAAGTAGTACCAGGGTATCTGAGTAGGCCCACTCTTTGGAGGCTGCAAACTGCATGCGTTGCCTCTTACCGTACGGCAGGAGCTTTATTTAGTGTAG
The DNA here is from genome assembly GCA_022593225.1 of Xylaria sp. FL0064. Taxonomy (NCBI): domain Eukaryota; kingdom Fungi; phylum Ascomycota; class Sordariomycetes; order Xylariales; family Xylariaceae; genus Xylaria; species Xylaria sp. FL0064. The sequence continues at coordinate 1,307,119 of JAJKLE010000004.1, read as the reverse complement.
AGCTTCAGGTAGAGAGCGACTCCAGTATCCACCTGTCCCATTCCATCATCGACATCGCCATTACCACCTCTAGCATCGTCCGATTCTCGCTCCCTCTCTCAAAACAAGGGGCCATCAATCAATATTTCGAGTCTCCTTCTCACTCTTCGACGACGTCTTGATTGGCTCTGTATACCGCTTCTGCGGGCTTCGTGTTTCTGTTTCCGATCCGGCTTGCGATCCGCCTCGCATCACATCTAGCCAAGATGGTGAGCCTACAGTCACATTTTCGTGACTACCTGCTCTGGATAATCTTCTATGCTAACATTATAAATAGGGTCAAAATCAGTCTGGCATGAATCCTGGCCAGGATGGGAGAGATGACAAGGACAAAAAGGTGTGTGCTCCATTTGGGTTCTGTCATACCGTGCCATAACACGTCTTGGCTATCCTCGCTGTCCAACTTCGACTCCTTACTCACAACAAAATAGAAGGACAAGCCCAAGTACGAACCGCCCCCGCGACCGACCACCCGCATCGGCCGCAAGAAGAGAAAGGCTGCCGGCACCTCCGCGGCCGCCAAACTCCCCGCTGTCTACCCGACGAGCCGATGCAAGCTTCGCCTGCTCCGGATGCAACGTATCCACGACCACCTTCTGCTAGAGGAAGAGTATGTCGAGAACCAGGAGCGTCTGCGCAAGGCAAAGGCCGCCAAGGACAACACCGGTCCTGCTCCCGACCTAGAGGCCGGTGATCGGATGGCCGATGAGCGAGGCCGCGTCGACGACATGCGCGGCAGTCCCATGGGCGTCGGCACTCTCGAGGAGATGATTGACGATGACCACGCCATTGTCTCGAGCACCACTGGACCCGAGTATTATGTCAGCATCATGAGCTTCGTAGACAAGGATCTGCTAGAACCGGGTGCTTCCGTCCTGCTTCACCATAAGAGCGTGTCCATAGTTGGTGTGCTCACCGACGATACTGATCCCGCCGTCAACGTCATGAAGCTAGACAAGGCTCCGACCGAGTCATATGCCGATATTGGAGGTCTAGAATCGCAAATCCAGGAAGTCAGAGAGTCTGTCGAACTACCCCTATTGCACCCCGAACTATATGAAGAAATGGGCATCAAGCCGCCTAAAGGTGTTATCCTCTATGGTGCGCCTGGTACCGGAAAGACGTTGTTGGCAAAGGCCGTTGCGAACCAAACTTCAGCTACGTTCTTACGTATTGTGGGTAGTGAGCTGATTCAGAAATATTTGGGTGATGGTCCTCGTTTGGTCCGCCAACTTTTCCAGGTGAGGAACTCTTACATATTCAATTCGTATTGTGCTAGACTAACAATTTACCTGGCAGGTCGCCGCCGAGAATGCCCCTTCTATCGTATTTATTGACGAAATTGACGCCATTGGCACAAAGCGATACGATTCTACGTCAGGTGGAGAGCGAGAAGTTCAGAGAACCATGTTGGAACTTCTCAACCAACTAGATGGTTTCGACGACAGAGGCGATGTCAAGGTCATAATGGCTACCAACAAGATCGAAACACTGGATCCGGCCCTGATCCGGCCCGGTCGTATCGATCGTAAGATCCTCTTTGAGAACCCCGACCAGAACACAAAGCGCAAGATCTTCAACTTGCACACCAGCAAGATGAGCCTCAACGAGGACGTGGATCTCGACGAATTCATCAGCCAGAAGGATGACCTATCGGGAGCCGATATCAAAGCTATCTGTTCGGAAGCGGGTCTCATGGCGCTCCGTGAGCGCCGCATGCGGGTCCAGATGGCCGACTTCCGGGCCGCGAGGGAAAGAGTGCTGCGTACCAAGCAAGAGGGCGAACCCGAGGGTCTGTACTTGTAGTGTGTCGCTGGATGTATAGTAGTAATGGAGCTGCGCTGCCAAAGAGATACAATTCGCATGAAGGCGCCACTCGGGTGATATAAGCCTCGGGAGCATATAAATGATGGTATCATAAGTTTTTCTTCTTGTATCTTGGAACCAGGCTGTGATTACGATGCTAATTCTACTAACGTAACTATATATGACGTGACGTTTGATTTGCATGTTGCAACCCTCCCTTTTTGCCAGCTCTTGTACTCTTGTCTAATTCGAAGCGTCATCTCATGTTCACCATCTTCTCAGACAACCATAAAAGAAACATTAGCCAGAATTTCGATGTCATGAATGAGATCTCACATGTTTGCCGCGTCCACTATCGTTGCCCTTATAGTACGTCACTAAGCCTTGCTTATGCTCATCAACTGCTTAACCAGGCCCCCTGTTCAGCAGAGCCTTGTCCTGCTTGGGCCGCTACTACCGCCATATGAGTCTCTGCCCTGTTCATGTCACACTGCTGTGGGTCGTTCAGTCAAATATAAGCTGTTGAGCGCTGTCGCGCATCAACGGCGTCGTTTTTTGTGCAACAGTTCAGCTCCTCTCGGTTTCGTCTCGTAGTATTATACTGCTTTATTGCGTTTCCTAATTAATATAGGGTAGCTGTCGGCTCGTGTGGTCATGTAGTTTGTGTAGTTGGTATTATGACACTGACCCTACCAAAATCTAGTCCGTTGTTAAACTTCAAATGACTTTGTCATTTCACTACGTAAGCATATCAGATTGTAGAGAGTGGTATGTAGAATGATATTTTAGCCCTGAACCTCATGGCTGCCTCTGCAGCAGAAACTTTTATGCTTGTGAGCGAGCGTTGTCTCAGCTTGCGAGTCCCCAGGACGGCCACTTCTACAAATCCCGGCTACCGTCTCCCCCAGAGGAACACCTACGCAGCTCTTGGCCATTGTTTTGGTATCTTTCTCTTCCGACGGGGCCTAATTATTTTATAAATCCGCTCCATTGAGATAAAAGTGTATTATAAGGCGCCAAATCAACAAATAGTTTATTTTCTTGAGAAACAGCCTTTACCGCCTGAACCCCTTTCTCTACAGGTAAAAATCGCAAATATATCTATTGGCTAAAAGATAAACATCGTGTTCAAATTAGAGATCTACAAAATGGGATTTCTCAATATCTTACAGCCTCTCGTAGATCTAGGACTATATATCAGAGGGGGGTAGGGAGAGAAGGGAGGCTGCTTAACAGGCATTCAACTACTTCATAGTTGACTAAGACATCAAGAATATAAGAGAAGGCAGCCGTCACGAAAGGAAACGTCAAGCAAAAGGTTACGCGCTGAGTTACCTTCACCTAATTGAATGATATCAATTTTGGTCACCAAGTTCCCCCATGAATACTTAAGTGAAGTACCAGCCTGACGGCCACAAGTACATGCTAAGCCTATATCCTGAAACCGTGGGTACTGTTGGACACTGGACCTAACGAGCTCACTCTAAAATGCAGGTTTCCTTCGGCGTTTTTCTTTCCTGCATTTGCCCTAGATCTTGAAGGCACTGAGATGGGCGAAAGACAAAAAGCTTCACTGAGAAAGAGTGATTAAATGACCCCGTTGCAAACGCATATTGGGCCTAGTCTGTATATGCAGGCTTTCTTCCCTAGCTGCCTCTTAGGAGAGTCAAGAGCCAAGTGACCAATATACCTTGTAGCTACCGGTGCCTTTCTTCCTGCCCGCTATGTGACTGCGTATAAGATTTTCTATTCACCCTGAGACAAAAACACCTGACATAAACTGCCACGGCCCGGCCGAGACCTCTGATATGACTTCGTATTCATCGTGTACAACTTCACAAGGACCACTGCAGTTCAGCGCGGGTAACCACTTTCGTACAATAATAGACCTAGCCTCATACTAAGATTCTTGTGGTAGAGATGCCGTGTTGATCTTCATGTCTATGACCATATAGATCCAGTCCCTTCTTCGCATGAAGGCTCCTTACTGCAAGCTAGTCATGTCGTGCTGCCCGAGCACAATGGTGTGAGGAGCGTTAGGTACCTTAGTAACAATACCCGCTTTGCCACCATCGCGCAAACGCAGGACGGCGAGCCCTAGAATAAGGAGCCGGCTATGAATATCTGACAAGTTGGGTTTTCACACTGCTTCTTTGTTCGCTTTTCTTGTTTTACTATCAGTTGAACCAGCACACCGATCAGCTCTCCCTTCAGCATATTCTCTGCAAGCCCCTTCCTAGGCGTCATCCCAAGCATCGACGTTTGCTACGACTAGCAACATCCTGCGATATCTATCTTTTGCGATGCGTCGATCTTCCGCAAGTCATTTCTCGGGGAACAAAAGTCCCTCGTCAGCTTCAGGACATCGGGAACCATGTAATAACGACCCAGGGCCTTCCGAAGTGGCCCAGAACAAGATGACGGTTGTGAGCGACCCGGAGGTCCATAACTTCCTGAAGCCCGTGTACGAACCCGAAGATGCTGTAGTTGAGTTAGCGAATACCATCTGATCATGCCTACTTGTACCGAGTAACTGATCTCGCCACAGTGTTGTTGCAGTTCATGGTCTCAATCCGACAAACACAGACTTCCACGCCGAGAAGACGTGGACCGCGCCGAATGGCAAGATGTGGCTAAGAGACTTTCTTCCCGAGAGTCTTCCGAAGGCACGAATCCTTCTCTTCGGATACAATGCCAACGTAGCCTTTGAGACATCGATCGCCGGAGTCCGGGAGCAGGCGGAGAACTTGCTAAACCATTTGTTCCTAAGCCGTCGGGTACGGGCAGCCCCAAAGAGCGCCGAACACTTCGTCGTGCAACCAAGAAATGTAGGCTGATGAAATATAGGACTGCAAGGGGCGCCCTATCATCTTTGTCTGCCACAGCTTAGGCGGCTTGGTCGTGAAACGAGTACGCTTGAACCTGAGAAGACTGTCTCTTCGATATATGGGTGCTGACGTAGCAGGCATTGGTCACGTCAAAGCAGACAAATAAGTACAGCGACATCAAAAATGCTACGTATGACTCCAACTTCCCTTGTACTTCATTTCATCTTTCCCCTTCTATATCTTGTATGTTCTAAACTAGTAAATTATTAATACCAGGTGTAGATACGGTCTCGTATTCTTTGGGACGCCCCATCGAGGCGGTAATCACGTCTCGCTGGGTAACATCGCCGCTTCTATTGCGCGAACGGCAATGCGCAATCCGACGAACACCTTTATGGAGGCTCTAAATAAGGATAGTCTGTTCGCTGATGATCTCGTTCAAGATTTTAGACAACAGTTAGAGGATTACAATGTCCTCAGCTATTACGAGACACGGCCAATCAGTAAGGCACTGGGACTGGTGAGTACGCTCTATTTTAGGCAATAGATTCCTGTCTTCATCAGTATAAACTTGCGCGACACATCCACTTGGTGGCTGACGAGTATCTATTCCTCGCAGATTGTCGACCAGGCGTCAGCAAACTTTGGCCTGCCTATTGATCGCGAGACACAGATCGGATTGGATCGCACTCACATGGAGATATGCAGATTCGACTCTAGAGACTCTGGTGAATATTCTCTAGTTCGGGAAATATTATGGAACTAGCGGAAAATGCTATCAAGGCGATGGATGAACGGACCCGGTTAGCCGAGCTCGGCATCTCTTCTATCGAGCAACTTAGCCTCATCAAGCAGGACAATCGTACGTAAATTGCTCTGTACAATTGGGCGTGACCCTTCGCCGATAGAATTCTGTATCTACTTTTGTTGTTTCTAGCCGTCTGGTCTAATATTACATTCCAGTTAAAAAATTTTCATCCGCAGTCGACCGTGCTGCTACTCGTGCCGATATTGAAGAATCCCAAAACATTATGAATTGGTTGTCAGACATGAATTATGATTTCCGGCATCAAGAGAGCATAAAAAAATACCAAGAAGGAACTGGAAATTGGTTCAGGCAATCCCAGCAGTACAAGAACTGGTTACAGAATGACGGACAGACCTTGTTCTGTCACGGTATCCCTGGAGGGGGCAAGACTATCCTCACGTCTACCGTCATCAAGGAGCTCCATTCCCGTCAAGATAATACCATCGGTATTGCATACCTTTATTTCTCTTATGACCAGAAGCACGACGAGCGAGAGCCCCTCGGGATATTCAAATGTCTACTCAAACAGCTATGCGAGGGACACGTTCCAGTACCCGACGCTGTCAAGTCTTTCTATGCTAAACATAGAAATCGGACACCAGCATCAATCCAAGAGATCGTGGAAGTCTTCCAGACCGTGGCAAAACTCCACGAAAGGAATTTTATTATTATCGATGCGCTTGATGAATGTGAGGCATCGGGGGGCTTTCGCATGAGATTTATCAAGCATATGAAAGCTCTTCAAAAGCAAACGCGAGCAAACATCTTCATGACATCGAGAAGCATTCCAGGCATCTTGGATGAGTTTATAGAATGCCCAAGTCTAGAAGTTAGAGCTAGCCAAGACGACGTGCGAATATTCCTTGACAACGAGATGCCACATCTTGAACTCCTTAGCCTTCTGAAGGGCGAGGCAAGTCTACTGGAAGCGATCAAACAAAATATCTGCCTAACAACGGACGGCATGTGTGTGCTCTATTTATCTTCAAAACAAAAAGCAAAGGGAGAATACCACTGACGGAATCCATAGGTTTCTACTTGCAAGTCTCCTCAACTTACTTGACGGAGCAACAGACAAAGCTGAAATCCGACAGCGTCTTAAGGAGTTGCCTAGTGGGTCAGACGCCTACGGCAATATGTACAAGAGTCTCATGATACATCGGATTGAGAAACAAAAGGGGACTCGGCCATTGTTAGCGAAGAGAGCCCTGCTTTGGATTACTTGCGCTAAGAGACGATTGACTATATCGGAGCTTCAGCACGCACTCGCTATCCAACCTAAGGATCGTGAACTCAACAAAGACGGAATCCCAGAGCTCAGAACCATCGTCTCCGTCTGCTGCGGATTAGTCATCGTGGATTAAGAGAGAAATATCATTCGACTAGTCCATCTCACGGCACAGGAATATTTCAAGGAGTCACGGGGGGATTGGTTCAAAAATGCAGACGGCGATATTACGACCGCTTGTATCACGTATCTCTCATTCCGAATACGTTCCGGTGAAGGGAGCTTCTCTACAGTTGAAGAGAACAAGGAATATAAAAGAGTGTATCCGCTCTACGAATACGCCGCAACTTATTGGGATAAACATGCTCGCGGAGCTGTGGTGTTGGATCAGGACGTAGTGGAATTTCTTGAGGACGAGGAACTTATTGGACTTTTGGCCCCGTTTGTCTTTGAACTAAGGGCTACTCCACCAAGAGGCATGGGAAGATTACACTTAGCGGCATTCTTCGGCATAGAGAAAGCAATCGACGCCTTTCTCTTGCAGACGCCTTATGTGGAAGTACGAGATTGGCGTGGCCGGACGTCACTGTCATATGCCGCCCAGGAAGGATACCACCCTATCGTCGAACGGCTGCTGCAAATAGATAACGTCAATCCAGACGCAAAAGACGATAAGGGAATAACAGCGCTGTTATATGCCGTCAGCCATCGACGCCAATCTATCGTTAAACGGCTGTTTACAATAGATAGCGTTGATCCGGACTTGAAAGACATCTTTGGACGAACGCCGCTATGGTGCGCAGCTAATAGTGGTCAACATGCAATTGTTGCGCTGCTGCTCGAGAGGCCAGTCGATGCAAACTCGAGAGATGTTAATGGCCTGACCCCACTGCTGACTGCGGTATCCGAGGGTGATGAGACAGTCGTACAGCTCCTTCTCAACTCAGGCAAAGTGGATGTTAATTTAGCAGACAACTATGGGAGGACGCCATTATTGAGCGCTGCTCAGGAAACGAGGGCGTATATTGTACGGTTACTTCTCGACTCAGGCAGAGTTGATGTTAACTTAGCAGACGATGAAGGTAGGACGCCATTACTGTTCGCTACTGTCCTCGGGGATAGAGAAACTGTACAGCTACTTCTCGGTTCAGGAAAAGTTGATGCTAACTTAGCACATGGTGATGAGACCACGCCATTAATGAGTGCTGTTATGGGGGGGAGAACCGCAATTGTACGGCTACTTCTCGATTCAGGACAAGTCGATGTTAACTTAGTATCTGATGAAGGGTGGACGGCCCTGTGGTGGGCCGAATCTGAAAAGATGCAGATAATTGTCCCCGAGAAGCGAGAGGAGATTATTCTGTTGCTTCTTGCGGCAGGAGGCGTCGCTATAGGACCCGTCGGGGACGAATGGTAGATAGAAATACAAAGCTTTCATGAATAGTCTACATAGATACATAAAGGGTAGCAAGGTATCTACTTGCTTGTCCAGAGCTGAGAAATCAGCGGGTCATCTTGACTGCGGAAAGCGAACCGAGAACGAGATGAATTAGCTAGGCACCTATCTACTAGTTACTGACCTAGTGATGGCCATGCTTTGTTTTGATGTTCCGTGCGAGCTAACTGGTCGCAAAGACCTCAGACGCTCCTCGTTTTGTTGGAACCTTCTTTATTAGAAGCAATATGTATCCATACGCGTGTATCCCAACCCTCCTTTTCCGTACCTGCTCATACATGAGAAGAACAATTACGTATTCCCCCATCAGGGTAGTTCGACCTCGCGGCCCGTCAGTGTGCTTTCTCGCGCGGCTTCCAGGATACGCAATACATCTCGAGCCTCAGACGCCGGCACAGGCACAGGACCCTTCCCTCGAAGTGCCTCGCCAAGCAGCTCATAGATCCTCCTATAAGTCACCGGCTCGACATTAGGGCACACTTCCTCACGCATCTGGCCGTCTTCACCAACAGTAATGAGCCGTCCATGCCATTCCTCTGAATCCCGCCCGAACTGGGCGTCAGTCGTCTTCATGCCAGCCTTCAGCTGGTCCTCCTGCGCATCTAACCCAGCCTTGTGATAACTCCCCTTGGCCCCACGCACCCAGAACCGAGGCTGCTTCGTCTCAGCGCTCAACACCCCCATGCGGGCATACACGATGAGCCCCGAGGGGTAAAACAACTGGATACTCGCGCTATCCGGCTCGACCCCGGGGTCCACAGCGCTAAGAATCCGTCCTTCGCGCTGATTCACCAGCTTCGCAAAGACGCTGCGCGGCCGCCCGAAGAGCACATACGCCTGGTCCACGAGGTGCGTGCCGAGATCGTACAGCACGGACCCGCCCTTGGCGATGCTCAGCTCGCCCTTCCACGACGTCGGCTTGTCGGCGCGGTAGCGGTCGAAGTGCGTCTCGAACTCGTAGACGCGCCCCAGCACGCCGTCCGCCAGCAGCTTGCGCACCGTCAGGAAGTCGCTGTCCCAGCGCCGGTTCTGGTACACGCAGAGCGTCAGGCGCTTCTCCTCTGCGAGGGCGATGAGCTCGGCGGCTTCTGCGGAGCTGGGGACGAAGGGCTTCTCGACGAAGACGTGCTTGCCTGCATTGAGGGATTGCTGGGCTAGAGGGAAGTGCGTCTCTGGTGTTGTGGTGAGGACTACGAGGTCTAGGTCTGCGTCCGCGAGGAAGGTGTCCATGGACTTGAAGTGCTTTAGGTTGGGGTAGTCTTGCGGCGCAGAGGACTCCGGTTGGGGGTTACGCTGTAGAATGGAGTGAAGCTTGAATGCTGGCGTGGTGGTTATGAAGGGTATGTGGAAGATTTTGGCCGACATGCTGGATATGAAGTGAGTAAGTGAGTTCTAGTTCTAGACGGGTGCATCATAACCATGTGATACTGGATAGTGTGAAATGACATGTTTCCCTTCAGGGGCTAGTAATTGACTCTTGAAAAGGGAACTTCTGGGTGTATAATATGAAAGAGAACTGAGAACTTACCCATAACCGACGACGCCGACATTGAATATCTTCTGGTCCGTTTGCGCCATTGCGATTTCGTGAGGCTAATGGTGATGGTGGGTGGCGATGAGAGGTGAGAGTTGTAAGTGAGGGGTGTCAGCGATGAGGGGTAGTTCAGTCTGGAGAGCAAAGATGTTGAAAGAGACTGAAGAGACGTGGGAATAAGCCTCCGTTATATAGACGGAAGAAACGACCAGCGTATGTTTGAACGGATATGAATCTCAGACTCTTGAACGCGAGTAATGTCGTGTTAGAGATGTGTTAGTCAATCTAGATAGTTGACTGATGAAGCTGTTGATGGGTCTGTGGATACCACAGCTACAAGAACTGTTATAATTGCCGCATTTGGTAAGGCGCCTTGCCCTCCACCGTGATCGTATGGCTGGTATGCATACTGGCATACTGGCATCCTACAAAGATCAAAGAGTGAGGCGATGAATAAGCAGGCAAATAAGTTACGTATGAAAATGATATCGACAAATTAAGGATTGTCTGATTTTACTTCGTGCCGATTTTTCACAGATACCCCCTCTTGTCTACACTAGATGCAAAGCTATTTGAATCCAACAAGCTTGAGTAACATATATATAGTGTTAAGTAAGCCGATTTCATACTATCTACGTTGTGTGGAGTTGTGTGGAGTATTTGGTAGATCATTATGGGTTGAATAAAAACTGGAATCATAGTTTGAACCTTGCTTCTATAAAATAAGTCGCCTTCAATTTCTACCGAAAACGATAACACAGCAGCTGGTAATGAATGAACAGGCTGTTGTCGGGCTTAGTAGGTATTCTTTCCCGTTTTGGGAGTGTCCTGGACAATACCGGCAAGCAGCTCATGCGGGGCTAATCTGTGGGGTATTCTACTTCGGTAGTGGAAGACCGGGGCTTCCTTTTCCTCCACTGCTTTTCTTTTATTCTATCGTCACGATGCATTTGCTGTGTAGTTGGTATGCTCATCGTTGCGACATGCGACTCCTGGGCCCCATCATTCTCCCTTTTCTCTCGGCTAACAGTTCAAGAGAATAGTTAAGAGCTACCATAGCATAGTCTTTACAGAATCCAAAGCGATAACTACAGAGAAGAGCGGGCGGGATACGGGATCATAGACCATGGGTTAAGCATCGCGAATTGCATCACCTCGCCCCTCGCCTTTACCTTCGTTCTCACTCTCGCCGCCATTAGTTGAGCATCCCGTCTTCTCGGCGACAACAAAGTGGACCGAGGAGAATGCGACGTCTCGTTGGCTCCTCGTTGCCTTGCTTCATCACTTCCCGATATCTACCTTGCACCGGTTACCAAGCATCATCACGAGTATCGCCAGAGCATCTGAAATATGCTGCGCTCGTCGGTCCTTAACCGCTTGGGCTCTGTGGGCCGGCTGGATCACGTACGAAAAGCGACAGCACCATCATCACTTTCGGCTTCCCCTTCGTCTTCGGCTTGGCCCCGGCCTCTTGCCCGACCCTTCTCGGCCACCGCCTGTCTTCGCGAGATCCTCGATGCCTCCGCCCTGCCGCCGAGAATCCAGCCAAAGTACAGACAAAGCGCCACCTCGTCGCTCTTGTCGCTGCAATGGCCCGAGCCGCCGCGAAATGTCTTGATCATCCCCAAGTTCCGCGCTCCCCACGTCACCCAGTCCGCGGTGGCCTTCGCCAAGCACGTCCACCAAGAATATCCTGACGTCAATCTTGTCTTCGAGCGTCGCGCCGCTGCTCAGGTCCACGAGTCTCTCCCTTTCCCAATATACACAGCCGATCCCTCGGCCCTGCATGACAAGACTGATTTGGTCGCCACCTTGGGCGGCGATGGCACCATCTTACGCGCTGCCAGCCTCTTCAGTCTCCATTCGTCCGTACCTCCCATGCTGTCCTTCAGTATGGGCTCGCTAGGTTTTCTGGGGGAATGGAAATTCGACGAGTATAAGCGCGCCATGCGCCAGGTGTATATGAGTGGTAGCCGAGTTGCTGCGACCGATTTGCAGGACCCTCATACGCAAGCTGCTGTCAACCGTGCCCTTGAAGATGAAGAGGGTTTCCCGCTGCATGATGCTTGGAGCCATGTTCGTGGAAAGTCCATGGGCCTTACACGATCCAGCAAGGTCCTCCTCCGACATAGGCTCAGGGTGGGGGTATACGATGCCAATGGTGTGAATATCAATGGCCAACTAATACCTACGTCGACAGCTGAACCCCAACAGCATCTTCCTTCGGCATCGCCAGCACGCGAGCCGTCAAGCGGGCAGAAGGAGCCCATGACGAAAGCCCTCCATGCTATTAACGAACTCGTCATTCATCGAGGACCCAACCCCCATCTTGCCATCATCGATGTTTACGTGAACGGCCGCTTTCTGACCGAGGCGGTGGCGGATGGGATACTGGTCAGTACGCCTACAGGTTCCACAGCCTATTCGCTGTCTGCCGGCGGCAGTATTATGCACCCACTCGTGAAGACACTTCTCATCACCCCCATCTGCGCTCGAAGCCTCAGTTTCCGACCCCTCGGCCTACCCTTGAACTCCAAGGTCGTTCTGAAACTCAGCGAAAAGAACCGCGGCAGGGAGCTAGAGGTGAGCATCGACGGAAAACGCAAGACTGGCGTGACTATTGGGATGGAGATCCGCGTAGAGGGTGAAATGGTGGGACGAACACCAGACGGGGGCTGGGCTGGCGGCGTCCCCTGCGTTATCCGGTCCCCTGCGAACGGGAACCCCACCGAGGACGACGACGGTTGGGTGGGTGGTCTTAACGGCTTGTTGAAGTTCAACTATCCTTTTGGTGATGCTTAGTTGATTTTCCCGATTTATTTATGTCGATTATCCCATCTTATCTAGCCGATTATTCTGTTTATTCGACCAGCGCTTCTATATATTACTAGTAAGCGTGGAATTGGATTGTTCTTTGTCTGCGCTTAAGGAAGCGAGGTCTCTACTTGTTGGCAGATTAATTATTGTCACAGGCCATGCGAAATACAGCTAGTAGGTATTCATCGCTAATTCCTGGCGAGACGCTCAAAACTTGATTCTGTACACTGTTGGATTAGCATAATTGGCGTGTCGGGTGAACTGCCAAGCAAGCGGCGTCTGCTCGTAGTTTCACAAGTGACATCGCCAGTGGAACGCCATGATTCAGCTCTTTGTTCGAGCTGAGCAGTCGCGCTGAATAGAATCGCTACATAAATAGCCTCTGTAGAGTCTATATCTTCGAATCGTGACATCTGCTCCATTTCTGGCAACACATTGCTTCATCACGAAGTTAAACAACGTCCACTCACTATAAGTCTTACAAACATTGAGATACTAGCCTCGCCCCTTCACATTTCAGCTATACAAAATGGATTTCGTCAACAAACTCGCTGGCGGGGAGTCGAAAGATGAGAACAACAACACCACTGCGACCCAGAATCAACAAGAGTCTTCAGGAGGCATCATGGGTAAATTGAACTCTGTTGCCGGCGGCGGCAAGGACAGTGAGAAGAATGAGGACGCTCTCGATAAAGGTTTGTCACCCTTCAACTCTATGCTTGGTTTACCTTGCTTTCCTTTCTTTTTCTTCATTTCCTGTCCTGAATTGGCTATATTGCGCGCTAATTGTGATGACCTATGTGGATAGGCATCGACTGGGTCCAGGAGAACGTCCTCGGCCAGGGCGACCAGAGCAACGAGAGTGCCGTGGAACAGGCGAAGGACGAGCAGATCTCTGATTTTGTGAGGGACCAGTATAAGAAGACTACTGGGTCTGAGATCCCTGTTAAGGATAAGGAGCGATTCTAGGAGATTTTCAGACGACGTTGCTGTTCAACGGGTTCGGTTGTTCAATGGCAGGAGAGTCGCGCCACTGCCTGTAGTGGCTGTTAGTCCTTGGGGATATCGGGGACTTGTTGTGGGTGTTTATGAGACGTGTTCATCGTCGTCCTTGAGCGCGATCCAGATGGATATTGCAGAGTAGTTCGGAACATTAGTTCGAAGGGCATGCAGATAACTAATATTAACATGGAACCAAGCCTATGCGTAATCAGTCGATAGGGAATGATGGTGGGAATAACAGGTTCAGTCGTAGGTTTCAAATTTATGTGAAGATTAAATGTCAAATTTCTATCTAGGATATAATAAGGAGTGACTCGCCATCAGTCTCATGTAACAATCATAACAGACAAAATATGTCTTGAATCCGACCATATCATGTCTATACCCAACATACCCCCATCAGGACATCATAGTACAAGTGGAAGTCCAGCAATCAGCCCAGCGAGAAGGGGACCAGCAGCAGCCTTGGCATTCAGCGCGCCAGCCATGGAGTCAGGCGGGGCCGTAGACGCCACAGGAGGGTTTGTGATGGTAGTTGTGAAGGGCGAAGTCCCGCTCGAGGTCTCAGTCACTGTGACGACACCTCCAGCAGAGCTTGTAGAAGATAGGCTGGCAACAGTGGTGGTGCTCCCGCTAGTGGGATCTACATGAACTATCAGTATTACAAGTCTCATTAAGCGCAGTAAATAGACAAGGACTACTCACAAGGACCATCGGCATCGTTGAAGTCCCAACCGCAATCATCCATGAGGTCCGCAACGTCGTTGTCGTCGGGATCAGACCTTCCGTGGTCCTTGACGCAGCTGGCGCACTCGGTTAAGCGCGCCATGGAATCTTGAGCTCCGCAGACGCAGGGCGTGTATTCGTCGTCGTCGCTCGTTTCTCGATCGCAGCGCGCACTTAGGTCGATGGTGAATTGGCACGCCGGTAGACAGGCGCTTGGGACATCTGATGCCGTCACGTCGTTCTCGGCGGCGCCTAAGGCCGCGACGCTGAGTAGGACTAAGGCCGTTCTGAACTGCATATTGATACTCTAAGGTGTTTAGTGGGAAAATACGTTGTATAGACCGAGAAAATGTAGCTGTATGTGTTTTATTGGCAAAGTGATGGTGATGATATTGTAAATTTGTGTAGCAGCATCGAGGGACTCGACGCGTTTAAATAAACGACAAAACCTCGACGAAGAACGACGAACATTCTGATAGCACATTCCTGACGCTATTACGTAGTGAAGCCTCCTCGACGCGTTCGTTGCTGAAGCCATCCTGCCACCTCACGCTCCGGACACCGCAACCGCCTTGGCAAAGCGGCAGTCGAGATCACGATGCGCCAAATTCTGCGATAGAGCCGCAGCATAGCAAGGATCACTCTCCGAAAAGAACGAATAAGGCGACTGTATATCTCGCAGCCTTTGATAATGCGGGTAGAATCATGGGGCATCGACAGACACAGCCATGATTATCTAGCTGAGCCAAGAGTCTTCCCACGGTAACTCATCTCACTACTGTATGTACTCCGTAGCTCACCACTCAATTCAACTGCCAAGGTGTGATGAGCCACTACCATGACCTCTGATACTGAGGCATAGGTATAACAAGATCCACTATGCCTGCGTCTATATGCCGCAAATATTCGCTGGTGACGGATCCCAAAGTATTTGGTATCCGTCTTGAAGGGATATGTACATTATGTTGTAGGCTTCACATATGTGTGCCACGAGCTCCCATATTTCTCAGATGAAGCATCTGTCCGCTAGTTAATAGGTGAGACTTATGAACGAAGTGAGCAGAGGTTTGAGATCTGGGGATCACTATAGCTTGGTGTAGTGGAACAGCGGGAGGAATGCCGACCGTAGCTCTTCTTCTTGGCAATACTGCCTAACATCCAGATCGTGAACGTAATTAACACTGCGCCATGACACAGTTCCAAGACGCTGTATTTGGCAGAAGACATTCTTCGAATCTGTAGAGTACGTGTATATGCTTGGTCTTTATTAGCTGCATGATCACAGCAAGATATTCAGCTGAGCAGGCCAACGTGAAGCCACTAGACCTCTTGTGGCTTCAGACAGCAACACAGCCACTGGATCTACGCTGCAGCAGCAGTTATCCATGCTGACTAGAGGCTCGGCCCATTAGCCCGAAAGCAGATCTGTGATCCGAGTTCGGGTTAGGCTCCGGCGGGTAGAGATGTCTACGTCAGCTATGCGTAGGTATAAGTTCCTAACTAAAGTCTTGTATCACAGCTCGGCGCTGTAAAGCATCGGATCGATGTAGATTCTTTAAGGAATTGAAACTTTCAAAAGTCAGTTATAAGTCAATTTGGCTTATATAAGAGACATGATCGGAGGCGTCACGTCGGGTCCAGCGTGAACTACTGGCCCGAGCTCATGTATCGCTTCATCCGAACCCGGCAGCTTTAAGGTATAGAGATCCAGGGGCATGTGATTTTACTCTACGCCAGATCCTACCATATGGACATCATAGTTATCTCAATGTTCCAAGCCATGAGCGACCGACAGCAAGAATTGAGGCGATAATGTTTCTTAACCAACACTCTAAGCGCTATCATAGCTTGGAAGAAAGGAAGCTCAAGACATAGCATTATGTTTTCTGTTTTTGCCATGAGAGCGGTAATTAGTGAACTTCGGATGCGTAAGTGCGGGTGCAGGAAGTTAGCCGTGATGTAACAATCACTCGTCTTGACTATGCCCACACGCAATAATGACCTTCTTTGTCAGCGCATCAGATATTATAAAGCACGGAAAACTCTCTAACTGGTATACACAGTAGCACCGTACTAGAGCGGTACTCCACGAACATTAGCAAGCAAGTGGTGTATATGTATGGAAATGAGAAGAAATGGGACGAGATACCTAACCGAGCCCGCTTGTATTCCAAAAGCTAGACCTAATTCCATCATCGATTGATTAGATAATCTCTGCTACACGTTACGAGATCTAATCGCGAACCGGGGAACTTGCCTTTTACAGTATACTTGCCTCACTATCTTCCTGAATTGGCTAGATAGGATCAGTAAGCAGCGTACCGTAGTGCACAGAAGGAAGCCCCTAATGTAGGCGGCGGCTTGTTTCCCCTCTATGACATTATCTACAGACCCCTGTGACGATGGCGCCATAGAAACATCATTACACTCAAGCGGATGGTAGGTATCGTAGCAAGCGGAGTATAAAAGCATCCCTGACGGGATCCTGATGAACGCTTACAAGATTCGTAAAATCTCGATCAAAGAGCCGTCGTTATTGATCTTGCCAAATTTTCATAAAGGTGCTGTATACACCTGTTGAATTACTGACATTATTGCAATCGCAATCGCTGGACTCTCGGGATCAAGAACCACAAGCCACCATGAGAGCCGCTCTTCAAGTGATGGCTATGGCCATCGTCGGCCACGCTTTGGCCAATGATATTAAATTCGTTTCGGACCCCGGCGTAAGCATACTTCCATCATGTTTTATATTAGTTCTTATTTTGTCTTCTTTCCTTCACAGTCATCGACCGTCTGTTGACACCAGTGCGTCAGGTTTATGGGCCCCCGCTCGAAGTTGCTCATGCATATTACGGACAGTGGCCGACTGGTAGGCTCGCTCTGTTGTTCTAATGCAACGACTTTGAATGTACTAATGTCTAGCGAAGGAGTGACGGTATCTAGTACTGGGCGCATATTCTCGAATTTCCCGGGAGGTAATCTTTCCCAAAGCAAGTCGGTGTTGCCTGCATGATACTAATGTACCACCAAGGTCTGGACGCGGCGAACGTTTACAATGGCTCCAACAACGTATTCCAGGTTGGTGAGCACACCTCCCTTACCACGGAGAAAGCGTATCCCAGCTTAGAAATGAACCATCCTCCCGGAGGTGCTATCAATTATACCACCACGCCGCCAAGTAAGCACCGTAGAGTACCCTTGCCGTCGAGTGCCCGAAACTAACATAAAGAGTAGCTTCAGCGAACTATCAAGACTACTTGATAGGTGTACAATCTGTGGTGATTGACGCTCTAGATCGTTTGTGGATTCTTGATACAGGTCGTGTTATTGGGCCTGACGGCATACTGTTGAATGCTGCATATGGGGGTCCTAAGTTGGTTGGTGTAAACCTCACAACCAACGAAGTGTTTAAGACCATTGTTTTTCCTCCTGAAGTGGCATATCCAACCACCTACCTTAATGACATACGCTTCGACCTTCGCGCTAGTGTGACCGAGTCAGGCCAGGGTATCGGATATATCACCGACAGCAGCTTCGAAGGTCGCAACGCTATTATCGTTGTCGACCTTGGCACCGGTGAAAGCTGGCGTCACTTAGGCTTGACAGACTCTGTACGCAGCGAGTCGCAGTTCATCTCTTTCATATGGGGCCAACCTACCTATTACACGTCAAGCAGCAGCAGTCCGATAAGCACAAACCCTACAGGCGCCGATGGCATCGCGCTCTCAGCAGACGGTGAGACGCTGTACTTTGGACCGTTCGCGTCGCGGTACCTGTATAGTGTCCCAACAGCACGGCTTCGAGCCAGAGGCCCAACTAGCGAGCTTCTAGCACAGCAAGTATGATCACTCCGTTCCAGTCCCTACACGTCTTTGCCCGTACAAATATACAAGTGGCAGATTATGAGATCTTCGCCTTCCTGACCCGCGATATCAGGAACTCCAGGGTGAACGCTAACATCTCTCTGTAGTCCGTTGTCAATCGCGGCCAGAAGGGCGCCAGTGATGGTTTCGAGACAGACAGTAACAATTTGATCTATATTGGCAACAACGAATTGAATTGCATAAACATATTTAACCCTGCCAATGGGACCACGTACCCTTTCGTACGAGATCCAAGGATCAATTGGGTGGACACGAGTATGTAGAACTTGCATTCGCACGCTTCAGTCCCGTCACGAACAATGTTGAGTGCTAACGACCCATGTAGTGTCTGTTGCTACGGATGGTTACCTGTACTTCACATCGAACCAAATCTTCTCGGACCCGAAGACACGGCCATTTGCATTGTTTAAGGCGCCATTACCCAATGGGGCGACTAAGGTCCCTTATGCGTCGTAATGACTTCGATCGGGCCAACTTATAGCAAGTAGATACGTATCCGAAGAGTAATGATAAATTTATTTCTTCATAACTGTTGTTGGCGAAGTCGTGCTACACCTCGAATTCTGAGTCCGTACAAGGGACCGCCCTCCGTATCTATCCACTCTTCTTCCACTCTTCTCCTTTCCCGGAGGTGCTACCCAGAGAATAGTCTTTTGGGCAACTCACTTCCACGCAAGAATTTCGGACTGCAACCCGGCGAACCAGGCATCTTCAGTCTCGGCCCATTGATTCACGGCATGGATCGTTGCCTCGATCTCTTCCTTAGTAATACCAGCGTCTAGCCAGCTCTGGTAGAAAGGGTCTTCTGGTTGTAACTGACCGGCGGCACGCCAGGCCAACCATTTTCGAGCCTGTAGCCCGGTAACCATCATAGTCCCTGCGCCAATCTGGACCTTGCCACCATCGACATCAAATCCAACCCGACGAAAGAAAGCCGGTAGGCTCTCCCATGTGTCTTCCACTCCCTCCGGAGCTCCCTGGCGCAATACTTTACTGAGATTCTCTGTCCACAAGTGATCGAGTTGCAGACGTTTAGGGTAAAAGGCGCTTGACAAACCGTTACGTGAAGCTAGTATGCCCCCGGGTTTGAGGACGCGTCGCATCTCCTCTAGTGCACGGCGAGGGAGATCTGGCGGCGGAATGTGTCCGAGGACCTGAGAGCAGTAGACGATATTGAATGTGCCATCTGGGTAGGGAAGTCCTTCTAGGACGTTGCCTTGCACGAAATGAACAGAACCCGGCCCTTCCGTAGGGACAGCTGCCTCGCTCGCTAATTTCTTAGCCCTTTCTAGCACGTCCGGTGACATGTCCAGACCGATCACAGTGCCTTCAGGGGCATATTTGACAAAACCGGTTGTGATGGTGCCCGGTCCACAGCCGACATCAAGGATATGATCAGTCTTCTTGATATGCGGAATGAGGAAAGCAGCATTTGACTCTGCCGTGCGTTTTTCGTGAGTCGCAGTAGTACAAGCTGAATACCCCTGCTTGTAGTTGTCTGACTGCTTATCATGAGACATGATTGCTGTGTTGTGTGGTTGCTCGGTAGATATATATGAGGAAGCGATAGAAGGAGAATTCGACTTATTGCAGATACTAGGGTAAGTGAACAGTGGCATCGTAAAGACGGCTTTCTCGCTCTCATTTATATAATTGTCACATCTTACACAGATAGCAAGATCTTACCCTGTTCCTCAGCAATTGGGGAGTGACGATTGTGTCCTTCACTCGAATCAGAAATGTGCGATGTATACGAAGCTGTCCCTTTCCTTACCCTTGTCATCATTGCTTGATATTACGTCGCGATTGGATCGGTGAACCTGATGCGTAACTCGGTATAAATATGAGAGTGACTGGGTTATGATTGGAAGAAAAAGGTCAGTTAGGGACATCCTACTCTCGTACTTCGTTTATTTCCTAAAAAGGTCACCGCCCGTTGCATCTGATTGGATGCTACAACCACTTACATGTTACCAATCGTCCCGCTATCCGGCATATCATTATAGCGCATTTTCCACCATATGCAATGGAACGCTTGCCTCATTACTTCGCATGCGACGAAATAAGGGGACGACGTAGCCGAACCTAATATTACAGCCTCAAGGGGTGGCCCGGTTCCTGTATCCTCTTGGCATATTTCGCATCGAAGGTATGATGGAAGGCCGACAGAACCCGGCCCATAGGCCCCAGGGGACCTTTCTATTCGTTGTCAATGGCGAACCTTCGGCGGAGGCACCCACCCAAGATCAGCATCGGGGTGATCACGGGGAGAGACCGGGGAGGAGGCGGCCACACTATAAAAGCCGCCGTGGCTGTCTCGTCTGCAAACAGCGACGGGTTAAGGTTAGTCGCATATGAGTATCGACAGCTTGTCTATACCTGTGTAGACAATAGAGTGGCTTGCAAGGGCCCTGTGAGCTCACTGGCTGACATATCATTATATAGTGTGATGAACAATTTCCCTGCTCCAACTGTCTGAAGAGACATGAGAGATGTATTCGCTCCAGCTCAGCGGGGAGCAGACACAATGAATTAAGGACACACGTCTCGCCATCCCCCAATCCATTCGTAGTGGATGACACCAACATAAATCTCCTTCATTTGGAGTTGTTTTCCCATTTTCAAAGGGACCTTGTTGACACACTTGCCTTTTCGGAAATCTGGCAACGGGTACTGCCGTGGTCGTTTCAGGTGTGATTTTATCTTCCTTCCCAATCGCTGCCAATAGAGAGGGCGATCACCAGACCGTCGCAGTAGGGGTATCGCTCTAACTCGGACCGGTACACCAGGAACCTTATATCATGTGTCCCATCCTTTGCCTTGCTGCGATACACCTGTCCATCCTGCGACCCCAGTCTCCCCGCTATTCGAATGTCGCTGTTCAACTGCTAGGCAAGTCGGCGGCGTTATTCAGCGAAAAGCTATTATGTCCCGTAACGGCACAAAACAGTGAAGCCCTTATAGCAGCTTCCACATTGATGCACTATATATCATGGAGCCATATCGGATTTGTAGAGAAGGGGGAGACGCTTCCTTGCGACGAAAGCGTCAGCTTGTTGACCAGACATCTCTCACACGACCCTCTTCTGCAGCTAAGTTTTGGCGTGCAAGGGATATTACATAAGGCATACCAAGTTCTCTCGGGTAGCGACAGCGTGTTTTTGACCGTAGGGCTTTATAGCCCGATATCTGCGTTAGAGGATGCCATTTTGCAATATGGGGAAGACCCCTTGAGGTTTGTCGACCATTTCATAGGGATCTCAGATGAACATCGCAGCCAGCAGCTACGAATGCATGATAACCGTATCGATCCGAGATCATACCAGACAGTGCCTATCTACTGCCTCTATCCACGCACAAAAAGGTGTAGTGCCTACACAGCGCCGATAATACCACAGGATTCTCCTAACCAGCAGGACGTGGCATTCGAGGCTATCGCTAGGAGGTTATCGCTACTCTGTTGTCTTGCTTCCATGTCGTCAGCTTCTGATGGCTCGTCATCTCAGTTCTTGACGCGCCTTCAACGTGACATCGAACGGTGCTTCTTCTCCTTTCCCATCCATTATAGCCGGACTTTGCGCGATCTCGCTCTGCAGGGCGACTCGAGGGCGCTGATCATGCTCTGCCACTTTTACCGGGCGGGACATATCCTTCTCACAGGCCCGGGAACCTGGTGGGCTCGGCAGAGATGTCGGGTCATCGAGTCTTTGATCTTGGAGGATCTGACTTCTAGAGGGCTGGACAGGCAGGTCCTAGGTATGGGACTATAAGCCCTTCATCCTCGAGTGATATCACTTGTAGGTCGTCGGATTAATCCTTCATATGATTCATAGTAGATAAGACTGTATGTACAGGTGAGATTAATCGCAGGATACTCGGGCTCCACGAGCTAATGGCAGTTGAAAATGAGACACACGCAAGATCCCGATCATCTGCCATAACCGTAGTGGCTTGCCCTGAGGCTTAAAGGAGGTATTCATCAGTTGCTCACCAGGTACGCCCCGCGGGCGCAGAGAGTCGCCTCTAGCAAGAAATTAAATCTCTGATGAGACGTCAATCGTCCGTTCCGTCTCGACTGTGATGAGAATTTGATCCGAGTACTGGTGTCTAAGACTAGAATGTTGGTTGTTATCAGCCACATCCTTGCGGCCTTGACGACGCTGCGGACGGCCTTGAAGGAATTAGCATTAGTATATGACGGCCAGGTCTTAGATCCTGTGAAGAGAACATACGCTCACACAGTGCACTGAAGTCACTCCATCCCACCAGCGCAAAAGGAATGGTGGAGGACGAATCTTGAGGGAAGCAGTCGGGATCATGGCACTCCTAACATGCGACTAGAGCGAACCTCGTACGGCGGGAAGACGAGATATACTAAGCTCAGTCCCGAGCTATCCCATCTATTGAGTCGATATACGGAAGAAAAGAAGACTACCCTTCATCAGCTGGCACTGGCGTCCGTCGCGATGGCGAGGCATTTACACCGCAACGACACCGATATCGTACTAGGTGCCCCCTATCTCAACCGCGGAGCAGGGGACATGAAACAGTTGGTCTGTTTCGTGAACCATTTTCAATTCGCATCAGGTACGAGTATAGTCCAGCTATTGACGGAGCAGAAGATCTCAAAGCCACAGTACAAGAAGCGGGCTAGCAGGCCGTTTCTCATGCTATCCTCTGGCACCACATCAAAACCACCGGTGCCGACCAGGACAAGACTACGCTATATCCTTACCATCCCTTGTTTGACATCATAGTCACTTTCCACGATCACCGCAAAAACTCAAGGAATAAGTGGACGTCGATCCAGGGGCTTGAGCCAATAATCACGTACAGCAAGGGGTCTAAGTTTCTGCTTCTTGTCGAGTTCAGTGCTGTGGAGGATGGCGTCATGTTGCTCCGAATGGAGTACGATAATGAATGTATTCTGGAGCGCGAGATAGAGAGGGTGCAGCAGCTGATCATTGCAGCCATGAGCATGATCCTGGGGGGGCGCGGCTGTTCCGAAACTGAGAAAGCCCATCCAAACTTTAGTGTCACATCGTGAAGCGCATATTGACACATAAGTGAGAAGATACCAACAGCCTGAAGCGCATTTCAAGAATAAGTATACGAAGAACGGTCTTCTGGATCATTATAAACACTACAGTCCCATAAGAATGGTCAATGAGCAGGCGCAGCATGGACGAGGCACACTCTGGTTCTTCATCAGTGTTCGACAAAAAAAAGCAAGACCGATCTATAGGTCAAATGAAAGTACAACCTATCTCCAATTTTATTACCGTGACATCAAGATCAAAGCTGGTGGGAGATGGAAAGGATGCGATGAACCCGATCCTATATGCTCGAGGGGCCGAAGTTTACCAGGGGCAGAGAGTCACTGCAACAAGAAACCACCCATGTGCCCAAATACTGACCAAACTTTACCACTTTAAACATCGATTAAACAGGGAAATAGGATAGAATTAAGAAAACTACAGCCTTTAAATACTCAAGTTCTTTAAATCTTTTGATTTTTCTATTTTATATGTTGAAGGATGGTTGTTTGAAATAGTAGTGTATGTGGTGTAGGGGAAGAAGGTAGTCTAGGTGGGATGCAAGTAGGGGCATGAAGTGCGCTAAACCTACCTAGGCAAAATGCGTACCGTGGGGGTCATGTCATTCATGGGGTGTGGGGTGTGGGGTAAAGGAGAAACGTCATGGTTCTCTACATAATATCTTCAACAGACGGAATAAAGCGCCGAATAAACATTAATACATGAAGTGGTGTAACAGGGCTTAGCTCCCCCAAGAGAAAAATGATGAACTAAAGGGGATTGTATTAGATATAGATAAATATGATAAATACCTGCCAACCTATGAAAGGATAAATAAATCCGTCTTTCCGATTCGGACCAACCCCGCCCGAAGCTCAGGTGTGCTACCTTTATGACATCTGATAGTAGCAGGCTATAGTTATAAGTCCAATGCTCTTTATATAATTCATGATACCGTCATCTTCTGAAATAGATGCCAATATTTAACTAGGCACCACCAGTCCCCGTGCTCAGGACTGAATCAGCCCAAGTAAAACTGGAATCACGAAAAGCGTGGTGGCAAGCCCTCACACCTCACACCATGTCGGCCAAGCACTTCATCAACGACCCCGCGGTCCTGGTAGACACCGCCTTAGAAAGTCTGACCCTAACAAACCCATCCGTGGGCCTAGACGCGGCAAACAAGATCGTCTACCGAAGGCCCGGCTACGGGCCCTCGCAGGTCTCCATCATCAGCGGCGGCGGCAGCGGCCACGAGCCGAGCTTCGGCGCCTTCGTCGGCGAAGGACTCCTATCCGCCGCGGTAGCAGGGACCATATTCGCGTCACCGAGCGCAGAGCAAGTGCGCAAAGCCATCATGTCGCGCGTCGACGCCGAGAAGGGCGTCCTGATGACCGTCATGAACTACACGGGCGACGTGCTCAACTTCGGCATGGCCGTCGAGAAGGCCAAGGCCGCGGGTCTGCAGGTCGAGATGCTCGTCGTCGGCGACGACGTCGGCGTGGGGAGGGAAAAGGGGGGGAAAGTTGGGCGGCGCGGTATTGCGGGGACTGTGCTCGTGCATAAGATCTCCGGGGCCCTGGCTGCGCAGGGGGCGTCTTTGGATCAGGTTTTCAAAGTCGCTAAGCTCACGGCGGAGAATCTGATTAGTGTTGGGGCGAGTCTCGAGCACGTCCACGTCCCTGGTAGAGCACCTCTCGATCCTAAGGCGGAGGGAAGCTTAGGTGCTGATGAGGTCGAGGTGGGAATGGGCATTCACAATGAGGCGGGATCCGGGAGGGCTAAAGTTGAGCTTCCTGAGCTGGTGAAGACGATGCTATCCCAGCTGCTCGACAAGAACGATAAAGATCGAGCGTATCTCAATGTGAACTCGAACGAGGTGGTGCTACTAGTGAACAACCTGGGCGGTGTCAGCGTTCTTGAACTGGGAGGCATCACCACGGAGGTCGTCAAGCAGCTTAGGGAATGGGGTATCCGGCCCGTGAGAATTCTAAGCGGCACCTATATGACAAGCCTCAACGGACTCGGGTTCAGCATAACCCTGCTCAACGTGGTGAACACCGACATTGGCGGCCCGAGCATGATCCAGCTTCTCGATTACCCCTGTGAAGCGACTGGATGGTCAGCGCCCGTGTCAAAGAACACCTGGGAGGCTAAGAATACGAGTACGCGGGAGGATACCGCCACATCCGACCAAGGCGTGAAACTAAGCGGGCTCAAGGCGGACGGAGCAGCATTTACGAAGGCGCTGGTGTCTGGGCTTGAGGCCTTGATTGCAGTCGAACCTGAAGTTACCAGATTCGACACCGTCGTAGGAGACGGCGACTGCGGAATTGGTCTGAAGAGGGGAGCTGAAGGTACAATCCCTCCTACTTCTAGAAAGAAGTGCATACTGACGGAAAACAGCTGTCTTAAAACATGTCAAAGAATCGCAGACAACGGGTGATCTGGTAGTAGACGTTGCAAATATCGTACCCGTGATAGAAACTTCGATGGACGGTACAGTAAGTACATTCAACCTACTCACCCCCTCTCCTACGACCAAAAGATGAAGCCGGAGTAGCTGCACTGAAACTAATACTTCAATAGTCTGGGGCGCTCTTCGCTATATTTCTTAACGCTCTCGTTCACTCTCTTCGCGAGCTCTCTCCAGGAGAAGCTACTCCGCAGCTTTGGTCGAATGCACTCAAAGAAAGTTGTCAGGCTTTATCGAGATATACGCCAGCTCGACCGGGTGACCGAACGATTGTAGATGCACTGTATCCATTCGTCGACACTCTTGGTGAGTCGGGCGATATCAAAGACGCAGCCATGGCCTCGAAGAAGGCCGCGGAGGGCACCAAAGGAATGCGAGCAAGCCTTGGTAGGGCTGTGTACGTAGGCGGTTCGGGTTTCGAGACCGTCCCCGACCCAGGAGCATTTGGTCTAGCTAGCTTCTTCCTGGGTTTGGCCGGATTGAAGCCCGATGAGGAAGGATGGGAGGAGCTGTGATACAAACGCGTAAGGGAGCACCATGTATAGCATATTTTTTCGAGGATAATAATAGCTAGTAAAATTTTTCTTAATTCATGTATTGACTCGTGGTATCTCTTCCTGACGCCGATGCGAAGCCCTTCAATGAGGAAGCTGGAGTTTCAGCTTCCGTAACAGCTTTTCCTTTTTCACCCTTCCAATCTATGCAAGCAGATCCCGAGCAAGAAAAGGTGTTTCTAGCGGTCCATCGCGGCGGTTGCCGTAGATTTCTATGACCTAGTATCTCCTGGAAGGGCAGGACAACACGCCCTTTAGATACGATGTGATATTTTGCCAACATTTTCCGAATTTCCATTCATGATATTAACTGAGTAGTACAATAATAACCGAATCGCCCCTCAGAAACCTGCAATGAAATGAACAGTTAGCAATCCAACATCTACGCCCGCAAATCATGACACGAAACGACGCATCGGGGTAGATGCAGTACAATAACGCACATTTTGCTAACGAATCGATCCTTGTTGACAGGCCGGCCCTTCTTGCCGTTAGCGAGCCGAGGCGTCTCGGTCCACATCTCCTTGACGTTCTCTAGCACCATGTTGCAGTGGCGGTCGAATGCCTTCACGCGCGCCAGGAGCTTGCGGTTGTTGCGGATCGAGATGAGCACCTGCGTGTGGCTGCGCACGGCGGTCTGGAGGATAGATAGGGGGCCGGAGCCGAATTCATATTCTTCGAGCAGTTGGACCTCGTATTCTCTAGATTGCCCATTCCGTCAGCTAAAATGTCGCAGGTAAATGTGTGAATCAAGTCATCGTGGCAGAGCCAGGTAGGAGATATAGGGAGCGGTGGAAGCGACGTACGTTAACTCGTTTCTTGGCTTGGTGAGAAGCTCCCTGTGAACAGCGCGTTAGTCAAGTACCCCATTGCGATACGATTTACGCGTCACTAACTGAATCTTTGCGTCCGCCATGGTGTCTGCGTGTATATGTCGTGTCTGCCAGGTGGGTGTTGCAGAGGTTCGAGATTGAAAGGGCAAGGCTGAAATCTGAGATATTGAATAGCGGCAGGCTTAATTGATGGGTCCAGGATGCCCAAGGCCGCGTGCTATTCCATAATAACTAGTGGTGGGGTCCACGAGCTGCTGCGCTAGTAGTAATCAGATTAGATTAGGTACCTAGGTACATAGGTACCCCTAGGTCAGAGCTCCAAAAATTTAGGACCGAGGGTTTGCGATCGTTACCGTCGGCAAAGCTCCACCTATGATATCTCTAGCAAGGCCTTCTTTTCTAGGTGTATTTCTGGGTCTTTGCTTGTACTACCCGATGCGCAATTCCTGCATATATACGCATTGAGGCAACAGAATACACAGGCATCTCTAGATGTCTTTCAGATTATTAGTGAGTCGTGGTGGCAGAGCAACAGCTCGTGCTGCCTCCCCGTTTTGCAGAGGTAGCTTCAACATGCCTCTAAGAGCGAAGATCTTAGATCCTTCGATTGGATCTCGAGCCCAGGTACGCCAACCAGGATGCGCATAGATGATTCTTAACACCCGGCTCACCACGCGACGCTCTGTACAGATGTCTACAAGTCCAGTCAATGAGACTATCAGAGAGCTGCCCGGCGACGAGCCTCATGATGTCGTGTTTAATAACCTCTACGGTCTGCGGACCATTGAGCTGAACCGCCCGGCAAAACTAAACTCCCTCAACGCCTCGATGATACGAAAGATAGTGCCACGAATGGTCGAATGGGAACAGTCGAATTTGGCCAACGTCGTCGTCATGAAAGGTGCTGGGGACAAGGCTCTTTGCGCCGGTGGTGATGTCGCAGCTCTCGTACAGCAGAATATGCAAGGACCCGGCGGTCAGAAAGCATCCACAGACTACTTCGCTCTCGAATACAAGCTGAACCACTATATCGCGACGTACAAGAAGCCGTATATTGCCTTCATGGACGGCATCACTATGGGCGGTGGTGTAGGGCTGAGCATACATGCGCCCTTCCGGATCGCCACGGAGAGGACAGTCTTTGCGATGCCTGAGACGACGATAGGTTTTTTTCCCGATGTCGGGGCATCATTCTTCCTACCTCGGATGAACGGAGCTATAGGAACTTACCTGGCTCTCACAAGCGAACAGTTAAGAGGGGCTAACGTTTTCTACTCGGGTGTTGCTACCCACTACCTGCACTCGACCAGTTTGCCAAATCTAGAGTCCCGTCTAGCTGAGTTGCGGTTCAAGGACTACGACAGCATGGAGAAACGGTTAGGCATTATCGACATGACCATCGAGGAATATGCGACCGGATTACCGCCAAAAGAGCCCATATTGCTCGGTGGCGAACTTCGACGGGCCATTGATCGCTGCTTCAGTAAGCCTACTGTATTCGAGGTAATACTCGCTCTGAAGCAGGAACAAGGCCCCACTAAGGAATGGGCGGAGAAAACCTTGCACACTTTGCACCAACGATCTCCTACAGCCGTACATGTAGCCCTCAAGCAGATGGAAGTGGGGCGTCACTGGTCTATCGCGGAGACCTTCCAGAGGGAGCACCAGATTGCTGCCAAATTCATGCGACACCCCGACTTTACCGAGGGCGTGTCGGCTCGCTTACTTACCAAAGAGCGACCAAGGCCAACTCCGAAATGGCAGCCTGCCAGCCTGGAAGATGTGAGCCCGGGAGACCACATCGAAGCGCCATTCTTCCAGACGGATCCAGATCTGCCCAGGCTCAAATTGCTGACGGATCGCGATTATGAGGAGTACCCGTACAAGTTGCTGGGTGTGCCGACAGAAAAGGATGTTGAAAGAGTTGTGTCAGAAGGTACAAAAACACCCAAGGAGGTGATAGAACACTTCGTCACCATGAAGAAGGGAAGACAAGGTATCAGCACGATTGTAAAGGAGATCGTGGATCGGAAAACCATAACAGATGCAGGCGGCAAGGCGATCTGGGAGTTCGAATAGAGTAAATATTCATGAAATAGTATGTTAAATATTGTAAAATAGATGTACGTGATATATACTATTTGGTCAAGTCGCTGCGTGGTGAAGGGTGCAACCGGCTGTCAGCACAGTCAAACCGTCAGCATGGTTGTGTTGACAAACAGGAGTTAATATAGGAGATAAGCAAGATGCGTTAAATGAAAGACCTCGAAATGCTTGGTGTGCTGTGTTTTGAGTCACTCGTCGGCAATAAGATAATTGTGGGGAAACCCCGGCAGTATAAATACGGCAGGACACCCCGGGTTGATAGGAAAAAACAAGGGAAAATCTCACCAAGTTCCTACTCGCAGTTCATGGTGTGAAGAGACAACCATCAGCGTGGGTTTCCGCCTTCGATTCCTATCAGGCGGCCATTCAGTCGACTGAGAGAGAGAGACCACCAGGCAAAGCTCCGGGTGGGGAATGCTCTAAGAGAGGCCCGTGCACCACTCGGCCCCACTAAATATCGTTTCTCCAACCAAGGCTCAAACAAAGCTCAGCTGCAAGGGCCTAGACAAGAGCACTATCAAGGGGTGCAGTGCAGGGGTGTAGGTGCATCTCGACGCTCCAGCCACCCGACCGAGGAAGTGACGTCGGATCGTGCATCTAGCGCCCACGCGCGGGACATTGACGCGCTACAACACCAAAAGCGCAAGCTAGACAGCGCGCATTCCACGCGCGTAATTAACACGCTTGGTACGGAGGTACCTGCATCCCCCCATTAAACCCACTGCTCATCTTGTACCTCAGCAACCAGACAATAGTGGACATTCTGCTGCTTTTGCTTCTACTCCCTCTTCTCATTCATGTCCACAACACCTTCTTCGCCCTGCATTGGCGACAGTCGTTCGACTCAGCGTGCCATATCATTTTGCAATTGGATTGATTGATCGAAGATCAATCCATTTCTGTTTTTTTAGAGAAGGGTTTCGTCCATTTATGCATGGTTTACCTGTGTTTGCTGGCGATCCTGGTCTTTTCAAGACCTGCAAAACACGCATTTCGACGACGTTTGCCCGACCGACCATGAGAGAACCACACAACTGCACAACGGTTCCAATTGATTAATTTCTAATAGCTCATAAAAGTCCTCTCCGTTCATCGCTGAGTTAATCGAACTCTCACAAAAAGGCTGAGAGCGATCATTTCTAGCCAGCCCCGACGTGATCGCCGCTATGGCTCATAACAATGGATCTTGGGGCGGTGTGTCTGCTGCTGGAGAGGAAGCCGGGCCCCAAGTCCGACCGATGAGTTGTAAGAGAAGAGAGTTACTCTTGAGCTCACCCTAGCGCTGACTCCGAGTCTAGTAAAAGTTCATTACACTTTTGATAAAGATAACCAAGAACGCTGCCTGGCCCGATGGCCTCACATTCTTCACATTCAGACCGTTCCAGTAGATGGCCAGACGATCGGAGTAGTCGACTTGGGATTATGTCTCCAGGCGATTTCGCAATGCAGCCCAGAGCTAGCTGGGGACGAAGATAAGGATTACGCTATTTACGCTTTCGATTACTCAGAGCCGGACACGCCCTTGGTCGGCCAGGGTTTGCTGTCTCGAGGACTCAGCCAGGCGCCGGAACCGCAAGAGCCAAAGCTAGTGACAGGACGAGTAACCAAAAATCTTCTTGCTATCTTCGGCAATGGCATTAAGGAAACGCTGGAGGTGAAACTAAAGCTGACCGCAATAACGAAAATTCCCCGGAATGAACCTATGTCACGCCCACATTCCGCTGCGGCACCGATGCCACACCTGGCACCATCTTCATCGGCTCTATCAGACTCGGGTGAATGGGGCTCCTTTGTTCAGTCTCATCCTAATTTGGGTCAGAAGCAACCGCCCCCGCCGATGAATCTCCCCACACTTGCTCCAGCACCTGTGCGGCCCTATCGCTCGGGCTTTGAAGCCAGAAATGATGGCCATCAACACTATCCCCCTCTCCAGCCCGCGCCTAGTAGTCGCCCTGGCTCAGTCGATCCGAATACCAAAGAACGGGGCACACCATCTTTCAGGCAAACTCCGCCGCTTGCCCCTGCGAGGCAAAGCTCTGTCATGGACGAAGCTGCACCGACCCAGTCCATCACAAAACCATCAAAACCACAAAGCCAGTCTCGTCCTAATTCGCGTGCGTCAAGTCGACCACCTACAGGTAGACCTAGGGGGCGCCCACGCAAGAGACCCCTTGCAAGT
Source organism: Xylaria sp. FL0064 (assembly GCA_022593225.1). Classification (NCBI taxonomy): domain Eukaryota; kingdom Fungi; phylum Ascomycota; class Sordariomycetes; order Xylariales; family Xylariaceae; genus Xylaria; species Xylaria sp. FL0064. Next base: position 1,275,804 of record JAJKLE010000004.1, on the reverse strand, counting down.
GAAGGCAATACCTCGGGCTATGAGGATGGAACTGATGGAGACGATGCACCTTCACGGACTAAGAAGAGAGCCACAACGACTCAAGTCGAGCGGAGCAATACAGCCACTTTTGGTTCCACCCAAGAGTCGCTCCGTGTTACTGCTAGCACTTCAGGGTCTCTTCGTAACTTCAGACCAGTTGCCCCGGCTGGAGATGTCCCCTCAAGAAGCCATCTACAGGAGGAGGGTCCTAGGGCACCAACTCCTGTACCGGGGCCACGTTTTTTAGGACATTCGCAGTCCAGACACACGACACAAAGCAACTTAAGCCGACAGTCTATGATGTTTCAACCGGATGATATGCCGAACCAATGCTATCCAGATCTCAACCGCTCGATAAGTCAAGACGCTCGGTCACCAGTGGACTCAGTTGCGCCTTCACCATTTAGTGATGAGCCTAGCCCTGCTGACATTAGCTCATCACCGCCTGTACCGAGGTCGACCATGTATAGCATACAGTCTAGTCCCGCTCCTTCAAGTCCCACCTTGCCACCAATGCGAGCACCTGTCGAACAACCTGATTCTGGATTTATGAGTGGTGGATTGGAGGAAAATCGGCTTGATGATAACAGCTCGAACCAAAAGACAGCCGACATCGCCGCCGTGCCTAACGTCCAGGCCCCGGTAGCAGTCCCAGCAGCTACAAAACCAAAGCCGCGCCGGAGCCGTGCCAAGAAGCAAGAACCCAAGTCCCAGCAAACTCTTCATATTCATACTGAAATCCCTGGACCTCCTGAGCTACTCCCTCAGACCTCAATTTACAACCCACCTCGACCCCAGGGATCTAGAAAAAAGTCAAACGCTGGTACACCTATCCCCGCTGAAACTCCTATTACAGATCTTGGGAATATTTCAGTGCCAGAAGTGACGGAGACAATTGAAACGGGAATCACAGAAGAACAACCACCACCGAATGTGGCACAAACGCAGAATACCATGCCACCTCAAATTGACTTTGATGCTCTACAAACTGCTCTAGAATATCCAGATAGCCAACAATTTCTCGACAGTCTGGAGATTGATGTGAACTCATTCAGTCCAGCTGTTGATGCGCAGGGAAACGACGTTCCACATTGCGGAACCTCGCAAGAAGGGAAAATGGAACCACCTGTTGTACCTACGCCGGCATCTGAACCGTCTGTCGAGCCGGAATTACCGGCGATTCCTGCCAGCGATCCCATTTTATCGCAGCTCTCACAGTCTATGGTTATGACTGGAGGGCCGCATCCTCAAACGGACGCCGTTGACGGCATGGAGACGAAAATGAATAAGAACTACGTAAAAAGACAAGCAATAAAGCAGAAGCTAGAAGAGGCAGTGGCCCAGGGCGAAATGCCGTCTTTTTGCAGCAATTGCGGGGCTCTTCAAACCCCTACATGGCGCAAGATCTGGAAACGGGAATGTCCTGGTGTTCCAGAGTATCACGAGTATTCGGATAAACCCGGTCATGTCACCGCTATTAATATACTCGAGAGAGATCCTGGTGGTAAATCCACCCTATATGAGGTCACCAAGAAATCCCTAGGCCCTGCCGACGACAAGAGTTTGTGGGCTGAGACACTTCTATGTAATCGTAAGTGCGGCGACTGTACTAGCTTGGCATAATATGCATTCTAATAGTTTGACAGCATGTGGTATATGGTTTTCCAAATGGAAGTCGCATCGCCCTCCCGAAAAGTGGGAGAAGGATGAGCAGAGACTGACACAAACGCGGAAGAAGCGAGCAGCCGGTGGCGGAACTTCTCGATCCAGAAAGGGCAGGGCAAAGAGCGATGGTCAGATGACTCTTACTTCAGAAGCATGTATACCAACGGATCCGGCAGGACCACCAGAAGGCGCGCAGTCACCTAAGGAATTGTCTGCGGAGGCGTTGAACGCAGAGCAGGCTGAGAATATCTCTGAAAAGGGTTCCGGGCGAAATCGTAAGAGGACCACCACCGAACCCAGGGATCAAGGATCAACACACTCTCAAGCGTCTCGAGCCAGCGGTACAGCAATGAGCCCCATTGATCTTGACGGAGAGCTTGGTGCAACACGGCGTTTGCTGTTCCCCTCTCCGCGGAAGAATGGCGAACAAAAAGTTCTTGGAGAAGTCGCCGTTAATATCGTGCAAACTGGCCTTAGAGTGGTCGAGATTCCAGACGAGGAGCTGACCGAAAAGAAGAACAACCGTCCTAGAGCCCAAACTCCAGAAGCGCCTAGCAATGATTTCATTGATCTCTTTGGTCCGGCGCCAACTCCGAGACCTTCAACGCCCCCTCCCAAGGGAGCTAGCAGTGGGCCTTTTAAGACGCCAACTCGGCCCACTCCCAGCCATCGCCCCGTTACTAGAAGTGTATCTAGGAGTATGCGATCTACAAGATTCCTCGCTTCACCAAGCCAGGGACATCCGGAGCGAACCCCAACTCGTACACCTTCTCGCACCCCCCGGAAGACACCTCGGTCTGTGTTAGTCTCCGGCGGAATGCGTCGGCGCTCACCCCGTCACCTGCTTCCATCCGATGCTATCGGAGATAGTAGCCTCGGCACGCCATTAACACGATCAATCAACGAGATGTTTTCAAATGCCGACGATATGGTGATGAGCAGCCTGTCGCGTGGGTTTGAGATCGACTTCAGCTCGCTCCCGCACCTCGATAATATCGATCAGCACAGCGACCTCCCTCACTTCGATTTCTCCACGTTATTAGCCACCGATGCCCTAATGACAAGTTCACCACCCGCCCTACGGAGCGGCGATATGCTGGCCTTTGGAGGCAATCTCGAATTCGACATGGAATGCCACCCGAGCCCGACTCGCAAAGCTGGTGCAAAGCAATCCAGCAGCAACGGCGAATTGGCAAGGTATTCCTAGCACGAATTTTCTTTGACGGCGACATTGTATATACCGCACTACCTCGACGCCATGCGAGGCGTGTAGCGCATGACGAAATTTCGGGATTGTTGCTTTACAGGAGTTCACTGGAATGGAGGGACATCCCTCCAGAGAATGGATGGATGGATGGGAAAAGCGGTGCTTCGTATACCCCCATTGCGATCTGAATCTGTTTTTTTCTACTACTGTTATCTTCCACCTTAAGATTGGCGGAGAAACTACTAGCACTGCGCTTAATGCGTGGCTGATGCTTAATGCAATTGCACATCCATACATAGTTCATAGAACTCGTTCTAAAAAAAAGACAAAGAGAGTTGACAACCTGCTACTAGTACCAAGCTTAGACCGTATTGTAATATTATGACTATTATGTGACGATACTCATACCCCTGATCCAGGACACACGTAGTCGTAATGATTATATTGAACTAATCCGTATCTTCTCTAGGTCGTGTCTTCATTTCTCTACTTTCGTATCTGATGAAAAATGCAAAATTACAGCTCTAGCGCCACTTGATACAAAAGCAGTATTTCAGCAGTAATCCCCTACCTTGCTAGTCCTTGTATAAAACAACTACTCTGGGCCGTTTTGCAAGAATACGAATTTACATTCAGTTAGTTTCGCGCATTTTCAAGTAGTCGTAGCAAAGAAAGCAAGGTCACATTCATAGCGTTAGCGGGACATTTTATACACATTAAGTCATGGACCCCAAGGCTCGCATATTGAGTTGATTCTCCACCGTCCGCCTTCGTCTACCCTCATAATAATAGAGCGCTGTGCTGACGATGTCTGAACGTCCCCAAGAACTTTAATCCCGCTCATCACGATATTCAGTAACTCGTCCTCACACGCCCTGCGCTCTCTAAGCTCCACCACGCTCGCTAGACTCCCTGAGCGAGTACGGTAGAGACGCGGTGACCGGGGTGGCTGCGATGACCAGGGTGACTGTGATGACCGTGCGGGTGTGGATTGGGGGGTGTGAGGGGGTGTTTGAATTGGGGAAGGACAACTCAGTTTCCCAGTAGACGATGGGGAACCAAATACGGGCGACACCATTTCTAGTTCATGCGCTGAGATGGCTGAAGCTGAAGAATCGGAGCACTCCGACGGCTCTCTATCTTGGTATTTTAATTGGGACTGCGTAGCCTTAGTAGTCGATTGAGAGGATTGTTGCGTGGCTTGATCAATAGCAGGCTGGGAAAAGACATCGTCCGACCCATCTGACACTGAACTAGCTTCCTCACTAGATGAAGAATAATAAGTTGATTCTGAAGAGCGACGAGGTGACAGGGCCCTTGGGACGCTTGGTTGCCACAGCTGATTGCTTACACCTGTGGTTAATTGTAAAGGTGAGGGGTGATCATATTTCGACGCGAGGTGGGAAAGTCCATTGTCTAACGACGAAGTAGAACTGAAAACTTCGCTCGAAGGCGAGTGCCCAGAGTGAGCTGTGACCAATTGAGAAGACGGTTGCTCATCATGCTCAATAGCAAGTTGAGAGAGCTGGTTGATTAGGGATGGCGTAGAGCTAAAACTCCCTCTCGAAGACGAGTGAGAGCGATATGGCGATGTGCTTTGGTTATTGAGGCGCGACGACTGCGTGCCCTGGGTCGTGATTGGGTGCGAGGGTGGCGACATATTCGGTTGCATGGCGAGCTGTGAGAGTGCATCATCCGTAGATGACGAAGACTCACAGAACTCGCTAGATGATGAACAATAACTCGCAGCTGAAGCCGGTCGAGGCGAAGCCTGAGAGGGGTTGTGATTTTGTTGATGATGGGACTGCAAGAGTGAAGAGGAACTCGGGTGTTGTTGTGACTCAGGCTCAATGGATGATGAAAATGATGATGCTGGGGGCAGCGAACCGGTAGACCACCCCAGAGATACACGTCCGCGCGCGAACCGTCAGTTCATGCTGCCGGCATTGTCGTATACAAACAGGTCTCGGTATTGCTGAGTGACTTCGACGACACTCTGGGCAACTTGGAAATCTAGCGGAGCCATAAGTCAATACGGAGATATTCCCACAATGGCAAATCCAATACTGATAGCACAAATGAAGCATGGTGTGAGCAATTATCAGTGTGTTGCTAGCCAGCATGACAGACCAGCGTGATCAATTAATATTCTCTAGGGCACGTCCAGAGCCAGTTGGATCCATGCCGTGTAAATGCACAGCGGGTAACGGCAGTTGGGTAACACATACCAACATTGCTGCCCAAATCCAGGGCGTTGTAGACCTTGACGGACAAGTCCGGATTCACTCTGCCAATAATCTGAGCACCGTTGCCGGCCATGAGATGAGATTCCTGGCAAGACAAGGTCATGTCAGTTGAGAATTTGAGGATGTAAGTGTGTAAGTGTGTAAGAGGACGGGTGAGAGCGGACTAATCCGCCAACTATGACGGCCGGATAGGCATGAGCAAAGGCATGAGCAAAGGCATGTACATACAAGGTTGAGGATGGCATTGACTTCGCCGTTGGCGTCGAGGACGGCAGACTCGCCGCGGAGCTGCACGACCTTACCGACGATGATGACATTCTTCCCGACGTGGGAATCGAGCATGTTGGCGGAGATGCGGGGCGTCGACACGGGCTCCATCGTGATTGTTGTTGGTATGTAGTTTGTAGATAGGTTAGTACGGAGTATGTAGTAGAAGATAGGACGCCGGTTTCCAGATATTGAACGTTAAGGATGCGATAGGATTGGGCGCGATAAAAAAAACAGGGACCAGGGAGAAGGTGAGTTATTATTATCTAGATACACCAGAACATGGAGTAGACGGCGGGAGGGGTGTGGGAGAGGGCTTGGCTAACCGAGCCTGTCGCGATCAATTGATAACAAAATGCAGTTCTGAAAATCAAATGGGATTGATATGATGCAAAATACGACAAAATACGATACACCGCATTAAATCGAAACGCGTTTGCTACCGCGTCCGCTCCACTATGCCCACCTGCCTGCATTTAGATAGTGTGCTCATACATGACGCAGCTTGCAGATGGAGGTATTTCGGTACAGAGCCTCCACAGCGAGCCACATAGTACTGAGTGTAGCTTGGATACCTTTGCTAGATTGGCTGGCTAGGTACCTACATCAATGGAGGTAGTAGCCCCTGGCTAGTCTCTGCTTGAGACACACTTGAGTGAGACCAAGCTAGTAGAAAGCAGCTGCTCCCGACTGTTCCACTTCGCAAAGCATCTGCGACCGTCTGTTATCAAGGTCTACCAGGTGGCAGATAGACTACCTAGGTACTCAGGAGTATACTAACCTCAGGCAGACTCGTGCACTACACTGCTATGAGACGTAACACAAACAATGCCTACTGGTAGTGTACTGCCAAAATTCATCAATCATCAAGTCCTGCACTCTCTTCTTACGACTAAGCACTAGCTATCATACCTTACCAATCACTTCTCTTACATGTTCTAAGACGACGCTGCGCCCACTACATAAGCTGTGGGATAAGTATCATATTGTCGCAAATTGATCGTCTCATTCCTGTCGAAAATGAAAAAGTCCTTCAGCCAAGGGCCGCTTGGCGAACATCCGGCTTATCAGCACAAGCTATTATATCGCCCTTCAGCCAATGAGTGGGACTGTCTCACGGCACATCACCCAGACTAGTTTATTCTCTTCAAAGCTGGGCGGGTTGTATACATAAGGCTGAGCTGAGAGGCAGGACGACTGCTTGGGCACGGCCACACACCAAAGATTGTTCCAGATCCACGTGCATCTGTGTGACGACTTACACATAATAGGTACTATTCTCACATGTGGTGGAACAATGGCCAAAGCTTGCTGGCTGGACTGGCCACCCATCTCTATGAAGAGGCTTATCTGTGCCACCAATTCTAAGACGTGTATAGACAGACCTCCTAACGCCGACGCAGACGTGCGGCGAAGTCTCCCGCATCGCTGTCATCGTACCTAGATTCACTTGACCACACCGCCTTCATCAGCATATAGATAGGCTACAATCTAGATTCTCATTTTTCGGTGTGTAATGGAGCGGGTAGCAGACTGCCGCATAATAGACAGTAGGTTGTGAGCGGCCGGCAAACCCAATCCTGTGGGCCAGATACATGCCAGGGGATGCATTGATCGGCCTCGAAGTAGCGGGAGCCAACGATCTGGAACCAGTGTCTTCGCCACTCGATGATGTAGGTCTCTTGAGTACTGTTTTCCTGTTCTGTGATGTAGATAGTCCTCTAACTAAGCTAGGCATCGTCACGATCATTAACCGTGTTACTCATTCTAGGACTACTAACGCTGGCGCACAACGTTACATGCAAGACCTCTACGCCCACGCTGAAGAATTTGCCACGGCCCGACAATGACCATGTGGTCTTCCTGTAGGGAAATCAGAGCACTTGCATGCACAAACCGCACGTGTGAGAATATAACTGTTGTGCGGCTTCATGTCAAGTATCCCAGCGACGTTTTGCGGATATTCTTATCGAGTAGTCTAGTCAAGCCGCATATGTATGGCCACACGCCGCAGTCGTCTACATGGGCCACAACCACACCACTATGAGACTCGGAAGCTTAGCAAAGGGTACTTTAGTGTACGTTATGACAGGATCAGAAGGCATCTTTCTAATCTTATTCTGAAACCTTGAGGCGGAAGACTCGGCTATCACCCGCGTACAGGTCACAAGTTGTATGCATCCAAGACATGCATATTTTGACAGTGCCTACACTGCCGTAGGTTCACAAGCTAATTAGACTTCCGCCGTCGTATACCAGAAAAACGCAAACGCCGAGAGCGTCCAATCACAGGGGTTTCGCCGAGCAGCTTAGAGCCTCTAGACCGGTATACGCCTACCCATTCTAGAGAGCCTGATCGGCTGACTCCTCTCTTCTCCTCCAAGGGGCAGACATATTGAGTCTGTCTACACCTCTAGGGCAATTTTGCATCCGATGGCGTCGATTTCGTTGCTCTTTTCATGATTTAGAGTTCAGACCAGCTGCAAGTCGCTGTCTTACTCCCAGTCTCTCCTGTCTTTCAACCCCTATCCCACCCAAGGTAAAACTTTGTTGCACAATTTATGTACTGTGACGGGTCCAGGGGTAGGACAATAGCGAATTGATTGCCGTCAATTCGGCAATAAACTTTGCTTCTGCCTGACAGCGTCCATCCAATTCTTTCGAGCCTGTCCCAGAAATGAACTATACTCTAGCCCAACGACGCCCCCTCTAGTCCAAGTGTGAAATATCGATGCAAAATCCTGCCAGTTCATCGCATCAACATTAGGAAGCATGACCGATTTCGGCAATTTAGGCACGTGTCTATCAGTATTGTTCCAAGCAGGCAGCTCAAGCGTTAGGGTCGAGACTCGTCTCCAGTTGCTGATTTCTAATCCCACGCCACATACTACCCCTTCCTTGCCTTCAACTGCTAGTTTCGCACAGTATGTTCCACAGAAAGTTGATTGCAACTATGTCAATGCCTTAGAGTAGGTCTCCTTCCTGCCCTTCCCATCATTCACTAGATTTCGAGTTACTGGATTGAATCACCTATCTCGACTGTTTCTCTCACTACCCATCTCCACGCAATCTTGTTGAAAGCTAGTAAAATTTAAATCCCATGCTTTCGAAGCAGATATGCCAATTCACCACGGGGTATACATTTTACTTTCTCGGTAGGCTTATCCTCTTCCCGCTACAAACAAGGTACTGTGTTAAGCACATAGGAGGGGCATGAAGTGAGGGGGGTGTTAAACAAGAGAGTTTCGTTCCGAGTTTGACGTGTCTAGTGTTAGTCTTCATTGGTACTGTACCCGGTTTATCCATGTAGAAGCGCCCTGCACGCAGTTAAGCCATGTGAAGCTTTGAAACCAGCACGCTAGGTATGTACGTTACCAACGACTTTCGTTCGCTATCTATCACCTCTAGCCTTAATATCGAAACTATTCCTGGACACAGATGGCCCTTTTTCCCCAGCGTCTCCTAGCTCTTCCCGGTCGAGCAAGTGACGGCCCAATCCTCATCGCTTATCAATAACCGGCGAGTGTCCGCAGACTCACTATTCGCTTGTGAACAACGAACTGAACCTCCTGTCGATGCCCGATACCCTGCCACATCGACCAGTTTGTGCGACAGCTACCCAATAGGACTGCTTAGCCGCGGAGGAGGCGTCATTTCATCCTTTTGAATCTGGTCGTTCATTGGGTTATCATTATAAATCAGTCCGTTTCTCTTTGACACCCAGGCGGTTCAAACTGCTCAGATCCCCCGGGTTCTCCTCTCCTGTGTTATCCTGAAGCAAATGAGCATCGACGACAACATGAATGCGACGCCATCTTTTGCCCGGTTTAACTTCCAGAATGAGGAGGATCTCGACTTTGGCATGTTTGGCGTCCCAACAGCCACGAGTCACTCCGGGTTTCACCAAGGCTTACAGCCAACGCCATATGCTGACACTTTCCCGCTCCATACGCAGCATTCATCTAATCATCTCTCGTCACCCAACGCCCAATTTGGCTTCCTCAGGCAAAGCGTCGCCACTCCTTACGATGAGCACACGCCGTCGTCTACACGTTATCCAACACACGTGAAATTCGAATCTCCAGCGTTATCGAGCGGGTCGTCGTCAACACCGGACTTCAACGAATCTCAGCACTTTGTCACGTCTAAGACCGCGCCGACCCTCGGCCACGCTGGAGATAGTGAGGATGAAATTGAGGACTTCGAAGATGATCCCTCATTGTTCTTGACCCCGGCACAAAAGAAATCTGGCAGAAATAAGGCAAAAAACAACGCAGACCCGAAGGAAAGAGAAGGCAAACGGAGACACTTCCTTCAGAGGAACCGGGTCGCCGCAATGAAGTGCCGCAAAAAGAAGAAGGAATGGGTCAATGACTTGGAAGAGACGAAGTCGGGCCTCGAAAACCAAAACGCCCATCTCCATATGGAGCTAGACGGGCTGGTGGATGAAGCGAGTCGCATCAGGGCGGAACTCATGGCCCACGCGAACTGCAATGACTCGAACATTGACAAGTGGATCGAGAATGAGGCCAAGCGGTTTGTCATCGGCACCGGCGAACGGTATGATCAGATCCTGGCACACTTCAGCCCGACACAGGGCATGGGAAACCAACAGGATGGCATGCCGTCGTCGTCGTCCGAGTATGCCGCCGGTGGACCTAGCTTGATCAGCCCGCTGGCGACACCGTCCCAGCTGCCTCCCACTCCGCGTAATCCGGGCCAGGTCCCGTCCTCTCCAGCCTACTACACGCCGAATGCGGGGCCGATAAATACCCCTGGATGCTACCCTATACCATCGCAGGAGGCGTCTCAGTTTGTACAAGCCTTCGACCAGACGCCGGGACCTGACGAAGAACCCGACTACGACGGCATGCCTATATCGCTATATGACCATCCTCTCAGCTGAGTCCTTTGGGGTCTGAGAACGAATAAATCGAGAAACGAACCTGATTTCCTAGTGTGAGTCATTACATCGACGATGAAACACCAAAGCAACTTGTCAACGCTGTCATGATAACTTATGTGCATGTAATAACGAAATGAATTTTGTCTTCTCTTCTTACCTTCTTTTTCTCTGGTTTTGTTTTCACCAAATAGGAAACAACCTTCGATTCTTTCTGGCAACCCGAGCCAACCCCGCTTTATACCCTATAGCAACTTTATATTTCATCCTATTATTTCTCATTCTTACATCGCTCCTTTTCTTATTTTTAAATCATCTTATCATGGAGAGCTCGGAGTTTGGGGGTCATGGTGGGATTTGTATTCCCGCCTCTCTCTCACCATCGGATATGGGCATCGAAGAGGAAACACGAGATGCTGTGGAACAGCACAATACATGGAACATGCTCATTATACGCACCAATATGAATCGTTACGAGGATGGGGGAACGAACCGTATGAATATTTATTTTACGCGAGAAGCGCCGGGGATATTATCCGGTTGTACATGATGTATGCATATACTGGAGTGGCTGTACACATAGTGGGAGCAGGATAATAATATATCAATCATCAATAGCAATGAATGCTACGATACTGTGAATTTCTTGGGACCATACTCGAGTGACATGAATATTCAAGCCTGTATAGAAATTCATTGCCTAGTTACGATAACTTTTCTTCGAAGTTGAAGGCGTTCCTCATCTGCAAGGGCGTAAGAGCGGAGACAACCCGGAATTTATATAACAAATATTAATGTCCCAAGGGCAGAACTACCATAGAAGTAGGACAATAGGAGAAAGACAGAACAATACGAATCATATCACATTAATTCCGAAGAACTTTTAATGGTTTACGGCTCTACCAGACTTAGCAGTTCGATCGCGAAAATGTACATGCCAATATCAAAAGCTTGCAAGCTACCATGAGTAGAAGTTATGCAATCGTTGATGTCTCTGAATAGACATGAAGCCGAATAAGTCTTACCTATCTTCCTCAGGTCACTATCCCTTAAACTGGGTACTCAGTTGGCGTAGCCACTCCCCAAATTTAAACGCTCGCCTATTCGATTGATGTCGCAAGCTTACCTCAAAGAGCATCAATAGAAAAAGCAAGCGCCTCTATAATCGTCAGAATATGGAGTCAAAGCCTCAAGTAAATACGAACTGTCTATTTCCCTTTGAGCTCAGCCCTTTTCCACCCCAACTGGCGAAATTTACGAGAAACTTTATTCTAACCTACATATGTATCGTACCGTACCTTACACATGACAGGTGACATATGCCGTGTAAGAGTTTAAATCAGGTAATCCTGGTCAAGTTGCATAAACTTCGCTGTCAGAGATCATCAGACTATTAGCTGACGTGCATGTCAATATACTTTTGGTAGTATCAATTTAATATTCAACCAAGTTCGCAAATTCGTAAATCTCAAGATACATAAGGTTATTTATATACAAATTCGGATACACTGGATACTACTACCGGCCGACCTAGTAATCCGGTAACAGAATACGTAACCACGCAACCAATAGCCGGGTTTCTCACAGCCATGGTGACCGCTTTATGCCACAAGCAGCGGAGTCGATATAGAGCGCCCCATTTCCCGCGTTAATGCCGTTGCGGCTACTATTTACATTTCTATGAAGGGCGACGTCGGCCTGTGCTGTCGCCAAGACCAGCACCGTTCCCACAGGTACTCACGGCCAGGAGGCTAGAGACTACGTACAACAAGTACAAATCCTGCGATCGACCCTTAAAACGTTGCCTAATCAGCCAGCTTTCCACAGCCTGTTAAGAATAATAGGCATAGGATACACTCTCCGGTCTAGAGAGAGCAAGGGACAGTGGTGGCATGTCAGCAGCCATGGACTTCATGTAGGCAGGCACGGCCTACGCTATTATATATCAGTAGCCACGGTAGTCATAGTGCTAGCTCTCCAACACTTCTACAACAACAACAATACACCACGATGACCATTCTCTAAGACTTCACGTATCCGCTTACTTCCGGTTCCTCGTCCGTCCCCCAGGGTTGTTATACAGCTGTAACCAAGCGCTTGACAACATCCGTCTACCATGTGCAAGTCGAAACGAGATACGTAGGAGAAATCTCGGACTGCAGAAACTTCCGAAACATCTCAGAACTCCCCTCGAACCCCGAAGATTCTGTCCCCAGGCCTGCCTATACGAAGGCCCTACATGTCTACGCCCTAACTTAACTGGCCATTTTCATTACCTACTACCCCATCCATCGTTCCCCAGAAGACATCTTCCGACCCAATGTCCAAAAGCTGCTTAAAAGTGAAAGTTTAGAACGACTTCAGCCAGAGTACAGCGCCTATAGACAGGAAAAGCGCAACTTTTCTCAATTAAGCGCCCTAGGTCTTGAGTGCTCAGGGTACTTTCTTACGGGCTAGCTCCTTTGCTATATAGTCGATATACACTTGAGGATATCCTTCGGAACCGATTCGCCGCTGTCTCTCGGGATTTGGTCTGAGTTTATAGATAGAAGACACGGTGGAACCAGCTATCACCGATCGCCTGGCGGCTCTAGTCCGTCTTAACTTAATTGACGCGGAGGATGTCACCGATCGCCGCGGAAGCCCCGAGTTTTCAGCCGTGCCTCGCCCTCAATGTCAAAAAGCCGCACTACGCGCATAGATACGGCGTCACACGCATAATGTCACCGGCGTTGTACCCCGGCACAGCGCCGATCGCCAAGAGACTATCGTGGGCTTCCACAACGCTCAGGAGATAGATCAGGCAATTTTAACTTTTTCGAGACTCGTATCGGAGATAGATTGGAGTTCTCTATTGCTGGCTTTCTTAAGACTAATAGACTACTAAGGTATGGACTACTTAGTCATCAAGGTGCCTGGGCATAGACATAACATCATAATCAGCTCATGGTCGGCAATACTTATTTCGGGTACCAATTACTATAGAGTAATCCAAAGCAAGAAGAAGAAGCATTCCAAAGTCAGTGAAGACTGACGTCAACTATCTCGAATATGAGCCGAAGCTCTCTAGAATGCACAATGATCCAGCAGCCATCATCAAATACTCAAACACAGAACCCTGAATTTACCATACAAGATCAATACTCATCATATGCACAATAAGAATTAAACCTATACCTCAAGTTCAGAAAACTTGCGCTCGACCATCAAGCCCTGTGCGAAGAACATGCGAACTATCTATTCTTCAAAAGCGATAACATCCGGACTAGGCATCAATGCCCAAAGAGCTTCCTAATATCCAACGTCACGCTCCTCAATCATGGCATCACGAACTTCCGATCGGAAAAAATACACGGCAACGCGCCAGGCAGCGAATCCCTGATCAAGACATTGTACTCGCAGAGCAATCTGGCGAAAATATAGAGTCCGCATATCATCATCCTAACCTGATCAGAACATACCCCGAAAGTATCTAGACTGTTTATCGCAACTTCTATTTCTGGACCGGTTCGTTTCAAAATATGAAGCACTACGACAGAAGCAAGATAGATGGTTCCGGTTCCAATTGAAAGTAACAAGCGTCGCGTACAGATCTTTCAACTTCCAACGAAACTACGTCAAAAAAGAATATGCTAGAGCGTTAAAGAAATAAACTTAGATAGACAGAAATGAAGAAATGTCAAGCGTGGAAGAAAATCTAAGTTATCTAACGAACTCCTATGGCTTAGCATCACTAAAGACCCTTTATTATCAGGACAGAAAGTTATCCTATGTCACATTACTCTCGACGCTAATACGATTCGCAGAGGGACAGGCGTCACTATTACGGTCGATAATGATGTCGAGTTCCCTACCACTGAACCTATACCAGAGTTGGTTTACGAGAAATGTTTCCGGGATGTAGAAGAAATCGCAACAGTGTGGTTAGGTGGCATTTATCTTCTACGGCTCGTCAAATTCCTCGCTCGAGTACGAGAAAAAGAATGGTTCCTGGGGTTAACCGGGGATTATTCGGGAACAGGAAATCTTTATTACTACTTCTCTGATATACAACTGCTCTGTGACTGCAGTGGAGTGGGCAGCAATTCTGGTCCGGGTTCAGAGTATGGTTAATAGTAGGCGATATAGACCTGGTGCCTTCGGTATTCTCAGCATTGTCTGTGTTCTCTGGGCGATGTATTGATCAGAAAGCGGCAATCAAGTCAATTTATGTAAGTCTTGAGGGGAAAGAAAAGAACAACAGCGTCGGTGCTCCTTTCTACTACCTGAGAGCTATGTGACTATCTATTCACTCTGGGACACCTATACTTGTATAGATACTCATACATATATGTTAGCGACAACTCGCTACATCAGAGGACATATTAGAGGCCACATCCAAGTCGGCGGTCGAATCCCCCATATCACTCTGAACTAGATCAGAGTTACCGCCCGAGAAAAGGGGGGGATAGGACGGTGTATAATAGAGGCGGATAAGGCAGTACAATAACCCTTAAACGCCGCTTAAACGCCGTATAAGCCTTACATCTTTTGTCACCTGCAAGAGTTAGGCGCAAAGTGTTATAGCTGTGATAGAGAGGCGCCAGTAGCCACAAGACAAAGACGAAGAAGAGAGCCCCTCAGCCGCCCCCGCCGGCGCTGCGTGCGGCCATGTCGTCCCGTGTACAGATATTCTTGCGTCGTGCGCTCCTGGCCTGAGTTAACAACCGCTCACTTTGCTGCATTATGACGTTCCTCATGCTGCTTCTTCTGCGACGAGGCGATCCGACTCCTGCCTCGTGAGGCCACGAAACGAGCGGGTAGGGCCGGTCTCCTGCTGCGCCCGTTGCTGGGCGAGAACTGCCTCCTGGGTACGAGCGGCGAGTTCCATGTCGATCTCGCCACCTTCTGTTGTCACGAGGGGGAGGCAGCTGAGAGACGGCGGGAGCGGGTAGATTAACGGGCGGGCGGTCGGCAACAGCACCGACGCACTGCTTAAAAGGTAGGCCTTGGAACCTCTGGATGACGTGGTGTAGAGCCGGGAAACCGGTGGCGTCAAGGTATAAGGCGTCTTGAGGGCTAAAGTTGGCAAGCCAGCGCATCTTCTTGGCGAAGGTGGAATCTTCGTCTTGATCGACCGTGGCCGTGTTGACGGCGTGTAACTGGGCGAGGGCGGTGTTGGCCTGCACGGACTGATGGAGCGAGACCTCGAAGGTATGCTTTGGCAGCCGAGATTTGCGAGAGACTTCGCCCATGAACCTTTGCCCCTGGCTCTGTTCGACGGCCTCGAGGGGTGGTGCCCCGTTGGCTAGACGTGTGCTGTTTAAGCTTGTGTCTCTGTTTAATGACTAGCTATTTTGTGACAAGAATTCCATCGCTTCCGTGTGGTCGTCAAGAGCGCCCTCTCAATCGAGGGATGCTACTTGGCGGCGCACATTGCCGCCAATGCTGCCGCAAGCGTTCTGTTCAATTGCCCCTGAGCACCCCCCAAAGCAGGGGGCTGGTTGTGCTGGCAACTACAGTCGTTGCAAGCCACTTAAACAATAGCGTGGGAAAACAGGGAAGCTATACGGCCAATTTTGTTGAGTGTGATGCGAGCGAGCTAGACAGATTTCCAAGATATTTGTGTATTATGCACAAGATCACGAAGGCTGAATATGATATAATACAGTGTGGATTTCCTTTCTCAAGTCTTTCTCCATATAGATATGTCTTCTCTATTCTTTTCCGCGCTCGAATCATGCTCCAGCACATTTTGTACATGTTATGATACAATGACTTTGCTAGTAGAGAGGATATAGATATATACGTGGGTTAACGGCGCCTGTTCATGCCGTGAATCCTCTTGCTATACTTCCACAGACTCCTGTACTTGGGCTTGGATCTCTTGGCCTCCCAACCACGGGCCTTCTTGGGACCCTTAAGCGAGTAGACGCGCTTGTGCTTGAACTGAATATCGGCGCCCGGTACGCCAGCCCGCTCCATGACACCCGTGGTACCCTCGTCCCAGATAGTTCGGAAAATGTTGAGACCCACGGTCTTCAGGGGGAATTTGTCCTGGAAGCTCTTTAGACTGAAGCCGTCGCGGGTACTATAGAGCTCACGCAGTTTTGCAATGTCTAAGGTAGCACCATCCTTCTGCTCTAGGACGAAGACTGCTAACCGATGGTAGGGCGCGCCCATTTGAGAGAAGGCGGGCAGCCACGGAACAGCCAGCTGGGTGTCCTTGTTCACCTTGCCGAGGGGAAGAGAGGGCTGGTCGGGAGCAATGGGTATGTTAGCTGCGAGGTAATGGCAACGGCGATCGAACGAGTCAGTCTCGGCGTTAGGGACATCTAGGTCGACCACTGCGACTGATACGAGACGTTCGCCTGCATTGAAAACCTGTACCTTCAAGCGTGGCGATACCTCGGATACCCTCGAGTCTAGAATCTCGCCGGGCTCGACCTTCTTCCTGCGGAAGTAGAGTTGCACATCGGCAACAGGGTCAAATTTAGGTAGTGCATCGGGAACGATGTTGAGTTGCTTTATGCGCTGAGTAATGACGCGGTAAGGCAGGCCACGCCATTTCTTCTCTGCTAGATGTCGATAGATTGGTTTGTTCATATCGCCTATAAATTCTATTAGCAACCGCATTGTGATATCAAGAGAATAGTATCGTGTAGTTTAAGAAAATGTTCAGCACCCACCCAGTCCATCCTCGAATCGGCGCTTCACAATGGGGTCATTGATATCGACGAGGATCTTCAGTTCCTCTACGAACTTCCTCAAGCTCTTCAGACGCAGATCCTTCTTGCGCTGGCCACCGGGGACCTGGTCGGCGGGTGTATCCTCGAGGCGCTTGATCTTGGCCAGTTCCTTGGCCAGAGCCTGCAGCTTCTCCTGTCGGTCCTCCTGTAGCACTTTGCGGGCTTCCTGAAAACACTGGTATGGCAGCATTTCGAAGGGCACGTTCTGGGAGGAGCGAATGGCAGCACGTCGACGCCGCGATCCGATGGGCGGTGAGCCGGTCCGCATCAGCTTCCGCTCGGCCCAATGTGCCGTCGTCGTGTTCCGGTCCAACAAGCGTTCCTTCATGCGCACTTTGTCGGACTCGGCGGCAGCAGCGGCAGCGTCGAGTTGGCTCATCGAAGCCGCCGACGAGCTCGGCTGCGCTGGTGTCGCGCTCGTGGTTGCGGCCGTGGTCGTGGTAGGAGGCACTTCATCTTGTCGGTTTGGTGTTCTCGAAAAGGAGCGGGTGAAGGACGTCGAGGTCTGCAGTAACAGGCCGTGCTGGTTGTGTATTGATTGTATCGACTGTATGAGGGGTCTTGCGACCCTCTGGCAGCTCGACATGGTGCCCAATCGAACAATTGAGCGGTTGACGCCGAGCAATTATATTCAATCCGAAAAACGACCGCAGATGCAAGTGGACTTTTTTCTGTAGAGCCGGAAAATGGCTCCACTCTAAAAAGCTCCATCAGGGCGCGGGCAGTGATCGGGTCTATCTGGAGAGTGGGTCCACTGGGATCCATCCTAGCTCTCTCATTCGCTTATATGGCTCGATTCTTCCTTATTGGGAAGTGTAGGCTCTTCCAGTCCGCCAGTCTCGCAGACCTCTCAATAATTTTTCCGAACTTGCACAGACGACATCAATACAATCTTCAAAACAAGCCACTTCCGTTTCGCACCACCGCACATCTCTCCCTCTTCGCTTAGCTAGGTGTGCCTGCTTCGCGGATACGAGTCACCAGCAATGGCGGCCAAAGGAGCGAGGGGTCTCCATGAGGCCATGAAAAGCCTGAGCCTGGCCTCGCACACATGCAGAGAAGCAGCTTCTGTACGCCTTCGCTAACCCCAATGCCTCTCTGCTCTCCTTTTTCGCGTATACTAATTTGCTATGGGTAGTTCCGGATACCTTCGACGACATTCGCGCGCTCAATGGCGACGGAAGCGCCCCTGCCCAACATCACCAGCACCACCAACCCGACCTCATCTTCACCGTCTGTCTCTCACTGGAGACCAGGTTCGTTACCTTAGAATGATCATGCGTACTGTTTCCCAGTCTAACATGCCATTCTCACGCATAGCGACAACCGTCCCTGTAACAATTTTCGATTTCCCCTCGTACGAGCCACAACGCCTAGAATCCTGGTCCTCGAAACACCTCAACCTCCCGTTGCGCCGAGACATCCTACATCTAGCCGTGGTCTACGAGGGCGACAACACGCGGCAGGGCACGGCATCTTCGAAAAATCGATACCAAGTACACGGTTCTCACAGGAAGCTATATGCCCAGAAAGGCCTGGGTCGTGCGCGTGTAGGCGACAAGCAATCCCCGCTACGACGTGGTGGTGGAAAGGCCTTCGGTCCAAAGCCCCGTGATTTCGGCACCAAGATTACACGCAAGGTATACGATCTGGCATGGCGGACCGCGCTGTCGTACCGCTACCGCCGGGGCGAGCTCGTTGTGTGCCAGGACGGCATGGAGTTACTCCTCCCTGCCGAATTCGAGGCGCTGCTCCAGAGCGGCCGGCTAAACGAAAACGGCGCCGAGCTTGAGGCCGGATTCCGCGCCAAGTGGGTGAAGCAGGTGCTCGATACTAATGACTGGGGGCGCAAGGCTGGCCGCAGCACCTTCATCACGAGTTCGCGCCGCGACAACCTGTTCGAGGCCCTCGATCTCGTGCCCAACTGGGGTCGCGCCCTCGATGTTGGCGATGTGGATGTCAAGGATCTTTTGGAGACGGGCCGCATAGTTGTCGAGCGTGACGCCCTCATGCACATGATTGAGAGCCATCAGAGCGACATAGTACCCAGCGTATATTTCACCAACGCAGCCTTACCGAGGAGGGCAGTAAGCGGGGAGATTCTCGTAGAGTAAGCGCACATTTACCATGCCACTCTATCGAGACTATGGATGCATCTGGCTTGGGTTGACGGAATACGTGTTTATACTATATGCGGTCGGCATATACATATGGTACGCCGATTTAGCTAACCGTACACTGAGATGACTTGGTTCCTAGAGCGAGCCGACGAATGTATCCTGTGTAAATAAGATGCAAATGTATAATACAAAGTCCAGCACAACTAGCAGGAACTATAGTAGTAGTTCTTAATAGTTCAACCTACACAACGCTCTGTGATATATGTGTCGCGCATATCTAGTGCATATCTAGTTACACGTCACTTTCGGCAATAACTACCACGATGTTGGTTATATTGATGGGGACTGAACTCGATGAAGACTGACGATGGGCTGCCTAGATCTACAGATACTGGGAAACACCGACTTTAACGAAAAGTAATATTGGTTAATGGCAGCTAGCAGAGTATGTGCATGTTCACCCAGCGCTATCATCTGCACTTGCTCTGACTATATTTCAGCGTTATTGCTATTATATTGCTGTTTAACAGAGCGCAGTAACGATGGTGTACCCATTTAAGACTGATTATGCGGCTTCTTTATGCTGTGTAATCTGCAGTTTATATTCCTTGATTATTCCTAGCATCTAGGCAAGTCTACGGCCCTAGTTCTTACTACGCGAACCTCTCCTTTAGAAACTACCAAGGCAGGTATTAGTGCAAGAATCTAATTTTGGGTTTCGATGGTTTTTAATAACAGCGACTATGGCAAGTGCCCTGTACTCGACAACGATAACAACAACAACAGTCAAGGGACCAATCCCCCATCTATCTTAACCTCTTTTTCTTGGACTGTGTCTTTGTATCTATTCCCTCATTATCACCTTTCTCAAACCTTGGTTCCAACTCTACTTCAAGATAATACCTCTCCTACTTTGACTCGGAGTGTCTTCTGAAGATTCAGACTTTGCTCCTGAAGAAGAGTTTCTGGAGAGTTGAACAGCGGTACAAGCTCGAAATGAAATGAAACTTTTAACGTATCCCTGTAAGTGAGATCTGCCGAGGTTGTGATGCCACAGAGATAATAGAGCTAATCAGAGTTTCCAGGCAATCATACGGGCTATCATCGATTTTCCCTATACCCGGCCCGATAGGGATGTCATAGAACTAAATAAGTCTTGTCATTTGCCCACTACAGCTTTGCTCGACTCCATTTCATCACAAATTTCCGACCTGGTCAAAAGATGAACTCTTCGCCACAGAGTCTGCTTAGAGACGATATGAAGATGGCCAGGGTCATCACGTGGGTCTACGATGCTGATATCGCCAATATCTTTACACCTGCTAGCCAGAAAAGCCTCGCTTTTGCGTGACCTGGCTAGACATATGTCGGAAATAGTATGCATCCTTAGCCATACCACGCAAAAGACAGCTAATTCTGATATAGCCGACCAACAGAGACCGACCAGACTAGACCGATATTATTCATATATCATAGCCTTGGGGGGCTTGCCATGAAGGAAGCTCTCGTCACTTCTGCCGAATCGCTGCATTCTTCGACTCTTGGCCTTTATTACAAGGGAACCACTTGGCCTACCACCTGAGTCTTGAAATCTTGTCGCTACGGCCTGGCTATCTCAAAGATCAGGCCGTCCGGCGCAAGCTGGAGCAGGCCACAAAGCGTGCCGAGGCAGCGGAGCGCCAGGTCCAGAAGACTACGCTGAAAGAGTATTTACGCGACTGCTACCTTCATATTTTCAAGGCCCTCCGGGCTACCGACAAGTCCGTGTCTTCCACGGGACGCGCCATAAGGGTCGACGGCAAACGCTACCCCATGTGGCTTCGTCGTTGGAGCAAACTCGTCGGGGTGCCACATCACATTTGCCAACACCCAGACGACAAAGTTCCCGTATTCAGAATCGCAATGAGCCCCCTTCAGATTCAGACGATAATCTGAGCCATCCCGAGTCTGAATCAGAGCAGCCTCCGGAGACACCCACTCCAGCCCGTACTCGCCTTCCTCCTGTTGACTCTGAGGATGACAATGAAGTCGAAGCCAACAATGAAAACCCTAATGCCGAGGTTGAGGCTGCTGCTAATGGTGCGGATGACGAGGTTGTTGGCGCTACCGGTGGCACTGGCGATGTTGAAGCTGCTGCTCAGAGTAAGTATTACCCCCCGTCTGATGATGTTGCTACAAGACTATTTCGACCCGATCAACAAGATCGACACTTTTATGAACGGGCCAGAAACAATCTTTATTGGCAGTCCCAACGAGAACAAAGGCAGTAAGGTCATGACCCATAAGGTATGTTAAAGAACCACCAATATAGTGAAGACATGATATAATACCAGCAATAACTAACCGTTATAATCACCGGATAAGGGACCACTAAGAAGGTGCATAATCACCTCTTAAACGGAAATACCGAACCGATTAAACCTTGGCCCTGACAGACCTCCCCAAGAACCTCACCTCCGGTCCCCCGGCGTACAGTGACCGCCCCCCCTTCCAGGGCCACCTACCCGAAAGCTACGTGGAACAGGCAATGGGCCTGTGTGAAGATAAACTTGACGGTCAAGTCAACCTAGTCGATAATACAGACGTTAACTCAGAAAATAGTGATGCATCGGATACTATCTTCAAGGGCCGTGGCATCCACAGCCTCCAAGGCGAACTCCCTACACGGATGCCTTGCTAGTTCATCTTTCACCTTGCCTGCTCCATGTTGTTCAGTTCATCATCTAAAACAGCAAGCATATTCTCTTCGGAGATGTCCATATTTCCAACCCGCTGCTGTTTTCTATACTCATATTCAACATTGCGGCCTGTCCGACGCGTTTAGCACAAGCACACCCCAGTGCTCCTACCAAGAGAGAGGCAATTAGCGACACTGCTTATGAACTTGGAGCATAAGCTTACTATATTCTATGTAAGGGAATCAGCTCACAAGAGTGTTGCAGACGAGCGAAATCACCTCACAGCTGTCTGGTCAGCTCTGTGCTAACCGCGGTGTCATCCTGTCTGCTGGCTATCATTGACTGCCACGCGGGTGGCGCGTACGGTGTCTTGGCCTTGCTCGACGCTTCAATCGCTGGCCTCACGGCCATACGTACCGAGGCGAAAACTAGCGGTAAATATCTATCTAGGTGGTCAACCAACTTTCCTCACAGGCTCTGCTCTGGAGGTGGGCAGATCGCAAGAGTCGCCAACGGCTGATTGAGATTCCGTCGGTATACATGTACCATGGAGATACTAAAGATCTCTATATATACGAGATACACTACTCATCTTATGGGAAGAGATTGGTGTCAGTCGTCACTGAGTCCACAGTGTCGACGGCCGGGCGACCCGCGACCGCGTACTCGACAATCTGGGAATTTATTTCTCTAATTGAGCAATGGGCCGCGTTCCAGTTCAAGAATTTCATGATCCAACGGCGAGACAGCAAGCTAAGACTAAACGATATACAGAGCAGATAGTCATCTTGATCAACAGCTTCGTCGCTATTCCACCCTTTTAAATAGCACCGTTCCTATCACAAGGGACTTCACAAGGTCGACACCCGCATTGACATGAATGCCACCTCCCAATAAACGGAACACCAGTAGCTGTTCTATGCCGCCACCCTCGCGGCATTTCTCCATGAGCTCTAGCATAACAGAACATCCTTTATCGGTTCTTGTTTCTAAAGCATTCAGCCTTCAGACAAACATGAGGGCTGTCACTGTTGTCTTTTACTGGTCCAGGGGTAATTTACCGCCATGGCTGTTAAATAACAGGACCTGGAGAAAGCGAATAATCACCTCTTAAACGGAAACACTTGTTTATTCTATTTGTTTAAAAAGGATAGCTTTAATTAACTAACATATACCTTAAATCCCTGGGTGGATTTTAAAGGGGGGTGGTATTGGGGGGGAGATTCCGGAGCAATTGGACGGGACTTTGTTCTAGGCATAGTAGAAGAAATAGGCCACGGAGTTGCCGACTTCGGGCCCGAAGACGCCGAGTCTTGAGAAAGAGGATGGGATACGTGATAAAGTCGTGGCAGCCATGCTGGCCAGTCGAGTGGTTGAGATCTGGGGGGGAGAGGGGACGGTTGGGCCGGTCTAAGTAAGCTCCGGGAGAAGCTATTCAGACTTCGTCGAGGGCCATGTCTTGCATAAGCAACTAAATCGTCGCAAGGACTCCGAATCCCCGTTTACCCTCTTCTATTACAGCCTTCTCGACGGCGGCGTCTCCAACTACGTCCGGACGTAAATATCAATAAATACTGTTCAATCCGCCAGACTCAGCGATCGGCAGAAGGCGAACCACTTGGGGCCGTTTTGTGCCACCATCGATGCTCATCAGCACGATTCCCAGGTCATGGCCGCCAAACCTTCTCGATTCGGCGCCGAGGTGTTGAATCATGGAGCCTTGTGAGAATTTATTGAAAGCCGCTGAGACAAGAGACACGGGTACTTGGTGGAACGGTTCATCCTATGAGGTCAAGTTCAGAAGTTCAACTGGCCACATGGCCTGATTACACGAGTGCATTTGTTCCCCATTAGTGAAGCATTAGGCAAGCAATGCTGATGGTATTTGCCAGGAGAGGAGCTAACGAAGAAGTTGTGGATAGAGGTGACAGCTAGATACAAGTTTTGTTCTTCGATGCTCTATAACGGTAGAAGTTTAGCCAAAAATATATCGAGGATTGATCAAAATGTTCTGTTGGAACCATTGCTTGATTGGCCCATTGGTATCAATGCGACTGTCGCCCCAGGTAGCTGCGTCCCATCCGTGGGCATTCCAGTTGCTGTTAATATAAGTCCAGAGAGCGAAGTCGTACGTCTCCACCATGCTCTTGACACGAATCAAGTATGTGATGAAGTCATTCGGATTTGAAGAAGCTGGAGGTTGGACAGCAGATTCGGCGATCATTTTCGGCTTCTTAGCGAACTTGATATCGGCCAAAACATTGGGATCCAGAGTTTGGCCCTGACAGTTCGTAGTTGATCCGACGGGCAGACAGACGTCGTTGTTGAAGATTGAGAAGCCTATGGAAAGACATTAGCGCAATATATGTTTATACATTGAAATTAACCACTTACCTTGCCAGTCGACAACGTTATCTCCGGGATACAACTGTGAAGCACTTCCACGGACAGGGTGAAATACGAACTGGACATTGGAGATGACGCTGGTGATAACTTGTCTAACGTGTGCAAAAGCCTTGGGATACGCTGTCAAGTCAAAGGTGGAGGGATCGAAGGTGTTTGGGTTCGTGTTGGCATGGAGATTGCCGGAGACCTCGTAATCAACACGAAGAAGGTACTTGACCCCTCGGAAACCACCGAGATACTGAGCAAACTTCTTGAGGTTTGCGTCATATTTTCCACCTGCAATATCATTGCACAGCTTGGCTCCCTGATATATCGAATAGCCGTTCGAGGTCATAGCACTGGAAGTAACATGATCAGTCATGACTTGATTCAAGGAACCCGTGAGCTAGAGCTTCATATATACGTGCGAAGCGTTTCATTGCTCCAAAATAGAGATGGGAAAAAGCGCCGAGGAGCTTCTTACTCTTTCCAGCTAAGGCCAATTTCTACGTAGCCACTGCGCGAAGTTGTTAGCGGTACTTTCCGATATCAAAAAGTATACGGATGACTAACTTGTGGCTGCTAGCATAATGTGCCAACAGGTTTTGGGAGTCGGAGTTCAACGCGCCACTGTAGATATCACCGTAAACGCTGATACCAGCTGGCGTCCTGAGCCCTGACGCGAAGGAGTCCCATTCGTTCGCATAATTTTGACCAATGTTGAGATAAGTTTGGCTAGCGCGTGCACTCAGAGCCCCCTCGTTAGCCCCTGTCTCAGAGGCAAGAGGAATGGCAATGACTGAGCATGCCTGAATGAGTCCAAGAAGACGTGAGAAGTGCATGGTAGCGAACAATGTGATAACTGAATGAGTAGATGATTTCGCGATGGAGACGATGTGCTACTGCCTCTGGACTGCTGACGAAAGCCTATCTTTATATGAAGGTCAGGATAAAATCCGTTGATGAGTTCAATCCACCTTGATCAGGGTAAAATCCGTTGGGGAGTTCAATGGATTTGACTTGTAGACCCTGGTAAAATCTGTTGAGGAGTTCAACCCATGTTGACTTGAAGGATCAAAACGATACCATAACAGACAGATGCTGTAGCTAACTAGATGGGAAGCCCGAAAGAACTTCCAGCAAAGCCTTGACCATTAGCGTATTATCCACCGCTGGCAAAACAAGGAGTTGAATCTCGACGTAGAAGATTTGTAGTGGCGACTTCCATTTGCGGTGGCGGAGCGGTGTTGAAGGCGGAGGCTGTATCACGAACGCCGGCTCTCGGTCTGATTGCCTCGGCGTTGGCCATCTCTGTTGTAACCCGGTCCAATACCTTCGGAGACATTTTTCAATTCTTGAAGAGAGGATCGTCGCACGAACACGTATTTCATTGATCATTGAATACCACGAAGGAGACGGACGGCTTAATGATGCTGCCGACATACATGACGCTAAATAAGTGCTTGTCTGAGGAAGGCGGGGAGAGGTTGAAGAGCAGCCCAGCAGACATGACGATATAAATCCCATTCGGCGGAGAACATGGAAGCATCTATGACACTCGCAGTACCGGCCCTAGCGTCCTGCCTTGGAGCCATGATGAAGCACGATCGAGTTACTATGTTGCGAATTGACTTCCAAAAGCCACACTCGTTGCTTCAAGATCACCTTCCGAAAAGGGAATGGATATGTCAACAAATAGTCTAAGAGTGCATTAGTTACCATCTACTCTTCCAGAAAAGGCTTGCAACTCGTGGTGTACGAAATAGGAAATATACTACACCGACCGTTGAAAAAGCGTTTCACTACAAGTCTTCGTAAGCAGGCGGAGTTGTGGTATATGAAAACGCGCGTTAGGTCAGATAGGGCGCCAATGCTGATGTACACACCTCCACCTTTTAACCGCCTGATGTGTTACATCCCTCGGCACTACTATGTTGCCGCGGCGTTGGACTTCTCCTCAACGGCTAAATTCGACAACAGGTACGGTCTTCGTTGAAGCTAACGCAAGAACCATCAAAAAGAAGATACAATGATCATCTCATTAGAATTAGTTGGATCACAAGGGATTATTCTATAGCTTCTCAAGGCGATCTTAGAATATTCGATGGCTCATTTGTCTTGCGCCAGCCGTCTTGACAACAGTAAGAGTTGTTGAAGGATATTGGATGTGGAAAGGAAAGGTATCGCCAATGCTTTGGGTTATCATAGTCAAAGTTCTTTTCGTAAGAGATTTTGAAAACTTGCCCGTAACCAATGCCGACTCTATACTTGTTTTGAATTTAGAGTTTATTTTAATCCGAAGCCACTGCAAGGTCAATTCGGACTTAGAAGCAAATACGAAATTACATAAGATATTTCAAACTTGTTACTCCGTATCCTGAAGACTAAAGAAGAAAAATATGGAGGAATCCTGGAGTTTGTCAACTCCCAATCGGGTTATCCTGTAACAGCCAGTCGACATCAGACAGCAGATCCATCGTAAGTAATATTTATAATTACTAATGGCATCCTATTTACTTTGGATCTATGCTATTACATCATGATGAATATTGCCTAGACAGGGAATATAGCCTGGCTCGGCCACGACATAGAAGTCTTGCTTGAATTGCTCTCTGAGATTTGCAAACTACTTAAACATGGCGTGCCATCACCAGTACAACACGTACAGCTTTTTATCATGGCATATTCAGACGATTGTGGGCAATGAGTAATGCTTAATATCATCAAGATTTTCTCTTTACTTTTTTTTCTTTAGGTACGTAATTAATGCATATTCCTTAATATACGAGAATAAGGTGCTGATCAAAAGTAGCATATTCTAGGGAGCACAGGAACTACTATTAATTGTTACGAAACATTGCAATCTGGTAATGCTTGACTCATTTCTCTTAACTCTAATGCATTCGCTTCGATAACCAAACACGATACGACTCACAGGTTGCGTAAACCTCAAAACGAACCAGACTTGACCCTTTAATAGAGATTACCTCTCATGTTATCAGTTATAGGGGTAAAGGCTAAGATGCTATCAGAGTAATAAGGAAGCGTATCATTCGCTGCCCTATAATCGCGTATTGACCAGGGCAGTCTTTTCGGAGAGCGACGGCCCAGCTGTCTAGTCCATCGGTTATGCATGGTGCCCCAGCTGCCGCTGAGTCCTAGCTCCGGTAGTTTGCGGTGTCGTAAATTGTCGATCCCTTACCCTTATCGAGAAGTAGGGCTTTACAATCAGCCTTACACTAGCCAGGATTCAAAGCGGCAGTCGGCCTAAAGTTTGGAAGTGCTTATTTATACTAACGAAAACAGCCCAAAACATCATGGCCCCTTACCGCGATGGAAGTTTAAAATGTGCAAACGAGATGAAGAGGATCCAGTAGGTCTAAGGCTGAGCTGTAGGACTTTTCACTCTCTATGATCGTAGAATATGTAAAACTTGCACGTGCATACTTTGAAGGGCGACGAGCTGGACGATTGGAAAAGGTAAGTAGACTATGAGCCCTATGCTTACCTATCACGAAGTATTACTTCTATCAAAATTTATCTCACGACTCCCACTGAATGCTAATTTAGCGGTGACTCGATACGTCAATTTGAATTCAACGGTGTTGACTACGCCGAAACGAGTTAATTGGCATTAAAGTTAATGTGCACTGACGCTGCCAAGTCTTCAGCCGTACCGTAGTGCGAAATCTCGAAATAAGGACTAACAACGAATATCTCCAACAACGTTGTTGGCCTACAGGAGCTGAATGCAGGTCCAGCAAAGCATGAGGCGCGCGTAGAAAGTTGAAACTCATCAAGCGTCACTAAATTGGTATACCCTTCGAGCTGAGCTAGCAGCTATTTGATTTTGCGATGAATAGCAACGGCATGGTATGATTTTCTCATGGCGGCAGAAAGATTTAAAAGCAGTCGATGTCGCGAATTTCTGAGTCAGATCGAATGTAGAACACAAACCGCCGCTCTTTAATATTCTTTCGCCTTGATTTTCCCTCGTTTCTCTTTACACACTTCAAGTCTCTCCTTCGATTCCTTCATTCACTCTTTTACCTCCTTTTCAAGATGTCTGAGTATACCATGAAACAAAGCGCAACCCGCGCTCTCATTGACGATAACGACGTCCAGTTCTGGGCCGATGCGCTGAATGACGTCGCTGAGAACCCAGCTCAGTCTCTCATGTCCCCGTCGCCCGCGGGTGCTGGAAGCTGGTTTACCAGCTTCTTCTCCTGCCTTGATCCCATCGACGAATGCGCAGTCACCTGGTGCCTTCCTTCTGTCACTTTCGGCAAGACACACCATCGTATGAACAAGGACGCAAACCTCGTTGGTTATAAGCCTGTGAACACCTCTGTAAATCTTATCGATGAACAAGTTATAATGAGCATTAAGCTGATAACCATAGTGTCTCTTTTTCTGCGGCGCATCGCACTGCGGTGGCTGGTGGCTACCCACGCTTCTTCAACGCGTCGAGATCCGTAAGCGATATAACTTACAAGGCAACTTCCTTCTCGACCTTGCGGCCTCTTGCTTCTGCCACACCTGCATCCTCGTTCAGAATGGCAAGGAGGTCGCTCATCGTTCGAGTGCTAAACTGCCCGATACCACCGGATACGAGGCGAACCCAGAGACCATGGTCTACCACACACATCATAAGCCATGAGAGCTTTCTCAGGCTTTTCTATTTGGGCTGAATGTTTTGATAATGATGAGCGGGTACATGCTGGCTAATTTCTTGGTTTATTTGGGGACGATTCCGTGGATATAATTGTTTTGTTTTGATGAAATGTACACTAGACGAAGGAAACCGTATTTCGTATTACCATGACTGTGCCTATATTAGATTAATTTGAATTGGACTGTGAACCTGAGCGGGCTCGACGTGATGGTTCTCTGATTTCGTCATGAATATTAGTACAGACAGTTGGAGAGGCATTATTAGAGGCATTCATCATGTCGGAGCCAATTGCAGTATAGGCGTCTTAAGCTGCAGAACGACACAATTTTACGTTTCAACCGCTTTTACACCCTTGAATAGCCCAACCCCCGACAGTTGTTGCACAAATGAAAGAATCGAAAAGAGAATTGAGCGGGCTTTCCTGCTGAGGTGGTTAGATGAGGCTAGGTCAGGGGAAGGTCCAGCCACTTTGTGGCTGAAGCTGGGATAGAAGAAATCATGAAAGAGAATCTGCTGGTCTTATAAGTTATAAAGTAAATTAATTATACCAATCTAGTTTAGATGTGATGATCTATGAACTGCGTATCATTGTTGTATGTTGTTCATGAAGTAGCTCCTTTATTACCGCTGATGCAGACAGACATGATCACCAACCTGAGCATCGTGACATGGAAAGGGGTTAATGAGTGGGGTTCAGAACTAGGTAGAAAATAGGCTACACCAAGGCCTCCAAGTGCATCCTATAGACATTAATTGAATGAGAAACTGCATGATCAAGTAGAGTGCGTCATGTCTCAAGAGTCTATATAGTGGTATGCATAAATAATTGTTGTCGCGCGCAGAGCTTCGATCTTCTCGCATTAGTCCATGATAGGTGCATCGATAGTTTATTCTAAGTCGGGATTATGACACTACCGGACCCCCTTGAGGTACGGCTGCCGCAATAGAGACTGCATTTTTATTTACAATTTGTCTTCCAGCTTCACAGCAATGAGCATTACACTACCGATGAATGCACTTAGTTTCTCGAAAGCCACAATCTACATCATATGGAGCAAGTGATTCTTCAAACCTTGAACGGCTGCAGGGAAATGAAGGTGAGAAACGGTAGGAGTATGAGAAAATTTCTGGAAAATGATAACTAGCTTGGCGAGTTTCTTTATGAAAGTGAGAAAAGATGTTATTCAAACTGTGGCCTTGGGTTTAGCTTCTTTAAAACCCCGTTTCCATCTCAACAAGCACATCAACTTATGAATGCTGGGCCTGCTCCCTGCCTCTCTACGGCTACCAGGCCGTCTGGAAACTCCAGAATGAAGCGAAGTATCGCTCGGCCAAGTTGTAACTCAAACTACCGGACTCGCTCATCTGGATAATAGTAAAGTTCAAAAGAAAAAAAAATCAGTCTTACACTTAGGAACAAGCCATTAAAAGAGTACGGATTACTCTAAATCTATGGGATCCGGAGGACATGTCCCAGTCCCTATCAATGGATGGTTACAGCACTTGACTTTGGGCAAAGTAGAGTTTGCACAAAGTCCTCGACTATACTCAGGAACAAGTAGAAGCAGAACATATTAATTCACAGATGAGTTGCATCGAGAATAAACGAAGTTGCCAACACAGGTCCTGTGGTCGCTCATAATCTTTACGATTAGTATGTATTGCACCAGCAAGAGCATGACTACACCATGGGCTCAACAGAATCCTGTTCTCACAAGGCAGGCCGTCCCTGTTCATCATGACACCGGAGTCCAGACACACATCAGACTTGTCGTCTTACAATATCCCATCCAAACTCTTGAGTCTATACGCAATACTTCGAACCACTCTGGCGCCACCCGACCTTCTAGACCGGTCACGCTCTTCAGCTGTACCAGCAGTCTGACTCAGGACCAGTGCCTCTGTTCCCTTCCCTTAGCTAGTCATACGATACGACAAGCCTCTCGGTCAAAAACGCGGCCCGGAGAAGTTAGTGAAATTCCATTTCTCCGAGATCAAGGCCATTGCATCCGTTTTTCTCCGATCAAAAACACCCTTCAGCATGATCATACTTCTGGATGCATCCATACTACACTTTACGTCGCTCAGTCCGCACGACGCTGAGTTGTAACTTCAGACATACCTAAGTTGCTCACGTTCTTCTGGGAGGTCTCTTACCATAAAGATCGGCTATACGGGTTACTACGAACACGAATTATGTTCTCTTAGGAAATGTATGATCAACCTCACTTGCACGCATCACATCCTTCTCTCTACAGTAAATATTAATCAACACTCAAGTAAAGTTGAACAGAGCCAAAGAGCAATTGATATCCATGTTTATGGCCAATCTATCCTAGAATTTTCGCGCACTTCCCGCCCTTTCCAGACAAGGCAATCGCAAGCGCATACTTCAATCTATATCGACTGATAGTGCCAACTGGCTGTTACTATGCCGTTCAGGTCAGTTCTCTGCCCATCCTCAAGTGCTCGAAAAGATCACGTGCTGCTGCCACATGTTGCATCCAGCATCCGACCCTCGTACTATCTATCGATCTATCTATCCTTATGCCAATATAAGGTTTCTTGGCGTATAGGCGGGTTACCACCCCAAGACACCCATTTTATAAATAGATACCGAGATCTTACGCCCACGATTCCGATCTCGGAATTTCGCCGGTATTAAATTCCTTTTCTTTTACTTTCTTTCCGTTGAGAAGCTGTAGGCAGGTTCGGCCTACCTAGTGTATATATAGCGTACCTAGTGCTAGGGCACTAGGCCTCCTCCAACACCTCTACATTCACAATACACTATGATGACTATTACCTGACAGAAGCATTGCACATTCATGACGGCATGCATTATTAACGTTGCTTTAGCCGCCTACCATGCGGTTCAACTCTTATCGCGCTCGATCAGCCCATTTTATCTTCCAAATAGTCAGCCCTAGGGTTATATGATCTAATGTCGTTAGGATGTTATGTTGTGATTCACCGCCTGTCGGTATTACACCTGATTACCTATATATATGTAATAGGAGAGTCAGGAATAAGGCGCGGGACTCCACGGCAGCAGGGGTTTATGAGATAGTAGTTAGGATACCGTCGAGACGGTACTGTAGCATACCTACATATGACCCTACATACGTGTACGCTAGAATGGCGGTGGAGAAAGTCCATGACGATGCATAGCACGGAAACTATTAGAATAGTGCCTATATGGTTGACGACATTCGGACCGTCGCTTATCGGAACACTCGGCTACTATCTTTGTACAGTCTACTATCCGAGTATCAGGTATACCCTAAGGACTTAGCGTGGGGATACGCCGTGTATTTTTTTTTCCAGGCGCCTCTTTTATCACTGTTGGTCAGATTCTTTAGTGTCTATACATAGATACCTACTTACAAGTAGTAGGTTAGGTATGTTACTGTGTTATACACTGGGGCTATGTCAGGCGAATTCAAGTCACGTAACATCAGCGCCACCGTTATCCGTACCATTGTTTGCCGGTGTGACACAAATAGCCTATCCAGCCAACCAATGCAGGTAATCTGAACGCAGCTGAAGGGCTTGGGGGCCCTCTTTCTATACCACAACGTGCAACTGAGACAGTACCTAAGGTTATAGTGAGATGCCACTACTTAGTCTTATTTGCTGCCCCATCGTCGTGCCCAGTATGTAGCGAACCTCTTCGGCCAGTCCCGCTGAAAGCGTCGGCCGACACGGGTGTTCGGGTATCATCCAATCGTTTCTATCGTACGCTTTGTTCTAGTGGAGGTACTCACACAGGTACTTAGCTAATTCTGCGACTTTCCCTTGCGGGATTTGGTGAATAATTAGCGACAACCAGCCCATATATCAAGGATCGACCGGCCGCGTAGGGCAGAACAGGGGGGAATGGTCATAAAATAGGGGTTGACTATAGCACTTTGTCCATGATTCTCCCTACTTAGTGTATTTCCTCTCTCGCTTAATATTAGTACCGTACTGTAGTGAATTTGCTCCCTGCTAGTGTAGGCCTTTGAAAGATACCACCGTTTTGGGGATGTTGCGACAATGCACTAGGCCAGGGCAAGTCTGCACTAAAATCCCAGGGTTCCAGTGTTAGCCGCGTAGCTGCAGCAGGGGTTCCTCGCGTCATCGGCATCCCGAGTACTCGAGACAACACAGTAGACGGTGTAGGTAGCATCAAGAAGTCCTCCGCATTACCCAGTAAAAAGGGTGCCTCTGGAATAATCTTCGCCGCTTCGAGATTTTTGCCCATTTCATATCAACTGTGCTGGAAATGCCGGTCCCGTTGCGGGGCCGCATCGGCATAGGTAGGGAGGTACTGGACGCGGAAGGTTATCGAGTTTGCCAAGAACTTACCGCTGTAATTTTCGAAGTTCGTTATGAGATGAGCAGACTTATGCGTCGGCTTTTGCTATCCAGATCATGCCATCCATTCTATGCTTATTTCTGCAATATTATAATCCTGACATAGAGATGTTCCAATGAACCTGGATATACCTTGGTGTGTTGTACTGGTACTTCAAAGGAGACCTATCAGAGATTTGTCACCAAGCTACCTAGGTAACGTTTCGAACGATGGGCTACTGCCCTAAAGACATCAGAAGTTAGTTGCAAACTATATTAGTGTAAAGCAGAATAAGTAGCAACTTAACGTGATCTACCATGGTATAGCTGTCTAGGGAACTATCGAGTAGACGAATAGTACATGGTGTAATAAAAAATGGGTTCGAATTATATTCACTTTAGCAAATGTCGGCTGCCTCTTTTCCCACAGTATGTATCATAATCTAATGCCTACGGCACCTGCGTAGTTGAAAGCGAACACAAACCAGCAAAAAAGATTAATTAGGATGATAAAAGCTCTGAGAATTTCATCCGAGGCTAGTATTCTAGGAAAAGAAGAAGAAGAAGCCGAATCTCTGCCAATGGAGAGTCGACTAAACGAATAACAGGTTGGAGAAGCTCTTTTCCTCTATTTTCAATGTCTGAACAAAAGAAGGAGGAGACAATAACGAAATGCCTCTTGCCATCTACGAAAATATCTGAACCCAAGATCTGCGTACATATGGACATGATGGTTCGATTCTCCTCGTCACTTTGTTCCCACTTCGCTCAACCAAATATACTAAGGGGGAGGAAAATCTCGGACCGGCATCCGTCGCTAGTGAATCTGACGGGGAAGGGAAGCGGCTCGAGTCAGTGACAGAGAGGACGGCTATAAGCGAATGTGATATCACCATTTCGAGTCATGTTTTTCGAAAGTCTCTTTAACTGTTCAGTGGGGATTATTAAGTGCTTAGAATACTTGAAAGTGGCTGATGAAATATCTACTTACTACCTAGGTCCAGTATTACCGATCTTGTACAGGGCATTGCGAAGAGGGCCGAGGACGCTCGACATAATAAAACAACCGAATCCTACTCACTACCAGGTAGGGGTATTAATACATATAAATTTACTAATCACGAAGAATGGAAACGCTATATCCATTGTCTGGTTAGGTGCTAAAGATGAGAGAAAACTATTAGCTCTGTGATCTGTTGCGCCTGTGTTCTCAGCACTGCGCTGGGAATATTGTGAAGTAGCGAAAAGGAGGAGCATATCGAAGTTACTATGATATCCGTCGAAGAATCAGACGAAGATACGACTTCCCACAATACGAGACAGACCCCCCTTTGGTGATGTACATAGATGAGGCCGTCAAAATGTATCAGCTTACGTGTAGCGTTTGATAGAAACGTATCTATAGTCCAGCTGATATTTGCTATGCTATTAGTAGTCCTACCCTAAAAGTTGCTTAAGTTCAGGGTTGATGGAAAGAAAACTCAGATCGACACCTTTTGTCGTGTCTGCACTCACGTGCTTCACTTCTAATACGACTTCCCATACTATTAGAAATAACCACAATCCCAATCTCCGCATAGCCTAACCGGCAACCACTACAGGGTTTGTCATCCGTCACGAACAAAACGAGTTCTTCTATAAGTGACAGGCGATAGCTGATAGTTGATAGCTGATATGAGAAGTGCGCATCTCGATTGGCTACCGGGGTGTCCAAGGCCGTATGTAACAGCATTCATGTCATACTCTATCGGATGTCTCGTCCTCTCGGCGCCGTGTCGGCGGCTCTCTTGAATCGGGTAATATCTGCATAGTCTGATCTGACGGAGGAAGCACCATCGGACTCTGCCACCGGCCAATGAGAACGGCAGGACCGTCAGTGAGCAGATTGTGGCGGTGCCTTCCGTGCCGCGTAGGGCAAATATTTTTGAGGATGGGGGGAGGGGGGAAAGAGGGAAAAGTTCAATGCTGTGCCACCGTAACAGGCACTACGTAGCCATGCAAGATTCGACGGGCCGTTGGGGGAGTTACAGGGCATGCTAGTGACCAATCATCCGCATGAATGCTTCATTTAACTCACCGCTGGGTGGGATAATTATAGGATGTTTGTGTGCCCCGGAATTGCGTTGTCGTGCCTCATGAGCGCCGGAATAGAACAACTAAATAGAATGTCATACGAAACACGCCTAGGATTCCAAGTCCATGCACGGCATCTTGTTACGCAGCGAATGGATCTCCCAATGATAAGAGGGGGTTGTGCGTTAGGTTAATGGAAATAAGCCACATCAAGAGAATAATGCCTATGCAAAAACGGATTCACCACTAATATGCGAGCGTTGCTTTGCAGATTTGAAAATGCAGAAAACGTCAACAACCTGTGAGGAAGAACAAAAATTCCATGTTCTTCGGTGGTGCAAACCCAACGTTACCTCGCTGTCAGTGGCGAGACCGCAGGCGGTGATATCTTGCATAGAGAATTTAGTTTAATCATTAATTCTTTAAGCGACATGCAATGTTTAGATCGAATTGGGGAAACCTTGAGAAATAGCGAATAGCATGGAGATATCGTGGTGATCTGGCCACCGGCTTTCATGAGGAGTTCAGCTTCGCTTAAGTGCGTGTGGCTTCGATTGCTGTCTAGGCCTCTGATACTATGTGCAGTGTTTTTGTGGAGCGTAATGATCATGAGTAGATTGATAACGGCAGTGTAAAGGTGGATTATGTACTCGGTCTGGTTCGGAGAATTAAGAGAACGATACTTACACTACATATATTGCCATGGGGTCTTAATAGAAAGTAAAAAGCACGTGACATTTCGTTCAAGCTCAAAAGATAGGTTTCAGGGTCCTACCCGGAATCGAAACGTGGCGGGGCTTTCAGAATACTCTTCTCTAGACACGCTGGATTCTTTGTTATTCTTCGTACAGAGACGAGACCAAATAGGTAGAGTAGCTCTAAAAATGCAACACATTTTTGCACTATCGCTTGAGTCGTAATAGGTAAGCAGGTCGGCAAGTGTGTACGCAGTAGGCAAATGTCTCTGCATCACCGGCCGTTGCACGTGGTGTTGGAGAGGAGGTTGGGCGAGCGTGGGTTCTCGCTTATCAAGGGACGTTTCCAGGGATTATTAAGTAATCCTCTAATTTTAGGTACCACGACCAGCTTTTCCAACAAATCGGCTACTCGCATTTAGCTTTCTTCGACATGAGGTCGTTGCATGGGTCTGCATGGAGGGCTCATGGGTCTTCACCCCAACAGCCACTAGGCCGAAACTGGTAGGATTTTTCGAGAAACTGGCCAGGGTTCCTGGTGAGAATCATTCACTGAGAAATCCTCGGCTACTCGGCTCTAGGCTGCCCTGATTGCTATAGTAATCCTCGCTGCTGCCGCTGTTGATGCGCTTGGCGCATGAACATAGTTGTAGGGTCCTGATTCTGGGAATAAGAGCGAGGGCCGGTGTGAAGATGGTACGATTCCTTGAATTGGCCATGTCGTGGTTGGGTTGAAGATGGAGTGCTGTCGTGCCACGAAGCCGAAGGATGGAAGCCAAAATCAACCTACCTATCGTAGGTGAAGTAGGTATAGTCTGTAGTCAGAGAAAACAAGAGAGAGCCAACGAGACCCCTTGACACCGTCTCCCAGTGGCAGACCTGTGGTAGGTAGTGCGATACGCTCAGCGCACTAGACCAGGATGACATCTTCGCTACAGTATGTGCCTCAACGCATGTCTTGCAGAAGCCAGGATCAGCTACCAGTTGGCTATTGGAGGAGCTCTCCACAGATGGAGATGCTGTCTACAGCAGCTGCGCAGGTTATTCGTTCACCGCTCCCTCATGCAGAACTCATGCAGAGCTTCATGCGCATTTTACAGTGACCTGGTGGTATCGGCCAATCCCTTGGGAAGAGCTCCTTCATGCAGCATCATACGTGGCGACAGCGGCAATAGTATAGGCAGGATAAAGAAAAAAGAGGGCAAAACAGCAGGGTCCCGGAGCAAATCGTACGGAGTGTCGACGTTCTGGAACAACGCGCGACATTTGCGCGGATGCCACAGAATAACCGGATGGGACGATAAGCAGTCTTTCTGTCCGTCTTGATACCTTCAGATACTCAATTGGGTATTACATACCCCGGCGGCGTGGAGATGCTGCCCGTGGGCTCGCATCTTGGACTGCAGGACTGGATCGGTATGCCGTCACCAATCAATTGAAATATGGAACTCGGAGAGAACAAAATGAGAGATGATAGTACGTAGTAATAATAAGACGCAGAAATAACAATAAAAAAACAGCAACAATGATAGAAAAACCTAATAGTTACTATTAGTGAAGTCAACCGTGCATTCTATAGATCTTCGAGTTTTGGTCAACGTCATTATTCGGTGGGCATGGGGAAAGATTTAGTGACGACTCGATTCCATTCATTGCCAGGGTGCTATTCTTATCCCGCATGCAGCTCCTTGCTTGGTAGGTACGTACCTACTGTACTGCTAAGCAGCAGAGTGGAACGGTGGACAGAAGATTGACTAATATATATGCAGTTAGTTCATGAAACGTTGTATTCTACTCCCGAGAGCTGTCGGCACTGGCACTGCACTGCCCAACGTTCTGCCGGCGCAGCAGTTCCTTGGGCCTCAAAGAATGCCCGCTTCCTTGCTGAGGTAATGACTAACAAGGCACCTCTAGTGCTAGGTGCTTGTGCGCTCCCTACCTTTGAGTCAAATCTGATTCTTGATTGGCAATCAACTTGATGCTTCAGCCTCACTTCCTACATCCAAGGTACTGTATAAAACGCTATCTACTGCGGCAATCACAGTTAGTCGCCCTGCCTAATGTCGTAGGGTTCTGTATACTTACATAGCACTACAGGCAGGTCACAAGGGTATTCTTTGTTCTAGTGTAAATCCTTTGGTTCTCCTGTCGGAGC
Source organism: Xylaria sp. FL0064 (assembly GCA_022593225.1). Lineage (NCBI taxonomy): Eukaryota > Fungi > Ascomycota > Sordariomycetes > Xylariales > Xylariaceae > Xylaria > Xylaria sp. FL0064. The sequence goes on along the minus strand of JAJKLE010000004.1, from coordinate 1,237,648 downwards.
TTTGTTCCGCCTGAACTAGTCTAGTCCACGCATAGTTGGTTTGATAGACACTTCTGCCAATAGGGATAAATATTCTTTCTACAGCTGTGAAAAGAGTGAGACCCTGCCCGAGTGTTCATACCTACGACATACATCAGATGGAGTTGGACTTGAAAGGGTGTTTTGGTTATAGGTTTACTGCCCAGTCTGATAAGCTTCATATGGCAGCAGTGCCACACCTTATTCATGAGATTGTTAGTCCCTGTTTTGTACGACAAGTCTTTGTGTCAAGCTGAGTATCGAAAGCTTTTTTTTTTCCTGCATTGTCTTGTGTTGTAATGTGGTTAAGTTGTGTCTGTAGTTGCGTCGCTCTTGTTAAATATTACACCGCACTGTAAATCCGTAGAGTGAGTTGAAATGGAGTACTGGTAGCCAGCCATATTGAATTCCATGCTAAGTGGTAATGGCTTAGTGACGATGCAACGATAAGCGCGGTGACTCGAATGCAGATACCGATGTATATAAGATAAGGATCATATATACCTAGGTACTTACTTAGCAGGCAACTAACTCGCACCTGATGTATAATGGGCCGGTGTATTGGCTGTTTTTGCGTCCCGTCAATCTGCATACCGTAGTATTCTCTAGTAGTATCTAGTGCAATAGTGTAATGCTGTTGTAGGCCGCGGTTGTGCTTTACCTTAGTCGTCTGGCTGTGGCTCCTTAGCGCGTACCTGAGAGGCGGCAGCGGTGTATCTACCCTATTGAGACCTGGCATTGGGGACGGGTCCTTGGAGTCGGGATCGTTAATGTCTTGCAATATGTTGTCGCGTCATTTCTGTTTTTTTTTTTGTGAAACGCTCGTCCGAGTTGGCAGTGTTTTGAGGCTGTGCTGGTCTGTTCTTTCTGGGGTCTAAGTAGCGCTCAAGCGAGTCCCTAGCCCGAATAGGCAATAGGACTGTAAAATCCGAGCTCGTGGAGTCGAGATGGTCAGATCCGGGACCCACTTGGACCGGACGCCAAAAATGGACACGAGAAACTGCTGTTTCAGCCAACCACATGGAGCGATCCTCCCCTACGCTAAAGGATCATTTGCGTTTCGCCGGAATATCCTTGCAGAAAGATTATCTAGCATGCTACTACACTACGCTACCTCTACGACATCATGCTTCATTCACTACGCGCGTGTAGTGTGTGTAGCTCACCGCAGTAATGTAGTATAGCATGGGAATTCGACTCCTATACTAGCCAGCATGGTAGATAGTATGGCAGAAGTCATGGCCCCATTCTCGAGCTCGGAGAGGAAAGCGAGCTGCGATAGGAAACAAGGGGAGCTGGACCCTCGAATTTCTAGTCTTCTTTCTTCATCTTCCACGTAGAAACCCTAGCCGGTACTGGTGTAAGCGCTCCAGTGGAAATGCTGATGCCTGGACAGTCGCCGAAGCGACAAACATACTCGGTACTAACCTAGCGAGCCTGCGACCCGGTTACCGAGGGCTAGCTAAGTGGTCCTCGGAGCTGCATCTTCAATGGGAATCGGGATCAATCCAGTACGTTCGCTGTTTTACTATGTTTGCTTATACTATATGCGGTGGTGCTTTGGCCGTAGGTTATTTCGTTGCCACTCACTGGGGGAAGCAAAACTGTCATCGCAGAGATTCTTTGTATAGATGAAAGCCTGTTGCTTGTTACATAGCGGTAAGCTGACCGAGCAGATGTGCTGGTTCTTCAGGTAGCTGCAAGCGATTCGCTCAACTACGTATTGTGGTATACCAGGGAGTGCAAAATGGGAATTCCAAAAAGCGGTATCGCCTTTGTGCGCGTTGTGGAGGCTAACGGAGGACCACGGCTTTGGTTAGTATTTCTAGCGGTAGCTAAAGTCAGGCCGGAAGGCGATAGGTTGATAAGTGTTCTTTTTTTTTTCTTAACTTCTCCTCCCTTTGACCCTGCGGAGCTTAGTGTAGGGTATTTGACGATGGGTTGAAGATGACATCAACCCATGACAAAATCCCCCGACTGACGCTAGAATGATTTAGTAGGGTGCCCGATGACCCGGTCCCCTCATTTATGCACAGCAGAACTCGCACTAAGCTTTTATAATGTTAGGTGCATGATAAACTGACCATAACGTACCGAACGTCCACCTGTTTTGATGGACTGTCACTCTGAAGCGGCTGCCGGAAGGCGGGGGATGGCGGAAAGTCACAGTCCACATGACTATAATGGTTGAAATATCGACGACTAAAAGTTTAGGCCTCTTTTGTCTGGATTTTCTTCGAAGCGAAAAGATTAAGTTCTGTTCTACTGCATAGTACACTTTCTAACTTTTGCGGTGTCTTCCATCGGTGTTCCTGGACCCACCCACAGGCGCTCAACCAATATTACTCTGTGGTTGGCTCGGGTATATCCTGTGTTCCATACTCTACTCAATACGTTCAGTTCCTAGGCAGGGTTGGTAGTGGTCTTTACCGTTTACGTACTGTACAGACCCCGTCTTGTCGTCTGTATTATACCATCCTTCTGTGTGTCTAGCATTTGAGCAACGTCTTGAAATTCATAGTGACAAAGAAGAGTCCGTCATTTGAGAAATTCACCAACACAACGTACTCTCAACTTTGCTGCTCATAGCAATTTTCAAAGACCACCTAGATGCATGACCTGAAACCTGGAATACGCGGATGGCATCCTATCTCAGCGTGCCTGGCGCGCGCCGATGGAAAGCTACAGCACTGCCACTGGCAACAAAAAAGTCTGGTATCATTTCCAGTCCTATCATGACACAGGAACTACCACCATAACCTGTAGCCCAGGTAGCAGTGGTCACAACGCTCGCTACATGGAATATTGGCATCTGGGTAGGTACCTACTACGTACTAACATAGAGAATGCCATCCTGATTAAGAGATATTCGAATACCCAGTCCTACTATTGATGTGCCAGGAGGTAGTAGACCCAATTTTCTAGGGCACCAAACGGTGGACGATGGGTGACCTGAACTAAATACAGCAACACCTAACTTAGGGCCGGACAAGTGGTACACTAGGGGCTATTCCCGGTCCTAATTAGCACAGAGTGCCATAATACCTAATACACGTGCCACTCGCTGGGCCTAACGACCTACCTGTCGCCGGTCAAACTGTGAATTGAGTTGGGTATCTTGTCCAAGTTGCCCTCGACCACCAAAGTCGGCTCGCGCATGAAGACCAATGCCAAGCAGAATTTGACAGCCCAAAGCTACAGTAGTGAAAGGTTCTCGCTCCGTAGTAGGCAATCGCTTGCTTTATAACCCCCCGCAGCGCTGACACGTCAAACGACCCAGGTAGTGACAGCAGACTACCTGCTGTTTGGTTCGTCAGGCCGCCGGGCAACGTGGGGTGGTGTAAGAATGAATCACCCTCTTCAAGTTCCTGTGCTGGACGCCACACATCAGCACCTATCTACATTCTACATTGGTTCTTAGGAGCCTGCATATGTTAGCCCTGAGATTATCAGCTACAACCGCCACTCACACGCTGTGCAGAGAAGGCTTCGTTCTGGGTTAGGTAGCGTACGGCACTGATGATATTCAAGCCTACTATATACTCACCCACATGATACTTGGCACTATCTGAACCATACACTGCACAAGGGATATGCAGATGCTAATTCCCAAACCCTTTCCAAGTTGTGGAAGTGATGGGGATGAGAACGGGGAAGAAGGTAGGGGACTTGGAGAGGATCAGAGCCGATGGAGCCGCCAGCAGCTGCTTCGCCTCTCCGTTGGCACTGTACTAGACCTAGAAGAGCCGAGATACTACTGTACATAGCAACAGGAGGAAGAAATATGAAATTCAGTGTACATTTTTGTAAAGCTTACGGTAATCTGACAATTCGCACTCGTCGATGACTTGACGCCTATTGCTGACTTGATTATGCTATACCCGATACCCTGCGCATCTCGGGCTTTGTTACGTGTCGAAGGTTGAGTTATGGAAAACATATATACACTAAGCCATATCCTCCAAGTCGCCTTGTAACATAGATATATGTGCGATTCGTCGATACGTAGAGGTGATAACATCGCTGAAGTACGATTGTCATGACGTACCTGGCCTCTATAACATGGGATTGTATGTTTTTTGGAGAAGATATGGCTCTACTCTCTACGCCTACTTCAATCACGGCGCTTATATTCTCATCAAGGCTATACCGGCTTAAGTACATAATGTACTATACTTGGGTAATGTACTCTTACACCTGCATATCTGATCACTTTACATCGATGTAACGATGCATGGGGCGAGATTTCGAGTGTACAATACCTTGATGGTGGCCAGGGTAAAAGTTCCTACTTTAGTGTGTCTGCCTTCTCACCTGCCCGACATTTCTCGCACGGTCACACGTCCCTTGTGCATGACAGCATTGGCTACATACCGCTGTAGCAGTATAACCCGTAATGGTCTTCAGGGATTGAAGCACCTACCTACCTTGGGTACCTAGCCAGTTTCCGCGAGATACCAACCACTCCCAGTAATGTGAGCGTGACAATTCTCCCAGCCAGCCTTTGCGTGAGCGGACTTGCGACTTACGCTGTCCAATGGACTCGATTAGGGATTTGAAGGTATCTCGCTACCTAGAGTTCCCTTCCTGCCACGCATGTAAGTAACCTGCTAAGTGTACCTATGTGTAGGTACTATAGTACCTTTACTGGTCGAAAGCCAGCCAGCTACGAGTAGGTAACCTCTGTAGCTATTAGCCCAACTCAAACCACAACGTCATGTCAGAGCTTGGACTGTGTATACAATGACATAGATAGGTACTGCAATGTGCTCTGATTCTACTGCTTGCCGTTTCACTGTTACTCATGCCGTCCTTGGGAATTGGACGTTTGTGCAAAAGTTGCGCACTCACTATTTTGACGGAGTATAGTAAGTTACTGGTGCTGGAAACGCATCTCCACTGGGGACTTCAATATTGGCATACCGTTCTCGCAGACAAAGATGTTGCCTACCAGTACGTGTACTGGGTAGGTATAATGATTTAGAGCTTGATCGCTGCCCTGCAAGGCCGATGATGCCCCCGTCTGAAAGCTCACATCATACCTACCTGCGGTAGGTACCTCCACTATGCTACCCAAGGTACCCTGACTGCTCTAACCACACAGTGCAGGAAGCGAAGCCGCCTCCAGCTACCTAAGCGGACTGCGAGTGTGCGCGTGGGGTAGCTGTAAGTACAGAAGTACCCGCGCCAGGTAGGCACTGTAGGTACCTACGCTACTTGGGAAAAGGGACCTAAAAAAGGTCTTGGCTGCACCGCATGGCACGGGTTGCACTGGCCTCCTCCCTGGTATTTTGGCTTTTGGCTTTTGGCTGGCTGCGCTGGCTGCGCTGGCTGCATGAAGCGGCGTGGTCCACCCACAGCCTCCCTCCTCCCTTTAGGCCCTGCTGGCGGGTATTATAATAACAACCCTCCCATCCCCCGACTTTGCTCCAGCTTTGCTTGATCCGTCTACATCATATCCATCAACATCCATCTCGGCGCTGCTCTGCTGCACCACCTCACCACCACACTCGCTTTATCGCAACCCTTAGGAAGTCCTCGTCGACTCCTGTCATTCGCTTGTTCCTTTTTTGTGTTTTGGAGATTTGGAAACTCAGAGTATCTAAACTATCCTCCCATCAAGTCTCCCGCTCTCGCCCGCTTTGTCATATCACCAGCATCACACCACAATCACCACTATCGCTTACACCGATTGATATAAAAATTTCCCCCGGGTACTACCTTAGTCAAGCAGGAAATCCAACTGTCTAGTGCTCCGTAGCCAAGGCCATCAGTTGCTATTATCGGCCCTGCCAATATATATGACATTGCACTCTCTCAGCTAGAGTCGGCTCATCGTCGTTGACCCTGTGCCCTCCCGCCTGCAACGAGATATTCAATCGCTTAAACACCTTGAAAGGAAAGGGAATATTGAACTGGACAAACCTCAGACCAGGAAACGAATATCTCGTGTCAGCAGTTGTTTACGCACCTTTACTCTCGGCCTTTTCGGTAGTTGCTATAACGTCCGATACATGTGTCGATAACGTGTTATTGCTAGCCATCTCGACTACCTGAAGTCGCAATTCCCACGAACTAGCAAGCTGCTCCTGGATTCGCTGTCTGAGCAAAATTAACTCCTAAACCCTTCTCAACCTCGTTCGAACTTTCGCTCGCTTTTTGTTTTGGCACGAAATCCAAATTTCGTGCCTTGTTTTATGTATGTATCTCATCCTTCAAATGTAGTACACCGTCAACTCCCCCGAGTGGAGTTGACAGTTGCGTGAGTCGCTACTTAACAGGCCCGTTACTAACGATGCTCTTTCAGTTCTTGTTCACTTTCGATTCAACTTTTTTATTTGCAATGGCTGGTCCTGGCGGTGGTCCCCCTCGACGCAGGTGAGTCGTGATCGCTTATCATATGGAGACACCAGACTAATACTCCGCAGTCACACCAAGTCGCGCAAAGGGTGTGAGAACTGGTAGGCATCCTATACCATTCAGAAGGTAACCAGCTGGTCACTGACTGAGGCTCTAGTAAACGTCGACATATTCGATGCGACGAGAATTTTCCGCAATGGTTCGTTTGAGCTGGTGAATCACCTGGAGAATTTGACTAACCATTTGCAGCCGAAACTGCACGAAGCATAAGGTCCGATGCCCTTATAATGATGTGTCTATGCCTGATGAAAGAGCAACCACTCCGGACAAACCTGACCTCATGTGGACGCCGGAGATCGAGGCAGCTATCGCAGAATGGCAACGATCCGGGATTTTTCCCTTTCCCAATCTGGTGTACTCGGCACCTGCACCTCAGTATTATTCTGTCGAAGAGCTGCGTCTCATCTACCATGTTGCTGCGATCTGCCATGACTTAAATGCGATGGATGCCAACAATTTCACCTTGTGGACTCGTCAGATCCCCACGTAAGTATTGTCATGCTCCATGTATATGATATAGCGGCTAATTGTTGGTTAGAATCATCACCATCGGCGCAACCCAACGCTATGTCATGCATTCTTTGCTCGCTTTTTCCGCTGAGCACATCGCCTTTCTTACTAGCTGCCCATTGGTCGGAAATATGGCATATGAGCACCGCGGGATTGCGCTCAACGGATTGCAAGAGGCCATTGGGACTTTCTCTCCGGAGAACTCTGACGCTGTCTTGGCTGCATCTCTTGTCCTCTCGTGGCAGGCGACAGACTGGTAGGCAATAAATGCTCCATCTACAGGAGTGACGATGACTAACAGGAACGTTTGACAGGCGAAGCTGGACCCAGCTAATGCAGGGCACCTCATCGGTAAGCAATTGGAGGCGGGATATGTACAACCTATGGGACTAACATTGAAAAGGTTATCGATGCTATAGAGCCATGGAAGCACGAATCTCAGTTTGGGGAGTTCATCGCGGAGAGCAGCACGTTTCCTACGGCTCCACCCTCGCCACAGCCAGACCGTAAACCCAATCAGCCGCACAAAGAGGACCTGGAAGCATTCCAGCGCACCATTAATCATCTAGCCAAGGTTGAGGGACATCTGAAGCAGAATAAGGAGGATCCTCAACTTATTCAACAGCTGGCCTCTTTCCTAAAGGGTGCTCGCAAGGTCAGCCCTATCCAGTCTATTGAAGATCAGTTTGACCGACTACGACCGCTGCGAACATGGCTTTTCTGGCTGCCTGTCGGATGTCTGAAAGAAAATGGGGCTTCACTGAGCGCCCTATTGGTCATTGCGCATTATTATACGGCCGCCATGATGATGGAACGTCTCTTCCCAGAGATTGGTGCCGCCTACTTTGGTAGCCTCGCAATTGGGCCGGTCGAAGAAATTGCACGACGCCTCCTTTCGATCAACGTTTCGGGAAGCCTGGATGGAGATGTTCAAACCCCACTGTCATTGATGGAGTTCCCCATCGACACGATCAGTGAGTTCCGTTCGCGACAAGGCTGGGTTCAACCGACACGTACACCGTCGTTCCCTCAATTCGACCCTCCCAACTTCTACATGAGTGAGCATGGGACCCCGCCTACGACAACTTCGTACATGCCGTATGGTGATAGCCCTGCCTTCAGCTGGAGTGCGGAGGATCTTTCTTCTATGCTTGTACCTGAACCTGAATGTGGGAATGCAGTGAGCCCTTTGACAATCTCTTCGCCGTACCATAGTGGACAGTATCTCAGCATCCCTTCTCCTTCATATGGTGGTTATAGTCCGGCATCATCTACATTCGGTGAAGGATCCATTGTGTACAGCGATCAGGAAGATTTCAACAACTCATTCGACACGAGCATGGCAGAATACCCCCATCTAGGCGGAGCGGGGCATGGCAATTTTGGTGTCGGGTTCGTCTCTCCAATCCAGCCTGTGTGGATCTAAGTGGCAACACTCCCTCAAGGGTGTCTACCAATATGGAAGAGCGCATAAATGATTGACAATAGTACTCAGGACACCTAGCGCTCAGCATACTTCTACGCCCAGCAACCCTCCGCTTGAGATTCCGTATTATGGCCAGGATACCGCCAATTCAGCCGCATGGCCGCACGGTGCTTATCAGGCCGTACCGTCGCCATTTCTTGGACCGCAGCAATGGTCAACCGCTGAATCTACGACACCCCTTTCAGTATCCGCGCCATCACCAGTGTTTATGCCTTCACAGTTTATGCACCATCGACACAATTCCTCAGTCTCTTCGGCTCCAGTTCATTTTAAAAGAGAAGAGGACTGAGGTGACAAGCTCACCCTGCTTTCATCGCCTTGCCTGGACCACCTTGCGCCTTTTATTTATATCTTTTAATGCTCTTTTCAATACCTCAGACGCGATTGTACACCACGTTCCTTTGACAGGACTCGCTATACCGACATGTCTGTATCGACACAATGATCACCACATTCCCTATTTATCATCACACCTATCCTTAATCGCTATTATATAATGATCAAACTTACGACACTCCTTATGACTACATCCGGAAGATACCCGATAGACACTCCTTACGCAAGTACTACATTAGAGACCGACCTCTCACGCTCCTTACGACTTACGACGATTTCTATATTTCGCAAATAGAATCTCATCCGCTCCTTCAAGACGGCAATATCTGGAATTTTCAGGATACCCAAATCACCCCTTGTTTTCCAACTGCATAGCGACTGTTTACACCTTTTCAATCGGCGAGGAGGAAAATTTTGACGACAAGTGCTGTCTGTCTGCATGGAATGGCGTTATGGTTTTTTTTTTTTTTTTTTTGAATTTGGTCTGCACGAATTGGCTTGAGCTTTCTAAAAGCTTGAACCTCCTCGTAACGACGTTTGATTGGATTAGGAAGCCCGGAAATTGACTTTCGTGTCAATGCTGATAAAATAACTGGAGTTTGGGGCAATTTTACTGTAATTGGTTGGAATAGTAGCGCTCTGAGGAACAGGCGTGTATGTCAAAACTATGCTGGATGCAGGTTATTACTTGCTGCTCTATAGTTCAGAGTATATGAGAGCTAATGCATACGAGGCAAGACTGCTTGACCACAAGTTGGTTTGCAGGACCTAATATTAATAAGACACTGCTGATTTTCCTGCCCTTCAAGCTGCCCAAACTGGGTCCCCATTCGTGATTGTACCAAAACTGTTCATTATCATTGTATACTGTCATGATTCTACTTGGATAACGTTTCTGCATAAGCAAACTCTGCATCGTCGCCGACAAGTTTCACCGAGAACTTATGGTCCGTAGCTGCTCGTCCTGAGCCGTGTATTTCTTATCCACAGAGTCGCAGAGACCCGCCCACGGCACTGGGGCCTTCGGATCGAAAAGCGCGCGATTCGGGATAATAGAATACCGCCTTTACTTCGCACCAAGCCCGCCACACCCCCCCAAAAGCGTCCCTAACCCCTTTTCCGAATGACTAGCGTAGAATACGGTAAAGACCCGTCCGTTACACAACCCGTGCCTGACGGCACGCATCGCTGGTGTGTTAATAATTATCGTGTCACCCAATATTACCCGGTCGGGACCCTTAGCCGGGACCTTGGAACACGCGGGAAGCAAATATTCCCGCCCATGTCCCAGCTGCGCAGAATGAGCGGTGAGATGGGATATATAGACTTTTCTACGGAATCTATCGGCGCAGGGTTCCAGAATGCTATTGATTCTCTCTATTCGAGTCGAATTGCCTAGTTCGTTAGTTCGTTGCACGAACTGCGTATTAGTATTTATTGTCATTTTTAGCAACGCTCTGCTAGCCTTTTCTAAGACTAAAAATACCCGCAGAGGTGACGACATCACGGGCATACTACTGACTGTTCCTGTTCCTGTTCCTGTCCTCGGCTGGCTGGTCTGCACATTTCCGGCTCTGCTTCTTGTGCCACGAGGCTAGGCTAGGTCTTCCTAACAACCCATTTGTTGTGCTCCCGTATGTATGCGGGTAAGCGGCGCAAGGTACCCGCGCCACTTAATTCGCAATTATAGAAGGGTGTCCTTGCAGATAGACACGTTATCCGGGCTTGTGCTATGCTTCTTGACCGCCAAGGCCCGGGGGAAAGAATGTCAAGGGGGATCACATTGTCCTGTGTCTCGCGTCCTTGCAGGTTGCGGGAGTAAGCATGGCCGTGTCCTTTGACACCGCTTTTCTTGTAGAACGGGAACAGCGGGAGAAAGGGCGAGCTATCTTTGTTGGTGAGAGTGCGCATTGCGGAATGCTGGGATTCCGAAGCGTATGACGTCGATTTGGATGTTTTGGTAGCCGGATTCCGATGCGTTGGGTTTATTCCTGTCGCACACTGTCGCGAGGGTGCGAAAGAAGGGATGAACGGGATGATGCGCACTTACTTGGGACGCCTCGCACACTGTTACGAAGGTGAACATTCTAGGGCTCGCCTTTTCTTCTTTTCGCTCATCTCCTTTTCTATGCTTATAAACTCATTGCATATCAGGCTAAGTGAACTTTAGCTATTTAATATCTTTGTTCCTATTCTTTGATTCTTCAATTAAGTGTGCATGTTAGCACTGTTGAAATAGTGTATTACAGAGAGGACAAAGTAATGCATACTTTTGCCAAGCACAAGGTAGGAACACCGTCGTGTTTGTATGTTTAAAGACAAGCCCAAAGTGAGTCTACATCGTGATATCTCGAGTCCTGTTTAAGTTTTTTCATGATTTACCGCCTTCTTGTCTCGGACTCTGTAGATAACCTGTCTCTGTTTCACTACGAGCGGATCGATCTGTCTCCGAGATCTCTAGTTGCTTCACTCTTTGATACGATGTCCCTCATACGCAAGTACTGCGGAATCGCTGTACTGGCTTGGTAGGAAGATTGGCTGTTTTGATCGAGCTAAGATTTAAGGAGGCAGCGGCGGCTTAAGCCAAGTCAGGGGGTATGTTCGCTTCTCAGTGTTGCACAAAAGGTCTAAGCCTCCCATATCCAGCTACGAGTTACATACAAAAGGTTCTGCTCTAGGTGCAGCCTCATAGCGTACATTCATGTAGACTCAAAGGATTTGAATAATCTCGGGGCGCTACATCGAGTCCTCGTGCCAGCCGTAACTGAACGTTGGGCTGAAGGGCATAGGGCCTTTAGCTGTGAAATCATTATCTGACTGGGAGTTTGTAAGGGACCAGGGCCACAGTGAAGTAGAAGCAACTCGGTAGGATGGTCATACCTTCATATTACCTGTATGATAGTTGAATTTCACTCATGGCGTAGCTAGAGGAGCCCGAACAAGCAATAATATCAAGCCTTTACCCTATACGCACAAGTACTAGTGACATGCCAGTGCCTAAACTCTGCCCTAGAGACTAAATACCCCTACAAAGTTGCCATATACAAGTTACACAAAAAGTTCGACAAGGACCCAAGCACAGATATAAAAGCTAAATCAGTGCTTCGTATCGATTTTTTCTAATATCCATAAAGCTCTAGAAATAAATTGCGCCAGTAGTCTAAAACGCTATCAAGTAAATTCTGGGTGTTAAGAAAAGTGTTGTCGAGAATCTACATACGATATATAGAAGGCTGAATGCTAAGGTCTCGTACGCTGAATATAGGGGTGTGATACATCGTTATTATTATCTCGCGAAGAGCCTATCTCTAACTTATATTCTACTAGCCTTCGGTCGGATTCTGAAGTGATGTAAGTGAGATAGGGTAGGCTTGGTCAAGAAGAGCGTCAGCCGTTTGTTGGCCGAAAGGATTCAGTGGGATGAGAGGGATGGCAGAAATCATGCGGTACAGAAAAACATATGCAATTATTTTTCGTTACTTGAATTGAGTTAAATTTCTATTGATCATCAAATTCCCATTAGTTAAGCAAATCACTTGTCTCGGAGATTTAGGAAATATGTTAGGTCAAGCCTATGCCAATAAATTCTAATCCTTTCTAGAGCAGCCACCACGACTGCTTCGTCTCGTCACGTACGTTCTCATATGCTTCCATGATATAGAGGAGTCTGTTGCCATCTTCGGCTTCGGGGAAGTCTACATGGGGATGTCAGGGCCCAGAGTCAAAGTAAGGAAGAAGGGACCTAGCAGCGTGATCATAGTCCAGTTTTGTCTATACAAAAATAGGGGCTCCCCTAGCTCTAGTGAAAGGAGACCCAGGAATCGATAATATTGAGCCCTTATCCTATACTTAAGACAACTGATAACCTAGCTTCCCTCTAGATCACATGTCCTAACAGGGAGCGACGATAATCAGGACGAACAAGCAATGCTGGAAGCCTACTATCGTATGAATATCCGAGCATGTGAGAATAATTGGTTGCATGACATCGGTACTAGCGCAGCCCGTTGAGTTCAGAGGCCCAGATGGTAAGGGACACTCGGCAACTCTACTTGAATCTGACAGCAATGATCCTATCAGCTTGTCAGGCTGGTTCGTCGCAGGAGATATTGTTGAGGGCCCCAGAGAGTGACTGGGGTTTAACCAGATCTCTTTTTACTCTGTTCTAGACTCTCCTTAGCCAGGAAGCACCGCGCCTCCGAAGATCTTCGACTCTGTCCAATAACCAACCACATCAGGCAGGCGGCACGGATACTACTCGTGATCGTAGTACGAACAATGGAAAAGTATAGTCTGGGGTTCTGCTTCCACATACTGATATAGCTTGTCTTCAACAGGCTTCACACACCTTCCTATGCTGGATATCCCTATTATCGATCTCAAACATAAAAAGAAAAAAATGCCGCGATCTGATGACAGGCTACTGGCAACACTTCAAAATGGCGTAGATAGTAAGCGCCGCTGTCGGACTTTGCGTGTTAATATCAATGTAAGAGGGCTGCGCTAAATATAAGTGATATGGCATCAAAAATTCGTGAGTTTTCTACAGAAAGTCGGGATATAGATCCTCACGTGCCGCCACCAGGTGGTATTGAGACGTAACAAACTGAGATTGCGCAAAAAATAGATGTGTCGGTAACCCATCAACCATCCGTGCCAGCGTGAACCCTGCAACATCTGTCCGAAGGAGCAAGATTTCTAGGTGTTCCGAGTACAGATTGTCTGGTCACAGCGTTCCCCATACTGGAGAGGGTGCTGGAGAGAGAAGAGCTCTGATCTATGCTCGCAGGCATGTTAAGGCATGCGCGGTCGATATGGTGTACTAAGATGTTGGAAACAGAAGCTACCAAACTTCGGGTCGAGCACCTTTTAAGTGAAGGTTGGTTCAGGAGGAGTTTCAGCCACTTAGTGGCTGAGCGGATTCACTGGGACAAAAGGGGTAGGTAGCAGGAAAAATGAAGGAAAAGACACAGACAATAAATACACAATTAGTTATAACTTTCATTACCAGACTGATGTAAAGCAGACATATTGCAGCATTAAAACACTTTATAAAGATATGCTATGTTATTTTGACTGAACCTTTTTAGCTTAGCGTCAGGTAGGAGCGGCGAAGACCTAAGCTTCTTGAAGACTTCAAACTGTTCATTCACTTAGTTCAATGGCGAACTTGGTAATCAAGGAACGCCATTAAATCGAAGGTAGAAAAATTCTTATGTATCTATTCTCCTGATCACTTTTTTTAATCTTCGCGATATTTATTACCCCTTTTATTCCCGAAATTTTACTTAAACACCGACTAGCTATACTCTAATTCTAGGCTCACACCCTCTCTCACCCACACCACTTGAGGATGGGTTTGGAAAGATATTTAAAACTCTCAGCCGGTAGTTGAAAGGAAGGACGCTATCCCGGAATAACTTGATATTTAATGCGATATACGAAACAGCTCTAGGTAAATAACTTTATCCAGTGGTAATCAGTGGTCTTCTATATGTTGTATGATTAGCCACTCCGTAGACCTCAGATTACCTAAGCTCTCTGGATATTCGTATGTAACGCAGCAAAATCTACGAGCTAGCACACCAAGGGCCATCCTCTTTATTTTCATTTAGCCATCGAGTCATCGGTTTCATGTTCGAATCAACCTTTACCGATGCAACGGTATCACCAAACATGCCATCGCAAGCATTCGTCCTTTTCCCCTTGCCAAGTGGGCCAATGTACTTCACGGGAGTGCCTGAGGTCCACGTCCCGACGCCAGCCAGATCATGATCATGGTTATCGATCCTGCAAGAGGTCTGTCAGCTATGTATCACCAAGTGTTCAATTTGCTAATCATACTTCTGGAAAGTATCCTTGCTTCCAGACTCCATGGCAGCACACGAGTTTAGGCCGTATTGTTGTGTGATGATAATGTATCCAATGATAAATGGGATGAGTATGAAAAATTTTGGTGGAATTTGTATTCAATGGGTGTTGGAATTCAGATGCGTCCGTTTGACCTTGTCAAATGATGTAGTTTTAAAACTGTAAAACTGAGTTGTCTTTTCTACGGACGGAAACGAGGACACTGAAGAAACAGAGCAGATGCCGGGACATTTATATATATTTTAGACAGACTTCTTCTCCTCTGCTGACTACAGTTGGTATCTTACCTCCGACCTCTACACTTCCTCACTGTTCAAGAATCAAGTAGTGCAATAGACTGCTACGCATTGGTGTGATTGGTAAATCCCCTAATTCCCTGAGACGAAGTAAGTGTTGGAGGTGCAATAGTGTGTGTGCTGTGTTTGATTGGTTAGGCACAAGGCGGAATGGTTACTATTATGTTTAGATGAATGCGAAAATGGTTATGAATATCAATTAAGCCGTAATAGAGGCACGGGCAGAGCACCCGTGATATACCTGCGGAGCGCTGTTAGGATCGGTATGTATCATTGCAGGTGGGCTTCTTAGGGTTTGATTCATTATGATTGGGCAGCATTACTATTGCACTCTCGGTCAGCAGCCAGGTACGCGAGTGTATGCGGCATGTGTGCTATTGCACTACTGTGTCATTGGTTATTGATAATTGCACCGCGGATGTGAAGTCCTATAGAACGACGCCACCAAGCAACGACTCTGACATCTGCATTGGCTGAACCGCTAGTTGCTAGGCGAAATGCACTTTTACTCATTCGCTGATGTATGGTAGCCCCCCAACAAGCCACAATATGCTCAAAAGCCTGCGGGATCTATTTAAGTTGGGCAGCACCATATGATCCGAATCTCCATCACCATGCCATATGGACGACCCTACCCGTCAACTCAATATGTCTTATCCTCCACCACTTCTTGCGAGTGAAACAACTGAGCCAGCTCTGGCGCCAGTGCAGCCGCTAGGCGTCAGTGTGGAGGAGGGTCATCGTATTTGCCGCCGTCGTCGTACAGTTGCAGAGTGGAATGAACGAAAGCAGACAATCTTCGAACTATACATTAAGAACAATAGAAGCATCAACGACGTCGTCAAGGAGTTGACGGCTACCGATTTTCAGACAAGGTAATACTACTTACCCAGTCGTACAAGAGTCATCTGAGGTTGCTGACACCAAAAGAATAGCCGTCGTCAGCTGCTCAATAAATTGAAAGAATGGAAATTCTTCAAGCATTTCACTCAGCATCACCGTCAAGCCATAAGAAGAATTGAAAACCGACGTAGGAATTACGGCAAGGCTACGTCGTTTCGATTGAGCGGCATGGTAGTGCCGACAGAGAAGATCACACAATCTCTTGACAGGTGCAGCGATAATGGCGTTGAAGTTCCAGAGCCCGCAGGTACGTTCCGGTCTGAGCGATGCTCGGGGAGTGTACGCAAACTCATCTGATATCTCTCAGAAGCAGCTACTCCTTCGGAAATTGGCTACTTTACTCCTGACGAAGACCCCGATACAATAATGCGAGATCAGTGTACTCCACGAGCGCTAGCACAACCACCATCAGGCCTGTCATTTATGGATGACCTACCACAGTACAAGCGGCCAAGCATAGGATTAAGGGAATACGACGAAGAGTATGACGAAGATCTTGATATAATGATGCCGAGGCAGTCTTCACCATGGACCATGTTACAAATGCCAACTGGCTTGTCACCAAGGCGTCATCCATGGGTGCATCCTGAGGCTGCACTGAATCCGTCTGATTTCACGCTCGTTAGCCACAACTTCTCGCCGTATTTCGAACCCGAAGAGCCACGAATGACAAGTATGGCTCAGAGAATACCGCCATGGCTGTTTATCGATTTACCTTTCCGGGAGCTGGCTAATATGCATCGAATGAAGCTATTAGAAAGATGTATGAGTGTTTTTCTTACACAAAATGAACCCTTAAGCTTACGTTGGGCGGTATTTTGCTGATGAAAGGTATGAATGCAGCACGACTTTTGTCGCCTTTGCCTACCTCAATGGGCGCACTCTTCGATTTAGGAGTAACGTCTGTATTGCCAGCTGAGTGCTGCAAGCCTCTGGAAACTCTCCTAGCTCCATATTGCAGGAGCCATGCTGGGGAGGCCACTACGTCCCTCTTCCTGACCCTCTCCAAATTCCTACCTAAAGGGTACCTTGAGGAACTTCTATCGGAAGATGCAAGGATCTGGATCAAAACTCAAAATGGGCCAGTACAATTGATTTTTCATCTTGCCACTTACTTCTTTTCCAACAACCTATTCTCCGCGACGCAAGAAGCCGCCCTTATCAAGTGGCTCATCAGTGAAGAGCATATTGATTCATTAAAGGAGTTCCTGAAGTTTCCTGCACCCTCTGTTCGTGCGTTTAAATCCAAGTTATTAGCTGCTTGCGGGATCAGCGAAGTAAACTTATGGCGGCAATTGGTCGACGCTGATGTGCCCTCTGTCGACGTTGCAAAGAAAGCACTAAAATTGGGATGTAAGGATTATTTCTTATCAGTGCTGAAGAAGCTCGATCCAACAGAAATCACAGGGCGCTCCGGCGGCCTATTTCTTCGAGAAGTCGCACGCACTGATCAAATTGAGGCCGCAAAGTTTTTGATTGAACAAGGGGCCGAGGTTGACATTGCCCTATCTGATCCGCGAGTTGATACAACGGCTCTTTGGGAAGCAGTCACTCACTTCAAAAGCGAGATGGTTGAATTGCTAATCAATAATGGTGCGGACGTGAAAAGGAAGGGTAGCCAACGGTATTCGCGAGCTTATCTTACGTGTTCTGTTCTGTATAAGTCACGAAAGAATATTCGGCTGCTACTCGACCGTGGCGCCGAAGTAACGGAGTTGGCTATCACTAACGCAAATGACACGGAATTAATGGCCTTATTGTTGCAGTACCGTTATGCATCGAGGGATGTTTCGGTCAAGGAAATCGTGTCCGCTGCCGATAGTGGTGAAGCGGCCTGGGGAGAGTTTCTCAAACAACATTCACCTATTCCCGCTGAAATCTTAGAATGGGCCCTTTTGATGGCAATTGGAGACACCGAGGTCCGCGTAGTCCAAAATCTTCTACAATACGGCGTAGATCCTAATTGTCCTCATCTTGAAACAAATGTGCTGGCAAGTGTTATTAAAGATTGCGTCAAACACCCGGACACCATCGCCTGCCTACGCCTCTTACTACGTTATGGTGCCGACGTCAAGTCTGATGACCTTATAATGATAGTGGTCGATAGATTTGATGGAGACAACCCGGATTATTCTATCCAGTTGCTCACAGAACTTCTTAACGCCGGTCTCGACATTGAAACACGAGGCGTGCTGGGTCTAGAAGCAGCTCTATCGTCACCTCCTTACGAACTGGCCTTTTTCCTCCTAAGCAAAGGTGCTCCACTTAACCTCTATGGCAAGCTTTTTACTCCTGTCCAAGCCGCAGCAAGAGAAGGGGATCTACATCTTGTGAAAAGCTTAGTCGAACGTGGAGCTGATATTCACAAGCCGGCATATGAAGTAGGAGGATTGACGGCGCTACAAGCAGCGGCCTACTCATGTTCTATAAAGCTAATGGAATATTTACTGGAGAATAATGCTGAAGTTAACTCCCCACCGGCGATTATCGAAGGAATGACACCCCTCGAGGCTGTTGTTCGCCCTCTAATCTTCGGGCAAGACCTCCTCCTAATGTCAGATCCCTACGTTGAGGGGTACAACAAAAAAATCGCAGATCCACTGGAGCCTTTCCAATTTCTCTTGAGAAAAGGAGCCGAGATAAATCGTAGAGACGGCACAAGCAGCCGTTTATTACACGATATAATTGAACGCAGACACCCGGGGCTTCTACGTTGTGCACTTGAAAATCAAGCTCGCGTTGATTTTTATTGGAAAACTAAATCATCATTTCGTCGGGATAGAACGCCACTACAGCTCGCTGCTGAAACGGGCCAACTTGACCTCGTCCAAATGCTCCTGGAGCATGCTGCCGATCCAAATTCTGCTGCGGCTTACTCCTATGGGCGAACACCGCTGCAAGCAGCAGCATCATCAGAACTCCCAAACGAGGAGATTGTTCAACTGCTGATCACTAAGGGTGCTGAAATAAACGCACCTCCAGCCTTTATTGGCGGCATCACTGCTCTGCAAGGTGCAGCTATTCGTGGCCATATTAATATTGCGTTGCTATTAATGGAAAATGGAGCCGATGTTAACGCTTCCCCGGCGATGAGGGATGGAAGAACAGCTGTTGAAGGAGCAGCCGAAAACGGGCGGCTGGATATGGTAAAGATACTCCTCAATGCTGGTGCAACTGGAGACGTCGTGGAGGGGAAAGGCTTTGAGAAAGCAATGAAGTTGGCAAAAGAAAATGGTCACTCGGAAGTTGCGCGGTTGCTCGAAGAGCTATGGTAAGGAATAGGCCTGGGGTGTCGTTTAATTACCTCGGTAGGTAGCTAAAGTTTCTATATTACGTGATATGTTATCTCCTAACTAGCCTCAATATCTCCTTCATCGGGTCTGACGCCCTTCATGAAGTGCCTGCAATACCTAGGTACCTTTGTGCCTTTCGTACCAACCTTGAGCTTGAGGGGAGCATGAGTCTCTACCAATCGTAAGTATACGGCCGTGGCATGAGATTCGCTTCCGAGTTGCTCTCTGATGCCCTGCCACCTCCACCCGAGCCCGGCCTTTCTGAGTCGCCGCCTCCTGTGTCTGCTTCCGTAAAGCCACGGAGAAGCAAATGCTTAGAGGATATCAACCCTAAAGTGTCTCTAGTCACCGCAATCACTATCGTAAACGTAGTCAAGAACATCTCTTCATCTAAAAACGCTGGGCAAGTGAAGCGAAATCCTCAGATTCGGTGACCCCCAAGGGACTTTCAAAAGACAGTGCCAAAACACCAAGCGATTGCAACCAAAATAGCACAGGTATGACAGCCACCTAAAGGGCTTTATATACGGCTTAAAAAGTCTATATAAATATTAAGTACGCCCTGTAGCCTAGTTAACTATATATAAGCGTGCGCTGCTAAGTCAGCCTTAGGATCCAACGGCATCATCATGTGGCACTATCCATTCGAGGGCTGATTTGGTTTCAGTTCAAGTTGTGTCTGGCGTTCGAGCGAATCGAAGGTTTGAAAGCAGTAGCGACGGGAAGCATACAGATCTGGATACAAATTGAAGATCTAGAACAGGGCGACCTTTAAATGCAAGTCATTGTATTATCCGGTATTATGGTAATTCACGAAACTGAATAATCGCTGTTGTGTGATTCTTATAGGCGTCGAGTATAAACCCTCTAGATATCAAGATCATCGCCGTATTGCGTCGCTGGGGATATCTTGTCCTGGGTGATACGTCGGATCTCCTCTCGAAGTTTCTTGTTTTCCTCCCCTAGTTCCCGAAGGCCCTGATGGGCCCAGTCAAGGCTTTCCCGCAGCGTTTTAGATATTTCCTCGGCATACTTGCTTTCAATCTTGAGGTGTTGGTTCTCTTCCAAGAGGGTCATGGCAATCTTCTTCTTCTGCTCGAATTCCACGCACTGCCGGAATTAGTAAATGCAATTTTAAGCGTATTTTAGTATCCTTTTGGAGGTGGGTAAAGCTAGCAAGGCATGCTTTGATCCTAGGAAAGAGACGTCTATCTTCCCACGGCTCACAAAAGGCGGGAGAATTAAGGGGATAGGGCCCGTGGAGTACTTACTAGGCAATGCCACTGTCGCTTCGCCGCTTCGCGATTCTTGTCTAATGGGATATTGAGCAATTTAAATAACGGTCCATGAGAGTACACACGCTGAAAGCGGACAGAGTTCTCGTAGCTCATTTCGTCCTCTTCCTCGCCCCAAACAGCTCTCCAGTAATCGTAAAGATCTTTCGTTACCACTGGTTGGTTTTCCTGCTTTGATTTGGGCTGGCAAGGACTATCGGAAGATTTGCCCGCAGCGCCTGAATATTGAGGCAGCTTTCCCTTGCCATCCAAGACTGTGGAATCCTGGTTCATGAAAGACATGTCAGCTAGTTCTAAAGCCGCGTAGCAGATGGAGAAGACGCTACTAACCACTGTTACTGGTCTCGGGATTTTGAAGGTCCGCCTAAAGATGGGAGCACGGATAACTGGTCGAATCATCGTGACCTAGTGCAGATACTAACCCAGTGATAGCGTAGTATTGAAGGCGAGCTGAGTACGGAGATTCAACCACCAAGAGCCTGAATTATTCGAAGAATTTGGAGGGATACAAAGGAAAGAGGACAGCATGTTCACATTCAGGAAAATAAGCTCTTTTACTTTGGACAGGGAACTCTACAGCTAAAGCCTAATAGGAGCTGACCCGGAGGGACAGGGTGAAGCGGCGTAAAGCTTTGAAGTTTCTAAGTCAATTATTTGAGCTAGTCAAAGGTAAGCTCGCCATTTAGGCTTTTGTTGGTGTCTCGTGTAGATTTCAAACCGTGGTAAGACGTAATAGGGGGAGGCGACGTAGTTCAGCATTAGATGGTCAGTGGATCAGAGCACCGATCAGATGAAATAAAATTTTGGAGACCCTTTCTAAGAAAAGGAAAACTGGACATTTATTCACCAGACCATGTAAGAAATGTGTGTATTCTCACTATAAAGACGATCTCCCTGCTGGGGAGGCTTCGTAGTCAACACTAAAGGCGGTCCCTCTATCGACCCGGACTCAAAGGTCTGTTAAATCCTCCAATACGATTCATATACTGGCGATACTCGGTTTTCTTCGCCTTGTAGACGGCTCCAGCGTTGTTTCCAGGGACTTTTTGGTTTTTGGTAGTGCCGAAACCGCCAAAGCCCATCATTGCTTGCATAGCGCTCATTTCATCATCCTCAACTGCTAGATCGTCGTCTTCATCCATGGCATCCTCTCCGCTGTCGTTTTCACGAGTCGCCCTTCTTCCCCGCCTGCCTTCCTCTTCGGGGCTGTCTCTTGAGTTGTTATGCTTAACTGAGTTGCTTTTCCGGCTCCGATTATCGTCATCTGGATCGCCTCTAACCGAAGATTGACCTGATTCTACATCTCTATTCTTTGTTCGGGTCGGAAGAGGCGAGTATGGGTCGTGAGTCGCGCGTCCAACCTTCCCCAATGGACTACGCCGCGGCGATACGGACTGGCGGGGATTACTGCGCCGCCCAGGACCTGTGAAGCAGTTAGGACTGATTATATTGTAGAATGCGTCACGCGCGTCATACCTCTTGGTATTGTGTGTTCATCGCGGTCATCGTCGCGTCGTCGCCCATCCATTTCCCCATCTCTTGCTCTGTCCCGTTCGCGGTAGCGGCCGTCTGTTTTATCCTTTCCACCCTCATTCCCTCGCCGTCTGTCTCTACTATGGTCTCGCTCTCTCTCTCCACGGTCACGATCACGAGAGCGAGACCGATGCCTTTCGCGCCTCTCCCCCACTGGTGACCGCGATCTGGATCGGTTTCGACGGTCGCGGCTGCGCGGTCGATTATTCCGGTATCGGTCACGGTTGTCTCTTCTATCTCGTGTGCCTCTGTCATGGTAGTTGTGACGATCAGATTCGTCCCACATTGCCCTGCTGTCTGGCCGGTTGCGCCCGCGCCGAGGGTGGTCTGCCATGGCGCAAGAGTTACTGATATAGAGAAAATAAACGTCGCTTTGGTTCGAAGGGTTAACGATGTGCAGAGCCTGGGTCTAGTGGATGATGTAAAAGATGAGCGTGAAGTTGAGGGAAGGGATTAGCTCTGGACCTTCGCAAGGATGCGCCAACAACTGTTGAAGACCAAATATTTACAGTTGAGACTTCGGTGGGTACCTCGCTAGCACCCCTGGCGGGAAAGCTCCAGCCACCTAACCTAGATTTGATACCTTATGCTAAGTAGCTTAGTGGAGTGGGAGTAGGTACCCGTAAAGATAGTGCGGGGCAGATGAAACATGGTTCAATAAAGAGCGCTCCGGGGCTGTCAATGGCCCTGACGTCAAAGCTAGTCTAATCGATAAGAGCTCCCCGTCCCACAACTACAGGTACAGTACACAGTATTGACACAGGGAATCATAGCCCCTGGATGTGCCTGGCCCATTGCAAAACCGTGTTCAGTTCTTACAGAGCCGTTCTTCATCTAAAATTCACCAAAACACACCCAGACCTTCGACACTCTTTTCTGCAATTTGCGGCCTAGGACCAGTTTCGTCTCGCTTTTCAATGTCGTCATGGGCTTCTTAAACCAATTGACAGCTTGGCTGTCTCTCTCCCTCCTGGCCTCTGCCGCCGTAGGGGAGAATGAAGGGGTCCTGCACAGTGAAATCGGCCGTCTCAATAACCAAAGTCTTCTATGGGGTCCCTATCGCCCCAATCTCTACTTCGGTGTTCGCCCGAGGGTACCGAACGGCATAGCGGCAGCTTTATCATGGGTGAAAGTTGATAATTATGTCGATGTACAAGGCAGTATGTAGCTCTCACTCGCTTGTACCATGACCCAGGATGAGACCCCCGCTGACCTCGGCCCAGATGTTCGTTATACCTGTGAGCAGAATGAGGACATGGCAGGCTACGGGTGGGAGGAATATGACACCCGGAGGGGCGGTGTCCAAACCATCCATGACGCCAAAAACCAGATTGATATGACCACCTTGTTTGTCAAGATCCCTGGTGGGGCGCATGGAGGAAGCTGGGCGGCAAGGGTCAAGGGCGAACCTCGCGACGACGCGCCACCTGATCTCAAGACCACCGTCATTTTCTACCTTGTTACTGAGGGCTTGGATGAGATCATCGACATTGTCGATGGCACTCCAACCGGTTTCGATGGGGACGTGACTTTCACAGGGACGTCCAAGGATTTGGGCGGGTACAAATTTGTGGTCACAAAAGGAAAAGGAGCCCATCCCACGAGCGACCACCCCGCATCGGCACAAAGGGACTTGGAAAAGACGGTTGTGCATTCGGAGACCGTGCCCTTCCATCACCTATGGCAAGCGAAGAAGCTGTTCTTCCAAGCCCTCCAGGCTGGCGTAAACGAGATCATCAAGGAGTATGGCCCGGACACCGCTCCCCCTCCATGGCAGGTGTACCAGATGCCCAACAGTGCCAAGGCTGGAAACGTCCAGATAGTGCAGAAAGTATTTGAAGGCCCATTCGAGTTCGACGTATTATATTCCAGCGAGTCTGCAGGCAAGGACATCACAAGCGAGGATCTGTCGAGAGAGATCAAATTAACTACCGAAGCCTTCAACGACCGCTTCAAAGAGATCTTCGCTCCAAAGGCGCCCTTCAACACTGAAAAGTACGAAAGATTTGGGAAAAGTATGCTGTCAAACTTGGCTGGCGGTATTGGCTATTTCTACGGGCAACACATAGTCGATCGGTCCGACGCCCCTGAATACGAAGAGGAAAATGAAGGATTTTGGGAAGGGACAGCCGAAGCGCGGGCCCGTAGACAGGAGCAAGTTGAGGGTCCATATGAGTTGTTCACGAGCATCCCATCCCGGCCCTTTTTCCCACGCGGTTTCCTTTGGGATGAAGGATTTCATCTGCTTCCTATCATCGATTGGGACACAGATCTGGCACTAGAAATAGTGAAAAGCTGGTATAACCTGATGGATGAAGATGGCTGGATTGCGCGAGAACAAATCCTTGGCGAGGAGGCCAGAAGTAAAGTACCTGCTGAATTCCAAGTTCAGTACCCGCACTACGCCAACCCTCCTACACTATACTTAGTCCTCGAAGCTTTCACAGAAAAGCTCGAAAGGTCAAATGGTAGCCAAGAGACGGGCAAGGAGCGTCTGTCCGAGGGCGATTTCCTTCAAACCGCTTACGTTGACAATCCCGAATTAGGGCTAGAATATCTTCGGAATTTGTACCCTCTTCTACGCCGCCAGTATTTATGGTTTAAAAGAACCCAATTTGGTGACCTCAAAGAGTATGATCGAGATGCATATTCAAAGAAAGAAGCCTATCGATGGCGCGGCCGTTCTATTCAGCATTGCTTAACAAGCGGCCTGGACGATTATCCTCGTCCCCAGCCGCCTCACCCTGGCGAGCTTCATGTTGACCTTTTGTCTTGGATGGGTATGATGACCCGCACACTGGCTAAGATAGCCGATGTGGTTGGGCTTCCACAAGACGCCCAGGAATACAACAAAGCTTTAGATGGAATCTCTCACAACCTAGTGGATCTGCACTGGTCGGAGAAATACGAGTGCTTTTGCGATGCCACCATTGATGACTTTGAGGAGCATTCTCTGGTTTGCCATAAGGGCTATATCTCGCTGTTTCCCTTCTTACTGGGCCTTTTACAGCCAAATGATCGCAGACTTGGCAAGGTCCTCGACCTTCTGGGTGACGAAGACCACCTATTCAGCCCTCACGGTATTCGAAGCTTGAGCAAGAGGTCGGTATTCTACGGAACAGATGAGAACTATTGGAGGAGTCCCATCTGGATCAATATCAATTACCTTGCTCTAGTGCAACTTCGAGTAAGTTCTCTCTTTGTTTTTAGACTTTCCGCCATACGCTAACTAAGGTCTAGCACTATGCCCTTCAAACTGGCCCTCATTCGGCAAAAGCGACCGATCTGTTCAACCGCCTGCGTAAAAATTTAGTAGAGACGGTGTACAAGAGCTGGGAGGAAACAGGGTTTGCATGGGAACAATATAACCCAGAAACCGGCGCTGGCCAACGAACGCAACATTTCACCGGCTGGACTAGTCTGGTGGTGAAGATGATGGCTATGGAGGAATTAAGTGGCAGTGGGAGCAGCGATCATGCTAGAGATGAGCTGTAACCACCAACATGGACGATTTGGGTACACCAGATACAATGTATATAGAGCAAGAAAACTTTACGATGATATGAGCGCTGAATTCTATAGAGCGGCTGATTGCCAAATTACTTCGCCACCTTTTTTACTGAGCGTGGTTCCGACTAACGCCATCTTACAATGACGCCTTTTGATATGCAACCACTCACCGTTTATTTAGCGCCCGTGGCCAGGGAGTCTACCCAGTAAACTCCACGGCAACGATCCCTGACAACAACAGTAATAATGTCGGGATAGTATTAAGAACTATAACTCCTTCGCTCAGCTTGTCCAAGGTCTAATACTTCAATTCCTTTGATGGATCCGTACAAGATCGTACAGGAATGGAACACCTCGCCAGTGCTTTAGCCAGTGCTTAATTAATTGTTCACGCTCGTCTCACATATACCTTTTGATATGGACTATTGTGAGATGACGTTGCTGCGTATACTCCGCCCTGTTATCGTATGAGAAGATATAATAGGTTAACAAAAGCTTCTAGAGCCGAGTTCGGATTTGCCGAGACTCAGAAATCCGAATGTTAGGAAGCTGGTGGCCTAGCCAGCAATTTTTCTCAATAGGGAAGCACGCGCGCAAAGATACGGAACCCGTTTCATTTATGTCCTGGTTGAAGAGCTGCAGTAATTGAGATGCTTCTCGTCTCATTTTCCCAAGTTTCATGATCCAAGCTTAGAAATCCTACCGGACGCCACTCTTATCCATCCGCTGATGCCGCATTGTTGAAGAAATGATATCTATATGTTGAACTCCTGTAGGGTGCTGAACCCTGTACCGAAACCATCTTTGTTGAACCCAACCCGCCTGTGTTGAATGCATCCTCTGCGCCCCTGAGATGATGTTGAAGCCGCTATAGAAACCAGCAATGCTCGCCCGCCTGCCTACTCGCCTGTGTTGTTGAAGATATACATCGCATAACCGCGTAGATGGTATATATAGCCGCTCCAAGTAATGTGCATAATGAATCAATCAATTGCCCATTTGATTTCTTCCCTCCCTCACGCTTCCTCAAACACACCCACAGGGCCCTTCAGCTTAGTAAACATCTCGTCTGTCTCACCCTCAGGCGTGCTAAGCGCGGTGACAGCTCCTCCGGCACCAATATGCCACGTCTCCGTCCCCATCGTAGCGACTTCAAGCGCAGACGAGGCAGAGGAGGAAGGGGAGGGAGTCATCTCGTCGTCCCACCGAAACAGACTCCGGATCGTCACGCTCCAGTCGCCGCGTCCCGCGGCATCCATGTACCCCACGACGCCGGAGTAGAGACTGCGCTCGCGGCCGCGCGGGCCCTCGAGGCCCTGCAGGATCTCGCAGCTGCGCTTCTTCGGGGCCCCCGTCATGCTGCCGGGCGGAAGACTCGCGGCGAGGACGTCGAGGCCCGTGAGTTGGGGCTCTCTTTCCAGCTCCTTACCCTCTCCATCCTCCTGTTTCTCGTCGGCGCAAGGCAGCCGTCCCTCCACCACGCTAATCATCTGGAACACGCTCGCGTACTCTTCCACCTTAAGCAGATGCGGCACGCGCACGTTCCCCGGCCCGCACACGCCGTGCAGATCGTGTCGCACGAGGTCGACGATCATGAGGTTCTCGGCCTCCTCCTTGGGGATATGCAAAAGCTTCTCCGCGGCCGCGAGCGTGGAGACCAGCGGCGACTTGCGCACCGTGCCCTTCATCGGCCGCATCGAGCACAGACCCGCGCCGTCGAACATCAGGAAGCGCTCCGGCGAGCTGCTCACGAGCGTGGCGCCGCCGAGATGCAGGTACGAACCGAAGGGCGCCGGCTGGCGCGTGCGCAGCGAGCGGTAGAGCTGCCATGACGAGGGCGAGGTGTGCTGCTGCTGGTACTGCTGCTTCTTTTCGAGAGGGAGAGGGGATAGTGCGAGGACGCCTTCGAGGCGGCTCTGCGGCTGCGTGATGAGCGTCTGGTCCGTGAGACAGAGCTCGTACGAGTCCCCCGCCGCGATGAAATCCTGGCACAAGCGGACCTTGGCCTCGTATTCCGAGGCGTCGGGCACGCAGATCGCGGGCGCGATATGTCCCGAGGTGGGCGTGTGCGGTGGCGTGATCTGGTTGCTTTGGGCGCGCCCGGCGAAGTTGGCTACCGCCATGGCGTTGGACCAGGTCGGAGAGCGCATGAGCTTGTCGGCGGTAGACTCGAGCCATTGTTGGCCCCCCTCGGATGTCGAGGACGAGGAGAGGGTTTGGAGGCGCAGGATGCCCTCGAGGTGGTCTAACACGATGCTCTTGGTTACCCAGGCGAAGCACAGATCTGCGCGGTCGTGACGCCGCTCTTGCTGTAACTTGACGTTGATCCCCTCGAGCCCGAGCTCGTACGTCGTGTAGCCCATAAAGCCGCCTATAAAAGGGTCTGGGGTTTCACTACTCGCGATTTGGCGTTTCACCCAAACGTCTGCCAGGAATTGCCATATCGTTTGGCCCGGTTTGAGCTTTACCTTCTCGATAGTCTCCCCACGTACAGTAACATGGTCTTGCCCTGTCCTATATTCTAGTTTCACTGCTTCGTCCACATCGAGAGCGATGATGCTGTATCGTCCGCGCACATCTAATCCGGTCCTCTTTATTTTTGCGCTTGCAGAATCGAGTACGATGAACTCATTTCTCCCGTCTTGTAGTATCTCGACCACGTCTGGGACTTCCACGTGCAGCGGAATGTCAAGAGACCGGGAAAGATATTTCGCATCTAGGCCGAACGAAGCCAGGATACCGTCGCCGTACAACCATGAAGAGGGATCATCAGCTGGCCTTGTCTCTGCCAACATGGGCGTTTCTCGTTTGCCAATAACCGCACTTTCGAGGATCACAGACTCAGGCTTTCGGCCGGTAGTGTGATTCCACGCCATCGCTTCCTGAAACCAATTCCTAATGACCTGGTGACCGGTGGACTCGGTGCAGATCGACTCCGGATGGTACTGCAGGCCCCAGAACGGTTTGGTCTGATGCCTGACGCCCATCAGGATGCGCTCAACTACATCCCCGCGATCTTCGTACGTCCAAGCTAGTGGCACAATATCTGGGAAAAGGGGTGGCGAATCCCATTTCGCATTTTGCCACTCGGCCGCAGACACAGCTTCTTGCCCAACGTCTGCGTGCAGACTATGATACAGCGTCGCCTTGAACGTCGGAACACCAGCGAAGATGTTTCCGTCATGACTCGTCGTTAGATGATCGATTTCTCGAATCATCCCATGCAAGCCAGTCCTCAGTCTCTTCACGACTGCCCCGCAGCTGACGACAAGACTTTGAAAGCCTAGACATATCCCGAGCACGGGCGGCAGATCCTGGCCCTCGAGATCCCAGATGTGTTTCATAATGCCGACATCCTTATCTACATCAGGCGCCCCGGGTCCTGGGCCGCAGACCACGGCATGATAGGGCCGTACTTGTTTGCCCAACGCATCTTTGAAACCGGTTTTCTTGGGATCGAGATGAGGCGGGTCAATAGGCAGAACTTCTACGTCCGCGTCCAAGACTGTCGTCAACAGTGAGACGATGTTGTTGCTGAAGGAGTCGTAGGCGTCGATGAATAATATGCGCGGGCGACCCATTGCCACGCGATTGTGACCAGAATGTCAGAGCCTAGGCTCCTCGGACTTTCAGGGGTGTTGTTTTCGCACTACTCAAGCATTCAATACTGAAGGCAGCGTTGATATGCTGAACTGATCAATAAGGGATTTGTTGGTAAGATAAGTGAGGAAAAAAAGAGTCATGTCACTTAGACCGAACTTCAAGAGTCCGATTGGTTTACATCCGGGGAAGGGTGGGGTCACCAAGTCCCTATTGCCCAAATAGGGAATAATCTTTGCATTTGTTCCAAGCACTGAGATGCCCTTATGATTATATCTTCTACGGAGGTTCTGGCCAAAATTAAGTAGCATGTGCAACGTTCATATAACGTACCAATAATAAACTCTTATACGGTGTGAGGATTAGTTTAACCCGAATAGTTAGTAAATAATAGCAGGTATACAGCTAAGCAAAAAATATATCGGGCCGTAAGTAGCTTATATAACTTAGAACTTTATTAAATCGGGCTGGTTACAAGTGTTAACGTCTTTTAAGACTTTTTTTTTAATTAGGTTATTATACCGTTATTATTAATCGCTTATACTATAACCCTACTTTAAGCATGCTACTTAATTTTGGCCAAAACTTCCGTATAACTATATGACTTAAAGATAATACGAAAATAATATAGTCAGCTTATTATGAAGATTGAAGTTCTTGTAGTTGAGCTGTTCCATGATAACTTGGTCTGCCCCTCATAGGTTTGCGCATTCGCCGCTAATCTATCTTATCGATCCTTCATCTCGGCTTGCATCGGCGGTGGTATAATCTACAAGACTAGACTACCTACATTTGACCGGGATTGTGTTCTTTTCTCTTTTAGGATAATGGTGTCTATCTACTAGTATGCTAGCAATTTGGAAGGCCGCAGCGTTTTCTGGCTCGATTGCCCAAGTCTCCCCATCTGGCATAACACTGTATTGGTCGCTCTGCGTCTGGGTCTTCCCTGAGGATCGGCGTTAGACTCACAACGGCGATAGTATTTCAAGTTTGTGTGTGTACATGTTTGGTAGTTTGTGCTTCATTCAAGAAAAAGTCCAATGATATCGTCAGCTCAGTGGTACATGTCTCTCCATTTAGCAATCTTCCACAACCCTCCTCTCAGCTCTATCCTTCCTGCAGAAAAGGGGTATAATTCCGGATGATATATGTTTGCCATGTTTATCCCATGTGATTAGCGAGAGGTTTTGTTTCTGCTTCCTTGTACGATGGTACGTCGCTATGACTCAACTTTTGTCAAGTCATACCCCAACTGCGGGATCGCAAGAGGCACGATATTCAGGGGAACAGGAGTGCTTACGTAGGGGGCATATACGAGCACGAAAAGTTGGACCAAGAGATTTCTACTCATACGGAGGTGCTACGAAAACTCGTGAGCATCACGAGCCGCTTAGAGGCAGTCGCATTGGCCCAGGCTCTCCCTCGTCTCCTCATTCCATCTTGGACGTTCTTGGACGTTCCCGTAATATACAGCCCTGCTATAGCTCCCAAAGAACCAAGAGCCTTGGAAAACTGAACTATTAGAAATTAAGGAGCCAAAGCGCCAAAAAGGAAGCGGAGGAGTTCCGCGGCGCTAATGTAAGGGTTACCATGCGGCCCCGGATACTGCGACCATGTAGCGCATGATGTTTCCAATGTCCAATGGTCTATACTGCAGGCCATATAGCTGTCCCGTCTTCCCGGTCGAAATGTTCGTGGGGGGTGATGTCCGATATTATATTGGGCTCGGCGAATCGGGTTTGA
The DNA here is from genome assembly GCA_022593225.1 of Xylaria sp. FL0064. Taxonomy (NCBI): domain Eukaryota; kingdom Fungi; phylum Ascomycota; class Sordariomycetes; order Xylariales; family Xylariaceae; genus Xylaria; species Xylaria sp. FL0064. The sequence continues at coordinate 1,206,834 of JAJKLE010000004.1, read as the reverse complement.
CTACTAGCAGAATCTGTCCATCACCAGACTCGCTTCCTAACTGGAATCGGGCTGCGCGATATTCTTTCGGAGGGAATGAAGAAAACGATGTGACTCGGGTCCGAGTTTGATAATCGACCTCATAATCTACAATTTGCAGGTGAACAAGTATAGACGTGTAGGCTTATATGAGCGGCGACAGCAACGATATTCAGGAGGGTGCCGCCGCCTCGCCGCTTAATAGGGGATTGTGTCTCAATTTCAAAATAGGATGCGATGTGAAGTTATCAGATATTTGACACTAGAGTTGAGTTGTATTGAATGCTTCGAACGCCAATATTGTAGATAGTCAAAATTGACATTGTTCTTTCTGCTATCGCAGTATCTCATCCATACAATCGCAAGGCTTTTTATTGTTGACTCCAATCTAGCCCGTACCGTGCCTCCGAGATTTTGTAGTCCCGAAGTGCGTCTATCGCCCCCTGTGCGTCCGTGGCAGTAACTATGATACCAGCGTTGCCGGGCTTCAGGAACTGTTCCTCTACGGCCTTGCGAATCCAATCCAACAGGCCGTCGTAAAACCCATCAATGTTGAGCACGCATACACCCCTACTATGAATGCCGAGCTGATTCCAGGTTGCTGTCTCGAGCAGCTCTTCCATGGTGCCGAACCCACCGCTTAGGGCGATGAAGCCGGAGCCAGGACCTCCTTCCAGGACCTCTTGGGCCATCATACGCTTGCGTGTATGCATGTCCTTCACCACGGTGGTGCGTCCGTATACGCTCTCCTCGGGGACATGGTGTCCGTTGGCATCTTTCTTCGTGGCGTAGGTGTCGTCGCGCTCCCACTTCACAAGCGCCTCTGGGATAATGCCGTGGACAGCGCTGGGACCATTGATCGAGACAATGGTCTTGGCGACTTCGCCCATGAGTCCTACTGTGCCGCCACCGTATACTAAATAGAGGCGGCAGAGATTAGTTGATGTTCAGCGGAGCATAGAAGGATATTTCAGAAATTCATTCTATTTACCTAGTCCGATGTTCTTCTCGGCCATGGCCTTGCCCAGTGCTCGCGCAGCCTCAATGTGACTGGTGCTCTTTCCAGCGGAAGAGCCGCAGTAGACGCAGATCTTGATCTGCGGCGGATTGGCATTTGGGTTCAACATGGAGGGCGTCGATGTTCGTGGTGTGCCACTGGAAGAAGGCATAGGGGATGCGCCGCCGGACTCCATGATATAGTGTGCTAGGTTGCAGAAGATCTGGGCGAAGCGTATCATGAAAAGGGAGGAGGATAAAAAAAGAGGGTCAGTGGCGAGGATGTTTTATTTGTTGGTTCAAGTCCACGTCCGAAAGCTGGACTTGGGGAACCGTGATGTCTGAGACTCGCGGAGGTCAATATTGAACACAGCGCGAACAAACAGATCAGCTCAGACGAGGACAGCAGAGCTGTAAGTGACACGCATAAAAGACAATATATATGCCAGGATTATCGAGTATTGGGGACGGTAAGAATAAACGAAACAAAATGAGACAAAATGAGACGAAACCAAACAGGATAGAATGGAACCAAGGAGGCGCAATCAATATAAAGTCAGTCGGACGTCTATGGCCGGTTGAGTCACTATGTCTCTTGCATTAATTAGCTAATAGATGTACCTAAGTATTCTTGATTAGCTATTAGCTTCAGGTACCGGAGGAGGTCAGGCGGGACGGCAAGACGGAAGGACATGGATGAGGGTATGGATGCATGACGTCGCTCACTTTTGAGACACAAGCAGCAATTAGCAAACACATTACCAACATCTAGCCTCCAGTTTGGATTGTCCACAGTCTATCACAGACTGCCACGGTTCGGCCCCATTGTGGCCATTGGGAAGGGCGAATTGCGCAAAGACAGTTTGCTATTTCTCGCATCCCACGTGCCCATTGTGTTGTATTGGGCATAGCAGGGCAATATGCGGGGCAATTGGGCTATTCCAACGTCAGCAAGTCATCATAGGCATTGAGTCGAGGAAGTGGAAGATGCGAAAGGGAGAGAGAATTAGTCGTGATGGGCCAAGAGAAGAATTACCTAACTGAGAGGGGCTCTTGAGGGGCTCTTGAGCTTAGTGACAGGCCTTGCGGGGGTTCGATGGGTGGGGGTTAGAGCCTTCCGTGCTTTAGGTGTTTTCGGTGCCATCCAATAGTGGCATGCGACGCTGCAGTGCGCCCGTAGATGGCCTCTGGTTGGCTGATTCGCTCAATGTGTCGAGAGTCGAGCTGCCAGCTGAACGGTAGCCGGATACCAGCCGGGGCGCCAATCGCTTGCCTCAATTGCGCGTCTCGGCCGGTACATTGCAGGTACCGGTACCGGTATCTAGCAGGTACCACCGTAGCACCCAGCTAAGGTAGATAGTAGATTAGGCCTTATCGGTAAATCCGCTTCCCTCTCATCGCATATTAGACTACTTGGTAACATGTACAACAACAATTTTGTCGAGTCAGCGGAATACCCAGAGTGGATGTGTCTCCCAAACATACTCACCCCCCTCCACGCGTAGCTCGGGCCGTGAAATATTCGATTGCGATTTCGAACCAAATCGCTTCGACCTGCGTCTATTCGTCGACTGCTTTTCGTTGATCCCGACTTCTTGCGACAAGGTCTCGGCGTATTCGGGTTCCCAGACATACAGGTCGTGGTGTCGTCGTCGTCACGATGCCGGCAGAGAACGCAGCGCCGGCCGGGGCTGGCAACGCAGGGGGTCAAGGCGTACGTCGCGCAGTCATACACTACACAGCCCTTTTTTGGACTGCGTCAGGAGTTTCGTGTAAGCCAGGCTAACCGTGTTTCTGTCCAGCAACAGCAGCAGCAGCAGCAGCAGTCGTCCGTCTTCTCCAAGATCCTGCAAGGTGTCCTGATCTGGTTCGGCATCCAGATGCTCATGAAACAGTTCGTCGGCGGCGGCAACCAGCCGAAGACGGCCACGACCAAGGACGCCGCCGGCAATGTCGTGCAAATACCCGCCAACACGGGCGAGATCCCTGCCTACCAGCTGCGGCCCGCGACATTAGACCCCGGCGCCACTTACAGCCGCATCCCACAGCGCGTCGCTCCCATCTGGCCCGCCGACAGTACGGTTGATATCGTTGTCACCGTGTCTGACAGCTTCGTGCCTACTAAGATCGCCAGCGTGCCCCAAGAGATGGTCGCTCTGAAGGAGACTGGTTTCACTATAGGCAATTCCAGCGACAGGCGGTCAGCCGAGACCCTTTTCAATGTGCCTGCTTCTGTGCAGAACAATGGAACACTCTGGGGCCACTTCTACTACGGTCTTACCGGTTCCGTCCTGGACCCCAAGGAACAGGGCTTCGATCCTGCTACCGCTGTTCACTTTACCTATCCTCTGACCCAATATCTTCCCAAGAAGAAAATTGCCAAGACGCGAAACCTATTGGAGGATAGGCCTAATGCTCTGGAGGAGCCAGAAGAGGAGCCAGCTGGTCCCATTATCGCCAACTATTATCATCCCAATACAAGTCTGTCCTTCATACCCGATACAGGGATACTCAACTATCCCCAACAATCACCAGCTGTTCAACAATTTCTCATGCTCGAGGTGGGTTCCCAAACTGCTGGCCTCAACTATCATACTAAGTGACTATAGCAAACCGGTGCTCGCGATGGTTCCGGACAGAATTCATGGTACTGTAAGTGACTGGGGATGTTTGAGTGCAAATTATCGTCATAGGTTCTAACACTGCTCTTAAGATCCGATTTTGTTTGTCAACCAGTTTTGGCAGATGAAAACGCACATGATTCTCCTCAATGACACGGTTAAGACACTTCCTTTGCGCCTCGACCTTGGCAACTTGAGAAACTGGCAATTCAACCTTATGGCCACTATGGATCTTAATACCAAACATCAAGCTCGACAAGCTGCGTTTGGAGGCTCTCTACCCGGTGGCAGCGATGGAAGCGAAGTTGAACTGATCAAGGAAATCTTACTGGATACTAATCCTTGGCTTCTGGGCGTTACCGTCGTCGTCAGCATTGCTCACCTGATCCTTGAGACCCTCGCCTTCGGTTCTGATATTGCCCATTATCGGAAGAAGAAGGATAATGTCGGTATCTCAGTGCGGTCAATCCTGGCGAATGTCTTCATGCAGACTGTCATCTTCCTCTATCTCGTTGACAACTCTCAAAATACGAGCTGGATGATTTTGGGCACCCAGGGTGTTGGAATTCTCATCGAATTCTGGAAAATCACGACTATAGTGAACGTGAGAGTACGCCCTGCACCACCAGGTTCTCTCATCCCTTACAGGATCGCATTTGAGGACAAGCACAAGTTGAGTGAGACCGAAGAGAAGACTAAGGAGTACGACGAGATTGCCTTCAAATATATGTACATCGCCGGTGTACCTCTATTCATTGGCTATGCAATCTACTCCCTCTACTACGACTCGCACAAATCGTGGTACTCCTACATCATTACCACGCTTGTCGGCTCCGTCTATGCTTACGGCTTCCTGATGATGGTTCCTTCCCTCTACATCAACTACCGTCTCAAGAGTGTGGCTCACATGCCTGGAAAGGCGATGATGTACAAATTCCTAAACACCTTTATCGACGATCTATTTGCATTCACCATCAAGATGCCATTTCTCCACCGTCTCGCTACCCTACGAGATGATGTCATCTTCTTTATCTACTTGTACCAACGCTGGGTATACAAAATTGACTACACTCGTGTCAATGAGTTTGGTCAGGGCGGTGAGGATGATGAGCCACCGAAGGAGGCTAAGGCAGAGCCAAAGTCGCTGCCCAAGGCTGATTCCGTAGTGTCTCAGAATGTCGAAGGTGAAGCTAAAGCAACCGGTAGAGATGCAGGTGGTGCAAAGAAGAGGAAGTAGTTTCTTCCAGGCCGCAGCATTAGATTGTAAATAGACAATACGAAGTAATACATCATGCACACACGGAAAAGTCTCACCTGATCAACAAAATGGTATGGTTCCCTATATAACTTCTTTCTGTAAAATCGATCACTACCTAGGTACTTAGGTCGGAGTATTTGCACATGGCGCTTTTCGCTTAGTGGTGTTTAAAACTAACGTATACTTGTTTGATAACACCACTTCAGTAATCTCAAGCAGCGGTATTGAGGAGACCTGAACTGCGAACTGTAGGTACCGACAATGGCTATCACAGCGCTTTTCCTGCGACAGGTCACAGATGAGTATTACTCGGAGAGAATTCCCTATTTTCACAGAAGGGAATATGCACCACACACCAATCTGCCGAACTTCTTAGGCAAGAGCCCGGCAATGTCTAATAGGATAACCACATTCAATAGCCAGAAGCAGCGAGTCTCGCAATCTCTCGCGCAGCAGTGTATTGGCCGGGGTTCCTCTGCACAATCTCACCGAATTCCTTCGCCTTCTCCCGGATAGGGGCTCCAGACTCGCCGGATAAAACCGTGATGAACGCATCGCGGAGACACCTAGTCTCCCAGAAGGGACTCGCATCCCGACATCCCCAGACACCCACGCCCGTGTCCTCGGCGAGCTGTGCGAAGCTGTAATGGTCTAGCCATTGCGGCAAGACCACCTGGGGCACGCCAGTTCTGTCACGGACATACAATATTAGTATTTTTCTACCCTGCTTTACGATTTTTTTAGTAGGACGTCGTGATGGTGTTTGCTTACCCGAGCGCTTCGGAGTAGCACCCTGCACCGCCGTGGTGCACTGAGGCTACGATGTGCCCTGTTTCTAGGAGCGATACCGGCTGCACGTCTAACCATGACTCTATCTTGAGACGTCCGTTCTCAAGGAAGGGACGTAGAGGTGTCAAGAAGTCGTCGCCGTAGGTGGCGCCTGAGGCGTCGTAAGGGGCTTTCCTGAATTTCCATAGTATTTGCAGGTCGGATCGCCAGTTCAGCACATGTGCGATAGCTTGTGCCACTTGTCGCGATAATTAGAGTTAGTCGTCAGCACTTACGAGTAGAAAAAATAAAACAAAGTGGAAAAACGATCACGACTCTATTATTAATACTCACTAGCTATCGCGTGGGCCTCCGTCCATATGAACAAGCTACCGAGACTGATGAGCATAGTCGGGGCGCGAGCCAGCCACTCAGTTAGCGCTGGAGCCTCCTCTTCTGCTGGCGCGAGAGAGAGAATTATTGGACCTGTGAGAGTAACATTTTGCGGAATGACGTCGAGTGGTGTTGAGGCCCCTGGGAGAGCTTGTGAGAACCAGGGCGCGTCAGTATTGCGACTATTGAACCAGCTGACAGGGTGGGTAAGTCCTTTCGACTCCAGGTATTTCTGCACATCTGTGTAATGGCTCATGCGAAGCATGGCGTAGAAATATCGTATGTTTATATAAATATTCTCCAATAACCTCGTCCACGGTACAGGATATGGTATCCCGGAACCCAGGCTATGCGAAAATGAGCTCGATGGTCAACAAAAATATGGTTTGCGATGTTAGTACTTACATTGGATACTTCCATAGCCATTCTCCGTAAGGCTGTTCAAGAGGGAAGTTCTCTGCAGGCGTGAGGGGAGAGATGAAGGCATGGAGTCGACTGCTGTGCCGGACTGCATCGATAGCGGGCCGAAAGAAAGAGTCCAATACAACAAGCGAGGGATCTACCTCATCGATTATATCTATAATGCGTTCGGAACTTAGTTGAAGCTCAAAGTTATAGAGAGAAGGCAATCGAATTTACCCGTAACTTTCTGGAAGAGTGCCATATGGTCTTCCCCTGACCACGGCGATGTGAGCAGGGGCATATACCGAAGTACTGTGTGAAGCCCAGCGCGACCAGGGGGGTGAAGGATATCCTCTGGTCCCAGTCCTGTTGTCGCCAGAGTGGTCATAAATGTCAAACCAGGAAGTTCATGGAAAACGACGCTGCGTGCTGACGACCTCATCTGTCGAGCTCTCTTGGAGACCCTCTCGAGCCTCTGGGTCATTGATGGGAACGACGCATAGTGTACCTCCACTTCGGGGTGGCGCTCTAGCAAGGTATACGCCGTCGCGACCAAGACATTGGAAAGCCCGTGCTCATCGTTCGTCACGAACAGGACTGTGTTGTTGCGGCCTTGACGAACGTGCTCGATGCGCGGCGCTGACGGCGGCGTCCACTGGCTTGCGAATAGTGCCAACACCGCAATTATTACGGAGCTTGAAATGAAAAGGCGTCTAAACATGTTTTTCCACAGTTTCTATAACTTATAATTAAAAAACTGAGAAAGAACACTTTGAGGCGTTTAGGGCAGAGATACGATGAACAAAGTGATCAGTATATAAGAGAATAATAAGCGTCAATGCGGAGTCGGCCAACACATGATATTGGTTTGAATAAGCACCCGATTAGGAAAGAATCCCGGAAGCCAAGGTGAGACGCACATACGATAAGCTGGGGAATCACAGTCATTGGTTATCGTCAGAATAGTTAGATGTAGGGAACATATGCCAATACTGACGAGCAGGCAATAATGAGAGCTGACGTGAGGAGAATTGCTCTCTCCTGTTGTTAATAAGACAATAGGGACGGCTCTCCCCCTAAACGTCCGGTGATATTTTGCCAAGATCGCCAACGAAGCTGGCGATGCGCTGACATGGCATCATCCACTTGGCACATGTGATAGACTATGGCCATGAAAAGCTTCTACTTACCTTCTTGCAGCTTGCAACTTCCCTTATGATCCTTAGGATCCAAGTTGATCCTTGTAGGACTTATTCATTCGTGGTAAATCGCAGGGATAGGAATTTTCCTTCAGGAGTTATGGGGCACTCGGGTGGAATGTATCAGACTTACAAACAACGAAACCGGGCCATGAGCGAAATATGGTAGTAGTTCAACCATCAGGGAGTATTATGGCATGATTCGATTCTACATCCAAGCCTGTCTATTGTCTTCAATGAGCTAGCTCGAGGCTTCGATAAGCTGGCTCCCAACAAATATTAGTCACAATGTCCTATCTCTTCTCTTTCCAACTTCTTAAGAAATGGCACCTAAAAGGAGCAGACGCTAGAAACTCAATCACCGTTGCCTGAGTATAGACTTAACAGATATCCGTGGCAGCAATTGATAGGCATACTTACAGAATGGGTTGTCGACATAATTAGTCGCCAAACTCACGGCTAATAAATCGTTGCTAGCCTCTTCAAGTTTGATAGGAAAGGGTGTCCTCTTATGAAGCTTGGAATTTTGAAGAAAGAGCGGCCGTTATCAACTACGGTCGAAACATCGCTGAAAGAAGTACAGGTGAACTGCCAAGGGGAAACACCTTCAGTACTCTTGGGAGATAATTTGTTATCTCATCCAATTTGGGCCCTTAGTATCGATACGCCTTCATATTGCAACAAACTCAATATTTCAACTTTCTCTCATCGCCCTTACTGTTGCATTCAACCATTTTCCGCAGGCACACTTGTAAAGAGCATCACAGAGCGCAAATAGCACTCATTGGGTTATCTACTGCGCTGGTAATGTCTTGAATGACAAACAGTGGAACAGGAACTGGGATACAGCCTCTTTTATAAATGTTCTGCCTTGCCCTTACTTCGTTGGACTCGGTTCGGCTTTGGATAGAAAGAGTACCAAGCGACTACACTTAACGAGGATTGAGGAAGTTCACATTGTGTAGTTCAATAATATACACAAGGTTGCCGTGTGTTTTCGATCCAGAAAGCATTTGGGGGGGGGGGGGGGGGGGGGTGGGGGGCTCGAATTCTCTAAAATTTTGATTCAGAGGGCCAGTAATCCGGTCCAACATTGGTCCTAAATACCTATGTACATACTGGTAGTTCGAACCGAAGTAACTAAAACTATATATGGCAGATGTACGACTCGTTTAGTACTCCACGAGCTTCATCGCTGGAGCTGGATATCGGGTGCCAGATACGGGAAACGACGCCAGAATCTGTTTGATTTCTTGCAAATCCTCATCCCTAAGTTCGATGTTTTTCGTGTTCTCGGCGATACGGCTCGGAGTCCGGGCCCCAAATACAGGAATAAAGACGGCACTCCTGGCTGTTTACTTTGCATCTTAAGCCAGCTCAAAGCCAATTGGGCCGTGGTGCACTCCTTTGACTTTGCAAGTTTACTTAGCGCGTCGACCAGTTCGAGGTTCTTGTGGAAGTTTTCAGGCTGGAAGCGAGGGAAGAAACGATGGTGATCATTCGGCTCCAAGTCATCTGAACTCCTGAATTTCCCCGTCAGCATACCCGCACCCAGTGGCGTGTGTGCTAGGATCGGGATATTCAGCTCGGCGCATGTTGCCGCCACCCCGTTCTCGAAGATCTCGGGTGCCCACAGGCTCACTTCGGCCTCGACCATATCGATCTTGGCGATGCTGGCAGCGCGGCGAATGGTTTCTGAGCCGACCTCGCTCAACTGGATCCTACCAATTGCGCCCTCCGAGGCTAACTCCGCCAATGCCTTGATTGTGTCTTCAACAGGCACTTTGGAGTCTACACGACCCATACCAAAGATATCAATCTTCTTCTTTCCGTCCAAAATCTTGTTCGCATTGGCAACATATTTTCGTACGCTCTCAGGGGAGCAGTCAAGAGAGAATGTCTATACTCAGCCATAAGTTAGTAGTTATCAGTCAGAATTAGAGCACTTCGCAAATCATTAATACACCAAACAGCTACTAGCTGGTAGAGGGATATAGTTGGTAGCTCAAGGAGACTGATACGTACTCGCATATCTACGATTCCGCTCTTGATACAGATCACAACCTTGTCAGCGTCCTCCGGGTACGCAGTGAAGTACCGGTTGAGAAGATGTAGAGAGTTATTTGTGGGAGTGCCGTAAAAGTCAGCCCCGTTCCAGCAGTTAACACCCGCAGCGATTGCAGCCTTGAGCACGGCGAGGGTGTCTTCGTCGGAAAGGTTCGCCCCAGGTGCGGTAAGGCCTGCGAGCACTCTGTCAGTGGATTGTGTTACTATGCAGGATGAAGTACATATTCTGCACTTACGCATCAAACCCAGCCCATTATTACTCACTTCTTTACCTACAAGTGTTGGCATGTTGATAATCTCGATGACTCGTGTGTTTAATCGCTTAGAATAACCTGGAGGAAATTAAGGAGCTCAGGGGTAAAGTGATATATTCAATGTCCGTTGATACGAACAGGGGGTATGTCTTGATCATAACCCAAAATCCGAATTTTAAGCTGAGGTTCGGTCATCCAATAACTGGCCGATAAATCCTACATTTACTTTTTGGCATGTTTCCCATATACTGACAACAGTCGCCTTTAAGCAAGTAGTACCGATATCTCCGAATTTAGTGCGTCCTACTGCCCTCGGGGCTTCAGCAAGAGCCGTTAGAACCCGCTCTCACTAGCCCTTTCAATGTCTTCATGCATTTAAGTTGCGATCTAGTTACCTAGGTTGGCGTCCTGGTGGGCTTGTGATACAACACAACATTAGCGTCCTCATAAGTCAACAGAGGGAGGAAGAGAGACAGAAACAAGTAAGTAAGGTCTCACTCTGAGCTAGTTTCTATCAACCAAACTAGTATCATCGAGCAACCTCGGTTATTGGCCTTTTCGCTCTTTACCATTTGTCTCTTAGGGTATTCTTCTTAACGTTATGATCTGCATAGGAGATGCATTTGCGTTAGCCTCTACAAATTTTCGTAGTTTTGCTTTCACATAGTCTCCTATATTAGATTTATTAACTATTCTACGGGAGCTTGCGCGCATACAGCAGGTCACCATGCTAGGTCCTGTAAGCTGCAACAGCCATTCGTTTTCATTCGTCAGATCACAGATATGAAGCCGTATTCCCTGGGCTTTGAGTGAGAGCTAAGTAAAGCTCGTCTGAGTTCTAGGATATCGGCCGAGACGCTGAAAGAGAAGGGCCTCAAGCCTATGAAAATGCTGTATATATAGACTGATTGACATTCCGAAGGTTGTGAGAGTCTTCTGGATGGTCAAGGGTTCGTACGATCATAGAATATTATTCGCATATTAGGCAGTCTGTTCGGAGTATAATACAACAATACAGAGATTCGCACTGAATTCTAGCAAGACTGACTTGGCTAATAAATTGTGACGCAGACTCAGCATGAGTAACTTGCAAGGGGATTTCTTAGAAGAAGTCAGGAAGTTCGACGTATTGGCTGTGTAAGGGCTTATTAAACGCCCTGTTTCCTAAATAAATCAAGTTGATTACAGAAGAGGCTATTATATGGCAAGTGTATGTAATTAAATCTGAACCCTTGAGACTCTGAAAGAATAATGAACTTATCATACGTCTATGGCACCCGAAAGAAAAAAAAAAGCCAGTAAAACCAAAGCGAGACTTCCTCCAAAAAACCAAGACAAACTGTACCCAAGTGCAAGAATCACACAAACACACACACACACACATTCTCTCTCCCCCCCTACCCACCTAGACCCGCCGTCATATATTCAACCAGCCTTGAAAGCGCCAGATGGACGCGGTCCGAGTCCGCTCTTCTCATAGGCCATGTCAACCATCTTCATGTTGTTGACCGAATCCTCGTGACTGATCCAAGCTTGGGTCTCGCGACCCTTAACCCGGTTCACAAATTGCTCTAGCTGGTATCGGTAGGACATCCACCAAGGCTCGCCGGGCAATCCAGCGAACTTGCCACCGGCCTCCTTAAAAGTGTAGGCCTTATGACATTTCTTCTCGGTCCATTGCTTGACGATGTACCCGTTACCCTTCTGGATCTCGAATGAATCGACCACGTCAATGCGATGCCAGGCGATAGCTTGGATATAGCCGTGCAGGGTAACCTTGCGAGCGCGAAGCTTCTGCTGGCCACTGGGAAGCGTACTGTCGGCGACTTGTATTTGCCTCGTGGTCACAGCCACATGAGACGGCTTCCATGCGGTAGGGCCGCGCATGGTGCTCGTCGCCTCGCCGATACAGCCATTAGGAAAAGAGAACTTGGCTCGGAAATCCCAGTCACACCTGTCATGGATGCCGTCGGTGTAGTGGTTGGTGGTGCACTCGATGCAGCCGGTGGGCTCAGCGCCGAAGACCTCACGCATAACAGCAAAGCTATAGCAACCCATAGCCATGAGGCAGCCACCGGCGACTTCGTAATTGAAGTGGATATCTTCCTTGGAAGTAGCCCACCATGGAATCATGGAGTCGGTGAATACATGAATCACGTCGGCGGGATCAAATAGTGATCGGAAAAGGAGCCAGGAAGGGTGAAAGCGGTTATGGGCAGCCTCGAGGAGCACGGGCCCGCCCGCCCGACTGATCTCGGGCAAGCTGAAAAGAATCTCGGCCTCGTGTGAGTTGGATACGGAGGGTTTCTCGAGGAGAACATGCTTGCCGGCGCGGAGGGCGCGGACAGCCCACTCAAAATGGAGGCCGTTGGGTAGAGGAACCAGCACGGCATCGATGTTGGGGTCGTCGATGATGGCTGAAGCGAGTCAACCATGTATCTACCAAAAAGGAAAATAGAGGAAAAGATAAAAATAAGAATAAAAAATAAAAAAGATGAGATTGCAAAGCTATAATTACATTCATACGACGTCCTAACGTCGGGAATACCGTACGTCTTGGCGAATTTCTCGGCCCGCTCGCGATTGCGTGCAGCTACGGCTTGTACAATGACTTCGGGATGGGATTTGGCGGGGTGAATCAGGGCCATGGGCCTGTTTGGAGCGCAGCGGGGGCCATGTCAGCTATACATATATGGTTCCTCCCTCTCTGCGGAGATATCGGCACGGGGTGAGATGTGCATGTACTGTAGATGAGAAACAGAATGAGAACTTACGCGATTCCGGCAGCGCCCAAGATGCCGAATCGGATTGCATCGCTCTGCTTCTCGACCCCGGGCGGGACGAAAGCCCAATAAACACGGCTAATTATGGACCCCATCGAGACGCTAAGAGTGCACCGAAGCGTTACTGAGGCTCTAAGTGTCCACTTAAACAATCAAGGTTGTATTACTAGGTAGGTTGACTAGGTAGGAAACTGTTAAGAAACGAGGCAATCCGAGGTCCAAGTTCGAAAAAGAAAAGACAAATGTTAGCCATTTTCAATAGAATGACTGCAACTTCGACACGGCTCAACAACTACCCATCGTCTCCTTCTCGCTCTTTTCTCGCGCGGCGCAGTGAATGTGTGCCAAAGAGAACCTGCCGACACGGAATAGTGGATTCTGCCGGCGGCCGGTGGAGAGTTGTCCGGGGGAACCGGCAGTGGCCTATCTACCCGCCTGTACGCCCAATGTAGTTGCGGCTCGAGCCAACTGTTATGTATGTGTTGACCAACAGCAATATTGTGGCCTATTCCAATAGGATACTCCGCACTCATTGTGGCATACATACTTACTAACACTTTGCCGTCCTCTAGCCGGGGTTCCAAGCACGTGTAATTTTATACAAGTTACCCTACCTACACACTTTAGTACACTGTGTTTGGTCAGGTATATTTCGAGGCCAACAGCATATACAGGTATCATTAGACGCAACTGCAAACCAACACAATTAGAGAGATGCATATATAGGCATGCATCCGAAAGAGCCCTATCTAACGTGCGCCTCGCATTGAATAGAACCGCCGAGAGTGGTATTAGTAAATTCTTATTCCACCACTCATAGTCGAGATATTATCCCAGAACCGCTGTGCCGTCGTTAATGTTGGCAGCGGCCTAACAAGATGCCGGGGCCCAGATAGTATAGCCCTGAAAGGTAACCACGTGTCGAGCGTGAGAAACAGGTGACGTATTGAGGTATAGATGTTGCAGTCATGTCATCACCGTTAAAATCGGTGAGTAATGAACCAAATGCACTGGAAGTGAAGTGTTGGAATAAAAGATATCACCTGCAATATTGAACTTGAACGGTCTGGAGTTGGCATGGAACGTGAACTGCAGACCAGATGCAGGCGGATCTATAACGTCTATCTGTCTCTGTCTTGCATGTTCATGACACTGGCGACATAATAGGGGTTGGTTACATGAATTGGTAAGAGCGTTGAACTAATATAGCAATTCTGGTATATAAAGTAATGCAAAGGTCATTAGTTCGACCCTCATACTGAGTAACCACTAGCAGGTAAGGTTCTTTTTTTTTTTTCCCTACCTTTTTTATTAGTTAGTCATATATATCTTGGCGGAACCCTTGAAAACTTATTTACAAGCCGCTAAAATCTAACCGCCAAGACTACCCGATTAAGGATGTGGGGAACAAATAGCATAGCAGCTTGCTAGGCACCTGTCCTAGAGGTGTGTGTAGGGTGAAAGAACCTGCACAATTAAGAGGTGACCTGTAGTAGCGCAACACGATAGTAGTTGATTGAATTATTCATATGCTCTTCTGGTAAATAGAGATATCGAAGACTCTTTCTCCCGATGAGATCTATACCCGCCAGCATTCGAACTGACGTTATTCGACCAAAACCTATACAGAGAAACAGATCTCGGCCAGTGAATTTTTAATCACCAGAAGATGCCGTCATCAACGACGACAACGCAGTCACATGCTCGCTCACATGCGCTGCTATTGCTTCAGAAGCTGCTCAATCTGCGCGACAGCGCCAGCCCGCTGACTCTGGTGCTCGACACTCTGGAGCAGAGCGGGAAACCCGTCTTACGTGAATTCATGAGTAGGGCCCAGGTAAGAAACATGTTAAACCCTTAACTCTCGTCCCCTCTCTCGCCACATCTCATCTCATCTCATCTTGTCTCATCTCACCTCGCCATAAGGACGTACGACTAACACGGAAACACAGATCTCCAAAACAAAGATAATCTACATCTCCTTCGCCACTCCGCAGAGACCAGCCGGTGTCGACGTCTTCGTCAGAGGCCGGGGCAAACCCGCCGAGTCGCTGCGTGCCGAGATCACCTCGCACTATCCAGCAGGGCACACTCACAGTAAGTGAGCGAGCACGCAATCAGTCATACAAGCAATCAACGAACTCCCCATCTCCCTACCCCCTTTACTCACCCTTCCCCATCACACCAAGACCTTCATCCCAAGATCCATTCTGACAAAATTGCTAGAAACCCTCCTAATCCTCGACGAGCTAAGCCCCCTCGCAAGCTCAATCCCAGCAGACCTAGCCCTCCTCCTCTCCAGCCTAATCACGGGGCCCGCGGTCTCGCTCGTAGCCCTCTACCACACAGACGTGCCTCTCTCCCTTCCACTCCCCTCTCCCTCCCCCTCATCCCCTTCTTCTCCCTCTTCCTCCTCTTCCTCGACCTATTCCCCTTACACCCCGCACCCCCTCACAACCCTCACCCACCTCGCCACAGCCGTCCTGCGCACGCGCAACCTGCACCACGCCGTCGAGCGCCGGCGCGCGCAGAACCGCAGCCAGCGGGAGCCCGAGTTCGGGCTCGACGAGGGGAAGGAGGGCGTGCTGGTCGGGCTGGGTCTGCGCGGCGGCAAGGTCTCCCTTACCACGACGATGATGCATACTTTCAACAACGGTTCCAGCGGTATTATCAGTACCAGCAGTAGCAGCATGGTGGGAGGTCTGGTTCTAGAAATGGAGCTCCGCCGCCGGAGCGGGCGGGCGGTGGCGGAGACGTTTGTGCTCATTCCTAGCGCGACCTCTCTTTCACACTCATTTTCAAAATCAAATGTATCAAATGTAAAGGCAGATGTCCAACAGAGGATAGCATCATCAGAAATACCACCGACGTCGTCGTCGACGTCAACATCTAAACTCTACCTCCTCTCCGACCACCCTGCTTTCCTAGATCCCGAAGCAGAAGCAGAAACAGCGCAGGGAGCAGGCGGAGAGGTAGGGAGAGAGGGAGAAGAGCAGCAGCCGGAATCTACATTCAATTTAGGCCTGACGGAGAAGCAGCGGCGTGATCGGGAGGGCATCGTGCTGCCGTACTTCGACGCGCAGACGGACATTGGTGCGGGCGAGGGCGGGCGGATCTTGTATGAGATGGGGCGCGAGGATGATTTCGATGAGGAAGAGGATGAGATATAGATAGATAGATACGTAGATAGATATGTGAGTGGGTAGGTGAATGGATAGAGAGATAAATAAATCAAGTGCCATTCACGCAGTAGTTAGAGGTGAAGATGATGGTATGAATTTCCCACCTGATATCAATTCTTGTGATATCTAAGCGGATAGGTAGGTAGATAGTAGCATCTATAGTACAGCCATTGGCGCCTGGTTGACTTCTTGTAAACTTCGCACTCGTCTGGGAACATGCATCCTCGAACCCAGAGCGTTGGTCTATATCACTTACTTTTGAAGAGCGATGTGCTGCGGATCCCATCTATTGATCCCCAGATCTCTCATTCCATCTTCACCCGTAGCTGCACGGTCTATTCCCTGGGTTAATGTGCGGCACATATCATTACTCATCCACCTGCATGCCCTCGCCGCTCGTCTCAGTATCGTCCGCTATGCTATTAATCCAGTCCTTAACCTCAGCACCGTCGTGAACCTTGAAGGGCTCTAGAGGCCGCTTGCCAGGCTCCTTGGGTCCCACGACACCGACGCTTGTGTTCTCTACCGTAAGCTCCCGATCCTGAACCAGTGTCTCCTTGAGGGCTTTCAGACCGTGACGGATGAGCTCCTCGCGGCCGCAGTCGGCGAATTTGTCGAGGTTCTTCTCGAGGTATGTGCGTGCCATCTGCGAGCGGGCGCCGATGGCACACGCCAGCATCTCCTGCGTCAACCCAGAGGGCTGGAACTCGAAAAGGTGCGGGCCGCTGTCGTCTACGCCCGCCACGAGCAGTCCAACACCGTACGGCCGCTTGCCGTAGTGCTGTGTGTTCAGCTGGGCCTTGTCGCCGATGAGTGATACCAGCGTCTCGATGGGCATCGCACGGTCGTACGTCAGTCGCTGGGAGAGGCATTGCTGCTTCATGAAGTTGGAAAGAACGCGGGCATCGGACGTCAGACCTGCAATGGCGAGGCCGACATGTTCGTCGACTGCGAACAGCTTCTTCTGGTACGACGACAGTTCTTCGGCATTTCTCTGAGCACGAGGGAGACGTAGGTTAGCTAGGAGCTCCGCCCTCAAGGTTATGACGTTGGGGTTCGAAATGTGGTGTGAAATTCGTACCTTGATAGCCACTAGCACGGCATGTGTTTTGCTGACTATACCAACGACTACTGAACCCTGCTTCACGGCCTCGGCGGCATATTCGACCTGGAATATTCTTCCTTGCGGAGAGCTGGGAGCTATTAGTATAAGTGCCCGCACCTGTACTTGGACAGGGAAGCTTACAATGTGACGGAGTCGTTATCGTAGTTGTTTCTGAACATCTTGCCAGACGCTGTGTACTACGTTGAAGTTTCTAAACTCGGGTATGTATGGAGGCGTTTTGCGGGCGGAGAAGACGTCGGCGTGAAATTGTTCGTAGCTTATTTGAATGTAGTTGATGAGACGCGAGGCTGGAGCTGTCCTGGCGAAGTGACAATCGCAAGGCAGCTCCAAGCTTCGTTGCTCTTACACAAGGGGTTTAGCGTCATGCGGGTCCAGGTGGGATGGGGTACGTACCTGGGGGACTTTGTTCCCGGTTTCTAGGCCGGTCAGGTCCTGGCCCCACTCCACAAGCCACAGCTCACATGTCCCAGTAGCAGGATTGTGGCTCAAGCTCTCCTCGGCGCTTCGACCTTAAGTGGAAGCCTTATCGGCTTAAGCATTGCATCACAACCAGCTGACGACAACACCCTGCAGACACGAGCGATCAACTCACTCTACCTAAGAACCCTGTCGCAAACCGCCTCCCTTTGGTTCGACGACCTGGCATCGGGTCCTAATTAACTCTTCAATACGTACATAGCAGCCGACATCACTCTAGCATCAAGCGCCAGCCGAACCATCTTCATCATCTTGCTCCACCCCTAACACCGACTAGACGTCCGCGCGCCGCCGAACAGCCGCTCATATCCATATACACGTGCCCATCTTCCATACCGGCGCCTCAGCTCCAAGTCTCCGTATCAGACACACAAAGACCTTCCCTTCGTCCCGCTCCGCCCACGCCACGATGCCGACCGCGGGGCTCAAGACGATAATCGCGCTGTCGTTCGTGCTGGCCGTCGGCTTCCTGCTCGTGATCCTGTCGTGCGCGCTGTACAAGGAGTACTACCCGCTGCTGGTCGTGGCCACCTACGTGCTGGCGCCGCTGCCCAACTGGATCTGCGGCCGCTGGGCGAACCCAGACGACTTCGTCGAGAGCTCCGGGAATGCGGTCCTCGACCTCGGCCGCTTCTGCACGGGTTTCTTGGTCGTCATGGGAATTGGTACGTTCACATCCTTATCGTCTTTTGGTATCCTCGTTCGGGCTTTTAGAGGAAGTACGACTATATTGGTGTTGTGAGGTTCACTTGAGAGCTTAATGGGAGAGGAGATGGTGGTTAGAGGATAAGTAGTGCGATGCACCACCAGAGAGACAGACAGACACACACACACACACACACATATACACACACACACACATATACACACACACACACATATACACACACACACACATATACACACACACACACATACACACAGAGAGAGAGAGAGAGAGAGAGAGAGAGAGAATTGCTTACGACTGGCTTTTATGAACATTTACTAACACCTACTTTCTATAGCTCTACCCGTAGTCCTCGCACACTCACATCTAATTGAAGTGCCGGCCATGATCATGTGCATCGTCGGGGGCCTGCTGATCTACGGGACCATCATCAGCTTTGGGATGTCCTTCCAAGAAGAACAAGAATTCTAGTTAATCCACGCACATACATAACTTTCATCATCCATTATCCTCCAGAAGCAGGAACACTACATTTGGGATTAAGTTGAAGGGGAAACTCGGCTTAAGAGAGGAAATGCGGCTCAAAGGGGGGCTGGGTACCTTACGGCGTCGAGGTCGGCAGTCTGTTACCATGTACCATAAGTATCTTGCATGCATGCGAGGGGAAATCCACACCGAGCGGATCCGCTTTTCGAATTTAATAGGCTTATCTTTTTATCTACCTTGTCTTATATGTCTTGACCCCTTTGTGCCGCTGTGTTGACTGCTTAGTTATTCAGAAGTTGGCTGGATAGATAGGTTACATTAACCTGCCCGGGCATTGGTTCTTGCCTGTTTTCATACTTCCATGTGATTATAAGTATGAAACCCAGGAAATCCCTAGCCAAAACACGATTGCTGCAAGTAACATCTGCCCGGAATCAACACATGTTCTCATGCACTCAAACAACTCGTCTTTTAACGTTTTCCTGTTCGACGTTTTCCTGCGCAACTACTCATCTTTCACATTTGGATTTCCTCGTATAAGAGCGGCATAATCTCCCTCCCAAACTCCTTTTACGTTAAAACATCCTGAAATAATCTTCATATAACCTCCACGTCAGGATCATACATATATATATATATATTTCAGAGGTAAACTTGTGTACAAAAGATCAACATATTACAGCTCATAAGGGTCAGCGAATTGGTCGTGCTAAGTATCTAAACTTCACGGTGCTTTCCACCATTTTATCTAACCTTCTTTGTTCCCTTAACTCCTAAGCAGGTCGTCTTAAAGTGACGATAAATCGCGAATTAGAGAAGTAGGCTCACAAGAAAGCAAAGCTGTGCGCCAAAGTGCGCCAGCAACTGGATGCCCGCGTGAAGATGCGGATTAGGAAAGGGTGTCTGTGACAGCGCATGCGAGACGAGACAAGAGACAAAGACCTGTTTGGCATAGATGGCTTCGTCCAAAGACGGGGACAGCAAAAGCATTAGTCAAGCGTCAGCGAGGCAAGAACGAGACGAAAACGTCGTCGACGTGGATGGCTTCGTCAAAGGGTGCTCAACGACGTCTAGGGGTCTTCAATTCTTGTTCCATGCGCGCCGCAACACCTTGGGGAACGTGCGTTCGCATTCGGTTTAGAGTGCGACCGAGTGGGGATAGTGTGGTGGCATGTCGTCGTTTTAATGGTGTCTTGGGTGAGGATTTCGCGAGTACGGACGATAAGAAAAAGGATTGGTTCATTTCTTTTTTGAGAAGACATCAGGAAGGCCAGACAGAATTGTAATTAAAGTATGATTCATTATAGCAACATTAATCAAAGTGTGCATTAATTAGAACGCCGTAAACGCTGTCTCGCTTCATGTTTAGTTCCTTTCAAATGAAACACCCGTATCCCCTAATCCGCCCGTGTAAGCAGCATACTTCATTATTGAACCTGATAAGAAATATCTATCGTACTATTCACCTCGTAGCATATATATACATCAGCCAGGACCTTTAACTAGGTAACAGTAGAAAGGCCTTCACCATGTTTATGAACCACTTTTCGAGGGAGGATTTCGACATTCCTGCTCAAAAGTTTTCTCAGCTCGGGGCTGATAGTCTTCTTATCTGATTGCTCTGGAGCCTTTCCATTCTCTTGTCGGGACGGGGAACTAGAGCTGTTTTGTGCAGATGCTTCATTTGGCTTCGGGCGCATTCGTGGCGCGGGGAAGTTCTGCTTCTTGTCGATAGCTTCGATGAGCCGTTGGAATCGGCGGAACAGATACTCGGCACGGATCAAGGTAGATTCAAGATCAATTGTTTCAGAGAGTTCGTTCACTGGCAAATTGTAAGCAATGACGATCCTTTCATGTTGAATAGAGCGAAATAGTGGGAACATACTATACTTGAGTACCTCATCAAAATGCTGTAGATGGTTCATGATTACGTCGCGGTGCTTATCCAGGATTGCCAGCGCAACGAAGAGGTGAAAGCTGCTGCTCAGGTAATCGGTCCAAAGGACCTCCCACAGGTGTAGGACGTCCATCCACTTAAACTCACGCTTATACCACACCAGGAGCATGCGAAAGAAAAAGAAGAAGTTGGTGCTGTCGGCTTTCTGAAGATGGGCATAGAGTTTCGGGTCCATAAACTGTACCAGATGGTCGAGGGTGAGAAGTTGATTTCGCATGCCAGACTGATCTCTAAGGAAATTCCTTTCCATGCGATCCATAAAATGCTGGAAACCCCAGAAAGCAATAGCATCATCCTGCATGACAGCATATATCGGCGCCAGCAAATCAGACATGCCCTGGACATAGCCTAGATCCTTGTTATACTCATTATATGTGAGGAGCATATCTTTCATTTGCTCCATGTGAACATTCGTGCCCACGGATGCGAATGGAGAATTGGGGTCTGGGTGAGGGGTGTCTTCGCCGGCAAATATAGGCACCATGCGGTCAGTTCGATGCACATCTTTCTCTAAAAATAGCAATGATAATAAGTATACGCATACTAATATGCTAGAGCATGCGGTAGATTGTGATTCAAACTTACCGATCCTTCCTCTCTGTTCCCTCCACCATTCGCCCTCTTCACCTTCGCCACCAAGGTCAACGAGCCTCTCCCACCATGACGCCTTGAGTTTGACGTATTCGTCTCTTAATGATGCAAGCTGTGCTCTCTGTTCTTCAGATGTGCTATACCAATCATAGACACCTAGAAGAAAGAGCCAAGCTTCTTTGCGAACTCCATCATCCGGATCTAAGCCTCCATGGAAAATGCGTTCCTTAACTTCGTCGGTTGTCATTGAAAGCCGACCGGTATGACTATCAAAGAATGTATTCCATTCTTTGAGAGTCACTCGATTCCTCCTGTCTTCAAGAGACATAGAACTCGTCTCCAGCAATTCGAACTCGCCCACATCTGTGTCTTCCATTTCCATGACGTCCCTCGCAGTCCATATCCTCTGTGTTCGATCTCGCTCGCTCTGCTCTGCAATTCCCATGGCCCATCGTGCCAGGTATATCCTAGCACTGTCGAATTCACTCTGGATGGTCTGTACCTCGGGATTCCCCATCAATCTTCTAACTTGTGGCGGCACTTTCGGGTTGTCTATTATGTCCTGCGCCGTTTTCCGAGTAAACGTCGTAACTTTGCTAAACTTTTCCATGATGTTCCAGCCGGTCTCCTTGACGAACTTCATCACCGGATCCATGCCTCCGTCATGCATTTGTCCACTTGGTCCTGCAGGTGAAGCTCCCGCAGCTCCCTGTACCGAGATACCACGCGAACTATCGCGCCGACCGATCTGAGTCGGAGTGCTAGAGCTCGCCTTCGCAACAAACCCTTCACTATCTTCCTTGCTAGGCTCAACAAGATAGATGTTTGGCTCTGCCGTACTCCTCTCGATACGAACGTAACGCCTCAACCAACGTAGTACCTCGTCGCCTCCCCAAAATACCTGGCCATTTTCACCGAAAGGATCAAAGTTCTCTCTTGCTAGCTTTTTCTTTTGTAAGATGGTGGACTGGCACTCGCTGTCGTGGAAGAAGAGCGCAGGGAAGCTGTCTCCAGCCCTCGTGTTGATTACAACAGAGCCAAACCACCACCCCAGACTTGGGGGCCGTACGAGCAGAGAATATATGGCGCTCACAGGTATTGCAAACGCATAGTGGCCGATCGAGCCCCGGTGAGTCGTAACGGTGGGAGGCGAGGGCACTAGATAGCTCTGTTTCAAAGGAGAGTCACCATCACTCAAGTCAACTTTAACATAGATACTAGCAGCATCTCCTAGGGAAGATTCCGGAAGCCAGGCCAGTAGTAGGTCCGAAGATGCCGGCGAACAAGAGGCTTGTGACGATGAAGAAGTAGGCCGTTCATTGGGAAGACCTTTCTGCTGCAGGAGAGCAACATAACCGGGAATGTTATCTTTGGCTGACGGAGTCGGATGAATATACACCTTGCTCTTGGAGTACAATAGCTTAACACCGCGGCCCGTCTCGGTGTGCGTGATGGTGTTGTACTCGCCCTCTTCGTCGTCGCTCATGGCGTAAAAGCTGCCTGTTGGAGAGCTAGCTCGCTTTCGCGGAGGATCTGATGTCATCGCGGGGTGGAGCGCTTTATGATAACGCTTAGCGTTCAGAAACAAGCTCCTGCGACGGCTCTATTTGGCAGAAGTACGTGCAGTGGTGAATGGTGAACTTCGGGCCACGTCTTCGTATTAGGTGCTGGGTAGGTCAGGTGAAGCTAGGAAGCATGTGAGCAGCAGGAAGTGAGCAACTCTTTATTCAAGATAGAGAGCACCTGCATGTTCAACGCCCCGCCACTGCCCAGGTTCGGGTAGCTACCTTAGTAGCTGTACCTAGTGGGCTGTCTGTACTAGTAGGTACTGCTGTAAAGTGCCTGCCTGTGCCGAGCGAAACCCACTTTACGGATTTCCACTATCGTTCCCGGACAACGTTTCAAAACGGACTTATCGAGATTTCTAACTTGAACTGAGTGGTGTTATCACAACACCATTTATTTGCCATGCCCCAGTAGTTTCATTCACCTAGTTTATACTATGAGACAGGTAATTAAAACATAAGTTATATTGCTTCAATTGCGAGCTTTTGAAGTGTACTTCCATAGATAGTGTCCTTTCCGAGTATACGAATAGTGAGAAGGTTGGGTAGATCAATCTCGTCTTCCAAACCTCAAGCTGGATTCCGACCTACACAGACATGTGTATGATCAAGATACAACATTGTTTCACCATCGCTGAGGGGGGAATCGAACTTCATACGCAAGCCTACGCAGTCTTCAGTAAGGTTTTTTAGCCAGTACGCATGTCAACGACAGAAAACCTTCGAGGGATCCCACGCGACGGCGTAAACTTAACCATGGCGAGAGGGTCCGAAAAAGGGATATGAAGAGGCGAGATCTTCCATCTCACGAAGCACTCACGAGCGAGTGGGAAACAGATGTGCCTACAATCCTGCTACATCAGACATAGCCAGTGTTAACAAGATGCTATCAATCCTCAAACGTATCCACAGGGTTATCCGCAGGGTTCGCCGCAAGCCTCTGGCTGCTCCATACAGCCCGCCTCCTCCGTACGAATCTCCAGAAGTACTTGAGGGTTCCTCACCTCCGTACGAACGCATAGATTCCCATCCAATCTGTACTGAAGGCGGCTTCTGGCAGTATGCGAGCACCGCAACTCTCGCAGCATTCATGGACGCACACAAAGCGAAAGGTTCACAAGAAGCCATCATGTCCGGTACTGTTAGCGCCTTTGAACTTGCAATGCGCGAGGCCTTCAATTGGGTAAATAGAAAAATCATCTATCTCGCTTTTGATTCTACTGAATGCGGTCTCCTTATGGCAGCTATGGCCGCCTCTCTGGCCAGTCTACGAGGCTACGCCCTCAGTTGGGGCTCGCACAACTCAGACTTCGAGGACGTCAATAGTCGAAAAGTGCTCTGGGACGTGACCGATGAAGTCCAAGCCGACGCCAAACTTGCTGGTATGGATGCTGGGAGAAAAGCCATCTCTAGTGCGTGTCAGCTGGGCATCGGCCCCATTCCGCATTCTGCGGTGGATGTTGTCCTGCGCCGCGTCGCTTCAAAAGCTGTTACTACGGTTGTCCAAGGTATTTGCTTCGAGGATGCTACTCGATGCAGCACAATCATCGGTACTGTCGACGCACTCGACATTGGTATTCGGGCAGCAATTGATTCTGGAACGCCTTTCAAACATACTGTGGCTGTTCTTGCGACCGCCTTGACCGCCGCGCTTACCGCCAGCCGTTCAGGTATTGCATCGCTATCCCAGGCCCCGGGTAACAGTTGGTGCCGATCTAAAGCACGGATGGCAGAGGCCGAGAACGAAGCAGTTGAGGCTGGCGTCAGAGCAGGAAAACGATACTGCCGCCAAACCCCAGGTTGAATCTCCTATCTACCGATAAGCGAGATGTTATTGATCCCTCATGGTTTGAGCAAACAGCCGCATCACAGACTAAGAGGATATAACCTTCAGCTCCAAGAAGTTACCACTCTAATCTCCTGGTCGATATAAAATCCATATATCGGTACTCTTTCCGGATACTCCCCAGAGATGGTTTACAATACCTAGCTCTAAAGCTCCGAGAGTCCTGAAGAGACTTAGGTTCGGCTTCACCACAATCCTTCCACCTAACTGCATTGGCGCGGGTAGAAACTGAGCCAGAGTTTATCAAACCTCGAGGTTATTAGCTCAGATCTTATCAATTTTAGCTCTTATCCGTCACGGGTTCTCGTCAATGTTTTCCTAGTCGCATTAGTCGAGACTATCCTGTTAGCCAAAAGACTTCAACTATCCGATTTGTTGCTGCCCTCCTCCCCTTGATACTGTGATAAGTGGGTGCGATGTGTGAACCACCCGCCCATAATCAAGATTCTAATTTTTCTTCCTCTTGCTCTTTTCTTTTTTTTTTCTTCCCTATTTTACCTTCGGGCAATACTGCTTTATCTTTCTTTTATACACTATTATACATTGTACCGCGAGACCACAAGCCCACTCGTACTAGCTTAAACGCTTCCGCAAGCAACCGGAGAAAGCGGACTCAATCATATATAGACCACTACTTCACTGTCGAAAGTGATAGAATTAAGTTATCCTTTTGGTCACGATCTGGTGAAAATCGGCGAACATTCATGACTCGGCAAAAAAGGGGACGTTATTGAGCTTCCTAGCGCCGGATCTCCGCCCAAACGAAGTGGCAGACCTTCGGACGAGATAGGCCATAGGTAATAACAAGCCTCTCCTAAACTCCAGCGTTCTCACTCAGCAATGGCCCTGTCCAGGCCCTAGATGCTTTCCTACCACTACTCAGCTCAGTAACTAATAGTTAACCAAATGGTCGGTTACGAGCTACAAGATAATGATATATAAAACATCTACCAACAAGCTCTGATACCTCCTTACGCTTCATACAATCGGTAAAAGCGCCTCGAAGGCCCGGATACAGCCAATACTAAGTATTTAGCAATACGAGCGCCCGATCGCGAACCCTCAGAAAATTGGGCACAAAGTCACGACCATGGGCCTTGAGGTTGACGTAAAGTGCCTCATACGAAAACGGCTTCCCTCTTTCGATAACCTATGCGAGGCGGGGGATGACAGACTACAATATTACGCTTAATTCTCAGTTCAAGAGCTTATAAGCAGTTAACGAATTACGCCGCTTCTGCCTAATTGAACGCATTTTACGACCTCGATTACTCATCAAAGCGTCATGGGAAATGCACAGCTCAGATTAGCTCTATCGAGTTTGATCCACGCTCTCAGAGTTTCCAGCATGAAAAATTGCTGCAGGACAAGCAGTGTGTGGGAACTGACACGCCACATGAAATGGGATCCGGGGTCGCGACGATATGACTACTAGTAAGATTCCCAGATAATGACGTCCCCGAGTGCGAGAGTGCCTACGCTATATTTGAGCTTCCCGAATTGGACGACGAGGAGTCCCACTGGCGCTCGTTCAAGCTTCTCAGGGGTCTCCTTGAATTGCTGACCCGCGTGAAGGAAAACAAGGATCCCAGGAGGAGCAAGACCAGCTCTACAACGGCAACTTTATAATGGCTCTCATTATCGCCCTGCCAGAGCACGGGCTGCTTAATGAATCCCAACTAGGTGTAGTTCAGGCATAAATTGTCTACAGCGCTGTGGCTTTCGGCCCAAAGAAGGATGAGGACGGCGCGGTCGCGAAGGATAATCTTGGCATGCCTATCTATCACACATCGGAGGATCTTTGCATCGAATTCGCGGCAGAGCAGTACCGGCTTCTCAAATCCTTCCTGCAGCTTTGTCCAACGCATCGAGCTCGGTTTCGATTGCTCGGCAAGGTGGGCGACACAAAGGTACTTCATTCCTGCATCATATCAGAATCATCGTTTAACATGAGTAGAATTAATGACAATAGGCCGGCGGACTGCACGAATCCGCATGATAACAGCCATACGACCACTATGCTGAAGTTGGCGCGGCGTTTATATGCTTTAGAAAAGAGGCATCTCTATATAGAGTTGACCCTGCCACACCCTATCAGTAAATGCTTGCTAGCATTACACATACATGTCATCATTGTGTAGACTATTTTTTCTTATAATTCTGTATGTAAGAGTTTGTACTTTCTTTATGTAGACACCATGGTCAACAGGGACGTTATCCTTTTGAAGAAGGGACAGATGGAAAGCTTCACAGGGATAGATAGTTCCCCTAAGACAGTGTCTCCTAGATTAGGTAGTCTCTCTCATTAATACAACATCATCTGAGCCAGTCATTTCTCTGAATCCTGCAGCCTATCATCATTACCATGACCTCGCCTAATCTATATCCTGTGTTTAATCGATTTCCTAGATCGTAAAACGCTAATTTTTGTGTCAGACATATGAACCTTAGAACTGAGTCTTCGAAATTTACTCAGTATCTAAATTAGTTCATTGTTTTCAGCTGAGTTTAGAACTCCTTACCCTCGGACTTAGTACAGTTTACTCAAAAATACCGTATAAACGGGATTAACCGTTTTTTCAACCGTTTTCTTTACAGGTGCTTAGTTTAAGTTAGCTCCTATCAGCCCATTCAATGTCCAAGTACACATGCAAGTGTCATGTGGCGAAGCCATTCAACACCACAACCTGTCCATTGGCCATATTCAAACGAGCTATCTAAGTATGTAACCCACAATCAAGACAAGACGCGCAATCAATCCCAGGCAACAGTCAAGACAACTGACAAACTTATCATATTTTCATAGCTTCGTTAGAATAAGGTTACGTATTAGTATTGGCCTGGGCGGCAGTAATAGCACGGATGATGAGTTTCCTATACGCGGCAAAACATCCTGAAAAAGACAGGTGAGCCAACTATCGGAGGCGATACTTAAGCAGTGTCATTCGCTCCTCTGCCAGCAAATAAATGTAGAAGCGCTAGTTCGTCCGAGTATAATCCAGAAGACCCAATGCATGCCTACTGCCGTCAGCGCTTCCCACAAGATTGCTTGAAGTCAGTGGATATAGTTGATTATGAGAATCCCATGCGCCTAAACTCGCTAATCGATGGCTCGCAACGCATTATGAGAAGTAATTCGAGTCTTGAGTGCCCTTTATGTGATTGTCCAACCTATCACCGCATTCGCGGTCCGCTAGGAAGACCAACAGGTCGTCTGCCTCCCGCTCGACCTCCCCCCGTATTCGAACTGTCAGACTCATTACTCGACCAAGGCGAATTCGAGCCCATATAAGGCCTATCGCTTCCACCTCCTCGGTTGGATCCAGCATCGTACATACCACCAGGCGCAAACCTATCCTCGTAATCGCTCGATCCATTTCCTCTTCCCCTCTGTTGCGGCGGGTTGAAAGGCCCACTGGCCGCCGGGCTGGCCGTCCTAGAGCCTCCGAACAACCGTTGTTTCAGCCGGTCCTGCGCCGAGCCTCCACCCGAAGCAACAGGTGGCGTTGAAGCGCTACCGAAGCTGGGTTGGTTCTGATAGCTCCCTGCCCGTTGTGACGGCAATGGCCGTGCTTGTGCATCGTTGCCTGCCATAGGATCCGAGTTGCGAAATGGACTGTCCCTAGCGTCGCTGTTTCGCATGCCGGGCGGTACCCCTCTACCTCTCCGTAGACTCTGCGTTTCCTGCTGCGGTTGAGCGGCAGGGCTATTGTCCCATAGCGAGCTCAGGCTGCCACCACCTGGCTGCTGCTGACCCAGTCCCCCGTATCGGGCGCCTACTTGCGACGGCTGAGCGTAAACGACGGCAGCGGGCGGCGGCGCCTTGGGGTCGGGTGGTAGCCATGCAGGGAACGGCCTGCCTTTCTCGGTGTAGTATGAACGGAGCACTCTGCAGACATGAGTGTCGTCTTCGGTATCGCCATCAGCTTCGCCGCCGAAGTATGATCGTTGGAGGTTGGATATTTTAGACGTCGTGGCGCCGACGATGTTGCTGTACCAGCCAGACATGGTGCCGCTCGTCGATAGATGCCAGAGCGACCGCTCGCCAGAACCGTGCTTGGTAATGGCACCAGAGGTTGGGCGTGGTCGCAGAAATTAGCGTTAAGTCTCGCTGATGACCTGGGATTCGAAAATTTGGGAGGTTAGGAATTTTGATTAGGGAGAAGGTCCTGGAGACCGACGGCGCGAGGAATGTTTGTGTGTGTTTTGCGTTGTGTCTCAGGTTAGGTAACAAGGTCGCTAGGGAGCTGGGTCTGTTCAAAGATCCGGTGGATATTTTGAAGATGTGGGGTAGATGTCTACCCCACCTACCGTTTCTAGCAGAGACCGATTCCAATATTTAATTTAGTTTAGAACAATATATGAAGGATTCACACTACCAAGAGATGATGCAGATTAGTAGACAGCCAAGTAGCACGTATATCAGAGTTATATTGATGCCGCATCGAAAATTTCCCTTATTTCATCAGTCTTTTATTTTTAGGGGGTACGAGATAGACTCTGTTCGCTCGGATGTAAAGCCCATATTTCTCATATCTGAGCTGTCCGAGTACGTGTTCAGGGGGTATCAACAACAACATAGCCGTGCCAGCCATCGAACTCCAAGGCGGAACTTTAGAAAGCGAGCTCCGGTCTTTGGTGTTCAAGTTCATGCTCATGCTCAATCTCCCGACCGCGCCGAGCCATTTTCTTCGGCTTGGTTCCAACAGCCCGTGCCCTCTTCCTCTTGTCGCCTGTGGCAAGCGTCTTCTTCTTGGCCTTTTCATCCTCGCTCTCGTCTTCGCTCTCGTCCGTCTCGGACTCTTCCTCCCCTGATTCATCACTTCCCAGCCAATCGTCGAGATCATCCAGATCGTCTTCGCTTTCTTCGAAATCGGAAACGTACTCGACTGCGCCATCTTCCTCTTCATCTTCCATCTCAAACTCCTCTTCTCTCTCATCCTCTTCCTCATCTTCGATTCCAGTGTCGAGGTCTTTGTCTCTTGTCGCTTCTCCTTCGCGCTCCATAGCATTGAGCACCTTCTTCCATATCTGCTCGCTCACGTTCAAAGGTTGGTCCCCATAGGCTCCTTCGCGTAATCGCCCAAGTAGCTCTCTCTCAATGGCACGTTCAAGCTTGGCAGCAGCCTCTGCCTTTCTTTCTCTAGTCTCCTCACGTCTACGGACCTTTGGAGCTAACTTGGGAACAAGTTTCTCACCAAGTCTAGCCTCTTCTTTAGCTAGCCGTCTCATACGGATGCTGACTTGTTGCAGCCGGGTGAGGCGCTGCTTGGCTCTATTGAAATGTTAGTGAATGCATTCATGAGAATGACGGAGCTGTTGTTCTCCAATGTGAAATTTGCCTAGAGTTGAGATGCAGTCAGGCAAAAAGAATAGTCTATACCTATGGATCATATACTGCGGCCAGTATTTCAGATGCTCTTCAATTTGCGCCAGAGCTGTTTGATAATTTTGTGACAGCTTAATTTTCTGCCATAGCTTTGAAGGTAGATGTCTATGAGATTAGAGTCAGCACCCAGAGAGACACAAGTGCGCCAATTTCAAGCAAAAAGAGAAATATGACTTTAGCTGTTACTTACGCCCGCTCTGGTGTCTTAATGTACAGGTAATTGATCGCCTTCACGGGATCTGGATGGGGCCGTATCGTCGCATAACGACTACTCGAGATTTAGCGATAATTCTCAACTTTTACAAGGATGAATAACAGAAGACGTATGTGTCCTGAGGAAGGCGGAGGTGGCTGTACCTGTTGGCGAGAGGGCAGCTAGTCCTGCTACATAATCCAGATATGTTCATTCTATCGTAGTTAGAAGATGTGATCTCATGCCGCTCTAATTAAGAGGTGCTCACTCATTTCGACAGAACGTTCTCTCACGGGTCGCCTTGACTTTGTAAGAGCAGAACTGCTTGTCACTATAACAGTCAGCATTAGCGAATTCAAATGTCCGGCATAAGAACATAAATAAACCGAAGGAAGTATCATGAGAATATGTAGACTTACATGACTTGCCAAATAATTTCGTCACTCATCGTGACGACGGGGTTGGTGAGATTGATAAGAACTGAAGGCTTGGTGGAGAGTAATGAACCATGCGACCGAGGCTCAGCACGTCAGATGCGGACTTCAAGCTTGTGCAGGTCTGTTTCCAAGTCTCCAAAGTGAAGGACGATTGAAAGAGTCCGTCGCTAGGATTGAATGCGCTCCACGAAGAAGAGCGATGGAAAGAAAGGCCAATTAATGCTACAAGATATTGTAGGTATGAACCAGACCTGGAAGTCTGAGGCGTCGAGAAAAAAAATTAGCCTAGATGCACCAAAAGAGTCCCGGACCCACAGTCCGCGAGGACGCTCTATTAATTGGACAGTCACTGACATCCCTGGCTAGTCTCACTGGTTAGCGCAGCAGCCCAGCCAATCAAAAATGACCTGTTACTCGGCTGCTTCATTTGCTCAGATCCATACATCTCTCTAGCTCACCAGCCTTGTCTTGTTTCTATATACCCATCTAAGCTTTTTCTTTCATAAAGTCACATCCTTGAAATCTTACTTATCAGTAGTAGAGCCACCAATCTATGCATCGTATAGTAACGAGACGAGTGCTCGGCCTATCGCTATGTTCAAATTGCCGGAAGGCTGCCACAAGGAGAGCAGTGGGGTTTATTGTGGCCCCGTCATATAGGCCCCTTACAGGGCCATTTTCAGCTTCTCGGAGACAGCGTCCATACCACACGCCATCTCAAGTTACACCCACCTACGATCTTCATCATAATGATACGATATACGCTCTATCGTCAGCTGAAGGAAAAGCCGGCATAGCTGTGATCCGTATTTCCGGCCCGTCTTGTATACAAGTAAGCAAACGACTAGTCCTGTCCAACAATAACAAGTGACTCGTCGGCTAAAACTGCCCCTCGAGATCTACCATAAGCTGTGCCCCAACAAGAAGGCGCCACAGCCGCGCTATGCCACCGTAAGGACGCTATACGTCCCGGGCGCGGAAGGATCCGAGATCCTCGACTCCGCCGCCCTGGTGCTGTATTTCCCAGCGCCGCAGACCGTCACAGGCGAGGACGTGCTGGAGCTGCACGTGCACGGGGGCAGCGCCACCGTGAAAGCAGTCCTGTCAGCGATCCCAAAGTGCGGTACTGGCAATGGCAATGGCAATGGCGCCGACGACGACGACGAGGGGTCATCGTCGATTCGCTACGCGGAGCCCGGGGAATTCACCAGGCGGGCCTTCGAGAATGACAGGGTCGATCTAGCGCAGGTCGAGGCGCTGAGCGAGACGCTCGCGGCTGAGACAGAGCAGCAGCGGCGCGCGGCCGTTCGAGGCAGCTCGGGGGCGCTGGGCCGCACGTACGAGGACTGGCGGCGCAAATTACTGGAAGCGCGAGCCGAGATGGAGGCGCTCATTGATTTCCAGGAAGACCAGCACTTCGACGAGTCGCCCGCTACCCTCGTCAGCGGCGTGAGCCGGCAGGTCAGGGGTATCCTCGAGGGCATCAAAGTCCACGAGATGGCGAGCCAGCGGACCGAGCTTCTCCGCAACGGCATTCAAGTAGCACTTTTAGGCCCGCCGAACGCGGGCAAAAGTTCACTCATGAATCAAATTGTGGGTCGGGAAGCGTCGATTGTGTCTGGGGAGTCTGGCACCACGCGTGATATCGTCGAGGCTAATCTTGACATTCGAGGGTATCTGTGTACCTTCGCTGACACGGCCGGGTTCAGGACCGCGACAACAGCCGCCGCCACCACGTGCGGCGGCGATGGCGGCGCCGTTGACAACAACCACGCCACTACTACTACTAATACTCCCCAACCCGAAATGATGAGAATTGGGGCTGTCGAGGAGGAAGGGATCCGGCGGGCAAGGACCAGGGCGGTACAATCTGATGTCATCATCGTCCTCGCCTCTGTGGAGGAACGCCCAGGGGGCGGCGGCGGCGGCGGCCACGAGGTGCGCTACGACATGGAGACGCTAAGGCTCGCGGCCGCCTGTCCACAGCGGCTAGTGCTCATCAACAAGATCGATACGATACCCGAGGAGGCAGATCTGGGTCCGCTCGTCCGCGGGTTCCGGGAACAGGTGCTGAAGCGCGTCCCAGGCCTCGAGGACGTCGTCCCCACACTCATCTCGTGCAAAGAGGCGCGAAAGATAAACGAGCAGAAAAAGAGTTCTGACCAGCGGCAAGAAGATCCCGGTGGAGTGCGCCTCGTGGTGGATAGATTGGTCTTGGCGTTCCAGAATATGACGGAGCTGCCTGCGAGCTTGCAAGATCTGCATGGTGTCACGGAGCGCCAGAGACAGCTCCTCGTGCAATGTCATAATAGCCTAGAGGAATACGTCGAGGTTACGGAGGGCGTAGACGGCGAGGATTACGATCACGAAGCTGCCCGCGACATTGACCTCACTATGGCCGCTGAACACCTCCGTTACGCAGCCAGCTGTCTCGGGCTGATTACTGGCCGTGGGGAGGCTGGTGATGTCGAAGAGATCCTCGGTGTCATCTTCGAGAAGTAAGTCGTCCTTCCAGCTCGCGTTTGCATGCATGTCTAATGAAGATGCCAGGTTTTGTGTAGGGAAATGAATAAATTCGATCCAAGTGTGTGTAATTATTGTACAATATATGCTCTGGTACCCCTTGTAGCGTACTCCCTGCCCATCCAAAACAAGAAACTCCGATCAAATGTCTATACCCAATGCAATGCTAATCATACACGTTGTTCCGTTGCCGGTTCAGTTCTTATTCTATAGTGTTTCTCGTCCGATAATCGTACAAATCATACTCGTACAGCCGTCGTAAATGCTCGAATGTTGTTCTTGTTATTTCCAGCGCCCAGATGATGATGCAGAGACAAAGGAGATCGAAGAGAAGGATGCGATGTTGGTATCAAAATGCGATGTCAGAAATCAAAGTGACGAGAGAGAGAGAGAGAGAGAGAGAGCCTGTTCCTCTTCGGGAGGAGCCGCGCGTGAGACCTTAGTTGTATCCGCTGCGGCCCTTGTCGCCTTCGTCATCGCCATCCTTGTTGTAGCCAGAGCGGCCGAAGCATCGCTTCTCGTCGTCGTTGTCTCCATCCTTGTTGTAGCCGCTGCGGCCAAAGCAGCGCTTGTCATCCTCGTTGTCACCGTCCTTGTTGTAGCCACTTCGGCCGAAGCTCAGGGTCTGAGGGCAAGAAGAGAAAGCGAAGGCAGCCATTGCGATTGTTATGGTGTTGAGAGTTGTTGATATGTGTTGGGTTGTATTGTGGAAAGGTTGGTACTTAGTAGTGTGTTCTCGACAAGAGCAGAACCAGATGTGGATAGTGAAGAGATGAGGAAGTTGATACGATGTGTTTTATTGTGGTGGCGGCAGTAGGAGTATAGTAGGATGATATAGTTGTTATTGGTGTGGTGGTGGTGGTAGTGGTTGTTGTGATGATGATGCTGCTGATGATGATGATAATGGCTCTTGAGATCCGGATGCCTCCCGGACTTATATATCTGGTCATCCTAAGGTCTGGCACATTGAATTAAGATCCATGTCCCTGGCTAGTACCGTATGCTGTCCAGAGGAATGGGTCGGCAGCGGGAGCCTGGGCCCCCTGAAGCACTCAAGAAGCGATGACATCTTGGGAGTGCTGCGGTTCACGCCAAATTGTGGGTACCCATCAGCCTCGACAACGTCAAGTCAACCTAGGGGATCGCGACCCAGAGCTACCAGGCGCCGACGGCATCTTGCCGAAGGATGGCCAGGGTGTATCCGAAGTCACCTAGCGTGTGCGTGGTTGCTGTGGGCACAGCACGGGTGAGGCAACGAGGCCGTCAGCGAAATTTCCAAACTAAGCATACGTCGTGTTCGTCATGGGCGGTTTTAGCTTCAATCCAAATTTGGTAATAAGCAAGAGACGATGCCGCATTGGCACGCGATACGGTAGCGCCGCAAACAGACGTGGTGTAGGTGGACGAGATTAGACTAGGAAACCAGGTAGGTGGTAGGTAGTAGGTAGGCGATAGAATACCCGGGGAGGGGGGTGGCCGATGATGGTGTGAGGCTATCTGACTAAGTTGCTATGTACAAGTAAGTAGGTAGGTGACTCCCTGGCGGCGTTTCGACACGGAATCTGCAACATGTTTATCACGGTTGCTGCATGGAAGCATTATGGAAGACGCAGAGAACTTCGAGGTGCAGGGTTGGGGCGTGCCAGTCGTGCCTCTTGACAGCGTGGGGCCTCTGTAGTCAGGCCTATTTTGGGGGCCGCATTGCGAGCGAGCAGAATGCGAAGACACCGTTACCTGTACCTCTGTAGTGCTCCATAATAGTAGGGCTTAGCGAAAGACATTCTGCGCTGAAAATCACTGTACCTTACTTTAGTGCACATTGTCCGCCATCGTCACTGGATGCTTTCCTTTCCCCGATGCACTACAACCTCCAGCCAGTATTACTTACCTGCGTGTTATCTACATATAGCGGTAGCGGTGCTGCATGTGGTGAGCCAAGCGTATACTAAGTTTGAACCTAAGATGCAGACTAACTGCAATTGTACGCACAGCACTGCCCCATGTGGCCACATTGTCACCGACTCGAAGAGCCACACCCCATTACTCATCATGAGAAAGTATGATAGAGGACTTGATCAACGTAAGAAAATAAATGTTCCCATCTGCACTGGAGGGTATAGCCTCAATCCGGGTGAAAAGTAGGTATGCAGATCGGTCTTACTTACGGCTCTGCTACCTACCTACATGCTCACTTACCATGAGTCGACGGAAGCATCTACGAGATATGTATCATAGCCTGTACGTAGGGACTCCCGAGTGTAGAATATCCTACCTGCTATGATACAGTCAGTAACTGTGCTACGTAGCATGGCCCACCTTTTTCTTTGCTTCGCCGATGACTAGACTCTCTCGGATTTAGTTCAATCAAAAAATAAATATGGTGGTGGTCTAGTAGGAAGCAGTAGTAGAATAATTTAATATTTTAAGTTTTTTCATTCGTCCAATCTTGTTCCCCAAAGCGCAGCTGACGCATCTCTTCGCTGCATCCTTGGCAGTTGATTGGAATAGAGTCGTTAGTGAGTCAAGTTACAGCTTGATTGCACAGGAGGCGCTACTGTTTTCTAGTACCTATTACATACCTACTACACCAGCGCAGGTACTTCCAGGGCGCTCGAAACGTCCGATATGTTATGTCTTCACCGATGTAACCCATTCTATGCAGCCCTTCAAAATAAGGCCTAACGGTACCGTCTTGACGGGTCGAGTTATGTCTCACAAAGCGGAATGGGCTTCCTAACGCCGACTTGGACTCGTGTTAGACACGAAAACGAACGAAAAACAAATCACCACTTCCAACAGTTCACCGGCTCATTATCGACGCCGCATCGCGTGTGCATATGTCTGTACGTATGTACTTTACATATGCATGTAGTCCATAGGTACTAAGTATATACTTCAGGTACTGTGCCAATGCTCAGTTGGACCCTCGAAATAGTACATAGTGCGCCCGCTATTACTGATGACCTACTCGATGTATCTCGCACCCCGTCGTGTGTGTAAGTGTACCAGAATGCCAAATGCCAAGGATCCGCATCTCCCAAGGCACCAACGCTCTTAACGGGCCGGTTACTATTTTATGTGTGCGAATCACCGTTCGTCATAGCGTTTTTCTGACCACAGTAACCATAGTAAAAGTCGATCGGCTTGTTTCAAGACCCTACCTCTATCACAAGCATCTACCCAAGCCCTCCTGTGCGTGCGTCCTAATTACAGCCAGAGCCAGACCGAGCCGGACTGCTCGGGCAACACCGAACGTTGCTCGAGCGAACAGCGTATGAGTTGAATTGTAATCATTCATTCATACCCTGCGCGTGCAGACAGATGAGTGAATCAACGGATGAATGACTCCCTGTCCCTTCTGGCTCCTTTCGCTCTTTCGCTGCTAGCAGGCTCGGTCGACCGGCATGCCGGGACCAACCCGATCTCGTCTCTAGCGTCGCGGCCCCGAATCCCCCTTCATCATCTGCCCAAGGTCAATGAGTCACCCGCGGGGCCTACAGTAAGTAAGGAAATAGCCGCGTCGAATTCCACCACTAATGCCGCTGAATCCGGTGCGGTGCTGCGGCTCTGCAGCGATACAATGATGCATGTTTATTTCCACGTTCGTTCCGGCCTTGCGGTAGCGGGTTCAGAAGCCACATGGCCAGGCTGTAAAACAAATGTGCACAACCACCACCGTCCAGGTGACTATACTTAGTGTCGTTGATGCTGTCTGCATCGCGATTGGATAATGCGTACTGTAGAAGGCGAACAGAACAGAACATGATGCCTGTGACGGCTCGGACATTACAAGACACAATGTTTCAAGACCTAAACCCGTCAAAGCCAAAACGATGTTACTATCCGACTGCGACATGATTTGAGCGCATCGTACATCATACATCATCATCTGAATCATACATGCTGCAGTGCGGTGCAGTGCAATGCAGTGCCGTCAGTTCAGGAACATCGCATAGCGTCGCAGGTGCTCAAGAGATCTTGCAGGCTTACCTTACCTACAGTAGGTTCGGTACGTATCCAGCACCAGTCGCAGTGCAATGCAGCAGATGCGCAGCCACCACCACGAAACCTCAGAAACCACCAATGCCATGGCCATTCTGGCACCTCTGTGCTGCATCGGTGCAGGGCTGCCACGAGCCCGTCGATCAGCCTCCCCACCCGACTCCTACGCTTTCCACGTTCAGGACCATGTCCAGTACCATGTCCAGTACCATGTTCGTCGCCATATTGGGGTCCGTAAGCACTACTCGGCCGCCTTGGCTGGTCGAATAAGACCCTTCGCACGTCAAAAAACGGCCTGCACTATTTTTGTAATTCTGTATTCCCCGGCTCGTACCGCTGAATTTAGAGCCAATGACTTGCCGGTCCACTAGTGTGGTACCGGCACCGCCCATCCGCCGCCGGACTTAGTCACCATGACTGGAGTATACGGTGCGAGGCTCTGCTCTGTGTGGTTGTGTCCACAATAAGCAAGGGTATATCTTCAGTCTGACACTACATCAAGAAAGAGAAACAAAGCTGGGTCCATCATCGCAACGTACATGTAATCAACGAACCTGCCGACGATGTTTTTGATCGTTGGTCCCGCAGATAACCCGCTCTTCCCCTTGGCAGACGTGGGGGACGCTATAATAATTCAAGAATACCTCTATTACCACTGCCCTGATTACACTATATAACTCTGAGGTGAGAAAATGGACCCTGAAAACGGCATGCCGACGAAAAGGCGGGCGGTTTTGTGACAGAAAGCTTCTTTCTGGGAGACTAAATCTAGTGCTCGCGAAATGTAAGCAGCCTCGCAGATAAAGATTAGAATACTGACTAGTTTTCTTTCGGCGTTTCCAATTCGTTACACGGCTATACAGAGCGGCTATCCAGCGTGTAATGCCGTCTCTCAATTAGATTTCACCCATGATCGATCACCAGCCGGCCTGTGACTAACAACTTGACACTACGAAACGATCGTTGCGTCAGCAATTCACAACTTCATGATTTTGCAGTATGGAACCGCTTGGAAATATACCGGCGCCAGATATCAACGCCAAGTCCCCTGGACGCTAATGTCCGTTCTACCCCGATGATTCTCCTCTACTACACTAAAACTCGACTTGGTATGTTTCCTACATCCTCTGTTCTATTCGGTTCTAACTGCCGCTCTTCCACGCAGATGCTACTGAAAAAAATGTTATTCTTGCCTCAAGCTGCCAACTCACCGATGCAACGGGAATGACCGAGAATATGCGTCTCCTCGGAGGCGCTAATACACCACTGGCTCCCCAGCGTTGAATACAGTGCGACAGGCGAAGGGCGAATTAATTATCAGAGCATGCGTGATTATCGATTAGGTAGGTCGCCTAACCTCTTGTGCCTCGCTACCATGGATTCAGAACGCCTCGCATGAAAATTTTTGGCTGGGAATACTCGAAATAACGAACCCTTGTCCAAATCTCCCTTGAAGAGGTAGCATTACCTGTGGAGTCACAACAGAGATTTTTATAACCCCCTTCTGATATTAACCGTTGTCTCCGACTCGATTTTTAAAAAAAAGTTCTGGGGAATAAACAAGCGGAATCCAAGTAGGCTATATGCTGCATTTGGTCAAGGTGAACACGAGGCGCAATCTACCCACAGGGGTAGATTGAGAAAGTTGAAGGGAGCAGGACAGGCTCATGGTCGATCTGGTAACGAACGGCTAATCTAGCCGACGGGTTACGATCCGGTATTCGAGATAGAACGCGTAATCGAGATCTAGAGATAACAAAACAATCCCAGTACAATAGTAATTCCCATGGTCCTCGGAACTCAAAATCCGGGAGAACTAATTCGTAACACCGATTGATGCGTAACTATTCTATTCCTGTACCTATCTACATTTCCAAACTTACTGTAAGTCGTGTAAATATGGGATCGACGTGATAATCATCGTCCTATGCTATTTCGAGATGCCACAAGGCGTTTTTTTTTTTTTTTGTTTCTCGTACACGTTTGCGTGTGTGCATGTCTCATAGTCCTTCGTCCCAGAAACTAGCCACATTGAAACGAGACATATCACTCTTTTGTTTTGTCTCCCAGACCGAGTAAAAGCAGTACAACGTATCACATTCCGTGTTTCTAAGGCACGCCGTCACATGTCATTTCAGACGTATGGTCATGAAAGCATTTTCAGAGAGGAATTATCTCCGATGGGGCTTCTGGGACATCAGGCGACTCTTGTTTGTCTTTTTTTTTAAAAAATAAACCTGTCTGTCAGTCTGTCTGTATGTCTGTATGTCTGTATGTCTTAGCCACTGCTTCCTCGTTTTGCTTCCGTTACACACACGTGCGGGATTGGAAACTCGAACCATTTTCATACCGCCAAAATTGTACATCAATCAGCCTTTACGAAATCCTTCTCTTTTGGTTCCTTTTCGGTTCCTTTTTCGTTTGTGCCCTGCGCCCTTCCACGTGGGCCCGTTGTGTGTCTTAGAACGCCCTTTGGGGAATATAGCTCCGAGACATTTCTGTAATGAGACGGGGTGTGTGTACGCGTTTCTCTCTGTCTCTCTCTATGCGTGTGTGTGTGCGCGCACGTTTGTGCCTAGAATGTACCTGAAAAAGAGCGTCGTATCTGCGATGTGACGTCGATCTAGCTGCCTCGGTAACTTGAGGCTGAAAAATAAAAAAAAAGGTCCTTTTGGGTTGTACAGTACCGGGGACAGGGGAAGATGTGCATTTCTCGGTTACATTCACCGTTTTTTCTCTATTTCTCTCTTGGTCTTTCCCATTTCAATCTCTCTTTATTATCTTATCAATTATTTATTTTATTTTCATTTCTAGTTTTGTTTCTTTAGGCGTTCCCCGGTGGTTTCAATATCACGTATCGGAGCTGAGGTCTTAGGCTGAGGCTGTACTGTGTAACTTGGATACTTGTTTTGGAGGTTTTCGTTTCCTCTTTACTTTTATTTTCATTGGAGCTTCTACGCGATATACATCACGAGTAGTTGTATCTACGCTATCTTCTCTTTTTATCCTCGGCTGAAAGTCGGCGGACTCGTCGGTGTTGTGTTTTGGTTCAAGACTAGATATATCACCTGTGTTATGGGTAGAGGGGGGTTTAACTACGGGGGCTTGCTATCAAACCCCATGTCTATCAATTAAGAGTCTCCCCTCCCCCTTTTAATGTTTTCCACTCTCAAACACCAACGTTCCATTAACCTCAACGATTATTTAGTCGGTGGCTTGCGGAAAAGAGGCCGTAGCAAAGTTACACCAGGCATCAATCGTTATTTGTGCAACCTGTCATCTCAGCTGCAATTATATCAGCTACCTTACTAGGCGTACTGCCTCGGCTTTCCTGCCAGGACGCATGGTGTGCATCTAGCCAGCCGAAAGCAGGTAGGCAGATACACACATTTCCTACTGTAAAGAAAACAAAAGAATAAAAACATTAAAAAATAATAAAGTAAAATAGGAGAGCATCTGCGAATGTGTCCGGCCCCCACGTCGGCGAGTTTGGTTCTTCACTTCCTTCTCTTTTGCCTTGTCCTATATATACATATCGTATATGCCTTTCGCGCGCGCGGGCGCACGTGTCAAATAACAGGGAAGAGTGGGAGGGTATACTAATATTATTATCGCTATAATCAACTATTCTTATTTAAGACTTTTTTTTATTTTTGGGGGCCGGTTTCATATCTCATTTCGGTATGTACCGCCTATCGTTAAAAACCACCCGGCCGGGGTTTAGATTTCAGCTTGTTGCCGTGGGATTGTATTGTAGACTACCTATTACGCGCCGTTTTTTTTTATTTGTGCCGAGAGCTTATTATGGCGACATGTTCTGTGTTCTTCGAATGCCTTACCGAAGGCTTGGTAAGGTCCTACATATGTAGGTACACTACCAAGGTAACTGGGGGTGTGGGAGGGGTGTGTACACTGTGGAATCCCTTCCCCATGCAGGTGTAGTATATGATAATGTGTGTGCGACGTGAGAGAGAGCGCTA
The DNA here is from genome assembly GCA_022593225.1 of Xylaria sp. FL0064. NCBI lineage: Eukaryota > Fungi > Ascomycota > Sordariomycetes > Xylariales > Xylariaceae > Xylaria > Xylaria sp. FL0064. The sequence continues at coordinate 1,165,654 of JAJKLE010000004.1, read as the reverse complement.
GTAGTAAGCTACCAGATAAATACCTGGTAGCCCATAAGAAGTGCGGGTGAAGGCGGACGTTGGATCTTAAGGCACCACCAAATTATAGGCATCAATCTACATTACGCTAGGTATTCAACTCCCAGCTGCATGGTCCAAAATACTGCTATTCGTAGTTGGTGGGTGTGTAGTATAATTAACACGTGCTGATGTATTATCACGCCCCTCCCCCACGCCCCCCGGCGTGACTCTTCAATTATTTTTTTTTTTTTTTTTGCCATGCACGACAGGCAGCGCCGCAGTGACGACACCGAAGGAGAGTATAATTAAAACCAATAGAAAAAAAGGAGATATGTTGCCGCCATACGAAGGGAGCAGCTTTCCTGTGCGCGCACAGCTGGCATAGTCATGCGATTTTCGCTCCGTAACGTCTCAAATCACATCGTGTTGCTTGCGCTCTTTTGCGCTCTCATGTGCCGATGTGGCGGCTCTACCCATGCACTCATGAGGTGATTTCCCACCGAGCTATGTTTATATAGGTATTAGCCGGTGATGCGCCTCAAAAACGGACACGCCTAGTGTGGTTTATTACGACATGATTTTCTGGAGACGAGACGAGACGATACCAAACCAGACAAAACAGGATAAGACAAGATCAGACAAGACATTGAAGCGCTTGGATATTACATAAGTCAGGTCGGCGTTTACAGGGGAAGACGGTAGACTACCGCCGACGCCGTGGATGAAGGGTGAGGGGAGCGCTTGTTCACCGCTTGCCGGGCTTCTAGACCCTCCCCGGCCACAGAGTTGATAGGCCCCAAGCAATAGGCTATCTGCGATGCATGTGCGTAGCGTAGGTAAAGTATGTCACGCTCACCGTTCCGATTGCATTCGCTCGCCCGCCGTTTTACACTGCCATCGTCGCCTACGGCCCTGCTGGCTGGCTACCTACCGACCACCTGGCAAGCAGTAGCATTATTATTCCCTTCCCCTGTTATACCCCCGTACCATGAATCTCTGTCGCAGTTGTCACGTTACGTCGTAGTGTAACCTGCCATGCCCAGGCCGGATCTGGCTCGGCGATGGTGAAGCTGCTGCATCGATAGTCTTAGCCACCTAATCTAAGTCAGGGCGAGGGGGTAGGTATCGTAGTCACTCAGGCGCTGTGCTCGTGTTATCTGGTGCTGAAGAAACGGACACCTGTAATACCTGCTGCGAAGTAGAATTGTCGCGGGTTGCCTCCTTATACCAGGTGTAGGTATTCACCCCTCTCAGCTCCGTGCGCGGACATAACTACCTACCTACATATAGTATAATACTATTGTAAAGGAGCAATGCGTGTGTAGGCATATAAGGACTATGGTGTCCTCAGCGTGTGCGCGCGCGTGCGGTCTTGTCCGCCTTGCTCTGCCTCGCCGTGCCCGTCCTAGTCCTACCTGATCTACCTATCCCACCGTTGCATTACGATTCTGTCTGTCTGTCTGTCTGTCTGTCTATTCGTGCCTGTGCCTGTGTCCAATGCCCAGTCGCTTGTTTTTTCCTTTCTGGGGTTTCCAGCCCGGAAAAACCATCGAACGGAATTGCGCCGTGTGCTCCCCCGGCTCTCGAAATTGTATGCCGGGGACCAATGTATTGCCAGGGAAAAGAGCCTCCTTTTCTTATTTGTCCCTTCTTCCTTCGCAGAAAATAGAAGGAAAGGCAGAAACGCGCCTGTCTTTCCCTGACTGACCGTTGCACAACGTGAGCTGATCGGACATTATAGTGAGTTTTAGGTGTCACTTCCTTCCATGCTGGCTTCGTTACCGAGCCAAGGTACATCGTACGGCATGACTACCTGCTTCCTAAATATATCCGTATAGAAAGATGTCCCCACAAGACAGTGTCTTAGCAGCAGTTAGCTAGGCGTCTGTCTGTCTATCTGTCCGGCTGGTAAGTAAGTAAGTAGATCCAAAGACAATACAGTGCAACGCAATGAGGGAAGCACGAAACGGTTTCAAAGAACGATCCCACCCGGCTCTCGGGTAGAGTTGGAACGCGGGATAGATACCGACCAAGATCCCTTCCCCTCCTTGTGCTTCGTCGGTGGAAGGGGAAGGGGACACAGGTATCTTCGGGTCCTGGGTTAGGCGCACAGACAGATGTCGAGCGAGCAAGCCTCACTCGTGCGGCTCATCCTACTCGTCTCGTAAGGGCCGATTCAGTAGGTACTTAGTTTCGGGGTGGCTTGTGGACTCATGATGATTCGGGTAGGCTTGCTTCCCTGAGCCGTTTCCATTTCCATTCTCGTATACGACGACATGTATAGCATAGCATGTTGCGATCTGCTGGGCGAGGCAAGGCTACCTACTACCCCGTTTATGCAGCCGGATTGTGGGTTCCGGCTCTGGACAGTTCGGGGTCCCGTGGCGCAGCCTTTTTCGGTACGATGAAGTGGGCATGGGGGTTAGCGTCCGTCGCCTCATCGGTTCCATGTTTCTTCTCATCTGTCATCTGTGCGTTTTCGAGTTGGCGGCGGCTTTGTCATGATGATTAGATCTAGAGTAAGTAGGTAGGCAGTTAGGCTGCCATGTGCGAAGTTCGGCGGAGCGGGCCTTGGAATATCTTAGATCCTTCTCCTTGTCACTCGCGGAAGAAGGGAAGGAGCTTGATCCTTCACGGAGCCCCATTATGCCTCTTCTCCTTGATTTCGCATCATCTTCCCTGTCCCCGGAGCAATAATGGTACGGGCGTACGTAGTTCTAGATCGACGAGCATTGAAAACGTCAATGACCTTGCGGCGTAGTTGTATAGTGCATAGAAATATAATATACCATCTTCATGATCGGTACGCGTCCTGTGCCATGGAATCGGATTATCGGGTGGGATGAGGATCTATACTTGGCGGGTATTAGTCAGGGTTCCAGCATTGAGTCCTAGAAACAAGATTGCCTTGATACTATGTCACAGAACGGCCTTGCATGATCTGAAACACTGACAGAGGACCCTTATTAAAGTTTTAGGAAATGACAATTTGGGAAGGTCACTCCATGGATCATTCTTCCGTTAAAGTATCTGCTATAGATATATTGTGAATTTAATTCAGGCCATTGTTTAGACTGACGCCGTATAGAATTTCATTAAACACTTGTTCATATATTCGAAACATGGGTATCAAATGCTGCCCCCAGTTGGTAGTCCTTAAACCTGCAAACGCCATATGTTCCGTGTACACTTGGAGAAATGCATAACCGTAACCCTCGTTTCCCATGAAAACGCACCGTCGCCGAGCCATGTTCACTTCAACTTCTTCTTTCGCTTTGGAGACCCCCACTGACTAGTAGACTTCTTCTTGGCCCGGCCGTCTCTCTCGCCCTACGAGGAGGTTGGCGTCTGGCCCGTCTTGCTCTTTTTGCGCTTGAGCTTGGATGTGCCACTAGTGGGGGTCTTCGGAGTTTTGTCGCCCGCCTTAGAGCCTCCGTCCTTTGTCTTTTTACCGCCTAGATCGAGAATTGATGCGCTCTTGAATGATGTATTGAGCGCCGTGATGCCAGGAACTTGAAGCTTGTCTGTCCGTCCCGTCTTGCTTAGGTTGAACGCCCCTGGTTTACCTGTGATGGGGTTTTCGTCTTCGTAATCACCCCCAGACTGCATATGTACCATCATAGAATGCTCGGCATGTCGCACCAAATCAAACGTCGACAGAACCGGGTCTGGTCTCTTCGGATCGGGCGCACCCGTGGTCTTATTTGGGGCAGTCTTTCCGTCTGGTCTCGGGGCTGTTTCTTTGGATTCCGCCGCGTTCCGCGGACGAGGGTTTGTGGTAGTCTGCGGCATCTTATACACATGGCCTTGGGAGGGTGACCAGACGCGTGCTTCGTCCGCCGCGGGGAAACACTTATTCAGAGATGAGGAGATAGTTGTCTGACCAAAGGTTATCAGCATATTAGTTTTCCCTAGCCCTGTTTGGGTGATCTGTCGGCGAGTGTGCAACGTACCATTCGGAAGCTTAGGATTTGAGCAAGAGTAGGTGCCATGTAAATGTTCTCTCCCACGATGTAGTAGGTAGCGTGAACAGTTATTTCGTCCTCAGGATCACGTTTCCGCCGAGTCTGCTTGCGTATCACCCATACACCGGTGCCGGTCCCTGGGGCGGTCTCGGCGGGTTCCTGGGCCACGATGAACTCGAGGCCAGACATCTCTCGGAGCCGGCCTTCAAACGCCTCACGAGTTTGTATAAGGTGAAACATAGCCGGATTGAACATGGCCTGGTTGGCTAACACGGCGTTATTTGAGGTCGGATCGAAGAAAGGCGACTGAGCGAAGTAGAAAAGCACGGAATTGCTATGAATTCCCTGCATTTGCTGCACCGACTGCGGATGGCGCCATTGGATCTCGTCCAGAGGCGGCTCATTTTGGGAAGCCATGCTCCTTGCCGCGGAGATGGGAATTGTAGGAGGTGAACGAGTGTGAGGTTCGTGATGGTGTTGCGATAAGATTGGAGTTTGTTTGTTTGATTCGCAAGAGCTCTCGAGGAAGTCTAAGTTTTAGTGGAGCGCAAACGTCAATGTACAGGGATACCCATGCACTGTTCTTTGGCGGGGTTGGCCTTAATACCTGCCTATCTACACTACGAGCTAGCTTAGCGGGCTGATTGAACTACTAGGTACCTACCTACTTAGGTAGTGAGCAACCCCAGCCTTCTTTCTTTGCGTTCATCCATTATCATAACAACTTCCATCATCACGACAATCCTTAGCTTCAAGCAAAGCATAAAGCACCTAGTTCCTAAAGATCAGCCACAACAAGACGCAAATCATCTCGTTTTAGACGGCTATTTTGTAACATACGCCTTACCTATCGTACAGGCATGGATCTCGTCTCGGGTATCCGCAAATCAGGGTCGCGTGGCGGTGTCAATTTCAGCTGGGAAGATGTCGCAACCTCTGCTCACCGTGAAAACTATCTCGGGCACAGCTTGAAGGCCCCCGTCGGGCGCTGGCAGAAGGGTCGGGATCTCACCTGGTACGCTAAAGCAGATGCGGCCGACTCGTCTTCTAACGAGACGCCAGAAGAGAGAGCTGCTCGTGAGCGGAAGGAGGAGTTGAAGAAGATCAAAGAAGCCGAGGAGGATGCCCTCGCTCGCGCTTTGGGGCTGCCTGTCGCCCCACGAAATGTTACGGGAGCGAACGCAGTGGATGTTGGTGGATCTCGAGCCACCACCCAAAATGATGCTGCGCCTGAGGCAGAGGGGTCTAAACCGGATGAAAGGGCGTCGAAACATCATAGAGATTCGGAAAGGCGGCACAGACGCAGGCATCGAAGCCGAAGCCGGAGTCGAAGCCGAGATCCAGACCGGAGAGGACATCGCCACCGCGATTATGAGCGCGATAGGGATAGGCGTCATGATGGGTCGCCAGGTGGAAGATATGAGAGCCGTCGTTCTCGTCCAACAGACTACAGAGAGGATAGACGCAACATTCACAAGCACGGAAATTATAGTTGCGAAAGAGACAGACAGGTTCGAAAGACCACGCAGAGGAGGCCAGAACAGAAGCCGTAGCAGGGACGACATCGAGCACAGGCGGCCTCGTGGAGACGGTCGTAGATCTAGGTCGAGAGACCGGAGGGGAGGCAAGAGTCCACAACGCTCTCGGCGGCGCAGCCAGGAACGAGATTGAGTACTTACACTCAATGCTAAGCGCACTATTACGGTATCTATCCGAACAGGCTCCGAAATATTGGGATCTTAGCTATTAGTCGGCCAAGCACTTTAAAAGCGAATCACTGCATGGATGCTTGGGTTAACTATCCAGAGGGATTGGCTTGGCCTTTGTTTGATAATATGACAAAATGTTTATAATCGTAGATGCTTCAAAAATTGTGGGAAAGGATACGTACCTACCTAGGTACTTTAGGGGTTGGATGGCAATACAGGTATGCTTCACAAGTGCAGCAAAGGAACTGCTCTAACTTAGCGGCTACACCTGCCTACGATAAGGCCCCACTAGGTGGATTCCCCATGGAGTTAGTGGAGATAATGCACGGATTCGGGACTAGACTGCAGCGGCAAGCGGCAGCGAGAGGTACTTTGCCTCATGTACAATACACCTACAGCAGCATTTCTAAGTAATCACATCGCCGACTCATCATCATACGGAGCCTCAGCTGGGACTGGGGTCATGGTGGCTGCATTAGCGGTGCCGAATAAACTCAACATAAGCACCTCTGTCGGTTGCTGCCTGTGACGTTCTTTCAACAAAACAATGATTGCTTCCGCTGCACTTGGTCCGTTCCATAGTGTATGCTAGACTTGGGTGTAATTCTACCTATTGTGGCACTGCCTCGAGCAAACAATCAATGGTGTTTGGGACTGCGGAACCGGCCTCAGACGTCAGCCTTGCCACCGGCCATCTCATTTGTCATTTACTTAAAGACCGCGTATACCAGGTGATTCCAGCTTTGTGTCGTGGTATTCTGTCTACGAGAGTAGCCATAGATCTTTCTTTTACTGTCCATTCCTGACTCACCAAGACCGTTATGAACCAGTGCACCTGCAACTTGAGCACGCTACCGTGACGACTGCACAGCATGGATTATGGAAGACTACGGGCTGCGGCCCTGAAGGATGGGGAAGACGAGGAAGCAGTCACCGTTGATACTAGGGCCTTGATAGACAAAGTGCTTGCGAGGTACTCGGGAGAATGGACGACCCTGCGAGAACTCATCCAGAACGCCGCCGATGCCCAAGCGACCACGGTGAAGATAAAGTGGGAAACCTTGCCCTCGACCCAAGTACCTCTGCCAGCGACGACCGATCGATCCGAATTATTGAAGCACATAATCACACATCACACCCTTCGCCGACTTGTTGTCCAGAACAATGGCCAGCCCTTCACCAAGACAGACTGGGGCAGGCTCAAGAGGATAGCCGAAGGCAACCCAGACGAGACCAAGATCGGTGCGTTCGGTGTTGGATTCTACAGTGTCTTTGCCGACTGCGAGGAACCCTTCGTCAGCTCAGGCAGCGAGGCCATGGCCTTCTACTGGAAAGGGAACGCACTTTTTACCCGGAAGCTGCAGCTTCCCGAGGACCAGTGTAGTCGTGACACTGCCTTCGTTCTTGACTATCGAAATACGACGACCACTTTGCCCAACCTCCTCTCCGTGGGCCAATTCTTAGCAACAAGCTTGACGTTTGTGGCATTGGAACACATTGAATTCTGGATAGATGACTACCAGATCCTTTCTTTGCGGAAGAAGGCAAGTCCCAGTGCGGAGGTGGCCATACCAAGAGATATGGATATGGCGACAAGAGAACGTCTCATGACGGTCCGGAGTGTTGAGCGTTCTAGCGCCCAAATCGATGCCTTTTTCTTGAGCGCTATAGGTTGGAAACCGCAGGTAGCCACAAAAAGCGAGGCATACGGCTTGACGACTACCGAACTGCCATCGCTACGGAGCTTCTTCTCTAGACTTACGGCCAACTCCACGAAGGCTGCAAAGGCCTCAAGAGAGGAAAAAGTCGCCCAAGCCACTATATCTGAGGATATCACCAAGGTGTCAACATCAAGCATCTTTCTCCGAGTTACTACTGGCGCGATTATGACATCCGTGAATGCAAGCTTTGCGTCCGAATTAGAAAGGGCTACTAAGAAGCCTCCGCCGAAGCTTGCAAAACTATCCATATTGACATCCTCATATGACGAGACACAAGCATCTGAAAGTTCACTTGGACAAGGCGCGGTATCTGCGGCTACTGACGTTTTTGCTTCAGTGCTCCCAAGTAAAAAGGGCGGGCGAATCTTCATCGGATTTCCAACCACTCAGACAACTGGTGGTGGTATGCACATATCTGCTCCTTCTGTCATTCCGACTGTAGAACGTGAGGCTATTGATCTGAATGCGAGATGGGTTCGGACATGGAATTTGGAAATGCTACGAGCAGCCGGGATCATGACAAGGCTAGCTTTCACGCATGAGATGGCTGAGCTCCAAGTGAAGCTGCAAAGAACCGCTGAAGCTGCTGGCACTAGCATAACTTTGAAGGAGGCAGCCACATTTATGCCTGAAGCTTTGCACATTTTGAAGGCATTTACGTTTGGGGACTCTACTCCAAGTGGTCACGTTTCTCAAACAATTGAGGAAGCTTTCTGGACTGCATATAAAAGGCCATACGTGGAAATATATAGCACTCGAGGCGTGCTTCCCACATTTGAAGTTCGGCTTGGTTCTCAAGAACTAGAGAAATTCGTCCAGGGCATCGCTGTAGTCCCGCCTGAATTGGAAGCGACTGACTTTGTGCGAAAGTTGATTGACTTCGATCTGCTCTCACAAATCACGATCGAGGATGTGCACAAAGAACTGTCGAAGAAACCACTTACAGAAGATCAGCTCCCTAACTTCATTCAATGGGTAGCGAAGAAAAGCTTACACGGTGGGCTGGATTTGTCCGGCCGAAACAAATTACTCGATGTTGCCGTTGCTGTGGTAAATAAAAAGGACGATCGCCACCAAGGCGATATAATCGCACTTGGGAGCGTCCAAAACTTTCTGACAGCACAAAAAATCCCACCAGATTTGCCGATTCCTCCGACTACGATTCCATTCGAATACACCAAAGGTTGTAGTCTTCAGGAGCTGCGAGCACTAGGTTGGGATCCTTTGGACCTCGCGCCTTGGGTTAGTTTCTTGATCGACACTCGGTCCAACAGGTCTACCGACCAAGATATGACTAAATCTGCTGAGTTTGCGACTCGTATTTTGTCCGTCCTCTCGAAGGGTTGGGATAACCAAAGCCAAACCTCAAAAGAAAAGATCGTGTCATTACTGAGGGCTTACACCATAATGCCCACTAAGCTAGGGATGAGAAAACCAACGGAATCATTCTTCCCGTCCGTGAAACTATTTGACGACCTTCCCATAATTGCATGCCCACAATTGAAGGAGAAGCTTTTGTCTGCGTTGGGTGTCAGGAAGACTGTCGACCTCGAAACGATCTTCAAGCGTCTATTGAGCCCATCCTCAGAGAAAGACAGCTCTGGGCAAGCAAAATGGAGCCATGTCGAGCTGATCAAGTATCTAGCATCTGTTCGCAAGGATATACCTGCCGATGATTTTCTTAAACTAAGGGAATCTCGAATCTGCCCTACTGAGGCTGGTCCCGAGGGCAAAGAGTCCTCCCAGGCGAGTTCAGAGCTATACAAGATCTCCGAACTTTTTAGACCGACCGGCATACTCCGACCCCTTCGATTAAAGATTCTCCAGTGGCCCGGTAGTGGATTAATTCCTGGATCACCAGAGGACAAGTTCCTTACTGCTCTTGGTCTAAGAACGCACCCTTCTGCTCCTGAACTAGTGGAAATGATGTCATCGTCGGAGCAGCAACTACGTGAAAATGCTATGGCCTACTTTGTTGCTCATTATCAGACCAACGGTTATAGCGCTTTCAACATCGCTGCTAGTAACCGTGCCTTCCTTCCGCTCCAGGATAACCCCAAGAAATTTGTCCCGCCTTCGAGATGCTTTAGTAACCAGGCGGCTGCCGTATTGGGCTTCGATATCTTGAAGCGAGAGCTTCTTGCTGATGCGCAGAAATTTGGGGTGTCGAGAGACCCGCCAATCGGGGATTGTATTCAACGCCTCATCGCGAGTCCTCCCAATTCTTATACTGAAGCAATTCCTGTTTTCCAGTACTTTTCTAGTCGTATCAATGACCTTAGCAGCACGGCAGCGAGAACTCTAGGTGATGCTAAAATCGTGCCGGTCACGCGTAAGTCTCGGGAATCAGGGGCCTTCTCTCCAGGAAATGCCGATAACAAATCCGGACCGGTTGTACACTTGCGGCCACGTCACTGTTATCTCGGAAGCTCAGCCATGTACGGAGACATATTTGACTTCGTTGACTTTGGCCAATCTGCGAACTCATTTCTCGCTGCCTGTGGCTCAAATAATGAGCCTACTAAACTAGAAATCGCCCAACTAGCAGCAGGAGAGCCAGCGCGTCTTCTCAGCGTGCTGAGGAGTCCTGACAAGTATCTGAGCTTACTGCGATCGCTAGCTGGAGATATGCCAACTATAAAGAGAGATAAGGATCTGTGGACAAAGATGAAGACCGCCCCTTTTCTCCTCGCCTTCAAGGAGATTACCAACTCAAAGGGTAAAACCGCCGAGCAAGAAGACGACGAGGAAGCTGTTCGAACTTACCAACTTGCCGCACCTTCAGAAATTGTCATACTTGACGATTTCATTAGCTATAGACTTTTCAAGGATCATCTAAAATGTGCTCCTGAAGAGGATTTACTCGAATCCTTCTACCAAGCGCTCGGTTCGCCAACCCTCTCTGAAACAGTCCAAGAAGACTTGAGGGTTGGGCCCCACAGCGAGAAGCAAGACGGCGCAATTTGGCTGCGTAAACATGTGCTTGAGCGGTCAAAGCTCTTTATCCACGAGTATGCTAGGTATACACCGAATGCTATAAAACACGACGCAAAGTGGTTGGAAAAGAACTTGACGGTGCAAGTTGTTCGTTCTGTCGCCCTTCGTCGTTCGCTCCGCATCTCTGGTCAATCACACACAGAAAAAAGGTCGGCAGCGAGCAGTCAAACTAAGGTTGGGTGGGTACTCTATGTAGCCTCAGAGTCGTCTCGTCCAGATATGTATCAAGTTGGTCAAGCCATATGTCAGCTCGTTTTGAACCGACCGAGCCAACAAGCATACTTCTTCTTTGAACCCTTCCTGAAATTAGATCTCTTAGATTTGAGAGCACGTGGATACAATGTCGATCGCATTCTTCGAGCGAAGGTGGCAGAGGCTAGGATTGCAGAAGAAGAGAGACGGAAAGCCTTAGATGCAGAGCAAGCCCGAATCCGAGAACGAGAGCAAGAATTCATTAGGCAAAACCAAGCTGCAGCGGGTGCGCGAGAGCAAAACAGAACTCCTCCTCCCCGGATGCCTGGTGGCTTTCATTCTCCAGACGACAATGACAATTCGCCTCCCTTGCCTCAGCCCCCACAGAGCAGAAAAGGGGGAGGGATTTTCTCCAATTTATCTAAAAGATTCGGCTTCGATTACCCCGACGACACCGAGGAAAAGGAGAAGCTGAAGAACTTCATCGACTCAACCCCTAACGTTGGAACACCTGCGCCCGGCGACCCGTCGTCCTCCGGCTCAAAGCCTGGCAAGGACCAGCAGGACGGAAAGGTCACGAATCCCGCGGTTGTGCAACAGAACTTGCTGAATGCGATCAAGTCAACGCGAGCCCACGACTCGTCGCAGTTGTACTCGCCACCAAGGACTCGGGAAGTCAAGGAACAGGCGACATATTGCGACGATACAGCCGCCAAGGACTTAACCCTAATAGCGGATGCTTCAAACGGCATGCGCATGTTTGTGTCCTCCAATGTCCCCCATCTTCAAACAGGGACGTTTCTGTCTGCGAATCACACTGCGATCAACTCTTTCGCGGCTCTCCTCAAGGACGTCGGCGACGTGTATCAAATCCCTAAAAGTGTCCTGCACATCTTTTACGACGAGAGTGGTAGTACCATTGCTTTCAATCGGGATGGCAGCATCTTCTGTAACTTGCGCTTTTACATACAGCTCCATGCGGACCAGAGTAGTGGCGAGAACAGGGCTTCAGCGGCTGTCTGGTGGTGGGTTGTGCTCGCTCACGAGCTTGCGCATAACATCATCGGGCCGCATAATTCTGATCACAGCTATTACACGTAAGTCGTTCCCCAGATTATACTCTAATAACTTCCTACTGAATCCTGATCTAATCGCTAACCTGGTGGTTATAGGGAGTCCTTCATCCAGCAGTATTTCCCGAAAATGATGCTAAAAGCCACAGCGCTTCTCGGTGCCGACACTCCGATTCCACAAGGTCTGCAAGCGCCGTTGGTACCGGAGCGACAGGGCACGACGGGTACCGAAGCGCCGCCGCCGTACCGGGAGCATTAGAGAGAGCGCGCCCGTAGGAGGCGTCGCCTCATTAAGGAGCGAAGGTATATCCCTCCTGATTAGATTCGATCAGTTGCGAGATAAGATACCTTTAAGAACTCGATGTTTCGGGTTTGATTGTATACGAGATCAAATACAGTGTCAGACGTGGGATACGTACATACAGTTGTTTGTATTAGTTAGACTCTCTCCACTAGATAGAGGCGGAGCATATAGAGTTGGTAGACACAGAATTGCATGAAGACCCTTCATTCGTCTATCAAGATCGATCCAGGCGATAGCGAGTGTGATATCGACTGCCCTACCGTGCAGTTCAAACCCATCGAGATGATATTGGATTAAGCTTGTGCTATTGGCCTTGGGGTTGATGCCCATATTCCAAAGTCTTCATTTTGGGTTATGGCATCTAAACTAATTTGTGCTATAAACCAACTAACTTTAGTTGTTGGTTTGAGCTTTATATACAATAGCCGCTCCTATATAACCGGAATGACATCTCTATCCTAGCCCCGCGGAATAAACTCCATGTATCGATTCACGATATCATCAAGTTCATTCCGTAATCCATCCCTTGCCCGCGACTTTCCTCTGCGTTACCTTCTTGACAGGCAGCGGCCACCCTTGACCACCGGTGCCTTCGGCCCTGAGATACGGCACGACCCAACACTCCCGCGTCGAGGCATCAGCTGCAGACTGGATCTCCTTGACGGGTTTCCCGTATGAAATGAGGGGCGTGCCTTTAGCGAGCGCCGAGAGCTGGGCCCCTGTGATGTCGGTGAGTGCTAACATCCTCGTCTTGGGTTTCTTGGGACCGTCGATGGGGCCGGATGCAGACGAGCGCTGCAGACCGCTATAAACGACGTATTCCGGCAGTTCTTGCGGGCTGTAGTGTGCGAGGTTACTGGAGGGATGGATGAAGACGGCTTTGTCTATTAGTGCGTCATTGTGCGTAGTACTACCTAAGCTCTGTAGTGGTTGGAGAGGCAGATATGGCACGTCGATCGCTCGCCGGGGTTTGCGGTGCATCTCTGGCTGGACAGGTGCTAGGTCCCCGCGGATTGCGATTTGATCGATGAAACCTGCTGCTACCATTTGCTTCAATGCTGTCACTTGTTTCGCGCTGGGTCGATCCAGCCGCTCTTGGAACGTTAGGTTGGCGAATGCTGGTATATCTTTCTGTAGCAGCGTGGTGATCTGCTTCCGGAGCTTCTGTGTCTCTTGGAGAGCCTTGAAACGTACGAATCTTGAAGTGCACCAGCTCTCCGAGGGCGAGTGCGCGAACTCGCCTACGACTTGTAATAGCTTGATAGCATCAGATGCATCATCGAGTGAGCGGAAATTCCGATGCACCTCGTTATATTTTCGCCGAGCTTGAGCCCGTGCATTTTCCGCGGCCAGGTCCTCGTTAGTTCTAAAGCCTTGCCCGTCTTCCTCTGCTTCCGAAGGAATCACTTGGGACTCTGGAAGGAAGATCTCGGCCACTGATAGGCCTGCGACCAAAGCTATGGTATAAGGGAGGCAATCATGAAGATGGCCGACTAATAAGATACGGGCGAATCTTGGCGGAAGAGGAAGCTTGCTCATAGTTTTTCCAATTTGCGTGGCGAAACCATCCGAAGTGATTGCTGAGAGATTCTGTAGAAGCTTCTCTGCCTTGGCCAGGCTTTGTCGGTCAGGTGAAGTTGGGAAGGGGAAATTCACAACATGTTTCAAATTCATCGCTTTGAGCTGCAGAACGACTCCTTCTATCGGCATTTTCAAGATTTCGGGATCCGCAAACTCTTGGAAGTCCCTCTCGTACACGGCGGACGAGTAAAGTCGCCAGGTATGACCTGGGCCAGTACGTCCTGCTCTTCCAGAACGTTGATTTGCACTTGCCTTGCTTATAAACCCAATTTCGTACCGTTGAACCCCTGTATCCGGGTCAAATACGCGCTCCTTAGATCTCCCGCTATTAAGGTCAGCTAAGAGGCTAAAGAGGGGTATATCACGGTTTTAAGATAGTCTACTTTTACTTACCAGTCTATCACGTATTTTACCCCTGGGATTGTGAGGGAGGTTTCTGCAACGTTGGTGGCCAGTATAATGGCACGGGATCCCTCGGGAGGTTCTTCAAATACCCGCATCTGCTCCCTGGTAGGTAGAAGAGAGTATAAGGGTAGAATGTGCATTTTGAGGGGTAAGGCTTGTCCTGTTTCGTTAGGCACATCGAATTCAGCTTCTTCCTCCTCGTCTACGTCTTGCTCGTCTCCGAGTATTTGTAATTCGTCGAGTTCAGTGCTTGTGACGTCGTCTGTTTGTCCGAATTCGATATCTTCTACTTCCAGGGGGCCGTCATTCGCTGAGAAATGAATCTTAGGATAAGAGGCTGACTTTAAACCGGTGGAATGAAGTTTTAGCTTTTGGCTTAGCCTAGAAATCTCACTATGACTAGTAAGAAAGACAAGCATACTGCCTGGGGGAAGTTTGCGATGTCCTCGAATTATTTTTTTGAAGGCTTCCTCTACGTAATCAGGCTGTGTCCTCCTGGGAAAATGTATCGTAACAGGATACTGCCGACCCTCTACATTTAGAACCGGTGGCGGGGAGGGAAACAATGTCGAATTGGTCACGTCACTTATTCGAAGTGTAGCGGACATGACTTGCAATCTAGTTAGTAACTGCTAAAGGGCGCAGGAGTGCGCAAAAGCTGTAGGCGGAACCAAGACAATGACGGGATCAGGGACCTCGGCGTTGACGCATGCGCCGAGCAAGGAAAAATTGCACAGAAATTATTACTCACTGATTAGTTTCAGAGGAGAGATTTTTGGATCTTCGCCCGCCATCTCTTCCCTTAACTTGACCGTTCGGCTTAGCATTCCAATCAGAATGTCTGTGTTTAGGCTCCTCTCATGGGCTTCATCGATAATCACGGCCGAGTACTTCTGCAAAGAGATGTCATTGCCGATCTCTCTAAGCAATACACCATCCGTCACGAATTTCAGCCTAGTCTTCTCACTAGCGGTACCCTCAAAACGAATTTGGTATGCAACAGTGTCAGAATGGTCCCCCAGCTCTGTCGACACACGTTGGCTCACAGATACTAGATTTTCTTCATCAGTGGCGTTATCTAGAGTCATCATAAAGGGTTATGTTAGCTTACCTGCTGCAACCTTTCTCGGCTGCGTAACTACGATCTGGCCTGGTGTGGGAGAGCCCGGAGAGCCGTATCCTGCTTCGAACAGCATCTGAGGAACTTGCGTACTTTTTCCGGATCCCGTGGCGCCGCAGACAATCACGACATTATTATTATGGATCGCTTCCATGATTCTTTGCTCCTCGGCTACCACAGGGAGCTTTAGCCTTACGTCCTGTATGTCAGGAGATCTTTCCACCACTACACTGAAAGCCTTTCGCCCGGTATCCTTTGTTGGCTGTAACTCCAGAGGTAAAGGCTCCTGCTCGATAGGCCTGGGTTTGAAGTTTTCAGGTATTGGAATGTTTAGAATTGCGCTGCTATTACTGCTGGGTTCATAGCCGAGGGCTGAATTTCTCTGTTCGTGGGCCCATGCTTTGAATGCTGATGAGCGCTTTTTAGCGGTGTTTTCGCCATCGTCATCTTCATCATCGTCGCCATCTTCTTCGTCTTCAGATAACGACGTGTCCTCATCGCTTGTGCCTTCATCGACTGATGCATTTGAAGACTCATTTTCCGAGCCCTCTTCAGAATCGCGAGGTGCCCCATCGTCGGAGCTAAAGCCCTTCCACTCGTCATCCTCCTCGTCTTCTTCCATTGCCTTGTCTTCTTCAGACTGATGGCCCATTTGATCCAAGGGAATATCCGGTATGAAGCTTGGCTTTCCTGAGAATTTTGATTTTACGCCACCTCTTTTCTGCCTTTTGCGTAAGACAGGCCTTCCGTCCTCGTCTATTTCCAAAGGCCGTTTCAGACCTGAGCCAGCTAGAGCTGCAGGAGCTGGAGACTCTGACACACTAGGTTTTTGAGATGTTGTCGTTGCCTCGCTACTTTGCGGCAGCCTGTTCTCTATTTCCAAGGAGCCATCACTCTTTGAGTCGTCGGTATCAGAATCATCCCTCGGTTCAGCTCTAGGCTCAAAAAGTATACTTTCGTCGTTTTGAGCAATTCCGGCAGCGCGTTCTCTCAATGCACGGCTCATCATCTCACGTTTGGTCTCTTTAGCGGTCCCCAGGTGACGGCTACTTGCGAAAAGACTTGTATCAACCTTATTCGCGGCCAGTTGTGCCAATAGACGCCGGTTTTCATCTTTAGCAAGCTTCTTATCGATGTATTTCTCGAGTCGTTTAGCTTTCTTGCTACTCATCTTAGCATCGCCTTTGAGGTCAGCCTTCATCTGGGCTCTTTTTGCCTCGCCGGCTGCCTTCTTTGCATCCGGTAAAATTTCGACAGCATTGCTGTCTATGTGGGAAGATGTTGTGGCGCCATCTTCGGCTGTACTGGTCTGGCGGGCTTCTCGAGCCTCGCGCGCAAGGACCTTATGCTTTCTCTGGCGTGGAACGAATTTCTTGGCCATCCTGATCCAGCTAAGAGCTACCAAGAACAGGAAAACACGATAGGGAGGAAAAGGAGAGAAGGAAGCGAAAAGGGGGTTAGTAGTACATTCAGACTCATTTAGTTGTATAAGACGATCAGTAAATCTTGAAGACCGACAAGGTATCACTACGAAATTAAATTTGACCGCCTGGCAGAATCATGGGCTGCACGCTACGATCGGTTTAGCGCGGGGTAGTCAGTGGTCCTAAACTCCTCCATCCCGCTACTATCCCGCTAGCGCAGGCCACTCTACAGTACATCGGGCCCCACCATTCAAGTAGCTCTACTTCTACTTCAACAGCTGGTCAAGATCCCGACTGGTTGACCCAAGCTTCAACATTCACTTGAGTAACCAGCAGAAGTAGACTTGAACGAGCAATCTTGAGCACCATGGAGCCGGGTCGGATTATTGAAGAGCCCTTTCCCGCTGCGTCTAAGCGCGAGATTGGTCAGATTGATGGCATCCCTACTGAAGCCACTGCTCTATTCTTCGCAGATAGAATTCTTCTCACTCTATGCCAAGAAGGCAGGCTTGCGCAATGGGCGAGTTTCCCAAAATAATAAATTCACGAGGCCGCTCTGCTGACCAGATCGTCCAGATACAAGTACCCTTATCTGCGCCATCGCCGGCCGCCGTGGACATGGCACTTGCAAATGAAAGCTTACTGCCCATGTCTCATCTCACCCCAAAAACGTTGCTCGGCGGCGGTGGGGAAGAACGCGAGTCGTTGGCTCAACTATACGCAGCTCAGATCGCTAGCTACATTGTCAGACGCGATTCCAACGAGCGTCGCACTTTGGTTGTCGGCCTGGGCCTACAGAGGCTCCGGCCAGACAGAGAAGCCTTCTTTGATGTGCTCGAACTTGTTCAAAAAGTACTGTGATATCACTCAGCTACGACAATAGCACTGGGAGCCATCAACCTTTTGGCCTCGTTCTTCACAAATGCCTCATTCTCCATCTTGAACCGCATCTGACACCCTGCTACGCGTCAGCAATTCGTGCTATACGGAAAATTCAGAGTGCGTTCCATACAATCACCACATGAAATCGGCTCATATTTAGCCGGGTTCGACTCCGATGTGCACGAGGGAACAACGCCCTCGACACAGTTAAAGTTCAAACCTATCCGCTGTTAATTATTCGAACAGCACAACGAGCCATTTATCGAGGCTCACCAAAGAAGAACGGCATGGACACTCGTTCTTGGGTAGACTCGTTGGTAACCCGATGAACCGTGGACTTATAAATATCGTTGCAAAGTCGCATCATATAGTCACCTATGTTTACCACTAGTGTTCCCTCAATCGGTGGCGCCTTGGTTCTGTCAGTTGATGGCCCATTCTGTACGGTTTCTAAGAATTACCTTGATCCACTGGCCTTCGCGAGTCAGCACTTGCAGTCCACCTACACTGTCCTGCCAGAGCAATGTAAACAGTTGAAGATCGGTGTGGCTACCAAGGCCGACAAATTTCTGTTGTATCTCTTCCTGGGTCCTCGTGGGATAGTAATTGAAAACGCCACTGTACGAAATGCGGATTAGCACCCTCTTCAACAGATACTGGGCCTCAAGTTCAGGATGCGCACTCAGCCCCAGGATATGTCACTTTTTCATCCCAATAGTCCTCTTCGAGGTCAAGTGATAGCGCAAACATTCGAACCAATTTTCTAGCCAGCGTAAGGCAGCTGCCCCAATACGCTATGCAATCCCTTTTGAAGTTAGGTAGATGTTTGGTACCCTCCCATACGAAATCTTCTCCTCGAATCCAGGGCCGGATTTCGGCGGGTAGCTCCGATATGTCTTTGGGGTGATCAGGATCAAGCTCGGGGGAATAGCGAAAGGTGAACGATTCGCGCACATCGGCCGTCTCGCTAGGGGATATCTGAGCTCTTCGTCTTCCCAAGTATCCGTTGAAATATCTGCTGTATTTATGTGACCTAATCTGGTCTTTCACCTCGAACGGCTGTCTCATGAAATTGAGCACCTGTTCTTTGCAACGCGCGATGATTTCAGGCGAAATGCCATGGTTTTTCACGTAGAAAAAACCATTGTTGACTGCAGCGGTCCTAATGGCGGAACTGACTTTCTCGCGTTCTGACAATTCACTGGAGAACATAGGTGCAAGGTCAATGACCGGGATCTCATCCGGCGTACAATCTCGCGGTGGATAAGGGAGCACATCCCGATATACGGGGCCAAGTGCTGTACGAAGCTCGAGTTTCGTGGCCGACATTACGTGTGCCTGCTGAAATCAGGAGTTAAAATTACAATTAGGGGGAAGGACAATTCGCAAGTTTTCAACTTATGATGGCTGACGTGCCTCTCTTTTTTTGTATTAACTAGCCGCAATATATGTAAGTGATGTGACCATCAGCAATGCCGCCGAGTGGGGTTATAGATTATCTCTTGAGGTTGCATGGCAAGGACAAGCACGTGGAGTCCTCTAGCTTCGCAGTGTGTATAGCCTATCAAGCTATGTTATCGGAACACTATTGGTTTCTGTTGCCGATTCCGAAGCCCATCAGTTCCGCCCAAACTTAGCTGCTGCAAGCTCGAAGACCTGCGGCCTCCGACGGTTGTTCACCCCTCATTCATCCGAACCGGATTTGGTTGAGATAAGAACGCCCTTACCGCTCATAGGGCGTACTTCTTAGATATAAGACAACTATTCAATATTTCGTTTTCCCGTAAGTATTCAAATCATGCTATGAAATTAAAATGCCCCACCATGATTGGTCGCATCCATTCATGACATCGGGCATCCAGTGGCATGCTGACCCAGCATCCACTAGGCTCCTCGAAAGGGGGGTTAAGAAAGGTCAAAAATAGTTAGCAGAAGACTAGACTCGATAAATAAATAAAAACGCGAGAAGAGCCAGAAGAGAAGATGAAAGACAAGTCACAAACACCGCGTGTGTTCCCGCCCGTCCGGGCATGTCTATTCGACATGGACGGCCTCCTAATCAACACAGAAGACCTCTACACCAAATGCGCCAACATAGTCCTCCAAAAATACGGCCGCCCGCCCTTACCCTGGGCCATCAAGGCGCAGATGATGGGGATCCCGGGCTCGACCAACGGCGACACGTTCCACGCCTGGGCGCAGCTGCCCATCTCGCGGGCGCAGTTCAAGCGGGAGCAGGCCGAGCAGCAGCGCATCCACTTCCCCGAGTGCGAGCCCCTCCCCGGCGTCCCGGAGCTGCTGAAGCACCTGTCGACGGCGAAGAGCGGTAGTAGTGGTGGTGGTGGATATTATCCCGTGCAGATGGCGCTCGCGACGAGTAGCATGCGCGAGACCTACGAGCTGAAGATCAAGGCGCCCGCCACGGCGGCCCTCATCGACCGCATCCCGCCGGCGCATCGCGTCATCGGCGACGACGCGCGGGTGAGCCGCGGGAAGCCGGCGCCGGATATCTATCTGTTGGCTTTGCGGTGCATTAACGAGACGCTTCCGGAGGGCGTGCCGAAGATCACGCCGAGGGAGTGTCTGGTTTTCGAGGACAGCGTGCTGGGCGTCGAGGCCGGTCGGAGGGCTGGTATGAGGGCTGTCTGGGTCCCTCATCCGGCGCTGTTCGAGGAGTATATTGGGAGACAAGCTGATGTGCTGGCTGGCAGGATCGGGTTGGTGCCTATTGGGAATGAAGAGCAGCTTGGACAGATTGGTGATGGGTGGGCGGAGTTGCTTGCCAGCCTTGAGGACTTCCCCTATGAGAAATACGGCATTGTGCTTCAGTAACTCTAGAATACTGCTTGGGTGGGAGTGTTACTGAAGAGGCATATACATGAATAGAATACGATAGATACTAGACATCACGCGAACTGAAAAACGGAATGAAAGAATATCGAGGTCACTCAAGGTGACATAACTCTCTCGTAGGATGAGTCTCTCCATCACTCACATACATCGGATACTATTACTGTAATTCGAAGACAATGTTTAGATAGCTAGTTCGGTTCAATCTCAAGGGGGGCTTTCATTAATATATCTACTCAGCAGCTCGTCGCATTGCATCTACGGCGGCGACTTGCGACTGCTATAGAAGTGGTTAGTTTTTATTGTTATTTCCAAATGACTTTCAGTCATTATCCCAAACATAGTTGGAATATATTTTCGGCATGACGTCGTGAAGAGCAGTAAAACTCAATGGTGCTTACTGCCTCACATAGTCACACTTCAACGCTTCGGGTAGAAAGAAAACGACAAGTTTGGGGACTGTAGATCCTCACCTAATCTACTCCCTAGACTCTTTTCAAGAGTGCTTAAGAGCTCATGGTCGTCACAATGAGGCGCAGCGCAAACTCGACTTCATATCATCCATGTGTTTTGGCTCGTCGGGTTGCAGGTCAGTACAGCTTACTAATTGATTAAATTTTCCGGTATACTGCGTGATAATGTTTACTTTTTCATCTCAATCAAGCATCAAGAGCTCCTCTCATGCTACGTGTGCATCCCGTCTCTGGCTAGCGCATAATAAAGGCTAACAAAAACATAGTGTATCCTACACGGGCCGAGGTTCCCGTTGATTTCACACGCGATGTGGGCAAAATCCTGGCCTTTAATACTCGGTTTATTGAAGCTGCAAAGGGAACCACCAAATGGATGAGGGATAGTGTCTATGAGGATTGTATAGTATCCTAGTTGACCGAACCTCAACGTTCACCATTTTCGCCTCCGCAAGTGAGACTGTGGTTGTGACTAACAAGAATGAGGCTACCGGGATCAAAAACGCGAACGGCGAAGGAAACAAGGGTGAGGTGTTAAGGTTATCAATCAGATCGCCAAGAGAAACAATCCGATGTTCATTCGGAGATTTGCAAAGCGAGGAGCGAACATCCTACGGAAACAGATTTACACGCGTCTGATATCCACCACTCATGGGTCTACGTAATGTTCCCAAGATGAGGATAGCATCATTTTGGGGTCTGATACCTTGATCCCCGTTCAGAAGCGACCTGCCCCTTATACAAATCCAAGTCGCCGTCCGTCGCTGGTTCACAATCACACTTTCACTTCAAGCGACTACAATTCACAAGCAGACAAGCTTGATAAATCTCACCAGTGCTCAAAATGCGTTTCGAAATAGCGCTGGCCACGACGGCGGCCTGGGGCTCGACTGCGACGCTGTATGTGAGGCAGTCATCGTCACCAGTGCAGTTATTCAACTTCTCCACACCAATCCCGTTCGAGAACAGCTTCCTGGCCTCAGAATCGCAACTTCTAGCCACAACACTAGCCAGCAATACCCTCTACCAGATAAACCCGCTGGCAGCATCCCCCGAGGCAGAAGCGATCGCACAGCTCCCAGGCGCCACGGCAGTGACCGGTGTAACGCAGATCGCACCAGGCAAATTCGCCGTGGTGGGCGGCGTCTCCAAGAACGTGACGTACGGGTACTACAACGAGACAGTGTGGACAGTAGACCTCAACAGCGGCACCGCCGTAGTGGAAGCCGTAGCGCATCTGCCCGACGCCGTCCTCCTAAACGGCATCGCAGCGCTCCCGGCCGCGCCCCACGTGGTGCTAATCACGGACTCCATCGCCTACTGCATCTGGCGCGTGGACACGACCACGGGCGCCGTGGACAAAGTCATCGAGGACCCCATGCTCTCAGTGCCCGCGAACGCGACGATCCCGCTCGGCGCCAACGGGCTCAAGATCCACGCCGGCCACGCGTACTTCACGAACACGGGGGCCGGCATTTTCGCGCGCGTGCCTATCACGGCCGCGGGGGACAAGGCCGGCGATGTCGAGGTTATCACTACGGTGCCGGCCGGCACGAACTTCGACGACTGTGCCGTCGACGAGAGCGGCGTCGCGTACCTCGCGCAGTCGCCCGGAGCTGTAGTGCGTGTCACGCCCGATGGCGCGACGTCGTTTGTTGTCGGCGCCGACGGCGACACGACGCTCGCTGGGCCCACGTCTATTACGCTGCCGAAGGGCGGGAAGAAGGCGTATGTTACGACGCGCGGGGCTGTTGCTGATGGTGTTAGTGGGCAGTTGTGGGAGATCTCGCTGTAAGTCAAATGCGAGTGACAAGGTGCGAAAAGAAAAGCACAGCAACTGTATATACAAATAGTCAGAATACAGTATATTTGATAATAATCTGGTTCCACGATAACACGTAAGAGCCGAGTACATGAGCTCAAATTCGCCAGGCTCGCTTCGATCTAAGATGTCCATTTAACACTATGAAAATGGTTCAGATCTTCGTCGGGCTATCGTTGAGTAAAGGCCGCCGGAGGCCACTACATACCGCCAAAGGCCCCCAGGAAGCAGCACTTCACTTATTCCTCCCGCCTCATCCTAGAAGATAGCCAACACATTCGGCGGACTCGCAACACCGCCGGGCACATTACACGGCTCGCTGCTAACGAAGAACGTCCAGCGGTCCTCTTTCCGACAGTGCTCGGCGAGTTTCTCGAGATCGAAGAATTCGCCGATAGGGCATCCCCAGCCGGCCAGGAGCACCTCGTGCATGTACCAGGACTGCGTCGACGGCCAGCGCTCGAACGACGGCTGGTCGCCCGCCACGGCGGCGAAGTGGTCCCAGATCCACCGCAGCATGTCCTCTGACTGCTCCACGCCGCCAAGTTGGTGGGGGTGGGTGGTCCGATATGTTTGCATTTGTTCTTCGGTTTTGGTCGGTAGTGATGCCATGAATCCTAGAAATATTCGAGGCGATTAGCAGAGATTGACAGGTTCAGCATTGTTGTATGAATACATTTCGATCCAGAAGTGCGAGGTTATTATGTTCCCTTAAAAGAGCAGTCCATGCATTACGGTTCAGGGGCGGCGAAGACGAGAGAGTTGGAGGAATATCCACATACCAGAGCGAATGAACAAGATATCGCCAAACTTAAGCTCTGTGCCCTGCGCCTTCAGACACGCCTCCAGATCCTCGACTGGGATCGAGACAGACTCGAAAGAGTCATAGTTCTTGACTTTGCACTGCGCTTGTCCTTCAGGCGACGTCCGCCAGCCGTGGTAGTCTACTAGAACGCCTCGACCGACGATACCTTGTTCTGCCCAAGCTATGTATCGTCACGGTTAGACATGTTTCCTTTATCTTTCTTCATCTTCACATTTATACATATCTTTACGTATCTTCCCTCATCCCGCAACCAGCCAGCGGTGCATTTCCTGCCTTATCGGCGACATCCCATGCAAGATCTCAAAAAGGGGCTCACAAAGAAAATAAACAAAAATAGTAACCAGCATTATAAAACAGAGCAATTTTCAGGAAATAACCTTGGAGAAACGAGCGTAAAGACACACCTTGAATCCCCAAAACCGTACTCCTCTCCCCCGTGACCTCATCAACAGCGTGAATCTCCTCCTGCGCGACGCCGTTATAGAAGCGCTGGGCGTCCTGGTACGCGAAGTGGCGCAGGCCGTCCCACTGCGTCGAGACCTGCGAGTTGAACGTCCAGATATCATCGTTGACGGTGCGCGGCGCCTTGGCCATCAGCTCGCGGTGGAACGCGGCGCGCTCGAAGAACGTCTTCCCCTTAGCCTGGGCGTCTAGGGGCCAGTTTAGGGAGATCCTGGTGTGGGCCGTTTTTGTTATTATGGTTATTTCTCTTTAAATGTTTCTCGCTCTATCCGTTGAGTTTATTTTCCCTTGTTTAGGGGTTGAGTTCTCGGTTATAAGAATGAACGCATGGACGGATAGGGGGATGGGTGAGAGAATGAATTGAAGAATGAACGAATGAATGAAAACAATCTAGGGATGAAACCACTTACCGCTTCCCGGACTTAATCTCCTCCTTCGCCGCAGCAGCGACCTTCTCATCCGTGATCCGGTTAAGGAAGCCAAGCTCGTCCTTGTCACCATATAAGCCCCAGGCAGCGAGGCGTGGATCTCCCTTGCGGAGGGGGAGGTCGTCGAAGTCCGGCACGCCGTGGGCGTTGAGCTTAAACCCCGGGACAGGAGGCGCCATTTTCCACTAACTCTTTTAAGACCTTGCTTTTTCAGAGATGAAATAGGTTATTCTTGACGCCTCGATGTGAGTTTTACGGTATATTAAAAGAGGAGAATGCGTGGAAGGGAGGAAAGAGGAGGAGGAATAAGATGAGAAGACGTACGTTGGTTGTTAAGTAATCAATTAATTTATGATCTCTGCTATTGAATAGTGATCAACCAGTTCCCAATGATAAACTGAATTAATGAGCAGAGAAAAATTCAATAGCAGTTATCAAAGCTCGGGTACGAAACAGCTCCAACTGCGTTATATTGAAAGCGGTCGTGCCTTTAAGAAATGTTCAGTGTAATGAATAGTAATAACGCGGATTGCTTCATCCGTAGAGAGGAGAGTTGGACAGATGGATATATCCCACACAAAATGAGGAGTTGTCGTAAGGCACCGGGAACCTACTCCCATCGATCGTGCGTCGACGTCACTAGTATTAAAGCCACTTTTCCCCGAGGCATGTTTCGGCTTCCTATTCTATTATTGCTACTTGCTTGCCGCGAACGCCATGTTACGCCCAATACTAGGTACCCCACATCCATGGTGGAGGAGAGTGAGGAGAAGTGGCTCAATAGCGTGACAACATGAGCAGTTGATGATGCATCCTAACCCAGGTAGTTGATATCCACCTCGCGGTGCGGGATAGTAGCTAGCGATGGTGTCGTCTGCGGAGTACCTAGATCTACAGCAATCGTAAACTCCGGTCTACAGGTGATTTGGAGTAGGGCGACACGTTAATTATGTTTCACTGATATGATCCCCACCGAAGAAAAAACGAAAGAGAAGGTGGAAAAGCAATGATTTCTACCCATGTCGATTACCCAAAAGCACGGCGCATCGCTTGAAACAGTCTTCACCGAATAATGGCGGAATGTGGGTTGACAGGTCGGCAACGCCGGCATTACATATGTGCGGCTGTCTTAATTATATCATTTTTCTGCTTCAGTTGAAAGCGTCCTCATATGTGACCGTTGTCCGCGTCTCCGTTTCAGTCCAAAAAGTCGTAAGTCATATGGAAGAGTGACCCTCCGTTTTTGCGAGCCCTTTTGTCTCCGCCATGTTGATGCCTTAGAGAAAATCCCATATCGAATTTCAGGCATTACCAACTCGATTGGGAAACTATCACCTCTGACAAACTGTAGGGAAGGTCACATCACAAAGCGACCAACCGGTACAGCAGTTGCATCGTCTAATCCATCGGCATCCGTCACTGGATACTGGTACACAACCACGGTCTCTCATGTTCGCTTGCGATCCCTATATTCTTGTCAGAATGAAAAGGAAAGAGCAGAGAAACAGGGCATTGCTGATGAGTAGGTTATTGCTTACATGCTGAGTCTCCTGGAAAGTGAATGCAGCTTTGTGTCATTCTCGGCTTCCCGAGAAGCCCGCTCCAGAGCCTGCTGGCGTTCCTCCTCTTGAGTTTTCACAACCTCTTCATGGCTTGGTGGCAGTCTCTCGTTCTGTATATCAACTTTTCTGGCATCTTCGAAGCTTGTGATGGCGTTCTTAATGCCCTCGGCACCGAGCATCAAGGTGCCTGCGGGCAGTCGGCCACCAGAAACGGTCTTGAGTTCAGTGACCCTCTCTGACTCCTCACGGAGAACGTTAAAGACTCGGGACATACGCCCGATTGCCAGGATTTTGTTCTTGACAGCACGTTTCCTGGCTTCTAACGATGCATCACCCGGGCTTGCAAGGGGAGGTGAGTGGGGACCCGCTGTCGATGAAGGAGTGTCTGGTTGACGGAGTTCCTCTTCGGAGCAGGTACTAAGTATGGCAATAAGCATGTCGGTGATCTTCTCCCCTACAAACGGCAGAGACCAAGTAAAGACATCCATAAAGTTAGGGAGCCAGTAAGGGTGCGGTGTACAGTTGAACTGTCGAATGTTCATAACGTTGTTCTCGTACTTCAGTACCGCTGCCTTGTTGTTATAGACGTCAAGATAATT
This sequence comes from Xylaria sp. FL0064, assembly GCA_022593225.1. NCBI lineage: Eukaryota > Fungi > Ascomycota > Sordariomycetes > Xylariales > Xylariaceae > Xylaria > Xylaria sp. FL0064. Next base: position 1,139,262 of record JAJKLE010000004.1, on the reverse strand, counting down.
GGGTGCAGAGAAGATAGTCATGACACTGGGGAAACCCGTGGTTCGTGTTTTGCGATACATTCGGTAACCAGCATCTTGGGCTTCGTGGGCTCGGATGATAGACAAGAGGTTGTTCTTCTCCAAGAAGTTGCAAGCGGCGTGGTATGAGAAAAAGTAGGAACAACCTCGTACGTGGTTGTGCATGAAATATTCGTTCGTTTTCTCTTGGCCGAAATCTTCCAGAGGATCTGCCCAGAGAATGTCACACATTAAGCCTTGGGTAGGCGGTTCTCGGAATCGGTCGATCTATAGGAGAGTTAGCACGCAATCTGTTGGGGGCCATGGTCGAATTCGTAGCAGGTTGAACCCATTGGCAGGGAAACTAACGTTGCGCAAGTCGTCGAGAGTATGCAGCTCCGGGCTAAGACCTCCGTGGATACACAAGAACTGTTTGTTCATAACGGCCGCAAGCGGGAGGCTGCAGAAGGACTCCATACAGGCCTCGTAGATAGCCTCAGAATACTTGTGCTTACACTCGAGCTTGAAAGTAAAATAATCGGTCAGATGGCGACACTCGTGGTTTCCACGTAGCAGCCACAGAGTCTGGGGATAGTGTATCTTGAGGGACCATAGGTATAGCACGCATTCGATGCTGAAGTAGCCGCGGTCGACGTAGTCGCCTAGAAACAGATACCTGGTTTCCGCAGGGTCGCCTCCAACCTCGAACAGTTTCATGAGATCGTAGTACTGGCCATGGACATCGCCGCACACGGTGATGGGGGCATCCATCTCGAGGAGATTCGGTTCCTTGCGCAGGAGCTCGGTGCCCATCTTGATGATCCACAAGGCCTGCTCGTCGGTCAATCGGCCCTCGCGGTAGAAGTGTTGCTTCAGGAAGGCGATATTAGGCTTGGTGTGGGAGTCGTCCTCGAAGAATTGCTCGTCGGTGGGTTTGAACATGGCTGGAGCCTGGACCTCTGTAGTAGACGTACAGTCAGTTAGATGATCCATGATCCATCATCATCGTCAGTCAATCAATCAGTCGGTCAGTCGCCCATCAACTCCCGCCGCCGGCACCACCACTGCTGCCGTATGTGTATATACAACACGGACGACGACGGAACCGATGGCGGCGGGGTAGAATAGGAGGACGATGACCCAAATCAGGGGTAGAGTGATGAAGTAAGTAAGTACCTTTGCAGACCCGTTCGGTGGTGTTCACCTGCGCGCCATCCTCCATGGTGTGGATGGTGAAGTCGATCTCGGGAAGCGGCTTCTTCTGGCGGATTGCGCGAATCGCATTGTCGACCTGGACATTGCGCTGCGGCTGCTGCTGCTGGTCCATGTGCTGGTCGTCGTCGTGGGTGGGAGGAACATGTTCGTCTCCAGCGTCCATGTTGGGCGGTGGGCTGCGCCGGTGTTGGGCGAAGGCCTAGATTTTCGTTTGCCTCTTCTTTTTCCTCACCCACGCGACCCCAGAAGGCTGTTGCTGATAAGAGATAGCTTGGAGGATTGGAGGGGTGAGAATATGCGATGCTTTAGATTGAGTTTCCCTGTGTTTCGCAGCAAAAGGTTCAGATAACTAGGTAAAGCAATAGGTTACTATAGGTTAGATAGGTAACGTTAGGTAGGTAAAGTAGTCGGTCTAGTCTAGTGGGAAAACTGAACTGAAGTTGACCGGGGATGGATAGCGGCACGAGGGCTAGAAAAGGGAGGACTCCCAGTTGCGGCGACAAGTTAGAGTCAGGTTAGGCAGTCCTGGTAATCGGATGAAGGTACGATTGGGCGGCGAACAGCAAGAAAGCGGGCAAAAAAAGGTGAGCCGCCCGCCCCTCGATCTATCTAGCTCGTTTTTTGTTCCAAGTACCTGATGTGGGTTAATTTCCAAGCAGAAAATGTGATGAGAGTTGCGCAAAGGCTAGGTATACTGTACTGGTATAGTTAGCGTAGCCTACCTAGAGCTAATGTACCAATCGGGTAAGTAATTTCGAGGACGTTCCAGCCTCTTACGCACGCACTAGAAGTGAACCCGCCACTTGATTGCTGTTGAAGATCGTAGGCTCGGCGTGCATGGCTTTAATCTTTCATATCATTCTAAAATACTTAACACCGCAATGTTCAACTTGTTGTACGGCAGCGCATTTAGTTTTGTGCATGAAACTTTCCACAATTATTCTAAGAGATAGAGGAGTAAATACAGTTAGATTGGATTATGTGGTTCAGTGAGGGGTAGTCAGATTACCTCTTATGGCTCAAGTCGAGCTCAGCTTGTGACAGAGGCAGGATGCCCTGACCTTGCTGTGTGTATGGATCTAGGTACCTACAGTAGGGACTGGACCACTTACACAAGGCTGGAAGGCACCTAGGACCCTGCTCACTTGCTGCCTGGGACTGCAATACAACAACGGAAACCGAGCGCACTCGGGGACTCGGCATTAGAGCGTTAGCTGCTTACTTAAGTAGGTATGTATGGTCCAACAGGCGTGTGCTGCGTCTAACGTATACATCTCCCATTCTTCTCCGGACTTGTCTATGACGCCTTACCTTTGGTCGCCTTCACTTCATCGTCGCGGAGCCGGCTTGTCATGTCAGTCTTGACGTAGGCTACATGGGCATACCGAGTTGGCTCGAGCAAAAGGGGCGCGATGTGCCCGCTGATTCCCGCCGCTTTTCTTTCCCATTATTTGGTCACCCTAAATGCAAGCCGCCTCTGTTTTCGGCGGCGGAGGCGCAGAGACTAGGTAATCAACTACTGGAGACTGGACTCTATGATACGACGAACCGAAGGCACTGGCGTTTGGAAGCAGCAGTATAATAGCCTATCGAATACAGAAGAGCATTCCTTGAGTGAGGTCCCATGACAGGCTTCAGGGGCGCGCTTTCATTGCCAAATCATCAGCTAGTTAGTTAGCATCACCAGAACAGAGCGATGCCTCAGGATTTACTGAAGTGTCTATCCTGACATGATTATAAAACTCCGTCGTCCGTTCGTTCCTAGTAAAGCCGCCTAGCTGAAGAAAGATCAGAGCTCTAGACCATTGAGAGGTTCCTTTTGCGAGACACACTCCAATGATCAAGGAAACCACTATATGTATCCGCTCCACGTATCTATTCCCCTATGACTTGTCTGAAGACCTCGCTCTGAGGAAAGTTCGTGTTCCTCCAGCATGAAATCCAATCGTCGCGATTAGCTAAAGAAACAAGTAATTGATTAGCTGGCCAGCCATAAAAACTCACTCCATGTGACTTTTGACAAGACTTACTATAGCCGCCACACATCCTCCTAATGCCCGTGAAAGCCTCCCTGCCGTGTAGCACTCGCCAATTATCAAAAACTATACCCGAAACATCAGCATCGAGAACACTAGAAGCAGGCTGAATGTATTGATACACTCACTAAGGACTTTCCCCGGCTCGAGCTGGAAACGATACACAACCTCTTTCCTTTTCAGTATTTCATCCCATTTCCTCGCGGCCTTATACCACTGCATGGTAGCGTCGTCACTCCACAGCGGCATCACCGCTCGATCGCTCTTATTCCATCTGATGCGGCGCACCGTGTCAAGGCTGGAGTCGCACTCGAATACGGGGTACAGCTTGTCGGGGGATATCGCGATGCCCTCGTTGCCGCTTGCGTGGCAGGGGAGTTCGAAGTTTGCTAGGATTTTCAGGGATTCCGGGCTTTCTTCGCGGAGGATCTGGAAGGCGTGGAAGCCGTCGACGAGGATCGACTGGCCTCCTAGGCTGGTTCCTGAACCTTTCGGGGAGCTGGGGTCTATGTGTGAGAGGAGATGAAAGGATTGCAGCCCGGAGGGCTCGGTGAAGTACGTGTTATCCGTGCTGTTGGGAAAGGAGAGTTAATGGCCGTTGTCGTACATGATAAATGTCCGCGCGGCTGTTCCAGAAAACGCCTAGGAAGACTCACTGTGCATCTAGGGCCTCGTTGGTATACGCAGTATCTGCGAGGGCTAGATCCGGGATAAAGTCGTAGAAGCCACCATAGTGCGTAACGCGTATGAAAGCAATCTTCTCAAGCAGTTCCTTGGTGGGATCGGCAGATTCAAACGGTACCCCTGTGACGAAAGCTAGGCCTTTCCGTCTCTGTTATACACATGAGTGAACGAGTTCGAAATCGAGACAGATCTAATATAATGTGCGTACAATCATATCTGTCAACCGTCCGACAGCTTGGGTCTCATCCTTTGCAAACTCTCCGTACTCTATGCTCGAGTTCGGGGGCCCACCGGATCCGAAGTATTCCAGCCTGACAATGTTCGTCAATCTAAGGTCCTAATTAGGCAGAAATAGGGTAAGGAGATGACGAGACTGACTTAACATCTTCGGGCTCAGGTCTACCCCCTTTAATGTAGGGTTCAAGGAAGTCCCATTTATAAAAGCTCACATGTGAGTCGTTAGACCCTGCAATAGATTAGAACCCGTACAATGCCAACACATATCATGCTAACATACACTGAACTTCGAGTCCAGATTCATTGGGTGTCACTCGAGATGGTTTAATGTCTTCGGGTAACTTGAAAACTTAGTATTAGCTCTAATTCTGAAACAGAGATTTTATATCTTACCTCAAAGGTGTCGAAGTTTCGCTGTCTCGTAGCTTGGTTGACGCAGGCGCCGCATCGGCAGTTATCCCTTGAGAACATGAGCGGTGCCGATCAAATTACACCATTAAACTTCACATGGCAGACCAACCTTAGCCAAAGGTAGGGTCTGATAGTTATCAATAACGTATTCTTGTCTTCTGGTTATCGGTCGCTCCACGCTCATCTATACTTACACAGTCTTCTGGTTGATAGATGGAAAAGTGAGACCGCTTGGAGTCTCGCGGTATTTAAGCGCATCCTGTAGTGATCTCCGTCCCTGGCCAGGAGGTTGGGGCTTTGGCGTATGTATTGAGTATCTCCTTAGAGACTGGCTGGATAACATATAAGTCAAAATCAAGAAGTATTGAAGTGAAAGGAGGGCCATGACTGAATTTGACTTACCGCAGAGCACCTATAGACGTAGAGAGTCGTGACCTTAGCATCTTCATTCCTTGAACCCCTTTCCGTCTTGAGTAAGTAGGTAGGTAGGATTTGACACAAGTGTGACTTCACGGCCTCAGCTATATAAATTTAGTCTGAGTTACATAGCGGATCGATCTGATAACACCAAGACAAGGACGAGGGGCGAGGCAGGTAGGTGGGGGTTACCAGGCACATAGCATTATCATATATTCCTGGCATCCAGGAACTGTCTGCGCGATAAATTGGCTGGGTCTCCCCATCTCCGCTTCCCCGCATAGGAGAGAGAGCGGTCGTCCGGCATTACCCGTAGTTCACTAACATTGCTCACTTTCACGTACTTTCTTGATGTTCTTTTCTTTTGTTTCTTTTTACTTATTTAGCAAGGCCCTAGAGGCTATCTGCTTTTAAGGCGCGGTACCTCGGGATCCCTCTCTTCAGGATATTCAACCGCGAATATACTAGTCTGTACAATGCCTACACTCGGAAGAGCGCCGGCCACACGAAGAATGCTCTTCTCGCTGTCGTTGTCACCCCTTTCTCTCGATATTTGCCATGGTGCGCCTTCTCCTCGTCTTGAATCTGTGACCGGTGAGATTGGCGATATCGCATCCACTACAAGAAATCAGATGTTAGTACAATCTATAGTGATAAGTTAAAACTTGACCCGTCTTAAGGAAGGTGGTGTTGTTTCGAGACGGTGTGGGAGCTTGTGAGGGTACGTGTTTTGCACATTGCCAAATGGAAAACTTGTGAATACATACAAGTGCTCTGCACGTTATCCAAGTCGATACCGCTTGCCTTTCGTGTTTTCCACCCGCTGCCTAGCATACTGTTCGATCCTATTCTGAGACTCGCTTTCAGGTTCTCCGAATTCTTTACAATGAAAACGCGGAGGTTCGGGAGAGAGGCTGCGATGATGACGGCGGCCGGCTCGATCATGTTCCAAACCGTCAAGCTTGCACTAGAGTCTACAACGTCACTGTTAGTGCCAAGACCAATAAGAGCACTATCTAGTCAGGGAGAATATCAGCATACAAGTGAAATCATGATCGATTATTTGGCTTGTATAGCTGGCCTTGATAATCGTGACAACGCCAGACCTAGTGGAGTTAGCAAGCAACCACTGAGGTGGGAGAGATAGCACTCACAGGATGCCGAGGCTCATGGCAATACTTGCTCCCAGTTTCTCAACGCGACGCAGCTAAGAAATCTCGTCAGCGGCTTGAAAAGGCCAATGTAGGCAATTGGCATATACCTGTAACTTCGACAAAATCCGCCAAGGAACCACTACCAACGCGAAGTCGATGAAAGAGGTATATGCTATGGAAGCTCTGTTAGCTTGGAAGTGTGCCTTCGAAGTCGACTCTCACGGACCGGCCTCAAAGATGAAATACCCAATGCTCACGCTTTCATCCATGCATATGCCCGGGATCGAAGGGTCGAAGATCTTGCTGTATGGTATACACGAGACGAACGGGAAGATGATCGCTGGTATCGCCACGGTTGGGAGCGTCAGGATCGCGAACCAGACAAATCGCTTCTCTCTCCCATCCGACAACTGCAGCAACGTCACCGCGAAGCTGATTCGGGCGACGCAGGTTGAGAGACGTACGAGGCCCGATAGAACCTGTAGGTACATGACGATCGTGCGGATATGCACTGGCATGTCGGCGATTATTACCTTAATGTGCTGGCCGTATCCTAAGATGATCGTTTGCTGTATCAAGCCTGCATTCGCCAAGAGGAAGACCTTTCGCGAGGACTGTCAGGGACAAGGGACGATGCTAGCAAGCAATGAATCGATGCTTACCAGCGAGGCTACGAGAAGATGGTCGTCGTACCATAATGTCCCGCGGTATTTCCATTTGATATATAATCTCAAGCTAACGACGACCAGTGTTACTGCCGCGATCACCCAGGTGAAGGCCTCTATGAGCGGCGCCCTTGTGTCGGTGGCCTCCATATTCGGAGGCGCTCTTGATCATCTCATAAGATCCGGACGGGTAGACCATGAGTAGATCAAGTGGGAGGGTCTTTCGAGGAGCTGATACCCTTTGTTTCCCTTCGTTTCTCATGAGCACATGCTACGTCTTCAATAGGCGAAATTCAACAAACATCAGTAGGTTCGAACTAAGGTCGTCTCTTAGAAAGTGAAGAGGTAGGTCGATCAGCAGTAGACGACTGAGGCCTATTGTCTACTATTGTCGCGATATAAGAAAGATGCGTCCACCTAATAGTGTAGTATCGTGAACCTAACAGGTTCAGATGTTATGGGGTTTTCCATATGTTAATATTCGACGGATACCCCAGACAGAACCCAGGCGGTGGAGACTTAAGACCGCCCCATGGGATCCAAGCAACCAACATATGGAAATTCTCATGTTAGTATAAACTTCTTTCCAAGATATTGCCCCTGTCCGGGCTTCCCGTCTGGTTCCCCGTCAGTGCGCTTGGAGGGGTTTGGTGCGTTAGTGTAAACGGAGTTGTAACAGCACTAGCAGGGGCACCTGTGAAGAAGCTTGCGCGTTGGTAAATCATATAGCGCCAGGGGGTTTATATTACAGACGATCAGTGTACGGAGACGATCACAGTATTTGGATAAATTTACCGCGATTCATTCAATGTCAGCTTGAGTTTGCAAATAGTATTCTTGTGTTCTGCAAGAAGTTCTTACATACATCGATTAACTCTGTCTATCCAGGTACAGGCTATAGGAGATATAGCATACTAATAAATTATCTGGACTACCTGGGTAAATGGTATTTTATATTGACTTTCTGAAAAGGGGCGGCGGAACCTCGGAATAGAGCTACCACGATGAGCTAGGACGAAATATGGTACAGAACTACTTTTTCCTTCCGGGTGATCATATAAACGAATATATCTAAGTTTGGACATTATAGGAAATAGCTTACGTACCTTAAGGATTTCTAGAAAATGTCCCGAAGTCGCGCCCTGCAATACTGCTACGTGATAGAGCCCATGTTTGTAGCAGAGGCTACATCGCTGCAGCACACAGATGATTCCGCGCACGTATTGCCCAAGCCTTGCAATGCTGTAAAAATTATTTCAGCCCTCACCTGCACCCCAGAGCAGTTGTTCTCCTCGTTCTCTCCAGTAAAACGTCAGCGAGCGCAGCGTCCGACTTATGAGAAGATTCATTACCTCTCCCAGGATGCACTCGATTAACACTATACTGGTGATCACGACGTCACTTACTACCGGCAGGCACATCAGAGTCTAGTGTATTATGGATGACAAGCCAAGTCCAAGTGAAGCTGACTAGAGGCTGCTAGCTACCGAAAACTCTCTTCAGCTGCACGCCAAGACGTCAAAGCGCCCGATCCTAATTGATACCTAAGCGGGCACCGATTACCGCGTTGGGCTTAGCTCTTCTAATACTTGTAATGAGGTGACATTGCCTCGGGACGGGTCCCATCTAGTTCCAAACTTTCGGCGGTTCATTAGCAAAGAATAATAATACGCCGCGGTATGACACTACATTCATGTCGTGTGACCTATTAAGACAGAATATAAAGGCACCATCTCGGCCTGCGTCTAGTTGTCCTACTCAGTAGTAAGCAGTATGTTTTGATGGCTCTCCAAAAGCTTAACACAGCCGCCTCTATAATAGCAGATATCTCGGAACTCTATGTGCAATGACTGCAGAAAAGTGGCTACGTACGTTCTCTGGGGAAACCCATCGTATACGAATTTGGTTCCTACAGTAGGAACTTCGGAGTCCGTGCTTAGTGCCTATGCCAATGTTTTATGTAATGCATTGGTTTATCACCATGTCGTGAGGTGGTAATCCCTGCTTCATCAATTAGCACACATTTGTCTGTAGTAGCGCGCCCGGTGACTTGAGACGCCTACGCATAATACGGCACTTTGATCTTAGCGACTTGTGAGCTGAACTATTAGTAACTAACAATTTAGTTAGCGGCTGAAATCGACTGAATATTGAGTCTCGTCGAGACTCGTCATCTATTAGGATCTGCTCACCGTCGACAGATTCGGTATGGGTTACGGCACAACAAATGTATGACTCAATACCAATTCACCACCTGATAGAACCCAACTCGATATTTGACGTTAATGGAATTTGTGCCATGGAGTGGTATTGTACGAGGTTTAGACGATTGTGCTCAAGAGATGGGCCGAACCGTACATGTAGGAATCAAATTGTCTAGTTGAACTAAACGCCAAGCAATCCTAGCATAGCTCCTGAAATTGAAAGGAGACACGCGCCAAACACGTGAACTAGAACTGAAGAATAGCTAGACTTTAATCCTTTTTCAACTCTATTCATGAGTTACCCGCCTCTTCAGAGTCTCTCGCCAATTATATCCAGCCGTTAAGGAACGACAAAGGTATTATATAGCCAGTACAGAGAGACTGTCACAGCTTAGTAAAAGCTGTCTCTTGACGAGAGCAGCGCCCGGTCAATATGATAGTCAATATGAATGAGACGGTACGCACGGGCAAGGATATCTTTTACATTATGTCTAGAATTCACTGAAAACCCCTAATCCAAGTCGTATAAAGAAATGCCTACCTATCCAAAATGTTATGATTACTCTCATTAGTGAATTAGGAGGGGAAAAAAGAACGCCACCACTACCTTATCAGCAATACAAACGTATATCCGCAACATTTAAATTTCTTTCACTTAAGAGACCGTTTGCCGATCAGACGCCGTGAAGGAGGCGCCTGTATCGAAAATGTAGTTTCTTCTTCCCAAATCTGTCATTAGGTACTCAAGAGCTCTGACCTGTACGTACCTGAATCGCTGCACCCGGTCAAGTATCACACACAATAAAGCTACATATAAATCGAAGCCCGCTTTCCAGATAATCATAAAAAATTATCAAGTATTATATCGCCGTCGTCCCACGAGATAACTTCATCCTTCGCGTAACTTGATAAAGGCTTTCTGTAAGATAATGACTACACGATCTTAAGAAGCACAAGCATGCATGCAATTTTAATCACCATTATAGACTATAAACAGTTTGATAGAATTTTACAGGCAGGTATTATATCATAACGGGTTTATCATAACTCTATAGGGTGAAAATGGGCGTGGAAAATCATGATTTCCCGTCGGCAACTCATTTACGATAAGGGAAGGAAGATGATGGCGATAAAAAACGGTGAAGCGATTTTGAAGACAGCAGTAAAAACGCTGAGTCAAGGGCGGATGAAGGAGCTAAGAGTGGTTCAGTGTCCACGAATGCCGCGACGGGGCAACAGCTAAAATTCAAAGGTGAGGGAAGTAGAATCATATAAAGTCTAGACATGATAGGCAGACTTAGCCTGAAATTGAATGGAGACTCACGAAGAATTGACGAACATGCCTGTATTGTAATAATAGTAATTCATGTATTCGTTAATAGAGGTTGTAGAATAGTTTGCAATAATCAATAAGAGCTCTTTCTGTAGTCATCCTATTCCCGTTCTATGCACAACGCACCCCACAGCCTTTGCAGTAGTCACAGGTCTATCATCTAGAATTTGCCGCCCCAAACTGTATAACCATTAGAAACCCCTCAACCTGTCCCAAAAGGAGCCGCCAACTCGATTGGCATAAGCCGTGGCTGGCGATAGAATCGTCAAATTCCACGCGTTTGCCCCGTCTATGTACGCAGTGTATTTCAAGCTACTTTGCTCGTTTGAGAGCCTCTCAATTGTAATAGCTCCGAATTTCGAATGACCGAAATTGATATACCTGAGCACGTCAATAGCTGGTATCATAAAAAATAGGGGCACATTGATTGAACTTACTTGAGTTTCACATCCTCATCGTCCGTTTGCATGTATGTAGGAATGGGGGAATAGAATTGGTTTAGCGGACTTGCCGAAAATTCATGAATCGTGACGGTTTCGGGCCATTTGCTGTCCTGGGGTGGCGGGAATGCTGTAGCACCAAACTCATGGCGATCACCCGATAATACAATCACACCTATGCCGAGATTACCAGCGTCCCACATGGCTTCAAGTATCTTCCTCCGCTCGACGAGAAAGCCGCCCCAAGTATCTTTGGTGTTGACTCTCCAGTTCTTAGTGAACGGTACGGAACTGGCTACGATCTTCCACTTAACGCCTTTAGGTTCGGGTTGGCGTAGCCAGGCAGTGAGATCCTCAAGCTGCGTCTGTCCTAGCATTGTTTTATTAACACTGTCGAAGGGCTCTGAGTTCCTGGAGCGATACGTTCGAGTGTCAAGCATGAAGAATGACGCAGGGCCTTGAGTGAACGAAAAGTAAGTAGCTCCCCTACGAGGGATGAGACCGGCGCTTCCAGCCCGCTTAGCTTCTGGGGGGTTGACAGCAGTCTGGTAATGGTGCCAAGGGTCGACTGCTGTCTCGTAGACCCCTGTGGACTGGCGATCCCAATCGTTTTGAATTTCGTGGTCATCAAGAACATGAATCCAGCTGAGATTCTGACCTACGGCAGGCCAGTCCGGGGACGCATAGACTTGTCGATACTTCTGTCGGTAATTTTCGACAGATTGTCCGAACTGACGCGGCACCTCAATATAGATAAAGTCGCCAAGGAAAAGCATGAATTGCGCGCCAAGGCTTGGTAAAACCTTAGCCAGATGTTTCATACCGGGGAAAGCTAATGGATGGTCGAACGGATTATATGGGAGTCGGGGGACGAGGCAAGATGTTGATAAAAAGGTGAATTTGCCGTCAAATAGTGTTGGCATTACCCCCGGCTTCGGAGCAGCGGTAAACTCACCCGAGTGGTTATTAGAAGTAGTCCACTCATAGACTTGCTGTTTAGAATGAGGCAAGGGAAGTGTAACAACTACAGTGTAGTCTGTGTCCTGCGTGGTTGATTCGACGGTTCCAACTTCATGCCACAAGGCGTTGCCGTACGGCGCTTGGGCATCCTTGGCGTGTAGTTGCACCGTAATAGGCATCTTCGCCTGGTCGGGCTCTCTAACCAACAACTTTGCCTCCGAATCGGAAACGTAGCCGACTCTAGCAAAGGACAAATCGTGACTGGGATGATACCACCTTGGAGAGTAGACGAAATCGGTGACGGCGGCTAAGCACGCAAAATTTATGAGAAATGTAAGTGCTGTGGAGAGGAGACTGTTAGGACTTGGGACGCCTGTGAGGAGCGTCTTCAAGTAGTTGGGCGGCTTCTCCGCGGCGCTGATCGTCTCTTTGATATCAACTTCCTCTACGACGATGGCCTCGTCGGTCTCCCCGGCGTCGAGGGCATCCTGGTTGAGAATATTGTCTTGCACTTTCACATCGACCTCATCCACGACATCGTATTTCGACTCGGTGAGGTGGCTGGACACGAAAGCCGGCACATAAACAGCAAACAGGGTATAAATTAACGGTAAGAGGGGCTTTTATCGTTAGTATTGTCATTACGTAGGTAGTAACTAGCTTGCGAGCGGCTGGAAATGCTCCAACACAATTGCTGTGCTGACTGGGGCAAACTTAAACACTTACAGGAAACGCGGCCTGCGAGGGGTATTAGTATCTCGAATTTACATAGTGACAAAACAAACGGAATGAGATCGTCATACCCAACGCAGAAAGAAGAAGGAGGTCAACCGGAGAGCACCCGACGCCAGGGAAGCTACCGTTCTACTTCGTGGCACCATCGTAATGTGAGACAAGCCTTGAGGTATAGTTCGCGACGATGGGCACGCCACTAGCTACGAGTGGCTTGTTGGAAGGTGAATGGTTAATTAAACGGGATCACCGGGAGCTTGCGTTAAGATATAGTATGGAAAGCTAAATTCGCATTTATGTAGATCCCTTGGAAGAAGGCGTCTCAAGAGAACTTTCGTTTAACATCACAAGGCGAGGATCGGTTGGCTGACTTGATGACCGACAGATGGAATCTTGAGAGCTGCCTGTGACGACACCAGTGCTAATAAAGTTCGACAGGAGTGGGGGGTGCAGGGGGTGAAGCTCCTGTAGCTTCCTCGAGCTGGAGAAACAGGTGGGTTAGGTACCTACCCAGGCCCCACTAACGTGGTTATCGATAACGGCCAAGGCTCTAGGGGCCAGATATGGGTCTCAGCAACCCCTGAGATATCGGCCTTTGGAATAATAATCCGCCGCATCACGACAAGCTGGCAGTTTGGTCTAACTGGCTACGTCGGACAAGCGCCGTACCCTCAAGACGACTCAGTGGTGACATTCCAATCCACCACCCTCACGACACAAAATGAAGGCGCCGTTATTATCGGTCGGGCTGCTAGCCTGGCTGATCTCTTTAGTATCCGCGACTGCTTTAACATACAAAATGCAGGCTAACGAGCGAGCCTGTTTCTTCACCACTCCTCACAAGCTGGGGCAGAAAATAGCATTTTACTTTGCTGTGCGTCGCGCGCCAACATGTATCCTGTGATATCGGCTGACAATCGGCTCGCAGGTGCAATCCGGAGGTTCTTTTGATATCGATTACGAAGTTACGAGCCCAACCGACAAAGTCATAGTGTCTGGCGAGAAGGAACGCCAGGGCGATTTCGTCTTCACAGCAAACGAGATGGGCGACTATAAGTTTTGCTTCAACAATGAAATGAGCACATACTCGGAAAAATTTGTCGACTTTGAGATTGCGGTGCGTCCCCCATATCGCCATGTCGATTGTGAGGAAATGGCTAACGGGACGTTACTATAGGTGGAGGACGAAGTGCGAGCACAGCTTCCTGCCAAGCAAGGCTCTTCCCCAGAACAGACCAGCGTTCTCGAAGAATCTATCTACAAAATCTCTGGCCTACTCTCTACCGTCACTCGAAACCAGAAATATTTCCGCACCCGAGAGAACCGAAACTTCAGCACCGTCCGAAGCACAGAGTCACGAATTGTCAACTTCAGCTTGATTCAGATCGTCATGGTGGTTGCTATGGGCGCCCTCCAAGTATTTATTGTTCGGTTCTTCTTCCAGGTACGCTATCAGAATATTGCTCATCTATCTGCGCTCCATGCACTTACTAACGATACTATTTAGGGGGCCAGGAAGGGTTACGTATGAAATATGAGTAGGAGCTTGTATAACGACTATGGATTCTTTTGCGGGCGTACAAGTGGACGCGGGCGGGTAACTGGCGCGTTGTGTTGTATCATAGGTGTCAAAAGGAATGAGCAGTAAGGCTGCGAATGGAATCGAAGACTAAATAGAACATGGAGCCTGGAGTAATCTGTAAGATCTGTACCATGTTACGCTCTATCGCGATGAAGAATGCCAGAGTTAGTGTTTTCAATGGCGTGTAATGTCAACCTATATGTACTTACCTACCTAGGTAAGTAAATACAACTCAAAAAAGTATTCTGCTATTGGAACTACCTCCCAGGTACCTCTTTGAAGGTACTGTCATGAAATGCATCAATAGCAGGTAGGTACCTCGGTACTCTTTGGGACGGAATCTTTGTGGCGCAGATTTTGATAAGCCACTACCGGGTTTCAGTGACTTAGGTACTTGAATCGACCCACTCTACAGTATGGATCGGAGAGCTTCAACTGCCTATTAACCTGGACTAGAAATTCTTCAAGCAGACAAACCCCGGCCAAACGCGTCAGTATTCGTCGCCTTTCTGTCGCATCTCTGAATATAACGTCGCATTAAATCCAGAATACCCTGCGCAAAACAGGAATTAACGCCCTGAAGATATCTTGATCACGATTACCTGCAGCAGTTCCATATCTCATACTGGCCAGTTCGCCACGGTCCCACGTCCTCAGCAACGCGATGGCTGCATCACTGGCAGCAGCCTTGCCAAAACCGAGATACACCGGCGAAGATGAGGAAACGCCTGTTTACGCGCAACAAGGAGGGCCACGCATCGTCGGACGTGGCCAGATAGACGAGTCCCAAATCGTTATTCGCCGATCTGGACCACCCCCCTACGGCGAGCGTCAACGTTTGGGTTGGCGGCCGAGGCTCGAAGAAGACTATGGAGATGGCGGCGCGTTCCCGGAAATCCCTATTGCTCAGTACCCGATGAATATGGGGAAGGGGTCGGCAACGAGTAATAATGCCCTTGCCCTGCAGGTTGATGCTGAGGGTAAGGTGAAATATGATGCTATTGCGAAACAGGTAGGTTACGAACATATCGCCACGTATTGATGCGCGCTTGACTGATGAGAGATTTAGGGACACGCCGAGGGTCGGATCGTTCACGCTTCTTTCAAAGACTTGATACCCCTTAGACAGCGTGCAGATGCCGGGGAGATTAGTCTAGCCAGACCGACGGAGGAACAGGTAGCGGCGACGACTGCGAAAACCAAAGAGGCGTTAGCCTCGCTCGTTGGATCTGCGATTGCATCTCAAAAACCGAAGAACCTAAATATCAACACGAAAAGAGAAGCCACATATGTCAAATACAGACCGGCGAATCAGATGGGAGACAACTCGAAGAAACAAGATCGCGTTATAAAGATTGTAGAGCGTCAGAAAGATCCAATGAGTCCGCCCAAATTCAAACACAAGAAGATCCCTCGGTATGATTCGTCCTCCCTTTTCCTCTTTCATATGTCTCTATTTTTGTTCCTTTGGCTTTTCTCCGGTACAATCTACTTCTGTTTGTTGTTATCCCGCAACTGACAAATTCATTTAGGGGACCTCCATCTCCTCCGCCACCAATTCTCAGGTCGCCAACCCGTAAATTAACGGCTGAGGATCAAGAGGCCTGGAAAATTCCTCCTCCTGTATCCAACTGGAAGAATCCGAGTGAGTGAAAAATTCCGTGCTGACGAAGCAATTACCTTTAAGCTAATTGATAACCAGAGGGTTTTACGGTTCCGTTGGATAAACGGTTGGCCGCAGATGGTCGAGGCCTTCAAGACGTTACAATCAATGACAAATTTGCCCAGTTTTCTGAGGCCCTATTCATGGCTGATCGGCATGCTCGCGAGGAAGTTAGACAACGTGCACTAATGCAGCAACGTCTTGCCGAGAAGGAGAAGGCTCAGAAAGAAGACAGTTTACGAATGCTGGCTCAAAAAGCACGGGAAGAACGTGCTGGTGCCTCTAGACGGAGAAGTCCCCGAGATTCGCGTTCTCGTTCGCGAAGCTACAGCTATTCAGACTCTGGCTCCGAGAGCGACGACTCCGAGGTACGAGAGAGAGAAAAGGCACGTGCAGAAAGACGCCAGGCCGAGGAGCGCAAGTTACGGCAATCAAGGATGGGGACAGAGAGACGAATACAAGTCATGGCGCGGGAGCAGAATCGCGATATCTCGGAGAAGATTGCACTTGGATTGGCGAAACCCACAGCACAGGCCGAGTCAATGTACGACTCTCGCTTGTTTAATCAATCCAGCGGCTTTGACAGTGGATTTAACGAGGACAACCCGTACGACAAGCCTCTATTTGCCGCTCACGACGCAATCAACAGCATATACCGTCCGAGCCAGAATATGGAAGACTTTGACGATGAGGCGGCAGGCGATCGGGAGATGGCCAAGATCCAGAAAACTAGTCGCTTCGGCGAGGCCCTGGGTCGTGGCACGTTTAAAGGAACAGCAGATGCAGAAGTGAGTTATCCTACCAAGCCCTCCCCCTTTTGTTCTTATGTATGATCCCTGCTAATGTGCACAACCGATTAGGCTCGGGAAGGTCCAGTGCAGTTCGAGCGTGATACTGCCGGCAACGACCCGTTCCAAATGGACAAGTTCATGGCCGAAGTGGACCAAAGCTCTTCTTCTAAAAGAGGTTATGGGCTACAGGATGGGGAATCGAGGGACCCTAAACGCGCAAGGGTAGAAGAAGACGAAGACTGAAAGGCTTCGAAATATGAGCAATCGTCCATCTGCACGAGGTGTATGCCAGCTACGCGTGTTATGGCACCGAAAATATTGTGGTTGGGGTGATCTTCATAATGGCCATAGCAAGGTGTACCTGGTTGTTATAGTTATTCCCCGATTACTCTTCTGTACACCACAGATCCGCAAATGGGTGGATCAAGACATAAAGTTGGCGTCCGCGTTGTCTGATAGTAAACAGAACATTGATCCGCCATATTTATGATTCCCTCATAGAAGAGGATATATATAACATGGAAGTAGAGTTCTCGGCCAGTGCATCTCTTGTCATAGTATCATAAGTTAATCGACTGTTCGTGAGCTAATCAGCTATAACACTAACCCATCTACATTCAAAGTGTAAGTGAAGTATTATATGAGGAATAAAAAAAGAGGGAAAATCCATAAAGTAGATTGATTGTCTTGGGTTATTACAATACCCCGGCATTTTCTTCTGTCTGTTGTTGAATCGATAGTTCGTATCCCTGTCCCAGCTTGTTTCCAAGAAGGGAAATAGGGTTATGAAAGCATGTGTAGATGACCGTTACCTTTCACCCTACCTTAAGAACTCTTCCTAAATAAAATTGATCTGCATGTTCTCGTTACCCATGCTAATCCACCCACCAGGGGACCTACACAGGTAGTATAATATAGAAAAATACCTGTTACCCTGACTACAAGCGCTTGTATTTACTAGTAAAACGCTGTAGTACGTATCATAATACGTAAGCTGTTACAGACAACTGGAGATAACGTGGCTGAGTCTGCGCTGGTGGCCGTATTCACCCCACTTGGAGCGGATTTCGGGGTGGATATGTCGCTATCATCGTGTCAATAAAGTTGGTGTTGTCGTCAGTTACAATTAACTATTTGATCTAAGTGTACCTACATCCTACGCTAGAATATAATATTGGCGTGTATTTACCCTAGGTTAGTAGGTGCTAATGCAGGGCAGTATCCGGGTACCTTAGATCTTAAGTAAGTAGCAGCCCTGATTGAATCATGCAGTGCAGTTGCATCCCTACAGCAGGGAGGAGGGAAGTATAAGTTGCCGGCGGACGCTGCTGCATCAACTGTCCCAGAAAACGCCCCGATCGGCCTGTTTTTGAAACCACAACCACGGCACCCAATCAGACTGGAAAACCTAGTTTACTCCGTTTTACTTGGGGATTGCTTGGTCAATACTTGGTCAGAGGGAGCAATAACCTTCTACACGGCTTGTGTGTCAGACCCAACCTCGTATTCACCCCTCGCCCGTTTTATTTTATTTTATCTCATCTCTCTTGCCGGGAGAGTTTACCGTCTGTGCCGCACTCGAGTCCAATACCTCCATGCATAGCACCAACGATATTACCGCATACGATCTAGCCATTCTGTCCTAGGCAGAAGCGTGCCATTTTCATCGTGTTGGGTTGCGGGACCAACCGATACAACCGAAGGATCGGACCAACGACTGCGTTTGACCCGCGCCGGCCTACTACATTCAGTACTAAGTAAGCAGACAGCGGCTCAGTTACCTTGATCCGGCCAGAACTGAGGCCATAGTTGCCCTGGCCCTTGTCCTGTTAGCTCCTTAGCGTCGCACTCGGTTCGTTGCGCAGAGTTTCCTCGTGCAGGCGTAGCTACTGGGGTCAGTAGATAACAGGCGCGCGAAATACAAAAGACCTATAAATATGCATTGGGACGACCCCCCGCCTTACCAGCGCCAGGCTGGACCTACGCCGTTTCATGTCAGGGACGACGGCTCACTCGAAGAACTACCACGCTCGTCGCCTTATCAACAGAGACGACCCAGGTCACGGCCAGACATGGCCTACGCAAGAAGTGAACCGTGGTGGAAACCCAGGTATTGGCGCAAGAGGACGTGGGGCATAGTTGGTGTCATTATCGCTATTATCCTCATCATCATCATTGTGGTGCCCGTCGAGGTATCAAAGGGGAATCGATATCCCAACTACTCAAAACTCAACTACGCGCTGGCCGACGAGTGTATGTCTTCATCATTCAGCCTATATCTAATAGAGCCTAGCGGTTCAATATAGATTCCAGCTAACTCGAGACCGCAGATTCCGGCTCCACGTTCTTCGATAACTTCGACTATTTCATAGGATACGATCCGGCACAAGGATTCGTGCATTATGTTCCCAAGGAACAGGCTACGTCGCTGGTATGAACACTCCATTCTTTCTTCCCCTTCCATTTACCACTCTTATCAAATTCCGTAGGCTAACTATTTTCCGTCAGAATCTAACTTACGCTTCCGAGAGCACGGCCGTGTTGAAAGTCGATACAAGTGTGGGGCCAGGCTCAGTTCCCGATGCATCGACAGGTCGTTTCTCAGTGCGCGTGGAGTCTAAGAGGCAGTATGATAGCGGTCTCTTCATTTTCGATGTGAAGCATACACCGTACGGCTGCGGGACATGGCCTGCACTGTGGCTCAGTGACCAGAGCAATTGGCCGAACAATGGCGAAATCGACGTGATGGAGGCAGTGAACCAAGCTACCGATGGCAATCAGATGACACTGCACACGACAAAGGGGTGCTCAGTAGGGGGCGTTAAGCGAAAGATGACGGGCTCATCATTGAACAATAACTGCTACAACGCCACCAATGACAACGCCGGCTGCGGAGTCAGCGGAAGTGACGACTCGTATGGCGAAAACTACAACACTGCGGAAGGCGGTATGGTGGCAATGGAGTTGCGAGATCAGGGTATTCGCATGTGGCAATTCGGACGGAATGCCATCCCCGCCGATATCACATCCAAACAGCCGGACCCCAGCACTTGGGGAGAGGCTGCTGCGGATTTCCCCAGCACCGACTGTGACATCTCGTCGCACTTCCGCAACCAGAGCATCATCGCTAACATCGATCTGTGCGGACAATATGCCGGCGGAGTGTACGCGCAAAGCGGATGTAAGTGCTTCTCAATTTATTAATACACGAGTTAAATTATGCTGGCGTGGAGGGGGAAATACTGACACATTGATTCACGCAGGCCCGAGTAACTGTACCGACTACGTCGCCAATAACCCGACCGCCTTCGAAAATGCCTTCTGGGAATTTGGGGCTTTCGAGGTCTACCAGGCAAAATAAGTAGGCGTCTATTGCAGATGCCCAGGAATCACGTGCATGAATTGACGTCGAATTTGTTGCGCACCGTCCCGCGCCTATTCGACGAATATAGAAAATGATGACATAAAGAGCGTGTCACCTTGGGACAGGGAACAGAGCTTAGAAATTTGACGTATCACGGCGATGACTAATGGCGGACGGGTGGTAGTACGGAGTCAGGAGTTGGGACTGGGTTCACATGGGATATTATCTAGGTAGGGAATTTCAGATAGGCTGGGAAGAGCGGCGAATCCAAAGGGAAGATGAAAAGGAAGAATGAAGGTATGTCTGTGTGCGATAGATCTTACAATCTTTTATTTGTGGGAGTAATTCGGTGGTGACGTCGCAGTCAGACGGCTTGTATTCGATACCTAGTACCTTAACTACTACATCTTGAGTCAGGTATAGAGGTGTCTCTAGCTTGTGTCACACATCTGATTGGAGAGCTTACTTGGTGAAATGTTTGAGATTAGGAAAAGTAAAGTGAAATATACCCGGCCCCTGCTTTATCTATAAGTACTCTTATCACTGTCTGCGTTTGGTTAGTCGCTTTTCGCCTCATACGTCGCCCACCTAGCAACCGACAATATTATAGCGAAAGAGTTCGAAGGCGGTTGGTAGTAAAGGTGTTCAGTGAACTGAGATAATATTGGAGCTGTTGCGCTTCAGTGAGTATAGAATACGGTGCACTTTACGGCAACACCGCTCGCTGTCTGACGAGTACGCAGAGTTTAGTTTCTGGAATTATGCCACGCTATATCAGCCTGGGGGGTATGTAGCTTTCGTCTATATGCCTGCCATATCACTGGCAGCTCATTCTCTCCCCTCTACGGCTGTGGGGAGGAGTTAGCCGGTTTTCTTCTCTACCAATTCCAAAATAAAATCCCTAGTGGAGATGTCGTTATACCCTCTATATACAGTAACCCATGTCCCAAATAAACGCCGTGATGCTATGCAAGATTCCCCAGTGCGCCAGGTGATTGATTGGTTGGTTGGTACAAAGCCGATAATCGTACCACGTCCTCCATCTAATGATTGCGTCCCCTCGTGTCTAGTTATATAAGCGTGTGGAATTCAGGATGTCGTTTCGGGAGTTCTGAGAGCGGGCTTCATTCTCTTTGAATCATATTAAAATCTATTCGTCTTTCGGCTGGCGCAGCCAGACATCGATAGCAGCGCTAAAGGCGGCGAAGGCGGCGCATCCGCCGGCGACGGCGGTGGGGCCGCCGCTCCGCGCGAGCAGACCGCCTGTCAGACAGCCCGCGGCGACGCCGTTGGCGAGGTCGTTCTTGGCGCGGAACCCCTCGATGCCGCACTCGATGCCGCTGAACAGCAGGCCGACCTTGCCGAAGTTCTTCGCCGTGCTGTAGGAGCGCGCGCCCATGTCCTTGAAGCCGACCTTCAGCTGCTCGCGCATGGGGAGCTCTGCTATGGGCTTCGGGGCGGCGCCTGGTGCGCCGGGGGTGTGGAAGGGTGTGTCGTAGGCCATCTAGATGGGGCAGGGATTAGTATGAGACTTATGGAAGATGGGAGGGCAGTGCTGTAGGGCACATGCGCGAGTGAATGAGAGGGGAGGGGAGGGAACCACGTACAGATGCCATGAACATGCCGAATAGACCGCCCATGCCGAAACCCATGACGCCGGATAACGCAGATTTGCCGAAGCAGGACTCCATCATCGCATTCATCTATTAGGCGGGGGGTTAGCGCGAGCGTCGGCGCAGTGCCACGGAAAATGGTAGGGCACATACGGCTTTTATGTTGGGATCATTGGGATCGTATGTCCGTCCCGCTGACGACGGGGCGCCAAGTCCTGGTAAGTTATTCATGGTAGATAGTGTTGTGAGGTGACGATGGTGGTAATTTGGAGATTTCGATGGATCAATCAGTTAGACTGAATTGCGATAAGAATTGGGGTTTGATAATCTTTTTCCGTTCTGCCCCTCGCGACCGCCTTGTTTTTGGGCGGTACCTGCTCAAGTAGCAACCTTACCTAGGCAGAAGAGGGACTAGCGTATAATCATATCCACTAGGTTTTACCCCACTGAGACCCGTCCGTTGTACCGAGGACCCTGAGCGTGGGGAACCTGCCGAAAAAGTTCAACTTTCGTATCCACCTTTGCTCTGTTGCTGAGATCTGGTTAATGTACCTGAGTCGGAGTGAGGCAGGGGTACCAATCGGCTCTCAGAGTATCGCATTGTAAAGTATTAAGTCGCACCTGCGCTTACTCACGAGCCATGTTCATGGACGAAACCACCTCGGCTCGAGAACCCGAGAATGACTGAATAAGGCACCTAAGCACCCATCTATACCCAATGATGACATTGATCTCCCTACCTGTGTGGGTGGGTTTTTTGCCAAGATGAGGATCACGTCACTAGGGCGGTGACAAGTTCAGATGAGTTTAAAGGGCTGCATTTAAGGTAACCAGCTCTGGAAGGTATCAACCAATGACAGAGTTCAATTGAGCACGGACAAATTTTTGTACTCTACGTACCCATCGCTTAGCTCCGCCATAGGTACCGTAGCTCTCTTGACCTGCTCTAAGGTTTTTTTAATAGGCATTTTTATTCTTCTCTTGAATCCTATAAATACTTCTGATAGAGCTACCTAGTGACTTGGTCTCTTTCCATTTTTATCTTCGCAATTGATCATCAGCCTTTCAACAACGTTCGTAACCATGGAAGATCACTTTGAAGAATTCAATGCCACCTACGAGGCGCTGGCCGACCTCGAGCGAGAGTTTGAGGATGTCGACACTGAGATAAGTGAGTAGTCTATGCACAGAGGGTTCATTGTTACCTAGAATGTCGCTTTTCCGCTCTTAACACCACAATCAATCATAATCCGCACATTTTTGCTAAAATGTTTGCAGTCCGTCAACAATACGTCCTCTCCAAGCCCCTCTATGAGAAGAGGGAAAAGCTTGTAGCCAAGATTCCCAACTTCTGGGCCTTGGTCATTGAGCAGGCTCCGGAGGATGTCGACCAGTACATTCAACCCAGTGACTCCGCTGTACTCCTTTCCTCTCTGACATCTATCTCTGTTTCCCACTTTGAGCTTGAGAATGGCGGCAAGGGCGATCCTCGTAGCATCTCTGTCAGGATGGAATTTTTCGAGAACGACTATTTCGAAGATAAGGTTCTCGAGAAAAAGTTTTGGTACCGCCGCTCCAGGTCTGGCGGTGGAGGGCTTGTCAGCGAGCCGGTCGCTATCAAGTGGAAGGCCGGAAAGGACTTGACGCAGGGACTGCTAGACCTGGTTGTCAAGGTCTGGGAGCAGGACAAGAAAGATAGCCAGACCAATGGGGCGAGCAAGGATAAGAAGGCAAAGACCAAGCCCGAAAACTGGACGGCTGACCAGAAGGCTCTCCGGGCCAAGATTGACAAATTCGGCCTAGGTGGCGTATCGTTCTTCTGTTGGTTCGGCTACCGCGGCCAGGATATCTCTGCCGAGGAGAACGCCATCGCAGTTGAAGAGGATCAGAAGAGACGCGCTAACAAGGCTGCCAAGGAGGCCCTACAGGAGACGCTACAAGAGCTAGAAGAAGACGAGGAAGAAGATCCCCTGGCTCTCGAGATCTTCCCAGATGGCGACGACCTGGCCGTCGCATTCAGTGAGGATCTTTGGCCTGGTGCTATCAGATACTTTAGTAAGTTTTACGGAAATATATGTTCGAATTGAAATGCTAACTGTCTATAAAGCACAAGCGCAAGAGGCAGATGCCATCAGCGATTTAGACTTTGAAGACGACGAGGAAATGGATGATGATGAAGGCGAAGGCCAGGACGACGGGGACGAGGCGCCTCCCTTGAAGAAGATAAAAACGTAATGATGTTGTGCTACGAGTTCAATGTGCACGACAGGACAACTCGCAGACGCTAAGGATGGATTATTTCTTTTCTTTAACCTGGATGATGATTTCGCTTGATACCAATTCCTACCGGGTAGACTCACAATTGATTTGTGTTTTGCGACCACCTACCACGGAGTCCCAGCACGCATGTTACGAGCATTATAATAGTGATTGTCATGCAGCACTATTGTGATCTGTCGAGCGGGTTGATCATATAGTTATATTCGTGATACCTAGCGAGCGAGCTGCAAGGGGCTAGTAGCAGCATCGGCGACTAAGACCCCTCAATCCACCTAAACCCATAGCTCACCTTGGACCCCTGCAGCTACGCTAAGGTCAGTAGCCTCCCACGTCATTCGTCGCTCTTTACGGCAGAGATGCAGGGGAGATAACAGCGAGGTTTCTACTAAAGACGAGTTATAGAAACTAGGAATTATGTAGAGGACATAATCTGACCTTTTTTCTTTTTTCTTTTTCTCGTGAAGGTTCATCCCAAATTTAGAGAGAAGGGCGTACAGCAGGACGCCCGCTTCCCCCAAACCGGGAGAAGGTGCGTTGAGACGAAACTGGCCCTGTCTGATACTTGGCGGGTTTCAGACCCCAACTACAAAACAACACAGCCTCTAGCCTCTGCAGCACCCGTCGCTCGCCTGCATGCAGGGTGCCGAACAAGGCGCTGGCACTGGATGGGATTGAGCTGATAATGGACTTGAGACTGGGTTGACATTCAATGCAGCCAGCCGGCCGGCCGCTGGACCTCCCTTGAGGATCCATTCTGAAGAAAACTACTCTCGAACCGCTCGTCCTCCCACTGTTTCTCCTTTCCATCTTCCACCTATTTTCTCATTACCTCTTGATTGGGGCTTTTTTGCTCTCTGGGATTACTTTGTTTCTTTCTTTTCTTCCCTTGCTGTGATCAACACTGGTTGCTTGCCAACAGTCCCTACTGTGATCCCTTGTTCCTTTCTTCTTTTGCTTCTACATTTTCTCTTCTTCTACTCCTGGTCGAGTCGTTCTTTTGTTATACCTTCATTATTGTCCAGGTGACCCTCTCTTTTCTCGTCGAACGCTGGAGGCTCGATTAATTATATTCACGGAGACCGAAGACGCGCATGTTGATTATTCAACCGTGGTGTGACCGACGGCTCAACCAGCCATTTCGAAAATTCGTTACCAAATTAATGCGCTAATATAAACGGCTTTCTCTTCTATTATATTTATTATTGCTCTATTCACCATGAGTCGAATAATAAAGGCTGCAAGCACACTTAGCTTGCTAGTGGGTGCTGTAAATGGTCTACAGGTCGATTTCTCTAGTGACGGTACGGGGATATCCCATGCATTCACGGTAGCGAAGCTGATCCGAGGACCAGATTCGATCAAGCAAGCGGCAAGCACAGTGGCATATGGCTTATTAAAGTACTACACCGGTAATAACACCGGCGACACGCCGGGCAACTTACCAGATCCATACTTTTGTACGTCTCTCACCGTTCTCTATGTTTACTTCTTCACCCAACTCACTGTAATTCCAGGGTGGGAAGCGGGAGCTATGTTTGGAACGATGATCGACTATTGGTTCTACACCAACGACACGTCGTACATCGACGTCACGACACAGGCGCTCCTCCATCAGGTCGGCGACGACAAGGACTTCATGCCCACTAACCAGACCAGGACACTCGGGAACGACGACCAAGGGTTCTGGGCCATGGCTGCCATGTCGGCGGCGGAAAACAACTTCCCCAATCCACCTCCTGATCAACCGCAATGGCTTGCCCTGGCCCAAGCCGTGTTCAATGAATATGGTGAGTAGAGCTTTACAACTATTCTTTATCCGAGAGCCCAAATTAGAAGTGTACCCGAAATACTTGAATACTAAACTATGGGTGGGGCACTGTAACTCTTTTCTAATCTGCTCTGTGCCTTCTGAATCGGTGGGTTAGCTAACTGCCTACATTACAGTGGACCGCTGGGACACAGATACATGCAGCGGAGGGCTCCGGTGGCAGATCTTCACGTTTAATACGGGGTTCAACTACAAGAACTCGATCTCGAACGGATGCTTCTTCAACATTGCGGCGCGGCTAACGCGGTACACGGGTAATCAGACGTACGCGGATTGGGCGGAGAAAGTGTGGGACTGGATGACACAGGTGCAATTCATCGACGCCGACTTTAACATCTACGACGGCGCGGGCGTGGAAGAGGGGTGCACGGTGATAAGCCGGCAGCAGTGGACGTACAACGCCGGCATCTTCCTGCACGGGGCCGCCGTCATGTATAACGCGACGGGCGGCAGCCAGATCTGGGAGCAGCGCACGCAGGGCCTCATGACGCGCACCGTGGACGTCTTCTTCAACGGCACCGGCATCCCCGTCGAGCAATCGTGCGAGCCGGCCAACCAGTGCAACAACGACCAGCAGAGCTTCAAGGGGTACCTGATGCGGTGGATGGCCGCGAGCTCGCAGATGGCGCCCTTCACCTTCGACACGCTGATGCCCCTTGTGCGGTCGAGTGCTGCCGCGGCCGCGCTGCAGTGCTCGGGCTCGCCGCCCGCCGACCAGTTTAAGGGCGATCCCGGGACGGCGTGTGGCTTCAAGTGGACACAGCAGGCCAACTTCGACGGTCTGGTCGGCGTCGGCGAGCAGATGAGCGCACTCTCTGCCATCCAGTACACGCTGGTGAAGAAGGCACAGGTCTCGAAGGCGCCCGTCACGGCTTCTACAGGCGGCACATCCATAGGAAACGTGAATGCCGGCGCCGCCACCGCGTCGAAACTCCCCACGCCGGCCCCGATAACGATGGGAGAGCGCGTGGCAGCTGGCTTTGCCACCACTGCCATTCTAATGAGTGTGCTTGGTGGCAGCATTTTCGTGATGAAGGAGTAGCTTGGATTCTGGCTTGCTTGTGGTTATTATTAACAGAGAAGATGTATTTTCGCAGGTACGAAGCATAGAATGCTTGCATTTATCGGGCTTGCTCATGAAATAAACGGTGCTGGAGGTACATATCGATATATGGCCGGATAGGTGGGATTATTGAATGGATTGGGGGATAACGGTGCATGACCTGGCGTTCCGGACTGAGGGTGGACGGCTTTGAAAGCTGCATAATGATTTTAGAGATGGTCGCGATATATCGTTGCTCGGCCCCATTGCATAGGCTGTCTGGAAACATGAATGAAAAAATTGTAAATACGACCATGAATTCTATATATCTACACCATTTTGTACAGTGATCTAGTGACCTTATTTATATGACACGATTGGTACATGTCCTCTTCCCCAGTTCTATAAGCTGCCTAAGACGGGGAACTGTCGTCGTCTTTCACCCGACTTTCCTGTATTCGTATCCCGGCCCTACGTATGGTGAACACACAATATTCCAGCCAGACGGCATCGTCGCGAAGGATAGGTATTCATCAGAAAGCCGGATCCGACGATTCTTTCAAAGACGAGGCAGACACCACCCACTCGGACCCCTTCATTTATTTTCCCATCACATCCCCTCCTCACCCACCTGCCCATTCTCACCCCCGTTACTCTCCTTCCCCTTCCCTTTCTCCTTCCTCTTCCCCTTAGGCCCCTCAAAAAACATCCTCAAAACACCCCCTACACGCCCATCCATACGCTTATACTCCCCGGCCCCCGGCACATCAGCAACCGTCGTCCGCACGCTCTCCACAAGCCCCTGTTCCTCGTCGGCAGTAGCCTTCCTGGTCCCGCGCTTCCTTGCAAACATGACCTCCACCCTTAACCCCTTTTCCAGAAACTCCTTCAACCGCTTCATCTTGTGCGCGCGATCATGCGGGGCGATGGCCCAGTTGAGCTCGAGCGTCTTCGTGTGCGACGCCGTCTGCTTCGCTTCTTTGGCTGCCGCCGCAGCCGCTTTGGCTTTTGCCGCGGCGTTCACGATGCGGCAGATCGCTGCTGGCGGGGGTCGGATTATGTGGGCGGCCGATGTGGGAGAAGAGGTAGAAGAGGGAGAAGGGGGAGGAGGAGCCACCATGACGAGGCTGTACCCTTCTTCGAGGTTTGCGATGACGCTCTCTGTGCGCTGCGGTGCTGAGAGCGTCCCTTCGGCGTCGGCGACGCGCACCCAGCGGTATGGGATGGCTCCGTCGCGCGGGTATTTAGGGGAGGAGAGAGCGTAGGCGCGGGACGATGTGCTGGAGAAGGGGCGGCGCGCTTGTAGACATGGTTGTAGTGATATTGATTGGAGTGTGCGGGCATGTGTTGTCGACCATGCTGCTGTGCGAAGAGAGGAAGGTTGGAGGAGAATCGCCTTGCTTGTTGTTGCATTCGCGAGCTCGAGGAGGAGCACGCGATGCAGTGCCCGCGCGGGCGTTAGAAGACCTTTTGTGTGCCTCATATTTCTTCATTCATTGTCGGGTTTTCTTTCTTTCTAAAAAGGGTCGAGTGTTACGCTTCCCGTCCGGCGGCAAGCTGTATTGCGTTTCGTTGCGTGTATGGGGATAATTGTTCGATTTATTTCTTGCATCCCATAGAACCCGTTTGAATTGAAACTAGGTGGGTATTGGATTTTGGAGAATTTGGTGGAATTGAAGCTCGGGAACCAATTAAATCATAGCGGAGAGCTTGGACGACATGCCAAGACATCACCTGCCGCAGGTACAGCTGCTACCTCACCTCATTGAACTCATCCGCTTTAGCAATTCAGACCAATAATTGCTTGCCGACAACTCACCACTATTAAGTCTTCAGTCTCTCGTCGCAAGAATAAGTGAGCCTTCCTGCACGCCAGTCTTTGCTTGTTTCTCTTTTGACTCACACAGGTCAAACATTTACCGACCTTTAAATATCCAATTTTGGTGAAAAGACCTTCTTAAATCTCAGAAATCTTACACTCGCCACATATATATACAACTATCTCACCTCCCTCTCAAAACCTCCCCCCTTCACAAAATGCCCTTCCTAGGACATCCCTTCCGCCTCCTCTACGCAGCAGGCCAGACCTTCTGCCTAGCGCACATGATCTGGGCGTACGGGTTCAGCATCGGCTCCGGCTGGGGCCCGTCAATGCTGCCGACCTTCCTAATAATGAACGAGTGGTTCGTGGCGGACAAGCGGTACCGGCGCGGCCGCGGCATCCGCGTGGGCGACTGCGTCGTCTACTCGATCCCCGTC
Organism: Xylaria sp. FL0064; assembly: GCA_022593225.1. Taxonomy (NCBI): domain Eukaryota; kingdom Fungi; phylum Ascomycota; class Sordariomycetes; order Xylariales; family Xylariaceae; genus Xylaria; species Xylaria sp. FL0064. The sequence goes on along the minus strand of JAJKLE010000004.1, from coordinate 1,110,355 downwards.
GAGCCGGGACAGGAAGGGCTCAAGCGCGTCATGGGCATGCCGGGGGATTACGTGCTTCTAAATACGCCGCCTTCGTCTGCCATTGGAGCTAGTGGTGGTAGTGGTGTTGGTGTGGATAGAGTCGGACGTGGCGTCGGGAATGAGAATATGATTCAAGTAAGCTTTTTCTTCTTCCTCTTCCCGTTTCTCCATTCTATTATTCGCGGAGCATACAACAAGTGGGGGGGAATGGTATCCTGTCGTTACACACGCACAGGCATACATGCACATACATGCACAGTTCTCGAGACAGAAGATTAATCAGTCTTTATCCCACTCAGGTACCGAAGGGTCACTGTTATATCGTCGGTGACAACTTACCGTGGTCACGGGATAGTCGTGATTTTGGTCCCATTCCCCTAGCTCTTATCAAGGGCAAAGTCGTAGCAAAAGGCTCACTCACTGGCCTGAACCCCCTAAACTGGTTCACCAAGGTCGAAAATGGACTAGAAAAACCAATGAATAGCCCGAAGTGAAGCAGTCATCCTCGGAAGTCCTGTGTATATATGTATGAGCCAAATAGTGCATGGGGGAGTGACCTGTACCATACTACCTGTACTATACAGAAGGAGATGATTGCATTGCTACCGCGGCGTTTGGGAAAAGATGCTAGTGATTATGGGATATCACCTTTGCGAGAACAAGCATCTAATTACAAAAATATAGGGTACTTTCACAAGAAACCCAATAATCTGAAAACAATGCCATCTCGGGCGACTAGTCTATCGCTACCCTCGAATGTGGTTCTTCTCGATATTGTTCATTAAGCCGCCACAGGCGAAGCTCGCAGGGGAACGCCTGGGGAATTCTTTCAACAAAACGCCAGACCCGCAATGCATGGGTCACCCAATGCAGATATGCAGCCGTGCAAGGAACCCTACACTGGACTCCTTCTACAAAGCCATGTACAAGTGGCCTATGTCCAGAGTGCCCTCACTGGCTAATATATGTTACGCCTCAACGCCATGCCCAGCCGTCCAGTCCGCTTGGGATGCTGTGAGTAACCTAAATATAATGACGCAAGAAAATCTCAATATGGGAAAGACTGGGTAGTGGCGAGCAAGCTAATTGCTCTAGTCTTTTCAGCCTTCGATATGTGCCTTCGACATACTTTGTCCCAGAAGTTCCAGGCAACGTTGGGCAAGGTTGATAACTTCGCCCTCATCGTCTTCTTCGAACTCGTTATCAGATTCTATTTGGCGGTTTGAGATTTGCTTGATCATATCAACAATCTCCTCCGATTTGCCAATCAGACTGATCAAAGTCTTATCCTCGGATTCAAGCAATTGGAGTAATGTCCAAATGGCAATGTGCTGGAATGTAGCATCGCCACTGGCAAGGAATCGGCTAAGATAGCCGTGAATACCGCCATTGGGTTCTGACCAATCTTGAATAAAGGTCGCATAATTTCCAACTGCATATGAAGTTAGTACATCCATGTTGCCCCAAACCAGGACAAGAGAGAAAAAAGGAGCAATGATACCTTTAGAAGATAAATTGCCAAGTGCTGCAGCACTATTGCCTTGCACCTCGATGCTCGGAGAGTGTGTGAGAGGAATCAGTACATCGAAGACGCCCAGGTGCAAGAGATGTGTCTTGAGTTCGTCAGATAATGCCAACACGGCAATTGCTGCCGTCATCTCGGACTGGACGCTTATAGGGACATCGAGCACAAGCTGCTTGCATTTTTGAACGGCACCGGCTTCGAGAACGAGAGCTTTGTTCCGGTCCGAACTAGCAGCCAAATTTCGAAGCGTTGATATAGCATGGCATTGGATTTCTTCATGTTCCGTCGACCCAAGTAGGTCTACCAAGGGCTTCAAAAACCCTGCCTCAATAATAGGCGATTCGTTCATAGGGTGGATTGAGATATTTCGAATGCATGCAACGGCTGAGAGTATTAAGGGGAGGTATGAGGATTGTAGCAAGCGTAGAAGAGGGTTGAGACCGTGAGCCCGGACGATATCAAGCTGATACTTTTCATCCGACGCTAGATTTCGCAATGCTAGCGCTGCTTGACACTGTACCTTAGGAGATGAAGAGTCCATCAGATTGACCAGAGATTGAACCAGTTTTGGTTCCGAAGCGGCAAGCTTTCTTCTGTTATTGGCATCTACTGCGATATTGCTGAGAGCCGTCGTGCAATAGTATTGGACGTCAACATCAGGAGACGAGAGAAGCTGTACGAGCACGGGAATGGCCCCGGCATTGACGAGCTGTATACGGTTTTCATCTTGTGGCACACATTAGACCAAGCTTATCGAAAAGAAAAGCAGAGATTCCTACCTGAATGGGTCATGTTGAGCAACGCCCCAGTAGCGTTACGTTGAACCCTCATGTCTCGAGACTTAGCTAGCCGCGTCAGAGGACCCAGTGCCCCGGAGCGTGCGATCTTAGCTTTATTGTCTTCATGAGTTGCTAAGTTGGTGATACATCCCACAGCGTTACACTGAACCTCTACATTAGGGGAGAGCATTTGGCGGATGAGAGGTGTCAGGCCACCAAGTTGGACAATCAGAACTTTGTTCTCGGCTTCATCCATTGTCAGCATGAACGTTCACACGCAGTTCGGGGAGAGTTGGTATACTGTTAACGGCCAGGTTTCCTAAAGCAGCACTGGCAGCGCGCTGTACCTCGATATCGGGGCTCTGGAGAAGGAATAAAATAGGTTCGAGGGTGTCTCGGTCAACTTCTCGTACATCTAGGAACTTGTCAGCTGGCCGTTTCTGGAGGATCTGAGGTCCAGCTGGGCAACAGGACTAAGAGGCCCCGTGCAAAAAACAGTTCGCATGCATATAGCGATACCCAACAAGAACTTACCTCGCTCAGTAATCTCGGCAAATGTTAAGCCGGCACTCCTTTGGAGGTCGATGTTCTCGGAGAATACGAGTGTGCTCAGGGCGCGTAGCGGCTCGCCGGAGAAGAAGTCAGTTTCCCCGCGCTAGGATAGAGTCAGCTCTGACTTGCCATCGAGATTGTATCATCCAAATAGTGCACTCACATTCTCAAGATATTGTAGCAGATCGGCAACAGCTTCTCGTTCGCTATCGGCCAAGACGGGCTCGTACAGCCCGTCACGGGACTTGCCTACTCAGACTCAGCATCTACCATTCTAGCCACAATACGGGCATGCATAAAGTATGTACCTCCACAACACGACTGGCAAGCACCCATGTTTAATGGGTTTGTTATAGGGACTGCACTCGTTCGACACACAAAAAATCCCCGTTGGCCAGCTATATGCTCAAGGCAGGGTTGGCGTGGTAAAGAGGCTCCTCGGTGTGCGCTGATACGACTCGCTGGTATGTGGCTACAGGCTCTGAAGGAAACGAGCGAAGGAGGAGGCTGAAGCGTCAGGCCGCGTGGTTGTTGAAGGATGGAAGTCGGTCGGTCAGAACACGGCGAGGGACAGTGTCGGGTGAGAGAGGGCGAGAAGATGAAGGCGAGACGATGGAGCCTCTCGACATAGATATGTATCGATGCAGCTATGGGGAAGGATCGATCGATTTGAGCAAGTCACAGGCAAAGAAGCAAACAAGCAGGTAAAGCTGCCAAAAGCAGGCGGGTGGAGCTTGCAGCAGCAAGAGCGGCAGCGGCAACGTCTAGGCGGATGTCGCGGTAGATTCCGCGTCACAACCTTGGACGAGAGAAGGTAAAGCACAGCAAAGAGCGGCAGCGGGTAGTAGCAACAACGACAGCAATAACGACAATTACACCTTTCCCAGAGACTTTGCTTCGTCCTTTTGCGCTGCAGCTGCGAGCACAGCGTCAGATAAACGAAGAGGTTGTTTGGGAGGTGCGTGCAGAGGCAGGGCAGGCCAGACCACCAGTTTCCTGGTCGGAGAGAGAGCTCGACTGGAGATGGAGACGGTGACAGGGTAGGTGGATAAGGCCTCGAGATTAAGTAAGTACAGATGCAAGGGTATGGGTACAATGCAGGCTACCTCTACTAGCCTGCGCTGGTGGAGGGTTTTGGGGGCGCTCAGCGAGTGAGTGGACAATTGACTCATGGAACTATCAACAGTTCGTTCCGGGTGCTGGGTGGGTCATGGGCTCATGAGTTCACAGGGGCTCTTTTGGGTTACGCAGTGCTGTTGAGGAGATAAAGATACCACTGTCAGAGTGTACATGCAGCTCTGGCGGAAGGTTGCTGTGGCATCCGATGCTGTAGTGTACTTACGGTACGGCTGTAATTTGATGGAAGCAAAGGTACCCAACATTACGTACGCTAACACGCCCCTTCCCTGTCGACAGGTACCCGACAGAGGTATCGTTAGGCATGATGCCGGTACCTCTTCCCTCTGCATCAGCTGCCGCAAGTGTCTAGGTGGGGGTGACGTCTCCCATCATATCAGCTCTGATTGGTTACTACTTCCCTCACTATTGGGCGAACAGGTACTTTTTCTACCACTGAACTTCTATTGGTACTTAGGTACGCTACATCTCAGCCACGGTCAAGAGCCACATGGTGACCGATCCCTGATGTCTTGGGTTGCTGATTTCCCTTTTCGGACAGCTTCGTGTGACCAGAGCAAGTCGCTGGTGGATGTGTATATTTACTGGATGGCGTAGTCTAAAGTTAGCTTGTTTGCTGTACGATATTTAGTGAGTTTCATATATACGATAATCAACCTTCCTACACACAGAGTTGGATACGGCAGTCCATGAAACCCATGGTAAAACGCAACACTTGTCCAGGCACAGTGCTATGTTAGGTAAGTTAGTAGCATCTCCAACAATCTAAGAGGAATAAGCAGGTTGCTGCTGCCTCCAGTCTACCTTCAGCCCTCCATTTCGAGCTGTTGTGTATCAGATGACCACAGCTCCCCACCCTCTTCAACATAAAGGTGCAACCGACAACCTGACGCAATCGACATGCATCTCATACACTCTACTCAACGTATTCCAATCGGTATTTATTCTACCACGTGGATGGGTGGTTCCTTAACGCTCTAGGTGGTGGATATGCTATCTTCCGTTTGCGAAACCCCAAAGTTATGAGTCGACTCATGCAAATGGCATGCGTCGCCTAGTACCTACCTACACTTAGATAGCCGGAGATGTAAGGTTGGACAAGATAAATATCAAATGCGATGAGTTCCCATGCTAGTTCGAGCGCCGTGTGTATTTCTGTTCGTGGGCCTGGTGAGTCAATAATGCTCTGAACTAGGGGGACAGCGAGCTGTGATTCCTTATGTATGGACGATGACGAGAGCGCTGCAAATGCCTGGATGACGATAAGCCATCTAGAAATAAGAATCAAATAAGAAAACGGGATGAGCGACAGGGTACTTATATCAAGGCTATATATCTATCCAGCATTGTCTACTTACATTGAACGGCATTAGGTAAGATCTCGGATGGTCGAGTATGACTGATCATCGACCACGGCCCACTATGAGCGTCAGCGCGCGAGTTTGATTGGTCACCACCCATGAAATGCATTCCGGAGGCGCAGGGACCATCCGACGGCCCGCCGTCCACCCTCCGTCCTCCGTTCCTCCACTATCTGCCATAACACACAACGGACGGGCCGTCCGTTGCACTGAGTCACCTTACGTCCGAATAATTGAGACGGAGCTGAGACTGCCTGTGTAGCTATAGGGGCTACATAATAAGACAAGACCAACATATATAAGTTGAAGATGCACGGGTTCAGCATCAACATGCACTCACCTTACACATACACAAGACAACCCGTTATTAGACGTGGGCTACATGATCACTTAGACTTGATGAATTTCTCCCTAATCGCAACAACAGACTCGTTTCTACCGGCGCCGCCATGAGCTCACAAGAAGCGGGACACTCGAGCTTCGAGCCATCGATCAGTACGAGTATCAAAGGCGACAATGAAGACACAGAGGCCAACAGGGTCTTCACAGAGAAGGGCAGCTCTGAAGATGATAATAATATCGTAGACTGGGACGGTCCCAACGACCCCAAGAACCCCCTCAACTGGTCCAAGGCCAAGAAAAACGTCCATATCATCCTCGTCAGCATCTTCGCCCTAACAGCGTAAGTCCCAGCACCGGACTCCTTACCCGTTAAAGCCACCGAGATCAGATAAATCCTCACACTCGCTCCAGAAACCTAGCAGCGACCATGTTCGCCCCCGGCGCAGCCCAGCTGTCTGAAGAATTCCACATTACCAATAGCGTGATCGAGACCTTCACCGTCAACATCTACCTGCTGGCCTTCGCCGTGGGGCCCTTGTTCCTGGCGCCGCTGTCCGAGGTCTACGGCCGTCTGGGCGTCTACCACGTCTGCAATGTGCTGTACATCGCCTTCACCTTCGGCTGCACCTTTAGCACCAACGTCGACATGTTCCTCGTCTTCCGCGTCTTCGCCGGCCTCTTTGCCTCCGGCCCCCTGAGTATTGGCGGCGGCACCATCGCCGATGTCACGACGCAGGGGGAGCGCGGGAAGGCGCTTGCGTTGTGGGGTATTGGACCGCTGCTTGGACCTGTGTGTAACGCTCATGCTAAGATAAACCGGGAGGACGATAACTAATATCTTTACAGGTCGCCGGTCCTATCATTGGTGGTTTCGTCACTCAAGCTATAGGGTGGAGATGGACGTTTCGGCTTATTTTGATCTTGGTATTTGCTCCCAGAACAGCTTTTCTTCTCTCCACTAATGCTAATCCCGCTTCGTGGTAATAGTCAGGCTCGCACGCCATCGCCACTCTGCTGTTTATGCGCGAAACTAACGCGGCCGTATTGCTACGACGCAAGACAGCGCGTTTGATCAAGGAGACAGGTAATGACAAGCTCATCCCTGAAGCCGGCACGGGCGAGACGCCGAAACAGATATTCCTCAAAGCCATTGTGCGCCCGGCGAAAATGATCATTTTCTCCCCAATCGTGCTCCTCATCTCGCTGTACGCGGGCACATTGTTCGGCATTATATTCCTGCTTTTCTCCACCTTCCCCTCGGTCTTCGAAGAGACGTACGGTTTCAGCACCGGTGTTTCCGGTCTCGCTTACCTGGGCCTTGGGCTCGGCTTTGTGTGCGGGCTGGTCGTGTTCTCTGTTCTCAGCGACAAGCTGCTGGGTCAGAAGAAGGACGGCGTTCTCGCGCAGCCTGAAAAGCGACTGATTCTCATGAAGTGGATTGCCCCAACCGCTCCCCTCGGTTGCTTCTGTAAGTTTTTCAAAGAATCATCTTCCCTGCATGATTTTGCGCTTCTCAAGCTCCAGGTATGATATTCCATTGCTAATTTCGAGGACCACAGTGTACGGATGGACCGCACAGTACCATGTCCATTGGATCGTACCAATCATAGGCACTTTCTTCGTCGGGTTCGGCTCCCTCTTCGTCCTGATACCGGCCCAGGCATATCTAGTCGACTCATTCGGTGCAGAAGCGTCTGCTTCGGCCCTCGCAGCTAACCTGATCATCCGCGCACCTTTTGGGTCTCTCCTTGCTCTTGCGGCGCCTCCTCTTTATGCACAGCTTGGGCTTGGATGGGGTAACAGCGTCCTCGGATTCATCACTCTGGCTTTCGCACCCATGCCTTGGTTGTTCTATCATTATGGCGAGAGATTGAGGAATCGATTCCCTGTTGACTTTTAGACGATGCTGATATGCTATTGGCGAGGTTAGAGCGTGGTGAATAGATCAGTACATGATCCAGATATTCAATTTCTTTTTTAATGTATTATTAGCATAGTATTAGACCTCGAAAATTAATAGACTTCCCTCTCCTCTACTGGAACCCCAATTTTTTCTTAGCCATTTCAAACGGTGTCTTTAACGTCACCTCCACAAAATGTCTTCACTTCTGAGATGTTACTATAAATAGATGTCCGTCTCTAAAGAACTGCGGTGTGAGCCCATATAGATGTCAAATATGATGGCAACTACGCATTTAGGGACGGGAAGGTCAAAGCTCTCATCAAATGCTACAAGATTTGATACGGTGTTGTCGATGCAATCAAAGAAAAAGGGTCATAGTCACTTACATTATCCCCGGATTTAGTCGGGGGGTACTCTATCGCCGTAGCCTCAATCTAAACCCCTAACAATTTCTCCGAGCGCACCGACCGAGGCATGATTCGACATCCGAACCTATCGGGTACACCACTAAGTCCATCAGAAAACGTAACGGCGGGCTTAATCTCATTACCATGTTCGTCCGTCGGGCACCGGAGGTGCATCGTAGCAAGCAACGTCGAGATCATAATGTATACGCCTGACATGGCCAAATGTTCTCCTGGGCACCGTCTCCGTCCGAACCCAAACGGCCCGTCTGGGAGTGGCTCACCCCTGCCGCCTTCGGCAACAGGCTCGTATCTCTCAGGCCAGAACTCTTCGGGCGATGAATAATGCCGCTCGTCGCGCGACATAGCTCTCACGTTCGGATATACCACAGATCCCGCGGGTATGTGGTAGCCTTTGTACTCGTCGTCTGCCAGGGTCGCGTGTGGCACGCCTAGGGGTGACAGTGGTTGCCATCGGGTAGTCTCGTGGAGGACATTGGCGAGGTACTTCAATCGCGGCCTGTCCTCGAAGGTCGGTAGGCGAAGCAAGTCTCCGTTCTCATCCGTACCAATCACTCTTTCCATCTCGGTCCTAGCCTTAGCGCGGGCCTCGGGGTTCTTCAATAAGCCTAGGATGCAGACCATGATAGTAGACCAGGTGGTGTTGCCTCCGGCAATGGCGATAGCCCCCGCCATACCCTTGAGATCTTCGATACTGGCTTCGTTGGGCTTACCTGTGGCCTCGTTGGCGAGGTACTGCCCGAACTGGGCGTACATGAATGAAGGCCTCGGCTGTTCCCTGGCTCTGATTGAAGGCTCAACTGACTCCCACGGAGCGTCATGAAGGCGCTGTATGTACTTCTTGGTGCTTCGAGCGTGTACCAGGGGCCTGAACAGCTTGCTGATGCGAGCAACGCTGCTCGGTAAGTAGCGAAGCACGGGAAAGAAGTCGACAACATTGCCGGCTGGTACGCCGCCCTGCCCTGTTGCCTCTTCTACATCAAGAGTCATCTCAATATACGGATCATCTTTCTCCTGCACTTCGATACCGAAGCCGACCCTCAGCACGACAGCAGTAGAGAACTGGCGCAGGAGAATCTCCCAGCTGTCGGGATCGGTAATGATGGCCCTGGCAGCGCGGCGAGCCTCTTCGGTCTGGATTGACTGGTAGGCTTTGCACGCAGACTGCGTGAATGAGCTCTGAAGGATCTTTCTATGCAGAATGAATCGCCGAGACCAGCGGAGAAATGTCAATGTGATTCCCCATCCCATGACCTCAAACAATACGAACCGGGGTCGGTCGGCATAGTTGGCTCCCCGTTTATCTAGCAAGTCGTGGGCGGCCTCGATGCTATTCAGGACGATGATAGACCGCCCGAGTACATTGAAATATACTTCAACATGTCATAATCAGCAATCTAGAGCCGAGGCGGAATGCGCGAAGACTCTAGGGCGACACTCCATATGTTGCTTACGTATGTCCGTATTGTATTCTTCCGCCCACTGCGCGTATTGAAATCCGGGGTATATAGCGGGTATAACTCGGAGATGGCCAATCAGCGGTTCACCCGGCGGACCTGGTGGTAGTGGAAGACGACCTTTAGTTCCCCATATTCGGCGACACCCCAATACAAAAAAGAAGACGCTAACAGCGGCTATTATCACGATCATCGTTAATGGTCTTGAAAATAAAACGAAGGAAACGATTTTGCTATCAGACATAATTCTCCTATCGACATTGGTGTGAGAGCACGATGACGTGGCGCGATGTCATCTGCGCAATCCGTTCTAGTGTCTCAGAAGCTGACCGACCGTCTTGAGAATCTAACACGCCTTTGTGCATGCCATCAGACATCTGGCTCTTCAGATACCTAGAGATCCATCAAACACGCAAAGCAAATGGAAACTGCGAAATTGATATTACCGCCTATCTGACTCATTTGTCGCAGCTCCTTTAGCCCCAAGAATAAGAATGAATAACAACTTCTATAGAGGTTTCTGTTGTCCCCAAATACCCTGTGGAGGCCTATGGATTACTATTTGATAATGAGCCGATGTCGCAGTGTTTATGTCAACTTGTCAGTGGACAACATGATGCACTGTCTGGTGTTACGTGATGAGCAGCTGTGCGCTTGCAAGCACGCAATGAAAACCTTCACCAATCCGGCTACTGTCAGTTGCGGCCAGTGAGTATACTCACAACGAAGCTGGGTTGCCCAACGTCGCTCTCAATACCCTCCCCATTTTTTTGAATTCAGAACGGTGATTCGATGCGCGATATTATCACTCCTATATAACCACCAGTTCTAAGTTATAAAAGGAGGTCATGGGCATAACCCTATTTGCTTCATCCAGACAAGACCTTGGCATTTCCCAATCAATAGCTGATAATGATTCTATAGCTGTGTATCCCTATTCGAGTATGCAAACACCTGTAGGGAAGTTACGGTACCATGTATGAGCCGTAAAGCTTCTGTTTCTAGAATTAGTCTATTTTAAGGAACACAAATCGTATCTATACGGTATTGGTGTATCCTAGACAACTAAATCGGCCTCCATTTCAACTCGAGCCAGCGAATTGGCAGATACAAGATCGGCGATAGAACAAGAGCCACTTCGAATCCGATATCACCAGTAGTAGCCGCTAACGGGCCAGTGTACCAGACCTGCGAGGCACAAGGCACAACCAAACCGAAAGACAGGCCGGCAGCGAGAATCGCAGAGATGCCGGTAGGAAGCTTATTCGGCTGGTCCCAGTGTTCAGGTACATACGCTTCAATGCTTCCCTTGCGAAAGATGAAGTGCTCAGCAGCGACCACGGCGACGAAGGCCGCGGACCAGTAAGCGATGAGATAGATGAAGTTCTCGAGGCTCGCAAAGAAGGACCTGGCGGCGTACACGGAGACAGGGAGAGCAACGATGGTATAGACGATGGAGAAAACGAAGCGCGGGACGTGAGTGAAGAAGGGGACTAGGAGTTGGAAATTCAGCGTAATAGAGTACATGGACGCCGAAAGGTTGCCGATGACGGAGAGTGAGAGAAGTACGGCCACAAACTTGCCGAATCCCCCAGCTGGCTTGAGCATGGCTTCGAAGACGCCGCCGACAATGTACTTCGCGTACCCTTCGGCCCAGGCTGGATTATTAGCCGTAGCACCGCCAATAGCCGCTCCTAGTACCATGAGCGGAACGGTAGGAACGAACAGTCCGGCGTACGTATAGGCGAAGATGCGGGACGTGGAGACCGACGGGTCGCAGTAGACCGAGAAGTCAGACGCCAAGGCGGCCCACGGGATCAGGAATCCAGCGATGACGCCGCCATAGCTTATGATAACAGAGGGCGGTACCGGCGCCGCGTCGGTCTGATTGAAGAGCTGCTTGCCACCAACTCCAGTCGCAATGACAATAGCGACGAGGTTGAAAATCCACGAGTAGCGCTCGAATTGGTGCAGGAAGCGATATCCACCGAAAGAGACGAACAGCCCGATGATACCAATGATGATGATCCCCGCCGTGCTATCGATGTGGCCATCTGCGACTGCCGCAAGGGTTGAACCGCCCAGGACGCAGCTGATGATGCCGAAGCCCGCAAGGGTAGCTAGGTTCAGAAGAACAATGATGGAGATCGCGTAGTAGCCGAAAGTATACCGCGCATGAAGCATCTGACGCAATCCCGTTCTAGGACCAAAAGTAGAGAAGTAGGCCGGTGGAACGGTACATATGAGACTGAAGAAGAGGATGATGAGTGAGCAGTCTCGTAGGCTGAGACCGAAGCTGAATGTCCCGAGAACCCCCGTAACAACACTGGCGACACACCGAGATTCATCAGTATGAGAAAGTAAGACCTCTTTACATGAGAATGTGAGACCTACGGCAGGAGATTGGTGCTCACGGCGAACCAGACGAAGAAGACATTGATGAATCGCTTATCAACTCGCTCTTCCAGGGGCACTGGCGTGATGCCGCGCAGCTCAACACCCCAATTCGACAGCCTCGCAAACCATGGTGGAAGCTTCGATGCTTTAGATTCAGGGAGGACAGCTTCTTTAGGAGGTGTAGTTTCGCTCTCACATCCTTTCTCGTCTCTACGCCCATACATCCTGGCCACAATAACAAGAGGCAGTGGAATCTCGTAAAAGGTAAGAGCGCCTGCTGTCCCACATGCGCTGGAGAACGAGCTCAAGGTTCGGCCAGCCCTGCTAGTAAACTTTATGCGAAACGAGTGACCACTACCACGCCAAGGGGCTTAATCATAGCAGAAGCAGCCTCATAAACTACATGTTTAAGCTGGAAGCGATATCTTCGCAGTCTCAATGCTTGGGGGGTCCGCCCCCCCACTCCGCTCGAAAACTTTTGAGCTCCAGATATTCTAGTTGAATAAGACATTGACTGTGGCTGGTCTAAGGACTAGCTCTCCCTTGTGAGATAGACTAGTGGAGTAGAAAGGCTAATGGAAATACCGAGTGCAAGGCCAGGAACATACTCATGTCATCATGTTCTTACCAACGCTTATTCTTGATGGCGGCAGGTTATCGGTCAGGGGAAATATCATGTCTTCTGTCAAGGTAGCTTTCGTGTGTCTTAGATGAACGCCGATTGATTTATTTAAAAAGGCTGCCTCACTACCATGGAAGTTCCTTCCCGTTCCAGCTATAGAAAGACCCAGACGTCTCCGGTGTTAAGCCCTCAATAAGCCTGTACATCCCATTGCTCGACTCTTTGATGTCAACGGTTCCCCGAAATCCAGTCAGTCTGGTTTTGATGAAGCCTGCATCGATGGCCATGGTTGTCACCGGTAGTCCGGCGGTCTTGAAGTCGATAGCTAGCGTCTTTGTCTGTGCATTGACAGCTGCTTTTGCCATTCTATTGCCAACCGACTCGCCGTCGTGGTCAGGAGCTAGCTCATATTAGCCTCTTTTCCCTTCAAACTTCACTGAGTTGTGAGGGGACAGCCTATACCGCCTATGCTCGCCCTCCCTGAGGATATGTTAATGATTTTGCCGCCGTTCCCCGCCGACAGATGGCCGATGAAGTGTTTAGAGGCCAGAAAATAACCCTACAGGATGCGCGTGAGAAAGGATCACTTGATATCATGAGCAATTGATACGTAATTGCCGTACGTACCACTGGCATCACTTGGAACCGCTCCATGAGATCAGCTGGCTGGTGAGCGTCCCATTCCAATGGTCTGGGTTTAATTCCTGTACCATTCACGTGAGTACTTAGAGACCTGCACGATGCCAACGAATACGCCATGGAGCTTACCGGCACAGTTGACAAGCACGTCGAGTTTCGTGCCGCCGAGTGTCTTTGCCGCCGCCACAATAGTACCTTCTCTCTCATAGTCAATCTCGACAATCTCAGACTTCGTTGCTCTCAGCTGCCATTTTGTGAGCTGAAAATTACGCCTATCGCTTCCCGGGGCGTTTTTGAGAGACATTACCTCTGATGCCGATGGATCGTTCTCAAGCATGGTCTGTGGTCTGACCGACCCAATAGTACGCCATCCATTCGCCGCAAAGGTGCGAATGAGCTCGAGGCCAATGCCTCGATTCGCTCCTATTGATGGCCCAGTCTTCAGTTAGGGCTCTCGGATGCTCAATTGAGGTGATGCTTCTTACCTATCACAAGCACTGTTCTCATTTCGGCTGAACAACAGGCCGCTGGGTCCCGCGTCGAATGTCTTAAGGGGCAAACACTTTGAGCTATGAGTAGTGCGGTGCAGGTGCGCACAGAAAATAATGAGGTGTATGTCAGTCGAGAAGATTTGACCATGCTTCGAGACACGAGACGAAAGATGGCCGTTGGAGTTGCGCGTGGCTATTCCGGACTATGGCTTCATATATACCCTAGTATTATAGCACGTGAATGTGTTAAAGTACCAAACCACTCAGCGCGGTCTGGCGAATGAGGTTGCCCAAAGTGCTTAGAGTGCTATTTTGTACACTGTGTGCAGAGCAGCATAATGAATCCATCACATCTTCACAATCCTGTCTAACCCCACGGACTCAATAGGAAGGATGATATTGGTAGAACACACACGACTGTCTTAGATGACGCGGCTAGTCCGATCTGACAGGCTGCCAAATGAATACGTGTCAATATGAAAATGCGAGTGTTTATCCCTAGAGACGAGTGACATGTTCATTTGACACGCCACGGCTGGCCGACGAACTGCTTGCTGAGATATCAGTGAGCCAGGAGGTAGTCGTCGATTCCTATGAAGACCACAACAACATCTGCAAATTCGACAAGAGCATTGCCGCATTGATAACTAAAGCAACTCACAGAAGTGCAGATTCCGATTCTTGGTGTGAGACCTAGCTCAGTCCGTTCTATCTCAATACCGTCAACTGATCAGCTCTCCCTAACCATGTCGGAATCGGACGTATACGAGACAGTCGAGCCACCGGAGTACAATCCCGAAAGTTCAGGCATTCCCGATACCGAGCAAGAAACAATATGGCGACCCAAACTACCGCTCTTTTACTCTAATTCGCAACCAAGAAACCCGAATTTCTTCGGGAGAGAAGACATCTTAAGAAAATTAGATGGTGCGCTCTTCCCGGTACCTGAGAGTGATGCGCTAGCTAGCAGGGGCCTTCGAGCATTCTCGCTATGCGGCACGGCTGGTCTCGGGAAGACTCAGATCGCACTTGAGTATGCTCATTCCCGGCAATCCGAGTTTGATGTAATTCTGTGGCTTCCTGCAGACGAAGCAGTCAAACTTGATGACGCATTAGCGGAAATCGCCATCATTAGTGTACTATTGAGGGAATCTGAAGCTAAGGATCGCGTTGTGGCGAAGAATGCTGTGCTCGAGTGGCTATCCCGGCCATACAAATCTCCAACTAGTGCGGATGAACTCAGTCCTGACACAATGAACGGTGTCCGCTGGCTCATGATATTCGACAACCTCGATAGCCGCGGACTTCTTCGGGACTACCTCCCTATGAACGGGGAAGGCTCCGTCCTGATTACAAGCCGCGATCCTTTTGCGAAAAGCTACGTTATCTCTGACTCGGGCGTTGATCTATTGCCATTTGAGGCACAAGAGGCCAACATATTTTTACAGAAACTGACATACCAGAGCTCGACGGCTGAGGAGGCGGAAGGCTCATTTGCGCTTGCGAAACGACTGAATGGTTTCCCATTGGCCCTTGTTCATATGTCTGGTGCTATCAATGGTAAAGATCTCACTTTTCATGAGTGTCTAAAATCATATGAAACAGGCAGCCTAATACACAAAACGGAAGAGCTGGCACTTGTGCATGTTGGGCCGTATGAACGAACACTCTCAACGGCTTTCGCACTTGAGTACTTGAGCCGCCCGGCAAAGCGTCTGCTGGAAGTTATCTCCTTTCTTGACCCAGATGGGATCAAAGACGTGTTGCTGGAACCTTCATCGATATCTCACACAATCCGAGAGTATCCTAGTGAGGACAATTATCTCGACACACGATTCGAACTCACAAAGGCTTCTTTGGTAAAACGTGATAAACAGAGAACGCTGTATGTTCACCGAGTTGTCCAAGACGTCGTTAGAGATGGCTTGACAAAAGAAGTCTTTGAACAGCGCTTCATGAATGTGGTTTTGCTCATTTCGACTTTGTGGGAAGAGGACCGAGACTATCTGTTTGGGCATAGGATTGCGGACTGGCGCGAAGCTGCCATTGTCGTCGCTCACATTCTGAAACTCGTATCGCATTACGATCGACAAAAACCGAATTTGAGCAGCAAAGATCTACTCAACTTCGTGTCCCTTGTAAACCGAGCCAGCATGTAAGTCATTGTCCTCACCAAGATCCAAGATGCAGAAGTTTGGCTCACCCACTGCATAGATATCTAGAAGAGAGGAATGACTGGACTACATCTCTGGCCCTGGCGAAAACGTCCCTGGCCATTCTGTCGCAGCAACAAGATCCTTCTATGGGTTATCTTCATGCAGACGTACTTTTCCTTCTTGCCATCACCTACGATGCCCTAAGTGACGCTGAAAACGGGATGAAATACGCCAGACAGCACTTCAAACAACGGCTATTGGTTGAAGATGCTGCAGGGGAAAACGGGGATCTTTCCTTCCGCGCCATGGCCTATACGCAGCTCGCCTGTGCCTCAGTTACTAGTGGCGAGTTCGAGGAAGCTATTTTACACGCAAAAATGGGTCGCAGTTTGTTGGAACAAACAGAAGAGTACAAGAATGATACATATTGGCCTCACTGGGCCGATTGGTCTCATGCCTGGGCACTCATTGGGTTACGAAGGTACGACGAGGCTCTGCCCCTCGTCGTAACCACCCTCCAGTGGCGTGAACGGCACTACGGTGTGGATGATACAGAATCAATGAAGTATGAAGCACATGTCATTTTACGATAATTGCTGACAGATACTACCACCACACAGGACAGCGTACACCCTCCAGATATTGGGGGTACTCAAGGAACATCTTGGGGCTCCGGATGAGGCTGTAAAGCTCTTTGAAAGATCTCTATATCTCTTTCGGCGGACCATAGGCGACAGCTCATATCGAGCTAATCAAGTTCGCGTGAAATTGGGAGAGCACTATGCTAGGCTCAAAAGACCTAAGTCTGCAAAGTGAGTGAGATACCGGAGCTGGTTGCACTATCATGTTTAGCTGACGATAATCATCCTTAGCCTGATGTTTAACGAGGCGTTGAAGTACTTCACCGGAGACCCCTATTATGGTGCAGAGCGAGCACGAACACTCTTCAAAAAGTCCCAATTCTTGCGATCATTAGGAGAAGACGAGTCAGCTGACCAAACGTACGAGGAAGCCGAGGTGTTGTCCCATAAGCTACGGCGTCAACCGCAAAACCGGGGTAAAGTGCTCACAGCAGAGGATTTCGATTCAATTGTGGTGATCTCGTCAAGGTAAATAAGGAAACACTGACGTTCAGTCCGATGTAAATAAGGCTCGGCGCGACAACACCGTCGCGGCCGGCCGAGACTAAAATGTGAAGTCTAAAAGGAAATTGCCATACAGGCCGACAGGACACCTGGGTAGGCCACGCAGAGGTTAGTAAAGCCTGTAGGCTACGAAGTAAGAGGAGGGAAGCTGGGAGTTATGGGCTTGGATTTTTGTTTTCGCTTTCCATATAGTTTGACGGCCTTCAAAGTCTACTTCGTAGCCGTTTTAACAAAGCCGCATTCTGAGCGTGGCCTTGATCGAGTGTAACAACTGGGTCTCGTGGGTATATGTCGCGGCCCCGCCCGCGCAAGATAATGCTTTCGAATCGCTTGCCGGCCGTTGTTTGAGTGAACGGACGGCTAGGCTAGGCTATTCAATAGAACGGAGACCTAAGGGATAGGCTGCTAGAAAATTGAATTATGGATGAATCTCAGGTGTTTTCTTCCCATCATTATGGATATGAAAGATACGCGGAGTGAGAAGCTGAAGCTCAGTGGAGCGTTGAACATGTTGATTAGTGAACAGTACGTGGCTTCGGTCATCTCTACCGGATAAAATGGTAATCGCATCGGAGTTAATAAATAGGAGTTAGTGTTCAGCAGACGCTCGAGTAAGATTAGGTCGCGTTACCAACAGTCTCGACAAGTTTATAGAATTGGCGACTGAAGAATAAATCGAACATTTCGTTTCCTGAATCGGCACTATTGTTTTCGTCAGCAAAGACTACCACCCCATTACCTAAATATCACTGTCATGACCGATGGCGGTACCATGATGCTGTCTTGGGGATCTTAGTTCATTTTCTCCCAGCGTGAGAGGTATCAATATTTAGCGAAGCAAAATGCCAAGTAATCAAATCACCCTTACTACCTAGTTCGCTAGATAGCTGCTATCTTATATCCGAAAAACTTGGAGGTCGAACAGAGATGCTCAGCTAACAGCAGAGCTGGGGCACCAATAACACTTTAAATAACTACATACCTCTGTTTCCATGTAAATTCAGAGGAATGTTACGTCACATGCAACAGGAAATGAGCCGGCAACGAGCGCGCAAGACTAATCATAATTTTGTGGGTTTAGCTCGGCTTAATGACCTTCCTCCACCGGATCCCAACCGTACCAATTGGCCCACTTGCCACCGAATGATGCACAATCGGGCTGACCGAGGATCCGAGGCTGGATAGATCGAGCGTCTCGAGCACGGAACGAGTGTCACTGCGCTCTCGCAACGCCCGGTCGATCCTTAGACCGTCTCGCTGCTTCGATTTTAACTCGAATACCCATGATTTATGCTCACACTTCTAGTTATCCTGACTATAAAGTACGAGCAGAGAATGCGCTGGCATCTATTGTCTAAGCCAAATCACTACTTTCCACAGCTTCTCGTTCACGACACTAAACTGCAATCTTCACATACATTTACAGAGACGACACAATTTCTCGCCATGGATGAAGACTCGGGACCTAGCGCAATGGATACGCTATCACAGATCTTTCCACCGAAGCCCAACTTCACTGAAAAAGATCTTCCGGAGCTACATGGAAAGGTAGATATGATTTCCTTTATTGCCCTGTTCTTTTGAGTGTCTAACTAACAATGAATCAAGGTGTATCTTATCACGGGCGCAAACACTGGAGTGGGGAAGGAACTGGCCCAAATGTTATACTCGAAGCATGCCAAAGTCTACGTTGCTGCGCGGTCGGAAGCGAAAGCCGCTGCTGCAATAGAGGACATCAAAAAGGCAGAGCCAGCCTCTGGGGGCAAATTGTTCTTCATCAAGCTAGATTTAGCAGACCTGACCACAATCAAGGCTTCCGTGGAAGAGTTCCTGCGAAAGGAAAAGCAGCTGCACGTTTTATTCAACAACGCCGGCGTCATGAAACCAGACCCGGCCAACGCGAAGACTGCCCAAGGCTACGAGCTGCAGCTCGGCGTTAACAACATCGGCACCTTCATGTTTACCAAGCTTCTCACCCCGATCTTAGTGGCGACAGCGAAGACAGAAGCTCCTGGCGTCGTCCGAGTCGTCTGGGTTGGATCATCTGCTGGAGACATCGGCGCGCCGAAAGAAATCGTTCCCTTAGACAATCTCGATTATCATAAGGATCTAGGGTGGCTGCAGAAATACGCAATCAGTAAGGCTGGGAACTATCTGCACGGATCTGAATTTGCTCGACGTCATAAAGCCGATGGGATCGTCAGTGTTACGTTGAACCCGGGCAACCTCGACTCCGAACTTTGGCGGAACCAACCCTGGGTAATAGCCAAATTTCTGAAGTGGTTCGTCCTTCATCCGTCCATTAATGGAGCTTACACCGAGTTATTCGCCGGGTTGTCGCCTGAAGTTACGATGGAGAAGACGGGTGCGTGGATTGCGCCCTTCGGAAGATTCAGTAAGCAGTTTTTCATGTTCCTTGCATCTACTCGCAGAACGAATCCCTATATGATGGCTTCCTCCATGGCATTCTCAAGTACTCAAGAGCTGTGTTGGAGAGCCTGTTTTCTATCGACCGGACTCATCCGAACGAAATGGTGAACTAACCCGGCATCTTATAGTGCGAATCCGTAAGGATGTGAAGAACGCTGCGAAAACTAAGGCCGAGGGTGGCACTGGCCTTGCCGAGGAGTTTTGGGCTTGGACTGAAGAACAAATTCGACCGTTTCTCTGATTAGTATCGTAATTAGTAATGTGTGACCGAGATGAGTGCGATAGGAGTTTGGGTAGATTTGATCTTGAACTTGTACAAGACTGGGAATAGATGTACTTCACATGCAGTAATTAATAAACCCCGGCGTCCATGCTCTTGTTTAACGATTTTTTCATTTCTCTAATATGACGCTTAAATATCTGCTCTTACACGCCTGAATTATCATTGCCGACAAATCTGGGATGTTTAGCCATCTCCTGAATAGTTGATGGTGTATGGCGCTGGGGTTGGCAAAAGGGTAATGCCCTGGCCTTATTGACTTACAAAACCAGGTCTAATAGCAGCGATATAGAATAGTGTTAGTGAGCATGACCTTTATACTCTAACCCACTAACTATTACCCGTTAAGCATCTAGCAGCAATCTGTATTCAACCAGCAATTTATCTAAACCCTTCGTCTACATGATCTATCTAGTATTTCACCGCAGCCCCTATATCTCTCCTGTTTCAAACTGCTGGTATAGAACATTTCAACATGAAGGCTCCCTGCTCCGCAATAAAATATAAATTACCGAGAGTGTGCATAAACCCTTTCGTATACAGCTTCTCATCCACCCTAAGTTAGGCTTCAGAATGGGGATTATAGTATAGGTGAGGATATCCGATTACAAGGCCTATTATAGGCGAATTCACAAGCACGTCATAAATGGCTTAATTCAATATGCGAGATAGGCAATGGAATCTCATTGCTAATCTGTGTAGGCTCTCACAGTACTCATCGTGAAAAGTAGTTCATGGGTTTATCTTTACAAGCCCTTCTTCATCCTTCATCGCGTCCTCCTCTCCCCCCTCGGCGCCTTGTGTTTCCACTAATTTTGAGGAAACGGGCATGAGGAACAAAATTGTCTGAGTACCAGACTCGTCCCCTCGGTGAACGTCTTCCAGGTATTACTGTCGACGGCATCGAGAGTTTGGGTGCCATCATAGCGAGTCGTGAACAAAGTATTGACTGTCTCGTTGACTTTTTGCAAGCATTCCTGTGCACAGACGGTATCTGGGTGGCTATATTCCTCTCTGGCAGCCATTATGAAGTAGAAAGTCATTAGGCCTTCTTTTAGATCCCGGGATCCTTGTTCGTACTGCCAGATAATACCCGTAATTCGCTCGTCGTTGCTGAGTGTGTGGACAATGGCCTCATCGGAGTAGCTAAGAGCAAGTACGGGATCTCTGTAGTCCTGATCCCCAAAAACGTGACATAGGAGCTTAGTTATAATGCCCACTTTGTCGCTCATTTTTAGCTCTGAAGTAAAAGTTGGAAACAGATTGTGTGATGGGAGTAATGTGTGTGGCCGGGTCAACTGTGTAAAGTTGCTGGCAGATCGTCACGAGAGGTCGAGATGCAAGTTGAGAACTTCAGGAGATATCTTAAGAGATAGAGAAGTTTATGATATAGTCAGGCATCGACACGGATAGAACTATTTCTATATGCTATTCGAGTGTACAGTCACCGTCAACATCAGCATCAAAGACCAAAGCTAGGGACTATGGCATCTGAGTGAGATAAGGTATTTCCCTCCCTTGTTTAGTGGTTTCTTGAAATTGCTTCCCTTCCTCGTTTCAAGTTGTTTGCTTCATATATTGATTGCTTCAATGCTTGGGAAGCCAAGTGAGTGATCAAAACATGCCTAACCTGCTGACAACATATTTGGCCCCGTGAGCATGATTTTATATAGTGAACCAGGATACACAAAGCTACGGTCGCCCTAGTTGTATGACAAGGGAAGGCTGAGGGACGATTTTGGCAAGGTACAGGGAGGCGGGCGGCCTCTAGCGCTCACTAGAAGTTTGTAATTCACAAGCGCGTCATAAGTGGCACAGTTGTCAGGTGTATATGACCCAGAGAGAATGGAATAGCCCTACAGTCACGTAGCAGGTAGGTAAAGGGGTTAGTATCTATGAAGGTGTATTGGTCAAATGGCCCCTAGCCCTTTCAACTGGTAGTTGGGAGGGATAGCCTGTACATATAGACGATGTCTGATAGGCACACACTAGCGTGTCACCCATATACCTGACAACAGTTCATTAAGCAAGCTCAGCAACGGAATCTCATTGAGATCTGTGTAGCTATCCCAGTCCCGATCACGGAAAGCAGCGAATGAGTTGATTTTCAGCAGCCGATGGTCATGTCTTGTCGCTGTTGTCCTCCTCCTTATCCTCATCCTTGCACTTCTCACACCTCCATCCTTACTCTGTGAACTATGTCTAGTGCAAACGGTCCACTACCGTAGTAAACTCGCAGAGTGCCCTCCTAACCTTGCTCACGAAGCCTAACCAGGCACTATTGTTGGCGATAGAGACGGTCGTATCGCCGTCGGGGCCAGTCGTAAAAAAGCACACGACGGATTGGGTGAGCTTTCTTGTGCATCTATGCGCGGCAAGCTCGAGTTGTTGGTACTCTTCCGGCTGTAAGTTGCATTCTTGTACGAATTGCAGGAGATTGTAATACTTTATTAGTTTCCTCAGTGTTTTCTGGGATCCGTGTGTGTTGACTCTTATAATATTCTGAACTCGCTCCTCTTCTAGGGCTCTGTTGACAATAGTCCACTCTACGTCCTCAAGGCTAGGCACGACGCCGTCGTTTGAGGAACCTCTGAGGTCCATATAGAACCCCACTAGGCACCAAGTTATAATTCCCAGCTTGTTAGTCATGATAGCTAAGGACTGGGATAAAGGGATCCTAATAGATACGGTTGTGAAAATGATGTGGACGGTTAGGTCAACTGTAATATAGCGTTGCTGATGGGTGGTTACCGGGGGTCGATGGTGCGGGTGGAAAACTTTGGGAAATATTGAAGTGATGGTATAGCCAATTATATAGATAATCCCTATATTTTTTGCTTTTTTTTCCCTTCCGTACGTGTGGAGAGTTAGATATTCTAAGCCCGGCCGTAGCATTTCAAGAAGATTAGATAGTTCCTTGCCTTGTCTCAGGGCTTCTTGGAAAATCGCCTCCCTTCCTCATTTCAACTTGTTTACTTGCGAAGCCAAATAAGTGATCAAGACATGCCTAACCAAGTCCGTATAAAGTGATGTTGCCGACAGCCTGTTTCGCCCCGTAAACGTGGTTTTATATAGTGAACCAAAACACACAAAGCTACAGCCGCCCAAGATTTTGTTAAAGCAAAACGAGGCGCGCGGCGTCTAGCGTTTACTGGAAGTTTGTTGCTTGAAACGTAAGGGAGTGGGTTAATCTTGCGGCCGAGAACCCGAGCAAGGGAATCGGAATGACTGGTCGTGAATGTCTGTCAAAATAAGTTGGGCCTATAGCTAAATAGATAGGGCGTGTAGTCTAGCCACCAGCTAGCTGAGGCGGCTCACGTGGGGAGATGAAAAGGGAGTGTGTAATTTCATTAGCATAGTGGCCTCGTTTAATCAGCCTTGTTGTCAGCAAAGAATCTTCCGTGAGTTAAGGTTCGCATACAATCGGTATCCTGGGCCCTTGGTCCTAGACACAGTTTGGCAGAAGCTCATATGAATAGGGGATCGGGAGCGGATCACGTCGCATTAGTGTGTGCGTGGTAGTCAAGGACAGAGTAAAATCAACAACGAGTGGAGTGACAAGTGTAATTATTTTTTCGGATTGGAACATGACTACGATGCTGCCCACTAGCTACAGTTGTTTGGTTCATGTGATACATCCTCGAATCCATTCGTACCAGTGCGCTCTTCTCGCGGCAGACCGGCATGCACCTTAGTAAATATAGAACTAGCTTCCTTAGCAAGCTGCGGCTCAGTCTCTACAGCGACTAAAGCAAGTCGTTTCTTCTTCCTCAGGTTACTCTGATGTTTCTTCGAGTGTATATGTTTGAACCACTGGTCTTCGGTCGCAAGACTCTTGTCGCAATCCTCACATTTCCGGACCTTGAAGACGGCTTGAGTTGGCGCGCTTTCCTTTTCAAACGTGGCGAACATTGTCCGCGCCGTGTCCGATATATCTGCTGGCTGTGGCCGTTCCTCGCCTGCGAGATACCGCCGGCACAGATCTGACGCTGGAAGCAGCACGTTGTCCGAAAATTTGTCGGCCTCCGTGCTGTCTAGTAGATACAGCCAGTCCATCGCATCGTGTTCTTTGAACGACTTCAAAGTCTTCTGACGGATCCAGCGCAGCTGGTACCGCGCATACTGTCTCGTGGCGATATTGATTCCTTCTAAACCGGCCTTCTTCTTCTTCTCGAGCATCTCCGGAGATTTCATATCGAGTTCGCCATTGAGAAAGGCTTCCATCTGCTTGAAGCCGATTGACTGCCATATCCCGTGGGTGCGATCGATAACCTCTCCCCGCTCGGTGCATTCACGGAGACGACGATGCAGGGTCCTGACTTCGTCCATGAGGCCATTTTGAACCATCTTATCCACCCGCTTGTTAAGCCGCTCTCTTAACGTATCGGTCTCTGAGTATGTCCAGAATACCAATGTCTCCCAGGGCCCCCTCGCCTCACTACTTGTTAGCTGAGCTTTCTGCTGTTCGGCATAGATATCCGACGTTCGTTTGCCCGTCGTGAGATATATCTCTAATGATCTTTTGATCTTCCGCCGATCGTCTGGATGCCAGCGCTCAGCCATTGCAGGGTCAACCTCACGAAGCTTGTCTAGGATAACATGAGTAGGCTCGTCGAGGATGGGAAAGTGAGATAAGCTTTCCTCCTGAGAACGAAATCGAATTTCTTCGGGCTCGATTTCTTTTGAGTCGATGAGACTGCCTTCAAAAAGCAAGGCGTGCACGTAGTAGTGAGTGCCCCCAACTACGATAGGCAGCTTACCCCTACTACGGATCTCCTTTATGAGTCTATGAGCCTCTCGCACGAAAAGTCCGTTGGTCCAGGTCGGCTCGAGAGGGTCGATGCGCGAGAGCAGATGGTGCGGAATGCCGCGTTGTTCCTCGGCCGTGATCTGGTTCGTAATCACAGGCAGGCCTTTATACATCTGCATCGCATCTGCATTGATGATCTCGCCGTTGTATGCGAGGGCCAGGTCCACGGCAAGCTGGAATTCAGTCAAAATCGAAGCCGCTCTTGTTGTATACGTCTGCTGTGACCTACGTCGGATTTGCCGGTGCCTGTGGTGCCGATAATGGCGACCAGAGGCTCTTGTGGTTGTCTTAGCGACGCCATGATATGCGAAGACCTGCAAAGAGATCGCCCCGCGACGTGCTTTAGAGGGGACATATATATCTTAAGCAGTGACCATGCTTTTGTTAGTTGGGAAGACCCGGAACGCTACCGAAGTGTCTTATTATTTCTCTATTTATTTTTCCATTTGTTTCTCTTTTTCTTCCCTTTTTTCTTTTCAAAGTTACGACCTTAGTTTTCAGGTAAATGCGTTGAAAAAAAAAACCTTATGACTTACCTACTGGAGGAACCCAGGGTGAATTAGAGGGCACGAGCCACAAGTGGCTGAGCAATCTACCTCGAGTAGGTACCTGGGTACTTAATACGAGCGGGCACTGGCTTTCTTTGGTACCTTAGGTAGTTGTCAGCTCATAGCCCAAGACCATGTCCTAAATCACAACCCTTCAGTTAGGTTCTTGGACGGCTGAATGGATTGATAAACTCACAGTGGCCAAAGGTAAAACGCTCGTCAGAAATAATACCGAAAGCTGTGCAAGATAGCCGTAAGACTCAAACCACTTAAAGCCTCTTCGGCATGTCAGGTCTTACCTACAACGCAATAGGCGCGATGTAGAATTGCGGCAAAGCAAAGTCTTTATTACTTATTATTAGCTCATACTCGCGAAGAGCGCCAATCAAGGCTGATCTATGACTCTATGTCTAGTCTAGGTGGTAGTTTTCAATATGCCTGGGCAAAGAAATTCCCCGCACCAATTGGAGAAGTGCAGAGCCTCAATTAGCCAGAACCTCGGGTTATCTAACCCATTATTTCTCCAACGTCAACCGTATCCTTACTTTATCGCACCATGACCCCATGAGATCTACTCGACACGAGCTCGCTTGCCGTTGCCAACGGGCAGGCCATTAGTTCCATTAGTTCCATTGGTGCCATTTGTCTCGCCGTTCTGGGCGGCGAAGTACTCGAGACTACCTTTGGGATCTGCCTTCATGGTCTTGGCGCCATTCTGCCAGCCGGCCGGGCAGACCTCGCCATGCTCATCAGTAAACTGGAAAGCCTGGACGAGACGAAGAGTCTCCTGCACATCACGGCCGACCGAAAGATCGTTGACTGTAATCTGACGCAGCACACCCTTGGGGTCGATGATGAAGAGACCACGTAGCGCAACACCTTCATCCTCGAGGAGCACGCCGTAGCTGCGCGAGATCTTGTGCGACTTGTCCGATACAAGGGGCAGTTGCAGGTCAGAACCCAGACCACCTTGCTTGCGGGGGCGCTCGGTCCAAGCGAGATGAGAGAAGTGCGAGTCCGTCGAGATGCCAAGAACAGTGGTGTTGATCTCCTTGAAGCGAGGAAGGGCGTCGTTATACTGGATGATCTCTGTCGGGCACACGAAGGTGAAGTCGAGAGGGTAGAAGAGAAGGACGACCCTGGGAGAGCAGAGGCATTAGCATTCACAAGTCCGTTTACTTCGGCGCGAGAATCGAGCGAAGCAGGCAAAAGACTAAGTTCAAGCATGGTTGAGAAATGAGGACGCTTGTTACGTACCATTGGCCACGAAGCTGAGAGAGGGAGATGTCCTTGAATTCTCCGCCGGGGAAGACGGTGGTGGCCGTGAAGTCCGGAGCCGGACGAGTGACGAATGCAGATGCCATGGTCGATTGCGAAAAGAAAGATTAGTGTCGTTGGTAAAGTTGTCTAGAGTATTAAAATATTCTAGCTTTGGGAGATTATGTGAAAGGAAAAAGGAGCGGGCGGATGGACAGGCAGACAGACAAGCGAAGAAATGGGTTTAAGATTTTGTTTGACGAGAAGGCAAGTTTGGGAAAATTTCAAGAACTCGTAAGACATGCGAGTATGTACGTACCTATCCTTTTTGCTTGCTCTTTCCAAGACTTACCTGTGCCTACCATGCGTCTGACCGAACATCGCACCATATGCACGGTATGCCTGATAAGACGCTACCCACTGTATACCTAGTACTGTACTTGACATAGTACCAAAAGTTTAATTTTTTGGCGGCAGTCTAGCAGGATGATAGCGCTGTACAGTAAGTAATCTGGAAAGGCCTTGTAAGTTGTTTTATTGGGGCCCACAGTACCTGACTCTATGATCTTCATGGATCTCGTTATCGCGCGACTGCTCAAGGTAATTAAATCATTTTACGCGTCAGGATAGATTACCTAACGTAAGACTCAGCGTGCTAATTTAGCCTCCTTTTTCTTTTTCCTTTTTCTTCTAAGTTAAGCTATGCCAAGACATGTTTCAATGCAGCTTCGCATACGAGACATGACATGATATCTGTACTCTAGAAATCTAGCATCCAGATATTAAGGTACTGTCGGACATCACAACACTGTCCAAGTCGAAATAGTATCCAATTAGTGAATTGTCGTATACCTTACACCGAGCAAAACATGCAATTGGTAAAGCACTTCAGACTCTGTTCTTGAGATAAAGCTGTACCATTCTTACGTACAACTATCTCATGCACAATTTTAATAAATACATATTGGATCGTCCTCATATTCTTTCAGGTAAGAACTCCGGGCCGGAGTATCCGCCGGCGCCGATGCAGTTTCCAAGCTCCGCCGTTTTCCGTGAACACCCTCATAACTTTTAATTGACCCTTGGTATTACACGCGGCCGAAAGCCATTGTATTACTGTTCTAGCACAAACGTGGTGCTGAAGACATGCAGAAGTTATGTTAGACCCGACTACAAGCTTTTAGCCCATTATCATGCCTTTCATGCCGGCAAGGTCGCCTTCTTTGGCTGCCATTTCAAAGTAACCATAGATAATTCTACTTTTGTTAGCATAATATCCTGTTAGGTTGCCTTACTGGTGGACGACTTACGTGACGGCGAGGAGCGTACCGGTACCCGAGCCGAGAGCACCCATCAAGTCACTTGCAACCGAGAGCGCACCAATGCAGGCACCACCGAAAGCGGCAGCCGTGGGAATGATGCGCTTGAGCTCCTTGTACATGCTCTGGTCACGGTGACCGGCCATAACCAAACCTTGATCCTTCAATTGCTTGGCGACGTCACGAGGGCTGGAACCAGATACCTCAATCCACGTCTTAGAGAAGATGGCACAGGCAGTGAGCATATAGGCAATGTAGACGATCGTGTGGATGGGGTCGAGGAGGGCATCGCGGAAGTTCAGCGGGGGCGACATATAGTAGACGAGACCCGAGATGGCAGAAAGTTGAGCAGATCCTTCCTTAGCTTCCCATACACCAAACATGCGGACAAGGAGGTTGTCGGAGAACCGAGAGTACAGCATTTGGCTAATAAGGAAGATGTTGGACGAAAGAGCGGACTGTAACATGATGGGCATGTTGGACGTGTAAAAGAGACGGACGGGGTACGAGCCACGCGCACCTCGTTGGCGCGATGACTTGACGGGGATCTCGACGCGGAAGCCCTGGAGGTAGATGACTGCGGCAAAGACAACCAAAGTTGCCAGCAGGTTCATGATGTTGGGCAGGTTCTGGCGGTAGAAAGCCTCTTGGAGAGCGCGCTGCTTGTTGGGCCAGGTCATCAGGAGATGAAATAAGGCGATGACAGCCCCCTCGAATTCGGGCCCGCGACCAGTGTTGATCGAAGTCGGAGAGAAAGCCTTCCACATGATCGACTCGCAAATATTGGTCGCGATACTACAGAGACGAATTAGAGTCGTCCGAGAACACCGTTGGTGTAGTGGATTATCACTTACAACAGGGAGATACCACTCCCGAGTCCATAGCCCTTCTGCAATAACTCATCAAGAAGAATGACGATCATGCCAGCAGTAACGAGCTGTAAAATCAACAAGAACACAATTCCAGCCCCAAGATCAGAGGGTGGGCCATAGAGTCCAGTGAAGACGTAAACTGTAGCAGTACCAGCTGACAGGATAAATGCGAAAAGCTTTTGCGCGGTTTGGTACAGTTCGCGGTCGGACTTCAGATCCAGGTTCACATCGATCATATGGGTACCAGCTAGCAATTGGAAGATCATTCCACTCGAGAGAATCGGGGTTATTCCGAGTTCCATCAGTGTTCCACGGTTCGAGGCCATCATCATGCGCAGCCAGTAGAAGGGATCGGAGGTGTCAGAGGACACAATGCCGTACAGAGGCATCCTTCACGTCTCACTTGTCAGTGCCGTGAACTAGAAAGGAATAAAATTGCACGTACTGGCTCATGACGAGGAAGGTCAACAACGTAAGACCTGTCCATACCAACTTTTGGTTGAAGGGAACCTTAGTCTCAGGCTGCTGAACCTCGGGCAAGAAGGCCACAAAGGGCTTCACCAAGTCGAGGAATCGCACTGCGCAGTATTCGTTAGCAAGAAAGCCAACTGGCGATGATGATGGAGACAGCGCATCGGAGGATGTCCTCGTCGCGAGCGACTTAGGGGCCGAGTGCGACGGGGGCACACGGGGGATTGGAAGGCTTACAACTGCTCATGATGGGCAATGCAATGGGATAATTGGACAACAGAAAGAGAAAGGAAAGAAGCCGTAGAGAGCAGCGACGGATGCCCTCAGTTGTTCGTCGAGGCCGTCGCAAGTGATGGATGAAGGAGAGGAAGAAGAAATGGCGATCGAGACGGGATCTGGCATCAAATGCCCCAGGTCTCCCCAAATTGAAAGATGTGTCCCCAATCCAGGGGTGGAGCTGAGAGAGCTATGGCACGTGATCAGAGCTTTAGATCTCAGTGCACTTACCCAAAAGCCTTAGTTGTTAACTGTGGCTGAACTGCTCTATTTGTCCAAGATAATTGTGGCTTGCCTCCACTTACTTGAAGAGCGACCTAAACTCGCTCTGTGAAATTAGCATCGCAGCCTATATATAAATTAATGCATTACCCTTAACAAAATGAATGATCTGACGTATTTCGAATATCATGTCGTGTCCAAATCTTCGCAATCAGAGGCAAATGATCGTACTAACTCATGCCACGACATAAATATTTAAAGAGCGACTTATGTTGACAGCACTGCGGCAATTGTACACGATTGCCCAATTTCTCCATCACGTATGACTTAGCGACAGTAAAGCCAAATGAGACAGTGATGCAATCCGAATAGACAATCCGATACAACTAAGAGTCCTCAGGCGCCCAGATTTAAGTAACAGGGATATTACAGAACCGAGCTGCAGAAATACAGTACCTAGATATCATCCTCTCGTCAAAAGCAGAACATTATCAAGTTGACCGAAGATGCCTGGTCGTCTGCGCTTTCTGGTATCCGCCGACTTTTGTAAATGGTAACAACAAGGCAGGCCGCAACAGCCTGTTGCCGACGCTCGGAATCAACAGTGTTAAAATCCATAGGAGAGTCATACCATAGAGATATCTCTCTTGGTCAAAGAGCAACAGGGAATGAGATATATCAATATCTATTTCCTGATAGACCGGGAACATCACAATACTTGTTTTTAAATCGAAGGTATACATATTTTGAAATACAACAATACATATGAAGGGAGTCGCAGTCTTCCCACAATGACGATTGTAATGATAGTACCTCTATCTGGCAGTCGCTATATCTGATTATAGCGCGAAACTTAGCCAATCTGATGAATCGATTGAGCAATCCTTGTACGCTGCATAGTGCTCACCTAACCCTTCGGCAAGGACAGCTCGAAGGAATATTGGCACCTATCCGACCGACATCAGGCATGTCTGTGCAGTTCAACGGGTTGAATAATGTTTGTTGAAGAGTTAAGATTAGCATGTATACTGATACGCTAGTTGACTGCACTCGTTATCGTCCTTGTGGGTTTATATAACCTCAGATGTATAGAAGACGTGAGACCAGTATCATAAGGTCCTCACTTCATATCTAAACAATCGTATTCGAAGAGTCCACCATGAGTCACTGCATATTGTCAGCAATATCTTCAGGAGCTTCGATGTACCTATAGGAGAAAGCTGTTCTAATCTAGACTATAGGTCATTAGTTATAAGGAATGCTACAGCCCCTGCGAAGTGACTGAGCAGCGTTATTAGCCATCTATCTTGTAAACTAGTATTGTATCTCACCTCAGACAAAATTTCTATCTCTCTCTCCGCCACTGTCTCTAATGAGCCATTCGAATAAATGTCTATTTCGGTGTAAGTAATCATATACTATAGGGAAAAGAGAGCAACAGGGGAATGCTAATAGTCCTCTATTAATGTATTCTATTGTAATCTCACATAACAGGCCGATCCAATTATTATAGTGGTAGCATGTAGATCAGAAATAGCGTAAGTGTCAGATGTTACCTATCTAACAGAACTTTTTTTTATAGAATTACTGTATGGTAATAGAAAGGTCCGAGACGTTGTCGTGAAGTCCGATCATGTGAGCTTAAGAGACTTGCCTACACTTGTGCTAGTGGCTTCAGATGCTGGCTTTAGCATACTGCACCGAGTCTTACCTGTCTCATAATGACAGGTGCGGCCGCTTGACCTCGAATTTTGATTGATCAGAATATCTGAATAAAGGGCATCTGTCACTTTCTAGCGGCTCATATGCACGAAAGCGGGCACCGAGTCCTGCATACAAGTGCATCCGAGAGCGGAACTGTGATCAACGTCCATGGCCAACCAAGTACGTGCGGTTTCGCAAACATCCTCTGCCAACGATCGTTGCCGGCGTTTACTTGTACGTGCTGGGTCATCTGCTGCTCTCATCAAGCGAATTCGTTTAGACTTCCCCATGGGAGTGCGATCTCTGGTTGGAGTCTGCAGACGCAGGGGAGATAGAGGGAGGAACCAGCCCCAACTGTAGTCCAGCGCTAGTAATATTTCAATCTGTTCTACTCCGCCCCTAACATGCGCTCCGAAATGCCGGCTGCAGCTTTGCAAGCCGTGCATACGCTTCCGTGTATATCTAGGGATAGTATGTACGGGGTGCAGTATGCTTGATAAGGGCCCTGATCGATGATTTGCTGCTATTATATGGCTAGATAGACGAATGCGAGAAATATGTATGGGCGTGACTCATACCGGTGTTGATGTTGAGTAAAATATTCAAGAAGTACTAGTGATGAGTATGAGCATCTAGTCTCTGTTATAGAGATAGTGTAGGAAGACAGCGTTGCCTTAGCAGCCGCAGTGGCCGAGTGTACCGATGCTGCATCTGGAAGGTGGGTGCGGCGGAGGTTCGAGAAGCAGTCAGCTGGATGGTGTACATATTCTAGGCGCATACAACTCTGACAGCAATCTGTAGGATACGTTATGTTCACCGCTAATTGTCGTACAACGAACGTGCGTACTGGGTAAGATGTTATATCTTCGCTGAAGTGAATGTACGGCTGTTGTATCATCGGTATCTGAAACACTTGGTCGGCTGACTCAACCAAAACCTCCCGCACTGCTCCCGCCTGTACTCCGTAGAGGTCCACTGATTCAAGACAAAGCTAGCGAAATGACGTTATTCGGTTAGTATTACACCTACGCTAACACTTTTTTAATCTTCGATGACGGGGCGGCAAAAGCCACCAAGCGCACATACGTGCTACCTATTTATTAGTGCTTGCTTTGATCGTTAAGCGTTAGCAAAATAGTAAGATAGTAAGAGAAGTAATTAATAGCGTTCTTTGAACTTCAATACTCGATCGGAATCTCTTAGACCATGTTGATCAGATACCTGGGTACGGTACGTCGAGCCGGGATAGCTATCACTTGTGGGTCCTGCAGTGCAGCGACGGTGAGTCTTTAGCGTGCCTAAGTAAGCGAGCTGACAGGGGGTAGGAGCTGTGGGGTCGAGATCAATCATTACCTTTAAATACGGATGAATACCAATTTGACTTCAACTCATCGATATCATACTATACCTTCTATATAATAAGAATCAATTGATACCGATGCTTGGCCCATTGGTTGAACTAGTAGGTGATTTCAACATGCGCGACGCGACGTCGTGTTACCAAGTGTATGCTGGCTTACGCTACCTAAATAGGTAGAAGTAGTAAGTAGGTACCTGGTAGAGACAGGACAATGGGCTGGTTCATTTCAAGCTCTGTTCAGGTTAGGTAAAACCCCACATGGCTTGCAGAAACTGTTAGCGGGGCTGTCTTACGTAGGTATAGTGGGCGGGTATACTGCAGCGCACTACTGTACCTGGTATCCTTCTTAGCATCCTGGAACGGAAGGCATAGGTAAGCATTGAAATAAGTGAAGAGACGAGACATCCTTTTGTCGGCCGAGCCTCTCTTTTCTACCACTGTCCACTCCCTACCTAGACGGTCGCATATCACAGGCGTGTCTTGCCCTGCTTCGCACAGCTCGCCAGCAGCGCAATCTCACATATGTACGCCGCTGTGTATGCTATTCAATATCAATTGTCTGCTATCTCGCCATTTCCCACCACGAGCCGGCCGTCGAGCCGATATAATCAATCAATAACGTGCTGGCATCGGGTGGGGTTCGCTGGAATTTGGAGTTGAGGCCCCGCGAGGAGGAGAGGTAAAAGCCGTCGGGCTGCTCGATAAGGACGCCGATCCCGATCTGGCTGTGGCTTGAACAACCATGAGCTTTGCCTCGTGTTCGTGGCCGGTATGGCAGGTCGATGACTTTACGACGTGCTTCCAGTCCGAGTGAGTATCTCTCCGCCTCTTCGTCAGTCTTGCAGAGACCTCTCGCTGACGTCTACGATTTACCTGTGTAACAGTTACCTCCAAATTCTCCTCCCTCTAATTGTAATATGCGTCTCCTTCTTTATTCTCATCGCTCAGATAATACACCGCAAAGCCAAGTTAAAGCGGCCCCATGGATACGATCGGCTTGTCGAGCCACAAGGCCATACAGAGATCCCGCCTGACGAGGATGCCGTGCTGAGCGCCGACGACGATGAGGGTCTCTCTATTCATGCCAATGGCGGCGGCCGTCTCGCGCTCGTCAAAACGACGACCCGGGGCTCCATCGTGCAGGCCGACAATCCACCAGCCCAACGCTTGGTTGTTGTCGTCGAGGCAGTTTCGATCTGCGGCCTGGTAGCTATCAATACCATTGCTCTTATTACTGAAACATATGCTGGGCGTGGTCGTATTGCCGCTGTCGTCGGCTTGTTGACCTGGGCTTATGTCCTTGTGCTTGTCACTCTGCGCCTATTTCTTGGGAATACGGCCTGGCGTCTCCCTCACCTATGGGGTCATACCACGACTATCTATGGTCTCCAGTGGCTCTTTACCATCATCCTCTTCCGGTCTGTTCTCATACATGCGAATTCCCGGATGACCCAAGTCCTCATCGTAGTCGACTTCACTCTAACCACCTTACTATTCACCCTTGGCTTAACTACTAGGAAGGGTAATAAGACGATACTGATAGAGTGGGAAGATAATATCGAGCCATCCCGAGAGCCGTTGGCTTCTGTCTTTTCTCTGATAACTTTTTCCTGGATTGATCCTATTCTTTGGCAAGGCTACAAAGAGCCCTTGGAAATGGAAAAGGTCTGGAACCTGATCCCGCGCGATAAGGCTGCTACCGTTCTCGCCCACTACCGCCAGGCGAAAAAGACAACTTCCCTGGCTCTTCATTTGGCCAAGTACTTCAAAGGCATGTTGATCGCACAGTGTCTTTATGCTATCTTTTCTGGGTTTCTTGCTTTCGCACCGACTCTTTTACTTAGAGCTATCCTCCAGTACGTTGAAACGCCACATATGGCACCAAGGAACGTTCTTTGGCTCTTGGTAATCTTGCTTCCTGTGACCGATATTCTCCGATCTATTGCCGATAATCAGGCTCTGTGGATAGGCAGAAAGATCTGCATTCGCATTCGGGCTATTATTATAGGAGAAATATATGCTAAAGCCCTTAGGCGCAAAGCAGCAAGTGGTGCGCATACGGTTCTGGGCGAGACTAACAAAGACGATACGGAGGACACGAAACTTCAGAAACTGAAGAAAATTATTGGCGTCAGAAAGAAGAAAAAGAAGGATGATAAGCGGGAGAACGATGGCGCCACCAAAGACGCGAACAAGGGCAATGACGAACAAGCTAATCTAGGCACAATCATCAATTTGATGTCAGTTGACAGCTTCAAAATATCCGAGTGCACATCATATCTGCATTTCCTACTCGCTTCTGCACCGACAATGCTTTTCGTGTCGATTGCGCTTTTGTGGCAGGTTATGGGGCTCAGTGCCATTCCGGGCCTCATTGTAATGGCTCTACTGCTCCCTGTCAATATTTTTCTGGCAAAGGGTTTCAATTACACTCAAAAGAAGATCATGGCTGCTACTGACAAGCGGATCCACACTACCAACGAAATCCTGCAGAATATTCGGATCATCAAATATTTCGCCTGGGAAGATCGATTTGGTGCGATCGTTGATGAAAAACGGAGAGCAGAACTCAGGGCATTACGGAATCGGTATATCGTTTGGGCCGGAGCTGTTGCTATTTGGAACACAGTCCCAATACTGATTACCTTCTTCTCGTTCTTGATGTACACAAAGATTGAACGGAAACCTCTCTATCCCTCCATTGCTTTTACCGCCATTTCGCTCTTTCTTCTCCTGAGAATCCCCTTAGATCAGTTAGGGGATATGCTTGCTCACGTTCAGGAAGCAAAGGTGTCCGTTGATCGTGTAGAGGAGTTTTTGATGGAAGATGAGACTGAGAAATATCGGCAGCTCGGCCAAGACAACGTGGATCAAGACGGACGCAAGCTGATTGGTTTTCGTGATGCCACTTTCATATGGGGTAATAAAGATGCTGTTAATGCCGATGGGTCTGTGGCTTTCCGCCTCCTAGATTTGGACATCGACTTCAGAATTGGGAAGCTTAACGTCATCTGCGGCCCCACAGGCTCAGGAAAGACATCCACGCTGATGGCACTTCTCGGGGAGATGACACTAACGAAGGGAAATGTTTATCTCCCGGGTGGTCGCAGTCGAGAGGACGTCCGTCCGGATCCTGCTACTGGACTGGCTGATACTTGCGCTTATGTTGCTCAGACTGCCTGGTTAGTCAATGCTAATATTAAGGAGAACATATTGTTTTCATCGGCGTATGATGAAAAAAGGTATAAAGACGTGCTAGTGGCTTGTGCACTCGAACGAGATTTGCAGATATTGGATAACGGCGACGAGACACTGGTCGGAGAAAATGGTATAACCCTGTCTGGCGGCCAAAAGCAGCGCATATCCCTAGCCCGTGCCGTCTACTCGAACTCGCAACATCTCCTTTTGGATGATTGTCTCAGCGCCGTCGACTCTCACACCGCCAAGTGGATTTTCAGCAATTGCATTAATGGGCCCTTGATGAAGGGCAGGACCTGCATTCTCGTTACGCACAATACGACGCTTTGTGTTCCAATGTCTGATTACGTGGTACTGCTGGACAACGGTCGAGTGGCTGCGCAGGGCCCTTCTCTCGAAGTCATCGAATCGGGAAGATTCGGAGACGAAATGCGAAATAAATCCCGGCCAGGATCCCAGCAGGCTTCGCGTATCCCGTCTCGGGCTCCTTCCAGCGTTGGTGAGGAGAGCGGAGATACGTTGATCAACGAGGCTGACGAAAATCCTAATGGAAAAGCTTCACCGAAAAAGCCTCTACAGAAACCGGATGCTATGCTGGAAGACAAAGCTACTGGTGCAGTGAAGTGGTCTGTCATGAAGCTCTATCTTAGTGCCATGGGCCGCTGGTGGTTCTGGGCAATTGCCCTTGTTGTATTCACCACGCAACAACTCAGCGGAGTTGCTTCAAACATCTGGATCAAAGAATGGGCGAATCAATATGTATCAGGAATCGAGGAAGTGTCTCGAATTCAGTTCAGTGTTGTGTCGCAGAACTCCGCGAGTGCCTCTGTCTCTCCTTCTTATTTCGCCTCCATCGCGCAATATGCAAAGAGCACCACGATCAGCATGTTCGGGCCGTCTCCTGACTACTCAATGTTGGATGTGCCAGAAGTCAATGTCGATTATTACCTCATCATCCTTGCTCTTATAGGCATCTTTGGGGCGCTCTTGGCTCTCATGCGAGACTTATGGCTATTTTATGGGTCTCTTACTGCGTCGTGGAAAATTCACAATCGATTGATGACCGCAGTCGCCAGGGCAAAGTTCAAATTCTTCGACGTGACACCTCTCGGGCAACTGATGAATCGTTTTAGCAAGGATCTCGAAGCCGTCGATCAAGAAGTGGCGGGTGTTGCGATCGGTGTCATGACATGTGCTATGGGCATTGTCATCACTGTCGTGCTAATCGCAGCTATTACCCCAGGCTTCCTGGTCGCTGCTGTTTTCATCACTGCGCTGTTTGTATTCGTGGCGATGTTTTATCTTCGAGCTTCCCGCGATCTAAAACGGCTCGAGTCGGTTAATCGAAGCCCCCTCTTTCAGCAGTTCGGTGAAACTCTGTCGGGCGTGACAACTATCCGCGCTTACGGCGATGAACGGCGCTTCATTCGCGATAATCTTGGCAGGATCAATAAACAAGCACGTCCCTTCATCTTCTTGTGGGGTGCTAATAGATGGCTCTCGTTCCGGACGGATGTTCTCGGTGACCTCGTCGCTTTCTTTGCCGGCGTCTTCGTTATTATCAGCCTCGGAAAAATCGATCCTGGCTCGGCCGGTCTATCCTTGAGCTATGCTATTGGGTTCTCCGAGAATATACTGTGGTTAATTCGATTGTATGCTATGAATGAGCAGAACATGAATTCAGTGGAACGAGTCAAAGAGTATCTCGACGTTGAACAGGAACCACCTGCAATCAACGAGAAAAACCGCCCCCCTAGCAATTGGCCCGCTCATGGAAGTGTCGAATTCATCGGATACTCGACGAGGTACCGAAAGGAGTTGGATCCAGTTCTGAAAGATGTCACTTTTAAGATTCAACCTCGAGAAAAGGTTGGTATTGTAGGAAGAACCGGTGCTGGGAAAAGCTCCCTCACACTGGCAATCTTTCGTGCACTTGAAGCGGAAACTGGCAAGATATTGATTGATGATGTCGATATCGGATTGATCGGCCTCAAAGATCTCAGGCAAGCAATCACTATTGTGCCTCAAGATCCCACGTTATTTACGGGCTCCATTCGTACCAATCTGGACCCGTTCAACTTGTACACTGACGACGAAGTGTTTTCGGCCCTTAGAAAAGTACATCTAATTGGCACATCTGAGAGCCTCCCTACATCTGCAGCAGAGGCAACATTCCCCGAAGTACCTGTGACTGCTGCTAATGTCGGCGACCAAATAGCCACGGGGGCTTCCACGCCGAACGTCACTAACAAAAATATCTTCCTTGATCTCTCGTCGCCTGTCGCAGAGTCTGGCTCGAATCTGTCTCAAGGCCAGCGGCAGCTCCTCTGCCTCGCGCGTGCCATGCTCAAAGCGCCAAAGGTACTTGTCATGGACGAGGCTACAGCATCAATTGACTACAACACCGACTCGAAAATTCAAGAGACCATTCGGGAACTGGACACGACCATTATAACCATAGCTCACCGCCTTGCCACCATTGTGGATTATGACAAGGTATTGGTCCTGGACCATGGGGCCGTTGTCGAGTACGCTCACCCCCATGAGCTTCTGAAGAAGAAGACGGGCACTTTTAGGAGTATGTGCGAAATGAGCGGTGATTTAGATAGCCTACAAAAGGCTGCAAAGAAGGCATGGGAAGACAAACAACTCGTAGACGTTGAGTAGAAGGACATCGGAACTTTTCTGTTCGATGTAGCAGAATGTTGACTTGGTGTGCTGCATATTATTGGTTTCTATTACCACTTGGCGTTGAGGTCATATAACCTTTTCTGTTGCTTGGTTCTCTCTTGGCATTAGTCTTGTAAAACAGCGATGTCAGTTCGGTGTCAACCATGCATACAACAATAGATAACAAAGAAGCGCTAAATTCTTTATCCATGATGCTCTACTTGAATTACCAGTGGGATATTATGTATAATTATGAGCGAAGTATTGATTCTATTTACATATTTATATACTGATATATATGTACACAGTAGCCTGCAACGCCGTATAGAGCGCTGGGCCTCTACTACCTAAAAATACAGTATCGGATCATGGTGGCCACAGCTGATGCGAGCTGATCTGACAACCTATCTTTCTATCTTACACGATAGCACGCCATACCTTTCAAAAGTCGATAGGCACGCGAACGACAGCCGCAGATGCACCACCACCACCGCCATCGCCACCAGCGTTATTAGACACCACGGGCACGAAGATGGCCAGCATCCGCCGCCTCTCGAAGTCCCACTCCGAGTCCGCGTACCTGTACCGCGCCTCGGGCGGCACGAAGCCGTCGCTGGCCCGACGGCCTTTATCCTCGAGGGAGGCCAGCGCGTGTAGTGCGAGAAGCATGCCTGGGTTCGTCCATAGGGCTTGTCGTCGCGTCATGAGCCCGAATACGCGCAGGGCGCGCTGGCGTGTTGTGCGCGCGCGGCACTTGCTTACTGTGAAGGTGATGATGTGGAAGAGGTCTGTGTCGAGGGTGAAGCGGAGGTGGCCCTGGCGGTGCGTGTGGGTATGCGTGTTTGTACTTGTGTTGGTACTGGTACTGGTGTTGGTATTGGCGTTGGTGTTGGTGGGTTGGGAGGGGAGCAGACGCTCGTACGTGCTTACGATGTCGGCGAAGATGGGCTCGTAGGCATCGTAGGCTAGTTCCGAGGGGTCGAGGAAGCAATTCAAGAAAATGATGGCCGTCTGCGCGTACACCTTCGTCGTGCACAGGACCGCCGACCCCGGATCGCCCGTGCACAGGTCCTCGAGGATGGGCAGCCAGTAGCGCAGCTGGATCAGGTAGTGCGTGCGTTGTGCGAGGACCGACGGGAGCGCGGCGCGTTTTTCTTCTGCGGGGAGGGAGGAGATGAGGCTCTGTACGTCTACCATGAATTGTCCGAAGTCGCTCGAGAAGGCGTTCCAGAAGACTTGTTTTGTTCGCAGCGAGGCGTCCGGCGAGGGGAGCTCGAAGTGGCGCGCGCTGCTCGCGTGCGTTAGTGATCCGCGTTTCGCGGAGGCGGACCCGAAGTATGGGCATAGACCCCAGGTCACGCGCATGCGGTCGAACGCGAGCTGGATCTCGCGCAGCTCGCCGTCGGCGACGATCATGGCGGGCTGCTGCTTGTCGTTGGATGTCTGTTGCGTCTGCTGCTGCGGCGAGAGCGCGCCGTCGAGGAGCGAGACGCCGTGGCGGAGGATCCGGTCCGCCTCGCCCACGTTGCCTTGCACGAGCTCGAAAACGGCGTAGAAAAAGGTCGCTGTTAGACTCGGGCGCGCCGTCGCGCTGGTTATGCCCTCGGCCGCGAGGGTCTGCCTGCAGAGACTGATGGATGCTGTGTAGTGCCGTAATGCGGCTTTGCCGTGGGCGCTGTGGTTGGAGAGGGGTGTGACTGGTGGTAGGGAGTCTATGTCACATTCTTCTCCCCCTTCTCCTCCTTCTCTCTCTTCTTCCGACCCTGGCGTTGTTGTCGTTGTTATTTGTGATATCCCCCCTTCTTCCGCCCTCGGGCTTTCTCTTACCAGGGACGGACGATTCCTACTGGATACCTTCCGCGCGTACGCATCGTGCTGCTGCTGCTCGATATCCATGAGCATGGCCGCGGCCCCGAGCGCCGCGTGCTGCACCGTCTGGTCGGTAAGCACCTCCCGCAAGATCTTGTGCCGCCAGTACTCGGCGCCGCACCACAGTCCCAGGTCCGCGATGACCTGGGACTTGAAGCGCTCGAAGTACAGCGCGTCGGCGACGTCCAGATACGACGGCGTCAGAGATGCGCGCACGAGGTTGACAGAAACCCCTGGCTTGGGCCGGAGGGGCGTGTGCGTCACCACCGTCGACCTACTATCGGCGGAGTGGTGCCTCGAGCGGCTACCGCCGTCACTGTCGGCGGTATCGGCTCCCTTCCGCCGCGGCGGCGGCGCCTCGTAGCCCGCGCATCTGTGGCCTGACTTCACGCAGCGCGTGCACGCCGGCTTCGCCTCGTCGCATTTCACCTTGCGCCGCTTGCAGGTGAGACAGCCTGTGCGAGCCTTTGCGTGGGTGGCGCGGCGCTTGACGGGGGGTGTGGTGCGGTCTAGTAGGTCCCAGTATATGCCTGGGGCAATTGGCATGCTCCCCGTTTTTATTGCTTTTGAATGCTGTGTGTAAGTATATACGTAAATATATATGTATGTGTGCGAGTGTGTAAGTAGATTGAGTATTAGGTGTGACAATTGCTGTTGGCCTGTTAATTAGTTACCTTAGTGGTTGGATGGTTGCGAGGGCGTATTAGTTGCCGTTTCTTTCCCGTCTAGCTCGGTTTCGATTGGTAGAGGGTATACGAGTCGTGTAGAAAGGAGTATAGGTCGAGGCGAACCTAGTTCTATTATGTCTTTTTCTAGAACTCGTACCGCGGTTCTTTCCAACTTCTATTTCCCCATCTTTGACACATACTAATTGCATGGTAAGTGTATTAAGATTCACATTTGCCCTGAGTTCACATTTAGTCCGTCATACCCGTGAGGTATAAGCCGCCAAAACCCAGGTCTAAGCGGCGGTCTAATTGTCATCGAGCTCTAGTCAAGTCTGCCTGCCTTCACTTACACTGCGGTACAAGCCGCGGGTGTTAGGTGGGCCAATTAACACGAAGAAGGAGGTTCTGACTTAAATGTGCATTTCGAATTCCTATTGTCCAATGACAACGTCCCGAGGCCAGGTTACGTGAGAATCATCCCGGTCGCTGACAAAGGTTGAAAGAGAGTTTTATGCTCTGCTTGCTAGATGAGTCAGTGTCGAACACCCTTGTGCTAAAGCACGGCCGATGAGTCGGGAGCCTACCTTATGGGCTATATACTTACACATTCACCACACCGGAGGCTTGGCGCTAT
Organism: Xylaria sp. FL0064; assembly: GCA_022593225.1. NCBI lineage: Eukaryota > Fungi > Ascomycota > Sordariomycetes > Xylariales > Xylariaceae > Xylaria > Xylaria sp. FL0064. The sequence goes on along the minus strand of JAJKLE010000004.1, from coordinate 1,068,815 downwards.
GTAGTGACACCATCACAGATACTCTGTGGACGTGCAAAGAATAGTACTACCCCAGGGCTGCCTGCTTGAATGAGAGACTATGTTGTTTGAATTGGCAGTTTATCTTGTTTTTATGTTGTTTACTTGAGTACTCTAGATTATCAGCGGTGTTTGCTTGGGGCCGGATCTTCCCGTGTATCGTGTATTGCCGAATCATCAGACATGGGCATAACCTTGCAGACCGACTACAGTGCAGTGCATGTCATGTCAAGGCTCTTTATACCCTTGAAAGTTCGAGTGCAGCAGGTCGACCGCTTGTCCTCATTGGTACTGACGCATCAATGTCTTCGACATACGCGCTGGATAAGATGTCCTGCACACACTTCTGACAAGCTCTTTTTGCCGAAGTCCTGGATAGCATGCGGTCACGCGGTGTCAGCTTCCAAGCGGTCTGCGGTTCGGAAAAGGGGCTTATGCATCATAGGCAGAGGGTGTATGTGTGGAACGGGAAATACATGCTTGGGGAGATGATGAAAGTGCCGCGGCCGATACGTACCGAAGATACCTAGTCAAGCAGGATGGTTGAGCAAGTATTTGTTGAAGTGTTGTGTGTTGCTATTATTGTTGAATATTACATTTACAGCGCGTTATTATACACGCAGGGACTAATTTGATAACACATACTGCCCCCGCTATGCCTTATAGCCTTTCCAAACACCTCTATTCCCTATCCCAAGTCTACCGATAACAATCTGCGTCCTTCTGGCTTGCATTGTCACTGCCCGAAACAGTCAGAAAGCTCTCCCCTTCTATTCCCGAGGCCCCTCTAGTGCCGCTCCTTAGGGTGAAACAAGACGTGGAGGCGATTGCGGAGATCTTCGACAACAAACAACATGGGTTGGACGACTACGTAGTCAACCGCGGTCCATGTCGACAGCGACTCGACGATACCGAGTATCCTGCCCGTAGGCTTACCCTCGGCACCGGTTTCATGAACCAAGCTTCCGATATCCGAGCCAGCCAGACCGACAGCAGTCGAGCCAGCGTGGTTCAATGGTATCCGAAGATGATAATCTTGGTGTTCGCCGTTGGCCGTGTAGCTCGTAGGCATATAGATCGTCTCTTGGTATCGCTCAATAGCGACGGAAGGCATCCTCCCTTCTTTCTTAGACGCACACCATTTCTTGTGAGCCCTCTGGATTTCTTCGATGCTCGTTACTTCAGAAGACAAGTCGCGCAGTGACATTGGGGGTCGTTGCTTGAAGCTCGCAGTCAACATGCGTCGGTTGAAGGCCTCTTGGGACTCGTTCTTTTGTTTGTGAATGTGAACTAGCTCGATAGCCTCTTGAAAGCCTATGGGGTCATACCCGTCGGGTAACTTGACCTTCATTCCGACGGGCACGCACTTCCCGAGGCGCATGGGACGATATCTCTGTGTGTCGTCGGCCCCATGGCCCCGCGGAGGGTTCATGTCGGCCGTTAGATAGAAGTACTCCCAGTTATTGGTGGTGGGAGCCCGGTGTCTTATGATGAGCGAGCTTGTTGAAATCGTCTCGGGCATGCAACATCCCTTGTCACTGTGCATGTGAAGAAAGGTAGGGCATGCCAGGGGCTCAGTCGAGTAGACGACTCGCGGGTGATGCAGGCGCACCCCCTTGACGTCGCATCTGATATCGCACTCTTTCTCGATGGCCTGCATCTCGGACGTTCAGGGGCAGGTATATAGTCTAGCTGATGTGGGAGATCGAAGGCTGAAGACACATCCTGACCAGAGTTTGCGGAAGAAGCGAGCGTGTGTATATATATGTAAGGCCGGATCACATACACACGCGGCTGCTCGTGAGGGCGCCCAACTGACATTGATCACATTTTCCCTGTTTCACTGCCTTCACTCTCCCTTTGTCATATTTACCTGTTGCCTTATGCGCCGCCAGGTGGCAGCGCGTAGCCTCGCAGGCCGTAAACAAAGAAGACCTTGCGCCCCCATGCGCGCCAACTTTTGGCTGTTGGGTGTCATGATGGACAGAACGATGTAGTACAGGTTGGACGTGATGTGTGCGATTTGAATTTGAATGGATGGGAGTCTATGAGAGCGATGGCATGCCTCCCCTAGCTTCGATTTAAGAAGTGCTATTTTTAGTAAGTCATTCGTCCCTTCGGCGGCTCGACTGGACGACTGAGCCGCAACGTGTTCCCCACAGCTTGCCATCGTTCATGGGACCAGGCAAAACAGACAGAGTCAAGTGCTTGCTTGTCGCATGCGTAACACATGCACATCGTATCCCTGATTTGATATAAACACCCAATCAATGCAGGGAGACATTGCGTTGTACTACAGGACGTGTCGCCAGCATTACTACCCACCGAGTAGTAGAAGCAAGATGCAACGCCGTATCTGTTCCGCGTACGCATGTCTGTATGCATTGGTAAGACGTCATCGCTGCTGCGCCGATATGATACCGCTAGTTACTCAGCTAGCCAGGGATGTAAAAAGGGATGTTACTTGTTAGGTATGTTATGTCAGAGGGGGGGTTTGCTAAGGTTGCCCACTATACCTTCTATACCTTGGGTATAGTACCTAAGTATATTGCACCATCGATAGCCGCCCACCTGGACCGTGCTAGTGGTGGATGATTGATAGGTAGCCCATGTGAGTGATTGGTCATTTTACAGAGCTGTGTAACCTCCTAAGATATCTTAGGTATACGCATATACCTACAGGTAACTGGTAAATAGGTGGATAGTAGGTAATGGAACCGTAAGCAACCTGTACTACCTAGCTCGGTAGTTGTATCCGAACATGTCGTAATGATTCGGGATCAAATACATGGAAGCTTTATTTGCCGCGCCTTTCTTTACGTAGCATTTTCGCGCGGGATCGGGTAAGTACAGGTAATAGGTGCCTGCTACGTGTACTCAACCTGTGCAGGTAAATAAATATAGGGTGCAGGTGGTCAGCAGTAACTTGGACTACGGTAGGTCACGGTATTTCAGCCACCAAAATGGCCACTGTCATACGCCATATTTGTGGGTGCTTCGTAGCTGCTTCCTCATACCCAGGTTGTTTGCGCAATCTTCCTTCCACTATTGATTAGCTGTGTCGTGCTTGATCCCTTTTTAATAGCCTCCATTCTTTCGAACTCTGTATCGTCCTTCTCTGTTAACTGTAGGTCGGCGGTCCTCGTACACTACATAGACTTCCATCCAACGCCAATCCCCTTATTCGCCGCTTATATTTAGTCGGTTATATTAGCGCGCGCTTTACAAACCCAGCAGTCAGACTTGCCCTGGTATCCAACAATGAACGAAATTCAAAAATTGCTGTCGGTCATAACGACCAACTTGCTGTGGAGGCACTTGTGCATCCACCAACGGCATATCAGTAGCAAAGCAGTGCCCAGGATGTGCCGTAGCCATTTGGGTAGATGCGCACAGGTTGCTACTTCTGTGGACTGATCAATGGCAAACCCCTCTTGCATCAACACTTACGGGAGTCTCGATGATGATGATGATGATGATTTTTAGGTACCTACCTAGGTACCTGCCTATATGTAACACTCAGTACGTGCTGGCTACCAGGTAGAATTCTACGGATATACTAGCCGCGGGCAACATCTACGGACGTGAAGCAGGCTCGGAGCATGCAGTACGCTGACAAGCAGCCTGTAGGCGACGTCTACTCTGGCATGTCGGCCGTAGAAGATAGGTCTTTCTACTCAACCAACTATAGAGCCACGGAACTCGCCAATGATGACGAGTTGAGCTTCTTTCGGTTCACGACCGGGTCTAGAGTAGGGGATCGGGTACGTGTTATTGTCGGCGGCTATACTCCGTACATTCTACGACAACAAAAGGACCGCGTGTTTGAGTTCGTCGGAGAATGTTATCTGGGGGAAGTTGGGTCGCACCTACCAAATCTTTTGAACAGTGATGCAGCGGAGTCTATTTGCATTGCGTGAAATTGTCTTTCTTGACGGTTGACCCGCTATGTGCCAGAAAGGAAAGTATTCCTTCTCTATCAACATCGATAGTGGCCAGATAGAGCAATAGAAAACATTGTTCACATTGCGATAAGATTAGGACTGATATTCCAACTTCATCCATTGTTTACCTCTATTGAATCGTTGAGCCGAAAATTAGAAGGCATCGCCCGATGGATAGGCAGCCAACGAGAAGAACTATGCGAGAATTCTCCAAGGCTTGACTAAGAAAGGGGGAAAAGAAACAGAATCTTCTATTGTTACTTTCACGGTGTATGATGTCTGCATTCCCATAACGTCTCTCCTTTTAGGTCTTAACTATTTCCTCCCAGCCTAGTCCTCTTCGCTCTCCCTTTCCTAAACTCCCTCCTTTAGGCGAGTGTAAACATCCCACGGCTGCTTGTATGAAGCTACGTGTCTAATTGAGCCTGTCATACCAATGTGTGCCTATCGGGCTAGACCCCCGAGCAGAATGAACGCCATGTGCTTGTTGAACCGGCGTTTCTCTAAGGTAGGGCATAACACTGATATGACACGGCGCGATCGTCGAAGGGGCCCAGGGAGGCCATACCTGGCGGGCCGGGCGGGATGTTCAGGCTGCTTCCTGGCAATGTGCCGTTGCAATCCATGTTACTGGCGCGATGGTGTATTAGTGTTATGAGGATGAAAGAATTGGGTTGGGGAGGCGGGTGGTCAAGAGGTAGAGAGGCGAAAGGAGACTTGGGGGAAGGAGCGAAAAAGAGAGAGAGTGTGTGTGTCTCTCTCTGTGTGTCTCTCTGTGTGTATGTGTGAAATGTTAGATCGTAACCTACTCAAATAAAGTGCAGTTCCACTTCGAGTACGAGCGGGCAGAGGATACGCCCTGAGGATTGCCGACACGGAGATCATATGGAAGGGGATCTATCGCCACAGATGGGGTTTAATCAATCATCAGTTCGATATGCATACATACGCTACCCTGGAACTTATACTAGGCTCGGTTCTCAGGGGAAATAACAGAAGTTAGAGGAAAAGAAACGGGCAACGCGGGAGAACGGGAAATCAAGAAATATTAGAGAGTTGAATGTAAAAGACACAGTATGCAAAAGGATAGATGGAAAGGATAGATGGCAGGCATACAGCAAGGCGGCCCTCCGTATCCGCCCACAGTAGTCAGGTTCGCCAGCCTCTCGCAGGCACAGCCGGCGCAGTCGTGGTTGAAGTCCGGGTTTGAACACAGATACAGGTCCATCGCGTCCTCGTTCTCTTGTCTGCGATGATGAGGGTGGAAGATGGCCGCGGCAGCCGGGCCCGGAACTGGGATGTTGAGAGCGAATCCAGCAGCGGTCGCTGCTCCGGCGAGCCCGGCTAGGATGTAGAGTTTCGGGTTCATGGTTGTTATCTAAAATTTGCCTGGGTAGGTAGGTAGGTAGTTAAAGTACGTGAGTAGTTTGGAAGAGCGATGGGATGTACCCAAGATATGTGGGGGTAGGGAATAGGGGAGGGAATAGGGGCTGGCTTTTTGAATGAGCGGAGGATGAGATTAGGAGTGGTAAGAGCACAGAGGTGAATATTTATTTGTTTTCTTGATTTTGATGTGGAGATGAGAAGAAGGGGGAGAAAGAGCGAGGAAATCGTTTTCACTACCACTTGGGCATGCCAGACGGTCGTTTATCTCCTCCTTGTGAGCGGAATTTTCCATATCTACCTTCCAGACTCCCGTCTTACGATCGGACGTTGCTTCGATCATACATATATATGCTGTGACTAAGTCATGCGTACTAGATATAGTACGAGTGTTCGACGGGACGGTGTCTACTGGCCGCAATTCTATCTTCAATTGGGTGTGTGAGCCCCTTTCACCTAGCATATGAGACGTCTCTGTGGTTCGACATTCCCGGGGCAATTACTTACATAAATAATTGGAAGGGGTGATATATATCGACGTACCTTCCAATTCAATTCTGTTCTTGGCGAACGAATTGTAAGAGATATTGAATAATATACTGCTCTTATTTCTTTGGCCATTAGAATTCTCGAGGGCTTTGATATTTCATTGAGCAGCACTCTGACATAGATAGATCGACGTTCGTGATGCAGAATACTTATCTTAGATGAGTTGCCATGGATTAAGTCATCTAAGTGTGGAACATTAGCTGGTGTAACTCTTGGTTAGAAACAATGTGACACGTGAAATCTCGAGACGACATAGTGGGATCATTTTAGCTGGCCATGAATATTATTATTGAGCGAGTGTCCACTAGTGTGACAATGTAATGAATGGCGAGTTAACGAGTGCTATCGAAAGTAAGTCTTATGACGCAATGCGCTATGGCCTAATCGATTTGATATCCAGTTCTGACATTCCTTGCTGATTTCCTGTACTACTCAGTCGTAGTAGTGAGACGAAAAAGGAGAGACGACAGGCATGTAGTCGAATAATGAATGTTTGGAACGACTGTCCTACATATCCTCCCCAACTCGAATACTATTCCCACCAGCCCAGTCTTCTCGCTCGTAGAACCGGAAAACTAGCTCATAATCGTCGAAGTCGTGGAGAATTCGGTCAATGCGTCGGTAACCTGGGATCTTCTCCAGACGCTTGTTGCGGGCCAGGCCTGTAGGCATATCATCATTGTCATACCCACGATTGGCCTTGGCTTCAAAAAGAGTGACACTGAAACGACCGGGTTTGAAAATGCCCACAACGTGCTCGACAATCTCGGATGTCTCACGTCCGTTCTGACCGCCAGGAACATTTGTCTCAAATGAGGCGAATGAACAAATTGGCTCTGGTGTCACATGTACAGTGAAGTAGTGAGCCGACTTTGCAGTGTGGTCATCGTCTTGCTTGTGGGGAGCCGGTATGATGCCGTTTGCCGAAAAGCCACAAGGCGAGAAGAGGTAGGCATCAACCCGTGCATCCGGGTACTTGGAAGTGGGGTACACCTCTGAAAGGCCACAGGCGTCTGAGACAACCGTCCCCAAGGCGTGACCTTCGGTTGTCAAGCCTTCCACATCGACCTGCTCCGATACTGGGGTATAAGAGCTGTGGAGATCAGAGTCGCTGCAATTGTCAAAGACATCAAGGGCATCGTCGGGAGCGCTCTCTACGGTGCTGTTCGTTCTGATAGTGATAGTACTATCCGATAAATCCCCAAGGCTCTCCATAGCCGCCTTGCGGGCCTCCTGAGCCTGCGAATAGAGTCTGTTGCTCGCGACCGCACTCGCGTGCTCCAGATAAAACTGCTTCGCATTCTCAGGGTCCAGATCCGTCATCAAAATCTCAAGAGTTTCGTCGTTGGTCTCCAGTTTGCCTTTGAACATGGAAGCTATGTTCGTGGGTATTTTGGAAGACTTGAGTTTGCCGCCTGCTAGAATTTTATTCTCGTCCGGAGTGCGAGGAGGAGTAATAATGGTGTCGGGCGACGTGATATACAGGTACCAGTGGTCACCATTCATTTTGCCAACCATATAGGCACTGCCACCCTCGAAAGTGTCGTCCAGATACTTGACTTCCTCTTTCCAGCTTCGGTGAGGCCCGGACTGTTTATCAGGGAAGAGAAAATTCTTTCTGGAATAGAAGACACGGTAAGGCGAAGCAGCAGCATGGATATCATCCACGGACTTGGCATTGTGGAAGGGAAAGCCTGCATGCTCGGCCGCAATGTGTAGAAGCCTACGAAGGCCCAAGAGCAAGGTGGTAGTCCCGCACGTCTTCAAAATCAGCTTATGGGGGAAAACGAACATGCTGGACTCGGACAAGAGGTAGGCATCCATATGCTCGGCTTCAAGGACGGAAAGAATCTTGCAGTTGACCATATCAAGCATGCCAACCCAGGTCTCGCTCGAAACCGCCTTCAAGCCATCGGGCTTGACACCGGGGGGTAAGGAGTTTGGATTCGGGGCGAACCAAACCTCAAGCAGCTTTTCCGGGCCTGTGGCAGAAACCGACGCGTTAGCAAGGAATCTAGTTGTTGATTCAAGACGGGGCGAGAGTGTACCTTCAAAGGCGTTACTAGAATCTAGATCTGCAGCAACATCGTGATTGATCGTCAAATGTGGTGTGCCCTCAGATGGCGAGAACGTGTAGTTGGTAGGGATGTCGAAGTTCACCATCTCCGTGGAGCCTGCTCTGCGGGCAAGGGGACAGCTGGAGATTCTAGTGACTTTGGCGCGTAGGCGTCAAATTGTATGTAGGCTTGCAGGAAAAATGCTGCTTGGAGCTACTGCGGAGCACTGACTGCCACCCAAACGAACCTTGCGGCGTTCGTTTGAGAGAGTAGGCCCACAGGGGGTGGGTGAGCGACGAGTGCTGGCGGAAGCCAGCTACAATGATCGATATATAAGTCAAACGTCTCGCAGAGGGGACGTTAGGGAGGTCGGCCGCGGAGGGGGAGGAAGAAGTCCTTTGGCAAAGGAATGGTGATCAGCCAGGTGGCCTCGTTCTGTCAGAAGCCGATACCTATGGGGGAGTATCGGACCTAGCAGACGAGGGTATCTGCAATATGGTCTACGGGAGAAAGGGCGTCGAGTAACGCGGCGGCGAGTAGCGAGTACGATGCGTCTAACTTAGGTAGAGTTAAGATGAGTGTTATCTGGGCCTGTTGTGGACGAAATGACGCGGTTAGCTGGATGCTGTGACGACGGAGGTGGCTTGGCAAGGCGAAGGACAGGCGCAAAGAAGGAAGAAAAAGAGAGTTCGTACTTTGCGGGCTTGGAGAGGAAACGCAGTAGCTCGACGGGGTTCATGGAAAACCACACGTGCTTCTGAGATATTTAACTTTTCTGCCGTTACAAATAACTGACAGCCATGCGCCGATTGTGTTCAAGGGCGAAATCGAGTATGTCTGCTACGCAATAGCATTGACGTCTGGGGAAACCCCGGTTGTTGTACAACGAATGGCACGGTGAATTGCTGTGTTCTGTGTTGTGTGACTATAAAACGCCACGAGGCCGTACCGATGCGGGAGGGAGTTGGTGAATGGAAGAATGATCTAGAGAGAAAAGCACTCGTAAAGGTAAAGAAAGTCGTGTGCAAAGTCTTAGTATTGTGGGAACTTATGGTTTTTAGTCTGCAAAAAGTAAGACACTTAGAGCCAATGGTGGATCCTATTGGTGTTTTTGTTGTGCTAAGAGCTTGAACGTGGTTGGGTGGAGGCAAGTAAAGTAGCGGCGAGAGACCGATGCGGCGATGCGCGTGCACATGTGCAGAAGAAAAAAAATTGAAAAATCGAAGAGGTGAGGTCACCGTACAAGGGCTATCCCGAGGTCGCTACTGAAAGCTAGTTGTTGGTAGAGCGAGGAGGGTGGAACAGTGGAGCGCTCCATCAATCAGGTAACCAACCTTAAAGCGTCGGGTCAGATTTTAATAACTTTGCCTCCATTTTATTACCCAGGTTAAGTAGGTAAGAACTTAGGTAATCCCCGGCGGTGGATCTACTTAGTACATGCTGCCTGGGTAGCGTGTATAATGAGACAAGCTTCTCTTCGAGGGCCCTTTGTCCATTATTGAGTCACTTTTCAAAGGAATTGTTGTCGAAAACCAATCGAAGCCGAGGTGGATATACCATTGAAATCCCCGTCTACGAGACAGAAGAGAAGCTCAGTAACCTCCTTATCGAACGTTGTAGGTGGCTGGCCGTGGGTGAGCTGAGGAGGTTTAGCGTTGCATTTGTTGTTCCCATGAATGCCCAATAGTAGGGCCGAAAGGGGCTAGGGAAAGGCACACGGCGAAGCTAATTGGCGAATGCTGTAGGGAACATCTGGTCATTCATGGTGGTGCATTGTCCGAGTCGGAGAAGCAATATATCAATCGCGTTGACCCCCTTTCTCGCAGAATTTAGTCCAGACGTCGAATTTACCGCCAATACGACTGCAGGCCTTGATAACCAGTACCCAATCTCTCTGCCGCGAAATGGCGATAACTGCCCCGCCGTTGAGCCACGGCCGATATCAGGACATCGTGATATAGATAGATAGTGGTGACACGACCAGCAGCGCGAATGACTATCACGTGTCGCGTGTAGACGGGACTTGGCTTGAGAAGCCTAACAAAGCCGGCATAAACTGTCACGTCCTTTATATGATCGGATGTAACGACCTGGGATGTCGTGTTTGTAATGATGCGCATCCGAATGTCCATAGCCGTACCTCGTGGGAACCTGTGGCCGACTTGGTGCGCTTGACCGGCTCAACAGACATGCATCTGCATCGCATTACCCTGATATATGCAGTTTACTCGATATGTGCTCCGCTTAAAGCTCTGGCCCGTACATCGCTAGTATTATATGCGTGTCAGCTCCTGATAAGCGAGCGCTTTGATTAGCCTGATTGAATGACGTTGACAGTCACCCAACGGCGGTCACGATATCCTGCGTTATCTTCCAAAAGATGGGCTCAAGTGAGCAGCCTCGATACTTGTCGGCCAAAAGGCTCGCTTCTTTGGTCACTTCGCCAGTGGAGCTGCCGCTACCATTCTGCAGTGCTTTGGAGAAGTCCTGCCCGTTGATAACTGTGCCCTGTGGATATTCAGGCTTTCGTCCAGTCTCAATCAGCATCACAAACTGTGGATCAATGGGAATCCTGCCAAGAAATGGCACGTCGAAGTCGTTCGCCATCACCTGCCCCCCCCCCTTGCCGAAAATATCCGTGCATTCGGCGCAGTTCGGGCAGACAAAGCCAGCCATGTTCTCGATGACACCGATGACAGGGATGCTCGTTTTCACGCAGAAATTTAATTCTTTTCTGACATCTGCGGTGGCTACGGCTTGGGGCGTGGTGACTACCACTGCGCCAGCAACTTGACCCGGCCTTGCCTCTTTCAACAGTGTTTCTGCAAGCGATATATGCTCGTCTGATGTCCCCGGTGGCGTGTCAATAAGAAGATAGTCTGTTTCTCCCCACAACACGTCGGAGAGGAACTGCCGGATCATGGCCGTCTTCTTGGGCCCTCGCCAAACGACGGCGTCTCCTCTTGCCCGTAGTAGGAACCCCAGACTCATGCAACGTAGCTCGCCGACGCCGATTTCTGGGTTCGCTGGGTGGACGGGTACCGGCAGCCAACCGCCCGGGGCCTGAGTTACCTTCGCATCTTCAATATTGAACATGCGAGGCATCGAAGGGCCGGTCAGGTCGACATCGAGAACACCGACGGAATGGCCGGAAAGCGACAGTGAAAGAGCCAGCTGGGTGGTGACGGAGGATTTCCCAACGCCCCCCTTTCCAGATAAAACCTACATAATACCTGTGAGATGCTATATCGAATCTTATTTTATAGGTAGTGGTAAAAGAAGAGGAGGTAGAGGGACAGGCAGAGATATAAGAGACAAACGCACCAATACTATACGCTTTATCTTCGCAAGCGACATTTTGTTGGTGTATAACGGGGTTATGTGTATCAACGGCGAAGAAATAGAAGACTTGGTGAATTTTAGGATACGTCGACCACAAATATTTTCTGCTTCGCCGGCTGTGCCTGAATCGGAGGCGCATTTATCAGCAGAAAACCTGACGCCTCACCAGCTTCAGCCCACTACATCCCGCTATAATGCCCCTCCAAAGAGATATGACGCAGGCGTCTTAGGCAGTAGGTAAGCTCGAAAAGTGGGACAACGGGGGGCCGGCAAGCCTTATATATACAGTGCGAATCTCTGCGCTACTCTGGGTCTCAGTTAGTGTCTCCCCAAGAGGCTGCGTGCTAATAGTACAGGGATGCACCGTACACTAAACCACTTCCTAGATAGGCAGGTACCTAATTCCCAGCGCCCGGTCTGGTATATAAACGCGTTGATAAGGTGAAGGGGGTACTTCAAGACCCAAGTACCTTTCTGCTCACAGCGTGGTATTCCTGCTACTTTGTGCCAAGCGTCCTTCTTGATGCATTTCATTGATTCAAATGGAATCAACAACTTCCCCCTGGACACCTTCTTCGATGTTTGTTCTTTTCTAATTGACTGCCACTCGCACACCAGCCGACTCCAATCAACGCCGTGCAGTGCGGCCTATCTGCTGATCAGGATATCACAATAATGCAACCTTGGTTAACCGCGAGTTTGATCATATAGCCGCGCGTTCCGGGCCGCGAGCTGGCGTACTTAATGATGAAAGTTATTGGAGGGCGACAATGGACGATCCTTGGGGTTCGCCTTGGGCGTCGACCGATACACCTGCCGAAAACGACAAGGACAACGGTCCCCCTTCATCGTCCCGAGCAGACATCTTCCTAAGCCCACCGCCCAAGGCCTTCTTCGGCAACGGCACGAGTCTCTCGCCCCAGTCGCCTTGGTCTGGTCACCACGATGATGGTGGCCTCGGCATCTGGTCGACGGCGGGTCGAGCCGACGACACTGACAATCAGAGCGAATGGGGCACCTGGGCCGATTCAATTGCGCAACCACCCCGTTTGAGTCCGAGGCTTCCTGGTTCGGGCAAAGAGAGTCCTTTGGCCTGGCCCGAGAATGCCGCAGCATCCCCAGTCCTAATTGCGAATTCTCGATCCCGAACTCCTTCCATATTGCGACATCACTCACCAGACCCATGGGCTACAGAGCTGTCGTTTACGAATAGGTCCGATGCTGCGCTTCCTGATTCTACAAAAGCGACAACTAGCGACATCCCGGCGCTTGAGCTTAGGCAGGCAGGGCAAGCTTCGAGCTCATCTCTGGCAGCCACAGCGATAGGAGGAGAGGGAAACACGAGCAGCGAAAGCGCTCTAGCTGACAGAGGTTTCATTATCGGAGAGAACGATTGTCCAAGGACTAGCCATGAGCTGGCCAGTGGACATACAAAGACGAGCTTGCAACTGGATCCAACAGTAGTCGAGCTGCCATCTCGACCATCATCGACCTGCACCATTGATAGCCACGACGAGCCCGAGCGTCAGGACTCCCCGATTACCTCCATAGATGAAGACCGGGGAGCTCGGAGGGAGAATGGTCTAAGAAAAAGTTCGGGGAAAGTACATGAGTTGGTAGGCAAATATGACGGCCTAGCCAGAGCTGCGTCTGAAGAGCCGCCAGTTCTTAGCCGACGTAGATTGTCACAAACCGACAGTCGCGGAGAATCACGGGTTCGGAGTGAGATTGAAGACGATAATAATGACGACGAAGTTGGTTTCGGAAACTTCGAAGACGCGCTGACTGATGATGGCGGATCCGCACGACCGCGTAGTAATTCCTTGACCTCTGACTTCGCATCAACACCCAAGGCGGAGCTCAAGAATGTTTTCAGTCGCAAGTCTGAACATGAAGAAGAAGATCCCTTAACCGACCCAGAAACGGCACCAATTCGAGCTCGTCCTTGTCCCAATCAATTTAAAGATATCAAATTTGATATGCATTTGTCGTTGATGGACGCATTGTTCCCCAACCTTGCTGATTCTCACGACAGTTGTTCTACGGAGAATTGGGAAATACCGGATCACGTTGTTGGGGACAGTTTCACAACGATTTCAGAACGCAAGGCCTGGTACCGCATCTCTCGCTACGGGTCCATGCGCAAACACAATTCCGGGGACGACGAAAATTATCAAAGAGTAACATGGCCGACATCACGGCTTCATGGTGATACCATCAAGATCGTTCGGCGGTGGATGGAAGAAGATTTGTATGCCGGTAGAGCTACTTTAGGGGGTGCCAAGCGAACAGGCTTCTTTGATTGGGACTCTGATGCTGCTCCTGTGGAATTAAATCAAGTCTTCCGACGCAGGAGTTCGGTGACTAAACATACGCGAACAGCGTCCATTCCAGCACACAATACCAGCTTACAAACCAGATTGTTGCACGAACGTCCGTATAGGAATTCGACTGGTATTTCACTTCCTGCAGAACTACAACCGGCGAATCAACCAACCATGGTGAATCCTAGCTTTGGTTGGAACTCTGGGACCAATGAGGTTCCTCTCGCTGCTCGAGTTCCTCCCCCCAATAGCCAAGCCCTCAACTCTGTATCTGTACCTGAGCCTGTCGAAACAACATCCATAGACGAAGATGACGATGATTGGGGTGAAATGGTTTCCTCTCCACGTGTCACTAACGAACATACCGAGCAAAGTATTCCTGCCTTCCCGCCTCCCGAGACTTCCACTACCGACTATGAGACAAAACCTCGGCTTTCATTAACACTATCTGAGCTGAAAATCTCAGATTCCCAGGACGCGCCAACGATTGGACCAAACCCATGGTCGGTTTCCAACGTTTCGGTTCTTGACAAAGCAAAGCCCCTCACCCATCAAACCGGGAAAACAGTTTCGGGACCCCACGCAAACGCACTACTACCTACAAAAGAACTAGTTGAGCCGTCAATCCAGGTACACCCAATCAGACTTGATATGCCCAAGTCTTCAAAGAAAGTACCGGCAGCCTCCAGTCCACTTCGTGACAACGAGAGCCAGGACGATATTGTTGTACAAAAGATTTTGCATCATCTACCAGACTTATCATATATGCTTCGATAAGCAATCTGCACTCAAATACACATAATACCCCTCATGCATGTATACACATTCTTGGTTGCTCACTTCTATTTCTTACCAAGGTCTGGACCGGGCTTATACGGATAAATGCTTCATTCATTGGATAACATTGGCAAGCGGGCTGTGGCGTTGGTGAGTTGGGTACTTCACTCTACTGTGAAAATTTTCTGTGCTCTCCTGCGTGAGCTACAAGTAAACTTGTATACCTAGGTAGTCTTTGATACCAACTAGACCCATCACTCCGTTTTCTTCTCGGTGGTGCCAATTACCCCTCAGCCAAGACGCTTTCCATGTCTTAGGATATTGGACCTAAAGTCTCTCCATTCCAGTGCTGTGGCTGTTTTGGGACTTATCGCCGCCTTGGCCTGGAATGCACTACCCCAAACACTGGAGGGGAATATGCAGTAGAGTAAGACAATACTCTCCACAATGGAGGATATATACTGGATGCTTAAAAAGTTACGAGGCTGGGTTCAGTCGAATCGAACTCTTGTTTCTGTATGCCACACACAACGACTAAGATGCCATCTCCCCTACCGTATATCAGATCCCAACCTCCGGTTTGTAGGCCACATTCCGCTCAATGGCCAGTATTGGTGTAGACATCGTTCTGTCATGACTTGCCTCTTTATTTCTGAGGTTATCAATAAGAAGGCAAGATGGACTTCTCGTGCTGCTACGCTCTACCTTATTTTAATTATTTTCGTATGGTGCTCCTTATCTTCATGTCACCATCCTGTTCACGCTCACAACTACCTCGGAATCGCTTTCTCTTGTTCCCCGCCTCACGTGAACTTCTTTGACAATTGAGATTTCACTGACTACTATCATTGGGCCGTTGTATCCGATATTGTTGGAGCTCTGTCAGTGCCTCCATGGCTCATGACAATGTACCAAGACCCTCGTCTACCACATCGAGCGAGGCGCACGCTCAGCAGCTTTATGACTCTTGAGAAGTATAATCAGGCACGACGGAAGAGAAAGAGACCATCGGTTATTCTTACTGCGCTTATTGCACTTTTTATCTCTTCTGCCGGAGGTATCACTTTGGCGATTGTGCTCATGGTCAAGGTAGCGGAAATCGAAGCCGCCTGCTTCGCCCGGGACTTCATATTGTTTGCCGGGCTCCTGTCGCTGCTCTACATTTGCTTGCATATCTGCGGAGCTCGCCGAGATTATAAGAGAATAGGCCCTAGACCTCCTCAGATGTACGGTCAGTACTTGCACGCGAGTGCAGTGCTGGTTGCAAGACTTGGAATCGTTACTTGGGTTATGGCTCTCGGGGCTACAGTTGTAGTCATTGCTCTGGATACACCACTCGCAGGAGTTTCGGCAAAAATACCTTTCTTTAACCTATTACTATGCATGGGAGCAATGTAAGAGGTCGTCTTTCACATTAAGTGTCCTAAACATGTCGGATTTTGCTTACACCTGTATAGACCATCTTTCCTACTCATTTCCGTTACTATCGAGAGAAAATCGAAACCTTTTGCTACGACTTCAATATCGAGAGCCTCGTTCCTAACTTGCCGAGTGAGCCAATTTGCGGACGATCTCTCAGCCGACTCGAGTGTGTCCCGCCGGTCCTCGCTCCGGCGGAAACAGAGTCACACCGGGTCGATACTAACCTTACCAACGGATGAATTGTTTATGCTTGGGACCCAACGGCAAGGCGAGAAACCTACTGGCGCGTCTCAACAGCAGGATTGCGAAGTGAATGCGAAAAGAGCAAGCCTACACACGGAAGAAATGCGTCAAATTCCTTCGCAAGCAAATGATACACCCTCGACACCCACCCGGCCGACACCCCAAACGCCAGATTCCACGCCGGGCCATACGGTACCACAGCCAACATACTGTCCAGGAGGATGGCGTGCAGAGTGGAATAGCGTGGCACAAGAGGTCGGCGTGCCGCAACTGAGCAGCAAGTCCACAGATGAATCCTCCAGCAGCGAGATATTATCTCCTCCACAACCTTCCCCTCCACAGCAACCATCCCCTCCAAACCGCAAGTCTCAGGAGACGCCAGCAGCGGCTCCATCCGCAGCACCGCCCCGATCATCCTCATTACCACAAAGTTCACAACTACCACCCACGCCTAGTCAGAGCATACCCACCACCGCATCAACACAGAAACAGCGCTATTCCCAAAATGTCTCAACGGCGAGCTGGAGATGGTCCGGCAGCGTCGCGCCGTCAAACCTATCGACGGTGCGCTATGCTTCCGAGCCCGAGATCGCCGTGCAACAATCCATCAGAGTAGTGCGGAACCCGACGTACCGGCCGCGGGCCGTTTCGGCGGGCACGAACGAAGGTATCAAGAGGGCAGCAACAGAGAGGCTGATCGTCAGCATGCCGGACGCGGCGCTGCTGCGGGACAAGCAGCCCGTACAGAAGCCGGAGACGGAAAAATCGTCGGTGCCGAAGAGGACGCCTTCGAATTTCTCGAGGCCGCTGCAGAAAGATGGGGCTGAAGAGGGGAAGGTAGATAGTAAGGTGGAGGAATCAGAAGGCGATGTGAAGATACCAGGCGCGTTTGTTGAGGATGGTAATACGTAGGTGTGTCCGCCTGCTGTATTATTTCTGTTGAATTGTTTAAATAGCGATGATGAAAGATACCATGTTGCGCAACTCATTTGGCGAATGCCATCTCGTCTCGTTAGCGATATCTATATGAGTACAGAGTGTGTGTTCAGATGCGATTCGATTCTCTCCACAATATGAAGCTTATTATTTGGGTGGGACTTGAAACCTCTGTGGCTTCATTTCCATCGTGAAGAGGTAATTTGATAACAAAGGGCCTCTGTTAGTTCCTGTATCTAACGTAACGCCTTCATAGTGGCATCCCTAAACTATGTAATGCTAGCTATAGGTCCTTAGATCACAACAGGATACGTACCGAGAAATATACCCTTGCACTTGTCTCGCGAGAATGCCCCGGCACCCTTAGGCAGAGATCAACGTATTCCTGGCTTACTCTGAGTTTGATGTTCTCAACGGTCAGAATTTCGAGTGTGTTAATAGGAAAAGTCTTCATCTTAGATTATAGCAAAACTCGTGTTCAGACATAATAGATGTTACAAAAGGCTTGTAAGTATCATTCACGATACACGCTACTAAGATCAGTATTTGCATTTTCCAATTAGTGAAGGCAATATACACTACTTGGCCCACTTGGTGTCATACCATAGTCACCTTTCCATGTCAAGGGGTTTGTACTTACAGACAAAGACTTTGTTCAATCTATGATCATTGTAGTAGAATCCTTCTTTCTTCTTTGATCTGTTTCTGTTGTTTGGCAACGTCTCAGAAGAACAATTGCCACGTTGAACAATAGCAAACGAGATACAAAACAACGAAGCAGTATATCGAACTGTTTCCTTACTCCAATGCTTATATAAACAGTGAGAGAAGTTCCCCCGTTCCTTCTTCTGCTCCTAGTTGAACATCAAGTCTAACTGATATCTATCACACCAGCTCACTGCCAATTCCTATTCGACTCATTCATTCCTCACTCTAGAATTCTGACACAAGCTAAACATGTGTTTCCCAATCACTCATGTTTGCATAGTCTGTATGACGCCAGTGCGCGCAGAGCCACCAGTGTGTACAGGTCTGTGCTTCATCCAATGCGAACAAACCCCTTTCGTATTCGATTCGCTCCATGAACATTGCCAAGCCTCTCAAGCAGTCATCCTAGGCGAGTCAGATCCCAATGAAATTGTTCTAGACCAGGAGATGCTGGCTTCTCACATGAACGTCGACAGTGTTGATCTGAATGAGATGTATGTCGAGAACACAGCATATTCAGCAGATGTTTCCGAGTATGAGGTGCTCACAACATGTGAGAAAGAAACACAGAGTTGCTCGCCGAACACAATGATCAATGATTCCCCAAATCCAATGGTCGAAGCACCGATCGCAGATGACCAGGCTGAACGCACAAGCGATTGGTCACCTTGTATGGAGACCAATTTCGTGTCGATGGACTTGGAGAAGAAAGGAAGCCTCAGCCAGCTTCGAGAACAGGAGGCTTTCGAGACTTTCATACGACAAGATATGTTTGACGGCGAAGAAGAAGTGGCGACACAGCATGAAGAAACTCCGAGCAAGTAAGGGCTTTGTGATGTAGTGAAGGGGGAAAACAACCTTTATCAAGTGTTCTCGCAGGCGAGATTGACATTGTGAGCTAGATATGCTTAGCTACTATCTATGAAATAGGATCATAGAGAATACCCCACATAATATAATTGTTAGCTTGTTGTAATTATTTTTTCTCTCAAGTATTTATTCGAAGTAGAGTGAGGGTGCGCCGAAAAGGGGTCAGCTAAGCCACTGTGGCTAGGTCCACGTAGATGCAGATGAAAGCAAGACCATACGGCGTATTGTAGGTTTAGAGATGGTACAGCACCATCGCAACGAGATTTCTCCGTGGAATCCCATCGAATTCTGTTTGATTCGAGGATTCTGTAATAGATGGGATGTATCGTTGCCAAAATGTGCTCTTTAGGTCCAGCCTGTCTCCTGGAATAAAGGCTATTGGGTGCAATGTCACATCTCAATCTAATATTTTCATTGTCAATGGTAGTTAACCTAGACATAAAAGCAAAAGAATAAATAATGCTGATCACGATCTTTACTTCCCTTAAACTTAACCTATGGGTAGATACTGTGGCGTAGAATTCTTATGAGACCGACATGCGGCATCATGACTAAGTACCTAGGTAGACCAACACGCTTCGAGGAGCGACAAGGAAATTGTAGCTTTGGGAAACCCGACATTTTCCCTGTATCTCGGATATCGGTAAATATCGGCTGGGTAATGTCTGGTAACTGAGGGGATATACCAGAGCGGCCTTCTCTGGTTAAAGTGCCGACCGACAGAAAAAAAATCGCCGTCGTTTTCAATGGTGAACACGATTGACCGAAGAATTGCCAGCCCAACAACACAGAGCCTCTCGCGTAGTTTGCTCCATATACTGATATAACCAAACCCCTTGCTATCCATCGGTAATGATTGGAAGATAAAGATTTTCTTAGATAGGTACGAGGAGGTCAAATGTCACGCTGGACATCCTAACCAGTTCCGCCTAAATACATTAATCTAAGTTGTACATTAAAACCTCAAGCTGCCCCCAGCGGCTGCTTGCGGGTTTCTTTGCCTCCAGCCCAAGGTATGTCAGCAGCGCTATGCTAGTGATCTATTTAGGACGTATGACTTAAGAGCTCGTACGTGACTCTATAGTTTTCCTCGAGAAGCTCGCATTTCTCACTTACAGAAAACGGGCAAGCGTTCAAGATGCAGTGGAAAACCCTCGCCCTAGCGCTCCTCGTGGAGCGTGGCTCCGGCCAAACGATGCCAATGATGCGGTTCCAATGCTCGCAGCTAGTTGTTGACCGTTTGGATCCGTTGGTCAATCCGGGCGTCGTCCCATCCCCTCATCTGCATCAAATCGTCGGGGGTAACTCCTTCAACGCTTCGATGGACCCGACGACACATGATCTCCCTTCAGCGTCAACATGTACCAGCTGCACCTTTTCAGAAGATTTCTCAAACTACTGGACGGCGGTGCTTGTGAGTAGTCTTCGGATTTCTATTTCTTTGCTCTTCTGTTTCGTCTCAAAGCAGTATTCTTCCTTTTAATGCCAAGTCGGTCTTGAAAGTCTATACTCTCAATGTCGCTCTTAGACTTGTAATTATTGATCATTAACACTGTATAGTACTTCCGAGCCCGGAATGGAACATACAAACGTGTGTCGCAATTCGTGAGCGAGGGTCTCCGCGCTGATGGCGGTATTACGGTGTACTATATCCCATCGCCCGATGCAAACGAAAAGGTTACAGCGTTCAAGCCCGGCTTCCGCATGCTGGTCGGGGACGCCACAGCCCGCTCACAAGTCACGGCACGCAAAGTATGCCACCGTTGTATGCCGGCAACCGGAGATAGAAGCAACATAAACTGCGGCTCTCCTGATAGCCAATTTCTGCCGAAAGAGATGTGCCCCGGTGGCATACGTTCCGTCATCACGTTCCCAACATGCTGGGATGGCAATAATACGGACAGCATCGATCACATGAGCCATGTGGCCTATCCAACTTCTTTATACACGGATGTATCGGTGGGTGCGTACGGCACATGCCCTAGCACCCATCCTGTAAAGATACCTCAAGTCATGTATGAAGTCATGTGGGATGTGAGTAAAAGCCGGGTTTCTCTCCGGACTCAATTCAGTGTCACGGAGGTGACTATGTTACCATATGCTAACTGCTTGTGCTTCTCAGACTCAAATGTTTAATGACGAGGAGCTATGGCCTGAGGATGGCTCGCAGCCGTTCGTCTGGAGCACTGGTGATGAGTGAGTACACTTCTTAGCACTTTTAGTTTAGGGTTTGATGAAGACTTATGACTAACCTCTCTTCTCCTCTAGGACAGTACGTCTGTTTTCGCTTTCTCTCCATCTGACTAGGCTCAGCCCTCTTGTTTTTCTTCCCTTGTCTTCTTTTTGCCTAATGGAAGGGCCTAACCTTAAGTTATAGGGATACTCTCAACATGGTGACTATGTATTCGGTTGGAAAGGAGACTCTCTTCAGCGCGCTATGGACGCACGTTGCAACGGTGCCGTCTGTGGCGAATTAGAAACCCAATCCTCGGAGTCTGCGATGAAGTGCACCAAATCAAAGACTGTTAAGGAGGATATTGACGGCTGTAAGTTTTACCCAGAAGACAAAAGCTTTAGAGGATATACTTTGTGCTCAGTATTGTTGACTTTAACGTAGGGCTAACAGAGATTCCTGGGATGGCTATGACTGAGTAGATTGGTTCCTCATGTTGGTTTGAGCCGCTAGGTAGATCATTTGCTGTTTGAAAGCGAATGTGAATTCCCAGGCCTCTATCTCCAGTAATTAGATCGATTAATCAGACTGAAAAGCTAGGGAATAATAGCTTCAAATCAAACACTAATCGGTCGTATCATGTCGTGATTCATAATACAGGGCAAACTCCTCTCATAATATTCATCGCACGGGATTGGTGGTCTAATCATGAAAACATCCACCATATTGGTTATGATATGTCTCGACGTCCAAAGGGCAAATTGTCTCAGTTTGTCAACTACGTGAAGCTTTCTAATATGTAGCCAGGATATGCTCAATAAGTTAGTCAACTGGACTAGCTTAAGGAGGGCTAGTTTAGAAGGGAATAAAAAGGGGTTATCTGAGGCCGAAGACAGTGTATGAAAGGGTACATCACAACCGCGAAGGCTTCTGTCATCAAGTTTAACTGTAGTTCCTTTGGTCGCCATTTCGCCAAAAGATCAATTATTCTGCCGTAGGAAGTGTAAATTCGGCTCGTTCTCTGGGGCCAGGGATTGGAGGTAGCTATGAAGGCTAGTTTCCTAGGTGGGTTGCTTCGGCACTCAACCGGCCCAGTTCTTCTACAACACAAGAAGGACATCGAGTATTGCGGCCGTTCACTCATTACTGTTGAGAATTACTTAGCCATACGGGTTGTACTCTTGATAGACAGGTAGTGTCATAAGCAGGTATACGTCACATTAGGTACCTTCGTTTCAGGAAGGTAGATAGCGTGCATAGTAGAACGTGAGACAACAGGAAGAGGCACTAGGAGGTAAGACCAGTAGACCATGACGCCGTACCGAAGCCCAAATGATGGATAACGTACTCAAGGGCTGCACGTAAGCCTAACTCTCTCTGCAAATGCTAGCAAAGTGGTTCTGCCAAAGAGATTTAGCTAAAAGTAGCAGTTAGTACACAGTGTAGTCCTCCGTGACTCCTACAACTACAATACAACAGACAGGTTAACCACACCATCACAAATTGGTAGCTAGCGATTGTTGCGGCGTTGACCAGCCATTTTCTTTGCCAATTGGCACCATTCCTCTCAGCTTAGCTTAACAAACCCATATCGCGAGATATACCCTGGGCGTGGTCGGATCC
This sequence comes from Xylaria sp. FL0064, assembly GCA_022593225.1. Classification (NCBI taxonomy): domain Eukaryota; kingdom Fungi; phylum Ascomycota; class Sordariomycetes; order Xylariales; family Xylariaceae; genus Xylaria; species Xylaria sp. FL0064. The sequence goes on along the minus strand of JAJKLE010000004.1, from coordinate 1,046,446 downwards.
AACCGTTGCCCTGCAATCATTCCCTCGTCTCTAAATCATATGGCTTAGATTCTTCTGCTAATTAGCACGAATTCCCCCCCCCCCGGCCGTCAGCTGGAGATACCTTGCTGGCTCGTCAACTACTCCGATTCGCTGTCACAGATCACCTATTCGTACAGCTAGTTGATCGAGAAGACCTCACATTCGCAGACAATACAACAGACAGATTGACCACACCATCACAGCGACCGTCAAGATAGATGAGGTTCCAAGGTATAACCCACTTCATGATGGGTGGCTCAGCCGTCCGATACTCACAAAAGTATTGAATACTCCCGTGTTAAAATCAATCCGCATCTTTCTGGCCTTTCTTTTCGAAGAAAATAGATTCCGGCAACTAAAGCTAATTCTATCGCAAACTTTCCAGTCATACACCAAGATAATTAAAAGGGGCGTGCTCTGTGGTACGAAGAGCGCGGAAGTGAAGTGATCAGGACAGGCTATTTTTGCCAAGAAAGGCTGGATGACATCCGAACTGGTGCTTGGATTGCTTCTTAGTCCAGGAAGCCCATGGTTACTATCGAGGTACGGCAACAGATATGTCAGTGTGTTTCACGGTCAATTATTGTTTATGTGCACAACGGCTTCTGTACTACAATGCTATCACCCACGACGAACTCCACCATTGTGGAATTCTGGCCGACCCTCTGCGACCTATATTTCATGGGCGCGGTGTGTATATAGGAAGTCGCACCAGATACCGAAGAGGTAGGCGACGACTTTTCCTCTCAGAATACTACCCAATGGCGACTACACCCAGAGTCCCAATGGCCCTTCACCATAGCCACCCACAAGGGGCAATTCACGTTTACATTGCGGTTATGGGATACAAGAATAGCAACGCTTACGTACAACGCCAAATGGACTTTCTCCTCCAAGATACGGCGGCCCGTTCCTATTGCGACGATATTGTGATTGCGTCGGACACTTTGCAAAGTCATTTGCAGGACCTCAGGAACGTATTCACCATCGAGCTTCCCCGGCCCCATATAGAACTCCTTCACCATGGGCAAATCAGCAGCCGTATGGATCATCCATGCAAGGCAATCAGACGGCAGACGGGAGCGCTCTGCGGCTTCGGGTCGGCTCCATCTCGAGGTAACTCGCCAATGCAAACATCTACCCAGCACAAGACGACCGACACACGCGGACGAACAACACCATACACGGTTAAGAAACAAACTTTATAAGTACAGTGTATGTTATAGTCGATGCCTCGAAATAGACTCTAACTAATAGCAGCTTTGCAGAGTTTGTATAGACCAATCAGAGCGTTGCAGAAATATTTAAACTTTAGAGGTCACCGTTAAAAAATTCTCAAGCTACGCTTTCCCTTACATTTAAATCGCGGTTGCAAACCCGTGTTCGAAAACTAAAGCTTTCCAATCAAGCTACGCTTTCCCTCACATTTCATTCGCGGTTGCAAATCCGTGTTCGAGAAAACTGAAGCTTTCCAATTACCATTATGGCACATTCTACCAGGTTACCCGATCTCTACTCCGTGGACCTCGCTTATGTTCGATCCTGGCTCGACTCTCTTCCTGACAATTTTCACCAAGGTATAGAGGAGTTCACGGAAGAACCACGGTTCAAAAGGTGTTGTATAACGGCAGAAGAGGGCGTCAATATGGGCTCCCTTCCAAACTCACCACCCCCATCCCACACAACCTCACTGGCCGTTCGTCTTGCGGCACTCGATCAGTCGCGAAAGCGAGGCCGCGATAGCAGCCGTGACCTCAACTTGGACCCTGATAACACTGAAGCCAACTCTAGACCTCAGCAAACGACGGCTCGGACACAATTCCTGCCGCTCCCCATCTACCCGCCCCCGATCAAGAAACAAAAAGCGGCCAACCCCACAGTACAACGCTTAGCGATACTCGAGAAGCCGTTGCATGTCAGCTCGTCTCCCAAAACGGTAGATGAGCTGCCAAAAGACGTTCATAACTTGTACGCTCGCTTACAGGAGATCGAGAACAACATTCAAATCATCCCACACGAAGCCCGTGAACAACTAGAGGCGCGAGGCGTCAAGGTTTTCCCGCATTTCTTCCGCAAGGACAATATAGACGACGGGATACAGATAGATGATCTTTTCGAAATCGTGCAGAATGCTGCCGACTCAACCCTATTCCACCGTCACGAGTGTGGCTGGAATCAGCACGTGCATGGGCCTCTGTTGAAATTAGTCTTTGCCTCGAAAATTTCCAACTTCTCCAAGAAGAACCCGGCGGAGGAGCCAACTGTCCAGGCTCGTTTCGAACCCGCCATGACTGCCACGATCCATGGGACTTGGATTCCCCAATATCGCAGCGCCGGTGGTCAAGGGCCGATTCGTCTCCCGTGCGACGTATCAAGAGACAGTTCAAGTGGCAGTACGCAAAGCGGACTAACTGAGAACGTCACCTTGTCAGGCGTGCACAGTAGCAGCGGTTCTAAAAAGGTGGACTATGTCATAGTCTTGGACGAAAATGGGCTTCTCGAAAAGGCCATTACTAATAGAACCTTCTTGGATGCAAGTCTCCGAAATCAATCGCCACATGTCAACCAGACGCTCTACCCAGCAATCACAAAGAGCCCCATTGCTGTGTCGATCGAAACAAAGAAGCCCAACGCCGGCGCTGATCAAGATCCTCTCGTCCAGCTTGGCATATGGGTAGCTGCGTGGCATAGTCGTTTGGTTGCACTGCGCTACACTGAGCGCGTGGATGATCCAGTTCGTCTTGTCACTCTTCCTCTGATCGAGATCACGGGCCATGTCTGGATGATGTGGTTTGCGTGTGATATGGTGGAGGGGATCGAATTTCGCGGACCAATTAAACTCGGTGAGACGCGTACTATCGTGTCACTGTATGCCTTGTTGCGTTCTCTCCAAGCGCTGCGAGAATGGATTCAAACGGAGTTCTATGCTGCGATGAAGACTTGGTTCATGTCAGATGCTGAGTCGAGGCTAGAGATTCCGGAAACGTCTGATTTCTAACGACATCTGGTCGATTGCTGAAGTACAGTATTAACTTGGTGACGTGAGTCGGTCTTTGCATTTTTTTTTTTTTTTTTGGGATCGAGCTGGTAACTTTTTTTGGGGGGGTCGAGCTGGTAACTCTAGGGTCGCAGACGGAAAACGAAGCCGTTAATCCACGGTATCCATAGCGCGTTACATCCAGGATGTATATTCTAGGGTTTGCTGTTATGTAGCATTCGTCTGTACCTGGAACTACCTAAGATGACTTCGTTGGCAGTGTGGCCGAAGCTAGAGGGGATTAAATTAAGACCATATTCAATAGACCACTAATTAATGTTCATCGTACGGATAGACAGCGTCAATCCATATGCATATGAGTCGCTTGGATTTGAGGTTCCTCACTTGCTAAGGCGCCGATATGATGTTTTGAAATCCAGCTTTCGTTGAATCATTTCGCCATGCCCCGGTCGTTCCAAAAACGGAACTTCTTGTTCTATTAGAGCATAAAATGGGTTAGAAGTATTCCTTGGCATCGGACACCTTATAAAATAGAGATATAAGAACAATAGTAGCAGTGGTGTTGTATTCATCCTAAGGATACAACTATAGATAACTATTATCGACCGACTGGCTGACTGATTGATCTGGGTTTATGTCATGACGGGACTGCATTATAGTGACCCAAGCTGTACATTATGAACATGAAATTCTCGTAGCATCATTATCATCATAAAATGGCTCCGACGTCCTATATACTGCTTAAGCAGAGTATCCAGCAGCGACAATATCGGCCTGCACCATCTGGTCAACGTCGTCTGACGGGAAACCAGCCGTCATCACGCCCTCATAGAACGTGCCCTCGGCACTGTCGCTGTTGTCGCCACCAATGCCAAGGATAATAGCGCCCTCTTGGTGCTGCAGATATCTAGTCAGCGCATCTCATTTACGCAAATTCCTCCAGCAACAGCAAAATCAGAACTAACCATCACCTCGTAACCTGCGGGCCTCACACCAGCATACCCTGTCGCCAAGTTACCAGTCGTGGAATCGCCGGCGAGGATTTCCCAGTAGTTCGGCATGCCCTTAAGAACGCCGGTAACGAAGCGGGTGTTGGCGGTAGGGTTACTGGGCACTACCCCCGGATCTGAGCCAGCGAAGACGCCATTCTCCAGGTCGGCCATGACCCAGGGTCCGTCACCACTACCCTTACCGCCAGTGGTTCCCAGGCCGAAGTACAGAGCCTGCATGTGGGTATTGCCGTTATCGAGGTTGTCCGTCTCCGCGTTGCCGTAGTCGAAGCAGCAATTGCCGTTGTAGTGTGTGCCGTCCAGCACCGCGTAGATGCCCTGAGGAGCATCGCCCGTCGGGATGTTCGTCGTCGCGTCGTTGCGATACCCAATTCCTGGCGATACGTACACTCCGTAGACGGTCTGACCGCCAAGTGACACCTTAGCGGCGGTCGCATCAGCCAGGTTGTCGTACCCGTCGGCTGCCGGTCCCTGAGCCTCACCACCCGGCGGAGCACGCGTCAAGTCGTTACCGTTGCCAGACTGATCGTAGATCTAGATGCGCAATGCGCGTCAGCATCTTTTGCAGAGATTCTTACGTAAGATTCTCATTGGTATCATGTATGCTTGGAGACAAGACAAGCCACCGCAAGATTGGGACGGGATCATGCTTCACTCACTGTGGTAGAGATTAGCAAACGCCAGATTTCTTGAGAGCAACGGCAATGTATATACCGCCGGGTAGATAAACTTACCAGTAGAGATTTGACACGTCGTACCGGCGCAAAACGAGTCCTGAGACGCGGCGTCGGCCACGCCGCCAGCGGACACAGGGGAGATGTCCTGCGTGCTACCGTCTGAGCGCAGGACCTGGTAAAGGGGCGAGCTATAACCAGAAAACAAAGCGCGTGTGGTGCTGTGGGCGGCGACACAAGGCGTGCCATTTGACCCGTAGATGTCGCAGGGTCCTGCCGCGACAAGGGGAAGCAGGGCGGCAACAATGCCAGGTGCGAGATTGCGTGACGGAGACATGGCAGGCTCTGTGATCTTCGGACTTCTCTTCGACGAGACGACTAGAGGGTATTGGTGGCGTGGGAATAAAGTACTATCCTACTCATCCAGGTGGCTCAGAGAACTGCCTTTTTATCTTCTTATTCCATAGCCTCTCTTCCCATTCCCCTCTCCCATGTTGCCGTCTCCTCAGCGATCGTCTACTTTCCAGTAGGATTACGACGACGTGCATCACAACGTTGACTTTAGCTTCGTCAGCTGGTCACGGGTCCTATTGACTCGTGTGCATTGTGCAGGATGCTCACATCGTCGGCCACGCCAATCATGGCGTCCAAAATGTTGGCGCCGGGATCATGAGCATTTCCGGGGCCGGTGTGCGAGGCCTCTATACGTTAGACCCATAGAGACCCTCGGGCAGACTCCGGACTCACAATACCATAAACAGCCCCGGCAACGCCGATCTTTTGTTAGCGCCCAGGTGGTCAGATTTCCACTTGGCACTAAAGCTTTATATATCGTCACATAATTATCCCCTCCTTCCATTTATAGATAAATGTATCTGACATTCCCCGCGTTTTCAACGTGTCGGAGATCTACGTCAGGATTTTAGATCTGTTCTGAGATCACCTTTTTCCTGTTCCTAAAGTCAAGATTCAAGATCGACAGCCACATGCTTATCCTTGAACGTGGGGTCCACAAGCCATTTCGCAACCCGAACGCTTCTTATAGCCAATCGCTAAGCCGAACAGGTGATGGGCGTGCTTTGCATAAGCAGTACGAAACGACATGGGATCGCGACTCACAAGAGCAACTGTATCATCGTTGTCCAGGATTTGAGCGCTAAACCGCAATACTAGCATGACCTAGGTAAGCAGCTCCTAGCCAATAGGTTTGTTGTTAGCTGCGTGAGCCTATTCGCGACTCCCGACGATGGCATAGACATTACGTCACCATTTCTCCGCACAGATACGTTACATACTTTGAAGTCGGATGTTTAGCAGCTTATTCCCATCTCTTCCGAGCGGAGATAACTGCTCTTTTCTCTTGTCGCGATGGCGGTCAAAGGAGCCGTTGGCTTGCGTGTGGAACTCTACATGTAATTAGAATAAGTCAAGTGCCAATTCAGACATTGGTTACAGTTCATTCTGAGCGTGCTGGCAATCGAAAGGAGAAGACAAATAAAATGGCAAGATTTTCAGTACAATATGTATTAACCCCCAACAGAAAAATCGCAGGTGAGCCAGGACGTGCACGAGAGTCTTGACCTGTTCAGGCACCACCTCGACTAATGTAAGGCACCATTCGAGACGGTAGTGTGAACATGTGCATTGCCGTCGGCGGTATCGAACTCCTCGACATCGTTTGATCCGACTGGTGCGGTACCTGCGTCTACGTTGGGACATTAGGAATGGCACAGAATGTGTGCTATTTGGGAAAGGTCCGTCCAATGCGGATCGGGGTAGGGTGTCTCATCTGACATCAACTAAGGAGCTAGGCCGACTTGTATAGGGGAATGAGATAGGAACTCTAAAGGATAGGGACCTCCCCGAATAATAAGTAGCTAACATAGGATACTAAAAAATTGAATTAGATTGCGTTTTCTTTGCTTCCTATTTTTTCTAGTTCATTAATGGTTCGTGAGTTCGTGACCCCCCCCCCCCCCCCGGGCCCCCAACCTTTTGCCCAGAAGGCTGTGAAGTGTGTCTAATACTAAAATCGCACTCACGTATGGCTCACTTCAATAGTAGCTTAGCTCACGCTTTATTAGTACCTAATGCCTCTCGCCAATTCGATTAATAGTTTCGATAGTTGTCCAGTATCTAGTAGGTAATCTCATAAACTTGTCCGGCGGAAGTTGACGATGAATCATCCTATAATCATCTCTAGTGGCCCTTAGAAGTCCCCTGCTCTCCCGTCCATCTTTCCAAGTTTGGCAAGAGAGAATAGAACATTCTGGGACGATCCTGCGGATGATCCTCTTCCGTGGCGCTCAGTTGTGTTCTGTCTTGTTACGCTTCTATTGTAATTCGCCATAGACTCCGGCAGGGGCATCGAAGGCATTCCATTCCCAGCAGATGCGGCCCAGCAGTACGCCCCGAAAGCGGCAGAGTGCCTCAATATGCCTAACTACACGTAAACAACGTCCACGACATCTGAAAACAGAAATTAATCAATTCTTGAATCAAACTCCACAGCTTATTTGCTCTCCAATCAGCATGCCCGACTAGTCGAACGCCATTTCAAGGCTGCCAATTATCTTCAGTCTCGTAATACAATCCGCTTCGCAGGCGGGCCATCGTCGAGATCTGGCACTTTATTTGCATGTCTTGAAGGCGAGATGCGATGAGAAGTTATTATTTCTGGTCCAGCATTGCCTGGTTATCGACTCGCACCGTGCTCGCCAAACTCAGTCAACCCTCGCCAATACGACCCAAGGCTCCGACCTAATCTTCTAGACAAGGGTTGGTACCCAAAATATAAGCCCACGCTCGCACTATTCGCTTGGTGAGATAAGGACCCGGGGTTTCTTGAATTCCAGCGCGAGAGGTCTCATCCTGCTCTGCGACGTATCCGAGTATCATTACTCTTGTCTTTTTCTCTCAAACAATATCCCTGTGGTAATCCTTCTTGGCATGCTAGCCCCTATTGGTAATTGCTCGCCAGACTGATATTTCCATCGCAAACAAAAACCAGTGTCTATACCTTACGTTTAAGACTACTTGGCAAGCGATGAGGGCTTGTTCACGCTCATCACGAAATCCTAGAAGATTGACTCCGGCTTTGTGGCAATTACTATACATACTGATATGGATTAGCAGTTTCTAAAGTTCAGAGCCTCCCTGTACACTGGTGTCGTGCCTACCCTATCTACGAGTTTAGTAGGATGGCTAAGTACAGGGTACAGAGCCATAAAATCAACCTCGGCGGAAAATGGATCACGCTGCATAGAGCTCTAATACCGGCTGGTTGCCGTAATATTCAGCCTCAACTACATTTCGGGTTAGTGGCAGATGCCTTGATGTGACCCTCTCCAACCTGACGTCTACCTGAATCGTCGTGCGGGGTTTGACATCGTTTGCTTTCTTGCTGAATTTTGATGCTCAAAGGCCATGACGGCCGTAATTCTAGACGACCGTGTTCGCTCTGCGCATATCGAAAACCCTTGATAATGGTTCGTCAGCCCCGGTGCCTATCTAATCCTTGCAATACAAGGCTTGCACTACTGAAGGCGTAAGACTGATTTTTCATATATCCAGCTCTTCGCCTGCTTGCAGAAGGCGGGGAGTCGCCAAAAGTCGAGTAAGCAACGCACCGCTGTTACCACACGTCACCCAACTTCGACTCAACTCGTAGTATAGTATCGTCGCAGTCCACGGGCTCAATCCGAAAGGCAAGAATGTGAAACAGCATGCCTGGGATACATGGCAAAAAGGGGGCGGACAGCGCGGGAGACTCTGGCTCCGTGACGACTTACCCCTGTCTCTGCCAGAAGCAAGGATATTCCTCTACGAGTTTGACTCGCGCGTATTTACACAGAAGCACGAGACATTCTGGGATGCCGGTAATGAATTCTTAGATTGCCTGCGCGGTAAGAGACGAAATGTGAGGGCTACGCTGCGATGAAACTAAGGCTTGCGAGATGTTGACCACCTAACAGGACCGCTGCCGCCCCCTGATTTTGGTTGGACACAGCCTCGGCGGCCTTATAAAGCAAGCTCTTGTCAACGCACACGACAATAAACACTATGCCGACATCGAGTCTTCTGTGTACGATAAGGACCGAGTTCCGAAACCTCTAGCTCCAATTTCTAACAGAGCATAGGAAAGGATTGGCTTTCTTTGGTACCCCTCACGAGGGGGGTAACATTGAGAAAGCTAAAGTAAAGCTTGGATTTACCGCAGCGGAGATCGCAGAGTCTCTCGGATTTAACAGTAACGATTCAATAATCCAAGCCCTTACGCCTGGATCACTGTTTGGCGACTTTCTCAGAGAATCATTCCGTCACCAGCTCGAAAACTACCTCATCGTCTCGTTTTGGGAAAAGAAGAGTACCGTCAGTTCCCCTCCCTCTCCCACCCCTATTTGCCAAGTGAGCTAACGCGGAGTCAGATCGTGACTAAAGAATCCGCGACGTTTGGGCTTCCTGGCCACCGTGAGAATATAATAGGGTTAGAAGCCGATCACAGTAACATCTGCAAATTCAATCTCGACGACCAAGACGACCGGGACATGTATGAGTCTTTCGTCGAGCACAATTTTCAGTGGCTCTACGAGGAAGCCTTGAAGGATGCGTTCCTTGAGGACCGACTTGAAGGGCTAAGAACAGCAAGCCAAATTACATTACAGCCAAGTGAGTCACAAGGGGGACCCGTTGAGTCGGTCATGTAGTCAAGTTCCGCTATAGTAGAGTGTCAAGTCAGATAGTAGTTGTCAGGGCTTTATAGTCGAGACTAATTTATGGAAATTCCAGGAGACATCAATGCCATTTCTAATCATGCAGCCGATGTATCCTCAGAAGTGCACAATTTAGAGAGAACGTTGAATTATTCACCTAATAACTGCCTCGACTGGTTACTCTATGCGTCCATTTATCGAACCTGGAGTCGCATGTGGCTCCATGAAAGAAGACAGCTCCCGGTCTTGTGGTGCAAAACAGATGAACCAGAGCTGACAGCCGCGGCGTTAGGCCAGAGACTACTCCAAGATGGCGACTCAGTTATACACATGACTCAAAACCTTCCGGTGCTATCAGTCGCTTCGTTAGATGGCACAGAAAACAAACTAGGACTTTCTGCGTTATTATTCTTGATTCAACAAGCTTACATGATTGCCTCGGTAGACTTTGACTTTCCCGCCTTCATTATCGAAAGTGGAATATTTGACCGTCGACCTGATCGCATAAAGATATTGGGTGCAGAGGCTGCTACTATCTTCGCTCGACTTCTGAAGAGTGACCCAGACAGGAAATGGACACTACTCATTCACAATGCAGACTCAATGCACAAGACTATTGCAAGTGAAGTTGGTAAATTTCTTGGAAGGCTTTTGGAGCCTTCTTCGCAGTTGAGAGTTCAACAGTTTCGAGTTGTAATATGCGGCGGCAGAACAAGTGACATTCCACAACTCGCACGCTACTGTGCGGTAGTCGACAGGACAACAGAATACCTCGGTAAGTTCTACGAACCCTGGACTAGACTAGTAAAGCGCGCCAACTTGACTGCGAAATCTTTTGCTGACTTACTGCCATAGAATGTCTTTCGAGCCTCCAATTCGATAACATGAACGTTCGCCGAAATCGCATAACATCTGCCACTGTCGGTACAAATCACTGGATTTGGGACAATCCTTCATATCTCGCGTGGAAGGAGAACCAGTCATCTGTGGTTTGGATCTGCGGAAAAGCCGGCAGTGGGAAGTCTGTCCTCGCCAAAACGATGCAGGAGCAACTACTCGCAGATTCACAATCGCTCAAGTCGTTAGTATGCTCATGGTTTTACAGTGCCAGAGATGGTCTACAGCTTCACGGGCAGATGTTCAAAGCAATGTTGTATCAACTCCTATCACAAGCTTCTGCTCTTTTCCAATCCATGAAGGAAGTCTATAGGTCAGGGTTGTGTGATGGGGATGAATTCTCCGCACGACGCTGGCAAATAGGGGAGGTGCAGAGCGCTCTAAGGGCATTATTTGAGAACAGCGAGTCCCGAGAGCGGCTAATTCTCTTCGTCCTAGACGGTGTGGATGAATCTAATGCTTTAAATGTGGGAGATGACTATTCTCGACCCGAAGCACTGAAATTTCTTGTTCACCTGACGAAGAACTCAACATTACTAAAGATTATATTCCTCAGTCGACCATCGGATGATATAGGTCGTGTTCTCAGAAACCAGTTGTTTATTTCCATCCATATAGTCAACCGACCCGATATCGTCTTCCTTATTGAGGAAGGCGTACAGATGCTTTCACGCCGATTAGATGGGTACGAATCGGATGACGAGTACTCGCCAGTCAAAGGATCATTCAGTCGGACGTCCTCTTTCTCTTCCATTAGTAAAACAGCTAGTATTCCGCCGGAATATTTTCAAAGGGCTTCGTCCGAGAAGCAAGCTATGCTCAGCGAAATTGACACCTACTTACGCAAGAATGCCAGGGGTGTGGTGTTATGGGTTACCACTGTGCTGGATATATTGCAGAGAAAGTGCAAGGACGCCCCCTTTGTTGACATTGCGTCGCTCAGATCTCAGCTGGACGACCTTCCCCTTGAGTTGACAGATCTCTATTCTCAAATCACTACCAAACTGATTGAAAGTTTCAAGGGTGACGCCCAGACGCTCAGGAAGGCTCGTAGAGCTCTCATGTGGGTTTCCGTTTCTTCCAAGTACACGATGCAGCTGCAGGATTTGCTAGAAGTGATATCATACGACTTCAGCAGTGAGGCCGCTATTAAACCAACCGTATTCGCCGGACTTATTGGCTGGCCATCGTTCAAGAAAGAGATCGAAGCCCTCTGCGGTCCCTTCATCGAGGTGATCCCCGTTTTGTCGCGCAGCGATATTACCCAGGCTCCAGAAGCAACCAGATGGGACAGTCTACAACTTCCTCACGAGAGTGTGAGAACGTTTCTTCAGCAAAGCCAAGACTCGCTCGCTCTAGGCTTCTCAGCTGCTGAAGCTGAAAAAGTAGTTAGAGAGGAGCGCAAGGCCTATATGCAGCGAACACTTCCTTATTTGGATGGCCTATTATCATCCAAGGGTGAATATCAAACGATATTAAAGCGTTACTGCGAGTATCTAGATAGCCGACCACTTCTTTGCTTCATTCTCACAACTCTTGAGCTCGAGTTCCAGTATATAATGTCCCTGGAAGGAGGAAAACCTTTTCTTGCAAGTATTATCAACACCTGCATCATAGAAAAAAGGCGCTTCGTCCCGTCTTTTATTCCAGTTGTCCAGCTACTCAAAGCTATAGGCTTCCTGAACCCAGAATGGGCCAGAGAAGACATTGTCTTCAATCAATTCTATGCAGACGATAACAAAAAGATTGAAAATTTGTTTTTTGCTGTCTGCGAAAGTGGTATGCTCAATGCCGCAAATGCTCTTTCATCACTCCTAGCCTACCCTAGAGGCTCACTGCAGAAGTTAGCCATCATCAGAGGAATGATGGATGCAGCGGACGAAGCCGAAATAGATTATCATTTCACGAGTTTCATGAGTCTCGTGCCCAACTTGGACCACGACGAAAGCGATAGCGAAAATCAACTCCACTGCCACTTCAACAAGGCTAACTCTCCATCAAGCAAGGAAGTCCGAGTGGAGGCAGCGATATCCCAGATCATCGACCATGGCATATTTGATGGAGCGGCCATCGGACTCTGGATCGCACTTGCTCAACTCCAGGCCGACTCGCTGCTCCACGCCGGCATTGAGAATTATCGATTGCGGAGCCTGAACCTGAAGGAAAAGAGCAACACCACGGCAACCTATCATAGGACACCTTTTACTTATCTCCGAATCTCTTCGCACGCGGCCACTAGAACCTCATCGGGGCTATTAAAGGCGCGTCCACCTGGGGACAGCAACCTACCTCAGCTGCCGCATTTAAACCGACCCTCGCGCAGACCGCCACCATCAAACGACATCAACTTACCTCGCCACGGGATACAAAAGGGACACTTGCCCAGGAGCATGGGAGGCTCTTATTATTAGATTCCGTTATTTCATCGCTCTCTTCTCAATTTTTCCGTGTCCCATAACAACAAGCTAGTCTCATTCAGATTCTAACCTCCATCCATGATTCATAATTGGTTTCGCCGCGACTGTGAATTTGCTCTATTCTTACATTGAAAGGGATGAATAAATGGAGGGTTCGCTTATCGATGGCCCTTACGATATAGGTAGAGTCGTAAGTCTTCAATACTATATTGAGCCCGAGGGTTAATCATACAGCCAACATGGCTTCACGTTGGCTTCTTGTCAACTCATGGGTTATTATTAAACTTACTGGGACGTAAGATTGGGCTGTACGAGAGAGTTCGAAGAGGAATGTCATTCGAGCTAGTTGAAACTCATAATGTAGATAGCGCATTTGGCATGATTGGTGAGAATTGCGCTTCAAAGAAGTTAGCTGTGTTTGCATTCGCGATGTTCGAGCTCATATAAGCCTTACGTCAGCATACTACTCTCTTCTCATCGACTTGCCCTATTGAACCTGTGTGCAGCAGTCCTTATCCGACTCGCAACTCTTGCGAAGGAGGGATCAAATCCAAGCTTTGACAATTGACGGATGACGGATGATTTGTGCAGATGGGACGCGTATTTATCACTCAGTTCAGGGGTGTATCGCGTTACACCACCCCTCAAAAGAGCCGCTTCTGGGTCAGCTCCTCCAACAATGCATGTGACGGCGCGAAGGCTTGCCATTTCAGGCAACCCGGATGCGCCATGAAGCATGCCTGCGCTGCGGGCGACTGTCGGGGGTCGAAGGGTTCGCAGAAGTACAGATACATATATGTATAAGACGTACATACGTCGCTAATCATATCGCCGAGAGCACGACATGTTCTCAATTGTGGTAAACGAACCCTGTACAGATTCGCGACGCAAGTGATCTCTAATTGGCGCGACCGGCACTTTTCGTTATTGTGCTGCTGTTGAACGAGCAATGTCGTCTTTCTTGTACTGTTAGCATTTGTTGATCGATCATCGTTCTAAATACTCCCAGGTTAGATTCTCTCCACTTTCCCGCAATTGTAGTGTATTCAAGGTCGGGTCATCTCCAACTTTTTCCACTTCCCCATTTCCTTCAACCCCCCGGACTTCGTTTCATACTTGTTCTATATTAATATCGCACATATACTACAATGCTACCATGATACAGCGTTCAGCTTCTACTAAGACATGCATGCTCCCGCAGGTAGCTGTACAACTGCAGCCCAATGGACGTCCCGCCGTGCCCACATTCGATTCCACCGGGGTCTAGAACTTGGCTCCCGTTGGGCCGTCATATTGGGCGGTGAAGCCAAACGACGGGATAGGACAAGGACGGGGACGAGCACGCGCACTGATTGCACGAGGGATCTCATCCTCAGGCCAATCAAATAAGCTACCAAGGAGGGACGTCATAGCAATCTCCGTTTTTTTTGCTCATCGTTGGACGGACGGACGGACGGACCTCGATTCCCTCCGCTCTCACCACACGCGACAGTACCATGCCCTCCCTAAGCTTAGGTCTGTGAGCTACTGTAGGCAGAGCGTAGTGCAGTAGAGCGAGAGCGCGCGAAAGAGAGAGCACAGTCGTCGATAAAGGAAAAGAAATTAGACAGCTGGCCGGCGACATCATGGCAGAGCCGGTCAACACCCCCATGAACACGGCTCCGCCCACGCGGTCTACGTCGCCCGTGCCACCACTGCCTACGTCAACTCCGCAGTCGCTCGCCTCGTCGCCGACGTCGACGCGCACGCCGCAATGGACGCATCCGCAGGCTCACTCGCGCGCGGCGTCTCTCACTGTGCCCGTGCACGCCTCGGGCCCCAAGCCGATCGTGCTGCACATCGGTGACCCGGTGAAGTACAACCCGGAGACCTACGCCGAGTTCTCGGCCCTATTCGACGTCGTGCGGCCCAGCGCAGAGGAGCGCGCCCGTCCCGCCTTCATGGCCGCGCTCCGGGAGAGGAGATGGGGCGACTTCGCGGCCATCTTCCGCCCGTTCTGGAGCACCGGCGGCGAAATGGGGAATTGGGACGCGGAACTCATCGGCTTGCTCCCGGAGAGCGTGCGCGTGTTCGCGAGCGCCGGCGCCGGCTTTGACTGGGCTGATGTGGAACTCCTCGGGGAGAAAGGTATGGTGATATCCATTTCTCCCACTCTAGCATCACTACCGCTATACCTATCAGGGCACATCAGATCACTCACTCACGCGATCAAACGGACTCGCAGGCGAGAAATGAAACGGTCTGGTTGCTGATCTATTCTAACAGGTATCATATATTGCAACTCAGGTCTCGCAGCAGGCGAGGCCGTCGCCGACTTCGCCGTGGCCCTCATCATCGGGACCTTCCGCGCCCTGCCGTACTGCATCTCGTCCGCGGCGTCCCCAACAACCTTCCAAGCGGCACACGAGCGCGCCACGGCGCTATCGCACAACCTCCGCGGCCACGTGCTGGGGCTCGTCGGCTTCGGCACCATCGGGCAGCAGATCGCGCACCGGTGCGCCGCCGCCTTCGGCATGGAAATCACGTACTACGACGTCGAGCGCAAGAGTGGCGCCGTCGAGGCCGGGCTGCACGCGCGCTACTGCACGACGCTCGAAGCGCTGATCCGCGGCGCCGACTGCGTCGTGCTGTGCGCGCCCTCGGGCGCGGGGCGCCTCATCGACGCGCAGAGCCTGCGGTGGTTCAAGCCTGGCGCGAGACTCGTCAATGTGGCGCGGGGCGCTCTCGTCGATGAGGACGCGCTTGCTGATGCGCTCGAGCAGGATCGGCTCAGCGGTGTCGCGCTCGATGTACATGCCGAGGAACCCGGGGTTAACGAGAGGTTGCAGAAGTTCGCGGGCACCAAGGCGCTGCTTACGTGCCATAATGCTGGCGGCACGGTCGAGACGCATGTTGGGTTTGAGGAGCTGTGTATGCGGAATATCATGGCCGTGTTAAGTGGACGGGAGCCTGTGACGCCTGTGAATCTGCAGTGGCTGAGATGACGAGGATGTTTTATTGACATGTTTAAGTCTGAGACCAGGAGGAAGAACATTACGTTTACTTTAGTGTGGTAGAGGGATGGACTCCCGAACTATGTTGGAGGAAGTGGCTTCGAAGGGGCCAAGTGACGAAATAGGTGCTGGGCATTAAGGTCTCTAGGTCACCGGGCTTGCCGACATCATTCCACGGGATGCGTTGAATACAGGGGCATTTGGAGCAAATCATGAAGAGCTGCATAAAGGAGAAGACAGAGGGCACATAGTTGAGCACCGTGCATTTTCTTGGGCCTATCTAAGTTACTACATCACCAGATTAGCAGAGACGAGGTAGAAAAGCCCACAGGTTGTGTATACCACAGCAATTAAGTGTCTTTACTTGGCCCTCTTGATCGAGTGGTGAAGAGACTGTGGTCCTGGCCACGTATTTGTAATCAGCCTTGTCGCATTACAATTTCTATTGATAAAAAAGGCGTTCAGCAAACACATCGTAAACGTATGGGAATCCCTCGATCGTTTGAAATGTTTTATTTCGCTGAATGCTACGCTGCGCAAGCGGGTGTCTGAGTGGCTGTCCGTCCTATCTTCCGTATGACCTCGTAGGCGATAGGGATATAAGCTTCTTCTCCCAATCCGCATCTTCATAAATACAAAACGCTATACCAATTAAATTCATCGCTGTCTTTGCCATTTTTTTAATCACATTCTTCCTGCCATGAGCCTGCCTATCTAATGAGAACAAATGACATAATTCCGCTCGAACGCCGTACTGCATGTCTGTATATGGAGCGTCATATACCGCTGGTCCCAGAGGGGAGAAATCAAACTGAATGAACCTGGTAAAGTAAAGTAGATAAAAAACAACGCTGATCCTGATATTGCGGATATAAGAGTACTCGTGTGTCCGCGTATATGTCGCGGTAGACATGCGATTATATATTCGAGATATAAGGCGCTATCGATACCGAGGCTGGACAGGTATCGTGCACATTAGAAACTCTGTCTGTACCCCGGCCCGTGCGCCTGGTACTGCGTGTAGAGACCCAGTGCATCAGGCACGGCATCGTGTGTCTCCGGAGTCGGATTAGATGGTTGAGGGGCCTGTGAGGGTTGCGTTGGCGGTGAAGTGTAGTACACATGAATGTGATTCACGGGCTGCGGCTGGGACTGGGCGCCTTGAGGCTGCTGCTGCTGGAAATATTGCTGGAAGTGCGGTTGCGGCTGCGGCTGCTGATATTGTTGCTTTTCGCCCGACGGATACGACACCGGGACGATCCCGCCGACGACAAATTGAGGCGGCGCTCCAGATGACGGGTTCGCTGGCATGGCTGTGTATGAGCTAGTATGTGAACTAGTGTGCGAGTATGAGGGCCGTGACACATGTGTTGCGCCTTCGTTGACCGTGTAGGACATGGAGACGGGTTGCTGCCCTCCGGCCTGATACTGCGGTGGTGGTGGCTGCTGCTGTTGGTACTGCTGAGGCTGGACTTGTGCCTGTGCCTGTGCCTGTGCCTGTGCCTGTGCCTGTGCCTGTGCCTGTGCCTGTGCCTGTGCCTGTGCCTGTGCCTGTGCCTGTGCCTGTGGATGGTAGTGATGTTGTTCCTGGTTGTAATAGTGGTGCTGTGGCTGCTGTGAAGGTACGGATACTACAGCCATCGCCTCGCTACCCGACGAGCTGCGTCCTTTCATCGCGGGAGCGGTCTGGTTGGTAGTGTGGTATACATTGTGATCCTTTTGCTTGTTGTGCTTGTTACGCGTGTAACTGAAACCCAGCTTGCCCTTTGCCTTGCGATGCAGGCAGAATAGAATCAGGAGCAGCAACAGAAGCCCTGCGACGCCGCCGATCACGCTGCCCACGATAATGGGGGTATTGTTCGTCATCGTGCCCGTACCGGAATTGGAACCGGAGTCACCATTTTGCCCATTTGAGCCGGAATCGCCCTGGCTCCCATTCGAACTAGAGTCACCATTACTTCCGTTCGCGCCGGAACTGCTTCCTCCTGAGGCTCCGCCACTTCCGCCCGCGCTGTTCGAGGGAGAAGCCGAGCCATCGGTGGCAGTAGTTGTCGGCTCAGGTGTCGTGTGCGTCTTAGAGAAAATCGATGCATCGACGACGAATTGTGGGACGTCAAGCATGGTCAGGATAGACGCTGTCTCAAAACACTTATACATAGAGCGTTCTGGTACGCCCGTCCAGAGATAAGTGCCACATGCTGGTTGCGCCGAATTTTGACTGACGCAGTTAGATCATAGGTCATATGAGAAAAGCCAGTGAGGATGTGGTCAGGGCAGCAGGTTCAAGGTGAGTTGATACTTACCAGCATCCTGTCGCAGGATCGAGACTTGCGCATGAGCCAGCCTGGAATGCAGAGTAGTCGAGACAAGCCGAGAAAAACGGCTTAAACGTGCCTGATGTGCATGCGACAACGTGATCTTCGTTGGTCGCGCAGGTGAAGGCAGTGCCACACTCGAATGCAGAAGCTGGATGTAAGTCAGCACCACGAATCTTGGCCGGCCAATGATGGCTAGTTGCGTTGCGGTGACGGCGGTGGTCACTTACACGATATTCCAGAGTACCAGCCACAGGTCTCGGAATTCGTCCAGTCTGTTGTCGATTTCTGACGTCTGAGCAGGTCCAACACAACATCGCCATCACTTCGTACACCAGGCGCGGGCGTTGGTATCGGCGTCCATCCCGTGGAGTCGCTTTCTGTTAGGCGGGCTGTTTCTTGGGCAGCCCAGACGGGCTCATGGTTGACTGACCATCGCAGCCATGTGGCGTGCGCGCAACTCGATGCTGCGAGAAGAAATGCGATAGACCTCATAGTCCTCATCGAGAAGATTTATTGCTTGTTTGATGAGGTCGACAATACCCTACTATCCCTCCCCTGCCAATTCGCAACCGCTTTGATAGCTCGTTGTCAGCGCCAGCACTGGTATCGTAGCCTATTATTTGGCGGAGCTGGGGTATGGTGAGACAGGATCCAAGTCGGAAACCGAAGTATCTCCCAGTATGAGAGGGGGCCGAAAATAAAACGATATCAAGGATAAAATTGCTCAAAATAGAATCAAAAGAATGAAGAGAGAGAAGAAGAAAAATGATGATGCATGGTTTAGGAAAGAAGAGAAACGGAGAGCTCGTGCAGGAGAGAGAATTGGGTGGCAGATGCTACCTTGTAATGTAGGCAGGTATCAAGGTATTGTTTCGTACTGAGCGCACCAACGTTAACGCCGGCTGCACGCACGATGGTGGGTTCTTGTGGTAGCTTGGGCCGCGAACGGGGTCGTGAGCTAGGCCACAGGAGGAGCTCTGTATAACTGCTGTTGGTAGAGATGTAGTATTTCGGGTGGGCCAAGAGACCAAAATAGCCCATTTAGCAAACATACAAGTATCTAACTAAGAAAAGAAATTGATGTGATGCATCAGTCATAGAAGAGTAAAGGGTGATATCTGTGTTAGTTGCTGAGTGACCTGTTGCCCAGTGTGTCGGAGGTCATGGCAGGGGCTGATCTTTACTCAGTAAGCCAAGTTAGCTAGGTGTAGGTAGCATACCCAGGTATGCGATGAGTCAACATAGCTGAGGTACTGGACCTAGCAAATAATGCTACCTAGTATAATAGTGTAGGCAGCATTCCACATTAACAAAGAGTACCTATATTACCCAGCTACTAGGTACACATCATCGCATAGTTCGGAGGGTGGGAAGGCAGCTAGCTGTATTGTACCCAGGTACCCAGGTACCTAGGTACCTAGGTACCTAGGTAGTATGATGATCACTTACACGACAAATTGGGTGGTGACTGTAACATGGGGGCAACAAAGCAGAAGATGTGGTGCAACGCAAGATTTCTAGTCAGTAGGCGAGAGGTATGATATTGAGTGCCAGCAATCTCGGAACCGTCGTTGCCGACTGTGGCTATGTTCTCTTCAATCCTGACATGTTCTACTTGACAGCCCCTTTACCCGACATCTATCAATTATACAATTGACCAGCAACAACCGGTGAAGTAACACACTTATTTCCACGATCCCCAGCCCTCATATTCCTGGGTGACTTTCAGGTTCGATGACAACACATCGACTGGACTATCTGAGTACTCTGCCCCACGGTGATAGCCAGTTGTTGTTGCTGCTGCATTCCACGTTGACAAACATGAAAAGCCGCGAAACAAGCGCCGGCATAATCGAGGCAGGGACCCCATGCGCCGAGCCAAGACACAACCGGTCCAATCAAAATCGACTCGAAGCGCCGTTTCGGGGTGCATAGTGTCTCACAATCCCCAAGCGACAGCCAATCAATTGAATCCTTTCAATTCTATAGTACATAAGTACCTGTTAGAGGTTGCGCTTCAGGTACCTCTATTGAGCTTTGTGGTATGTCTAAACAACATACCTAGGTATGCAACCTATCAAGCACTCACAATGGACATCAAATCATCGCGTGAAATATATAGTGTACAAGTCCTCTCATTTGTTCCTGACAACATAGATTTTCATTGTGGAGCAAAACGTGTGGGATGGAATGTACAATATCAAACTGTACCTAGGACGAAAGGAAGAGCAACTAGGCGACGATGTAATCGTTGAACAAGGTGTATAAATCATTTCTCAGAGCCCCAGCAGCGTGCTTCAAAGCGGATTCTATAGAACTAGCCCAAAATGATATCTGATATTAAACAAATATTGTTACATATATCACAAGCTTGGCCCGGGCGAGAGCCACGCCCAGAAGATCGTCATGCTATGTGACATTTATGGCTTCGTGTACTGGTCAAAGAAGTCTATAATGATCTGTGAAGCCTGAATGTGTGTCGGACCCTCAAGTACAGAGAGTTGAGAGAAATTGGGCTCGGTCGAAGCCCAACAGTGTCCTGTCGTGGATGTCAGTGTACGGCTGTGGAAGCAGAGAGTGACGACTTACCCATATCATCGACCTTCCAATGCTGCAAAACACCCTCAGCTCCATCGGCACAGGTCCAAGTAGTATGGTGTACATCGCCGTCAAAGCTATCCTCTACTGTTGACGAAGTGCAGGCATTCCGCTCCGCCCACCATCCCAGCCACGTCGGGATAGCAGGTTCCATACCACCCTCACCGACGCCGCCGTTGTAGAAAACGCTAGCATCGCTCCCGCCGTGGATCTCAAGTACGGGGAGCGGGCTGCGAGCTGGGCTGCATCCTCCAGTTACACCAGAGTCGTCGGTGTAATACGCGCCAGACGCGGGTGCAAAAGCCGCGAGCTCCCCGCCGACGGCACTACAGGCGATAGTGTTGACGAATCCGCCTCCGTTAGATATACTTTTCCAAGAGGATTAGTCTCAAGCGGATGACTCTTTCCAACTGAGAAGGCACAAGACGTTGTGTTCTGGGGGCAAAAGAGACAGTTCACTTACCCAGTTGCGTAAATGCGGGAGTCGTCGACACAATATTCGTCCCGAAGGTCGGCTAATAAGTCCGTGACAAACTGAAGGTCCTCCTCGACGGAGACCTGAGAGTAGTTTGCCCCGGCCCATGCACCCTAGTGAGAAATCAACATGCATCCCACGCGCTGATTTTAATCCTGTACGCGATGGGAAGACTTACGCCAACCCCATTCGGGTAAACCATGATTTTCTATAACGAGCCGTCAGCCGTCCTATCCTTTCGAGGTGTTACATTTAAGAAAGGCAACGTACCCCCGCGCTGAAGCGGCTTTCGCTCAACTTCGTGTCGGCCTCGAAGAACAGGCCGATGCTGCTGGAGCCGTGGAAGCCAATAACCACCGGATACGGCGCCGCCTTGTCATAGTCACTCGGCAGGTGGACCGAGTAACTCCGGTCGCGACCGCTGCTCGTTAGACCGTGATATGTCGTGACGCCGGGCAGCAGGTGCACTTTGCCGCATCCGGCCGTCGCGCGCGCCTCGACGCGCCCGATGGCCGCGGGCGCAGCGACTACCGGGGCGATTGAAGCGGCTATGAAGCCGGCGATGTAGTACGAGGGGTGCATATCGTCGCGATGGGCCCTCGGTTTACTGCCTCTTTACTCGTTTTCCTTCCGAGAGGTCGCGGGGTAGAAAAAAATCCTCTCTGGTAGAGAATGCATTATTGCCACCTTTTAATCACATTACGGCATCACGAGTTATGCGGATTCGTGTTTTCATGGTTAATAGGGGATGACCATTCGCCTTCCTAATTAGATAGCTCATATGAGCGATCCGTGGCGTCCGGTTGGCTGGTCTACGGCTAGACTGTGGCCGCTAGTAGGGAACCCTGCTGCGATCATCTTAGACTCAATGAAGCTTCAGCTTTACGGTATCATAAACACGAGTTTCGCGCAATTTGGGTCGAGAATTTCAATAGAACTACCTAAACACGCGTAATGCGAAACTACATAAAGAATTAGAATAGTCGGCGATGGAAGGATGGTTAGTTCTTGCGGCCGCTTGGGGGTGTTTCTAGTCACTCATTTTGTGAATAACCTCTTTATCGTAATAGCTCAGCTAAGCATACTGCGTGTTAAAAATATCACAAGCATCTATGCCGGTATTGACGCATGATAGAATACAAAACTTCAGCGTTATTAAGGAACCCAACTAAAGCTCTATTCCAACAGCGCATAAAAAATAGCCATGTGTAATAGGTAGGCTATAAGTAACCTGAATTTGTCGTAGATAGGAAGCTGAAGCTGTCAACCACCTTCCAATATCCAAGGTTTGCGTGTCTTCCAGAACTGGATCTCAGAACCTTCTCGGCAGACTGAAAAGAACGCGTCAGAGCTTTCCATAAAGGTCTGTCCAGGAGTGTCAAAAGTACCAAGTTCCTGCCCGTCCGTCATGCTGATTACATGGGCCTTCTTCTCGCGATCTCGATACTCCATACATGATCCCCCACAATATACGAGGATCCAATCCTTCCGGATAGGATGGACAGGTACCAAATCGCCTGAGTCAACCTTCATGATGTACTAATCAACGTTGCCATCTGCGAGAGTTTGATACTTTCGTGTAACGCCAATAAGCACAGTTCGGACCTGTGGAAAGGCTGCAAACCAGCGGATACTCTGAACTTTTCTGGGTAGCCAAACTTTGGCAGTGACACGGGCATGCTCAATCATGCTAGAACTGTACTTTTCGCTGACCGATACCTTTCGATCACTGCCCACGCTGATAGAGGAGAAACGGGCCACTTCAATGAAGAATTTTGACACGTTTTCCCCCAATATGACCCTTCCGAGTATGGACGACCTCCGTAAAAGAACAACCTCTCTGTCAGAAACAAAGCGTAGCGCTTCAAGACGTCCCCGGCCAAAAGCTGCGCCTTCGTTTTGCGAGGTTGCTAGTGTGAGGAGCGAAGTATAGTGAGTTCTGATAGCCTCTTCTGGTGGTACGTCAAAATTAATTATAGCCAACTGCTCAGGGCCAAACGTAGAGGAGACCTTTGTATATAGGTAAGGAAAACCAGGCACAAAGATCTGCTGACGGAACACGCTCGGCAGGTAGCCCCAGCGTGGCACGACGGAGCCGATATGGTGACCGTCAACCCAGTGCCAAGCCTCTAGAGAGTTGCGGGCTCCGACATCCATCCACAATAGAATAATTTCGGGGCTGGCTAAATCAATACGGACCCAGGACCCTTTAGAGACACGGCGGTGAGATTTCAACTCTTTTATGAGCTGTTTCCTATCCATTGACCAGATTCTCATAACTGAGTCATCATGTAGTGTTACGCAGATTTGGCGCTCCACGTTGCCATCACAGCTGATAACATCATTGACACACGGTAAGGAGACGATAAGGTGGGTGTATGGGTTCTTTCTGCTCATTCTATGACCATCCTCTGGGGTGGCCATTGATGAAACCGTAGGATAGCTCGTGGCCGGACTTGCTTCCCAGGGAGATGGGGTTCCGGATTCTGCTGAGTGCGCGGCATCATTCGTCCCACTCGTTATACTTTGTGTTAATCTTACATACGTCTCTGACTGTCTGCTCCCTTCGATTTCGTTATCGTCTCCGTGCCCGACGGGAAAAGGGTCATCGAATTGGTGAACGGTTTCATCACCAACTATGGTCTCTGCGTAATGCGTCAAGGTATCGAGCCAGGCCTCGAGCCGGCTTCGCTCTTCGTCTAGGGTGTCGTCCTGTGGCAATTGTATTCGAAGTCTCTGAATCTCGTCTAGGATCTGCTCGGTGTCTCGCCTTATTTCGGCCGTGTCGTCCTGAATCGCGTCGGTATTGTTCTTGATTTCTTTGGCTAGAGATCTGTAACATTGTCAGATTTAGCACACCAATCATGAAACTCCATAAGGTGAACGAACAAATTGGCAGTATCGAGAGCAAGGCTCAGCCCGCTTTTGAATGCCTCGAGAGATACCTTCATTGTCGTAACCTTTTCCTTGTCTACTAAAGTCCACCGTAATACGCCCGTTCTCCTATTGCAATTCGCGATGATCTTCTCGATATCTTTCACAACAGTCTCGCAACTCGCCAGCATCTCTTTGAGCTGGGGCTGTAGGGAATCTGGTAATCCCTCGAGCGTGTCATTGTTACTGTCGCTGATGAGTTCCAGGATCAATTTGAGCTCAGAAAGCTCTTGTGTGGTGTTTTTAAGGTCAGAGCGAGCTTCTTTGCAATCCCGACTGAATTTGTAAATAGCGATGCTTGATTTCTGCGTAGCTGAAATGGCACTGAAGACTATAGAAGCTATATCAGCCATCTTTGAGATATTTCCGGGCTTCCGGTCTTCTGAAGAACTGCCGTGAAAACAGGAAACTCATCTACTGCGGGGAAAGGACTTCCTTATAAGATGATGAGACCAAATTCAAGGGGGCGCCACGTCCAGCTGCTATTGGTGGCATTGCTGTGGTTATACGTAAGGCGTTTTTATTAAACTATTTACGAATTGTTATCTTCGGTAAACTAATATTGCTTGGTGAGTACGAGAACTTGTACTTCTGGCACTGAAATTAACAGGCGCTCATTGAAGAAGCCCGTATGACACTTGAAAGAACTCCGTCGCGCTTTACTCGTAGAAATTCAAAGAGGCGCATTTTGATGATATTAAGCACAGCTAATTATATCCCATCCCTCACTTTCGCATAATCCTTTTATCCAATCAGTCGTAAGCAGCCTTCACTAAGTTCAATTTTTAGAAAATCCGCCTAGAGTGATAAATTAACCTGAAGCTTGGCTGAAACATCTTACATACATCAGCTTTCAGATTTGGTAGGGTTAGTTGCGATTGAGTCGTTATGATTGGCTGATCTCACCATTGATCTTTGGGAATGGGCGGCTATCTCGTACTTTCTTTATCTGGAATTATTACATATTTATAAGGTTTGATGAAACTACCCTCACCCATATTCAACGTAGTTTCTAATCCAAGTGAATGCGCCACATCTCGCGATCACAGTTCGACGCATAGGAGGTCCGGGTATGCAGCATAGCTACATTGTCACTCACAAGAAGATCCCCCTTTTCCCAAGAGAAACGTAAACAAGTACGGTAGTCATATGTCATCTTTTCGATGAGCTGCACAAGAGACTGTTCCTCGTTCTCTATCAGGATTCTATAGCTCGAGTACTTGGTTTTGTCGCTGTCCCACGGCGAGTGCCAGCGCAGGCATGGCGCACCTGTGGTCGGATGGCGCACCACAAGCGGAAGGCGCTTGTGTACGTTCGACCAGAAACCATCATTGGACATCTCCCATGTGACAGGCTGCAACCTGTTGAGCGGCCATGACAGAGGCAAGTAACGGAAGGCCAGTCTCGAACTACAGAAGAGTGTATATCCGTCGCCTTTAGGTGCTGTGGACAGGCACGTGAAGTACTGATAACCGGGTGGGTTAAGCACTTTCTTAATCTCGCCAGTAACAGGGTCCTCTCGCTCTGCAAATTTGAAGACGCCATCGAAATGCATGGGCAGTGGTTCGTTCGACGTTACATTGTTGGCCATCTTGCTATCGTCGCGTGCGTTCACAACCTTGAAAATGGTCCCCGTGAGAGCCCACGAGAGAATATCTCCTAGTTCGTGTCCCTTCTCTACCCATACGTCCTCGTTCGTTGTCTCGCTGAAACCACGCAGTACTATCGGCGAAAAGTGGTTGGAAAGATGGCGCACCTTTTGCATTGGAATCAGACGCATCGATGGCGAGCAGCCAACTGGGCGAATTATTAAGCCACAGGGATACAAATGCTCAAAGTCAACCTGGAGACTCGAGTCGGTCCAGTCGAAGAGGGCGGATTTCACCCGGTAGAAATAGGGCCTTCCATTACTATAAACAAGCTCATGGGTATCTCGGACTTGTTCCGGGTACACAGCGCGATATGAGCCATCAGCATCAACGGCGACAGCTGAGCGCCATGGCATGAGTCCAATCACTCCCTTCTCTCCGGGGCTTGGTATTAGCGCGAGAGAGAGTTTGCCCTTGCCATTTGAGTCGTGAATCGACAATCGAACATAGTCAGGAAATTTGAGCCGGAGTGCATTGCCGTACGCCTTGCCGCGCGTGATCATCTGCTCCGACGTGCTCTCTGGACTCCTGATGGTAGCCTTCTTAGTGAGTATCCCGATGTAAGCGGCACGCGTTGCCGCATAGTCCTCGTCTACTTTCACGGTGGCGCTGGCATTGAACTGCTCATCGCTGTAGCTACGGAGAAGTTCCCGACGGATGGAGGCAGCTTGCTCGAGGTAGTACACCCGGTCTTTAATTAGAGTTTCCTGATTGATCTGCGCCTTAAGGGTGTAGTCGAGTACGTCCCAGAGTCGGATAAACTTGATATTCTGGAGTTCCTTCTTCGCTGCCATGGCTCTCAGAGCTTCACCATATTCCCATACGATTTCTTCTGAAACGCCAAGCAGGTCTATTAACTTAGTCATCAACACGAAATAATCATAAAGGATAGACAGGAGATGCTCCTAGACTCACCATTATACACTAGACCGTCCGAGCAGACAATAATATCTGCCCCATTCTCATAGATGGCCGAGATATTGTCGCAGAGGCCTTGCAGATGAGCAAGTGCAAGTTCTTCGCCAAAGTCGGGCATTTGGCCTAGCACCAACGCTTCGGAGTCCTCTTTGAATGGGAAACCTGGGAGAAGCATCGTGATAGGTGCGTTAGTCATGATCTGCTTCGTCACAATCGGTAGGAACTCGTCGAAAGCATCCCATTTCCCGGAGTTTCTCTCGGAATGAACGCCATAGCTGCCAATTATGCTAAGAACTTCGGTAGCAACGGCTTGTGGGCTTCGGGTTGTGCTACGGCTGCCGGCGTCTTCGTTTCGTCCCTCCGCATAAATACTAGCTCTTCTATCAGATCCATACTCTCTGGGATCAACGCTAGACTGAGTGGCTTCTTTGCTAGACTTATCAGCCCGCAAGATAGTCGGATTTAAATCTTGCACATAAGCTGAGGGCATATTGATCGAACGGGCATAGAATAACAGTAGGTACAAATTGATACGAACATTAGTCTAAGATCAGATAGGCATCACGTAAATGTACGGACGAGAGATTTATGAGCTATGCCTATGCAGGCATGTCATCGGAGAGGGCATGTTATATAACTTTTACTTTTCTATTCGCAATTTACACATGCGAAGTTAAGAGAGGTGCCAGTCTTCCGGATCACTCCAGCTCTTGGCGAGGGAGTCCCCGACGTATCGGATGCTAAGCTCGGTTACACGCTTCTATCTAGAAATGCTGTGTATGGATACGTAGTTTTTGGCAATATCGATCTGTGTGACCACCAGAGCAGGCTGTTGTTTATCATATGACTATTCCCTGTCACGAATGGCTTAACCAACGGCTTTTGATACGTAAGATAATCTTGCTCATGGTTAGATTATATCACTTAGTAGTTCGTCGTGATCCCTATAGCGAGCGACTAGGCTCACAATGGCGGGGATGATCCCAAACGCTTGCAGGGCTCTCCCACGGCCCAACCCAGATGTACACAATCTGTATACTCTAGTATACAAGAAAGAAGTGCTCTTGTACTTTGCTGCATAATGCGTCTATACGAGCTGAGCTGAATCCCCACTCGTCCCCGGCCGGGCTCTCGATCATGCGCTTACCAACAATGCTTACTGAGCACGCAGGCTACCAAATCCGCCGTGGGCTGCCCTACTCGCCAGGAATTCTATTCATGTGGTTTACACCACGATCTCGGAACTCGTCACGTGGAGAGTCTCATATGGGTGTATGGCAAAAGATGAGTCCACTGGGAATTATTATCTCCTATTTGCGGCCTCTCACATTTCTGTACTCGTGAAGTCGGTGTTTGTTGGCTGCGGCCGAACTGCCCTTTCTTTTCTATGATGATCTTCCTCTGCATTGTTTTGAGCATAGTGCTCTTATTCATATGGGTTAGCTACGGGATCATAATACCTCCGCATTATCCCAGTAGCATTCCCACGATCCCGTTCTATTATACACTATTACCCCTTTTAAAAGAGGTTGATCAACAGGTGCTTTATCACGAATATCTTGAGGAGCCACTGACACGATACGGTGCCGTCAAGATCTTTTTCGGCGGCCATTGGAACGTCCTTATCACTCGTCCAGAGTATATGGCGCAGGTGTTGAAGAATGACGAGGACTTCCCCAAAGCCGGCAATCATGTCAAAAACCCTCACTCTGTTCTTGCTCTGTATACGGGTGAGAACATAATTAGTGCTATTGGCGACAAATGGAGGCATTTCGCTGCCATATCTAAGCCAGGATTACAATCGGACGTCGATTCTTCAATCATAACCAGGAATGCGCATATGTTGATTCACTTTCTTCTACGGGAGCAGCAGAGAGCTGGGAGTGTTGAGATGTTGAATTACATCCAGACCTACGCAATAGCAAACGTGAGCGAGTCCCTACTGGGATTCGAATTCGAGGTTTGTCACCCCGATTGCAGAACGTTGATAAATTGGCTCAGACACCTCTTCTATAGGCCCTTGGAAACCCCGACCATCCTCTGTTAAAGCTACAGCGAGAGATCAAACCGAAGATCTTCAATCCGTTCCACCTTAATTTTCCCTTTCTGGATCGTTTGTACATACCCGCGCGAGAGAAAGCCAAGCGGTTGGTCAAGAGTTTCAAGACTGAGCTGGCTTCTCAAATGATGCAAAGCCACATACACGAATGTTACTCAGATAGTACAAATTTGGGATGCAGGCTGCTCGCGGCGCGCGCAAATGGACAGCTGTAAGCAAATCGTGATCGATCATCTATTATGAATTGTCAGTTAATGCCAAGCTACCAAGATCAAAGTACCATTTCGAGCAGAACCTACTCATCTCATTTGTTGCCGGCCATGAAAACCCAATGATTGTGGTTCTTTCCAATCTTTTTGTTCTTGCTGACCGGCAAGACCTGCAAGAGAAAGTGCGAAGAGAGATTATGTCATTGCCAATAGCCAGTAGAACGAAGCCGGAGACGCTAGCTACCTTGCCGCTCTTGACGTCAATAATATTCGAGACGCTGAGACTCTACCCACCGCTGTCTCAGATCATGAACAAGCGCACTGCAAAAGATGTGATGCTAGGAGGGAACATCCTATTGCCAGCTGAGACATACACGGGATACAACGGATACAGTACAAACCGAAACCGCGAGTTCTGGGGCTACGATGCAGACCTTTTTCGTCCGTCGCGTTGGGGCGACACTGTGGACGATATGAACATGCTCTTTCGACGGGCAACAAGTAAGGCGGCGTTCATCACCTTTCACGGGGGTAAACGGACGTGTCTTGGCCAGAAGTGGGCGTTAGCTACTCACCGTATCACCATGGCTATTTTTCTTGTGTCCGTTCGATGGCGCTTGGATCCTAGCTGGCCCCGGAGTTTAACGCCAGTAAGCTTTATTCCCACAGCAGTCTTAATGAAAGATCATCGTACCTAACCTATTTCTTCGCAGGCCGGTCCACTAATGCCCAGGAATCTGAGGTTGCAGCTAGAGCAAATATAAAGTAGCGGTACAGCATGGAATGGTATTCTGTATAACACAATAGTTACTCTCAAATAGAACCACTTAGGCTCTCATAAAATCAGGATGTAGTTCATGTCAATAATTGTGCCGCTAACCAGAAACTCGGCTTGTCCTAATGATTATTGCGATATCTTTGAAGCGGTAATTCTTAAATTGGCTTGGATGAATCTTAACACTGACCGTTGGTAAGCGTTCAGTAACTCAGAGGTTTTTTGGGACAAGCATTCACAAGGGAGCGAGATCTCGATACCTGAAATGCAGGAGGAATGACATAGCATCGTTCTCGCCCGAATCATCAGCTGCTTACTGGCCGACAAGGGCTAATACGTAGATGAAGATCACCCGCGGCGAGGATGCGGCGCAAGTCTCCAAAAGTCTAGATTGTTTGGCGCACATGGCATTGTTACATTTTTGAACAGCTGCGGTTCTGGACAATGTGGACGCAACGAAAATTTGGGAATATGGCCAGCGTCGTTGGGAGCCACTGGAACTGACCAGGTTATTGATACGTCCGCTTGGCGAGCAAGCAAAACTGCCTCAAACTTGCGCACCTATCTTTAGGACTAATCGAAAGAGAGAGAAAAAAGCAAATGAGCAAGGTAAGCCAGCCAACAATGAACATGCATGTCCGTTTCCTCCACTTTGAGCAAGTTTATCTGTTAGTAGCTAGCCACGCGCGACTTATATCACGCTCCCCAGAACTCCCTGCGAATCTGGTACACATGTTGGCTCCCATCTTACCACAAAGCTTCTTCTGCTTAAGTCCGAACCCCCCACGAATCGATTAGCTCTGCCGAAAATGGCAGACCTTCACAATGCTCAAGAGAGTGCGAAAGTCGAGTATGGCACTGTCGTAAAGCAGACCCCAACTCAGGCTAGTTCCCTCGAGGACATAGAGAATCCGGTGCTTGAGACTTCCGCTAAGAATTCCTTGAAATCAAAGAGAGCCCTTTGGGCGTGGTTACTTGTCTGTTTTTCGGTGAGACCCATGTGCTCTCCAGCGCAGCCAAGTGAAGTATCGCTGACCACTCGCGCAGACAGGTCCGACCGATGGCGTAGCTGGAAGATACATTCCTGCTGTATTACAGTCCGTTGCAAATGCTGTTGGCCATATACCTGGAACTAGCAAACCATGTGCGAGGCGAGGCAAGATCGTCTGTGTTGTGCCCTTCGGGCCGGGAGAAGTCGACTACAATAGCTACATTCTCTACTTAGAAGCTATCAGCAGGTCTATCGAAGGTGTACTGACGCTCCTGATTTCAGGTGTAGCTGACTATGCCCGTAAGTAATCGAACCTTTTCGCCTGCTTGTCGGGGCGTTCAAGACTCTTGCATGCAGAATAGCTCTGACGAGTTCTTTTCGTACAGACTACCGAAAAGCGCTCATGATTCTTAGTATCATCCTCTTCGGAGCTTTTGCCTTACCTTTCGCTGCATTCACCGATAAGATCTATGAGAACCTCGTCACGTACTCGAGTTTGTGGCTAACGATGGCGGCTGTGTCCGCCGCCTACGGTACCATCGAATCCTCCTATATACCTCTGTTTATGCGAGAGTCCGGCTGGTTCATAAGGGATACCGTAGAACCAGATACTGCTACTGCGGTAGGAAACGAGGTGCGCCATAAATCGCAGATGAATATTGGCACCAAGACCAGTGTTCTTTCGCTTGTAGCGGGAAATCTTGGTTCCATACTTGCCCTTTTGATCGGTGTCATCATTGCCAACACAAGTAATTCCGGTGCACAAGACGGGTATAGATCATTCCTTATTGCCATCACCGCGGGTGGTGCGGTCACAGTTGTGCTGGGTACCATTGGTTGGTTCTTCGTACCCTCAGTCCAGGGTCCTGAAGCCCCATCGAAAAACCTAGCCTTCTTAGCTCTAAAAAATCGTATGTGTTACCTAGAGAGATGTTGCATTGGTCTTCACTAATACTGTCAAAGAATTTAGTCTCTTGAAGTCCTGTCGCAGGTACCCTGAGCCTTTCAAGCTCTGCATTGGTTGGGTTCTCTGGAACACAGCAAGCAGTAATTTCCAATCAGTCTTGGGCCTAGCGTTCCGAGAGGTAACTGGTCTAGGCTCAGGGGACCGTCTCTATACTGTATATTCCTTTCTAGGAGTTGCTATTGCGTCCATTGGTTCCCTCGCCTGGATGTTTCTGTATCCGGCGCTCACCTGGAAGATGAAGAGTTATGCCTACTTTTTCTTCTTGATCCATATTCTTTGGTGCTTCTGGGGAACACTGGGCATCAGCGATAACGTTCCTATTGGATTTAAGCACACTGCCGAGTTCTGGGTCGAGCTTGCTGTCTTGAATCCAGCGACCAGCGCGCTGCGCGCTTGCAATCGAGTCATGTACGCCGCCATGCTTCCTCGAGGGAGGGAGGCGCATTTCACAGGACTCGAGATCACCCTCGGCCTCGCGACCGGATGGATCAATCCACTAGTGCAGTCCGTGATTCAGGACCGCACGCACAACTTGCGCTATCCGATGCTCCCCAATCTATTCCTTTTCTTGTTATCGGCAGGATTCTATCTCTGGTTTGACATGGACAAAGGAATTGAAGATTCAAAAAAGCCTTGGATTGAAGAGACAGCCGAGAATGTAGACGTAGACATCTAAGTTCTAAGGTCACAAGTTGCCACAGTTGGGTTTTCTCAACGAGCCATGCAAATTATATCTATGCACATAATTAGTCTGTAGCTAAATAATTTGAAGACAAGGAACAAGCAAGGTTTCGGCCAGTTTTCCTTTGTGCTGCGACTGCGATGATACCACAGACCGGGCCGTATAAGCTACTATAACAAAATGTTTACCCCTTCATAGTCATAAGGAAGTGTCTCCGTGTACCCCTATTTCGCATAACTACCTAGGCTATCACGTCTCATATCTGCCCCTTTGACATGTCTGAACAGCTATCTCTATCTATTGATTGCGTCTCGTACTTGAATAGCCGTACGATTAATAGGTATGCTCTTAGTCTTCGCTTTTGGCTTGATGTCGCGGACCAGTTATTACATTGACACAGTGTAAATTCTATTATTCACTGTCTGACTACCTGCTTCTGTGCCTCAAACTCCTGCATCTTTAATTAGCATATAGCCCTATTGGCAATAAAAAAAAAATCGTGGTCTTTTTCTTGACATCAGCTTTTTACTTTGCTTTGCTTCGTCTTCCACGATCGCCTGCAATTCGTGTACCTCGACTGCTTTGATTTGCCTCCCATCACTTTCATAGTCCCCACCAGCTTCCACATAGGCCAAGTCCTTAGAGCTAGCAACAACTTCACAAAGCGAGAAATGCCCCTGTCCCTCCTCTCCTACCTCGTTATCGTCCACCCACCTGCCGGTGTACCTACCATTGGCGAGAGCCTGTCGCGCTACACTCGCTTTTGTCAGATATACGATATTATCGTCTCTCACTTTGACTATACAGCTGTGCCAAGGTGTGGGGATCTGAAAATCGTGCAGGGGAGCAGGCTTGTGGCGGCCATCAATGTCGTCAACGGCCCGCACTCTACCCCTAGGGAATAGGCGTACGCTAAACTTGGGTCCTTGGTTACTGTGAGCGTGAATCGAGAGGCGGACAAAATCTGGGAAGAGCAGCTCGAGGAGATTTGTGTAAGCTTGGTTGCGCGCCATCATCTCGGCCGCGACGGCCGACGCTATCTTCTTCCTCTGCGACATCGACCGCTGCTCGCTGCTCCCTGTTGTCGCTAAATCCTGTAACATGAACCGCGAAAGCCCGCGGTAGGTGCTTATGGTCGCAGCGTCTTGAGTACGAATGAGCTTCCGAAGGTGGGCCCGATCGACACCGCAACTCGCCATGACTAGCTTACGCACGAGCTCGATAGGTTCAGATAATCTCGTCTGCAACGGATGACACAATACCTCAGCGTCATATAGCCAAGCCTTGTCGAGACTTTGATCCATGTCGCGATTCGTCTTCGTGAAAAACAGGTCGTTAAGGCTGATGAACTTGATGGCATTCTGATCCTCTAGGGAATCGAAATGAGAGCGATATAACTCCTGTAGGTTTGATTCATATTCTGATATTGCGGCATCGTCAACGCCGACTAGGTAACGTCAGATGCAATTGAACAAATAATAAACGACAATTATGTACTGGGGTAACTTACTGCAGCTGGAGAGCAGGTGGCCGTCGTGGACTACGTGGATAGTTGCGCCAGGCGAATAAATTCTCTTCACGCTCATGGCGAAATCGCGAAGGCTTTCTAGCGCGATGCGCTCTGCCATGTCCGGCTTCGATCCGCCGGCCTTGGTCCCGTTAGGCGATTTACAAGGGAACGCGGGGAGCACCATCTGACACGCCTCGTTCCGGTGCACGAACTCAATGACACGGCGTAGGAAAAACGTCCGTCCACCATAATCCCATCGATCTTCGTCTGCGGTATTTCGTAGCATGCGTTCAAATAAAACAGTTATGCTCTCTGCGGTGGCCTCATACTTTCGTTGAACTGAACCTTTGCGTTTCTTGTTCAAGGTCGTCTTTGGGGCCATAACCCAGCTACAAAAGGTTTTCCAGGCAGAACGAGAATCACAATTAGGCCCCGTCGAGAATTTCCACTCTTGGTATGGCTGAGGCCGTAATGTTGTTCTCAAAAGGAAGAACGTCTCGACCCAGTCTCGAAATGGGGTGTTTTCATCGACTTGGGGCTGGTAGCTAAGGAGACCAACATAATACCTGTCTGCATCACGGTACACCTCCCGTGCTCGAAGTGCTGCGTTTTGCCTAAAAAAGGTTTCCAAGGTAGCATCTGGTACTATGGAGAAAGATCTTGTCTCGACAACTAAGCCTGATGGTAGAGAAGTGAGGTCTGGTTCGCTAGTCTGTAGTTGTTTGAAAATCACAGACCAGTTAGTGGCCAAAACCTTGGCCTCTCTCCCTTCGGCACTCAGGAGGTGGCCATTGCAACTACGGCAATATAGACTGATTATAGAATGAAACGGCGCGGAACCGCTGTTGATTGTCGGCGACGATTTCATGACAACTCAGAAATATTGATTGGGGGATATACAGCTAGTAGGCACCCTAATTATGTGGTTGAGATGCACTTAAACCTTGATGAAATACATTCCAAGTTTTTCAGACTCATCCAGTTCCTGAGCTCTGGGCCAAACAACGATGAACTTGGTTTCAAGTCCAATACGAAATCTCTCACGCCCGAGTAAGAATCCCCCTAATTTGCAAGGGGAGCATTATGCCATTCCCTGTAGCCTTCCTATGTACCTTCGTATTACTCAATACTCTAACCTGGGTTGTTCCTCTTCCGCATACTGGTCTCTAGAGCCTCACCCTCGAACTGCAGGTGGGGAACAAAAATGCATCCATATTCTTGCGTTAGACTCAGCCCACACGGAATGGGTGGTCGCCGAGACCATGTCCTCACCCTAAAACCAACTTTCCATGAGCTATCGTCTGTGCCACATCAAAATAGTAATATTTTTACATCACGAGCTGACTGTACGGATTTCAAAGATCGACATCTAGGCCTCCCCACGTGGGAGCAAGCCTGCTCACCATCATTAGTTACACTACGTTGAGTTCGACTCAACTGTAAGGGCTTGACCATGAGATAATTTGCGCAATCTTTAGATTTCAAGGGAGTTTTGTTAAAACGAAACTACGAAGACTAATAGCATCATCGAAACAGGTTAGGCCAATGAATGGGCTTAATAGCTCAGTGTCAGGTCCTGTTTCTGAAAGGGAACAAAAATCTCCTAGTAAGTCCGAGTGAAAGATGTCTTCTCGGGACGAGACGTTGCATTGCTTCCCGTGCTACCAACGGTGGCCAGGCTGTCGGGAATCACAGTTACATCCCATACAGGATGTTATATGCGAGTGTAGACTGATGCAGCTAGCGGCGTAAGGGTGTCTGACAAATCTCGTCGTCATAGTCTCTTTATCACAGTAGAAGTATCGAAATGTAGCTTCAGGTAGTTTCTTCTTCGTATGAGCAGGTTTTCCGACAGCTACTAAGCACGAAATAGTCAGCTTATTCAGCTTCCTGTTGAGGTGAAGTGATCCATGTTTGTTTGGTTATTCAAGATAATACGCTAAGCCTGGTGAGCAGGGAGCTTGATGCTAAGATGCAAATTGAGCAAGTTTTAGAGGCTCTAACATGCAGCATGAGACCCGCGGTGGCCAGAGCCATATAATCGACCGTTCTTGAGTTAGTATGCGTGGCTAAGCGACTTCAACATGGTTTACAGCGACGGCGCCGGACCTGCATCCCTGCCTCTCCTTATCGTCACGTCCTTAACGCCGTGAAGCCGAGAAGAATGCCGCGCAGAATAGTCGAGCAGTCACTCCGCTATCATATAGTACGTTGTCGATTTGAACCATTTCCTCCTCCTTTCATACATGACAAAAACGGTGACGCGATTTCTCTACTCAATATTTTTCACCCTCGGAATCGTGTCGACAAGAAACACGCTTATCTTGTCTTTCTTCTTAGAAGTATGGCTGGCGAGAACGTCGTGCCCGTTACGGGAAATAATACCGTGAATGACGAGAATCCTCCCTTTGCGCAACCATCTTTCGTCAATAATAAGAGCTCAGCACATTCATCCGTACTAAAGGTCGATAAAGAGACAACTGTTAACGTCGACTCGGTGCGTGACATCGAACGGGCAATGACGCCAATGATTCCAAGAGAACCATACACGGCGTATAGTCAATCCCGCCAAATGTTCATTGTCCTAATAGCCACTTTCGTGGGCGTCTTCGCCCCTATTTGCGGCGCCGTATACCTGCCTAGTCTTATTCTGTTCCAAGACGTCTTTCATGTTTCTGGCCAAGTTGTTAATGCCACTGTGAGCGTATACAGCGCCATATTCGCCGTTGCCCCCCTCTTTGGCGCCCCGGCGAGCGACTATGTCGGGCGCAAAGGCGTCTACCTCATTACCCTCTTCATATTTTTAGTCGCCAATACCCTCCTAGCTACTATTCCACCTACCATCGGAGGTCTGTTTGTCCTGCGTATCTTCCAGGCTGTCGGTGCCTCTGTCGTCACATCTGTCGGAGCTGGCACTGTTGCCGATGTCACCGAGCCGTCAAAGCGGGCTTCGCGCATGGGCATCTTCTTGCTAGGTCCCAATCTTGGCCCTGTTCTAGGGCCTCTCATCGGTGGCCAGTTCTCTACTCTCAGGCTGTGGAGATGGGTTTTTGGTTTTTTATGTAAGAATCATATCCCGCACCAAGCTTGGCGACCTCACTAATTTGCTGGCCGGGCAGCTATTGCTTGCTTCCCAGGCTATCTTGCTGTGTTGTTCTTCCTTCCAGAGACACTTCCATCACTAGTTGGGAACGGCAGCCATTTTGCCAATTCTCCGACCTGGCTAGTGAGGCCTCGCTTGCGGCAGAAGCGGATTGTGCCCAACGGAGCGTACCCGAAACCGCCACGGCTAACCGTCAAGCGGTTGTTCGCTCTGCTTACCTTTGTGCCCAACCTCATCGTAAGTGTCGGGTCAGGTCTGCAGTTCTCCGGTCTGTATTGTATTTACATTTCGTTCCCGTGGGTCTGGCAGCAGCGATACGGGTGGAGTGGTAGTGAAACTGGTTACGCATATCTTGTCCCGGCCGTGTTCCTTCTCATCTCCTCGCTCTATGTTGGGAGGGTCTCCGACATGATGTATCGCCGCTACAAGGCTAAGCATGATGGCCAGTCGCCCCGGCCAGAAAGACGCATCGATATCCAGTTTTGGGGTTATCTCTTGGGAGCCGCTGGCAAGGCCATGTTTGGATGGTTCATTTACAAAACATACCATCCGGTAGCGGGATTGGCAGCCAGCGCTGTAGCCGCTGTTGGCACGGGTCTTGTCATGGTCACCAGTACCGCATACCAGACCGAATGCCAACCCGGCGCCACCGCATCTCTGGTCGCACTCGCTGGCCTATTGCGCAACCTTGGCTCTGCGATTTCTGCTGCCATCATCGACGGCTTGCTGAGTCGGTTGGGAATTGGCTGGTTCTTTACAGGCCTAGCCATACTAGATGCCCTATGGATCCTTGGTCTAGTCCACATCCGCCTACGCGGGCATACTTATCGCGAGTCGTAGATAAATAGCGAAAGTCCTCAATAGCAAACGTCGCCGTGCATAATATCCAGAAGCAGCAGCAGTGTGGCCTCAAGTAATCAGTGCGCATGGATATCAGAAAGGTTGGCTTGACACTTAGTTCAGGTCTTAATCATAAGGGGATCCAGGTCCCGGATAGCGGGAACTCTGGCCGAGCCGCTAATCTGCATACACCCCTGCTACACTTAGAATAATTGGCCTACAGTGAGCAAAGATGACTAAGGCTAGGTTGTTCCGCCAACCACGATGAAATTTATTTTTCGGTGGACAGCTCTGCTCTAGCTACTAATGATATGCTATGCGTGTCCGCTAGAAACTTGCTCAAACACACTCATACATAATTGATCATATGGAATCTCTTGACATACAAGTGACGTAGTGCAGCGGTACGTCAAGTAAAGCCGATGAAATGATCATAGTCCAGTTATCTCTGTTGTCTCCTACCCCGGCTCGAAAAGTGAAGTCGGCCAGTGCACGTTCGAGTTGGAAGGAGACTAAGTCTCCTTGTAATTGACTCGGTAGCCCTTACAATTGAGGAAGAAGGTAAAAGGAACAGTTGAATTCAGTTGAATAAAGTCTCCGCGGCTAATGTGTCTTTGTTATACAGTTCAATATCCGGTAGTGCCCTTTGCTTGTGCCCCCTTAAGTGCTAACCTAATCATTTGCTGTCCGAGCTAACCCCTTTTTAGCCACTTACTCTATTCTAGTATTAAGACCGAGGCCTTCGAACTTAAAACCCGGGTGTACGACTTCGAGACCAATATGCTAAAATGAGGGCTTCCACAGCAAGCCTCTTGGCGTTCAATTTTCCTTGATTGGGGATTTGACCCATATCACCCGGTATGATAACTACCATATCTGAAAACTTCAGAGCTGGTCAGGGCGTACACTAGAGCGAGCCACTAGCGGTAGAAACAAAAGAGCCTACTGATTCAGTGTCTCCGTCTTCGACGTCTCTCGTTGTCGGCTTCGTATTGGCTAGATTGAAAAGATCGTCAGTCCAGCGCTCTCTATCCTAGTCGTTTTATACACTTGCCTCGAGACGGAATTTTCATCCTGTCGAAGTCGGTTCGGCACTCGGCATTAGAAGACGCACCGTTGCCGGAATGCGTTTACGTGCCAGAGCCTTCCGGGTATGTTGCATTGATATTCTCGTCTCCAGTGTTACAAGGCTGTTGTCGAGATCTTGGAGCATCACCACTCCTCAAATCACGGGAAAGGCTTCTTCCCCGATTCATGTCATTTCCGTCGAGTGGCCCATCCCCTGCCGAAATTGGTCAGTAAGAATCTCTTCTAGCAGAGAAGCAGTAGTACTCACGGAGTGTTGAATGTCTCTCAGGTAGTAGTTCCCGGAATTCCGTTGCAGGCTCGTGGGGGATACGGGATGCAGTAGGTCGCCAAAGAGTATTCAAACCTGGGATACGAGTGTCTATAATGACTGGTCCAGAGGTTTTGTTTCTGTTATTGCGCTTCATATTGAACCCAGCTCTCAAACCAGTACCCATTCTCCCTAATTGCTCCCCTTCGTGGTCGCTGTTTTCTCTGCTCAGGTTCTCAGTCACTCGCGTTGCGTAATTCTTCCCTTTTGAGTATCGGCGTGGCTCGGGGCTATGGTTGAAGGAAGCATGCCTTCGACGACTTCGCACTTCAGTTGATGATTGTCTTTCAATTGGTGCTTCATCTTGTCTCTGACAAACATTTCTTTGCCGTGGAATCCTCGTGTTAACATATTCAACAAATTTAGGAGGCGATTCTTTGTACCACGTGTCCGCCTCGCCCAACGCATATTTAGCTTCTGTGGAGTCGCGCGCTAAGGCGTGTCGTATCATAGATGGAATCCAGAGCTGGTGTGCGCTGAGGCCACTAGAAAATCTTGAGATAGACCACTGACTTGCTAATTCGACTCTCAGTTTCTCTCTTGAAACATCATCATTCGATATGAGGAATTTAGCAGCAAGGGTTTCAGCGAAATTGTAGTTGTCACCCTGAATAAAACTTTGTAGCTTTCCAAGTTCTTCGAACTCTTTAACCGGGTTGGACGACATAAGAATCAACTGCTGCAGAGCTTTTGCTTGAGTCTGATAGTCGCCCAGGGTTATAGAAGTCTCGAGTGCCATTCTTGCCGATTTCTGTAATTGAGGTGATCCTTCTTGGCAAACCCAGCCTGGTGCCTCCGTCTTATATGGGGCGTATTGGACTAGATCTCGACGGGCGCCATGGTAAAGAATGCCCGGCGAGAGTTCCAGATGATCTTCCTGTCGCTGCAGCTGGTCACGGCTATCCATTTCAGCGCTTTCGCATTGCACCAGTATCCACTGAAGAAATGGCCTGGTCTTCATTGTTTCGGGGTGCCGGTCAATAATTGAGCGCGCAATTTGAGTGCCTACCGTCAATATAGCTGGAGTTTTGTCGCCATGTTCATCCCAGCATATAAAAGAAGTGAGTATATCCAACAGACCTAACAGAGTTGATGCATCATATTCTGCGGTTGCGTTCGTCCATTGTGTGACCAAATCAGAGAGACGAACGCGGAAATCTGGATCTGTGCTCCAATCTGCACTTATCGCCCACGGTGATCCTGTTTTCATCCTAGCTACTATAATATCCCGTAAATCCCATATCCTTCCCTGTCTGAGGAGAGATTCGTATAGCTTCCTATGAAATAGTCGCGGAAACGAGCTAGAAAGAGTCCCAGTTA
Organism: Xylaria sp. FL0064; assembly: GCA_022593225.1. Taxonomy (NCBI): domain Eukaryota; kingdom Fungi; phylum Ascomycota; class Sordariomycetes; order Xylariales; family Xylariaceae; genus Xylaria; species Xylaria sp. FL0064. The sequence goes on along the minus strand of JAJKLE010000004.1, from coordinate 1,005,980 downwards.
ATCCTTTCTTGGTTACTTCGGGATGTCGTAGACCACAGAGGTTGTATAAGAGTGCCACGTATTTGATCTGAGCACTCGTCAGCTAGTTTCTCTTCAAAACATAGAACAAACATACCTCAGTCGACGTAATATCTCTTTTATTCTCTAACACAACTTCTTCCAAAAGTCGTAGTGTTTCCTTGCTATAACTGAAACTCTTGGGCCGACGAGGCATATAATGGCACCCAGTGAAGAACACTATCAGATGCAAGTAATCATTTAAGAGTCGACTCCCATTGTGTTCAGTTTCTGGTTCATATGATGAGTGAGAATCAAGTCTGGATAAGACGCTTAGGTAGTCGCCTTGTTCCAGTAACATCTCGCAGTATTGCACGAGCACATATGGATCATGGTAATGATCTGCCAAGTGCTCCTCGAAGTGCTTCCGAGCCGAGACAAAATCGCCGAGTCGCTCAAAGAAGTGAAACTCTTCTAGAGCATCGGTAAGATCTTCATGGACATCCATCTTCAGATGAACCGTCAAGTCCCGATTTTGGGCTGAGTCCCAGATCGCGTCCAATTGCCGTTGGACCTTGTCAACCTTGTCTGGCGAGGATCGGCTATGACTGACATGGGGCTTGTCGTGTTCAAGGCTTGTAGCCCGCATGTTCGTAATGAGTTCGTTATCACGAGTATTCGCGCAAGGAGGCTGTAAAATTGATACGAGTGACTTTGTCCTGGCATCTCTCCTTGCGGGTATAGTGGTAGCAGGTCTCGTAGGCTGATTATCTTGGCTTGGGCGTCTGTCACCATCATCGAACTCGCTCAATGAATACGCCATGGGGTCTGTCTGATGGCGCACCCACTGTCTGGCTTCTGTTATTCACTCTGCTTCGTCTAGCTGGCACGATCTAGGTAGCGACTTCGACATTCTTATAAGAGCAGGAGGGTAAATTCTTGCGTGATTGATTAATCTTAAGCTCCCTTTCTATCAATCTAGTATCATATGAAGGTGCTCCCTTTCTACGCGGTTGGTATCCTATGAAGGCGCATGGAATTTTTTTGACAGGAGCCCTCCCAGTCGCTGTAATCTGCCTAATGCGCCCCCTACGCAGGTTCTGAGCGCTAGAGTCAAGTGATAGGGCGTGGTGTCTCCAAAAACTACCCCATGTCTTACTTTATATCTATTATTAGTAGCATTGTATCAAATTTGGTGGCACAAACAACAATCTGGGTGCCTCCGAGGCGCACCCGCATTCCGGGGCTGAGAACAATTGGATAGCTGAAGGACCTACTGCAAGCCATTATCGTATCAGTAATTTAAGAAAATTTCACTGTCACAGAAGCAAACCACATGAGATGTCCAAGTCCTCACTCTTCAACTAACTCTTCCCGCACGAGCGTGATCACTAACAGAAGCTTACCATCACGCACGATGGCGTCGCAACCTCATGCTCACCCAGTTTTTGCTGGCAAAACATTATCCAGACAAGAGCGCTGGCAATTCGGTCGAAAGTTCGGGAAATACGATTTCGACCAATTCCGCCCTATCCAGACCAGCACACATTTCCTAGGAAAGAGTAATATTGGGGAGATGGAAGTGGCATGCAAATTTTTGTTTGTGAAATCACGCTGGGGTGTTATGAATCGCGAGCGAAATCCTTCAGGGATCTTGTATGTGGATCTAGGCTTCACAGAGCCACCGAGCTGCTCTCTTCGGGGCGCCTCCATCGTTTTGACGCTTGACGAGTATGATGAAGATCTCCAACATCACTTTACGTCTATAAACGAGGCGCAGGACCGATTGCCTGTGCACGTCACTGAGCACGGTCCACATAACATAGTCGGCCAACTGAAAACCAGAGAGAGACTCAGAATGCGACAATTCCTTCCTTCTCTGAGTGCAGGTGGCTTTGCTGAGTTGGGAGGTATGGGGCAGACGTCAAAAGTACGGGAAGTGCAAGAAAGCCAATGGAGGTTCTCAAGCCAGACATTACCGGATAAGACTAGTCATGCTACGACTTTAAGATGGGACTTGTCTGAAAGCGACCTCGATCGTTATCCAAAGCACAAAAACACATTTCACACAGCGTTTGCCTTCCAACATGACGGACAGCCCTTTTTCATACGCTTAGAGGTCAGTGGTACTCTAGAGAACGCTGCATCAAATCTAGTGTATAAGACGAAGAGGAGACTCAGAAAATTTAAGTTCCCTAGAGAGCCTCAGACAGTAACTACCCTTGTGAACTTTGGGGGCAGAAACAACCCTTACACGCAGCCGGTGGACGAGTTAGCTCAGATGATCCCGTCAGAAATGGTGCTCGCCAATATGATACCTGTTGACCAGGTACAGACGCTGCAACAACTTCGGGGCCAGACCCAGAAATCAAATCAATCAGATATACTTACAACACAAGAAGAGGAGACACCTTCTGAAGATGTCGCGATTCCACAAACACCCGATAACGTCACCCAAGAAGATGAGATGACAGCGATGAAAGATGACGTGCTAGCGTTAATGGCTCTTCCTAGAGCCGATCCAACACGGAGATCATGCAATGATGAGCACGTTCAGAATGACAAGCAGCAGAATACACCTCCTACACCGCCTCACTCGCTCTGTGAGATGGATAGGTCATCTGATCAGTCTTCCAATACAGCCGTCGTAACCGAGCAAGAATCCGAGCAAACTAAATTGGTTCAAACTCCCCTTCTCACTGGGGGTGTGCAGAAAGTTTGGGATCTTTTGCGGGAAATGGGCGTTCTTCCGGGCGTCATCCAGTTGATTATCTACCTCCTAGTGTTGAGGATCAGGGAAAAACATACATCCAAAGTACCTGAGAGTTTCTCTCCAACTAGCTAGGGGCCCAACTATGGGCGGTGTATTTTGGGCTACGATTTTACGCGATCTACGACTGAAGGAAAGTTTTTGGAAATTTCTCAAGGGGCAGATCGAGCTACCTCTGTGATCCTGCCGAGCGGAACGAGACAATTGTCATTGTCGGGCCTCCTGTCCAACTCACCTTGTTGTATGTTACGGGGAGGAAGTTGCATCGTGTCGTTAGTGGTACAGCAATCAAGTGAGCAGTAAATTCATCTAGTTTCAGTTCCTTTAAGGATAGAATCTTCAAGACTTCCCACCTTTGATCTCCGGAAGCTCGAGGCGGCTTGGAGCCGTTCATCACTTGTGATAGTCTGGAAATCTCATTCTGCTTCAGCACATTCATTTTCTCCTGAATATCATGCAATCAAGACAGTCAACTCATAGGTCTCATGGAGACGCGCATTCGATAATTAGACCTGCTTGTTTCATTTTAAACTCGTTTTATTATTTATTTGTTAGTAGTCTTGTACCTCCGGTACTTGCTGCAAGCGCCCCTAATGCCGATCTTTCGAGTGGACCCTATCTTCAGTTGCGCCGCGATGCATTTGGTTGGCATGCGGGGTTTCTACCAGCAACTAACAAGCATACATAGGTAACAACAGTATCCGGTCGGCCACCAGTATGCAAAATCTCATAAATGAAGAGAAAGGCCATATCTATTTCTCTTTTAATCTTTCATTTTAAATAGTTAAGAGCACATATGATCAGCATACAGGATGCTTGAGTCTACGACTAAGTCACTTGAGAGAGGGCGAGAAGAGGATCCAGAGCTATACTCCGCCTTCACGAGGGCGGAGAAATTCTACATCGTGGCTCTCGTATCATTCGCAGCTTGGTTCTCGACGCTCAGCAGCTTTATTTATTACCCGGCATTACAACCTCTTTCCAAAGATCTATCCGTTTCAGTTGACGAAATCAATCTCACTATCACTACTTATATGTCCGTGGCGACCGTGGCACCAACACTAGTAGGCGATGCCGCCGATGTTCTCGGGCGACGACCCGTGTATCTAATCACCCTGAGCATCTATATTGCCGCCAATATCGCAATTGCGACTACAAGATCTTTCCATGTACTGCTCGGCCTCCGGATTCTGCAAGCCCTTGCGATCTCTGGCAAGTCTCTTACATTTAGTGCGGAGCTGGCCTATACTAATAGTAGCAGGAACCTTTTCGATTGCCTACGGTGTAATCACAGACATAGCGTCACCGGCGGAGCGTGGTTCTTTCGCAAGTGCAGTTTCTTTTGCGTAAGGGCCATTGACATATTGCATGTCCCTCAAATCGACTCTCTGACCCTAGTTAGTATCACGATAGCGCCTAGTATTGGGCCCATTCTCGGCGGCTGTCTAGCTTATGCGAGGAACTGGACCTGGATATTCTGGTTCCTAGCCATTGCGGCTGGTGCTTGTCTGATATTAATGACTGCTTTCTTGCCGGAGACTACACGAAGTATAGTGGGCAACGGCTCGATTGCGCCTCCGAAGTTGCTTCGGCTGCCATTTGCATCGTTGATGCGCCATTGGCGCGATGACGATGTCCCTATTTGCCACCGCCGCCGAGTCCCCAACCTCTTCAAGTCTTTGCTTATATTAACATATAAGGACAATGCGACTGTAATTCTCGCTTGCGGCCTACTTTATGCAGTTTATACTAGCTTGAATGCCTCTTTATCTGTGTTGTGCATCGAAATATACGATCTTTCACAGTGGCAGGCAGGCCTCATATACCTGCCATTTGGTCTCGGAGGCACTGTGTCTACATTTTTCTCCGGCCCTTTGCTAGACAACGCGTATCGACATGCGAGGACGAGACGCGGGTTGAACACGAACAAAGCAACGGGCGATGACTTAGACAACTTTCCAATTGAGAAGGCGCGCTTGAGTGTCATCTGGATACCCATGATGTTAACGGTTGCCTCCGTCGTGAGCTTCGGCTGGGTGTTACACTATCACAAGGTTCGCTTGCAATCCCTTGCCAAAGGTCAGAGCATGTAACTGACAATCGTATGTAGCATATTCCTATCATTCTAGCAATCCAGTTCGTGGCAGGGTTAGTGATGCAACTAGACTTCAGCGTAAGTAGTCCCCTCCCTCCAATTGGTCTTACAATGACTGGGTAGCTTACCACTACGAAGATCTACAATACTCTGCTAGTCGACAAGAACCACCGCAATCCATCGGCTGCCCAAGCTTCAAGCAATATTGTTCGATGCACGTTCGGGGCGATCATTGTAGCTTTCTTGCAGGACTGTATCAAGTCACTGGGAATCGGCGGGACATTCACGTTAATGGGCGGCCTGTGCGTGCTTGCCACACTTCTCTTCGTTATCGATTTCACGAAGGGCACTACGTGGAGGCAAAAGAGACGGACTTCTAGACTCGCAAAGATATAGACCCAACGTATCGTCGAGCCTAGTTCGACATCATAAAGAAGACACAGTACCAGAACAGCTTATTACAGATGTCGCAGTTTATCATTATCGATTAACTGAATGATCTCTAATTCCCTGAAGATAAAGATACAGATAGTGTTACATATACCCGCCCTTCGAACTCATCCCATTCGCTGAGGATGCAGGGCCGCTCCTAGGACGTAGTTTGAAGACCGAAAATAGGCCTGCATTCTGCCCATGATAATTGGATTGGCATCGACTGCTGGTGTAGCCCAACTTGACTCAAAGATTCCCGAGTCCGGCCTTGTGATAGGCGTGTCGAAACTGGTCCGCCGACTATGCATGTATGAATTTGTGCTCAGGCCCAGCGATACAGCTGAATCGCGTTGGGTATTATAGTCTCTAGTTTGGCACTTGCACCTTTGAGGCTCATGGTTCGGGGTAGGTTCAGGGTCGGTTTGCACGCCGGAATCGACGTAGTTAAGCCGGCGGTGCACGATTGACGCTGGTGCTGTCTTCTTCATGTCGATCTCATCCCACTCTACATAGCCAGAGTATCCCGGCATGCTATTTCGAGGCTCTAGGCTGTTCGGTATTTTCATACTGGGCCTAGGCGTTGGCTGTTCTTTCAATACTCCAAGTTCACCGTGAATAGTCGTTGTGTCGATGCTTCGAGGACGTATTGGAGACGTTCTCCCCTGTCGCCGAAAAACAACAGGAACAGAAGGAGCAAGGCGCTGCTTGTCTAACGAAGGTGCTCGGCTGTGACTCAAGAGGGGTATCAACTGCCTCCTTACTGCTGTGCTTTCTCTCGATAGATCCGCCGGAAGTGTGTTGGATCGCGGGCGCTCGGAATCCTGCTCGAGGTCTCTACCCCTACTTAAGCGCCGGGGCCGTGTATGCAGCAGGCTATCGCCATTGAATGTGAGCGCTCGTCGGAGTTGTTTAGGTGAGCTGTGGTCGTCATTTCTTATCTCCCCGTTTTTATCCGACGCCCAGAACGCGTCGCCGCCGAGTAATATGACTTGGAGCGTAGCAAAATCTCTTGTCGTGCCATCTGCTGGAAATAGCCACTCTTGTAATTGCGCTGGAAGACCCTGCGATCCTTCATTAAGCAGTGAGTTAGTCTATCTGTGAATTATGCTCTCGAGGGCTTAACTCACGTTGCTTATATTCCCCGAAGTTGGTTTTCCAGCACATGTAGTGTGTGCCTGATGTGCCGAGAGCAGTCACGACTAGTTCCGCAACCTCTTCATTTTCCTCGCCGCCTTCTGTCGCAAGATTATGGAAGTCCTTGACCATTTCGATATCTTTATTAGCGTCTTTATTAGTGTCGCATCGCGCTCATAGCGAACCGATAGTTTGAAGCGCGAATGGCATTTCCAAGACGCAACGTTGGCCCACGAGGAAGAAAATCAATGGAGATCCCGATATGCACCACGGACTATACCTCGTTCTACGCTGATAATCAATACAGCGATAACGGCCAGCTCCGAGCGACCCTGTCATTGAAGTTATGCTACTGCATGAAAGGTGGGTGTGCCAGGAGATTATATGAAACGCCCCCAAAGCCCTACAACAGCTGATATCAGCCCAGATCTCATACAGCACGTGCCCCTGATTTCTGACATTCGCCCTGGCGACGTTCCAAAATATCAGCTACAATAGACTTAACGTTAAGCCCAGGGTCGGATAATACCAAGTATCGATAATTATCTGAACGACCTAGGTGACTGGTCTAACAAAAACGTCAGAGTATGTTTACCTGCGCGGGACTTAAAGGGGAAATCATTTTAGCACGAAATTACTTCTTGTGAAAGCTTTTAGGACTCGCTAGAGCGGTATTCTTACTGAGAGCTCGTCATTAAGCTGTAGCATGCTCTATGGAATCGTGACCTGTGTCGTCCTCTACACTAGGCTTCTTGTACAGTGGTTCGGGATAATCCTTCCAGGTAGCAACGGACGCTGGATCATCCACATCGATAGAACTCGCTGCAGTGACTGAAGCAATTTCCACTCCATCCTCTGTTTTCTTCTCTCCCGACCAGAATGATATGTTGTCAGAGTTCGCACTTGGAGATGTGGCTGCTGGTGCTGCATGTGGAGGTTGCCTTCGAGTCTCTGCCGCCGCTTCACTCTCAAGTTTCAATTTCTCCAGGTCGATGCGCATAGCCGTCAAATCGGCACTACCCGCCTGCAACTTCTCGGTACCACGAGTATCAGGGTCTGGATCAGGTAATTCTGCTTGCCCTTGTTGTTGACTCTGCTCCTCGTCTTGCAGAAACTCATTTTGCTCTTCTTCCTGCTTCTGTGATTGTTCCTTGTGCTGTTTCATCATCTGGTCTAGTGTCTGCGCCTGGTTAGGGTCGGGTTCGGGTTTGCGCTCCTTCTTTTCCCTCCGAGTTAGCTCGACTTCAAGGACTCTCGTCCCCATCGGGACTTTGGTGACCAATCCATCATCATCGCGATCAAAGTACAATGCCCATATCCCGGGATATTCCTCCACCGCGACAAAGCCCTCCCAACCTTCCAGGGTCATGCGCCGGTCCTGCCGTGTGCAATCAAATGGCCCCGTTAGGTGTGGTTGCGCATCTGTCCGAAGGCCATATTTGACTTCGTATGTGTCTTTATCAACATAAATCCAATTCAGCATTGGAGGATCATCGCTAATAGTGCTGACTAGACCCTCGTATTTGGTGTCTGGGTATGGTAAGAAGTACCCTGAAAAGGGATATCCACCGTCAAAGGTTTCTGAATCTTCATCATGCGATGCTAATGGTGCAGTCGTAATCCAAAGCTAAAGAGCCAGCTATTAGTACTAATGGTCTTGCGTTACTCACAATTGCGACGAGCTTACCTTGTTGTCCTTCAAAACGACTAGCTTGCCGTTGATATCACGACTCCGAATTGACTGTTTCACACATGATATAACTAAGTTGCATCGGCGTGCTCGATGTTCTTCGCGCTTATTCTTAGACTGACTTTGATGAATTGCTTCTTGAGTGCCTAGAAGTGCTGGACAGATAGTAAGGGCTAGAAGCATAGGCACAGCCATAGTGGCTTCTTGGGCGATTTGTTCGGGAGTTTTCCCACGACACACTTCCTTAAGCGCTTCTTGGACCTCCTTTCTACAAAGTACACCGGCCAAGATATCGCTGATAGTCTTGTCGTGGAGAGTAGAATTAGGCGCAAGATTTTCAGAAGACATGTGACTTTTGGTTTTCGGTGAGAAGAGAAGAGCAGCATTCAGTCACAAGTTAAATGGCAAATGTGTGAATTCGGTTGGTCCGTTTGTATGAAAGTCGCGTTTCTACATAAAAGGGTTTCATATGCTATAATAGACAATATACCCATGTCAGAATGGAAGCTAGATTTGGTGCTAGACTCTACCAAGTTGGCCTTCTCAATGGTCTAGAACGGATGATTTTTGGACTGATCATGCCATTCTCACATCAGGTACCGGGGCCGTTACGGTACGGACAAGGGTATTCAAGACCCCTGGTGTTTGAGGCTCTGCGCTTTGATATCCAAGCCAATGAATCTAGAAAATCTCGGAAACGAGATCGACAAGATCACTCAGGTAAGGCTCGGTCAGCAACCCCTCGGTACGCGCATCATCCCATTTATCGAACGAGCCTGTCACGTTTGAGGACGAAGGATTGCATTCGCGTCGCGGACGAGCTTCACGATGAACCGCGGGGTCATAAAAGCGATCTTTTAGTAAGAAATGTACCATTGCATTAGAAATCATCTGTAATTCGATTATGATTTAAACGTGAGAATCCACGGTTGGGAGAGACTCATCATCATCATTCCTATCACCCTCTACCAGCAGCAACTCGCAACCCAATCTCTTCAGCTAGCCTGAGCGTCAAGATATTGCAGCGCAATATTTCTTCTATACGGCATTGATTCTTAATTCATAATAGTACATCCTCATCCTCATTCAAAACCCTCATCCATCACAATGGCTACTCAAACTGCGTGAGTAACGATAATAATATCTTATTGGGACCTCAGTGCCCAGTTCTAACATTCACTTATCAGTCCCTCTGCCATCCCAATGAAGAACAACGCCTATAACAGCGACTCCGACTCCGACGGACAAGCTCGAGGCGGCCGTCGCGCTCAGAATGGACTTACACAGTCTCTGCCACCGCTACCCACCTCTATTGGTTTGTCCCAGCCAGCCGGTAAGATACTGCATTCATGATGACATATGCAAGGCTCTATTCTGACAGTCATCTCTCTCACAGGCCAACTTCTCAAGGGTGCCACCGACGAGAATGGCAACCAAAAGGGGGCGGCTCTCTTAGTCGGTATTAAGCTAGATTTGGAAGCTGAGGTGCACCTGACTGCTAGGGTTCGGGGTGATATTTGCGTCGGCTTGTATTAAAATGGAGATATCTTGGCTTAGCGAGAGGCTGCATCAAAAGGCGGAAAGGTCAAGACTTTTAGAGTGACTGCAAGTTTGATTCCTGGGCTGGCCCCAATATACCCCATGCTTGCATCTATGTAGAAAAGAATCATAGACCCTGAAAGCATTGAAGTTGGAAGCAAGCAAACTCACCCGATAGTATACATTTCGCTCTATGTGTCCACGCAAGAAATCTGACGGTATTCTTAATAGCACGTATCGTGGCATACTTCATGTACATTACAACTTCAATACCAACCAGTCGCCTACATTATCCCCTTTCTCTTTCTGCATTCTGCCTAGCAGGCCGCGGATAGCACCCTGCATTTCATTGCCGTCGTGCCACCGCTTTGCGCCTGCGTATGCCTCAATGAACCCATCTGGACCTGATACACATACAATGTTCACGCCGGTGCTTGGTCTACCTTGTTCACCCTGTGTCTTGATGGTTTGGTGACAAGTGCAACGGTAATCAGGGGAGGATGAGCGCGCTGCGTCGTTGTCGTCAGGGAGAAACTCAACAGCCTTTTGAGAATGCCATGTGCAGCTTGTATCTACACTAGGGGAAGAAGATGGCAGGGTAGAAGCGAGCGCAGCTGTGATGTGGCGTGCTTCGATAAAAGACCCTTCATTGTCGACGAAATATGAAAGATTGAAGTGCGACGGGTAACGTCGCTTGAGGTCTTGAATTTGGAGCGCTAGAGAGGAAGCACTCTCCCTACTTGACTGTTGTTCTTTTTCTTGTTGACCCGCGCTAGGATCAGCCCTTCCGTTCCAGAACTTGAACCAGCTACCTGACGTTTTCTGGGTCGGAGGGGCCTCTTCACGGCCGAGTGCATCCGCGCCCCAGCGATTAGCCCATAAAATCGACATGCGTGGTCGGTTTCCACCTCTTCCGCTATCATCATTGCCGTCCAGCAGCTTGTGTGCAATTTGTAGCGCAGGCGCGATACCCGTACCCCCAGCCAAGAAAACCACGCCCTTTTGACTTTTGACATCGCCAATTTCTGTACCGCTTTCATAAATGCCCAATCGGCGGGAAATATCAAAACCAAGGTGTGGGCCACGCAACCAGACAGTATCACCCACTTGCTGCCTCGAGAGATAGTTCGACATTTCGCCACCGTCCATCCTGCGGATCAGGATACGGAGATCGGCCTGTACTTCATTCGAAGTTCCGTCCTCCAAAACGTCCTTGTCATTCATAGACGGCGACACAGGTGGGAGAGGCGTATAATGTCTCGCTATCTGCAGTTGTGGCTGCTTGATCTCGACAGACCAGAGGCCATGGCGCCACGCTTCTTGGATACGACATGACAAGAAGCCTCCAAGCTCGTCGTCTTTACCCGAATGCGTAGATTCAAATCCTTGCGGGTCAACCCATGCCCTGGGTCGAAGTGTAATAATGAAAGCCGTAGGGGACACCTGCTCTCTCTTTATGATTGTAAAGGCAGAGAAGGTTGACGTGTTAATCACATCGTCATCCAGAGACGCAGATTGCCGCCGATGCAGATACGCTGCACCTGCCGAGGCAGCGAACAGCACCACCAACGGTACCCATCGGGTGCCACGCGGCTGTGAACTGTGGCTTTGGGTAAACGTGGAAGACTGAAGATGAGGCGACGGTGCAGTTTGGGGCGAGGACGGCGTTGCCTCAGTTTGGAGCCTGGAAGAGCTGCAGATCGCACGGCTTCGAGTTAAAACCTGCCAATGTCGATCACCTTGTTCGGCGGAGATGTATATATGTTTAAACACCCTGTGGCAATTGGCATGAGACACCAATGATTTGAGACCTCGTGGAGGCTGTTTGAACTGGCCGAGCCATCTCATCGCATTTCTGTGCATTGAGATTGATTGAAATGAGAGTGCTCCTACGTTTTTGATTGATAAAGCTTTTGGGTCTCGCGGGCCTAGAAGTGTAAATTTCAATTGGCGGCCAGGCGGCACCAGCTGTCAGCTAGAGTCCAAGTGACCCATAATAGTCCCCCAGCTAGCGAACACTAACTAAATGACTTCGATTCTTCAACAGCGCTGACGAAAGAAGTGCTTGCATTTGTAGCATGCCATATTGTTGGATTCGTCACGGGATTGTCTAATTCTTGATTTACAGGCGAACTAAACTAGCACCTCGCCTTTAACAAATTACCACCACATTTAATTCTTGTGGTTTTAAGATACGCAGGGCCTCTTCATGATTCGGTCGTTTAGTTTATTGTTCTATATGCTCATAATATCAACTATATGATTAATGGTATCAACCTGGCAACACTGATTCTGGCCGACGTTTACCGTACCTATATACTGGTTCCCCTCCAGCTCGACCACGCCAACTAAAGTACATACATAGCCGATGGATCTGCCCAAAATAGGCCCTGGTTTAGGTGCATTAGCAGTGAATCAGTACTGCCCCCACGCGAGCTCCTGGCCCGACACGCACCATATATTGTAGATACTGGATCGAGCTACAGTACCGTGAGGGAACTCCTCATTATTTCTTCTTTCTCTTGAGCCGGACGAAATTTCTTTCGAGGTGCAGATACACCTACATAGGCATCATACAGAAACTTAGGAGTTCGAAATATGTTGCGCTTATTAAAAGCGTAGACAACTTGCGGGGTTCATTACTTACGAACCCATATTATCTGCAGTAGCCATAGCGTAGTATTGGACGATTTATGCACCAGCAACCTAACCCCTCCTGCTTTTACATTCGGCTCCGCCTAGTCTGTAGGGTAGATGGTATTAAAGGAGTTAGCAATGGGTAGCCCAATGGCATCTTTGGCTAGTATTTGTTCAAATATGATCATCAGGAACGTGATATCGTTCCTGTCTATACATAGTTATATCCTAATTAAGTTCAACTGGAGCCCTTGCGAGAGAACAAAGTAGCCTGATGGTGAAATGAAAATGGATGACAATGTTAACTTATATAAAACCTTGGATTTTTCTAGACAGGAAATCAGGACCATCACTCTAGTCCCAGGAAAAGCTCCCGAGCCTGTCAAATGTGAACTAGATACTGTCTCCCTTCTCGATAACCCAGGATTCGAGGCCCTTTCCTACACCTGGGGTGAGCCTCGCCCAACACGCAAGATATTCATTAATGGCCAACGTCGCAGAGTCGGCGAAAACCTGGAGTTTGCCCTCTCTCATCTGAGATACGACGACAGACCTAGAACGCTATGGGCCGATGCGATATGTATCAATCAGGAAGACATCAGCGAGCGGAACTCTCAAGTACAGCTGATGGGAACTATATACTCGAGGGCATCGGGCGTCCTAGCCTGGCTCGGTCCTGAGTATAACGACAGCGACCTTGCGTTCGACTTCCTTAAAACGATGCCCACGGATCCCGAGGTCCATTGGGATCCAGATCGGTACCCAGAACTAAGAGACGCTTATACATTACATCACATCAAGGCCGTGAACAACTTACTCGAAAGAGCATGGTGGCATCGTGTTTGGACTGTACAGGAAAGTATCCTCTGTCCCGTGTTGACTTTCGTTTGTGGACTCCGACAACTTCCAGCGGAGCAGGCATTTAAGGTGGCCGCGTGTTGGTTCGAACACTTATATACCTGCTGTCAAGATACGTGGTACAGGCATTTCGGATTGTCGGCTGGCCTAGGCGACGCATGCACGGCTCTAGGCACGCTAGAAGGAATGCGGACATCGATGAAGAGACCTTCATTCGGGCAGATATTGTCGAAGTTCATGTCGCGTCGGTCCACCGATCCTCATGACAAGATTTACGGTTTTCTTGGTATAGCTACTGAGGAAGAGGCTGCCCATATTATCCCAGACTATAACAAGCTTGTGGCACAAGTCTATAAGGAAGCCGCCCTGTCACTTATTCAACATCAATGCAATCTTGACATTCTGAGCATGCGATACCCGAAGTCGCTAGATGATGTTGATTGCGCTATAAAAGGCCTCCCATCTTGGGTACCAGACTGGACTTTGGACTCTGACTCCACGCTACTGTACGACATGGACGACAGGCTATGCGCCTTGCCATACTACAACGCTTCGCAGAATACTCGCTGCCAGGTCACAAGTGCTGCCTCTGGATCGCTCGCGGTGCGGGGCAAATTCATCAGTCGTGTCGCAACCCTAAGCAGCGATGACGATCACATGGAGAAGTCCAGTTTGAAGAAATCCTTCCAAGCATGGCAGAAAATCATCGGCATCGACGAAGACCCAAATCGCCAATATGCGAGAAGCACGTCCACGACTGTCAAGGATGTTTTCTGGCAGACACTGTGCTGCTCTCTGATCCCAGATTTAGCCGGGCCGCGAAAGAACAAGTTGCTATACAAGACGACGGATGATTCGCCTTACCGACATCTGTTCGACGCGTGGTGGGAATGGTGCGAGAAATACGACTGCGATCCTGATAAGCTTGTGGATATCCACTCGGAATACTCGAGGCGCGAAATAGATATGTTTGGGGGAGTCGTGTCGACTTCAATTAATATGCGCCGATTATTCGTATCGGATGGAGACGGTTTGATTGGTCTCGTGCCCTCAGACGCAGCTATTGGCGACAGCGTTGTGCTACTCGAGGGCGGACGAGTGCCGTATATTATACGACTTGTCAGAGATCTTGGCGACGATAGCAACATCCAAGACAGTTACGAGCTGATTGGGGCTGCATACGTGCATGGGGTTATGGACGGGTCGGAGTGGAAGGATGCTGAAATTAAAGAGCTCTGCTTGCTGTGATACTTGGTCATTTTTCCGTATGAAGTAGCGCCGAAGACTTGGTGCGACTGTTAAAAGTCAATCTTGATGAATGGCACTGTTATATATCGTCTAGAGTATCAAGCTAGCCGGCGGCGAAATAAAACCTAGAGCACAATATACTATACGATCGTCTCATGATAATGTCGTCTATAACTGGATAATCTCCTGGTTTTGTTTGATAGCTCCTCGAAAATGGTCTGCGATAATGTTTCCTTTGATGATCGTTTCTTGAACCACGCCCTCGACATGTTTAGGCTCGACCCTTCCATACCAGATACCATGACCAGCCAGGGGGTGGGTGTTGCCAGCGCTATTCTTAAAGGTCGGCGGTAGATATATTATCATATTACCAGCAAACTTGTGCCCGCCTATGTGACTTATAAGGCCGACCCTGGCAGTGCGTGGTTCTTCACTTCCAGTTCCAGATAGAGCTGGCGCGGAAACGCCTTCGTCAAGCAGAGGGCCATGGAGAACCTCCAATCCAGCTTGCGGTAGCTGTCTCTCAAATTCTGCCTGGAGCACAGGTCCCATAATACCGCATCGCATGTCTCGGCCACCATGTCCGCATATTAGAACTAATACGTCATCTACATCGCGAACGCCAGGCAATAGGTGTTGATATGCTTCTTTTCTGAGGAGTCGGTCCTTATGTATTTGAGGCAAGCCGTCGTTCATAGGGTGGAGCTTTTTCGGCAGTAAATATGCTTTTACCAGCGCTTCTACAGCCTCAAAAGACACTCGAGGGAGAAAAGGCACGTATTTAAAGCTCGGTAACAGATACACAGATGTACTCTGGACTTCAGGTCGGCGGGATATGGAGGGCGGGAAAGAAGAGTTGAGTACGGAGATATTGTGAAAAGGCTACCCAGAAATGCACTTACCGTCAGCTTTCTGCTTCTAACTACATAGGTAGCGGCGAATTCTGAAACCAGGATGGCCAGACAAAGCCGGTATGCGCCAATTGATCAGCAGACTCACATCGCTGTAAACACCTCCGCGGCCTATCAATTCCTTCAGGTCGGCAGCGAGATTGTCGCCGCTGTTCTCCTCCTCGATGCGAGACGGCCAGTCGCTCCGTCCAGTACAGATGAGCACTTGTTCAGCATAATTGGGTATCAGGCCGTTCAATTTTGCGTCATGATCCAAGGGGAGACCATTCGGCATTTCTGGGGTATCGGCGCATTCGCAAGTCGGAGACGGGCATCGCGGGACGGTGTTTAGGAATCTCGAGCGCGTTGGCACGGGAGAGGAGAGATACGTTCGTCTAGGTTTGGGTCTCGGCCTGAACATGGCCCGGGCCAAGGGTCGCAATGTCATTTTGGAGGATATCTGGGAGCGGGTAACGATATGAGAGACGTTGCACGAAACAGTTCTGGCCTCTGGAAATTCGCGTTTTTATATCAGATCTCAATCTCTGTAATATGCCACCATGATTCGTCGAACAGCGTAGCTCCGAGCTATGACGTCCTAAATCCGAGTCATAGTCTCGGGTAGAACTCGGGTGGACCCTACTTTAAACTGGCCTTGGAGAAATCTTTATTTATACTTGCTGTTTAGTGCCACAGACCCTCTAATTTCCAAAGTCCTACTTAGTAAGTCGCATTACCTAAGCACTAGTTACCCCAGATTTTTGCTGACTGAATCAGTCTCGAATTTCCAACCTTCGAATCCTGTTTCTGGCGCTTAAGCTGTTAACTATAAGCATACATGCTGCAAAGTGCATATCGTGATTTTGTAATTTCAAATGTAGTATCCGGCCATATACTATTCCCAGGATTTTGCACCCTGGTCCGTCAAGACCGGAGCACAGCCCGTATAGGGCTTGGCTTGCTAGTAGTTGCTAGGGGGGTGCTGTTAGTGCTTAGGCCTGGAGATCACGATCATGCGCTCACTTAATTCGAAAAAAATAATACAATTAGCACAATCTTTTGAATCCGGCTAGCCTTGAGACGCTTTAATCGCTTGCGTTCATTCCAACCTGTGTCTCTCGTTCACATCACAGTAATTGAAGATGGCTAGATTTCCTTCCGTTTCTTTCGCTCAATTGCTCCTGTCTGCTACAGGAGTCATTGCAGGGTTGACAGTGGATGTAGATGATGCAGGTTAGTGCTGTGGGATAGTGACCAGTCCAATTCTATGCTAACGCGCTCAAAGCTTCTATCAAGAAAGCCGCGGCTCTTGTCGCCGAAGATTTGATGAGCTTCTACACGGGCGACATTCCCGGTCTCCTACCAGGACCACCACCCAATGGCGACTACTACTTCTGGACTGGTGGCGCATTATGGACTTCGATGCTAGACTACAGAAGCCGTACCGGCGATACCCAGTACGACGAAAAGATCTCCCAAGGTCTGCTGTGGCAGCGTGGCCCACAGGACCGCTTCTTGTCAGCGAATTGGACGGCGTCAGAAGGCAACGACGACCAGGCTGTTTGGGCGATGGCAGCTCTGCTGGCTTCTGAGACGGGCTTCACCGAACCGGAAGATGTTAATACAACATGGGCTACCATGGCGCAGAATGTCTTTGACTTCCAGTCTAATGAAAATAGACGTGTTACTGAGGGACCTTGCTCGGGTGCTCTAAGGTGGCAGATCTACCCTATCAACACCGGCTATAATTACATTGCTAGTAAGTACAAACCCTTCCACGATTGAATCGAGATGCCGATAGAAGATTAGCCAGTGCCAATGTGGCCTACGCGAACCTGGCGGCTCGCTTGAGTGTCCAAAATGGGAACGATAAGACACATGCTACGGCAGTTCAAGATACCTTCGACTTTCTAGAAACCTCGAAACTCATCGACAGCAAATTCAATGTCTTCGACGGCGCACCAGTCATGAGCTGTGATAGTAGTGAGTCTATCTACATAAATGCTTTGACATTTTCTTTCAAAAGCTTTATTGTCATGGGCTTAATGGAAATCTACCCCCTGCCATGCTGATATCTCATTACAGTTGACAAACTTCAATTTTCGTACGTCTCCGCTCTCGCCCTCGAAAGTGCGGCAGTTATGTATAATTCGACCGGTGGCGACGAGAAGTGGAAGACGCTTGTAGATGGCCTGGCTGGGCGGACAATCGATGTCTTCTTCCCCAACGGAGTCGCCAAGGAAGACGCCTGCGAGCCCAACCTGTGTAACACGGATATGACATTTTTTAAGGCCTTTCTGCACCGAGGTCTAGCCTCGACAATGAAAGCAGCACCATACACGACGAGTCTTATACTTCCAGTCCTGAAGACTAGCGCCGCGGCGGCTGCCAAAAGCTGCACGGCTGGCGATAACAAGCGCATGTGCGTGTTGGATTGGACCAATGGCTCTGATAACCAGACGGGAGCAGGATCCCAGGTATGACATTCACTCAGCCGACTTAGAACCTACACTATAGATCACCCGCGTTCTTCCAAGGCGCATCCTCCATCTAAATCTATCACTTTCGACAAGCTTGTATTTCCTCTGGAGAAACTACTGCTAACCGATTCGACCTACAGATGAGCGTTCTAAGTGCACTGCTTAGCCTCTTGCCTACGGAAAAGACAGCCGACTCTTCTGGCTCTGGTACGGGCGGCAACGCGACTAGCAGTACACCCACTCCCACAAATAGCTCGCCTGAACCTTCCACGACTCATAACGCTGGTGCTCATGCCGGCGTCAGTTCCATTGTCCTACTAGGCACCTTGTTGTTTACTAGCCTCGCGCTCAACTGAATCTAGTTCTAGAGCGGGACGGCTTGATCGACAGATAGATATCTCTGTATAGATTGCCTATTTTGCGATTTGTTGTGTTATTGGTCGAACAGGCCTCAATCCTCACATATAAGCTTACGGTTTTCACCACCAGCGCGTGACACAAAAAATCTGGGACGAGTCTACAATCGCCATAGGAGAACAAGCAGCGAAAAGGTTGAGTATCAGGGTAGTGTACAACCGCCATTCTATAGCACTGAAATATGTACGTCATGCTATAGTAAAGATCATTTACGCCCAGCTATGGCACGTAACCTGCCGACACCGTACTCATATCAAAGCCGCACACCTGATAATAGCCACCTCCCCGTTCTTAGGACAGAGATAGGACCTCTCCACGACCCAGATGGTTGACAGCGCCAGACAGTCCCTGCTAACCCAGTCGCTTGGAAGCGAGAACAGCTGCTTGACGGGACTCCCATCGATGTTCTGCGAACCCTTCCTAGCCGACATCATGCTTGTTGGTCTCGAGACTGCCGCGGTGCCGGATCGGGGGCCAGGAGCGGGTGACTTTGCCGCCCACGAAAGTATCTTCCATGAACAGATCGAGTTGCCCCGGGAGAGGTAGACCAGTCGGCTCTGAGGGAGGAAAGCGAGCACGTCTGTGATCTGTGTGGAGAGCGTCTCGGGGAGGGTGCCCACCTTTATAATTCCTCGCCCTAGTGAATGGTTTGGTGCCAGGCTTTCCGATCCTATGCTCCCGATGGATGCAGTGTCGAAGTGGAAATGCTGCTTTCTTTTCATTGTTTGGTCTTTACGTGAGATCTGCACCAATATGTGCTTCTTGTCGTGAGTTACTAGTACTCGGTCGATCTCGCTTTCGCTAGCTTGGTCGTCCGGGGGCTCTTCCCGGTCTGTCAGTGGGCCGGTATTCCACTGGTGAGACACAAGAGTGCCCGATTGCCAGTCTATCCTGTGTACGCTCTGGGGGTCGAACCCGAGGACTTTGCTCTCGTTTAGAGGATGGAGAACCCATCGAGCTCTTATCGAATCCAGCGCAATTGACCGCTCAATGGCCAGTGTGACGATGGAAATGACATGTGCTATCGTTGAAGTGAACACCAGTATATGTTTCGAATCTGAATGTAGTAGTACTTGCTGTATTTGCCCCTTGGTCGCCTCTTTTATCGACATTTCCATTGTTGACCCCACGACGGCCTCCGCATTACCTTTCTCGGCGGGGTTGATTGGGATTATGAACAGCTTCTTGCTGGAGTTAGTGAACGCAACCAGGCGCCCATTCGGACTCCACGCTAATTTCTCGATGCTTAAGTGCCCTCGAGATGTATGCAGATTAGCAAGTCTGCCTCGCTCCGTGTCATGCAGGTACAATATGCCTCGCTCAGTACCGTAACAGTAGAGCTTTCCGACTGGGGAACTCGAAAGCACGGTGATATTATCAACTCGTTGGTATGTCCGCATAGCTGTCGCGTTTGAACTCGGAGCCTGGCTTTCAATGTCGTTGTCATCCCCAAATCCTGTACTCGCATGTTCTGCATTTCTCATCAGAATGTTAGGCTCCCATACGTTCCCATAATACCCTCTTATATCGTAGAACCGGCGGGAATCGGGGCTAAATGCCAGGCCAAGAACAGTGTCCTGGGAAGCCAGCTGGTATAGGAGGCTAAAGTCCGATGTCATGTATAGCTTTACTATACCCTGCGCATTACCAGCTGCAAAGATGCTTCCGTCGTCACTGATTGCGATTTTCGATGCACCAGTTGGTAGCTCCTCCACATAGTCATCATAGGGCTGCCACTTGAACACAACCCCTTCAATGTATAGTCCTAGCACTTCGGAAGCTTGCGGGTTCCATACAGCGTCAATTACCTCCCCCCTGGAGACCTCCTCCCTCTTACGCCAGCAATGTCCCAGGTGGATCGGGCCATCTACTTCCCATGCAGATAGAGGGTGGCCGCGGTATGCTACCGCCATCAGGCTGCCGTCCTTGCTCAAAGTCATATAGTTGGCAGAGTTGAAGAAATGACCCTCAAGCTCAGGCTCTTCGAGATCAGCTACAAGCTCCCACATTGGAGCAGTCTCGGATATGTTGAGTGACCTAATGCGTCTATCGTCGAATCCAACTAACAGCGTCTTGTTGTTGTTCGACAGAAGCATGGTAAGCGGTCGTGGTTTCGAGGCTAGGTTATCTACTGAAAGTTTGCATTTGCCACTGCACGTCTCCCACACCTTTGTTGTTCGGTATCCATAAGTGACGAGCAGTGATGCTGCCCGGTCGAGCTCCATTCGATAGATGCGCTCGTGGTGGTTTACAGGACTTATGCTTGTTTCCTCGAATGTCGACGAATCGTAAAGAAATACGCTTCCCGAGACGGATAGTATCGCTATATGAGAGCCAGCAGTCGCAATTGACGACGCGAATTTAGTACCCGGAAGTGGTAATCTTGAAAGCGAATCATCCCAATCATCCATCGAAATTCCTGAAACGCGAAGATTCTTGACTTCCAAGCTTCCAAATTGTTGGTATAGGGATGAGTTATGAGGGCAGAGGGGAGGCACCTCCTTGTAGATGGACTCAGGGTTCTTTGTCAGAATCGCCCCGAACTTGCCGACCAATTTTATCAGACCAACAGCCCAATTTTCAATAAGCACGCAGTCCATCATTTGTTGACTTTCTTCGCCCTGCGTGTGTGAGCGTTTATGCTGTTTTGAAGCGTATTTCGATAGATGTTTCGATGCAAGAACAAGCACATGAAGTTTTCCTTCCGAAGCAAGGAAATGGATCCATGTAAGTACCGCCTGGCTTTCTAGGAAATTCCTGAGGGTCTCAGGCAAGGACTCAGAGTCCGATTTTATAGCGACGAGGTGTGATGACCAACAACACGCTGCATAATCAAGGAATTCGAGCTTTGACCCTCGATTTAGCTTCGCTCGAAGTCCTGGGGTAGTCAAACATTTCATGCAGTTAAGGAAGAGTTCTTCATGTGCAAGGTTTCTCTCAATGTAGTCGTCGCCATGAGTTGGATCCAGCAAATACTCCCGGGCAGTCTGGTGAATCATCGAGACGTTACCGTCGTTGTCAACAACTACTAAGCCGCCACATAAGTTCACTATGGATTTTTGAATATCAAGGAGTTCGGCCGTATCCTCCCCAAGCGCCTCCGACAATTCTATTATAGTTAAGATTCGTAGCGCGCAGGCAATGGACTTGAGGATGCGTATTGCTAGGGCCTTGTCGAGAGGGTCATCAGGGATGGACGAAATCATCCGTCCATACAGCGCTTTCATGCCTTTTGGAAGCTGTTGTAAGGCGAGCTCGACCTCAGCAAGCCGATGGCAAGTATTCAATTTCTCGACAGCGAGTCGAACCCACTACCTCAGTCAGTCAGATACGGAAAGGGCAGATGGGGTGCCCGCAATAGTCTGTGCTCACCAAGAAGTTGTTTTGTGCGCCCTCTAATATTCTCGAAGTGATACTTTGTTTAAATTCGGATGTACCAGACATAGTTAGCTCTTGGGTAACGTAACGTCGCAAGTCATCAACGTGATTTTCAACGCTTATCTCTCCTAAATAGAGGTCGCGGGGAATCCTCTCCATGGCTGTTGTCAAGTCCAAGGTTTTCCGGCTTGTAACGAGTACTCGAATTGGGCTAGGTGAAACAGATAGATCATGGAATACTCTGAGAATATCTTGTGGGTTTTCTGCTTCATCTAGACCATCAACGATCCAATAAAGAGGCGGTAAGTCACATGCCTTGAAGAGGATGGACTTGTAAATTCTTTGCCAGATTATCCTAGGATCGCTGTTCTCGATGTCTGCAGCCTCTTCTTTGAGACCCATAATTTCGTGGAGAAAGTTTGAGTCTGCCTGTGCGAGTTGGTACGCAATCGACCGAAGGAGCAGACTCAAGGTCCGTTTCGTTCGGTCTCCAAAGCGTATATAGAAATATTGACAACACGTTTTCTGCTCGGTGAGGTAGTTGATGACAAAGGAAGATAAAACCGACTTTCCAGATGCCGGACTTCCATTGAGCCAGAGAACTCCAGACGCTGAGCCCTCAGTGCTAAGCCAGCGTTTGAAGGGCTCTTCTTCCAGGATCCAGTCACATGTTCCCTGCATCCATCTGTCGTGGAAAAACGTGTAATCGGTCCCTGGTAATTCTTTTAGGCCAAGGAATGATCGCGCGCTCTGTAAATTTTTCCGTTCCGATGCTTCAGGGGTCTGCAGCTTTTTCGTCGATATGATTTTACTCATGAGAGACATCAGGACATTTCTGACCGCAATGTAGTTTGAGTCTTTGGGACTCTCGAATTTGCAAACGCCATGGTGGTCCGCGTCTAATGCCCTTGATATCTCTCCAGGATATCCAAGCACGGAGGAATCTTTTTCTAGTACCATCTAAGTAGGGAAGTGTTAGATATACGCTGCGCAAATCTGTACCACGAGTTGTTAGCTTACAATTCTTGCGCTTCTAAGGCCTATTGACGTGGGCTGGGTCTCATAGAACGAAACAATATCAAGACGAGGGGCTATATGACGAAATTGCTCATTAAGCTTTTGCAGCGTAAATGAGTTTCTGGCTAATTCCGCTACATAGTGCTTTGAATTCGTAATAAGAGCCGACTGAAGTATTCTGTTTAACGTTTCAGCAAGATTCGTACCACGATGCGGTGTTGCCAGAAAGGTGATGGCTGTGATTGCCCTAATGATGGCCTCATATTCCGGGTCATTCTGGCCTTGCATATATGCCTTGTAGGAGGTAATAAGTATTGAGAGTTTCAAAAATCGAGTAGCGCTAGACTTACCTCTTTCACGACAAGCCCGCCCATACTATGAACCACAAAGATGAGAGGAACCTTGTGTGAGAGTCAGCCAGTACTCATGACGCACAAGATGTATGACTTACATCCCCCATGTTGAGGTCATTCTTTGAGTCATCTTTGGCATACTTCAGGTCAAACAGCAAGCCTTTAGCAAAGTCCAGAATGGAAGTGCTAAGGTTCCCGGATTTCAAAAAGTTGGCATTGTACCCGAATGTTAATATCCTGGCCAGGCATAGATCCGGTTCCAAAGGTAAGAAGGTTAAGGGCCAGAAGAGCTCGGGGTTCTTATTCTTTGCCCAGGTCAATCGACTCGTTCCTCCAAGCCCGTGGATGAAGACGATGTCGGCTTTGTGGCCATTCTCTGGAGTGTATACTACGCTTAGTCCTAGCGGTCTTGGTTCACTTTCGCTCTTCCTTCTCGACTGTTTGCTATCAATATCAACAGCAGAGCTAGGCAGCGTCGGAATTGACGTGGTGGAACCACCACGGTGCCGAGGTTCGGGCTTAGGTGCTGTTATAGAACTTGTGTCATGGCTGAGAGGGTCCACAGAGTCTTGAATCTGCGATCCAGAGGCTTTTCGGCTGCTTTTTGCCCTGAAAGTAGATAGTTTGCGAAACTATTACACATCATTATGTGAAACATTCGAATTGACATATTTATCATACGTACCATATTATCCTGCCAAGAGGAGTGCCATTTGGTCACTCCCTGGGAGTGTTGCGTTCTAATTTTGCTTCTGTTCGGCTAACCCACAGACAGCTGGCTACCTGTAAGGATAGTGATGATGATCTACTAACAACGCGCCCAATTTGCCCGGAACAACCGATTGAACATGCGGGGTAACTCTAACCTGTTGCCAGAAAGATGTATGATGAATGAAGAGACACTAATGAACAGAGAAAGATCTCTGGTGCATCCTGCACTCTGCTATATATACGACGTAGTGGTTTACTTGCATCGAAATGAGCATCGGAATACGCATGATCATCAAAGATTCCGTGGGGGCCAGCGTTAAAATGAATGTGATGTGGCGTAGAGGCTTACATTCTACTTACTAGAAGTGCAATAGTGAGGGCTGTTGGTGATAGCAAAAGCATAACCTGCAGCGGGCTCCATCAGGATCGCGGCTATCATGGGTATCCAGCGCCAATCACAAGCGTTAGTTGGGCGCTTTGCATTGCAACCATCGTCTACAGCGTTCCATTGATGAGTTCAGCCAGCAACGAACCTAGACTCATGAGGCTTTGATCCTTCTCAGCGACTATTTTATTATCTTCAGGCACCCATTTCTCCAGATGTCTACAGCCCGAGTATTCTGCCCTTTGGCGCTGGCAGCCATGGCGAAGCCCGACATACAATATGATAGCATTACAGTCAAACCGTCACTAGTTCATGGCGATCTCTGGGAGCGGAATGTCGGCATCGACATGGAAACGGGAGAAGCTGTCCTATTTGATCTCGGCTGTACATACGCGCATAAGGAGATGGAATTCGGGACGTGGCGATGTTTATGGGCGTTCTACTTCAACTCGCCAGTCTATACCCGCATGTACCAACAGCACATTGAACCATCAGAACCAGTCGAGGAATGGGATGATCGCAACAGACTCTACAGTATCCATCCGTATTTGACGGATTCGGCCGGGCATCCCGGGAGTGGCTCGAGACAGCTGTAAGTACAAGCGCATTTCAATGATGTGCGGGCGCTCAATACTGCTCATTGACGTTCGCGCTAGCCGAAGTTGTTATAAGTTGGTGTACTGACGGATTACGCAGAGCGTACAATGACATTCTCTACCTCTGTGAGAAGTACGCGCCTCTTGAAGGCCTCGATAAATACGATCCAAAGAAAGATATAACCTTAACCGGAAGTTACATTCCATTTATCGTAAAGCAGTTAGAATGAGGTGCGCGATCGCACCAACCCTGGCGCAAGGCCAATGCCACCCTGATTGGTTACGCCGAATCGCGCTCTAGAGCATCACGTCTATACGACTTCTCTCCGATATTTATAGAACAATGTAGCAAAACGGTCAAAGCACCATCCCGCGCGCTGATACTGTGCACGTGTATATGTGTGTAGTTAGATCTGTTCAAATACCTTATACATAGCTGTTCAAGGAAGTTTTCTACGACCGATTCGCCCAGAGGTGTCTAACCGAGCCTACCTACTTAAGTGTGTAATGAGCGAGGTCAGCGCCCCTGAATCGCTGCGTTAGGCTGGACCCAGTATGGCAATATCTCAATTTGATTATCAAAATAATACTCGCCATCGGGTGCACGGAGTTGTCGGGTTATACTAATGCCAGCTCTAATCCTGAACTCCTACTTGCATAATAGATTGAGCGCGACCACTCACATTTTTTGGGCTATGCCGATTGACCAATCAATACTCAACTAAACGATTTGGTATTTTCTACAAGTCGCCTATGTCTCATTTATTTCGTGTTAGGACGTCTCGTTGGTTTCTAGAATGTTTAGACCTGACAAGAATGCATCTTTATTCACCTTCCTCTGCAATGCTAAGCCTAACATTCAACCGACCCATGCTAATAGCCCTTTCTACCCTTCCTAGCGTCCAATTTGCTTGCTGTTGGATCAATGGTGTTCTAGACATTATATCATATATATACTTGGAGATACTGAGGGTGTCAATGGCATGTCGTCCCAAGGACATACATTACGGCCCAGACTCTATGCCAACATTCATCTTATTCTTCTGGTACAGTTGCTGGAATGTCGCCCGTGCCTGAGTTTTTGGCACTACCATCTCCATCCTCTGTGCTTGAGCTAGCGGCTGACGCACCCTTTAATCTCCGCCGCCTGGCTCTTCTCTCCTCTGCTGCCGACCTCCTGAGGCTTTCCTTTTGCTCCCCGTCTCCGTCATCATTGCCGTCACCGCTTCTCATGTCCTGTAGCAACATGGCAGCTCTCTGGGCTACGCCATCTTCGCTGCCTTCAGAAGGTGCAGCTCCTGGTGATAAAAGATTAGGAGAGAGTGGGTTGCCCTCGGAATCAATGGCACCGGCCGCATCATCTTGACGGGGCCCAGCTTCGGCCTCTGGGATCTCGTTGGGATCCGGTATCTTCTGACCCGACGCGATGCGTACTTGGTGTCTATCCTTGAGCCGAAGTCTTTTTCGTCGCTCACGTTGATCTCTGGCTTGAGGCGCTGCGGCTCGCAGCTTCTCAAGCAGAGAATCCATGGCACCAGCCGATGCTGGTGAAGGAGGCGCGCCTTCGGCACTTCCCGATAGCTTAAGTTGTGGGTGTTTGCGTTTCATGCTTGCCTCATTCCTACGCCGTGTCTCCTCGTATTGAATGTTCTTTTCCCGGCTTCTCTTCCATTCCTGTAGGAACAGCGCTAGTTTAGCGAAAAAGTCGCGGCGGGCACTATCGTCAGCCGGGTCTTCGCCGTAGAACACCATAATATCTTTATAGGTCCGCATCATTTCTTCTAGATATAATTCCATTTGTTCGGCCTTACGGCGGGCATCCTTCATGCAGCGCTGGACGATCTGAGCGACACGATCCTGCGGATGGAACGTCTTAGGATCACTAAGGTTGCCACTATCCAGTGACATCTGAATATTTCGAATGTTGAGAATATACTTTTTCGCGTCAGTTTGCAATTGTTCAATGTTTATCTTTTGTGCTGTTATAACGTCTTGGATATCAACAGCGAATCCTTCCCATTCAGGGTACTGGTTGCGAACGATACGCTCAACGAGATCAGCGAGTGTGGATTCATTCTTGTCATCCTTGACCATGCCTAATCGAGCAAGGGAGCTGAGTTTGAAGCCGCGAGCCTGCTTATTGGCATCGTTCATGTAGTTTCCGATATCGAGAATGAGACCAAGCACATTCATTAGTGATACTGAGTCACGTAAAGACTCGGACACTGATACGACCTGATGCATCTTCTCTGCAATCTCGTCATAGTCGGACTCATAACTTCTCGTGAGAGCCAAAGCCCGCATTCTGCTCTTCCAATAATGGTGCAACTCGAAGGCGGTGTAAAGATAGATTTGATCCTCCCTAGTAAGCTCGGCAGGATCTTGTTCTCGGGTTTCCTTATTAGCCTGTGGACCAGTCCAGTCCTTGCTGTACGGCGCCATGAGTTTTACGGTGTTGTCAGGAATGTTGCAAAGATCGTCCTTCTGTAGGAAATCCATGACCACGCTGTGATCAAGTATATCTTTGTCGCAGTGTATGATCATCTGCACTATCTTCTCCACAGAGTATTGCGAAAACTTGGCGAACGCGATTTCTGTATTCCTGTTAATTTCAAGACACTTCAGAGTATCGGAGGTGTAACTTACCATAAGCTTTTCGGAGATCAGCAGAAATGATCTGCTTCTTGTCGTCCTTCTTAGAGGTTCCACCACCAAGCTTTTTGATCTCCTTAGCCATGAATAGCTTCTCTACTTCATCCAAGATGCCTTTTTTACTAAGTTCGATATACTTCTCTTCTCTAGCTTCCGCGGAGGGGGTGTGAGCTGCCCAATGACTTGTTTCTGGAGCATCGACTTTCTCCCAATGGAGTGCTTTGAGCTTCTTCTTGGGCCTAACTACGGGAAGACCGATGCCTTGAAGTGCCGGTGCAAAATTATTTTGAGCTGACAAGAAATGTCCAGATATAGCACCCGGAAGCGGCGGCGGCGGTGGCGGTGGAGGCATTCCTCCAATGGCACCTGGCATCGGTGGTGGAGGTGGTGGCGGCGGTACTCCCCCTAAAGCGCCGGGCATAGGAGGCGGCGGTGGTGGAGGGGGAGGTGGGGCAGCACCTGGAATTTGGCCGGGAAAAGGGGGTGGGGGCGGCGGAGGCGGCGCGCTCCCTGGCAGATGTCCTGGCATAGGCGGAGGAGGTGGTGGTGGAGGAGGAGGAGGAGCAGGAGCAGCGGTATCATTGATCTGAATCTTGGGTGTATCGTTGTCACTTGGGGTAATAGGCGATTGGGACTCAAGGCTTGGATGTGAGGGGCCAGTAGTGGTGCCATCCACGTCTTCAGAATCGCTACCACCGTCTATCTTACCCTTCGCTCGGATTTCATTCATGAGGTTGCTTGCTTGCTTAGGGTCCATGACAGGTCTTCGGATCTCAACCACTCTGGGTTTCTCGTAGATAGTTTCCTCCTCGCCGTCCTCATCAAGGCGTTCACCATCAGTAAGTGGTCCACCCTGACTGCCAACAGGTTTTCTTGGGATCTTAGTATTCCGCCTGACAGATCCAAGCATGCCACTAGATATGCTAGGAGGCGGGAGCCCAGCGCCTTCAGGGGCATCGGGGTAGTCTTGGTCATAACCTTCCATCTCTTCGCGAAGGGCACGTAGCCGATCCGAAGGACCTATAGCCTCACCCCAGACTCGGCCTTCAAGCTTGTACTGAGTTTTTTGCCTTTCCAGTTGCATAGCAAGTCGATCCATGAGTCTTTCGCGATCAAGGATGCCTTGCATACGAGCAGGATCCTCATCGCTCGCTTTGTTGCCAATGGCGCCCTTTGCAGCCTGTGATGCGGCAACATCTTGTGCGTCCCTCAGCATCAAATAGAGTTCACGGGTCTCTAATTCATAACGTTGAGCTTCCTTGGTACGAACAGCCTGCATGTTCTCAATCTCAGCTTTAAGACCGTCTGCCTGTCGCTTTTGGGCCTCTATAAAGCGGGACTGTTCGTCTAGCTGCCTCTGTAACTTGGCCACCAACCCGTCCGCACCAAGCTCAACTCTAGCTTTCATCTCATCTCGCTCGGCCATGGCAGCCTCGGCAATTTGGCGCGCCTCTAGGGCCTCATCTTGCGCCTGTCTGGCTTCGGAATCTGTATGGAGTTTGTCCAAAAGATTCTGTACCGTGAAATTGAGACTTTGCTTGAGATCCAAGTTCGGTAGACGCCTATCCATAGCAACATAGCTAAGCATCGCGTCTACAAGCTGGAACATTCGCAACCGCTCTTCTCCATCATTCTCACGAATGAGAAGAAGATGCTGAAGGGCAGACACAAAATAGTCCTGAGTTTTGGTTCCTTGTAAGCGTTGCTGAATGGCATCCACAATCTGAGCGGGATCATTCAGATCCTTTACCTCCCCTTCAATACTATCTTTCATGCTGCTATTCTCCCTCTCAAGCATATCCTCATAATCGATGGCTTCATTAGTGCGAAACCGGTCGATTTGCTTATCTATCAGGTCGTATTGGAACCCTTCCATTTTGGTGAGGATCCTTTTGATGCCGCAGGCACCAAATTGGGCTCTGATATGCATACGAAGCTGGAGGTCCCCCTCTGGGGCGTCGATGATCATGTTCACTAGGATGAGAGTTGCCACGGCGTATTCCATTAGAAGGTTTTCCATGCCAATACCACCAGTTCGGACCTCATCGCTGGCGCCGACAAGGCTGCCCATCTTTCCACGGCCATCGACGGTAACTTCCACCAACCGCATCCACGCGTCAAATCTTCCATTCTCATTTTGTTGTGTTTTGACGTAGTCCATAGCTTGGATAACCTTAAGATGACCGCTTCCGTCTTCCCAGTGGCAAAGGAAAGTCAGAACATCACTGACAAGTTTCCGAGTCGTGAGCCTCGGCGAAATGAGAGACGTCGCAAGAGCCACGACAACTTGTTGGTGAGCCAGCGCATCGTCAGCGCCATACTTATTGTTCAGTAACGCCTTCAGACACTTTATGATATCATACTCCTTGTCTAGGTTCTTGTCGCTGGATTTGGAGTCTGTAGGAGCGGCCGGTCCCACCGCAGTCTTGCGGTTTATTTTAAGTAGAACATTGGTGAGAGCCACCTGCCCCTGACATTCGATGAAGCGCCTCACCCAGCCGATCTGCTGTGTCCTAAGATTGACCTCAAGACTACCCAGGCCCTTGGAATCCAAGCTATTCTCCATTACTTTGCGAACGTACCATTCAGGGGAACCCTCCTCATCAGAATGTACAGTAATGTCGACATTCGAGTATTGGCCAGTCCGGGCAGTCTGCCGGCGCTTTTGTTCTCCCTGCCACTCTGTTAAACGATCTTGATAGATGAGAGTCCATTTTTTTGACGACGGGTATGCCTGCATTTGCCGTCGCGCCTGCTCGGGTAAGTTGTGCCATCCGCGCTTTTGCATCAGTTCGTAAAACATGTGTTCAGTAACTCGATCATCGTCAGGTCGGGTAAGGGAGAAGCCGTCCGAGCCATTGGGCTGCGCCGGGGAGGCAGGAAGTTTGGTCAATCGGTGCGAGTCTCTGCTAGACGTTATGGAACTCTGAGAGGTTGCGCTAGGGAGGGCTATTTTGGATGAGCGTGGGTTGGCGGTGGAGTTTAAAGTTTGGCCGTTACCTGAGAAGATGCTGGACTGATCACTTTGCCGTGAAGTCCTTCCGAAGCCAGGCTGGCCCCAGCCCGGTAGAGAGTCCCATCTCTCATTGAATGCAGCCGAGCTGCTTGCGCTACCCTTAGGAGCTTGAGACTGCGGTCCCCATTGCTGAAATTGCGTTTGGCGACCAGTTGAGGCCATAGTAATGTTCGAAGAACCCGGAGGCGGGCGTGGACCGGAGAGATGGGAACCGGCTGAAGTTGCGAAGCCGTTGGCATCAACGGAAGGATACTGATGGTAGTCGGTAGTTCCTTTGTTCAGCTGGTGAGGCAGCGGGTCGCGCCGAACAGGCATCTGATCGGTCCGAGGAAGGTAATCAACGGGTACTGGAGTTCGCTCGTTGTATGCGTTACTATAGGGAATAGCAGTTATGACTCCGGCCGAATTGTTCACGCCGGCATCAGGGCTATCAGGGCGATCGAGCGATGCAACAGACGACTCTCGCACGTGTCGAGAGGACCGCAAGGAGGGCTCGTAATCCGGGGCAAGGAACCGACCCTCCTCACTGCCGGTATGCCGCTTATCGCTCTTGTGTTTGCTTCGGGAAAAGAATCCTTTGCCGCCTGAAGATTGCCTGGTTTTGTCGGCAGACATATCTGCGCCGTGCCTAAGGACGCTAGAACGCCGATATCCCGATGCCCTTCAAACAGCGACTTTATGCGGGCGCCACGTACTGAATGCGAATCGGCGTCCTGGGGAGGGGATACGAGTCAGATCGTCGTCGTCAATGTACTGGAGGCTGCGGTCGCAAGCCGGATAACATCATGTTCCCGTCCGCAATGAGCAACGGTTCAGGAATGGTTGCACGGGCGTGTTCGATTTCGACTTGGAAGGGAGGGTCGGAACGAGGATCTGCACACAGCGACTGGGATCAGCATGAAGTCGGACGATGAAGCGACAATCAGATTCGACGGTGAGTGCTGCATGAATCGCCTCAACAGACTGTTCCCGAAAGGCACCTAGGTATAGTGCGAGATCTGAGGTACCACTACTATTTACACGACCACGGAGGAGGACGTACTTGTACATGTAGAATAGAGGCCGAGGGAGAGAGGGGCAATGAAACTATGTATCAGAGTAGCGGGCGGTGTTGAAAGACGGACGAAATGAGGAGGCTATATCGAGGAAGAGGCTCGCGGCGCTGACGTCGTCGTTGAGAGCATCTAGGTTGGCGGCATGAAAGGCAGAAAAAAAAAGAGGAGGGCCTAGTCTAATTAGACAATATCCTGAGTATGGGTGGAATGGGTTGTGCTGCTGCACAGGAACTGCTCAAAGGAAGTCCAAGATGCCATGTAACGATAAGGTCAATCGAGAAGGGGCTGCAGCAAATGGGGTTTGGAGGCACTTCTAGGGATATGCATGTAATGTGCTACCTAATTTGGTGTGGTTGGTTGTTCGCCGCCTACCCAGCAGCGTCGTTGGCTTCTCGCGCTGGTATTGGCCACTGCCGAAGTCGCTAGTAGTGGGTATTTAGTGATGCAGCGCTCACCGGCACAGCCAATGAGGAACGAGACACCAGTTCGCCTACCTATTTGTACAGAGCAAGTGCCAATCGACATCTGCCAGTGCAAGTTGTTTCAACAGAAGGTCTGAGTGCATGTGGACCGCCGCACCAGACCTCTTTCAAGCCTGAGTTCTTTCTTTCTTTTATCCAAGCCTGGCCTTAAAATAAGTAAAAGGCACCTTACCGACATATTCCTCCAGCGGTCAATGTTTCCAGCATCAACCCAGGCACGTTTTAGCCCCATGTAGTAGTGTACATGTACGATCCAGGGGCTACCCAGATTTGTACACACCACTTACACGACAATTTGTACCTTGCTTAGGTACCTTGGGGCGCGTACCTACATATCAGTTGACATTGTGCTATTGCGCGTAAATCACACCAAACACCCCTTTGCAGAGAATACACAATAACTATCTTGGTTGGATCGCAAAATATCTAGTGCCTCAGATTAAGCCGGCACCCATTATACGTTGCCCATAACCTAATACACTAGTATATCTGCTGATGCGACATGGGTAGCGCCCATGGTGAACGAGCCTGAAACGGTCAATGGAACATCAATAACCCCTTAGCTGCTGATACCTATGTATGTAGCATTGGGGGATGGGGTCCGATCGTCCAAGGCATTGACGAGAAGACACCCAGCGAATCATCGTCCAGATGAGTTCCGCCTGGTACCCTTCTCGCTAATTATATGAAAATGCTCATAACTGTTGATACAGCCGAGTCAGATGGCGACAATGGGTCACCTTGAGCCTTCGGAGCTATGAATAGTGTAGGTAGAAACTGGACGCAAGGGTTAAGGATGAAAAAGTTCACGACAATTCGACCAGTCGCCAGCAGTGAGCAGAGCATCATCAGGATACCTACGAGAGCGACGGCAGCGGTTCAACATTAATCCGACTCCCGAGATTTGAGATTGATTGGCCGCAAATGCCGTCAACAAGTCAACACCGCGAATATTTGATGGTAGCGCACTAGGCCGTCGGCAATAACATTCATTCCACTTCGCAAATCTCATCGTGAACAGCTCCAAGATGATGTAGCCAAGAGCTCATCGTCCATGTTCGAAAAGATGATAATAAATAACAAGTGAGATTATGCGGGGGCTTCGGTTACCTGCCTACCCAGATGCTGTGAGCTATTATTGGTCTATAACCAATTTCAGTTCCATCAGCTCTTTAACTAATTCTTCAAATGCTTCATAAAAAGTATGTTCTTACTACTTTATGAGCACCTTTGCCGTTCTATGAGGCTTTATTCACTTGTTTATTTACGCTGATCCAGGAAGGGACTATAGCCCCTGTTCAGTCGTGTTGTGCCACAAAAAAAATTACGATGGTCTGCCTCTGAAATATAAGGATAAGTGAGGAATTGATTGACTACCCCATATTGAAGTCACAAAGAGAATAACCAACACGGAACTGGAGCCAGGTCTGTTGTTACACTTCGTGATAATTCTATCCGACTGAATCCAACGCAATAACATACATGGGACGTGCTTTCTGCTTGACCGAACATATCAGGTACGTTTTAGGACGATTAGGTAGTATATGTCGTCCTCCCTTCTTAAGCTATACCGCTATCGCCATTACCGTCTGACCATATTACTTACGTATAGCAGTTTTCCTGACATACATAACCAAATCCGGATAGTCCTTGTGGACTGGAAATTCAAAATCCTTATACTCTTTCTTGAGCATCTTGTCCACCCTTGGGGAAGTTGGATCGGTACTATTCAAGAATAGTTAGATAACTGGCGAGTTGATGGTGTTGTCTCTCTTACTTACCAGTAAAAGCCCAGTAAGTCTTCATCGTTACGCGCTTTGTTCCATATGATGATGGCTGGACGGCAAATGTCTGCTACGATTTGTTTCACCGGAATGGCTGGGTCGACCGACACAAGGACGCTCGAATCGTCTAGCATGAGGAATGCGTCTGGGTCGTTAACAATATTGAATCCGGTCGAGCTTAGAACACTTCGGTCTACTTGAGTATACGCCCGGTCCTGAACATAAAGCTTGGATGACGCCGACATTATCCCCAGTTGAAGCAGGTTTGAACGAATGGCAGAGACGAGAACATGCTCAACCATCGATTGCTGAGAGTGAGCATCCTGGATCGTCGATTGCTGCCATTGAGAGGGCTGGGTCATCGATTCCTGCGAGTGAGCATGCTGGATCAACGTTGGATCCCAGTGCTGCTCCCCAAAAGCAAGGGGCCTTAATGCAACGGCAACGAGCTTGTCTAAGACAAGACGAGGTTTTATGGTAGGAAATGTTTTGTGGAGTTTCTTGTAAGCCTTACTCGCCTGCCACTCCCGCTCTACATGCTTCCAGCGGTTGAGTAGCCAATCCCCGCACTCGAGTGACGGTTCAAGTACCCTCGCGCAGGCTTCGATTCCTAGGGAGAGGTATGCAGTTTCAGGACTGCGAAACTCCCTGTCTTGATGAACTGTGAGTGACTGAATTGAGCGGTAAACGATGACCCTATCGCTTAGCTTAGCACGGATATCGAATAAGTGAGGGAGAGATCATAATTGGCATACCATTTCAAGTCCCCTCGAGTGGTATGTAGCAAATGGCCACCTCCGACAGTAGTTTGATACTCATTACCATCAATACCTTCCAGAGTCAAGTTGAGGCTTGTATGCGGCGGTATTTCCTGGATAGCACCAAGTTGCTGGCCAATCCTTCGTATGGCATTTTTGGTGAACAACGGGATGCCAGCATCATAATGATTCTTGATCTCCAGGGCGCTGGAATCCATATTGATGTCGCGATTTTCTGATGGCACAAATTATGAGATGAGTGTAAGAGTATTATGAGAACAGATTACCGTTGCTCTACGGTGACAGTAATGGTGGCGGCGATGGAAACAAGGTTTCCAGAACTATCGGAGAATTATAAATTTATAGACTACAGATGGCTCTATTATGTCCATCATTGTTTATTTGTTTTCTATTACTTGATTAAATTTCTCCCTCGAAGGGCCAAAAAAAGCCACCAGTGCATCATAGCCTTGAGACCAGCATGACCCCTACCAAGAGCAGGCTGTTTGCTTCAAGTAATGAGGTAGGGGTATCCGTGCTATACTCAAATATGGTACACTGGAAACAAGATATATCGTTTTGGTTTCTGTTTTTGTTAGTCATCAGCTCGGTGTATATTTCATATTACACTCCATGCTTCAAAAATAACCTCTTCATATAGAGCACAATAGGTAATTATAATCACTTCTAATAAATACACGTAGCTCGGCTATTTCATTTATGCTTAGGTAATACTCAGGTACTGCTCCGAGCCCCCGGCCTTAGCTCTGCAGCCTATTCCAGCTTGGCCTAAACTGGCGTGGTCGGTACCCTGGTACCCTAGGTAGGTACGTATATGTAGTCCCTACACGTACAG
Source organism: Xylaria sp. FL0064 (assembly GCA_022593225.1). Classification (NCBI taxonomy): domain Eukaryota; kingdom Fungi; phylum Ascomycota; class Sordariomycetes; order Xylariales; family Xylariaceae; genus Xylaria; species Xylaria sp. FL0064. Next base: position 970,750 of record JAJKLE010000004.1, on the reverse strand, counting down.
TAGGCTGGCTGACAGTTAGCATCTGCAACCACTTAATTATAACTCTAACAGATACTTCTAATCGTCTGGTCATTGCGACACTAAACATCGCTGCCTTACATGTTGTTTGCCACGAGGTTGTATGGATGAGGTTATCCCGTATAACTCCGCTTGGACAAACTCTTGAGACTCTGCAGCGCTCCTATCACGCACACTGTGTCGCTGTCTTGGTGTCGTCGTCATCCATCGAACATTGCGCCTCCGTATCACGCCTCGCGTCCCGTGTTTCGAGCTGCCGGGGTGCAAACGCATCACTATTCTTCTTTGCCTTTCCAGATACCGAGCTTGCTGTACCGCCTGCTCTGTATATACCTCCTAGCTTCCTGCCATTACGATGGGCAGCACGCTCTCCGTTATCAAGGTAGCGCTCCTCCCTCTTTACGCTTCCCTCTTTGCGTCCCTTGATACGTCCTTGACACGGCATGCACTAAGTCGCGTAGACATTGTTCATCCCCGCCGTCGTGTCGCTGGTTCTCTTCCTGGTCTTAACATACGTCATCGTGCCCTTATGGCGGTACTATCGAAACCGATATAGCCAATACCTCCCACTCGACTCCATCTCCACACAAACGACCTCATTACGTATACGGATGCAAAATGCGGTAGCGCGATGGATAGCGTCGTCGTCGCGCTGGAGACTGCGGGGTAGAGAGCGCGTGAACGTCGCCGACGACGAGTCGGACGTGGGCTTCAGCTCGGAAGAAGGCGAAGAACTCAACGAAGTCGACGAAGACCGTAGGCATGCGCTTTCGCTAGACACGAGTCACCAACACGCCGATAGCGACAGGAGGCTGAGTAGAGAGTAAGCACGTCCATTTCTATGTGCTGGGCTAGAATGGGGTAGGCGAGACAAGCATTGGTGTTATTCGACTGACCGAGTCTGCGAAGCCTAGAAGAGGGATTTCGAGATGATAGCGACGATGACGACGATAGGAACAACCGGAACAGACGATGATTAGAGCGAGCGAGGAGTCGGTCATTGGCGTTGTATATTACATCTACGGTTCATGGTTTGATACGAGGTGTTCATCTTTCCGCTTTCTTCACCGCTAGACTTTCGCTTGTTAGCGCACGGTACGGAGTAATGGAATGTAGCAAGCATTTGGCATCTGGCCATACCGCGAGACGTCATTTTTCCCCATGTTGCAATACCGCTTCGCGGGACTCGAAAACATCCAACCGATATATATATTTTCGTTTCTACATTGCTACATATGGCCATTTCGCTTTGGTAAATGGAACCCACCCATTTTACGAGAACTGCCAGCCTGATGTCTAAATAAACTTAGCCTGGTATTAAGTCCGTGGCGCTAGAGCTGTGGTTTTGCATTTCATCACATTCACCCCCATATGTTTGTTGTGGCATATATACTGCTTAATTATTCCAGGGTTGACCTTCTCCTCATAGAGCGCACTGATATATGCCTTACTGCGCCAAGACTCGAAACTCAGGATGGGGTCCCTTATCTGACGGATGAGCGGGTCTATACCCAAAGCGTGCCAAGCGCCAGATTCGAGTGCGCCTTAGCTTTGGAGAACAATGAACAGTCCAAACCCAGTAGCAATCTGCATTATACAGATTATATTATATACACTACCTAGGTACCTAGGGTATATTCATGACACATGCCGCAATGGGGACCATTCTGATTGTCCACTCGACAATATAGGAGCGGTATCCGAGCTAATCCGCAGGGTCCCCGATCACACCAACGTCTAGCCCGTGCACGTGGGGCTGCAGGCACATTCCAGCCTTTGCAGACCTACCTGCGAGCATTGACGTATCCGGAAAACGCTTCAACGGGATAGGTTGGGATATGAAGGGATAGGAATGGGATAAGCTAGGGCCAGAATGCCCACCACTACCTACACCACCACCTACACCAGTACATACAACACTGGCACATGATGGCCCCCCCGCTGGAGCTATCGAGCATTGGAGGATGGGCAGTTGACCAGCAGCCCACAGCCCACAGCCCAGTGACCAATGTAAATCAATCAGATGCCTCTGTTTCCCAGCCATTCATCCCAGAAGTGAAGTAGCTACGTCCCAGAAGTGCACATCTCGAAGTTTGCACATTGACTGGGCTGCACTTCTGCCTACCTACATTGTAAACAACGCACACCCTTTATCAACAGGGTACTTCCAAGCTGACCATTCTGTGACCCCTCCTCCGCCCTCTCTCCCTTGGCCCCTCCATTGCATCCCATTGCGTCCCATTTAGAGTTATTCAGAATCTGCCTTCTGCTCCCGACAGAGAGGTATTAGGTTTCATATCAGACAGGTTTCAAAGCCACACGGCTCCGTCTTGCACTCTATTTGTGGTCGCCCATGGCAAACGGCCAAATGCCACAGCTAACACGGCCCTGAACCAACCCGCTAAGCCATCAACCAAAGTAAGAAAAGGGCTCTGAAGGCCACAGGGCTTCCATGCAACCAGATCTCGAGAATGCAGCGCTCTGAAGCCTGATCGAGCGATCCGAGTCAGTAGCCGCTCCCAACAGTCTACCTAGGTAGGCCTCTTGGGGCTCCAGCTCTCCAGCTACGTCTTCATGATTCTGCTTCGGCTCGACAAGCTCGGGTAGTCCATTTAGTCGCCGTCGCCATCGTCATCATTATTCTCATCACCATCACCACTATCAATCACTGCACTGTCTCTGACGCCCATCCATTCACTCTTCCCCGCCGACGTTGTCCGCCATCTGTTAGGCTTATTCCACTTCTCTTCTTTCTGACTGTGGGAGCCCAAGTTGGTTCGCCACCCTCCATCCTGTGAAGCGAAGCTGAGCTCAGCTCTCGCGTCACCCAACAATACACCCTTCTCCTCTCTTCCGAGCAAAGTCTAAAGTCACTTACGCTCCTGGGTATACTTTTTTTAGCCCTGTGCAATCGGATTGCGATACCGAGGAACTCGCTCACTACTCATTGTGTTTACTCACCTCGCGCGAGCGGTTATTGTTCTTCTGGTTCCTTATAGGTCAAGGTTCATCCTTGACGCGACACACCAACGTAGTACGGTGTTGTTTTGCAATCGGAATTGGTCTGGACAGAAACAGAGCTTCACGCATTCAGTCAGCAGTCCACACTCGTCTCTCGGCCATTCGTCTCCATTCGCATCTCACCAAACCCACAGCTCTAGCCATGCCTATAATACGGCTCCCCAAGGTGAGGATCGGCTTCCTCAAGAAGCTGCTGCACAAAAAACCCAAGCCCGACACCGCAGCAACAAACCCGGCCATAGACGGGCCCGACAAGCAACAAGACGAGAAAGCAGCCCTGCAGCAGCTTCCCCTCGAAGAATGCCCCATATGTCACGACCCTGTTGGTCTCAAGAACCCCGAGGGCGTCATGGAGTCGTGGGTGCATCTGCACTGCGGTCACAAATTCGGCACGCAATGCATCCAAACATGGCTTGAGGAGTCCGCCGAGCGCGAACCGCATTCTGTCCCGACCTGTCCCATCTGTCGCACCACCGCGAGGCACCCCTGCGGACACCCGGTCAGCCTGCCAGCGCTTCGGTTTCTTCCTCCCTTTTCTATGTGGGAGCCGATGCCGCCCTCGCCGCCCCCACCACCTACGCCCCATCAGGGGCGCCGGCGACCGCGCCGTCGTCTCTCCAGACGCTGGGGTCATCCTCACCGACCCTCGCTGCCGCGTGCCGAGCGCACCCTCGTGCAGACTGTGGGCAAATGCAGCACCTGCGCAGCCACAGCGGCGGCCGAAGAGAAGAGGATGAGGCAAATGACTACGCCCAGCGTCGAGCTGAGTGGGACAACAAACAGTGGACGTGTTCGCAATAATCACGGCAACCTCGAGAGGAGAACGGGCATCAAGTCTATGCTTATGCAGACTACTTTTCGACGATTGAGCATTTCAGGACCGGAATCCCCACGCAATGAGAGCCATAACGCTTTCGCCGACACCATAAGCGCACGTTCCCCCACGCTACCTCATCGTCAATACATGGGCCCGTGTCGGACCGAAGTGATCATGGCAAGGAGTCCTACTCCTGCTCCGCCGATGAATCGTCTTTCAAGCTTCTAGAAGGCACTAATTCCAGCAACATCGTCACAGGAAATAAGGGACCACCTCCTGCAGATAACATTCCTGGTTAGGAGGTTATGGGTATTACGAAACTAGACCAGTGACGGTATTCCTCTTTACACAAGCGCGAACTCGGCAAAACTTGGTTGGGATAAGATGCGATAGCGTCTTTAGATATGGGAATCTTTTGCCTGGTGGCCGAGGAATGGCAGCAAACGGACCCGGAGTTGTGTGTTGGAAAGCTATTTAAGCTCATTTGTTGAAGGTTTAGAATACCTGTGCGGCTCTCTGGAAGACCAGGGCGCCCAGGAACTGATTACGACTCTTTCCACCATCTGCCTCTTCTTCTTATGGGTACATAGGCATTGTCTTGGCCCTATTTCGCAAGTTTACGCTGCATTTGGTTGTAATACGTCCCTTTTTCTCTCACCTTATATAGGTCTGGATAGCGGGGTTGTGATGATACTTCGGAGCTGATGACGGATGGCGGGGTAGAGATGATCTGCCTACTACCTAAGTACCCTATTAGTTGGGCACTAAGCAGGGGTGGTACGGCGCGTCTACAACGCTAGATAGTGTATCTAGGGACCCGTGGATCACGAGCTTTAGCTTAAGCAAATGTCTAATGCAACCCCCGCGCTATTTTTAGAGCTAAGATCATTAACACTGAGAGTAACAACATTGTAGAGTCGTGACGCTAAAGCGATCCGCTACTGCCCCAACTTGGACTGCCTAACGTATAGTAGGTGTAGTAGATCTAGGTAGTACTTGCCTATAATGTGCCGGGATAATTGATTGAGGGTCTTTGTAAACGCGCTTCCACCGCGTCTTTTGTAACTTCACATGTCTGCCCTTGCTTTCCTGATTCGGCACAAAACACACCCAGGCACACAGACAGAGAGAGCAAAACACCAATTATGCGGTTCAAGGCGAACCTCCGAAACATTCGCACTTTCTCAAGTAAGATCCCACAAATCGACATCGCCGAAAGGCATATGTGATATCGCAGGGACGGGCTAACGTGAGATTCCAAAAGAACTGGTGGCAGCTTTGTCGTCCCTCGAGAAAATTGCTTGGGTGCGGCTCGACGATGAGACGGTCCGCTTCACCGTGATCCCGGACACCGGGTCCCAAGTCTGGGCGTTAGTACTTATACCTCCGCATGTACTGCACAAACATCATGCTGACTTGAGGAATGGTCCTTGCTATTCAGTTCTTTGTCCATCGACTTCATCCTTGACAACTGGACCATTCAATCTGCCGAACCGAACAACACCATCAACCTCGAACTTCCGCTGATACCCCTTCAGCGCGCCCTCAAATCCGCCACCAATGCAGTATCCGCGTCCCTCCGTCTGACCAAGAAGGACGGCATACCCATTCTCTCCATGACCATAACGACGTCAACGGCGCCCGCAAACCCGCCTCAGGGCGTCGCCCGTTTCAACCTGAACCCCGCGAACCGCGCCCCGGGAGATGATCCATACGATGACGACGGCATATTCGCTGCCGAGCCTCTAGAGACGCACCTGCAGCGCGAGCGCGAGAAGGTCATTACGCAGGACATTCCCGTACGCGTGCTCCACCCCGAGACCGTCGAGACCATCATGCAGCCCAAGGTGCGCGAGCCCGACGTCCACATCCAACTACCGCCACTGCTGCAGCTCAAGGCCATCTCCGACCGCTTCACCAAGCTCGCCGTTGCGTCACGAGCTGCTTCCTCGTCTACCTCCGCCGCAAACGTGAATCCGAAGCTCGAGCTCAGCGCCAACATGCACGGAGACCTACGACTGCGCCTCGACACCGACACCCTCGACGTCGAGTCGCGGTGGACCGGGCTCGAAAATCCACAGCTCGACCCTAGCCAGCTCAACTGCGCCCTTGAGGACCATCCCAGCACGCGATTTAGGAACGAGGGTCCGGACAAGTGGGCCACCGTGCGCGTCGACGGGAAAGACTGGAGCAGAGTACTTAGCGTGGGACGCCTTGACGGTCGCGTCATTGCTTGTTTTGCGGACGACCATGCGTTGATTCTATATGTGTATGTGCCGCATCACGATGATCCGCAGGCGGACGACTCTGTTATCACTGTAAGCGCCATCTACCCTCGAACAGGAAGTTTTTGCCTTGGGGTCGGAAGCATAGCTAACTGATGCTCTGTAGTATTATGTGTCTTCATACAGTCTGTGAAGAGCGCGTGTTTGGGGTTACATATTGTCGGGACATAGCCGACATCTAGGTCTGGCTTCTTTCGCTACCAGAGCTGCGTCTGGTGGCATTTGATGTGATACAATGTCACGAAATTATGAGTTATGAGCTACGAATTTACGATTGCATGTGGCTGCGCAAAAGGAACATAGAGAACATTGCTGGATATACTACCTATTATATACTATGGGACGCAAGTCACGCAAATAGAAATGAATAATCTAATGAGGGATATGCATTCTCAATGCTCGTTGCCCTAAGATATTTATTCAGACTTGTCTACTTTGTATCCGTTAGCACACTTAAGGTGCGACGAAACTTCTCAGTGATTCGAGTCCCCCAGTACACGGTCCACTCATATCATGAGTACGGCTTACTTCAGCTATACAGCTGTCATTAGCTTCTCCACTTTGTTTATGTAGAGATGATTGTCACCCTTGGTAATCAGGACGAGCAGTCATTGATCGGTGTTCTTTCTGAACACGCTTTGCCCTGCTATATGATAAGCGTAGAGAGGGTACCTTACCATTATTAGGAATACTTTCCCGGGTTCTCGAGGTGCCCAACTTCAGTCCTCTAACTACTACCTAGATACCTAGGCAGGAGTCATTTCAGCATATAATTAGGAATCGGTGCAGCACTATCAGTTTACAAGTAATACCGATTGGGCCTCCAAAATTGAGAACTGTACGACTAAGCATATTGCACACCCTCTGGCCACTTGACCTAACGTGATCTTGAATGTAAAGAAGGAGCCAAGGCCCTCTACGACAATAGAGCGGCAATGGAGGTGTGTTCGTGCCTATAGATCCGCCTACGAGGTCACTTCGTGGCCTATTGTCGTTCTATATTCTTCAACTTATGACTACGTGTGAGGAAAAACGGCTTGTGGACACTCACTAGGTAGGTCGAAATGGAACCTGATGGACCTTGTTTAACGGGAATTTCCTCATGGGGTCATTTTGTCTTACACCGGTGCCCCTCTACGGCCTCCAGTGATACATAGATTGAAGACGGGGCCTTGAAATGTAGAGAGTTTGGTGTATCGGATCATTCATGTTCGGTATACGGGGTCTAGTACCCTTGGATAGATACCATCACGGTAATACTACCATACCGATCTCTGATAGCCTTTCGCTATCCGGCAAAATATCTTCAGTCATTGGGAAATCTTGTTCCTCGTAGTGTGCTTGTACCGCAGCATTACGTTGTTTCGGTTCTAATGCGAGTTCTCCAGACCTGTTTCCGGTTACGTGCGGACGTTGTCTCGTGAGATGACAAATCTGAGACAACGATAATTGTTGCCATTGTACAGGGTAGGTGGGGTCAAAAAGGGGCCCGGTCACGTGTGTCCGCATTATCACCCGATGTTAGCCTCGAAATAGGTTGAGTGGTTGGATTGATTCTATGAGCTCAAGGGTAGGACCTCCATAGCTCCGTCTGTGGCTACTCATACATGATATCTTCCTTCTCGCCTGTTAACTGATCACCGTATGCTGCACGTGTGCCTCTGAGTCCTTCATTGTGGATCCAACAACTTTCCTAGATCCATCTTTGGCTTCGGGATGTCGATGGGGTCGCTATGTGGGACATCGGCTAGAGAATATGAACGTTAGATGCTTGTCTGTCTGTCGTGGTAGAGGCAGAACTGTCTCAGACTTGGATGACAGAGGGGAATATTCACAAGGAAAAAAAAAAAAAGAGATTTCTTATAAATGGGAAAATAGAAGAGATTGAGACTACTTACGGCTTCCACCGTAACCACCCCCCGCTTTGATCCTCTTGCATCTGTCGTGATAGAATTGAGCGTAGGAAGTGGTGGTGCTTTGACCAGAGGAACCTCCGATGTTGTTGGGCTTTTCAGCGGACGTCGCGGTTCCGTAGCTGGGAGGTGCTTTATCCTTTTCTCCGTTGCCGTTATTGATGAGTGGTGTGCTGTCGTTTCCGCCTCCCATGGTGACTAGTTGACGGTTTTGAATCGGTGATGGTAGGTGGGTATGTAGATAGTAAGTAGGTAGGTAGGCAGTTCGGAGCTTTGCTCTAGGGATGCTATTGTGCAATAATGAGGCGCGTCATTAGAATGCGGGATGAAGTCGAGTCGAGAGAAACGAGCAAGGAGGAGTCAAACAGACATACTTTTATAGGTGGCTGGCAATACGATGTGGCCGATGTCTGTGTTACTCGAGTTGCTCAAATCGTCGAATCAGGGCTCATTCGGTTGTACACCTCAAAGCGAAGCGGAGTATATATACACTTTGTTGCCCTGTCCGACTTCAAGTTGCAAATAGCAATGCACTGTGTAACAAATGAGCCGAGTACCGTTGGTGATTCGTATTTCAAATGAATGTAGCCTTGGAGAGGCGCCTGCCTTACCCTTTGAATTGTGAGTGAGCAGCAGTGTCATTTCAGGACTTCCGGGGTAACACGAGTGTCACTCCGAGCCTTTGGGTTTCTATGTAATTACGAAATAACTCACAGAATTGCACGAATAGGGTTGCTCTTACCCAATGGGATGGGCGCGTTCGCGGTTTCCTACAAGTCCTCGTAGCCTAATGACTGGGCAACGGAAGCCAGCAATGCAGGTTTTGGTTGCCATTTCCTCACCGAACTAGAATTTCACTAAATATACGACTGAAGTGATTGGTTACAGATCATTGGGAATAACAGAAAAGGAGAAGAAAATAGGGAAGTCAGGAACATGCCGAGGTATTCACATGAAGACTTGAAACTCGCCAAATCACGCAATCTTGCAAAGAAAGTCTTACCGCAGAGACTCAAGTATTGTTGCAAGGTAGACGCGGAGCAAACAAGCGCCGTAGCCAAGACTATTCTGTAGAGAGTTCCGTGGAAACGGCTATCTGTGTTCGCGAAAATGGAACCCGATGGCCAGTCACCTGTACACAACCTATGTAACAATTTGTTCCATCTTATCGTGCTGGTTATCGACTTTGACATTTACCTGTGCTCAGCCTCGTCGGTGCTTGGATGCTACGGGTTGCCGTTTTGGAGCCCGTGTAGCTTAAAATTGAAGCTCGGCAGGTATGGTTAATATCATTACGCGGAAATGATTGCTCCAATATCTACAATGCATATTGAGATAGTTTCACGACCTCAAGCTCGGAATGAGCCTCATCGACTTCTGAAGCTTATTTTTTTATTTTTTATTTCTATTTTTATTTTTATTTTTGTTTTGGCATCCACGCCTCGGCTCGCACACAGTATTAGATAACCAAAGCCCATTTGCTATTTCCTGTCATGCCCGAGGTAGTATCGTTCACTTTTTGCCTTTCTAAAAGAAAACAGTAAGCCGATTCCTGGCAAGTGCAATGTGAGTCTTATCAGCGTGCCTTCAGACACTATATTAGCACGTCAAGGAAAGCACAGTCAAATAGGCCGAGTGGGAACAGAGATGATATGGCAATCGGCCTGCTACTTCACGACTATGACTTGCTTTGCCTCGGGTGACATAAATAAGCTGCAGAACCGGAAGCTCTCCTCGGGACAATAATCCATTTATCCATCGTCCCAGATCAATGACCCCTGCAATTATATGGATACACGTATTTATTTATTTGGACTCTCCTCCTCTACTCCCTTTTGGTGTATCTACGCTGGCCATTGATCATTCTTGATTGGCTCGTGGATCTTCTCTACTGCGGCGTATTCCTTCTCTTCATTGTTTTATATATCAGAACTTATCATCAGCGATATCGTGCACAGCAACGTCAACAACGGCGGCCGCGTCTCTGAAGAGGTACAAGGTATTCTCCATTGCGGGATATACCGACCAACGAAAAATTTTCCTTCTCCAATTCCTGCTGTCAACAATGAATATCGCCAACATGCCACACTCGACTACAATAGCCGCCATTGCACTCCTCATATACTTCGGTGCATTAAAGTTGTTCTATCAATTGTCAGTAAACCCATCCCATATAATCTACTAAAAGCACGTTCAACTCTGGAGATTTTGCCTTGCGAAATTCACGGCTTGTGAAATTCCACCTTATTGATATTATTGTTATGCGATGACCTACCGATTTATTCAATCTTCTCAACTGGAGGCTGGAAACAAAGGCTAAAACTTCTATTGCCCCTTAGGATTGCGATATTCGTTCTCTTGAGATACGTTTTCCAGCTTGTCTTGAGAATGCTCTATCCGCCACCTACACCGAGAAACTCTGCCTCCTAGTCGTATCGGTAGGCATCAATGTGCAATCGTTTACCCTTCGACTGCGTGTGAGTTCGTGCACACAATTGCGCTACATGATTTTGATTGCCAGAAGCTAGGAAATCAAGCTTTCCACTTGAATTATTCTTTCTCAAAGTTATTTAATTGAATTGTACGTTGAGCTCTTCCTTTCCACCTTGCTCTCTGATCTCAAAGGCGTGATTTCTATTCTTCCCAATTCAAAACAAGCCTAAAACGTGATGCTTACAAATTATCAGATGTTTTCAGAGCGACGACTTTCTCTAATGCCGGCGTTGGGATGTTGCAAGGTGGCGTCGAGGCTTGCTCCAAATGGTTTCAAGAGTTTCTTCCTATTCGCGTCTGTACCCGAGGAACAACAGTGCCGTCTACACTATCGAGGTTCCTATGCCCAACTCAACTTTCGGTAACAGAATGTCGGCACCTTAGATCAAGTTTCTGAGGCCTGAATCAATACAACCTTGGTTCTCACCAATGTCCACTTGTCTAAGCGAACCTCAGTTACAAGACGAGATAGGCCCTTGCTATCTCTTACCCTGCGAATGACAGACACGTTTGATACGCATGGAAGCTTTCTCATCCCGTGATTACTCTACAGCGTATTGTATTCAGATACAGAGCAAAGACCAGGGACAAACTGGTCAATGGGTTTTGGAACGAAGACTCCAGGTGCTCAGTCTCATATTTTATAAGTGTCATCAGGACACATTGTGGTAGCGAACGAGAATCAAATTTTCAATCAGCAGAATTAGACCATACAGCAATGCCTATGCCGTCGGCGAACAACTCATGCAGCCCCCCAGGATATGCTCTTTAGACTCCGTGATTGGCCATGACAAGGCACATTCAAGAGCATAGAGTAGAATGACACCTGTATGCTCTCAAAGGCTGTCGCAACAATGCAGCCTTAAACTAACCTCTGTATTACTTGAGAATGGCATGATAGCGACACGTAGTTGATCAGTGACTGAAGCTTCAGCAAGAGCCTCATGAGTCAGTAGGGAAGCTATGGCTGTAGTTCAAGTGTGGCTGCATATGGATGTACGTCTCTGCACGACAATAGCAGAATCATGTAAGTCGCGAACGGCGTTCTACTTTGAAAACGCATTCTTCGTTCCTGATTATAATGTATAGGTATTTCGCTTAGTCACGGGCGTACATGAGATTTTTGTAAGTTGTGTTGTCTTACCTCTTCGTGTCTTCTTTAGTTAGGCTTTGATGACGATGCTGTCGTATGTAAGCGGATGAAGAAGTGGTGCTCGTCGTCTGTCGAGCAAGTCTAACGCTAATGTACACAGAGGGAATGAGCGATAGATAAATATCGGAACCTCGGTAGCCGGGCTCTGTGCCGGGAATGACTGAATGAGAACAATTGGTATTCGCAAACGGAAGACTCCAGGGGGATGAATGCAGCATGGGGATTGAACATTATTCGCAACGCAAGATTGTGATCTCGAGTATCTGCTCAAGTCACAGGACATATGAGCCAATGTAAGTAAACGGCTGAAGCTAATTAATCTTCCGATCAATTAAAAGTTAAAACTATTGACGCTGTGATATTCCAGGAACAGGTTAGATTCTAGCTACATTAGATGTGAAAAGTCTATGGGTAGGTCTAACTTACCTAACCTAGATCGTATACAGGTACTGCTGATGGGTGCTGATTTCCTGTCGGGGAATTCCTATTTGGGGCTGGTCCACTCCTACCTAGTGCTGGCCTACCACTCAGGACCCTTCAGCACGAAACAGCAAGATGAATAAGGCTAGTTCCCTGTCGCTGAACCAAAGATTGCGTGCGATTGTATCTGTATCCGAAATGACGATGCTCATTCAAGCCGACGTGAAACGCTTGATAGATTGGTTACGAAGATGCTTGGAATGGCATATAAACGCCTCGCTAAATGGGCATAAAAACCGGCCGCTTCGTCGCTGCTGCCTTAAAAGACTGTCACTCTCGGCTACTGCGCCCATTTCGATCAGAATCGCAGTCACTATTTTTTGAACACGCGCGAAGTATACACACGAAATTCCTGAAAATGCAGGTCAGAGCTCTCGTCGCCTACTTATTCCTGGCCGCAACCGTTGCAGCGGCCCCGTTTGCACAGAAGGACAGTGGGATACCCGATCTCGAAAACTCCCTCAATGATATTGGAAATGGTAAGCATCGCATAGACACATGCGACGGTCCGAAGAAAGCCTAGCTGACGGCTGACAATTGTAGGAAATGAGGACAACCCTTCAATAGGGAGCGATAACGGAAACAACAATGGAAACGACAACGGCAATAACAACGGAAACGGAAACGCGATCGGTAGTAATGATCAGTTCACCGGCGACAACAAGTTCCTGAACGACTTTCTTAATGTACGTAACGCAGACAACAAATGGGAGCTGATAATCGATAACTAACATCTTACCAGGTCAACTATGGTGCGACGAGCCAGCAGATTTCCACAGTTAGTATGGTGCACTAATGAGTAAGCAGATGATTAACGAATCGCGTTAGGGAGTTGTGGCGGCCATGAAGAGCCTTCGTCTAACTTGCAGACCTGACGGTAAAGAGTTTATGACCTGCACGTGGGAAAGCCGATTTTGATTCGGTATGATCGCGGGATTGAATTGTGTAGATTTGGAAGCACCATAGTTGTAGCCATAAAGAATAATGTGTAATATCAACCCTTATCCGTCTGCGAAATCCTAATGCTACTGCCACGTCGCGATCAGTATTCTTAGGTGCCTATTTTGACCGGCCATTCCCTTTCTCTTTCTTCATTTACCTCACTCTTTCTTTTGTTAATTGAAGGAAAGGAATTGTAGGGAAAAGATAATCGCAATGCGAAGAGACTTTCTCGGGTTAGATTCCATTATAGGGAGACCTGAGACAGCATTGTTCTGCTCCGACAGTCTGAATGTGGCCCAGATGTTGTACGGGAATCAACAAAGTTGACATATAAACGTTGATTCCTAGCGAAGATCGGAAGGCTGCGAACTGGGCTACGATGGGGACTGGTGAGAGTAATTCCCCGAGTCTTACTTTGACTCCTTGTTATATTAGGTGCTATCAGCACATCACATGTACTCCGTCCCTCTAGTCTATGGAGGAATCAAGACCACTTTAGATATTTCTGCCTGAGATCTGACGTATGACAACTCTAAAGGAACCCCTTTTGCCTGTTATCGTTCTGCCTCGCGTTCGAGGATAGGTCAGAGCTTAGCCCAACTGCTCTGCAGTCAACACTTTGGCCGTCTCCTCAATTTCTGCTAGTGTGACGTTCCTCTGAGCCTGAGTTCCCTGCTGCACCGCATTCCCCTTTACCTTTTCCGCTGGACTCGGGTTGTGTGTGACGAATGTGTCGGGCGAGTCGCGGTAGTCGAGACCCAACCCTCCACCCAAGTCAGCCGGCCAGTACGGCCGCTCATTGGCGATGAGTTAGTTCTGTCTCGTTGGTGCACCAACGCGAATACAGGTAGCTCACAGGGGCCCCATCGCTGCCTGTGGCGCTTACAATGCGCAATGACTTGTATGTGTTGCGCGGGTCCTGAATTGGCGCTTCGTTACCGGAGTTGCCCCAGAACTCTACATTGAGGATCTCTGGCGTGTCGACCTTTGCGGTTGCGCCGCACTGGGCCGACTACTCGCAAAACGGGAGTCAGTCAGTACTACTTCTGCTGAAACTAATACTTGTCGGGAGCTTGCATATGAGCAGAAAAACTGCGCGAAAGGGAAGAAAAGGACAACCAGAAACTTACCTGAGCAGCGTTGGGGTTCTTCCAGTTGATGAGAAGGCTTCGGCCATCAAGGAAAGTAGGCCAGTTCTACTTAGCTACGCCGGCGATTTCGAGGAACGTCGGCGCTAGGTCGAGATGTGCGCTAGGGAGCGCTGATGTCTTGTTTGCGGGGACGCCGGGTCCGCGGACGATGAAAGGCAGGTTAGTGTCTTCGACAAATGGTAGTGTCTTACCATGTGGAAGTCTGTGATTGCCGAGATGGTAGCCATTATCGGACGAATAGACGATGTAAGTGCTGTCCAAGATGCCTAGGTCACCTAGGAGCGCGACAACGTCCTCTATGATCTCGTCGACCCCTTGTAGACCCTGGATGCGCTTTCTAAAGAGTTCATCGGTCGCATTTATCTGGCTTGCAGTCATGAGCGGGACATCAGCAACCCAGGAGACAGCGTTGGCCTGAATTTTGTCGACTGGGTTAAAGTTGGCAGGCCGTGGTGCCTTTTTGTCAAGAAACAATTGACTATGTCTCTTGAGCGGCACGGCTGGCAAGTGAGGTGTAACCGGCGCGATTGTGAGATAGAACGGCTTAGATTCACCACTCAAATATTTGATCCTATCGAGACTGTGACCATAGAGCGGAGGTAATAGTCAGCCTGCAGACCCCTTCACGTGTTATTGAACAACTTACGCCTTCGCCCGCAACACATCCGTCTGGTGATATCCATGATATGACACGGGCGTTTCTCCGTTGGCGCTCATAACTACATTGTTGTAAGCGTACGTATAGGGGTCAGTCTTCGCATCGCTATAGGTTAGTATTATCACAACGCTGGAAACTGGGGTTTGGGTGTATCTCGCAGTACGTACCGTTACATCAACGTGCGTCCATCCCTTGGGCTCAGTAGCGTAATTCGCGATGTTATATCCGTTCAGAAACTTGCCAAGATCTGGGGGAAGGTAATCAGTCTTTTCAACCTTGATAATACAGACCGGCTCTCGATAAATGAGAGCGACATACATTCCGCGTTGTATCCAGCGTCCACCAGCCAGTGAGGCAAATAGTCCTTGTCTTGTCCGGAGGCAACCCATTTGTCGTAGTTGCCCCTGGGCTAAGTCAGTCATGAAGACAACGGCAACTCTGTATATCTTTCTCATTTGGCAATCTTACCCGGGGGCTTGGACGTTGGTAATGTTTGTGTTATGACCGGCCTGGCCCCGAAACAGAGACGACCTGCTTGGGCAGCACTGGGCAAGGGTTACATAGTGATTTGTGAACGAGGTGCCCTTCGCGACAAGTTCTTTCTGTAAGATAGGCATGTAGTCTAGAGAGCCATGACGAATATCTTGGTCGTCAGTGAAGATGAAGACGACATTCGGTGCCGTCGCCGCCAGGCATTGGGATGTTGCCACGAGGGCCAAGAGTGACAGGCTTGTCACGGAGAGGGGCATCTTGTAATGTCCAGGAGAAGCGAATTAGAAGCAATGATTAGTAGGCGGAGGGATATAATCCGCCCCGGACACGAGGAATCTAAGGTGAATTTATCATCGTCATGGACCGGTCTTGTTGATCACACATTTCTCCCTCCCTGGCAGCATGCCTGCATTAGCATTAACGCATTCGACTTCGGCCCTAATACCATGATGACATTACATGATGACATTACTAGGTGCCAGCTCACCGCGCCGCGTAGACTGTACGCAGGATGGGATCGCATGTCACATCGATCGCGTCGAATTAGGCAGGCGGTGGATAGTTCGTCACGCAAAACAAGGGTATTTGTCGTCAGTCGCTTTGGGCGAATGAAAGCCTCAAACTCATGGGAGCAGCGTCTAACAAGCTGCATGATTCGGCCTTGGTTGAGGATGGGGGCCGCAATGCAATAACTCCTACCTACTATAGGTGATTGACTGATGCTACCTTGTTTCGTCCGATCAGAATGAACTCGCTATTGACACGGACTCTATCTTATCATCATCGCGGCTTTTAAAGCAAAGCAGACGTTTCGAAACGTTATCTACAGTGGATCAAGATTTTATGATAGATTAAACGCAAATTATCTTCTTCCTTTTGTGTTTTCAGAGAAAGTTCAATCAGCAGTTATAACCAAGGCGCCGCGTACGGATCAACTGAGGGTACCCTCCAACCAAATACTAAACTAGCCTACTTAAGTATGTAGGTTAGCGCTTAGCCCTAACTAGCTGACCTAGCTAATAGCGCGTGCAGTCCGTAAACATCGTACCGCGCTCTCACAACTTACATGTTTATTGTAGTCAAATAATGAGATAGGCCATAATGCGCTCGAATCAGCCAAAATCACTTAATAAGGCTTGTTTTGACTTGTCTTGATTGTGTTGAATATCGTCGGCCTTAAAAGCCCTTGTCTAGGCATGGAGATCGGAAAGGAAGTTATACCAAAGCCATGGGTAACATAAGGTGTGCTCGTTAGCCCAAAAGCCAGCGGGGTTCAAGGGAGCTTGGTTAGGGAAACTGGTAATGTTAAACAGCTGACGTATTAAAAGATAGACAGGCCATGAATCTATAAGGGCATCAATTACTTGCAACAATAGCTGAATACCAACCACTCGGTTTGTGGCATCAGCTCTACTCGATGTGGCGGAGCGGAAGGCTCCTTGTTGGTAATACGCCGTAGTGCCGGGTCCCGAGCTCCCCCAACTTATTAGGTCAGGGATCTGAGTGAATGGAAACTACCGAATTCTCGGAACCCCTTTGGGCATCATTGCTCCGGGACTACCTTGCGCCCATTAGTATATTGTTTGCTAGTACTGTTCATCTATTGAGTGCAGAAGTCATGCATGAATGATGCTTCTTGATTTCTGTGACCTCGTAATTACCAAGTATTGAACGCCCCTGAACTCTACCGCTAGTTGATTTCGCACTTCTCAATTATTTTACAAATACTGCATACTTCAACTTAACCACATCGACTAGTAATATGACAGAAGAAGAGCAAGGAAAAGGAAAAGGAATGAAAATGAAATGAAAGGAGAAGTAAAGAAATCAAGATAAATTGCGACACCCTCAGCGCGACAAAGCCAATCCTTATCCATTTCTACCCTTGGTTCTTCTGGGAGACCTCGACTGGCTTCCTTCGGGTTGCTCTTCTCCGTTTCTGCTGGGGAGGTTCGAGCGCTTGCTTGTCCTTTTTCGCCGGAGGCTTTAAGGCTCGAGTCTTTCTCTTCTTCGGAGAACGAGGTTTATCCACTACGTTGTTCTGGGCGTGGGCGTTAGCGGCCTCAATGAAACCATCCCGGAATTCTTGTGCCATATCCCTAAGATTTCTGAATGCAGTAAGAGCCTCGATAAGGCCTTCACGGTTGTTGACCAAGTAGTAACCGGCGATTTGGGTCATGTGGTACTCTGGTTTGCCACCAGAAATGGTTGGCGCAGTGACATGGTGGGCATATAACGCAAGCATACTGAGGCCGGGGTGATAGATCGCGCTAAAGGTGTAGGCGTTCCCATCGTAAACGGGCTCATCTCTCCCGTAGTTTTGCAAACAATGCATGGCACGAGCTCCGTATGCTCCGTCATAGCAGGCCTGCCGCTTCAAGACAGCTGGATCACCAGACTGACTTTTCACCTCCATGAAAAAGTTTGGAGCAACGGGGACGTGCAGGTATCTTGTAGGGATAATCAAGGGATAAACTTTCTCATCGTCCCGAATACTCTTGTCAATATCACCGGGACGAGCCCCATCCAAGACGTCAGGTTTCGGCCTCGTTGTAGATTCGTTCGTGATAGGCTTTAGCTCGGTGAATAATAAGTTCCTCTTACTGAAAATCTTATTAATTTCGTATATCACTGGTAGGATGTCAATCATTACATCATCCTCGTTGGCGATTGTGTCGTTGGTACGTTCGAAGGTCTCGAAGTCCTCTTCGGAAAAGCGAGATAGCGATAAGGATGACCGGGACCGGCTCAGTTTGCCACGAATATCCTGTATATTTAGTGCAGATGACCTTCTGTTGTGAAGGTATATGCTGTGATCAGCCAAGTGCCTTTCGAAGTCGGGACCCCGAGAGGATGACGACGTTTTTTTGGTCATCTCTGTGCTGTCCGTGTATGATGATTCAAATTTTGTAGACGACCTTGGTGGTGGATACTTCACACACACGTCAGTGAAATGCGAATTTGTTATGGCAGAAAGAAGCTTACTCCTCGAAGATCAACAATATTCGGACCGCCGCGTCTCGCAAACTTGGCTAGGCTGCCTGAAAATGCTTCTTCCTGCGATGTGAGGAGCGGCGGCGGAGATTGTATATCATTTCGGCGATCGAGCTCTCGCAGTGCACGACCGGTAAGGGGAATCTGTGAGAGTTGATCCCAAAATTCTGGAGGGAAGTTTGACCGAGCGCTTAATCTTTTGGTCTTTCTGATCTTTTTGTTGTGATTGTTACTGTTTCGCGGGACGCCCTCGTCTACACGCTTCCGTTTGTGATCTCGGCGGTCCGCCATTGCTAGCCATCGTGGCGAAAGGAGAGTGAGAGGTGAGAGATGAGAGGTTTGACAAGAAGGGGTTTAGTAATGTTTGTTGAAGTCGTGTGTTGAATACCTGCTAGGCGGTAAAGAATTTGATAGGAGGATTGGCCAGATGTTAACCGCCGCGGGGCTAAGAACCCTGGCCGTGTAACCGCGTTGACCACCGCGCGCCATATTAATGTCGTACAGTCACAGGAATGACAGCAATTCGGTGTAATGGTCCACACTGTCACCGGTGATGTGTGAAACGAGCGAAAGGGTTTTCCCTCATCCTCTTCATCTCATCTAATTACCTGGATATCTATGAATAACTTTTTGTGACCAATACTGCGGAGTTATGGTGTAACGACTTGGGCCGTCGTGAGCTTTTCATGTATGCTATCTTAACCGAGATGTAGCGTGCATTCGTGGGCTTCCAAAGCAACTGTTTCTCGTTATTCCACGCTCGCGACGTGTGTTATCATAAAGCAGAGTGAGTAGAAAAAGGGGGGTAGCATAGTGACCGAGTAAATCCTCGCGCAAAAGAGAAGTAAGCGTGAATACTGATAGAGAGTTGACCTTAGCATACTTAATGTCTTGTGCGAGTCATTTAATATATTAACTTCAATTGCGTTCCCTTGCGACCAAGATGTCCTCCTTGCATTCTGACCATCTAGACACTGAAGTATATGTTCGGCCTATCTCCTGCTTGGCTCCTGGCCTAGACGCAAGAGCCTCTTATGAACGCGAGTCCACCAGGCTCGCCTATGTAGCAAAAGGTCTTGCATATCTAAGCACGTAGCGTATGGAATGATCCCTATGAAACGGCTCTATTTTTCTACTAAGGAAAGATTGACGAGATAACACGCGCGATTGAATAAGAACATAGACCTGCTTAGGTGCAAGCAACTAGCTGTGTTGAAGGTTTCGTGGTGTAGTTGGTTATCACGTCAGTCTCACACACTGAAGGTCCCCGGTTCGAGTCCGGGCGGAATCACAGCTTCAATCTTTTATTTTGCTTGCCCCTTTTTGTCTTATTTTTATTTTACCTTCTCAGTTCCCAATTGTTACGAAATAGACTAGGAGAGTGGCCAGTTGGGCAGGCCAGGACTAAGGAAAGACCATACGCCGAGAGTTTGGAGGAGTACCACGGGCCGGAGGACAGAAGGTCACATGATTAGTCACGTGACGGATAGGAGGATAGGGGAGGGGCGCCCAATACAGACACGGGATCTGTCAGATTTGAGTCAATTGCATGAAGTCTGGTCAGAATTGTCTGTATTGTTTTTTTTTTGAGGCGCCTCTTTCTTCTGGCTCCCTCTTTTAACCTGTGGGCGGTAGGGCTCATCGTACCACCATGATACGTTCTGATGGCGTGACTCTACGGAGGCAATCGTTATATCCAACAGGATCCCGTGCATATAATATTTTACGGGATCCCGTGTGGATTATATAAGCACCAGCTGCCACACTTAAGAGCATTTGCCAACAGATGTCAATTAAAGTATAAACGCGACGCGTAGGATTTCCGCGCAAATAAACACGATTTTATTTTTTAATTATAATATAGCTAAATTAGACTTTAGTTAATAATGCTTTCGTTTTTAAATAATTATAATTCACGGGCTGCCTTATTTCAGGCGATTAACTTATGGGCAGCCCCAAGGGGTTATGCTTTTATAACTAGGAGGTTAACAAAAAAGAACAGCGGTAAATTAACAATCATATACTCATACGACCGCTTTTCCTGGCCTCTTAGTATACCAAAAGAACGGCAGCAAAAAATAACTACTCGAGAGACCGGCTAACTATTTTCGATCTATGCTAAAAAGTCGTTAGATAAGGCTACTTGGACTATAAAATATTGTGCTAATAAATGGTTTTTTATTTATAACCACAATCCAAGCCCACACCCTATAGCCCACCCAGTATACCGAGTACTATCCACGGAGGAGAGGTCTGCTCTCGCCCGCCTTACCAATGCTGGTATTACCCCTAAGGAGGTCAGAACGTACATGCGCCAGCACTACGATATAATAGCAACACAGCAAGATATCTATAACAGGATTATAGCTGCTAGGCGAGAGGTCTGCGCGGGTTAAAGCATGATACAAGCCCTCGCGGATCAGCTGTTTTAAGAGGGCTTCTGGAGTCAATTCTAAACAGATCAGGATAGCCGAGTTACGGCTGTTCTATTTGCCTACCCCAAATCAATGGCGTACCTCCAAGCATACCTAGATATCCTAATATTGGATTATACTTATAAGAGAAATAAGTACGGTATACTTTTGCTGGATATAATTAGAGTTAATGCTTGCTAGCAGTCTTTTTGTATTAGTTTTATGTTCTTTAGCGGGAAAGCAGAAAAGGATTACCTTTAGGCCTTAAACCGGCTAAAATTAATATATAAGCATTATAAAGCTCGGCTCCTGTCTATAATTCTAATAAACTATTGTTTAGTATATATTAACGCTATTATTATTTGTTTCCCAGCCTTACTTTTGCTGCTATGCCTTTGGTATGCTAATAAAGCAGTACTCCGATATTACCAGCCTACCTTTATACGCCGGGACAAAGGGACAGAAGCCTGGAATAAGTTTTATTAATTATAGCATTCTATTATTAAATCATTAAATCAAAAGGTATTCGATCAATATATATAGGAATTTAAAACAAAGTATTTTTTTGATTATAGCAATCAAGTTATATATATTAAAACTATATAATTAGATACCTATAAAGAAAAGCTTGTTAAAGCCTGGGTTAATTAATATTATTATTTTGATAACGTGGTTACTTCACGCGCAGAAGGTATTTATAGGCTGGTAAAAACCTATCTAAAAATATCGACGTTAGATCTTTTCGAGGCCTGGAGGGCCATTAAGTATGCTTTATTTAACCAGTTTTCCGAGTTAGAAGCCAACCAAGCCCGGCAATAAGTACGGACACCTATTAACCTCGATGGATTTTTATATAATATTATACGCGGCTGGATATTATCTAAGGCTCTCCAGAAAGTCGATAATTAACAGAAGCTATTAGCAAAAAAAGACCCTCTTATTTTACTACAGTATATAAGTGCTTTTACTTAAAGTCAAGGACTTCTATGTGTCCATACGCTCTAGACCTTATTAGAAAATAATCAACCGCTCTAACTAAAAGATTTCTATTTATATTAGCACTTATAACGCGATAGGACACCCCAGATTCTTCTGGAGCCTTGTCAACATATTGATCTAATTATGGCCAATTTGAATATCCCACAATCAAGTATATAACGAGAGCCCAGCGGCTTTGAGGTGGTTAAAGCGGTAGTACGGCCACGGGCGCCAGCAAGGTGTAGCCGTTGCCAAGAACCGGGCCATACAATAACTTCTAAAGCATGTCCCTTACGCCACGCAGAATTGCTAGCAGCGGCTGGTATAGCTGCAACCAATATAGCTGTTAAAGCTGCTGCCGGTCCTACCGCTGTTAATACTGCCACAGCTGCTGTTAATACTACTATCAGTATAGCTGCGGAAGCTATTACAAAGGCTTCTGCTAATATAGCCGCTGTTGAAGCTGCTGCCGAAGCTCCTGCTCGTACTGCTGCTAAAATTGCTAATAGTATAACTGTTATAGTGTTATCGTCTTCGCCGTCTGCCCTATCAAGTCCACTACACCCGTTAAATCCGCTTATAAGATATAATAACCTACGGGCTATCTACCAAAGATATATTGACGCAAGGGAAGCTTGGTACAAGGCCTAGCCACGCGGGAGCATTAAAACCAACCAACAATACCGAAAAGCGATAGGGTTGCCGGCGCGATATAATAAAAAGAGCTTTGAATAATGCCTTAATTATAATCAGATGAGGAAACGCTGTGCCGATTCAACAGGGTCGAGAGAATAGACAAAAAAGGAGAAGATAGCCTATCTAGACTGGGATAAGGCAGAGGATGAGCGTATTAAAATTCTATATACTGAAAACCCTTTAGATCCGGGGAGAAGAAGTATGGGTAATATCTGGAGAAGGATCGAAAAGGACAATCGAGAGCAGCAGTCTCTATATTCTAGCAGGTAACAAAAGGCGTTTAATTTTACCGGATAAGTCCTGCTATTACATTTTTTAATAAAATTATATCCTAATATATTTATATTATAACGATTATAAAATATATTAATAGCTATAAGCGAAAGGTGCAGGTGATAGTTGTACGCGATTATGGCAGCTGCCTAAAGCTGTAGCAGCTAGTGCTTATATAATCCACACGGGATCCCGTAAAATATTATATGCACGGGATCCCGTGTCTGTATTGGGCGCCATAGGGGAGCTATCCTACGATCCGGGTGGATAAGAGGATAGGGGAGCTATCCTACGATCCGGGTGGATAGGAGGATAGGGGAGCTATCCTACGATCTTGAGGTAGAAGGAGAGTAAGGGGTTCTCTATATAAATCTGTTATTTCTATGTCTAGTCACTCGTTTAGTCTAGCTCTCTAGCTATCAATCTCAGTTCTTATTCTATAAGCGACTACTATTCTATTGCGACTAGATTAGTGGTGGGAGTACCAGCAAACCTCCCTTACGGACCACCTGCTGTTAGTCTTATTGTTACCTGCAAATCAAGAACCCCCGCGTACGTCTTATATGTCTTTCGATATATAAGAGGTCCGTAACACCAATGCTTTCGATCTGCCTTAGCTGTGATTGGAGATAGGCCGCGGGGTGCGAGACACAACAGCAGTGCTCACGTGTTTTGTCTTTCATCATAGGTCATAGTTCTGGCTATTTGCTCAACGACTATCTCAAACGTGGATAATCTTCTTGTCTTCGCCTATCATTCTTCCAACTGTAACAACATGACGAATGCCACGCGCCAACTCCTCTGCGACTGCCAGCGACGCTTCGCAACGGTCGATGCATTGGCACAGCACCGGAGAGACTCGCATCGTCATCAGCACAGCCAAGGGGAGATCGTAGGTGTAATTTGATTCTCCTGAGGCGGCTTAGATATCTCCTGCCACAATCAAGAATAGACTGACAAGACGATCCAGACTGCCCCGAACAATAACCTCTCAACTCTTGCTGCCGAAGAGTTGCGGAATAGTACGTCGCCAAACCCAGCGGCAGATACCGAACCGACGCCTTCTGTCGACGTTAGGCCGACAGATTCAGGGCAAAAGCAGTCCACTTCGCAACTGAACAAGGGGAAGAAGGCCAACAAGGACGGCAGAAGACGACAAGCGAACGCATCCGTAGGATCACGCGCATACAGCCTTCTGAGGCGGTACTATAATCCCCTGTGAGAATTAGAATATCAGCTTTCTGGGCCAGATCACACACAGTGTAGTCCAGATTGTGACTGGTGTGGCATATGTGCTATTCGCGAGCTGTATTGATAGAGCGGCTAAGGAGCGACACTTTCAAGTCATGCTCACGAAACTTTGTGATATTGCGGTTATAATAATTGTGTAATATTGAGAGTCACCAAGTGGCTAGTTTACGATGCAGTAGCCTTTGCGCAGCCCTTGAGCAGCTACTTCATCGCAAGAGCATAGATGTGATTATTAAACTGTTGCTGGCTTAAATATGACTGTAAGCCACGGGACCAGAAGCAGGACAATATGCAGGTTTGAACGAATTGCAGCTAGTAGAAGGAGCTACATGCTCAATAGCCCGTTAGCATAGGCGATGTACCTTGTTCGGGATGAATTCTCTTGCTCTGCCTTATATGTGCAACCGTGAAATTAGAACTAGCAGCTATCACGAAAGAGTAACTATATGAGTACCTTGGGAAGATAGGTAAGATAATCCAGTAGATAACCCGCTCCGATTTAACAAGCCTTCTGCATTAGATTCAACTACTCTTCAACAGAAGCGTTTTACAAATGGCAAATTAGTAAGCCTCCTTCCACAAGTATGTGTATCCACGGCAAAGACCCCTACGCCTGAATTCTGAAGGGACCTATCGCTCCGGAATTACCATAACAGAAGCTCTGCACGACTAACGTTCCGAGTAAGACTCAGCTTTTTGTATCCCGCACTATTCTCTTGAACACTAGTATTCTATGATTATTCCTATGACCTTCACGACAGATACTATGAACTTATTCGTAGCCTCTGTAGGACACATCTGATCGTACCGTAGATCTATCTGATGTCTATTTATCCAAAGGCCCAGCATCTTCAGCTCCTCTCCATACTGCGACTATTATAGAGTGATTGGACCCGGGCGGGCGAGTAGCCCCCTGGAAGTCGAACCTCTCATCTGCATTTCGGAACAACGCAGCCCAGTCGCCAAGCTCCCTCTCTTTCGCGTTCTGAATCGCGGTCATTACGAGATCGAAAGATCTCATCTGGGTTTCTAGCTTCCTTGGTACTTCACCTGGCCCCGGGAGAACTGCATCACTGATGATCACCCTAGCTCCCCCCTTCAGAGCAGGGATAAGATTTCTCAGAATTTCGATGCAGTATTTGTCTGACCAGTTATGAAATATCCACCTGAAGAAATAAACGCCTGCCCCAGATACTGGCTGGGGTTTAAAGAAGTTGTGGACCATAAATGACACCCTGCTAACAACATCCGGAGGTACGTTTTCCTTGGCTTCCGTAATTACTGGCTCGAGGTCCTGCACTACAAACGACATAGAAGGATACTTGCGAGCGAGAGCCACGCAGACGAAGCCTTGAGAGCCACCGACCTATGAAAGTCAGATCTATAGGGAGCTAGTTTTGGAGATAAGCTTACATCGACTACAGTGCCACCGCTATGCTGTTCCCAGGGGTAAAAGTCCGTAACGTATTTGAGGTCGAACACCTTTCCGCTTGTAAATCCGCGCATCATGTTCGCGAACCGGCTAGAGCGCTCGGGAAAGCCCGACAGGAATTCATACATGGATTTATCGGTGTTGTTAGCAAGAGAGAAGCCCTATTCAAGACGACGTTTAATATAGGTATCAAATTATCCGGTCTCTCATCTCCAGAACACTTACTGTTTGGGTTGGTTCTCCAGAGCCGGGGAACCGAGCCATGGCATTGCAAGTTTGCGCTGCGGCCTGCCAGAGTTCGTCTGAGCAAGTCGCGACATAATCGTGCACCCCAGCATCTTCAGCCAGAAGGCGTGATGCAGCACTGTGCCTTATGACCCCCGGGCGTGGTTCTTCGAAGATTCTCTGAGATACCGCGTAGCGTACCAACTTACGAATGTCACTTTCAGCCAGACCAGATGAAGCGGCCATTTCTGAGAAGGTTGTTTCGCCATCGATAGGTAGTCCACGAGCCAGGCCGAATCGCGTAACCGCTTGTTGCGGAAGGAGAACATTATGCTATTTACAGCACCAGGTTAGTGATCCAGAAACTCAATATCCTGATGAAACTTTATAGTCTTACTTACAGGGAAACCGGTTACTAGGTAATCTCTTGGCCCCAACATGAGATGTTGTAACTCGACTGTGTCGTCGAGCACGGACTGATGCAATTCTATGATCTCGGGCGCTGCATCCTTTGGTACTGGTCCATTTGGGGGAGTGTCTAAGTCGAATGACGGCTGCGGAAGATCATTGGCGGTCAAGTACTCACTCACTTTGGCTGTGTTAGTGGCGATACGCTGGGCCAATTCAACGATACGTGGAGTTGGCATGGTGAAACGGTGATACGGCGATGCACAAATGGTGTAGATAGTTAAGATGAAGAAAAGGATCGGCAAATCCGGCTTTGACTAGATGTATGCTGTGAATCCGACTATCCAGGTCTTCGTCCTGCCCCTTTTTAGTACTGGATAAAAGGATATTGGGAAGAATTACATAAGCTTGCATTCATACTCACTGGGATGTTATAGCGGCTTATCGCACCATGAACCCCCACGAGAGGGGTAAGAATCGTGATGAGGAATGTCAGTCAGTTTCGGATATGCTTTGGAGAAGCGGCTGAGGTTTTCACGTAAGTAATCTTTCGGCGTCCTGCTGATATTGTCTAGTCCCGTCTAGCAGGTGTATCAACAATTGGATCATAGTCCTACAGGCTGTTGCTGATTTTACTGGGCGCAATCCTTGAATGTGCAGCTGATAGGCTAGTTGACTACAAGCGAAAGGCAGCAATTCGCCGCCCTAGCCACAACCCCAACATTACTACTCTGCTTATGATCATGATGGAGGGGTTTCTTATAACACCACAAATGCATTGTAACCACCGACAATCCTTCAACTATGATAGTGCAATTTTCACTTCTACTCCCTATGTCGCTGGTATTGAAGAGCGGGTGATTTAAAAAAAAAAAAAGGTCTCATTTTTCATGCACGGCAATCTTTCAAGTTGCAGTATTGCTATTCTCGACAAGCTCGAACCATTGACAGGCAACGGAAGAGATTGCGAGACGGCTGATACTGCATAGGAAAGGGTGGTCAGCCGGTTGCTGGACGCCCGCTCATGCATCTGCATCCTTCGGATCCTCAGCATGATCGAATCATCAACCGCTAAGTCAAAGGTTATGGTAGTATATTCCTTCAAAGAATTGGTATTATGCAGGCATAGAGTTGCATTATAGTAAACATGCATTTATCTCGACTTCTTTACCGTTGGGTAGTAGAGACAAGCAATGCCAACATTTGGAAGGCACATTCATCCGGCAACTCGTATTTTTGCGAATAGTACAGCGTCTGAGTAGCTATCAAGTCATGCATAGCAATCTGCATCATTGCACGGACCGACTTTTCGTGTAGATGATATGTTACCCCCTCAGAGTCAGGAATGCCCGACATCCCGATTGCGCCCGAAGGGCAGGGGCTGAAGCAAAATCTTCGTGATACCCTATCAAACCTTACACTTGAACCGAGATGTATCTCTGACTATGTGAACAAGAAAATGTCCAAAAGTAACATCATACGAAGAGAATCAAAACTTACCAAAGAAAGGGGGGGAAAAGCTTCAATCGTACTTACGTCCTTTGCCATGTGGTTGTCACAGAAAGGTTCATACGCGTTGATCTCAGGGTCAATAGGCCGATGGTCACAAGTTCTATATCAATTTCATTTCTCTGCTTCTCAAACTACGGCTTACATTCTTGCCATTTTGGGTTCTGTATTCTTGGGATTTCTATGGGGGTTCCGTACGGCTTCATCTAGCGCTTGGGCGGCGGACTGCAAGTCTCACAATACTCTTCATTTAGTCACTACAAGATATAAGTTTTTACTAACGTAACAACAGTTGGCACAGTCACTCAGACGCTTGTGTATAATCGAAGCTTCGCATACCCGCCTTCAGAACATACAGATCGCGCCTGGGATGAAATGTTCCCTGATCGTGGTGGCTTCTTTGTTCATCCCACGACTGCGCCAGCAAGGTCAACGTTCTCTGTTTACCATCAGCTACATTGTCTGGTATGAGCGCTTGGCCCTGGTGTGTATACTACTACTACATGCTGATCTGATATAGGACGGTCTGAGAGGGGGCTACTGGGCTAATCAGCGAGCTGCCGCGAAAGGGGAGAAGCTCGTTGATGAGAGTCTTCCTGCCCACTTGCAAGCAGCTCACATGCGTCACTGTATTGACTATATCCGCCAAGGTATTATGTGCAGTGGAGACACAACGCTTGAAGAAGTTGACAAGAAGGTCAATGGTGTACATGGATTTGGAGTTCAACACACTTGCGTAGACTGGGAGCAATTAAGACAATGGACAAGCCAACACCAATAATCACAGCGGATCATTATTTCAGTTATAGTACAGCTAGTTTCACTTGAAGAGAAACATGATTTTCTTATACCTGCCTGTGATATTGAAGACGTGAAAATTTAGTACCGAATACAGCTATAGCAATCCCAGATGGCCGGTAACAAGATTTCTATGCCCATCTCGTTTCAGCCCATGTTAGGATTTACCATACGAGACATTTCATCACTATCCACAACTCTGTGCTCGATTGAACCCATTAAGCCCTCCCAGTCAATACATTTGTGATAAATGCGTCTCGTATTGAGCATTGGCTTTGGATTATCCACCCACCGGAACGTAGTCAAGGTCGTATCAGCATGGCACATAGTAGCGCTTCGTAGGAGGTCGAGACAGTGATCTGGGAGTTTGAGTTTCTTCCAATTGTTTTGCAGGCTTCAGAAGACTTACCTAAATGGATCTCCCAATGAGGCTTATCTTCTTCAGGTATTTGCGGGTGGTAATGTTCACGATATCTCCATTGACGAAGCATTTTCTGCTGACGAATCAGAAGGAATGCGGTGGAAGTTTTCAATTCGTTTTCAAAAATGACGTACAATGCAATGAAGCTGGTGGAAAACGCTCAGCCAGACCATGTAGCCGCCGTCGGGGAGCTCGACTGATGTTTGATTGCTCAGTTGCAGTTCGGATGCGGATGCTCGCAGGTTCGTAAATCTTAAAAGTTCGTGCCAAGCTTCATCAGCCGATGATGATGGTGGTCCAGAAAATGGCGATGCCTCAACGTATATATATTTCTGGGCGACGTAGTTGAATCTTAGACCTGGAAGGGCTTTTCGAAATAAGCATACGACATATGTGACTTCAGCAATGGCAATGATCTTACGATTTACTGCTGTTGCTCCGTTGTTTCCATAGTGGGCCGAAACAATGAAGAACAGTATAGTGTATGCAGAGATAAATATGAAATTGATGCAAATGCTGAATAGACATATGTTTGAGGGTGAAGCTCTGCGAGCAGGAGCAAGTAATCCATCCGCAATATCTTCGCCGGTCGACAGAAATGTTTTGTCCGCCTCACCCATTGCTTCGTCTACCCTCGTATAATGCGACATTACGCCGGTCTATGTAGTTGAATAATGGATAGAAAGCCAATTGGCACTGAAATATGCTTAAAGAAAGTTCCTCTAGTATGAAAAAGGGGAGTTGGGTAGTAAAAGGACCTCATAAGCAAGTCCAGTTCAGACAGAACAGACGCTGAGCCATTCGCTTACGAGATCTGGTTCGTATGGTTCTATTTCCTGCTCTCTACATATGCAGCGTTATCTTTTCAATGCAGCAGCTGCTCGAATCAAGTGCAGTCACGCTAGTTACATGTCTCTGGTGGAGAGTCCTGCCGACCAAGGTCTACAAGGATTTAGAGAGTTTGTAGAAGTACGCTAGACGATGCAATCGAAACAGCACAGCAAAATAGCCGATATCTGTATAGAGAACATGTAGCGCTGGTGCTCTTCGAAATATATATAAATAGCAGCTTCCTCCCGCCATGTTTTGAAGAGTCCTTGGTTCATCCATCTACGCATTCTTGACTTCAGTTATTAAAAACGCCTGCTTCTGACCGTCTCGAGAAAGACTCTCATATTCACTACAACTACCTCAAAATGAAGCTTACAATCTTCACCGCTTTTTCGCTGTTCTGCGTGGCGTTGGCTGTACCTTTCGCTTCGCCTGGTGAGTTGCACCTCATCCATATAGCGCACAATTTCTAACTCATCAAAGGAGATTCCTCTGAGGTCCAGGTTCGAGGTATGTGATAATGTGTACTAGCGAGACGATAGACGATTCCGTGATAATACTAACAGAATGTAGATGGGGACGATGGTGTGATTTATCCGGACGTTTACCAGGACACCAATTAGTGGTTCAGAAAGTTTCATTCACATGGACACGCAGCGGCAGATTAGGCCTCAAGTCAAGTGCTACGAATATATGTGGTATACGATAGGACAGAACAGTTGGACTGATCTTTGAATGGACTATTGCTTGGCATGTTAAAGGTCACTCATTTGTGTAAGAAGCTTTCGTTGGAGGATCAACGAGGTTACAGTATTGAAGCAACGCTCTTTAAATTGAATCCAAGATAAAGTATGATACTTGATTGGCCACTCTAGTATGGGGTGCAGAATACTTGAGTTGTCCGACACTGTAAATCATCGACATTTGTTGCGAGAACACAGATGAACATGAATGTACCGCTAGGCTTACTTCCCCAAATTCTAGATGCATGTTTGGGGGCCGACCCTCTCGGGCGTCCGATAGGAAAGCTTCATGTACACTTCCACCCTGCAGGCGGTGTTGGAGTCACTGTAGCAGGACGGCCGAATCAGCGATACCCTACTCACACCACTGGCGGCCCTTCTCGAAATTGGTGGTTGCACCAGAATCCCAGTAGTATTCCTGCTCTGACGCCACCTCCAAATACTACCTATTTCTTCCCCATATAGCGAAGACCTGCATCGCTAACTCCGTACGATAGGCATCAGTTGACACACCACAAGTCACATACCGAGTAAGGAATTGCATGATCAGTACCCATGTATGCATAGCATCCCTCTTCCCTGGCACGCCCAACTCCCCTATATTACCCCTTCACTATTCAAAGTCCTACCGGCACTGGAGCTTGAAATTCCAGAAGGGGTCAATGTGCAAAGGTAAAGTACTTGTAGTAAATGCCGTGCGGTGACAGAATGTGCCTCTACCCTTAACATGCTATCGACGAGAATAATGAATAACCGAAATCGTTCTCAAACTGTCTTCCAGCAATCTCCCTTAATTTTAATTTACACAGATGGATTCGTGAAATTTCCAAGTTCTCGCTGCTTTTATTCTTCTACTCCCGCGCGGTTGTTGGGCTGCTATCTTTCTCTCCACTCACAGGTTCTCATCATCGCACAATGGCTCACCCGGCCACGTACATCACCGTCTCAACTATTGTCTTGTCTATCATTGCACTTATTTCAGTTGGGTTAAGATTTGTAGCGCGCATCAAACAAGGCGCAAACTTGGCCCAAGATGACTTTCTCCTCCTCGCTGGTCTGGTATGCGCACTTGACTCCATGTTCCTATTCAGCTACCAATGAAAGAATCTAAAAGACTCTTGCTGACTGTCGACGCACAGATATTCATGCTGGGCTTAGGTGTATGTACCGTCCTCGGTAAGTGTACCTGACGTACTTTAAGATGTTTATTGAAGCCAGTAACATCATGTTAATAACTCTCGTAGCGGTATATCTTGGACATCTTGGCCAGCACGTCGTTATCGATGCAGAAGGGATGCCAGTGTATGGTGAATGGCTTCGACGCTTTTGGCAGGTAAAATCATATCCTCCTAATTCACGAGAACCGTCCAATTGAGTATCATTTGCTTTTAGATCGAATGGGCAGGCCAATTAGTATCAATCATCGGCTTCACTCTTATCAAAGCCTCTCTCGTCCTCCTATATCGACGTATATTTCGAGGTGACCGCTTTAAACTCGTCAGCACAATACTACTAGTGGTTATTTACAGCTGGGGGATCTCTTTCTTCTTTGCCGTATTGCTAGAATGCAAACCCGTTTCGCAAGTGCTACTTGCACCCCAGGAACGAACCGGCCACTGCAGCAGCCCTGCTCCAATAGTGCAGGGGATGGCTATAGCAAATCTGTACGTATTTTGCGTTGATATTTATTCTTTTCACTTCCCTCGCCTTCTCGTTAAACTTCCACCCCACGAGTACCACGCATCTGGTCGACAGATTGTTTCTCGAAGTTCATCTTGATAACTCTCAAGCATTGTCGCTAACCCACAGAAATCCCAAAGGATAATAGATATTGCCATATTGGCCACACCCCAGCCTATCGTATGGAAATTACATATGCCACTTAAACAGCGGCTTGCTGTCAGTTTTATATTCCTCTTAGGGTTCCTGTGAGTCTAGCTTGAAACCCCTTTCAGATGCCATTGCTTTAGGTTCAAAAGAGTTCTGGTAGCTACCCAGGTTGTATTCACGGACTGACGTAGGCTAGTGTTGTTGCCATTGGTGCCGTACGAGTCTACTATTATTTTGCCGTCAACGTAGACCTGGAGAAAAAATTATTCGATATCGCATGTAAGTATCTCTAGACTCTTTTTTATTTTCCTTTTTTTTTATTCAATTAGGTATTGGTTACCTGGTGAATTGAAGAAGTCCCTGACTAACGAGAACTCTTCTCAACCATAGGGTATCATGCCCCAGCGTTCTACTGGACTAATTTCGATGGATGTGGTGAGTAATACTCCAAAAGCTTCTAACTCTCATGCCGATATAATACCTCTTGCAATAACTCGATCGCAAGATGCTGATCCCTGAATTTCTTAGTTGCAATTATCTGTGCTTCCCTACCGACTTATAACCCTCTCCTTGCTAGCTTATCTCCTGGGATTTTCCTTCGGAGTATTGCGAGCAAATTTCATATGAAATCAACATCTAAGCAGAGCTGGAGCAACTTGACAGAATGGGAGAACCGTTGGGGAACAGATGGCACATCTTCGGCTCATGGGCTCAACAAGCCTTCTCCAGATGGTATTCACATGCAGAGCTTCGACGCCACAGATGAACAGCTGAAGAGTGCAAATTCCTCTGCTGTATAGTTTCGTGAGTTTTGGGGCTTAGTCAAGGTACGAATGTGTATGAATGGATCACGAAGTAATAGATATGAGGGGAGAAATGCACGCGGAGCATGTATCATAGTAGGCTGTTTTGATCAAGTATTTCTTGTAAAGTCATCTATATAATACAATACCGGAATTTAATTATGACATGACACTATAGAATTGTTACAACGAGGTCAGGCGCTTGACTTGTCTGCGTTCGACTCCTGGTAGTGGTATAACAAGTTCTTTGCTACAGTTGGAATTATTCCGTGACAAGTGTCAGATCAAGTCAGCTGAATTATGAGGCGCATGGTCGGGCTTATTGTTCTGGCCATTAATGCTCATGCTATGCCTATCTAGTTACTCGTTTATCTATACACTTCATATGGCTACGCGCGGGGAGGTTGGTTGAGCACTGTATTGGGGGAAGCATAAGCCTCTACGAGGAGATACGCGCGTCGAAAGGGGCGTATGGCCGGCCACTCGCCAGGACTCGAAGCTGCCCAGAGACCTAAAGACTAGAAAATCACATACACATAAAACAACCTATAACGACCCTCCCTTTCTTCCGTCCGGCTTATTATAGGCACCACGCCGTCGTAACCTAAGTGCGCCCCTAATCGCGTATACTCCATAGAAAAAGCCAGCTACGCTAGACCCCGAGGAACGGTAGGTGGGTTAAAAACCCCCTCTTCGGGCGGGTGAGGTAGAAAAGTGACGTGACGGAGGAAAACTCAGCGGGTAGGGCGCGCAGCGGAGGCCCCTTAAATAAGGGGCCTCTACCAAGCGCCCTACGCATAGCGCTAACCTACTGGGCAATTAAAAACCTCATCCTTCAAGGACTAATTAACCTGTTCTGGTAGTACTCCACTCCCCTCCTGAGGCTAGTGTCTGAAATATAGTAGTACCTAGGCAGACAACTATAACTCGGGCTTTGGTTGATTAAGACTTCTCTGAAGACGATGGTGATCCAATAAGCTTAAGTACGAGCGGTCAAACCTCACTACGTTCCTCCTCTCCAGCGTCAGGGTATTCCGTCTCAGAGTGAATTAAGTCCTATGGCAGTCACATCGTAGGTAGGGGTCAGTAGCAGGAAGATGTATTGGTCTCTCGGCCCCTAGTCCTTCCAACAGATAGATGGGGGATAGGCTGACTACATAGACGAATCCTAATGCGTATACGCCAATAGGGTAAGTGTTACCGAGCTACCTGAGAAGTACCGTCTTTCGAGAAGAGGAAGAAGAAAAAAGGGGCTGTGTGCGCGCGAAAGGGGGCCGCAATTGGAAAAAGCTTCCCAGTCGATAGATTAACTTGACAACTGTACCCTTAGAACGCAACCAGTAAAGTCACTGTAGCCTGGCTGCTCTCGAACTTCGATCGTGCTAAGTGCTCGACGCACCAGATGTCGTCGTCGCTAGGATGTTTCGTTTTGCGTCCTCGGGAGGCAGTGTTGTGTACGGACGGGACTTGGACCACACGGACGTCAAAGTGGGCAAGATCCTTGACGAGTCGCAGACACAGTACATCTTGTTGTCGGCGGCA
This sequence comes from Xylaria sp. FL0064, assembly GCA_022593225.1. Taxonomy (NCBI): domain Eukaryota; kingdom Fungi; phylum Ascomycota; class Sordariomycetes; order Xylariales; family Xylariaceae; genus Xylaria; species Xylaria sp. FL0064. The sequence continues at coordinate 936,179 of JAJKLE010000004.1, read as the reverse complement.
TCCGGATCAGGCTAGTGTGGGTAGTTTGAGACTGAGGATGACATTGGGGATGTGTAAGACGTGGTGATAGTAGTTGGGGAGTCAAGGAAGTTGAAGAACTGGTGGAGGTGTAAAAAACTCAGATGAGTGAGAGAAGCTGAACTGCTCAATGTTGCATTTGACGTTGAAGAAGATGTATAGAAGAGCGAGATCGAACTGGGTTTGCAAATTACATTTCGCTTCTCGAAAGTAATTCCTCTTCCATAAATCGTCGCCATTCATAGTTGCACCAAATCTGGGTTATCGCATGGTCATTTATCAAACTCCTCGTCAGGGATGTCCGGCGAAAAGATCAGGGTCTGCTGCGGAAGGGTCAGTGGCATCATTAGCCATGATTGCATCGGCGGCAGGCAGGCTCCGAAATGGAAGACCAAGAGTAGTGGCTATTGTCTAGCAGTCGGGCTCCTTAGGACTCTTGTCTTTGCTGTCGCTTACGATGCAAGCAGGAAGATGCGAGGAGGTTTGGCCTGGACCTCTTCATATTTATAGTTTGAATGGGTCGTTGTTGTACGGAAGCCTACGCGTTGACGGGAGGCCACCTATGCGAGGCCCCGCGAACCACATGACCCTTCGTATAGGCATGAAGCCGAATTGCAGGATATCTCGGGTGAAGCTATTCAGAGACTGAGACATACGGGTAAACCTTCTCATGAAGGAGGTTTAGGTCCGCAGGACTCCTGTATATAGAGACTAGTCGCCCCAAGGGACAGAGGGCCCTTTGGAGGGCTAAGGGTCAATATGCACTCATAGAATATTATTCTCATATTGAGTTATTCTCCAAGCCCTGTAGTCAGCCCTTGTGATACTATATAATAATCTAGCAGCGAACCAAGGTTGTCACGCTCTGCATTTACCCTGTTCACAAGAGTCAAGATTTGATCTGTAGTACTTGAGAATATTATGCCTATAAAGTAATCATGGGTTGCACCCCTTTTTATATGCTGGACCGAAAATATGTAGGATCGGATCATCCGCTACCTGACCATCGCACCGAGGGCCCCTAAGCGTAAATGCCAGAGAGAAATTCTTGTAACTGATCGCATAGATTTCCAGCTATTTTTTTGATTCTAATGCCCTCATCTTTTCTGTTTGAGCTCTTTGCATCTCCCTTTAGCCGCACGTCGGCCACAAGGAAGCTAGTCAGGAAGCACAGTGCAATAAGCGGGACTTGAATAGTGAAGATGACTCGAAAGCCCTCCAGCCGTGCATGTTGAATATATGGCTCGTAGCTCATCGTGTCTTGATCACCGGCGCGCCATGCGCCCTGTAGCACACGCTTGCAAAGCCATCCTGGCACGGTCCGACGCAGCGCCTCACCCATAACAGCGTATTGTGCAGCAGACGATATAGCGATTCCCACCACGCCACCCAGAGAGCGGAGCACGTTTCGGGTACCCGTCGCAACAGCACGGTCTTGCTCTCTAGAGTTTGCCTGTAGAGCCACGAGACCTATGCAGCCCAGATCAGCAAACGTAACGGTGCAACTGATGACAGCCGTCTAGAAATGATCTAATTCATATGTTGCACAGCTAACCGACTCACCTGGCTGATGTACCCAGCCTACTCCAGCACCCTCAATAGCTAGCACAACAACGTAAGTATACGCAGGAGTGTTTTCATCGAACAAGAGCTTTAGTCCGGCACCAAGGGTCCAAAACAGGAAGCCGATGCGGAGAACCGGGGCATATCTGAATCGAGAGTTTAGCTTGAGAAAAGATGTACAAGTACGTGCTGTTTACCTGGCGAGTTTAGCCATTACAGGCCCAGAACTAGCGCCTGCTAGTCCCTGCGCAGCAACAAATGGTACGATCAGGGTAGCACTCTGCAAAGGTGTATAGCCCCGTAGGGTTTGGAAATAAAGGGGCACGAAATACTGCGTTGCCTGCCAAACAAAATCGTGAATAAAGCCGATCACCAGGAGGAGACATTGCGATCGACTCCTGAATAGGCGTAACGGCATGATGGGTATCTTCGCCATGAAAGCTTCGACCGCAATAAACGCACAAAACAAAATGCCACCAATAATCAGAGTTGTAAGAACCTGTGGGCTATTCCAAAGCCAAAGGCTCCCGCCGGAATTGATAGCCAGCTAAGAAGCATTAGCATCACTATCAAGAATAAGTGCCACGGCTACTCAGTAGTAACACTTACCACTATAAGCACAACGCCAGCAACAGAAGTTATGACTCCAAGCCAGTCGATCTTTTGGAGTTTTTTCCTCCACCCTCCCGAGACCGGACTTAGCGGCAAAAGAAAGAGGAGAAGAACAAAACATCCACCGGCAGCTATCGCAGGGATAAAGAACGTCCATCTCCAACTGTCTTGCCCAATGCATGCGAGGGCAGCAGCTAAGAACGGTCCAGACGTGGCTCCGGCACCAATTGCAAGGCTAATCATCCCCTGATACTTACCTCGCGACTTGAGGCTGACAAGATCGCTGACGATGATGGCAACTGAAGAGCTGATACCGCCGCCGCCAATTCCGCTGATGGCTCGGGTCACAAAAAGCCAGATCGGGGTTTTGGCGAAACCCGATAGTACGCCGCCAACAGCGATACATGCCACAGAAGCCAGTAACACTGGTTTGCGGCCGAATATATCAGACACCCGGCCATAAAGGGGCTGAAAGGCCGTTTGGCCCAAGAGATATGCGGCTCCTACCCAAGTTATAGTCGTGCCGGCATCGAAATACTCTGAGATGGTTGGGAGGGCTGTAGCGACAGAAGTCATGTCGAGATAAGAGATGAAATAGCAGAGACACAGGCAGAGGTAAGCTGCCATGAGCTGAGGAAATGAAAGACGTTGCGTCTGATCATCAAGCTGGTCGGGGACAGGGTCGCCCGAAGCTGCACCCATTGGAGACAGGTTCCTCTCGCAGCTATTGCATTGAATAGGATGGACATCTGACTGAAATATACCAAGATCGTGACTGGTATTAGCGTGCGACAAATCTGGGCTCGGCTCGATAATGAGCGTTGTCGTTTGCGAAGCCATTATGGGAAGCCGATAAGATATTCCGAAGCCTTCGAAAAAGCACCCTGAAGGACCTTAGGTAAGCGAGCAGGTCATGAATGAGCACTGCAGTGGACAGCGTACTCCCGAGGTTTACTGAGCGATCTACTTCTACTAGGTAAGTGTGGATATCTGTATATATCTCTACCTATCCTACTCCCCTCTCTCGTGGCCGATGATGTTCAGTCGTTGGGCGAGGACATGGGCGGGGCTTTCACTGACGTGATTGGTGGGTTTAATGGCGTCAGGGATCCTGTATTGCATCGCATCTGGCACCTACACCTCCTCTATGCCGGAGGTTACAGTGTAGTCATAAGATCAGGGGCTACTCCGCAAGGCAGCCGGTCACAGCGCCAGGTACATGATTCATCGTTACTTATTGTATATTTATAGCAGTACGATATGAAGTGTCATTATTCTATCGCGTAAAGCGATAGAAGCCTTAAGTAGGTTGAAGGCCACTCCATCTTGGACGATTTCGGCATAGTCATACCAGCTTTTGAAAAGAAGCTTATTAAGTTCTAATAGACGCTATTTCGACACGTAATTGTCTATTAGAACCCAGGCATATAAAATTGGCGCTACCCTTCTCACCCTCTGCTTCACGGGTTTCCGCGGTAGCCTGAGAACAGCCAGCGAGGCAATGTCAGAAAGCGCGTATGCGTACGATCGGATTGTTGATGCGTGAAGAGGCTCTCGGTGTTTGAGTGGAGAGTAAAGAGAAAAGGGGTGAGCTTAGCTAGCTAAGTCAGCATGCACGGGGGTGAAAAGCGAGGTGTTCGCTGAGATGCAGAAGGGGAGATGACGCGCGTCAATCGCGATGACCTTTCAACTGAATTTGACTGCGCGTCCTTTGAATAAAGAGATTTCTCAATCGTGTGAGTGTCTGATTGTCCTCGGATAGGAGTGTAATAGGCGCTCTCAGATGGCTCAGTTTAGTGTAGTTGACCTAGCAGAGCTTAGCGGAGACATCAGAATAGTGAAACAGGTCAATTCTCGTCGCATGCATACGAAATGGCCTTCAGTGAGATATAGACCACATTATCTCAAATGCACCTATATGCATCCTCTTGGAAGTGGCCGGGCTGAACTGACTAATACAGTTTATAAACATTTTGCGACTGCTATATTCCCGAGACTGCAGAGCATAGCTTTTAGTCTCCCCCAAACCGGGCAACCCGAAGAACTATCAGCAGCACAAGTCTTCCCGTTCATTCACTCCGGGTATTTTTAGATAGTAGGAGCCAGAAAACAGACCGTTTTACCCCAGTCACCACTATCCTTCGATTTTCAAGCAGAAGATAGGAGCATTACTCGGAAAGCACGTCTCTCTTCTTGGACTGCGTCGTCAAGTCGTTAATGTCGTTGAAAATAGTACAGCTGTCATCATTTTGGCACACCGTTGTGCGGCCCAAGTTCTTGGCTACGGGCCCCGTTGGTCCAGATACGTAGTGGCATTCACTGAATATGCAGTATTGGCCAGAGTAGCTGCTTGGATATTGTTGATCGCCCCAGGCACCCTCCCACAGAAGCCAGTCGGGCGTCTCGCTGCCCTCCTCCGAGCCGCCCGTTGAGGAGCCGCCAGCAATGCTGAAGGTGCCGCTGCTCGTGTCGTACCAGTAACCACGGTAGTTCTGCGTCATATCCCAAGGCGTGCCCGCGTCGGTGGTGTCGGTGACGATACCTGCCGCGATGGTGTATTCCTGCTTCCCAGCAGTGGCGTAGTTGGCATGCCCACCGTTACCGACGTACGTAATGGGCCTTTTCCCGTTAAACGTCATCACGTCCCAGTAGTAAGCAGAACCTGCTGAATGCTCAGAGAGGTAAATAGCGTAAGGCTCGCCATTCACAAAGCGGATCTACACGACTCATCAGTCACGGGAATGGTGCCGAGTAAAGGCCTGGAAAGAAGCCTCACCATGGCGTGTTCCCAGTCGCCAACATGATCATCGAAATTGATGCCGATCACCCTAGCTTGTCAGTCCGAGCTGGTGGAAAAGGCACGTAAGACTCACTTTCCGCCATAATTATACGAGTAGAAGTGGAAGTAGAAGACGTCAGTGGTGGTGGAGTTCTTCTCAACGGCAATAATAGTGCCTGGTGCACCGCTGACGCCGTTGCTATTCGGCTTGCCATAGGTGGACGTAATCCAGGCCGGGTTGTTCGACGGTGTGTCGGCAGCTGTAAGGTAGACACTACTGTTGTACGTATTGAGGTTGTTGACGGTGACGGACCCCTTGGCACCAAGAGCAGTGTAGTTGATCTCGGGGATGATGTTGGCCAGGTGCGTGGTGATGTCCGAGGGGAAGTAAGACTCGCCGCTGTACAGATACGTCCAGGGCGCGTAGGTGATAGCATAATCGGGCAAGGCATCTCGGCGGTGCAGTCTTGCGGCCGGGGCGGCAGCGGCCAGGCCAAAGACGGTGCAGGCCGAGAGCGCTTGGCGTAGGGAAATCATGTTCGTTGGTTGGTTGGTTGGTGATCCAATCCAGACGACGACAACAACGAACGGGCTCGCTCCCTGCCGACCCTTTTATTGCCAAGCCCGGCACGTAATTGATGTATTTGGCCGAAGTTCTCACAGCAGCCCTCGCGCGGGCCGCGCCCCGTTCGATCCTGTTGAGGAAGGACGTTTGTCCAGCCGGGATGCGGCGTGGCGCAGCGACCGTAGGGTATTGGGCGCTGTGGTAAACAACGCCGTACCAGATAGGCAGGTAGTTTCCGATGCGCCCGCGAGGATCCTCGGCTTGGCCATTCCAGCCAATTGGTTCCACGGCCGCTTACATGTGCGCTGTGGATTGAACCAGGGTCTTACCGAGGATCAAATTCTGGGCCCGCTACCGCGTACAAAGTGTTCGTAACAGAAATTGACCTACCCACGCAGATAGAGCTGGTGGTTCGTGGGTTGTTACGAGCACTCTGCGCGTAGTAACACTAGGTGCAAGGCGGAAAGCCGTCATAACGGCAAACGCCATCTCTATCACTGGTTATGAACCGGCTTTGATCAGTTCTTGCGCACCGCCATATAGTGGGTGTGTCCGGAAGTACTTACCTTGTTGCTAGTCAGTTACTTGCATTATATGCCTTAGAGACATATTGTAATACTACCATCGATTACTTAATACGTAATGCACTTATAAATGGCGCGGCTTAGGGACTCTAACAACAAAAGTAGCCAACTAACGCGGGGTGAGATGGCGACGCAGGATTTTCTTCAATCCCTGGATTATACCAAGTTTCACTGTGTTTGGTTCATCCATCGCATAGTTCTGAACGTCTTCCGGACGCTCATATGTCCACTTTTCAGTTACAACCTAAGCTACTAGAACCACGTCTAAAAGGGGGAAAACTGTCTCACAGTGTTCAGCCAACGAATATTTCTTAGCTACCCCATCAGCACAATAATTTCAACGCAGCCTGGAGTCCTCATTCACCTAGGTGAGGCTATCGCTAATTGCTTTCTGCGAGGGATATTCTCGCATATTTGCCTGCTAATAGCTCTCGGGGCAGTGTTACACTCTTTGAATTCGGCGGGCGGCTTTCTTTTCCCCCGATCAGTAGTTCATTACTAATAAAATGGTCCTTTTCAATTTGGTGCTGCTAGACGTTACCTAGTTAGTCCTTGTATGCCGATTTACAGCTAGGAGACGGCTATTTGTAAACGACAGGCCGGTTCTTAGAGTGCAGGCTCTTATATTTGGCCCTGGTAATGTGGCGTATATCGCGGTAGCTGGCTGAGCAGAAAGCATGAGAGACTCGTCTGTCTTTCCTAAGCTTGGAGATCTGCGATCGCTTCGTCCTTTGGTCCTCCAACTTAGGGGACGCAATTTGATATAAGAATTATGTGACGCACTATTTGATGTTTTACTGAGAATTGAGAGTCGATAGTGATCGTTAGGATTCAAGATCAAACGCACTGAGAAATTTCGAACTCGGCTACATAGAATGACGTGTTAATGACACATATGTAGCTAGCGAGTCAAGTGCATCTGACCATGTTACCCCTCTGCTAACGTACTGCAACGCAAACCAACAGCTAATACAAATTCGGGCTTCGATGCGTTCTCAATAAGTTGCGAGACCTTCAGGGTTCTTCGCGTATCGTCGGAGTAAGGCTCTGTGAAATGACTTGAGGCGACGTCTAGGGAAGGCTGAATGCATCGTGTATAAAGACGCAGGATACTCCCTACTGTCAACCACCAGAGAATCAAGCTCAGAAGACAGACATAAAGAATATCTCAAAGTCTCCATCCCCTCATATTCACTTACACGTGGTTCTCGGTTCGCCAAAATGAAGACTACTATTGCTACCCTCGCCCTCTTCACTCCCACTGCAATTGTTCCAGCTGAGATAGGAAGTCGTGATGATAGCGGTCGCATTCCTGTCCAAGTCCCCCATCGCTACAATAAGTATGCATTTTGTGATTGACACAATGGTAGAATCGACGAAGTTTCAATTTCTGTTTAGTATACTATTAATGAAGTATATTAAGATGGTTCCACCAGTGAAACGAAGCATTAACGACTGTAACCTACCGGTATGACGAACATTTTCTTCACGATGATATAGATTGTCAGGCTGTTTGGTATCCAGAGTGAAGTTAGGTCACAGGTAGGTCACAGGTAGGTGGAAGTATAGGGTAGGAACTCAATGTTATTGATTCCTGGGGCCCCTTTTACTAGATCTAAGGGGGAAGCCCGACTATTATATACACGAAATAAAGCTATGACCACCCTACTAGGTCCCTTCTTACTTGGTGTGACCCTAACCCCTGACATAGATGGACTCTCTTCTCATGTGTCCATATGTGCAGTCTTTCTTCCCTCCATTTCAGCTCTCCTCTCTATTTGTGTATGTGTACTAACAGCCATTGGAGTAGTGGGATGTGCTATCGACAACTGAATAAACGGGTCTTCCAGGCTTTTGCTGCTGATAGGGATTCGAATTATACGATTGCCCTGCGGGGTTCGTCTGTTTTTTTATTGTTGTGCAATTGAGTTCTATGAAGGCTTCAGAGAATAGCGAGATTGTTGGAGGATATGGATTCTCTATGAGCACCTAAAGGCAGATATGAAGTCCTGAAGTCCCTACCTTTCACTCTGCCTTAAGAGTCAAAATAAGCATGCTTCTTATCCTTTAACCAATTAGCTATCACTTGGTGGCTGAAGGAGATTCGAAAATATAGGGAATTAAAGGTATCGCGAACGCAAAATATCGGATAGAAAAAATATGAGCAAGTCTTCTTTATTTTAATTCGATTGTGATCCTGTTGATCACCGAGGTCCCGTTGAATTGAGTGAAATCATAGTAAGAAGGCCACAGGAACTGTAGATTGAGCATTCTCCTGCGGAACGGAGCTCCGTTGGACGATAGGTCAATAGAGCCCACTTTGATGTGTAATCCATGAGCTTGGATATCTGCGTGAGCTAGGTAGCGTAAGTTCGTCCAGCCTCCCTCCTAGAGATAAGAACTTCATTTAGGCGCGCTGTAGTTGGGCTCAACCCCAAACATCAATACATCGAATCTCTATTCTAATCTCAGAATACAAACAAATTCCCCGTCTGTTGCAACATCTCTAAACGAGATATTGCCCTGTCCAATCTAATATAACCACAAGTGTGCGGGTCATGAAGGCCAGCATCGAGCAGTACCCGCCTTTCTGAATTGTGCCTCTGGTCATCATTCATCTCTCGAGTTGCGGTTTCCTCACTTCCGCGCAAGGGTATATGCTGTCCTAGAAGTAATCGCAACAAAGTCTCTTTTCTGTGCCCTTGACTCAGTAAATTCCGCAAACGTAAACGTACGCCCTGCTCGATTAATTTCACTTTCTGGCATAGGCTACAAGGTCCGAGCGTGGTCCGGATTTTTGCGATATCTTCGCTTGTGTGTGTTGCCTTGTCAGTCTTAGGGCCGAAAACCACGACTTGTAGTTGATGTCTCCTTTCACAACCTATATGTGCTCGACACGAAGGGCAAGTCGGATTGGCTTGTGTCTGAGCTTTCTGATATTTGATCCACTGTATTGTTAGCTTGATTTGTCTTGACTCTGTTGACGGATAGAAGGGTAGGATGAATACATACTTTTTGGAGGCAGTGAGACCCAAATGCGTGACCACAGTAAGGTAGAACTATGTAGTTCTCATATCTATCTTCAGCCGGCGTTTCCGATTCGGGATTCGTAACAGCTAGATTCCTGCACTGGCAGATCTGGCACTCGATTGCGAAGCGTGTAGTTTTGTCTACTAGTTCGCAAGCATCATTAAAATGTTGAAGAACCTCGTGGAAGTTGTTCGTCTCAACTACACTCTCGGCAGGAGCGCTGCTAACTCGGTTGCTGAATAGCGACATTGTGTCTCAACATACGAAGCAGCTACAGATTAGCGCGACAGGTAAGTACACATGCCTTAGACTAGATGTATTGGATACTATTAACTCACTGCACTATGTTCTTCGCGTATGTTGGTGGGGACGGTGATGAAGAGGGCGAAAGTCAAAGCATTACACTGTGTTACAGACCTTTAGTGATAGGGTTTTGAGAGTATGAATCGAGGTTGGAGGTCGAAGGCCGCAACTGGTGAGTGCGAAGCTGTGTAAGGAGAATGTTGTTAAGATGGGAGCCGCTGAAAGAGGGTTGCGGCTAAGAAGGGTGCCATTGAGAGAAAATTTGTAGAAGATATAGAACTGCCTGAAGAATGGTTGACTGGAAGATGAATGGGAGAGAGATGGTTGTGCAAACATGAATGGGAGTTACATCACTGATGAGCAGAGGTGATGCTCGGTGCACAGGCCACAATGGATTCAATAGCACAAACCATTGATAACATGGAGCCAGAACATTGTATTCGAACTGCCTGTTATTTAATCAAATCTTCTGATTAACAATAGCCGAATTCAATTTGGTACATTGCGTAAGCCACATAGTTCCAACAAGCATGGGCCACACGACGTAAATTAACAGATAGGTTGCTCCGCTCCTGTGCCAGGCCGCTGGTAACATCTTGGAATATATTTATGAAGCTTCGTCTATATATTCAGGCTGTTTCTCCTAACAGCTCGTTATAAGTGCTAGGGGAGCAAGAGACCAATACATACTATAGCTACTGACCCCGTTCTAACTGCCTGCAATGTGGCTGATAGGATCCCATTCACTCTGAGACAAGAGATGCTGGCATCCTGATGTCCGATTACATACCGGGGTGGTGAGTTGGGCAATACAATTGGTACTGAACCACATCTACCAGTCACGTGATGTACGTATTTGGTCTAGCTTCACTAAGTAGTCTAGACACGTAGAATTGAGGTATTCACCGAAGTTGAATACAACCGTGACGCCTCATAATGCTACCTCGATCCAAACAATAGGCATATGATAGGCAGGCCTGCATGCAACACAGCCACGATGACTTCCCTGCGGCTGAAGCGACCAGGGTCACGACAATTACTACAAGTCCATCGCATCTCTCGTCGTTTTTTTTTCTTTCTCCCAGCCCAATGCCAGTCAAAGATATGAAGAATTATGGATCCCCTCAGTGTGGCCTCCGCCGTGGCTGGCCTTCTCACGGCCGCTCACGAGGTTGTGAAGTTGTTGGGGCCGTATCTTTCGGCTTCTCGAAAAACACCGTCGGTTGTCGCCCATGTGCGCGATGAGGCGGAGAGTACTCGTACCGTGCTCGTCGGGCTACAGGCACTCGTGCAGAGAATCCCCGAGGAGATGCCTCGAGGGGGTTCGCTAGTCAATGTCGACCAAGTAGTTATAATTCTGACCAGTGGAGTCCTCCTATTTGCCGAGTTGGAGGGCACGGTTCGAAGCTTGGTTGCTGCGCCTTCGTTGCTGCGTACTGAGGAACAGCCTGCCACCCGCGCTCTCTCGTCTCCACAGCATCGGATACCAATATGGGCAAGAATGCAGTGGGCTCGCCAAGAAGAGACTTTAGAGTCTCTACTAGCGCGCCTGCAGGGCTTCAAGGTGTCGGTGACGGCTGTTCTGACACTACTGCAGTGGTGAGTCTTTCTCTTTCTTTCGAAAGAGACGAGCTGATCACTTTTGGGTCCAAGCGACACGGACCGCCGAGCCGAGCAGTTGCAGATGGAGCTGGCTGCCAATATCAGTGTTCTGCTAGACAGCAACGCCGATCTCTCAAGACGTATGATGCAGCTCGAGGAAGCCTTTGATTGTCAGACCATCCGGTCACGGAGGCGGCGGGATAGTGCATCAGCCCAAACAGTGGTGCAGTCTGAGGTAGATGGTAGCGTGGCCGCTGTGGCTTCTTCGAGTGAGACCGGGGTAATGTTCATATCGTCTGGCACGGAGGACCCGAGCCCAAATGCTAGAGCCGACGGATCACTTGCGTCATCCTGCGCTGATACTGACGCCTCGGCTTCCTGTTTTGCTTTACAATCGGTCTTTGAGTTTGAAAGTGATCTCGAAGCATCACGCGTGTATCGACGTGCGAAGCGAGACACAATGGATTTTTCCTTCAGGACTTCGATTGCACGCACACATGCCTGGTCGATCTTGTCAGGATGTAGCCTGGCTGACGTGTCAGTGCTCTCTGTGATTGCCCTGCCTCTTGACCTGGGAGACGTGACAAACAACCACCACTACATTGGTTACAGTCAGCAGCAGCTATTCCCAGTATTCCCAGTGACTGAAGAGAGACAGCCTCAATCCGATTCCAACACTTCGATAATGAAGCAGAACTCGATCTTTCGCGACTGTCTCAGAATTTACTACGAGTTAATTCGGATCCCAGGGTTTCAAGAACTGCTCGACGAGCAATGGATAGAGCAAGGCCTGGATATACCCGTGATTGGAAATTGGGAAGATGATAGTGAATACTGGCAGCATCTTGATCTTTTTAGAGCCTTAAAGAGCATCTTCCGAAAAGATGAGGCTTATCGGTTGTTGGTTGAAAGCCTCGGCCGGAGTTTGGCCGAAGAAGTCCGTCAATACTTGAACCAATCTTCCTATAAGGCAGAAAATAGAGCTACGATACTGTTTCAAGCGCTCTGTGACAAGCTCGGCTTCAGGATAGACATTATATCATGCATTAACGATGCTTCGTTCGATGACAATGTCAGCTTTCTCAAGGTAAGTTTCTTCCCAACCAATTCTGTCTCTAAGGCGTACTGGTGTCCGGTGATCCCCAGCCTCTCGCTCGCTCTTCCTGTGCCTTTTTCCCTTTCTTTATTCTTGAGAAACAGCAATCTGTGCCTATGCTCAATAATGGGAAATGTAGGTGCTAGACTCTGTCAGCAAAGTGCTCGATCTTCTTGCCTGCGACGGGACAGTTTGTATGGACGAGGGCAGCCTCGACGCCTCCGTGGCCAGGGTGATCGCGTCAAGCCCGCTTCCCCAGTCCGCTTATAAACACTCCCTAATAAGTTTTATAAATTCCCAGTGGACGTTCGTCCAAGATATCCTGAATCTAGTCAACACACTGGAACAACTGGAGAAATCAATCCGGAACGCGCCACTACTCGGACAAGATTGTCCTCACGTCTCTTCTTCTTTCTTTTCATATTATGCCAATTCTGAAATTAAGCTTCTTCTCGCCGTCGAGCGAATGCTATTGGCTCCGTTCCATCGGCACTTCTGGGCCAGCGCTGTTCTTCGGTGGTCCGCGAAAGCCGGGACGCACTGTGCATTGACGGTTACGAAAGAGCAATATGCTAAACAGAGCCTTCGATCGTTTATAGAACACATCAGAGCCGCCGCGACTAGATTTGGTGATAGCCAGATGATTGGGGATACATTGAAGCTCGCCACAAGCTGTACTGAGCTGTTGTCCAAACCATCGCAGATGTTTCCTCGGACAGTTGATTTCTTTCGAGAGATATTCGCTATGCTATTAGGAGGCTTCGCAGGACACGAAATGGTTTCACTAGCTCAGAAAGAAGACTTCTCAGAGAGCCAGCAACTCTTGGAATGCGCGCGTCGTACGGTAGACGAAAAGATTCTTAGACAGAACGAGCTCGACCAGATACTAGAGGATCTGGTCTTGCGTATTGAAGACCTGAAGGGCCACAAGATTGAATTATTCGGTCAGCTTATCGACAATGGGAACTTCGAAATCACAACAAGCCGTCGAAAGCGGGCGCAAACGGTAAGCGTTCAACTGGAATTACCTCACGCACGATGGGCTAGTGGACACAATACTGACGTTTACAACTGGGTTGGTGCATAGTACAAAGTCTACTTGTTTGAAAACATCCTTCTTTGCGCAATAGAAAATCAGCCTGTTGCCAGAAGAGGTCGAAAGTCGTCAAGAATGACCAGGATAGCTGAAGCGGTTAATGTGGCCGAACAGCGGCCTAAGCTCCGCCTGATAGGGAGGGTGTTCCTTAAAGACATTATAAGTATCACGCGGTTGAGCCGAAACAGTACGTTAAATGCTTTGATTTATTTCATCCAACCCGCTTGACTACTCAGCATAGTGACCGTCGTTTGACTAGAACCCTACGAGGTCTTGGTTTCGTGGCGGGTACCGGATTATAGTAACGAATGGTTCTCCATCAACTTTGAGAGTGAGCAGCAGATGGTGCGGTGGGAGAGGTTCTTAGCACCATATTACCGGGCGCTGTCGCCTGCACCCTCGTTCGTGCGGCTACAGCACAACACAGAAATAGGCCAGCATGGTACAGGCACCCGCGGAAACCCCACGGTTACTGCGACGACAAACGAAACCATCCCATCCGTTCAACTATCGCCGCCATCAGATGTCCTGCGGTTTCATTGGTCACCAGTCGACCCCCAAAGCCCTCAGAGTTCGAGATTAAAATCGACGCCAACGTCAGCCTCAGCTAGCTCACGGTTACCCCTCACGCCACCTCTCCGCCTGCAGGAACGTCCGCTTCTACACTCTCCGTCTATATAAGGGCTGAATGCATGGCTTGGAGAATGACTCTACATGAGAATAATGTCCTCTGAGCGCATACGCCCTTGACTATCCAGAAGACTCCCTTGGCCTCCTGTCAGCTAGCCAGTCTCTATACTTAAATATACAGCATTCCTACGACCTCGGGTATTTCTTTTTGGAGGCCTAGGTATTGTCTCGGGGTCGGAATAGCTTCATTTATATCTCTTCGAAACCTCTGTGATACGGCTTCATGACTATGATATGGCGCAGGTTTTCCGTACAACACAGCTGTAGCGATGCGGAATGCGGTCTGGCGGGGTGCGTCACTAAGTACATATGTAGGTACCTAAGGTAGTATTATTGAGAAGGAATGCTTACCTACCTAGGTAGGTACAATACATATGGGGAGGCGCACTTTGAGAGGCGACCTAACCTGTTCAGGTATAGCACTTAATATGTGCCGAGGATTACCCAGAAGGCCGCTCCTACATACCTACATAGGTATGTATTTACTGGTAGGTACTTACTCAGGTAGATAGACCAGCAGAACTTAGGTAACCTTTAATCAGCGCTTTTGACAAGTCTTTGCAGAGCGGTGCTGGAGGCGCCGGTTCTTTCCATAATGCAAGCTACTGCTTCTTCAGGATTGTATTATTAATTGTTGATATGTTTTCGTAGCTCATATATGCAACCTGGCTTAACCATGTCGACAATATTGGGCGCTCCAATTATGTACTGGGTTAGTAAATAACGTGCAGCTAACAATCTAACGGCAGAGACGAGGAACAGCACCCTATCTGGATATTCAATGATGTTAAAGCCCTGTTCTTTCATAAATCAATCATGCTTTTCTTCTTTCTATTTACAACATCTGTCAGCTAGTGTAATCGCGTCTTGCATACTACCTACATCCTCCCGACACACATGCTATCCCCTAGTTGGACTCTTTGCCCATCATAATGTCTACTACAAGCGCCCATCCAGTAGAAGAGGCCGGACTGCCATCTTATGAGGAGCTCAGACGCGCTCGTCAATGGATACGCTTTCCGGCTGGCCTGGATCGCTTCGTCTGGCACCTTGACGGACCGCTGCCTAGTTCAATCTGGGTCAGGGAAACCGACGACAAGAAGGCCCCAATGGAGCCATACTGGCAACAAACCGAAAGTGGTATGATCTGGCATCCAATATCTCAAATGTCACTCACCGAGCCCAAAATCTCGTCAATTACCGTTCATGTCTACGATCTAGAAGAATAGGAGGAAACATGGGTCGAGTGACACGGGCGCGAATGGACCTGGGACTCAGACGACGAAGAGTTACCCGAGGGCATCAAGTTCGGGCCTATTCCCAATTATAATTCAGAAACGGACCGGTGGCCATCCCAGTCTGACAAGAGGCCTTGGCATCTTCTTGAGTGTTGTGGCACAAAGCGACCGCGTGGAAAGAATGAAACCATTGTAGTCAAGCCCTCGCCAAAGAACGGGTTAGTGACTATTCATAATTATTTTTCAACAGTTCATCCGTGGCTCATGGGTCTCCGAGATGTTATTCTGGATGCTATGGGCGTGATGGATGCAAAATCTTTACCCCCGGAGACCAAACTCAGGGTCGAGTTCATGAGTCTGGGTAATTTGAAGATAGAAGACAGGAAGCCGCAGAGGACCATCACTGAACCATACATCACTTGACTTCTTATATATGGTATGGGCCAAGAGCTATAATATATCAGCCAGCTAGGTAGATTAGGAGGTATAGTTAAGAATTCCTTATTTGTTGAATGACAATAAGTCAAAAGCAAGATACAATTGGCGGTGCTGTGTTAAGGACACATAACTTTCTTAACGCAGTTAGCCATCAGTACTGACATACTGCGATGGCATCAGGGGCACGAGCGTTGTACTTTTGTAATTCACCACTCAGCGTTGATAAACTCCCTGGCTTTGGTGATTATCACAGAAAGGTGGTAGTTTATTTAACCTAGCCTACAGGACTCTGACTAGATATGTGTTAGTAATACCTTCTGCATAACGTGGGTTGCTCTACGTTCTGACCTTATGTTGAAGTGACCCCTATGGGAGTGGCCCCATAGTTAGGGGTCAGTATTCAGGAGATAGACTACTCTACACTTCCTGAATCCTTCACTTGGCTCGCATTCGCATGTAATAGATGGGGAACCTAGTGATTTTAATGAAATAAAACGCTGTATTCGTTAAATTCGTGAAAAGAATCGCTGCCTGTTCCTCCCTTATTCGCGTAGTTGACTGCCCTAGACCCCCCTTTATACCACCCTTACTAGCCAAGCCCATTTCCCCGGCTGACTAACCCGTTTTCAAGTCACCCACACCACTTCAATGTCAGGACTGGGGTGCAGGTAGGTGGGTAATATGACACTTCTTGTCGCGCGGAGGTGCAACTAAATACATGATTCTCCCTGTGGTACAGCCCTGTGACACCTTACGATAACAGTAATCCCTCGCAGATCATGTTGTTCAAAAACCGGGACTACACACAGTACAGCTAACACAGGATCATACCTCACGAAGTCACCTTTTTACTTTTACTTCATGCTACGTAGATAAAAAGAGAGAATTAAATAAGATGATAAGATCAATTCGCCTTCCATGAAGATATTACAAGGTTATATCTATCTGTGGTCCTGAAGATCTATGGTGAGAGCTGACGAAAGCCGCAAAGCTTAATGGGTGTGCAGCTTGCCGCAGAGTGAGACAGCTACCTTAAACAGATGCAGGGTCCCGAACTAGTTTTACAATGATATCCTGATGCTTGGCGCCACTTGCAATGTATTCTGGTGCCAAATAGGCTGGATCGGCCGCATCAATCGTGGTGGCTACCTCGCCACCATTGATACCACAGGCTCCCAACAGGGATGCTGCCTGTTGCGCTGGTGTCGCATCTACACCTCCGTCAATGGTACGAGCTGTCAGAAATAAGCGAGCCAGTCAATTGGAGGTTCAGAAGTGTGTTTTTTATCTGTGTTGAGAGCGCGTCTTGCTGTCTCTCTGAGATGTGTACTAATAAATAGTGTGGCGGGTTCACAGGGGTTGAGCAGTCCCTGCTCACCCCTTGACATATTAGCCCGCATCAATCCATCCAAATTAACCATCAATTCTGACACGAGCTAAGTCGTAGTAAGTTACGGACGAATTGGTTCGAGGATTGATGTGTTTAGCAAGAACCAGAACTGTGCCAGCTCCAAAGACAGGGACTGTCCATTCCGAACAATCAAATTCTGGTGGCATAGTCCACAGAGGATCGCCGGCCTGCTCAGCCAGGTATTTCAGATAATCAGCCGCGTACTGAATATCATCGAGGGCCAAGTTTTGTGAAACTCCACCATCAGCACCAAAGCAGACAAGAGCGGATGTTTCGCCGCATGAACGTGGCTGGGTGATGGCGTGGGGTAATTGATTAGCACTGGAGGTGGCATTGACATTGACATCGCGAGAAAGTGGAGTTACAGCAGAATGGCACGGGGCTGTAAACACAGCAAGATAGAGGAGGCGATAGAACTGCATGTTTCCAAGTGAATTGGAAGAGCCTTGTTTTGTAAATAAGCAGACGGGAGATGTGTGATGAAGGTTGATGAAGCAGAGGTGTAAATATCGAGATAGATATGGCTCCTTATGTACATGTTTGTCTATCTAGGTACAGAAGAATCTCTACCTAGCTATTCTTCAACAAGATCAGGTCATACTATGAATTCGACATTCATCTAGACCTCCATGAATTTCTTGGCAGTTAAACTGTTGGGCTGCATGGTCAAGGTGATAAGAAAATGTCTTGGCGTTGGCTGAATCATAACGCACCTCACGTATTGTTAGGAGTAAGTAAACGGCGCGTGATGCAGCAAAAGTTCCTCGGCTCTAGGTCAAATTTGTCTAGTCGGATACAGCTCTAGTTGGTATGAAGTAGCGATATCATGGTAAGCATGTTGGTGGTGAGTCCGAATGCAGATGATCAGCTTCATCTCTAATTAGCTTCAGATGTAACAGTCATGACCATGGAATTATACGAGTCGTGGGTCCTCGTCCATGAAGAAGTAAGCATATCCATCATAAGAACAACAACCAAATCTAGTCGACTGAAGTTTCTTCGGCAAACGATACTATAGCCCTAGGAACGCCGCAACTACAATTTCGATTTACTGCGTGTCATAAATGGAGAGACTCGTGATGTATGTAGGAGCTATAGGAAGAACAATATTTGGATACCTCGCCCATACCTGTGATAATGTTCTAGTTATCACATTTCTTGGCCAACAGGACCAACGTGCTGTAACGTTGACACCGCCTGTTGGTCGAAACCATGGATCTCGAATTTCTAGGCAACTGAGCCGTTGTCAGTGCCAAAAGAATCATGTGCTGCGTGCTTCTCACCCCACGCGAGTCCACAATTCTTGTATTCTGCCAAGATTCACCTAAAAATGCGCCTCACATCGCGTGACAGTCACATTAAAACAACAAGGGTTGGAGTCGCTTCAAATCACAATCATCATCTAGAGCACTTTAGGATCCTTGGCCACTCGAAAGGCTTGCCTTGAGCTTGGCGGCTGACCTTGACTCTACATATAGAAGTAATGTGGTAACAAAACCTCGGGGTGGAGTCGGACGCCTCTATTAAGCGAGGGCTGAATAGCCTCAGTTTCCTCGAGGCCACAGAAGTGATCCACCAACTCGCGCATATATTGGGTGTACAGGTGCTCACCGCCTTTAGGGCGTGTAACATTAACCTTGCGGCCCTGTGACTCGATTATCTGAGAGCTCTTAACATCACTCCGAGAACCCATGTCAAACGGGACAAATGAACAACATCCATACAATACATGGCTAGCTGTTTACATTCTACGAGGCAGTGGCCCATCATCAAAGTCAATTTCGGGAGAACTCCCAGGTTATATCCATCTAGTCTAGTCCATTCCTACTAGTCGCATATACAAGATGAACATGGTGGTATATCTGTGGTGTATACCTCACAGCCGTTTTAGGCTGTCTTACTCTCTTGTTAATAATTACTGCCTGGTTATGGTACAAGCTACATTGAAGCACATAGCTTCTTACTACTCTCGTACTATTTGCTGGGCGTTTTTAACATGAAACGGCCTAGTTGGCATATCATAGCTATCTATGCACTTTCCCAAAATTTCCTTCAGCCGCCTCACATTAGAATCCTCCCCCCCTTTGCTGGAATGAAATAGGCTCCCGTGCGAAGAGACTGACTAACTACGCAAACACCATAGGCATGCTTGCAAGACTACAGTTTCCAAACTGAGGCTGGCTATAGTAAAGGATTAGTTAACGGGGCAGTAAAGGAAATGACAGAAGCAGTAGGAAATCAGTGACAGACATACCACCCTTCTCCGCAATCTGATTGAAGTGAACCACAAATACCATCCTTGTTGCAACAGTTGCCGTATAGAACATTGCAAACAATAGTTCTTCTCTCCACCACATGTCCCATCGGTCGTATTTCCGGTAATATAGGAAGGGGGATCAGGAGTCGGCTTGACTGGCCTCGTGCAGTTTCCGGACTGACATACGTCCATACCACAGAACTCCGGACCAGTGCCACATTTCCCAGTCAAACTACAACAGTCGCCCCATTTCCCGGCACACATGCGGTTACCATGCTGGATACCATGCTGGATACCATGCTGGATACCATGCTGGATACCATGCTGGATACCATGCTGGATACCATGCTGGATACCACAGGTTCCATCAGTACTGAAGATGAGATCCCCGAAACAAATCCCTTCATAGCAAGTACCACGCGCACAGTCATCTCTATCGTTTGTTCTCATGTTAATTGTGCTTTACAAGGAGCTTTGGGCAGTAGGGCTATAACTCACGTTGAATTTCCATACCTCCAAGTTTCCGAGTTGCAACACTGCGCTGGTGTGCCGAGACACGTAGCATTTTTGTTTGGGGGACCACACAGACCGTCTGTGGCTCGCAACGGTTCAATAACTAGCTGAATCAGACATATCCGTGAAAATTTGAAAGGGTGGGCATTCATGTGCAACTCACATCCAGCAACGCAGTACTCCGTGTACGGCTCTATATTACTGCAGTCCACCTTGAGCTCAGGGTTCAACATGAAGAACTTTTCAATAATCTTTTGCGTGCATTTTATAACATTCTCCTTCCATGCTCAATAGATGTGGTGAAGTGCCTTATAGTCAGGTACCAATAGTTTTGTCGAAGTACTAGCCGAGTCCATGCTTCACACATACCAAGTTGAAACCCTCGTCCATTGAAAAATGGATTTCATACGGTTTACCGCATACTTTATTACACTATATTGGGTCTGCCTATCTCAACTCACCAAAGCTCAGTATTTCCAAGACTACATCGAGCAGAGTATTCCAAACCAATCCGGAACTGGAACTACCAATGCACATTCCTAGTAAGAAACTCCTTGCAGCTCTTCCTTCTTTATTTAGCTCGAATGATCCATAAAACGCGGAGCTAAGGTCTTCAAAAGTGCTGCAAAGTATAGGTAGATAGTCACTTGGAATAGTTTGCTAACTAAAAGTCTTGCAAGTCAACCCACCCAAAACGATCCTCCCCTTCAGGTCGTTGATCTTTATCCCGAGTCAGTGTACCTCGTCTATAACTGCTACTACATGAGAGAAATTTGTCAGAATGCCTACAATTTTGGCAGAACCATACGAGGGCAAATTCCTCACACTAAGACCGGTATTTCTTCGAACATGTATGGCTATGATCTCAACACAAAAAGAGCAAACAAACGCCGAGCCCACTCTTGCCCATGAACCTGGAAGGACAAGCATCCATGTCCTGAGGTTGACCAGAGGGATGTCATGCGGCATGATGGGCCATGGTTTACAACTTCTCTAGAGACTGGGACTACAATAAACCAACTCAAGAACAGACGCGATGCGAACAACATGGTGGCTGAGTACTCTAAGGTTAGATACTCATGCGACGAGTTCCCACCCGCCACTTGGGTGGAGGGTGGTGATAATGTTGATCGACTTAACCCAGCAGAAACCCGTTGTGCTGGACTCCACTGCGGCGAAGGAGTGAAGGCTGAGCAAGATTGTAAGCATTTCAAGCCATGAACTCTTATGGTTTATTTCATATGCTGCTTTGCTTATTTTTACTTTTTCTTTTCTCTTTTTAAACCTGTCACTCGAGGTAGGGAAACATGGATATACAGCTACTGACTTGGTAACAGGGCAGGCCACAGCGCATGGGATCCTGCGACAACGGTTATTGGCTGTGGCCGATCGCGCCAATATGCAATATGCGAAATTCCCATACTTTGATAAGGCAAACAGCGTTGTTCTCTTTGGCTTCAACATGGATAGGGCAGCAGATGATGTCGCTGCGAGAATCTGGGTGGGTAGTCCATTTCTTTCCTTAGACCTTTGTTTGGGCTCAGGGGGCTTCTGTAACTGTCACGATTCACCTAGGCACTTCCATAAGCTCCATTACTATCTCGCCCTTTTCCCCTCCCACTAATGAGACACACGAACTGGAAGCCGATGAAAGTCGCTGTAAGATCTTAGGAATAACTACTTACAATGTATAGACATACGAGGACCCAGCTATGAGCCAATATTCGGACATGAAAGAAGTCTTGCAGGCGCGCGCCGAAAATGGTAACTACAGCACGGGTAATTTTCCTGGAAGGGCAAATATCAGTTTCGATGAGCTTCGGAGCCGTATTATGTTGGGTCATGGGACTGAGATCATTGTCCCCGCAAACGATTCGGTTGTATCATCTCATCCTGCCATGACTGGGTTAAACATGCCCGATATCCCCTTTGGCGATGGACTGAGCTTTGACGAACATCAAAATACAGCCTACAACCAAACTGAACTTATTGAAAATGCTAGGGATCATGTCAATGATTCACAGCTTGGTTCCGAGGAAAAGTTGGTCGCGACACGTCAAGCTGAATTGGAAAGCAGATTCAAATCTGCTCATATCACACCGCTTCTCAAAAAGGCCAGTGCACAAGATGTCGCACATGCTGAGACCATAGTCGATACGGCCATTAATAAGTCATCTCAGCTCAATAAGGCCCATTTAGCGAGTCCGTTACGGAATAAATACGGACTTAAGCCTGGTACAGTGGTAGCCGGAGGCACATCTAAACAGGGAAAAACAACAGCCCCGCCACCACTGCTATACATCACCGACGAAATCGCGCAGGCCGCAGCTCTTGTAGCGGAATCTGATGCTAGAAAAGCAGCAGGTAACACGACGAGACGTGCAGCTGCTGTTTCAGGCACATATTGGATGGGAAGTCTTGCTCGTAAGGGCACCGTGCCTTGGGGGAATGATCCGGAATACAAAGTATTTCGCAATGTGCTAGACTACGGCGCTATAGGAGATGGTATAACAGTAAGTTTCCTCCTTTCTCCTCATAGTAACTTGATATCTAGTTACTACGTGTCTCGCCCCTCAGTGATTATCGACTAATGCATCCGCTCTAGGACGACACCAATGCGATCAAGAAGGTCATGACAGACGGGAAGAGGTGTGGTATAAAATGCAACGGCTCTACCACAAAAAACGCCATTGTATACTTCCCTCCAGGCAAATATTTGGTGTCTACAACAATCCCTTTGCCATTCGGAACCCAGGTCATTGGCGACGCAAACGATCGACCGACCATAATGGCCTCCCAAAGGTTTATAGGACTAGGAGTCCTATCCACGGATGAGTACACTGGTGGCGGAGTCCCTGGGCCTGACGGCAATGACCCGGAATGCTACATAAACACTGCCAATTTCTACAGGCAAATCCGCAACGTCATCATAGATGTAACCTTGACCCGAGATGCTCAAATGGTCTGTTGTCTCCATTACCAGGTCGCGCAAGCCACCAGTCTCCAGAACGTGAAGCTTGTTGCCAAGGCGGGGTCATCACAAATAGGCATATATGCCGAGAATGGTAGCGGTGGCCAGATCTCAGATGTTGAATTCAACGGCGGCGCCATGGGAATCTACGGGGGCTCCCAGCAGTTCACGGCACAACGTTGGACTTTTGATGGCTGCACTACTGGCGTGCAAGTTATCTGGGATTGGGGATGGGTGTGGAAGTCTACCGTAATGACGAATGTAGACGTAGGGTTCAAGCTCCTATCCGATGATGGCTCCGGCCACATTGGATCTGTTTCCATCATTGACTCATCCTTCACGAACATCGGTACAGCAGCGGTCTTGATAGCACCACCATCGTCCACCGTTGGATCTGGCAGTACCGGAGTCACCCTTGAGAGCGTAGTTCTCTCAGGCGTTGCGGCCACCGTCAAAGACGCCGATGGAAAAATATATCTCGATGGATCCTCTGCCGAGGTGGATCAGTGGAGCTTGGGACCTGTCTACGAAGGCTCAACAGACGCCCGTAGTTTTTCCGAGGGAGGAAAGATTGGAAACTATCGTAGGCACTCGACCTTGGTGGATGACAATGGCAAGTATTTTGAACGGGCTAGGCCGCAATACGAAGACCACAGCGTAGACGACTTCCTCCATATAAAGGACCTAGGAGCTACTGGCGACGGGTCCACTGATGACACGGCTTCTTTCCAAGCCGCAGTCTATGCTAGTCAGGGGAAGATCTTGTTCGTGGATGCCGGATCATACATTTTGACCTCAACAGTGACAATTCCCCCCGGGTCTAAGATCGTGGGCGAGACATGGTCGCAATTGGTGGCATCTGGGTCGTATTTCGAGGATGCTAGGTATAGCAACCCCTACCCACCTAGTTATGAGAGATATCACCCGTCTCTGTTTCTATCTCATTGGACTTTCTTTTCATCTTGCTGACCGGACTTTTAGTAACCCGAAGGTTATGCTCAAGGTTGGAAAACCAGGGGAAGAGGGTGGTGTCGAGCTGCAGGACCTTATTTTCACAACTCGTGGCCCAACAGCCGGAGCGATTCTGGTTGAGTGGAACATCAAAGCCGCGAGCGCCGGGTCTGCAGGCCTCTGGGACTGCCATTCTCGCATCGGTGGCGCCACTGGGACCAAACTGACGCCTACCGAGTGTCCTGCCGTTACCAGCGGTATCGACCAGGGGTGTAGTGCTGCTAGCCTCATGATACATCTGACGTCGTCTGGGTCAGGCTACTTCGAAAACATGTGGCTTTGGGGCTCTGATCACATGATTGAGTAAGTTCGGTTCGGCACAGTGCAGCTAGTGGTATGACTAATTAACTGTTCAAGTAACCCGGATCTCGACGACCCGAATAATGGTTTGGAGCAAAACAGCATATACGTCGCCCGTGGTTTCTTGATCGAAAGCACCCAGCCAACATGGTAAGTACTCTTAAGCTATACTACGTTTTATGACTAATACAGAATGCAAAGGCTTTACGCTACAGCATCTGAACATGCTGTCTTTTATCAATACAACTTCCATCGGGCAGTGAACATCTTTGCCGGGTTGCTACAAACCGAGTCGCCATACTTCCAACCCACCCCGCCACCACCCGCACCCTTTGCAGGTGTCGTTGGCAAATTTGCTGGTGATCCAACGTACACCTGTGATGGTGATAATGAATTCAGTGGATGCGACGAATCTTGGGCAGTAATAGTCCGAGAGTCCGAAAACATTTTCGTGGCTTCTGCCAGGCTCTACTCCTGGTTCTCATCATACGCGCAGGACTGCATTGATTCGCAAACATGTCAAAAAGCCCTCCTTTTCCTCGAATCAAACTACGCCAACATAAGGTTTCAGAACTTGGTTACTATCGGCGCCAAGTACATGGCCGTCATGAATGGCAAAGGCATTCTAGCTGCAGATAACCTGAATGTGAAGGAACATCCCAACTGGTCGCAGATCTCCATTCTGGATGTTACCAGCGACGGTGCACAGTTCAACGAGCTGGTATGGATAAATAGTTCAATTTGGGAAATGGAAGAGCCGAAGTTTACGTGCTCACCCCCGTGCAATGTCAAGATACCGCCTTGGACTGGTGCAACGAGCACTGTCAATTATCCTGTACTCACCGTCAGCGATGGAGCATGGACGAGCACGATCACTAAAGCGCCATTGACTATATCTGAGTGGGTATTTGAAGTGGTGACGCTGGTGGATAACAGTAACAAGAACAAGAAACGTCAAGGGTTTGACGCCTTCTGGCCTGTTCTTGCACCAACACCTTCGTGGCCGGCCATAGTGTACAACGGCCCAGACGGATCAGCAACTACGACAACCCCTAAATTACCATTTCCCACGCCATCAGCCTCTATTGGACCAGATGCGCCACCCCCACCTACAGGAAGCTGGCCGAAACGTGCCATCCAGCCATATCCGGGTATTCTGGATCAGCCATATGTCGTTGAATGCGAGTACTTCGATTTTCTGTGCATCAATCAGCCATGGCTCTATGGCGAAGGACATGGCCCATATATAGACAATCCCAACGATCCGGACAGGGATGAGAACTGGGAGGAACTCCAGACTGTGTGTCCAACTCAGACCAAGACTTCAACTACCACAACCACCACAAAAACAAAACCCCCTACCGCTTCACCTCACGAAGGGGACCCAGGATTAAACTTCAAGTATTGCTACAATGGAGGCGAGAACACAGAACACGTGCGCCTTGACAACGCCGCAAATAGTTTCTGTAATAACATTGCCGATCCCGGGGATGTCTTGATCCCACAGACATTCACTCAAGAATATTCGTTTGACGTTAATGTGGGGATTGGTTACATAGGTATCATCGCCTCGGTCACGATATTCGAGGGCTGTCAGTGGAGATACAACTACGACGAATGTCGCCAGTACCTAAGCGTGTCTGTGGACTCGTGCGACTGTGGAGGTGTTGATGGCAAACGAGGCGGGTGGGTGCAAAACGATTATTATCAGTGGGGATTGAATCCAGAACTCAGGGGTTGATTGTGTAGCTTTCCGACGGACAGAGAGTACAGCGAGCCCCCAGCTTAGCTACATGGCGAGATTGATATATGCACTGCACTGGTGTCCCTGTGTCATCGATATTATGTTTCAGGTGTACATGCCACCGGTGATACACGAATGTTTACTTTATTTCTTTTACACAAAGCTACAGTACCTGAAGCCTTCAGGCCTTGAATTCTCACGAAAAAGAAAGAATTGTTTTATAGCTTTAAAATTACTAATTATTTTTAGCGAGCCTTCAGAGGGTTTATTGCAAGATTAGCTTGTCATTTTAGTGTGCACGGAAAAAGGTATAACAAAAAGGGGGTGGCCTCAGTAGAAGTGGCACGGTGCGGGGTAGGAGAAGTAGTAGACTCCCGCAGGGAGTCGAACTGGTAGTCGCTATAAGGGGGTCCATGCCCCTGAGCATGGCCCGTGCGTGATCATCTCACTTCTTGGCGCCCAATAGGCCGACGGGTACCCGTCGCTATAAAATTCGACGGGTCCCCGTCGTTCTTCCTAAATAGGTAAAGCTCTCCCGTTATCGGAACATCAATTGGTAAGATGGAAGTCAAATCCAATTATCTTTATGACTGAACTACGATATAATCACCTCCCTTCTCTCTAGCCGAATGAAGAGCTTGTTGTTCTTCATGATCTTGCTCTGCTCTTTTCCAAAGCCCACTTATACCTTTCCTATTAGATAAACCGTTTCCTGACTCTAAAGCCACTTGAATATTAACACGATCATTTTCTGCCTTGTCCCAGTCTAGATAAGCCATTATCTCTTCTCGTGTCCAGTCTCTTAGGCCTGTTGAAGTATTGCAATGCTGAGTCATCTGTTTGAAGTTGACGCACCACTTATAGCTGGCTTTATTATACCGTAGTGGCAAGCCCATTGCCTTTTGATACCGTTGATTGTTTACATAAGTTCCAGGAGGCTGGCTCTTATACCAAGTATCTCTCGCCGCAACATATCTCTGGTAAATCTCCTTTGGATCGTCATAGTTTAGCGGCTGAGCTTGATGTAGTATCGGCGATAGTGAACGAGCAGATGGGGTAGGTAACCGAGATATGGTATCTGTAGAGACCTGAGTGGATGGCTCGATAGATGTGGTTGCTTGCAAGGTTGGCTCCGGAGAAATAGTTGATTTCTCTTGTTTTATAAGCATTGATGCCTCTGCAGTTGAATTTTGTTCCTTTTGCAGCTGTCCTGGGCTTACAGTTGGCTGGAATCTTAGTTCTGCGTACCTTAGAGAGCAAAGTTTGGAGTTTCTTGCATGACCTAATGCATGGCATTTGCTGCAAATAGGCGGTGTTTTAGATGCTATTGCTACCTCAACGATCTCGAACCTGCTAAGTTCCCGTCGAATGCTTGACCGGGGTAACGACGAAGTGGCCGCAAGCGGGTCGATTTGTTGGCGAGGTTCAAAGAGTAATGGTGCTGTACTGTGACGGACTAGATGCCAGTGTGAATGGAAATCTTGAAGCTGGAGGGCCCGATCTTGCACCAATAAAGCCTCTAGCTTGTGGGCACACGGAAGCCCTTGAGACCGAGAGAAGGTACCAGTACAGTGTGGCAATAAAGGAGGGTTACTTCTTGTTAGAAGCTTCCGTTGCTCCTCAACTTTTCTTAGAGCCTCGTGTGATACCCAACCACGTACTGTAGCATATAGTGGTCCTGAAAGTTCGATTGGCGCCCGGCTCTGCTGTTTAGCTTGGTTGGATCTCAATTCTGCAAGCTGGTTTGATAACGCTTGCTTTATTGCTTTCCATGCTTCGAATAGATCTAACGTAGATCGTTTAAGGTGGCTTTTAAGTAGCCCATGGATGCCTTCGACACAGGAAGTAACAACATTATTGAAATAAGGGTGTTGATCGACCCAAGCTTTAACCAGCTTCTCTTTATATAAGTCGAGCCAATTTTCTTTAATATATCTGACCTCTTCGAGATAAATGGGAAGATATTTCTGTATAAACTCAGAGGTGCGCTTGTCAAATATTTTTTCGGTAGGCGATTTTATAATTAGATGCCAATGTTTATAAAAGATGTTCCAAGCCTCAAGTCCTTGTTCTTGCTCCTGCTCCTGTCGTTGGCCTTGCTGATGCTGTTGCCGGGTAAAAGTTGGCTGGCAGTAACGAAGAACTGCTTTATTTGCATGCCAGAGACATAGAAGCGATGTAGCAGAAGGGAAGCAATTACCAATAGCATTTATACAAGCAATGCAGCGGTCTGTCAAAATAACCGAGGGAAATCGAGCATTACAAACGTTATATAAAGACTTTAAACGATCTAAAGCCCAAGAAAAATCCTCTTTAGTTTCGCCACTCAGAAATGCAAACGCAATACAGAAAGAGCGTTGACAAGCATCGACTCCGATCATATCCAGGAGCGGCATTCCGTATTTGTTCGTCTTATAAGTACAGTCTAGGATCAAGGTATCGGGGTAGGACTTAAAATATGCAAGCGAATCTGGATGGGCGAATAGGACAGCTGTTACTCGGTTATCTAAACCTAATTGCATTCGGTTCCAGAAACCTTCTCTGTCAAGCTGGTTAGCGAGTGCGTTCATAGTACTCTGCCCTTCGGAAACGTCTCGCCTAGCATCTGCAATGCGATTATAAATATCTTGCTGCGTTGCTATCGAGCTTGTGTTTTGGCGTATATATGTCCTGATGTCCTTTGGAGCTATGCCCGAATTTACAAGGCTCGTTAAACAAGACATGTCTTCTTCTGAAAGCATACGGTAGGTTAGATAAGCCGATAAGTGTTGACTAGGCTCGTGATTATGGGAAGAAAACCGTTGATCAGGACGATGTCGTAAAGTCCAAGTTCCCTTATCTAAGGATTCCTTAGCCAAAACAGAGAACTCACAGCCCGTCCCTCTAGTGGTTGTCTTTCGTTGGCGCGTATGTAAGGGGTTTGGAGGTTTGGTACGTCGATCACATAAGTATGTGACTGTTTGTCTACCGGTTTTTTCTTTCGTAGATCTCCCATTGATGAACGCATAACCTCTAGGGGCTGCCCACGCGTTGATCGCCTTAAATACAGCATCTCGAGATTCGTATTCACCTTCAGGGGGAAGACAGTCGTTGGGAAACCCAGGGTTTTGATCATGCGATACATTCATTCTTAATCAGAATGCCACAGCTTGTAAAAGGGCCAAGATAGGAATACTAATCCGAAGATGCGTGCGCGTATATAGAAGATCCTCTTAAACGCGACGACGCGGGAGATATTCCGATAACGGGAGAGCTTTACCTATTTAGGAAGAACAACGGGGACCCGTCGAATTTTATAGCGACGGGTACCCGTCGGCCTATTGGGCGCCTCACTTCTTATCACCCAACTGCTTCTATCAAGTATGCTCTAGGTAAGTTCAACGGTTCTTTATACAGTGCCCTACTGCATCAACAAGCTGATGGAGGCCCGGCGGCTACGAGAGGAGGGCGGGACCGTTGCAACGCCCCGATGAGTCAGCAGACCCCTTTGTACCGAGTGTTCAACATTGCAGAATTCACAGAGTCTTCCAGTCAAACGCTTTTTCCCAAGCCGCGGCCACTTTAAGGCAATCGATATCTCTGAATTTGCGGCCGATAATTTGCATACCCACTGGAAGCTTCACATTTGGGTCATCCGTAGCTGTTAAGAACCCCACAGGCAGAGAAATAGCAGGATGTCCAATACCTGGTATTTCGCATTAGCCCTGAAATGGTCAAGTCTTTGACTAGGAATATTCCAACTCACTATTCATGGCGCAGGTGTTAGCTAAGATACCAGTTGACATCTTCATCAATTTCAGCGGTCCCGGGCCGTATCCGCCTTCCGGTAATTTGACAGGGAGGTTGGGTAGTGTAGGAGTTATAAGAACATCAACATCCTTCAACGCTTGATCGTAGGCATCCTATTCTGCTGTCAGTTTTCCATCATCAGGCGAGAGAAAAGTAATGGGTACGGACACCAACTGCTTTCAACAAGTTCATGCACCGGGCATGAAGCTTGGGGCCATATCGCTCCTGAATCCAGAGGTATGCAAGATACATATACGAAGCACCAGGCCCAAGCGCGTCAAATTGAGCCTGTGTAAGTTTGTCGCCTACTAGTTCGCATCGATCGGTGAGGTAGAGCTCCTTCCGTCCGTGTTTTTCTCCTAGTAATGATCCTCGAGGACTGAGCGCAGGTACAAACGCCGTCCACATGGCCATAGCTTCAAGATGCTTTGGGATAGACACCGTAGAAACAGTCGCTCCCAGCTCATTCAATTTCCTGGCTGCCGAGAGAACACATGCCGAAACATTCTCATCATGGCTAGGAATTTGGAAGCCCTCTGATAGAATACCAACCTTCATTCCACGGAGCATAGTGTTCTTGGGCATACTGGTTACCCGATCTATGTCGCGGACATACTGAACTTGATAACCCCCTAGTTGGATCCGCGGTTGCCGGTCGTCCCACTCGTCGGGTCCGGCAATAACTTCTAAGAGTAGAGCACAGTCTCGAACGGTCCTCGCCATCGGGCCCGCGTGATCTAGCGTAGGGTCCAAACTTAAGATGCCAGTATATGGAACCAGTCCCCATGTTGGCTTTAGTCCAACGATGCCGCAGGCCGCAGCCGGGATACGGATACTACCCCCCTGGTCACAGCCTATGGCAAGGTCGACAGCTCCTGTGGCAACTAATCTCCCGCTCCCACTGCTAGAGCCTCCGGCACTATATCCTTTCGCGTACGGGTTGTGAACAGCTCCAGTGACCGAAGTGCAAGAGATTCCTTCCATACAAGCGTTCTCGCAGGCTTCAAACGATCAGTTACGGATTTTAGAAAAGACTGAGCTTGGACGGCCTGAATCTTACAAGACTTTCCTAGAATGATACCTCCAGCATCCATTACTCGAGTGGCCACTGTCGCGTCGATCTCGGGGACCCATTCGACCATCGCTGTGCCATTTGTGCACCTCACGCCGGCCAGTGCTATGTTATCCTTTAGGGCCACTGTTCGACCCTCCAAAAGACTGCTCTTTGGCTGAGTACATCTTGCAGTGACCTGTAAGCCGCAAGTGAGTTTCACGTGGAATAACCGCAATATTAGGAGGTTAGAGGGGCGAATCGGCTTGGTGACATAGAGTTGAGATAGGTAGGTTCTGACAGGGATATCTCGCTAGACGCACTGCCCCGATTTTCTACCCTTATGCCACGGACAGGAATGGACGGCAAAAGCATAGGACTTACTTTAGTCGCCCAAGCCCCCGATTCATTATCTTCCGGCACGTGAATATCATTTCGAGGATACTTTTCCAAGTCCGGCCGTGGCTCTACTAATCGATCGTCCGGCAGAGAATCAATAGCAGCTTCAAAGCCGCTAAGTAATGTGCTAAACTCGTCGACTAGAGACTCGCTAAGTTCGAGTCCAGCTTTCTGGAGGACAGGCTGGAGCTCCTTGTCTATGACCTTCACGGAACCTGATTCAAGCTTGATGAGAGACATTGCGATATCTTCCGATTCGTCGATGATCCTCGCCCAAGGACTTTAGTGCTGGAATCAGGGCATTGATCACTAGAATACAGTACTTATTGGAGCAGTTACGAAAGACCCAGCGAAGGAAGTAGACGTCTGCTTCGACAGGTTGCGGTGTGAAGAAGTCGTGCACCAATATTGTACGGTAGAAAGGACTTATTGAGCTACAATTAATGTTCGAAAGGAGGGGTTCCGGATTGCAGACTGACCTGCTTAAGTAAGTGACGAGTCGCACGCGTGTGGAGAAGGTCGTCTTACATAGCAGCAAGATAATTACCGCCTAGATTGGTAGGTGGGCCTAATTCGGAGAAAACAGAATGTTTGATTACTTAGCTATCTTGCATTGCCTACCGGCATGCGTGGAGTGCTAGTCTTGCCATAGCCGAATCAACTAATCAAATAATATAAGAACGAGGAAGCTTTAACACGTACCCCGTTATAGGTTCCCGTGCTTAGGATGCATATACTCGATTCAGCGAATGTTCATACTCTTCGCCTGTTGACTATGTGATACTACTTAAACCCATAGAGTTCAATCTACACCTTCAAGTGAGGAGTTGGTTTGGTTGTCAACATACAGGGTACACTTAGTTGAAGCCCAAATTCTTACAAAAACTTTAGATGCACCACGCCACGCACCTTCTCTGTGCGATAAGGGGTCGAGACCGACAATTCCCGCTCTCTAGGACCTCAAGTCCTCGTCCTACGCGATCGCTGCCAAGTCTCAATTATACTCTCTCGAAGAAAGAATCATAGTACTGAGTCAAAAACAGAGTGTGAATTTGTAGAACCACAGAAATTGACCATTTCCATTAGCCATGACGTACAGTCCACATCTACACGTAAAACGCGCACTATCTCATGCAGTTTATATAAGCTGCCGGCATTCCTTACTGAGCTTCGTGTCTATATCTTATCGCAAATAAGTACCTCACTCTCTGAGGCTCGCTGGCGGCAATAATACACTAGGGGGCTTGAGCTATGTTGGAGAGTTGCGGCGGGATCTGGGTCCATGAGGCGGATGAAATCACGTCCTATATAGTGTGGAAGGGGTGGAAAGGCACCAAGGAAACAACAGCAAAAACAAGAGCAGCCCGCATGTAACTATGATAACAAAATATGTGATAAACCACATGGTAAAGAACGTGTAGGTGATCGAGGTGAACGTCAGGTGTCTACATGGGCCTGCTGCTGTCACCCCTTAATATAGGGGCCCTTCGGACTATAGTCGGTCCGGCAACAGCTGCGCATGGACCTTAGAGGCCATGACCAGCAGGTAAAGCAGGTGGCTGGCACCTGGTGACTGATTGCCAGCCCTGTTGCAGTAGAGACTCAGGATTAACAGTACAGATCATAGCAATCTAGTTGCGACGAGGTAGTATTATTCCTCTGCATCATTTCTATTTACATATAATTA
This sequence comes from Xylaria sp. FL0064, assembly GCA_022593225.1. Taxonomy (NCBI): domain Eukaryota; kingdom Fungi; phylum Ascomycota; class Sordariomycetes; order Xylariales; family Xylariaceae; genus Xylaria; species Xylaria sp. FL0064. Next base: position 903,432 of record JAJKLE010000004.1, on the reverse strand, counting down.
GTCAAAGATAAGAATATTACTGTGACCTGGGTAAGCCACATACATGTATCCAGTCAGTCAGGGGTAGCTAAGCTACAGGGGATACAGGGGGCCGAGGATCTTAAAAGGGGCCACAGAACGAGAATCATCTTCTTAGTTGATGCACGTTAGTTTGATTGAATTGACATTGTTTTGCACGAGATCAGGAGAATCCCCAATATTAATTGTGAGGATTGAAGGCTTGAAGGTCTCAGGAAGTGTAGGTGCGGCCTCCCTCTTGGAAACTTGGGCCCCAGGCTAGGCACTGGCACTTGGGGTTCTTTTCGGTATACAAATTGGTAGTTCTTCTCGTTGGTTTTTGACGGTATTTTACCTGATGATTCCAATCACGTGATTAGCGTTGCCTGGGATTTGATGTTGCCTGCTGTGTGTATGCTCGGATGCCTCTGTTTCAAGCAAAGGCGGGGTAGCAAGTCAGCGAGGATTTTATTGGCGTGCATCACTGCTGTGCCGCTTGTTCTAATGGGTGTCGACGAACCTTGGGGGCTGTGCATGTGAGATTGGCGTTTGGAGGTGGCCTTATATCTGACCAAAAAAGGCGCCAAGGCTGAATCCTCCTTCTGGCATATGCTCTATATTCACTACCACATTCTTCAAATACCTTTCTACTCAGCGAAGACCCTTATGTGACATGTGCCGCTCATTCACCGGACTGGTGCTTTAACCAGAAATGCCAGGAGTGATCATTGAGCCCCTTGCTGGCTGCATCAAATGGCTACCAAAAAAGGATCAACTCGTACCTAACGACCTTGCTATTGACGAAGGCTGCTGTCAACACCCAGTAGTTATCCTTTCCAGTCGAGCTCGTGATGGCCGGGTTGAGATCCTCATCGTAAGTGCTTGTTAAACACTTCAAGAGAGTCCTGTTGCTGAGCTATCGTGTCTTCGGCAAAAAAAGATAACATCTTTCGGAGGTCTCGATCTTGAAACCAAATTTCCAACCCAATTAGCCGCAAGAAATGACCATCTTCCAATTGCACCCAGCAAAGCCCACCCCGATAATGGGATCCTACTGGTTCTTGAAGACAGGTCGTGCGAGTTGAGGAAGAAGTCATATGTCAAAACAAGGGACAGACACAGCATTCTCCTAGCTTCATTAAAGCCCTATAACCGCCAAGGCCCAGACATATTTATCTCGAAACGCTCCTACAAGACACTCGTTCAACATTGCAAGTTTACCGAGCCGCAGCGTGTTCCACTGTCTTACGCTTTACCGGATTCGCGAATACAAGTGACCCGCACTCGCGATGATGACCTAGAAGATTGGCTCCATTCCGGAAGAAGCAACGTTGATGAAGATACAAGAGCAATGCTCAATTTCCTCAGGAACTCTCTCGGTAACAACCGTCCCAATCAGTTACACCGTAATTCCGAAGCTCCAAGGACCTATTCCGCCGTACGCACTCCAACCATCGCCGCTCCAAGGGCTGAAAGACGGCCACTACTCCATACTTGTGGAGAGCGCCGCCCTCGTGTCTACGCAAACCATACTGTGTTGCCAACCACGTATCCGATCCGATCCGACTATGGGATTGTTTCGTCGAAGCCCTTTAACTGGAATAAGTTGTTGAAGTGCATGAAGATTATCGCCTGCATCTGTTTCGTCTTGCTCATGGCGTATGGATTTTACTGTAGTGGCGAGTGGGTCGTCGCTCTCTGTGGCCGCGCGCTGGGCTGGGTGAAGGAACCATTTCAGTTGATTAAAGAAAAGGCTGACGGCATTTGGACCTCTTCCACACAAACGTTCAAACTTGGAGGTTTGAGACGCTAGGGAAACTCTATTTGACTACTGTCGCTACGGCGTTGATGGTATCGAGCGGGCTTTGATAGGAGGATTGCACTTGTGGAATAATGGCGCCATTGTAGAATGAAGGCTCGTATGTATAAACCCGATGTACACACCCATGACTACGTTTAAGCGAGTCATTTGTCTCTATTCCGCTTTGAATGGATAGTCGCTACGAGGAGGATAATATCAGCACTCATTAAAGGGTTATATCAATACTTGTGAAGATGTTTATGAGTGGTGAGGCTTAGAAAAATATCACCAGGCCTTTTGAATATCCTCCAGTGTCTTAGTCATTCTGTAGCGTCACCACGGGTTATAAAGCACATTGTTCCCAACCCAGCCAAACCAAGAAACACATTGAACAGAACCTGATGGGTAGTAGCGTGTGTATAAAATTTGAAGCTCTACCAGTGTACTAGAAAATTGCTTGATAGCCCGTTGGTATTAAAGACGACTGCCTGCTAAGCTTTGTCAATTTCCGTTGAGTCGGGCAGCGCTCAGTAAAGGTATTATAGTCTCGTAAGTCGAATTTCGGGGCATATATGCTCTAGCGCTTAACTACATATATACCTAAGTACGTATGATCTCTTCTAAGGTTCCGGTTGTAGCATATGGTGTTAGGGTACAATCGGCTTCACGCCAGCCAGGGTTGTGACCCATTTGCGCGAGTGTCGATAAGATCACTAAACTAGGATTACACGGATGTCGGCCGATATGCTTCAGAGGGCCATCTTGGGCCATCCACAGGGACTTTACTATCTTGGCGTACTATTCTGTTTAGAGCCATCGGACCGACAACCGGCACTAGGAGTAACCCACTCCAAGCGGGTTCTTCATTCATCTAGGTTAGCTTACACTCTAGTCTAGATGTCTCCTAGTTTTGATAGGTGAAATTGATCCTTTTCGGATGTTCTGAGAGAGTATGGGTAGACAACTACCGAGCTAATCTTCGGGTGGTGCGATACGTATTGTAGAGACTATCATCATAGTTAGACCTGTTGCACATGTCTTTTTCTAACCAAGGATTATCCTTAAGTTCCTATAAGATCTTCAGTGAATAACTTGACACTGAAGAACCTACTCCTGATTACAGATCTTGACAGGCTTACACCACCGACACAAACATTCGACACCGGGAGTACTACCAATACCATGGCACAAAGGCCAAATATACTCTTTATCATGGCTGATGACCATGCCTCCAAAGCTATAAGTTGCTACGGAGCAGGCATTAACCAGACACCTAATATTGACCGCCTTGCGAGGGAAGGCATGCGATTTAATCACTGTTATGTGACCAACTCGATTTGCACACCATCGCGTGCGGCGATCCTAACCGGGACTCACAACCATGTCAACGGCGTTATGACACTCAATGACAGTATTAACAAACACATGCCCAATGTTGCAAAACATCTAAGAACAGGCGGGTACCGCACCGCCATGATTGGTAAATGGCATCTAGGAGAAGGGACCGCTCACGAGCCTAGCGGCTTTGACTATTGGTCCGTTCTCCCTGGGCAAGGAGATTACTGGGATCCGACCTTTATCGAGGCGACAGGTGAAAAGGTTGAATCCGGGTACGTCACCGACGTTATCACGGACAAGTGCCTGGACTGGATGACAGAGACGGGTTCAAGTAATAAGCCATTCTTCATCATGTGCCATCACAAAGCGCCGCATCGATCGTGGGAATGCGACGACAAGCACAAGCATTTGTATCAAGACGCGATCCAAGTTCCGGAGACGTACGATGATGATTATAAGAACCGCGCAAAGGCCGCCAAAATAGCCAAAATGAGAGTAGCAGAAGATCTTACGTACCAAGACCTTGGCCTTGTGCAGCCAGACGGTGGAAATAGAGTCGGGGAACGAGTTGTGCAGGAAAGCGGTTCTGCTCAGCGAAAGATACCAACGAACGCAACAAAGTTAATAGACAAGGAGGACGGAACGGTGTTCACTTTTAGTGACGCCGACGACCTAGCCAAATTTAAATTCCAGCGGTACATGCAGCGCTATCTTCGCGTCATTCAATCCGTTGACGACAACGTTGGCCGCATGCTCAAGTATCTGGAGCAGAACGGCCTAGCTGAGAATACTATTGTCATTTACACATCCGATCAAGGCTTCTTCCTAGGCGAGCACGGGTGGTTCGACAAGCGGTTCATGTACGAGGAGTCATTCCAGATGCCTTTTCTCATCCGATATCCCGCTGGGATCCAGCCAGGAACGGTCTGCGACGACATTATTTGCAATGTGGACTTTGCGCCGACGTTTCTGGACTACGCGCGGTTGCCGGTGCCGACGTATATGCAGGGACAATCTTTCAGAGAGCTTCTGACCGGGAATACACCGCGAGACTGGGACCAGATAGCGTATCATCGATACTGGATGCACAACGATATCATTCACCATGCCTATGCCCACTATGGCGTTCGTGATCAACGCTATAAGCTGATCTACTGGTATAATGACGACATGGGAATGAAAGGTGCTCGACCGGGAGGCGAAGAGCACCGTGAATGGGAGTTATTCGACTGTCAGAAGGATCCTCTAGAACTGTTCAACGTATATAGCGACCCAGAGTACAAGGATGTTGTTTATTCCATGAAGAATCGGTTAGAGCAGAAGATGGTGCAGATTGGCGACACGCCTATGCATTAGATTATTCAGGAATAAACCCGATGAATAGAAATGGGTTAGGTTATTCTGAAATATATCATACAGAGCTTAGGCAACCAATGCCACGGTCTCTAGCAGCTTCAATACAATAAAGATGATCCCCCACAGTTTGCAAAAGTGAATGGTGCCCCTGAAGCTCCAACTCTCCGCATCGGGCGGCCCCTCAAACCCCAAATACTAATTTGCAGGGGCTCCGACTAGTGGACCAGAACCACTGCTGGCAGTATTCATAGCGCGGAGAATACTAGGTTAAAACTTTCTAATCAATCACTCTGATGCACAAGTTGATCAGTTGGCATGAAAGGCCGCTGAGTATTAACAGCTTCATTGGGAGGGATATCCATTTGGTTTTCTTACAAACTGTGCTGCTTCTTTGGATGGAGTCTTTTCTGGGCTCCTTTCAGGCCAGCGTTCCCCCCGAGCATCGCGTTTGCAATGCCTGTAGATGGCGCAAGGTACGAATCACTGCCTCTGTACGGCCCCATCTCGTCGAGCTAAACAGCTGCCGCTAGGTGCGCTGCACTCCTACGGGCAGAGAGGCTCCTTGTGCCAGTTGTGAGAGACTTGATCTAGCTTGCTCCCTCACTGACTGCGGAGATGGAGATGACGGGGACATCCGTGATCTTCAGCAGAGTCGACCGCGTCGCCTTAGGGGCTCACGAGCTTGCATTGCTTGTCGACGCAAGAAAGTGCGCTGCTCAGGTACCTCTCCCTCATGCTTAAGCTGCCAGCGCCATAATCGGCCATGTGAATATCCCCAGCCGGCGCAGGCAACATCCCCTCGGAGCCCATCGGCCGAGGAAGGAGACACCGAAGTTCTCAGACATCTTGTCGACCTCGTCGACGTTTATTTTGACAGAGTATATCCTCTCCCGTCCCACGCTTTTCTACACCCTGCAAGAACAAAGGACAAATGCAGTGCTGGCAGAATCGACCTGGCCTTGGCGTGGGCCATCTGTGCGTTAACTACATGGCATTCGCGCCCGGATCAGCATTATCGAGCTCGTGCTGACACCTGGAGCGAGAGGGCCGAATATAAAATTCTACGTCGCCTAGAATCCCCGACTATCCCTCGGCTTCAAGCGCTTCTACTCATTATCAACTACCAGATGCAAGTCGGTTCCTTTCAGCGCGCTTTCATGCTCACGGCTACGGCGGCGAGATTCGCAGCGGCGATGCGCCTAAATCACGAACGTCCGGATCTAGATCCTATCACACAGGAAATACGGCGACGGATCGTCTGGTCGCTCAAAATTGTCGAACGATACTTTTCGGTCGGACTACAAGAGTTTGAAGCTTGCCCAATCGAGACTATCTATCTCCGCTTCCCGTGCGCCGAGAACAAGTTTAGCTGTGACAATTCGAACGGTGACGATGGTGCATATTCGCTGTTCGTGCAATTAGAACTCATCCGGCACGATATTATGAAATTGACCAGGGCCGTTTCGCTGTGTGAGCATCCTTACGATCCCCTACCAGGACTCATTGCCGATCTGAAGCAAGACTTGGACAGAGTAGGTCTAAACTTATCCTCTAACACTGGGCGCACACCAGTATCTCGTTCAATAGATGGAGATGGCGACCATTTGTCGATACGGCAAGTCTTCGCATGCGTCTCTTTCCATCAAGCCAATTGCGATCTATATCGGATTCTTCTCCAGAACTACCCTGAGGCAGCTCCATCTATCGTGTTGGACGCGCTAGATAAAGCGTACGCTGAAGTGGCGCAGCGTGAATGCATCAAGCACGCTTTCGCCATTACCCAAATCCTAACAAACCTGAACCAAAATAGTCAAAATGCACTACTACTTGAATTCGATACTGCCATTTGCACTTACCACGCGGTAAGGCTGATGCTGTTTATCGCTCGATCTGGCCGGGGCGCGGACAGACCGACGCCGGAGTTTGCAGCTAGTCGAGCTGATCTCTGTATTGCGGCAATGAGGAGGTTCTTTTCTCAGTCAGCATTAGTCCAACCAATTATTGACGAAATGGAACGTTTGAGAATTGGATTAGTGCTCGAAGAAGCCGTTGTGGGCGGCTTGACATCGCCACCGGAATTCCAGGAAGGGCGTAGGAAGATGGAACAGAAGCTTTCCGAAGCTGCTAAAGCGAGGCAAAGATTGGCAATTCATAGTCTGTTGAGGCGAGCTGACTTTACAGATGAGGACGAAGAACACCAACATTAGCCATCTTTTGTGTGGTTAACAAGTCTACAGCTCTCGTACGACTAATACTGGATTAACAGTCTGAACCCCACTTCCTTCGCGTCCTCAGGATCCCAGCCATGGCCTGCTTCTACCTCGGGTAGATGTTTTCATGGCAAGGTTATGTATAAAGCAAGCAAGCCTTCCGTTCTCGAGCTACTACCGACCTAGAGTTATAAAGCACATTTTCAACGTGCCACTCGGTGTCTAGGAAGTATCCAAGCTCACGTATTGGGACCGCTAGAGACACGCTTCTCAACTCGCCAGGCGCGAGCTCTATCTTAGCGAAGCGTATCAGCTTCATTACTGGGAATTCTATCTCCGTGACAGCCAGACGGTAGTATAGTTGAACTACCTCCTTCCCCATCATTGTGACCTGTGTTGAGGACTGTGACTGTTGTTATCACTGTGGCGTTGTCGGTCTTCCTTACTTTGGGTGCGGAAACTTGAATGTAGTATAGCTCAGTCCGAACCCGAAGCGGAGCGAAGCATATCTTGTCAGTTGCGGCCAAAGCCAGTCGAAACGCCCCGTTCCTGAAAAGTCACCCTGCTCATCGGATGGGAAGTAACCGTACGCCACAGGGAACGCGCCTTGGGCCTCGGAAAATGTCATAGTTCGCTTGTCGCTAGGATTTAGGTCTCCAAATAGGATCTCCGTCAAAGCATCGCCGGTGACTTCACCGTGAATCCAGGTGGTCAGCAATTACCCGCGATCGCTTGCTCGAGTCATTGAGGAGGAATGTTTGGGCGCCGCTCAAGATCCGACTACAACCACAGCTGCACCCGCCTCTTTCGCGGTGCTCACTGCATCCAGGATCCCAGATGTGTCTCTGGAGGTGCTCAACACTTCAACACCGGCCACGGATTTGACATTGGTGGCGCCAAGCCTCTGTTCTAAACTGCTGCGGAGGGTACCACCGAAGTTATGTTCGGAGGCGTTGCTCCCCGAGTACACCACTAACAAGCACGTCTGTATAGAGTCCTGGGACGGCAATACGTTTAGTGTGTACAGGCAGGGGAAGCGTGCCGTCATTCTGCAAGAGAACTATAGTCTAGCGGGATACATTCCAATGAATATCAAGGTGCCGATCCGATCTCAGAGTTTCTTCCAATGCATCAACTGATGGCAGGGGGAAGTCAAACACCCCAGTCATGAACCTCATCTCAAGAACAGCTTTCACGGCTTCGTCGACCATATGCGCCACGTCCACTTCACTCGCTGAGTTGATCAGAGAAGGGAAGGCCGCACTTCCGTTTGTGTTGACTTCATGCTGGAGTCCTGCATGCAGCGCTTCCAGGCCGGCGTCCTCGTGTGACTTTGCGACCCTGGATCGGGTGTATAAATGTGGTAAAGCGATCGCGCCCGACATTATGAGTCCTGTAAACCCCATGACACCTCGCAAAACCTTGTGCAGCATATACTTGTTTGCAGACATGGAGACCTGTCCAACAGCAGCATATGAGACCATTAGCGACAAAGGGTCAGAATCCCGGAATGCTCTGATATATGGGGCACCTAGATTATCAAAGATGTAATTAAGACCGCCCTTTATACTCGCGGTATTAATACAGCCGCTACTATTGCCATACGCTAAACGCTTAGAAGTAGTCGCTGCTTCGATGTAACTCTTCTCGTCTTCCACCTGCATGGTCTTAATATAGTGAGTAGTGAATTCGCCAACGTGATAAGAGTCCTCGCCGTACCTGTATGTCTTATAAGCGCGACTCGCCTTAGAATCTTACTCTGATTGGGGGACTAACACTTTACTATTTCGACCCTTCATGGTGTCGCGAGCCAAACCAGGCTCGGGACTGAGGACCCATTTGACGCCTAGCGCGAGGTTCTCGTCTCTAATTGCTGTGACAGCGAATAGTTTACCGGTCGTCTTCTCAAGTCATCTTCGTGTACAACCTAGTTGACTGATCTTCTCTTCCCATGTCATTAACCTAAGAAAGTGTTCAGCGCGCTCCTTGAGATCGTACGATAGATCATTATACAGTAGCTCGCTACCGACAAATAATGTGACAAGTGCCACAAAGAGCGGCGGGCGTAACTCAACCATGATCAGCAATACTATGTTGGCCAGAAACCTGCCTAGGTACTTAGCCGCGTATTGGTTCGCCCACCCGACAGGGGGACCATTTCCCACCTATGTGTCCCTCGCTGTAAATACATTTCAATCGTGAATTACAGCGACATCGTGTCGAAATTAAGCTTATATCTCCAATAACACCACTTAGACCCCGCTTTCACGCATATTGTAAAGTCAAGGAGCCAGGACAACACCACCGAAATCCTTTTGCGTCGTATCTGTGAATTGCAGCTGAAGCGCTGGGCTGGGTCACCGAAAGCTGACCAATGCTTGATCAATCCGGCAGTAAAGAGTGCAGCATCCCGAGCAAGACCTGCCCTGATGGTCCCTCTTCATCGACCACGAGCCAGTGCGAGGTTCAGACCTGGATCCAGAATCTAGCCAATAGTTGGTAGCTATCTATAGCTTGCAGGTTGTCTATATAGTAAGTCCTTAATTATTTTGAGAGGGTAGTACCGTTTAGGGGTTATTATGTCTGCTGTGGCGAAGCTACTTACAAATTCTACCCAATGGATGATGTTTGTTGACTTGGGAATTGGATGTTGCAGAAGTGTCACCTGACTACATTTCGGCCCTTTGGAAAGCTCGTGTGTAACTGAGCAGGTGAAATGTTCAAATTCTAGCCTATCCGCTCTTTAGAATCAATTGATAGCGAGGTCTATGAAGATAGAGAATATGAGTAGAGTCCAGACTCTAGCCGTGAAGAAGAGATGAAATGAAGGTAAAGCCACGCAGATGTAATACTATAGATGGATCGAACTACATGCTGCACAATCGTATATAATACGCCCTTGTAAACTATTATAAACTGGTATAACTTAGACCAATAATGCCTCTGACTGCATTTCTGAAGGTCCCTTACCCAGAAAGTGTACTGGTCCGTTTTCTCATCACTGAGCGCATATCTCTACTAGCGCGACCTCTATGTTCCTTATTAGTATAAACCGCCGCAATGGGACTCAGTCTCTTTTGTTGCACATTTATCAATTTGAAGATATTAGTTATAGAACCCCCGACCTCTACCTGCCAATAATTTGCTCTACGTAACTCAGCCGACATAGGATACGTCCGCGTGGAGATACAAAGACTACCAATAGAAGTTCGTCTAGAGCAAATCGAGCCGAAGACATAAGACCAATTAGCACGTGTTCAAGACGATCACATGAACAACAATCCCAAGACATCGTTCCCCAGTTTGAACAGTAAGTCCCTTAGATGTTGCCTATATACTTCATCTTAATTGCATTAACGGGAAGATTATAACAAGATACATTTCTCCTAGCCATATCAGTCTACCCGAGCTCCACGACAGGCCCCGGAGGTTTGAGTTGAGCTCCGCTTGAAAGCAAAGATAAGCAAGAGAACAAATCAGGAGCTTTCATGCCTCGTATTGGAACGGGAAGGCTTAAGAAAGTTAGACAACGAGGTGTTAAAGGGAGTGGAGACGCGTACTTGTGTAGCAGAATTCATGGTGTATTTCAGGATAATTAGAAGGGAAGAATCTACCCGTTGGAGACGGGGAAGAGAGAGATACGTAAAGGTATGAGAGTGGAGTGTATCCGGCTCCCTTACTTCAACATGAGGGATGGACCTAATATAGGAGTAGTCCTCATGTTGTTATGGTAGAAGGATATAGGTCATCAGGCTTCTTCTATATGCAGAGCTCTCAGACAGAACTAGGAGAAACAGCACACCTTCAAGCTACAGGTCACGCTTTAACTATTCGTTGGTTTAATTCTTTTGTCTTGCCTAAGTCACATCAACTTGACGGCCCAGTTGACCGTACTAGGCGCTTTGAGACATACATTGACATAGGCTTCATAAACTCAGCGCCCAACACCACTTCTTGTGGCCTCAAGCTCTGAAGTCACTTAATTTTTCTTACGTGGGAGATCCTTCCCTCAAGATGTCTTAGTATTATTTTGACCTGAGCATTAGCAATAACACTACCTAGCGAGAACCGATCTTGATGTTGTAGGGAAGATATGCTTGCACAATATCCCTCTTTATTACGCGCCATTGAACCACACGAAATTAAGCTGACGAGCGAAATGCACAGCTATAGACAATGAATAAGGTTCGTCATATTTGAAGAATATCTGCGTCAGGTAGCGCAGAGTAGTCTGGGCAGCAAGCGATCTGTCTTCATAGAAATTGTTCAGGCCCAAACTTCCCGACTAGATCCATCGTCAGGTCGTTACTAGACTGTATCTCGACTTTTCGCGCCACCAACTCATTCACATCCCATTGACTTGCAATAACTTTCCCGCTTAGGAAATTGGCATGGGGTTGTGAGAGCCACACTGCCACCCCACCTACAAGCTCAGGTGTTTCACGATCAAAATGTCGCATGCTCTGCGGTAACATGTCCGTGTCCAGCAATCCGGGATGTAGTGCCACTGCAGTAATGTTTGGATACACAGCAGCAATGCAAGGAATCTGCTGCTGTGCCACGAGTTTCGAGATACTGTATCCAGGCATCATAGGGTTACCTTTCCAAGCCGCTCCGGTGGTCAAGTTGATAATGGTAGCCGGTGTCTGAGAGGTAGGAAGCTGGCTAATGAAGGACCTTGTGATTAGAAAGGTCCCTTTCCCGTTGACCTCGAACTGCCTCCACAATGTCTCGGGGTCCGCGTCACCGATCCTTGTGCCCTCTGCATCCCTGTTGATGCCTGCATTATTGATCAGGATGTCGGCATGGCCAAAGGTTGCTTGAATCTGTTTAAAAGCAGAGTCTACAGCCTGGCTGTCCGAAATATCGACAGGAATAGCCAATGTCCGAATTTTCGAGTCAATCTCGTTCACATCTCGCTCAACATTGTTCAGTCCTTCGGAATTGGTTGCCAGGAGGACCAGACCTCGCACGCCAGCTTTAGCAAAGGCCGGCGCAAAAGCCTGCGGGGTTAAGTTAGTCCACGTCTGCCAATGAAACAGATAGTTCCCAGCGACATAAAGGTTGCTTACTTTAGCCCCAAGACCACGACTGGCGCCAGTGACAATGACTACCCTACCGGCAAGATTTAGATCTTTACGAGTAGGGTCAACTGCGGGGTATTGGTCGCTGTATATGTTCTTTGTGTACTGAAACACCGTCGCGAAGAAGTTTGTAGGGAGTTTGGAGAAATCCATCTCGACTATGATCAAAGACAGGAGATATAGCTAATCAACTGAATACGCTGAGAAGACACAGATAACCCGACTATTGACCTTACATTGGTGCTCTGGTCATTGGCCGTCTGCGAGGGCTCAATTTATACATTGACAAGGCCAAACCATTCCAGGGCTATAAAGATGAAGTTCCTTGCTGGTGATCCCGACATGACTCATTATATTCGAGGTAGTAGGCATAAGGTTATCCTATATACCGCACAATCTTAGCAAGCTTAAAAGCGTACTTAACGGCACGCGTTTTAAAAATAAAATATATATAAATAACGCGAAATTATAGTTACTAGTTTTTTATTATATCTTTGTTTTAAAATTAAATTTTAATTAAGGTTAAATTTATAATTTAAAGCTTAATAAAAATTAAAATAATAAAATATTAAATATAATGTTACGAAGAGGGGTGGCCCAAGAGAAGGCCTAGCGCGCGTTGCGCTCTCACACTCGTTCTCCCATTATTAACGCTTATACGGACCCCGCTTACTGCATAAGGGGGTTGGCTGCGACTCCGTCGCTCCGGTCGACATCGATCCCGTCGATCCTGGGCCGTCTGCGCCCTGACAAAGCGTATTTCCTATGTCTATATAATCTCATGACTCTCCTGTATTTAGTCACTCGTTTAGTTTAGTTCCTCAGCTATCAATCTCTTCTCAATTTCTATTGACGACTACTACTCTATTGCGACTAGACTAGTGGTGGGAGTACCAGCAAACCTCCCTTACGGACCACCTGCTGTTAGTCTTATTGTTACCTGCAAATCAAGAACCTGTTACGGACCTCTTATATATCGGAAGATATATAAGACGTACGCGGGGGTTCTTGATTTGCAGGTAACAATAAGACTAACAGCAGGTGGTCCGTAAGGGAGGTTTTACTGGTACTCCCACCACTAGTCTAGTCGCGATAGAATAGTAGTCGCTCTTAGATGTTCAAAGTATGAAGTGAAATAAGAGTGTGAGATTGATAGCTAGAGAGCTAGAATAAACGAGTGACTAGATACAGGAAATCATGATCATTATATAGACATAGGAAATACGCTTTGTCAGGGCGTAAACGGCCCAGGATCGACGAGGTCGCCGTCGACAGTATCGATCCAAGGTGGGATCGATAGAGTCGCTGTCGACCGCATCGATCCAGTCAGGATCGATGGGATCGATGTCGACCGGAGCGACGGAGTCGCAGCCAACCCCCTTATGCAGTAAGCGGGGTCCGCATAAACGTTAATAATGGAAGAACGAGTGTAAGAGCCTAATGTGTGCTAGGCCTCTTCTTGGGCCACCCCTCTTCGTAACACTATCTCCTCTCTCCTTCTATTGTTGTCCCAACAATAGGTAAGTTCCCTCTTCCTTCCTACTCTACGCACACTTCTGCAACAATGTCCGGTCGCATAGAAAAACGCACTGCTAAACCTGCCTCCCAGCGAAAAGCCGCTGAGTGCTCTCGCCTCCTGAGCAACATCCTTTCCCACCAGCCCGTCGTTATGACCTCCAAGTGCTCCTACTGTGAGCGTCGCGGCCTACCCTGCGAGATTTCTCCCACTGATTCCAATCGATGCGCATCCTGTGTTCGATCCAAACAAGCAAACTGCGACGCGCAGGGGCTCTCATCAGAGCAATTACAAAAAATAGCCCACCGCCACCTTGAGCTAGAGAAAGAGTTTGAGGCTGCGATGGAAGAAGAAGAGAGGGCGAAGGCAAAAACCCGCCGTCTCTGGACACAAAAAAAACTGTGGCATGACAAAATGATCCGGGCCATCGCTCGTGGCATTGATGACATAGATGAGCTGGATAGGTTAGAGCGAATAGAACAAGAAGAGAAGGACCGTGAGGAGCGTGAACACGGGGAGCACGATAGACAAAATCCCCTAGTGGTATCTGGCGACGGTCAACCCGAGGCTATCCCGGAGTTAGACTGGAACGCGTTGAATGTCGCCTGGGAGGTCGACCCTTCACTCCTGGCTTTGGGCGATCAGGGTGTTGGTGGTGAAACTGATCCACAACAGCTGCGGCAGTCTCCAAATGTTTCCTAGGTTCCCAAGTATTGTCGGCGTGTGAGTATCCTTTCCATTTAACGAGATACTCAATATTGTTTTTGTTCTGACGAGAGTCCAGTATTCTTTCGACTTCATAGATGTTTTGATCGTTTTCCACCTCTAGTTGGGTTTCGACAGGTGTATCCTTTGGTGCTGGTTCAAGTAATGAAATATGGAAAATAGGATGAATTCGCATGTTCTTTGGTAATGACAGTTTGTAGTTGGTTGGTGAAATGACTTCTTCAATCTTGAAAGGACCGAGTTTCTTAAAATCCAGTTTATCACTAGGTCTTTTCGTTTTGATCTGTGAAATTTTTGAAGTTGCGTTTTGTTTTTGGCGTAACAGATAGACCTTGTCTCCTCTTGCTAGAATTGGTCCCTCAATTCTCTTCTTGTCGTAGTACTGTGACATTCGTTGTTGAAGGAATTGAAGTCGTGCTTGCAGCTTTGTCTGTAGTGCTCTGACTTCTGTAGCAATAGCTTGAGCTCGAGGTGCTATGGCTGTAGTAACAGGTGTTTCTGTTAGCGATTTTTCTTGTTTTTTGGTAGTAGCTGGTTGTCCATAGACTGCCTCATGAGGTGACATGTTCATGTCTTCATTGATTGATGTGTTGTAGGCAATCTGTGCAGTTGGTAGCAATTCTACCCAATTGTCCTGTTGGTAATTGATATAGCTTCGAAGGTATTGTTCAAGAGTTTGGTTTAACCTTTCTGTCTGTCCATCCGTTTGAGGATGATAGGCAGTTGAAAACTTGAGTTTGATACCTAACTGCTTGAAGAAGCTTATCCCAAACTTAGACGTAAAAAGTTTGTCACGGTCGGAAATAATCTTTTCTGGCACTCCGTGTTTGTCCAAGTATTGGCGAATAAAGGCATATGCGAGCTGTTCGGCTGTCGCATCGCTTTTGAATGGTAGGAAATAACCGTATTTTGTGAGTCGGTCAACAATTACCCATATTCCATCATATTGTACTTCTGTGACTGGGTCGGTGGACAGAGGTAGTCCGGTGATGAAATCCCAAGCGATCGTATGCCATGCTTGTTCAGGTATTTGTGTTGGTTGTAATATCCCATAGGGTTTATGTCGTGAAGCCTTGGCTTTGTTGCAGATGTTACAACCTTTTACCGTAGATTCGACTGCTTTCCATAGTCCTGGAAAATCGTATCTTTCTTGTAGTCGCCGTGCAGTTTTAGCTATTCCTTGGTGTCCGTGTAGTGGATGTTCATGGAAGTCCTTGATAAATTTGTCTCGTAGGGCCTCCGGTATATAGATCTTTCGTTTGTACCTCAGCTTGTTATGTTCTAATCCTCCTTGCCTGCGTAATTCCGCTAGCTCATTTGGATTGTATGCTTGTCGAAGCTGCGTGTCTGAAAGATTCTTAAATATGGTTCGAATCTTCAAGCTTCCATCCTGTTGAGGGTGTAACACTTGAATGTTTCGCTTTGGAACCTTGAATCCCTTCTGACCTCGTCGACTAAGTATGTCTGCTTGAATGTTTTCTTTTCCTTTGATATGACATATCTTGAAGTTGAATTTTGAAAGAAAAACCATCCAGTTTTCATGTCGCTTAGTGATTTCTTGTGTGGTCATGAATTTCGTTAGATTCTTGTGATCTGAATAGATCTCAATTGGTTCTGTTGTTCCGGTGAGGAACGGTTCCCATTCCTTGAGTGCTGTGATGATTGCGAGTAGTTCTTTATCGTAGATAGGATAGCGTAGTGCAGCATCCCTCAGCGCTTTCGAGTAGTAAGCTACTGGGTGCCATTTCCCATCGTCTTCAAGTTGTTCAAGTACTCCTGCAATCACTCCATCTGAGGCATCTGTCTTAAGCCTCTTTTTCTTCATCGGATTTGGCAACCTGACCACCGGGTCAGAGGTTACTTTGAGTTTCAATTCTCCAAAAGCCTTTTGTGCTTCCTTTGAAATTGAGAAGGTCTTTCCCTCGTATTCCTTTGTTGTGTACTTTGTGAGATGTTGTGCCATGTCTCCGAAGTTCTTGATGAGCATACGGACATAATTGAGGAATCCCAAAACTTGTCTAATGTCCGTAACCGTTGCCGGGTCTGGAATCTTCCAGTTGCGTATTGTGTCGATTTTTGATGACTGTATCCTTATTTGTCCAGGGGTGATTGTGAATCCTAAAAAGTTGATTTCTTGTGCATGCCATGTGCACTTCTTTGGGTTCAGTCGTAGTCCGGCCTTTTGGAGTGTCTCCAATACCAGAACTACATGTCTCTTGTGTTCCTCGAGTGTGTTTGAATAGATCAGAATATCGTCCAGGTAAACAAACACAAACTTGTTTAGGAATTGTCGTAATATCGTCATCATCATGTGTTGGAAGCTGGCTGGTGCATTCCGTAGTCCTTGTGGCATTACCAGGTATTCGTACAGTCCGTGTACTGTCCGGATAGCTGTTTTCCATTCTTCTCCTTTTGCCATGCGAATAGCATAATATCCGTCCGGTATATCAAATGTTGTGAACCATCGTGCTTGGCTGATGTTTTCTCTCATTGTTGCCAATAGGGTAAGCGGATACCCGTTTGGTATTGTGATTTCGTTCAGTGGCCGGTAGTCTGCTACTACTCGCCACATCAGATTTCCTTCTTCATCGATTGTCTGTTTTCCGTCTTTCATTTTCGGTACCATGATTACCGGGTAACCACAAGATGATTGTGATTCCCTGATGAATCCTCTGGCTAGGTTCTTCTGGATATATCTCCATAGAGCCTCTGTTTTGTCCGGTCCCATATGATAGACTTGGTGAAGTTTTGGTTGACATCCTTCTTTGATTGGAATGTGATGATCCCATGGGCCGTGTTCAGGAAGCTCTCCTTCCCTTCGTTCTTGAAACAATTCATGGAATCTGTGATATTCCTTTGGTATGTTTTTGATGATTTCTTTTGCGATTTTGTTGATTCTTTTTACTTGTCGGTTTGACTCCCATTCAATTGTTTTTGCTTTCCATCGGATCACAGGATCGCTGGTCACTAACCATGGTACTCCCAGGACAATGTCGTGTCCAGAGACATCGGCAATATCAAATACAACTTGCTCTTTGTGTCCTTGTATAGATATGTCGAGTGGTGCTGTTTCTCTGAGTACTCGGCCATTGTCGTAGTTAGAGGTGCTTCCATCGAATCCCGTAATCTTCCAGGATTTCAACTTGTATTTCCAGGGGATGCGGTCTCGTTCCGCTATTTTTGGTGATATGATGTTTGCTTGTGCTCCAGAATCTATCAAGGCTTTATATATCTTTCCTTGACTCTCAAGTTCGATCTCAAATTGGTTTCTTTCTGTATCGCGTCGAACTTCTCGTAGGGCTTTAACTGTCTCGGTTACTCGCTGCCTTTGAGGCGAGAACCCTTCTCGTTTTTTGTTTCTTGTTCTTTCGATTCTTTCGCATAGGATGTTTTGGTGGGTATCTGGTCCAATGCTTCTTTGGTTTCTTGTGGCGTAGGTCCTTCCTCGTCTGATTCTTCTTTAGGTGAGAGACGCTTCTTGATTACCGTCCTTGGTCGTATCATGAAGTGTAGCCTTTCATTTTCTCGTCTCCCATGAGTCATTTGTCGAAACAATTGTGCTTTCAACAACCAATGGTATTCGCAATAGTCATCCGTACAGTGTCTTGCCGTAGAATCTTGTGTGCAGTCGCTGTCTGTCTTGAATATGGCGAATCCTCGTTCGTCTCGGTAGCTTACTCGTGCAGTGACTCCGTAGTCTGTCATGTATGGTTCGTTCATTGCTGTTCGTGCGATTCGTTTTGGAAACCAAGCATTCTTTAGCTTGTCTTGTAGATGTTGATGGCATCGATGTACCACACAACATACCCATGCAACCTTGTGATGTTCTGGATGTTCAGGCACTAGGAGGTCGTTGTCTCCTCCCATCATCGTTCCATCGTGTCCATGGCTTTCAGCAATCAGCTGAATAGCTAACTGAGGAATGTGTGTAGTGTCGGTTCCGGCTCCAACTAGCAATGCTCTTTCGTTCTTCTGCATCTTCTGTAGTCTGGGCCATAGAAAAACTTCTTCCATTTTCTTGAGTTCATCCAGGGTAGTTTTTTCTACTCTTTTTTCTTCAATCTTTTCATCTTCTGGTGTTTGGTAGGCCGTTTCGCCTCTTTGAATGCTCTTGGACACTGATTGTTCAAGCCACTCATAGTCTGTGTTATGATAACACCAATCGTATTCGCAGTCTTGTCCCTCAGGACAAGATTCACCTTCAGGCCACATCCTGGGCCTGGCTGTGGGAACTCCCTCACAGTCATTCGAGTCTGTTGACGGTGTTGGCTCGCTATTGTTAGTGGTTTCCCACTCTTGGTTAGGCCATTCCTTGGAATTATGCATCTCGCAATTCCAATCATTTTCGTGGCATGTACATCCCTTCGCAATCCACTTCAAGGATTGTTCAGTTCCTGGATGGTACTTGCATGCCTTTTCTTCCAATCCTTTGCAGATCGGGCACTCTGTTTCGTTAGGTGTGGAACCGCTTGTTCGGTTTAGAATAGCAACCTCATACTCCTGCTCTGAGGACGTATCGCTTCCTGGTTGACTCTCATCTTCTTCGTCCTCTTGGACTTCCACTACCCGTACTCTCTTCTTGGGCTGAGGAATCTTTCCTCTCTGGTAACCCTTCTTATCGTCCTCCTTCTTGGAGCGGCACGATGACTGGAAATGTCCCCTCTTTCCACAGTTGAAGCATTCAACCTGAGACATATCCCTGAGTGGTCGTTTCTTGATCTCACTCACTTGCTTGGATCTTTGTCCCGTATTCTCTTGGGAACTGTCCTTTCTAGTTGTGGTGGTCCCTTTCTTTTCGAGGTACCTGTCAAATGATCGTCGGTCGATCGTAATGGCCATATCAATGTACTTATTGATTTCCTCGGGCCTGTCCATTTTATGGAGATCATCTTTAACTTGCGTCTTCAGGCCTGCGTAGAACGGATAGAACAATGCACGTTCTGGTAGTCCTGAAATCGCTGCTAATCGTTTGAACTCTACAGCATAGCTCGCTGTATCCTTGGTTTGCTTCAGGCGGTGAAGCTGTTTCTCGGCATGTTCTGCTTTCTTGGTATCCCCGAATAATGCTTTCATTCGTTCCTCGAAATTTTCATAGTCGGCAAAGATTTCCCGGGTCTCTTGTCTAGCTTTACTTGGTGTCGAAGATTCCAAGTAGTCCTTTAATATTGGCTGGAACCATTCGAGTACTTTTCCTGTCAGGAACTGAGAGGCTACCATTATCTTCTGGTATTCCTTTTCGATTGTCGATTCATACCATTTCAAGTAAAGTTTCACTTGTACAAGAAACGCTTCCACATCCGTGGACCCATCGTATGGCCTAGGGGGTGTAGGCTTGAAACCTTTAGTTTCTGGTAGACTAGCCATAGTGATTTGTCCTGGAGGTGGTGATGGTGGTGGTGATTCGTCTTCTTCTGGTTCCTCTGGTTCCTTGGGCTTTTCTGGTTCTTTTGACTCCCTTGGTTTCTCTGGTTCTTTATCTTTGTTGGCTGATTCAGGAACTGGTACGCTCGAGGTCTGAGTTGGTGCTGACTTTGTTGGTTGGGGTACTGTAGGAGCAGATGTCTGTGGTGTAACTGTCGCTGTTATCGCAGTAGCAGGTGTTGCTGTCGCTGTCTCTTGATTCTGTGGTGTCTTCGTGACCACTGTCTTGGCTGGTGTAAGTGTTCCCTGAGAAGTTGTCCTTGGAACAGGTGCTTTCGGCTTAGATGGAGGTACTGGTCTTGGTGTTGCCTCCTCTTCACTTGACTCGCTGCTTGAGTCGTCGTTGTCTATTCGTACTACAATAGTACTCTTAGCTGGCGATGGTTGACTGGCTGCAACCGGGGTTTGTTGTCTAGGTGTGCTGACACTCGTGGTCTGCTGTGGTGCTCGTGAAATCTCTGAACTCGTGTCTTGACTTCGTGTCTTAGGTCCCATAATCTGTCTAGTTAGTTAGACTCATCAGGTAGGGTATACTTCTCGAAATGGTCATTCGCAAATGCATTCGTATCTTGTCGTCTCGTTGGATATTCTCGTGGTATCTTCTGGCGAACTTATCTCGTGGATTTTCTACCACCCAGTTCCCTATACCAATATCCGTAACGTGCTGAGTCTTATTGATCAAGGAGCTATCAAAATGTTACGGACCTCTTATATATCGAAAGATATATAAGACGTACGTGAAATGGGTTCTTGATTTGCAGGTAACAATAAGACTAACAGCAGGTGGTCCGTAAGGGAGGTTTTACTGGTACTCCCACCACTAGTCTAGTCGCGATAGAATAGTAGTCGCTCTTAGATGTTCAAAGTATGAAGTGAAATAAGAGTGTGAGATTGATAGCTAGAGAACTAGAATAAACGAGTGACTAGATACAGGAAAGTCATGAGATTATATAGACACAAAGCAAGAGCCCATCCAGCAAGCCAAGTGAGCCTGGATCACCAGTGAGCCGAGTGAGCCTGGATCACCAGTGAGCCGAGTGAGCCAGCACGTGACCCCTCAGTAGCCCAGTGCGGGTCGGGAACACTGGCCCCTCCCTATGGCCCCTTACCAGATCGGGCCACAGCCACTTCGTAACAGATGATTCTTTCTTTAAAATTCAACTTTAAAATATATTATATTAAAAAAAAAGAAAGTATTTAAGCCAATATATTTAATCGACAAGGTTAAAGAAATTTAAAGTTTTAAAATAAAATATTTAAATATTATACTTTTAATAAAATAAAAGCTTGAAAATTTAAACGATTTTTAAAAATCTTTTAAATATATAGCTTTAATAAATATATAATCTAAAAGAGCTCGTAGAATTATATAATCAAGAAGAATTAAAGGATAATAAACTAATATATAAATAAAAAATCTATATATTAAAAGCCTTATAAAAAAAGTTTATTAAAGACTTTTATAAATATTTATTATATAAATACTAAAGAATAGCCAAAACTATATAATAACTATAAAAAAAATATAATTTCTTAAGATTATAAAAAATAGTTAAGTTTTTAATAAAAGATTATAATATTTATAATAAAATCAAGGCTTTATAATATAAGCTTTATAGAATATTATAACCAATATAAATTCTTAAGTATAATATATAATTTATTGGGATTTTATTACCAGATTATTTTTATTAACCAACCTACTTATAAAAGTATAATATAATAAAACATAAGTAATTATTAATTAATTTATAAAATAAATTTATTTTCTATTATTTAAAAATAATATAATTATTAAATAGTTTATATATACTTTTATTTACTAATATTTAAATAAATATAAAATATTAAAAAGAATTATCTTTAATTATAATAAACTTTTTATATTTAAATTTAAAATAAGCTTTTTTAAATAATTAAATATTAAATTTAAGTTTTTAATTATTTATTATTTTTAAATAAATAAACAAATAAAAAAACTAAACTAAACCTTTAAATAATATTTTTAAAACTATATTAATTATTAATAAAATAATCAAATAGAATTATTATTAATTATATAAATTATTTATAATATATTAATTAATACAAATATAAATATATTATTTTATAAAATAGTTTATAAATAACCAGCTATTATTATAAAAATCAAAATATTACAAATAAAGCTAGAAATATAGTTTTAATTTTTTTAATAATAAATATTATAATATTATAATAAAAAAAGAATTAAAAGACTAATTTTAATAAAGAAAACTAAAGTTTATTTCTTATATTAAAATAAAATATAATTTTAAATATTTTATAAATTAAAATAAAATAACTTAATAATAAATTAGATTTTAAAAAATGTAGTCTTTTTAAAATTAAAAAAATTCTTTTATTAATTAATTATAAACTATTATTATTAAAAAATATATAAATTTATTTTATTTTTTATATTTTATTATTTAAACTAATATTAAAAAATATATGAATAAAAACCTAGTTTAAAATAAAAAATAATTAAAATATTTATATACTAATAATATTTAAAAGCTTAGAAAATATTTAGAAACTATTATAATTATTATAAATTAATTTTATTATTAATACCCTGATCGCCTAAAGCCAGAAATAAAAGGTCGACCTTTTAAGTAATATTTAACGTGTTCTAGTCTAGCCTTAGGATAGCCTTAGATTAACTATCGCTAGATATTATTCGGGGATTTTATTTCTTGTACTCTCTGCGCTTATGCTCCTTATAATCCTTTTTTTTATTCTATTTATTTTAATCTATTTAGTTTGTTTATATTATTATAAATAATAGCCCGGATTATTTTATTATATTATAATTTTTTTTATATTTAGAGGCAGCAGGTTTTTGTTTTTGTTTCTTTTTTTTTTACTGCTATTTTAAACTTTTTTTCTAGCTTAATATAATAATAGGCTATTTTTTATAATTATTTTAATAAAAGCTTTTATATATTATAGTTTATTTGTTTAAATTAAATATAAAATATATATTAACTAGAATTAATAGAGGAGATTTTATAAGGTAGGCTATAATGCTTATAATAAGAGCATTTAGAGGTTATAATAACAGGTTAATAAAAGAGGATATTATTTAAGAGACAGGAGTACTCAGCGGCTTTTCGCTGGGAGGCAGACTTAGTAATATATTTTTTTATACGACCAGATATTATTATAAGAGTATATATAGAATAAAGAAAAAGGGGAACTTACCTATTATTAGGATAATAAAAAAAAAAAAGAGATAATATTATAAAAAAGGGTGGCCTAAGAGAAGGCCTAGCGTATATTATGCTCTTATACTTGTTTACTTATTATTAACGCTTATATAAACCCCGCTTATTATATAAAAGGGTTAATTATAATTTTATTACTTTAATTAATATTAATCTTATTGGTTTTAACTAGATTAATATAATTAATAATAACTTTATTAATCCTGTCTTAGATTAATATTATTAATAATAATCTTATTAATCCTAGGCCGCTTGCGCCCTAATAAAGCATATTTTCTATATTTATATAAATCTTATAACTCTTCTATATTCAATTATTGTTTAGTCTAGTTTTTTAACTATTAATCTTATTTTACATCTTACCCTAATATTTATAAATACTCAAAAATCACTATTATACTTAACAGCATCTAGTATAGCGGTAGGAGTACCAGCAAACCTCCCTTATAGACCACCTGCTGTTAGTCTTATTATTACCTGCAAATCAAGAACCCCAGCGTACATCTTATATATCTTTTAATATATAAGAGGTCTATAATACTAGCTTATTATTATAATTTAATAATCTAAAATTTATTAGTTTATTTTTATAATTATATATATATTTTTTTTATTGTTTATAATATTTAATTATATTAAAAAACGCTTATAATTCTTAAAAACTAAATAATAACTTGTTTTAATAATTTTAATAAAAAAATTTTAAAATTATATTATATTTTTTATATAAATTAAAAGAAAAAAAATATAAAATAATAAATAATATTTTTTATTATAAAAAATATATATATTATAGTTAATTATATAATAATTTTAAGGTTTTTTTTATTATTATTAATAAATTTATTAAAGAATTTAATTATTTAATTAAAAAACAATATTAAATAAAATAATAACTTTTTAAAGCTTTTATTTATTTTAATAATATATATTATTAATATATTTTTTATTAACCAAAGCCTTTATTTAGTAAATAAACTAAAGTAATAAAACTATAATAAGTTTAAATTAATTATTAAAATAAAAATCATTAAAGTTATTAATATTATTAATTAAACTATTATTAATTTTTAAAAGATTAATTTTTTATTTCTAGTTTTAAATAATCAAAATATTAATAGTAAAATTAATTTATAATAATTATAATAATCTTTAAATATTTTTTAATCTTTTATATATTATTAATATATAAATATCTTTTATTTAATAAAATATTTAATATTATTTTTATTTTAATAAAGATTTAATATCTTTTTGATTTATAAATGTTTTAATTATTTTCTATTTTAAATTAAGTTTTTATTAATATATTTTTTAATATTATTTTAAATAATAAAATATAAAAAATAAAATAAATTTATATATTCTTTAATAATAATAATTTATAATTGATTAATAAAATAATTTCTTTAATTTTAAAAAAACTAAACTTTTTAAAGTTTAATTGATAAAATTATTATAAACCTTTTATATATTAAAAAATATATAAAATATATATTAAAGTTTCTAGTTTATAAATAATAATAAAACTAATAATAAATAGTTTATAAAAAGAATTTATTAATATTTTTATTATTAATTTAATTATAATAAAATAACAATTATTTATATATAAAATAAAAACTAAAATTAATAATTAAAAAACTAGATTAAATAAATAATTAAATATAAGAAAATTATAAAATTATATAAATATAATAAATAATAAAAAACAAAAGCTTATTTAAAGGTTAATAAATTAAATAAGTTTGGATTATTATAAGCCGGGGAAGCTAGTATATAACCTCTTAATAGCCTAGAGCAGGCCAATAAAATACTAGCTTTTGTTTATAGCTTTTTACCTAATCAGGCCATAATTATTCTATAATATTATCATTTTTATTATTATTATTATTTTAATAATGTATATATATATATATATATATATTTTATAATATTTCTTTATTCTTTTTAATTAATTAAAAATATTATATTATATTAAAAAATATAATAAGTTTAATAAAACCAAATAATAAATTATTTTATAAAGCTTAATTAATTAAATTAGTTTTAAAATTATATTTTATCTTTAATATTTTAATTAATTATTAAACTATTAAATGATAAAAAAGGTTTTTTAATATAAAGAATATATTTATATAAGCTGCTCTTATAATAATTTAAATATATTTATTAATACTATTAACAATATTATCTTTAAAGATTATTATTTAGAAAAACAAAAGCTTTTAATTAAAAAATAACTTTTTAAAATCTAAAAAGAATATAATATTAAATAAAAAGAATTTAATAATAAATTAAATATTATATTAGATTAATTAGTTTATTTATAAAAATAAAAATAATTTAATATAATCTTTAATTATTAAATAAAATAAATAAAATAAATAAATAAATAAATAAAATAAATAAAATAAATAAAATAAATAAAATAAATAAAATAAATAAAATAAATAAAATAAATAAAATAAATAAAATAAATAAAATAAATAAAATAAATAAAATAAATAAAATAAATAAAATAAATAAAATAAATAAAATAAATAAAATAAATAAAATAAATAAAATAAATAAAATAAATAAAATAAATAAAATAAATAAAATAAATAAAATAAATAAAATAAATAAAATAAATAAAATAAATAAAATAAATAAAATAAATAAAATAAATAAAATAAAATAAATTTAAACCAAAACAAAGAGCATAAAAAGTATAAAAAATATAATATAATGTTATTTTTTAAAAATAATTATTTTAAGGTTATCTTAAAGATAAATCAAAATATATTAAATATTATTTTAAAGGTTAATTTTTTATTTTTAGTTTTAAGCGATTAAAATATTAATAATAAAATTAATCTATAATAATTATAATAATTTTTCAATTTCTTTAAGCTTTTAAATATTATTAATATATAAATATTTTTTTTATTTAATAAAATATTTAATATTATTTTTATTTTAATAAAAATGTAATATTCTTTGATTTTATAAATATTTTAATTATTTTTTATTTTAAGCTAGGTTTTTATTAATATATTTTTTAATAATGGTTTAAATAATAAAATATAAAAAATAAAATAAATTTATATATTCTTTAATAATAATAGTTTATAATTAATTAATAAAATAATTTCTTTAATTTTAAAAAAACTAAATCTTTTAAAATTTAATTTATTATTAAGTTATTTTATTTTAATTTATAAAATCTTTAAAATTATATTTTATTTCTTTATATTAAAATTACTTTTTTAATTCTTTCATTATTATAATATTATAATATTTATTATTAAAAGAATTAAAACTATATTTATAGTTTTATTTATGATATTTTAATCTTTATAATAATAACGTAAGCTTAAGATATTATAATTATAATAATAAAAGTTTTTATTAATAATTCATTTTATTTTTTAATAATAGCTGGTTATTTATAAATTATTCTATTAAATAATATATTTATATTTATATTAATAAATATATTATAAATAATTTATATAATCGGTAGTAATTGTATTTAATTATATAATTTTAGATATATTTAAAAGTTTAATTTAGTTTTTTTATTTATTTATTTATTTAAAAATAATAAATAATTAAAGATTTAAGTTTAATATTTAATTATGTAAAAAAGCTTATTTTAAACTTAAATATAAAAAGTTTATTATAATTAGAAATAATTCTTTTTAATTCTTTATATTTATTTAAATATTAATAAATAAAACTATATATAAATTATTTAATAATTAAATTGGTTAATAAAAATAATTTAATAATAAAACCTTAAATAATTATATGTTATATTTATTTAAATATTTATATTAATTATAATATTTTATAAAGCTTATATTATAAAACCTTGGCTTTATTATAAATATTATAGCTTTTTATTATAAACTTAATTATTTTTTATAATCTTAAGAAATTATATTTGTTTTATAATTATTGTATAGTTTTAATTATTTCTTAATATTTATATAATAAATATTTATAAAAGTCTTGAATAACTTTGTTTTATAAGGCCTTTAATATATAGACTTTTTATTTATATATTAACTTATTATTTCTTAATCTTTTTTGTTTATATAATTCTACTAGCTTTTTTAGATTATATACTTATTATAGCTATATATTTAAAGGATTTTTAAAAATAGTTTAAGTTCTTAAGCTTTTATTTTATTAAAGTTATAATATTTAAATATTTTATTTTAAAACCTTAAATTTCTTTTGATTTTATTAATTAAATATATTAATTTAAATATTCTTTCTTTAATATAATATATTTTAAAATTAAACTTTTAAAAAAAAAACTATTTAATTTTTATATTATTTAGTAATCTTTTATATACTTATAAACTTTATTAAGTTTTTATAATTTAAATAGATTCTAATTAGTCTTATTATTTTGATAAAAAATAATCTCTATTTTTCAAATATTATAATAATTATAAATATTTTTTTATTATAAATAAAATAACAGTATATTATATTTTTGAATATTTTTAAATAATAAACTATTAAATATTATTTTTTATTATTTTTATAATTATTCTATTTAAAATACCTTTTTTAAGATTTTCTTTTTTTAATAGCTTTAATAATTTAATTACTAGATTAAAGATTACTTTAAATTTTAATTCTTTAAAATTAAAAAAATCTTTTTTTATACTTTTTTATTATATATTTTATAAAATATTATATAATATGTTTAAAGTTTTTAATAAATATATAAATATAATTATAGAATTTTAAAATTTGTTTAATATTTATAATTATTATTAGGTTTAAGATTTTTTAATTATATATTATATTAATCTTTAATAATTATATTTTTATTTATTTAAATATAATTATAAATTTTAAAAGATTGATTTTTTATATATATTATATATATTTTCTTAGGTTTAATTATAATTTAACTTTTTAGAATATTCTTAATATTAAAATTATATATCTTTTATATTTTCTAAATATATTTAAATAAATAAATATAAATTTATTTAAAAATTATTATAATATTATTAAATATTTATATCGTTTTTATATTATTTAAATAATTCTTTTTTATTTTCTTTTATTATATAAATAATATAATATTTATTTAATATATTAAATATTATAAATTATTATATTTAATTAATATTTCTCTTTATTATTATTAATAAAATAAATAAGTATTTATTTAATATTATGATTTTATTTAATAATTAATAGTTTATTATTATTTATAATATTAAATCTTTGTTTTTATTAATTAATTTTCTTTTTCAATATTATAATTATTAAATAATTCTAAAATAATTATAATCTTTTAATAAATCCTCTAGCTAGGTTCTTTTAAATATATTTTTATAAAGCTTTTATTTTATCTGGTCTTATATAATAAACTTAATAAAGTTTTAATTAATATCTTTTTTTAATTAAAATATAATAGTTTTATAAACTATATTTAAAAAGTTTTTTCTTTTTTTTTTCACATAGTTTATAAAATTTATAATATTTTTTTAATATATTTTTAATAATTCTTTTTATAATTTAATTAATTTCTTTTATTTATTGGTTTAATTTCTATTTAATTATTTTTACTTTTTATTAGATTATAAGATTATTAGTTATTAATTATAATACTCCTAAGATAATATTATATTTAAAAATATTATTTTTTTAAGTACTCTGCTATTATTATAATTAGAGGTGTGTTTATTAAATCTTATAATCTTTTAGGATTTTGACTTATATTTTTTAAAGATATGGTTTTATTTTATTATTTCTAGTAATATAATGTTTGCTTATACTCTACAATCTATTAAAGGTTTATATTTTCTTTTTAATATTTAAGTTTAATTTTCAATTAGCTTTTTTTTATATTATATTAAACTTTTTATAAGGTTTTAATTATTTTGGTTATTTATTATTGTTAAAATAAAACCCTTTTTTATTTTTTATTTTTCATTCTTTTGATTCGTTTATATAAAATATTTTAATAAATATCTGGTTTAATATTTTTTTAGTTTTGTATAATATAAATTCTTTTTTATTTAATGTTTTTTTAAATAAGAAATATTTTTTAATTATTATTTTTAATTATATTATAAAATATAGTTTTTTATTCTTTTATTTTTTATAAATTATTTATTAAAATAATTATATTTTTAACAATTAATAATATTTATAATTATTATTTATTTTAAATATTATAAATTCTTGTTTATTTTAATATTTTATTTATATTATAACTTTATAATTTATTATATATAGTTTATTTATTATAGTTTATATAATTTATTTTAAAAACCAAGTATTCTTTAGTTCATTCTATAAATATTATCAATATTTATATATTATATAATATACTTATATAACCTTATAATGGTTTAAATATTTAAATATTAAAAAGTTATTATTCTTTTTATTATTATTTCTTTATATTTATACCTTTTAATAATTAATTAAAGAATTAATTAAAGAATATATATAATATTAGTTCTAGTTTTAACTAGTAATATTTTATTATATTTTTATATTTTTTATAGTCTGGGCTATATGAAAACCTTTTTTATTTTCTTAAGCTTGCTTAAAGTAGTTTTTTTTATTTTTATTCTTTTTATTTTTTTATTTTCTAATGTTTAATAAACTATTTTATTTTTTAAATACTTTTAAATATTGATTATTCAAGCTATTTATAATCTATATTATAATAATATTAATTATATTTTTAATTTTGTTTTTTAAGGCAAGATTTATTTTTAGGTTATATTTTAAGCCTAGCTATAAAAGCTTTTTTATAATTATTTAAGTTTATTAATAATATTAGCTTATTATTATTAATAGTTTTTTATTTTTGGTTAAATTATTTTTTCAAATTATATATTATATAATCTTAATTATTTTTATAATATATATATTCTTTTTTAATTTATTTTAAAAATTATTTAATTTTTAAATAATATTTATATATTCTTTCTTCTAATCTTTTATAGATTAGGCATTTTATTTTATTAAATATCAAATTATTTATTTCTTTTATTTTTTTGGACTTTTATTATTTATATTTTCTTTTTAGGTTAAAAAATCTTTTTTTAATAACCCTTTTTATTATCCTTTTGTTTAAAATAATATAATAATTAAAAATATTCTTTGTTTTTATAATTAAAATATTTAACCTAAAATATATTCTTAAGTAATTATCTTTTAATTTTATTTATTTATTTAAATCTATATTTTATATTTTTTTAAGAATTATTTTCTTTAATTATAATAATTTCTTTTTAAAATATTTATCAAATAATTATTAATTAATTATAATAGCTATATTAATATATTTATTAATTCTCTTAGGTTTATTTATTCTATAGAATTCATTTTTAATTTATTTCTTTAGTTTTATATAAAATAAATAAAATAATATATATTTTAATAATTTTAAAATTATTATTAATTATCTAAACTTTATAATATAATTTATTATATCCTTGGTTTATTTTAAGCAGTAAAACTATCTTTTAATATATTCTATTTTTTTAATATTTTTAAATAATAGTCTTATTTATTTTTTAAAATTTCTATAATTAATAAAAATTCTTTATGTCTTTTATTTAGTTTTATTTAATATAAAAGATTTTAAATAATTTTTTAATATTAATTAAAATTATTTAAATATTTCTTTTATTAAAACTTAAAAAACTATTATTATTTTTTAATAGTTTTTTTTAATTACTAATTTATATTATTTTAAATTAAGTTTTATTTATATAAAGAATATTTTTATATTTATAAACTTATTATATAGCTTAAGAGGTGTAGGCTTAAAACCTTTAGTCTTTAGTAGGCTAGCTGTAATAACTTCTCTTAGAGGTAGTAATAGTAATAGTGACTTGTTTTCTTTTTATTTTCCTTGGTTCTTTTTGGTTTTTGTGGCTTTTCTGGTTTCTTTAACATTTTTAGTTCCTTCGGTTTTTTATTTTTATTAGCTGGTTTAAAAACTAGTGTGCTTAAGTTCTAAACTAATAATAATTTCATTAATTAAAATATTATAAGAATAGGTATTTATAAGGTAATTATTATTATGATTATTATTATTCTTTGATTTTATAATATTTATATAATTATTATTTTAATTAATATAAATATTTCTTAAAGAATTATTTTTAAAATAAATATAATTAGCTTAAATAAAAATATTAATTTTAATATTAATTCTTTTTATTTAATTTATTATTTAAATTATTATTATAAATTTATATTATAATAATATTTTTAATTAATAATAATTAATTAATTATAACTAGGGTTTATTATTTAAATATATTAATATTTATAGTTTATTAAAATATTTATAAAATTTTTAAATTTATATTTTAATTTTATATTTTAAATTTTATAATTTATTAAATAAAATATATTTATATTTTATTATTTTATTAAATATTTTTATAGTATTTCTTTATAAATCTATTTTATAAATTAATTATTATTTAGTTTTTTATATTAATACTTATATTATATTAAGTTTTATTAATTAAAAAATATTAAAGTATTATAAACTTTTTATATATTAAAAAATATATACAATATATATTAAGGTTTTTAATTTATAAATAATAATAAAACTAAGAATAAATATTTTATAAAAAATGTTTATTAATATTTTTATTCTTAATTTAATTATAATAAAATAATAATTATTTATATATAAAATAAAAACTAAAATTAATAATTAAAAGTTTAAACTAAATAAATAATTAAATATAAAAGAATTATGAAACTATATAAATATAAGAAATATAAGCAAAATATGGCTTACCCCTTCTAGTGATCTAAGGCTTACTAGCTTATTATTATAATCTAGTGATCTAGGGCTCACTGGCTTACTTTTACGATCACGTGACCTATGCTAATTATGGCTCTCCTTCTCTATATCTGGCCTAGTATCTCCTCTCTTCCATGCCTGGCCTGTCGAACTGGCCACCCTTTCTGTTGGTTTATAATAGTTATTTATTATTTTTAAGGCAAGAATTCTTTTAATCTTTTAGTTTTTATTTTTTTTTATTTTTTTATATAAAATATTCTAATAGATATTTAAGTTAATATCTTTTTATTTAATTTCTTTTTAAATAAAAAATATTTTTTAATTATTATTTTTAATTATATTCTAAAATATAGTTTTTTTTTTCTTCTTTTTTATAAATTATTTATTAAAATAATTATATTTTTAATAATTATTAATATTCATAATTATTATTTATTTTAAATATTATAACTTTATAATTTATTATATATAGTTTATTTATTATTATTTATATAATTTATTTTATAAATATTAATAATATTTATATATTATATAATATATTTATGTAATTTTATAATATTTTAAATATTTAAATCTTGAAAAGTTATTATTTTATTATTATTATGTTATTATATTTATAATTTTTAATAATTAATTAAATAATTAATTAAAGAATATATATAATATTAGTTTTACTTTTAATTAATAATATTCTATTATTTCTTTATATTCTTTATAATCTAAGCTATAAAAAAACTTTTTTTTATTTTTTTAAGCTTCTTTAAAATAATGTCTTTTATTTTCTTTGTAATCTTTTTATTGTTTAATATTTAATAAACTATTTTACCTTTTTAAATATTTTTAAATATTAATTATTTAAATTATTTATAATTCATATTATAATAATATTAATTATATTTATAATTTTATTTTTTAAAATAAGATTTATTTTTAAAATATATTTTAAGCCTAGTTATAAGAATTCTTTTATAATTATTTAATTTTATTAATAATATTAGTTTATTATTTTTAATAAATTTTTATTTTGAATTAAATTAATCTTTGAAATTATATATTATATAATTTTAATTATCTTTATAATATATATATATTCTTTTAATTTATTTCAAAAGTTATTTAATTTTTAAGTAATATTTATATATAGTTTTTCTTTTAATTTTTTATGAATTAAGTATTTTATTTTATTAAATATAAAACTATTTATTTAATTTAAAATAATAACTTTATACTCTTGTTTTAAAAATATATTATTTTTTAGTTGATTTTTATCTTTTTTATTTTCTTGGATCTTTATTATTTAACCTTTTTCTTTAATAACTTATTTTATTATCTTTTTTTTTATAATTAAAATATTTAATTTAAAATATATTCTTAAATAATTATTTCTTAATCTTATTTATTTATTTAGATCTTTATTTTATATTTTCTTAATAATTATTTTTTTTAATTATAATAGCTATATTAATATATTTATTAATTTTCTTAGGTTTATCTACTTTATAAAATTTATTTTCAATTTATATTTTTAATTTTATATAAAATAAATAAAATAATATACATTTTAGTAATTTTAAAATTATTGCTGATTATTTAAACTTTATAATATAATTTATTATATCCTTGGTTTATTTTAAGCGGTAAAATTATTTTTTAATATATTTTATTTTTTTAATATTTTTAAATAATATTCTTATTTATTTTTTAAAATTTCTATAATTAATAAAGATCTTCTAAATCTTTTATCTAGTTTTATTTAATACAAAAGATTTTAAATAATCTTTTAATATTAATTAAAACTATTTAAATATTTCTTTTATTAAAAATTAAAAAACTATTATTATTTTCTAATAGTTTCTTTTAATTATTAATTTATATTATTTTAAATAAAATCTTATTTATATAAAGTATACTTTTATATTTATAATCCTGTGATATAGCCTAAAAAGTATAGGCTTGAAGCCTTTAGTTTCTAATAAACTAGCTATAATAACTTATTTTAAAAATAATAATAATGATAATAATAATTTATTACTTTTTAATCTTTTTAATCTTTTTAGTTTTTATTTGATTAGTTAGTTTAAAAATTAATATATTTAAAGTTTAAATTAATATTATTTTTATTATTTTTTAATTTTATAATATTTATATATTTATTATTTTAATTAATATAAATATCTTTTAAAAAATTATTCTTAAAATTAATATAATTAATTTAAATAAAAATATTAATATTAATATTAGTTTTTTTATTTAATTTATTATTTAATTTATTATTATTTCTTTATATTATAATAATATTTTTAATTAATAATAATTAATTTATTATAATTAAGGTTTATTATTTAAATATATTAATATTTATAATTTATTAAAATATTTATGAAGTTTTTAAATTTATATTTTAATTTTATATTTTAAATTTTATAATTTATTTAATTAATTAAATTTATTAAATAAAATATTCTTTTAAAAATAAATATTTATAAATATTCTTATAATATTTTGTAATAAACCTATTTTATAGATTAATTATTATTTAACTTTTTATATTAATATTTATATTATATTAGATTTTATTAATTAAAAAAGTATTAAAATATTATAAATCTTTTATATATTAAAAAATATATAAAATATTTATAAAAGTTTTTAATTTATAAATAATAATAAAATTAATAATAAATAATTTATAAAAACATTTATTAATATTTTTATTATTATATTAATATTACGGACCTCTTATATATCGGAAGATATATAAGACGTACGCGGGGGTTCTTGATTTGCAGGTAACAATAAGACTAACAGCAGGTGGTCCGTAAGGGAGGTTTGCTGGTACTCCCACCACTAGTCTAGTCGCAATAGAGTAGTAGTCGTCAATAGAAATTAAGGTGAGATTAATAGCTGAGGAACTAAACTAAACGAGTGGCTAGAAAATAACAGACTTATATAGAGAACCCTCATTCCCCCTGTTGTCCTGGATCGGAGGATAGCTCTCCTATCGTCCTATCCTCCTGAGTCGTATGATAGCTCCCCTATCCTCCTATCCTCCTGGATCGTAGGATAGCTCTCCTATCCTCCTATCCATCACGTGATTTAATCACGTGACTTCCTATCTTCTGGCCCGTGCCATGTCTCCAAATCCTTGGCGTATGGCATTCTTCTGTCAGATATAAGGGGTTATATCTTAAGCCAGAATATCTGACTAACGGGTATCTAAGGGTAGACCCATGTCCAGGAGACAGGGGCCCTCATACAAATTCCGCGTAGCCTACTAGTCGCGTCTACTTGACACATACAACACACAGGATCAATACAATCAATCAACCCAACGTTACATGCCATCACTTATATCTGACAATTAAGAGTCTCATCGCCATACTCAACTACCATTGAATAAGCTACCAGCCTGGTTAAGTGATCAGCATGCAGAAACCAACCAATCAAGACGCGAAGATCGCGTTAAGACACCCAAACGACTTCTACTCATGGGACAGAGAACTCAAGAGCAAGGCAGTTGGCCTAGATCTCTGGGATTATATCACTCCAGACCTAGATACGAGGATACCATGGCCTAAGCGACCGATAATGCCTAGAAGTGAAGACTATCCAAGGGTAGCGAACACACCATCATCATCCACGAGGTCCTCTTCAACGGTAGATCATGAAATCATAGACCCGAGACCTCCACGAAGTGTAACCGAAATGACGACTCTTGGACGAACCGCGTATAACACAGATTCGAACAACTATAATGCAAGAATACGCGAATATACCGATCAAGTCAAGACCATTAATCAGTTGAAGAACTGGATCCTCGAGACGGTATCCCAAAATTACAAGGACACACTGCTGGAACCTACAGACACACTCGATGTGTGGTACGACAAGCTCTGTACTATTGGAGCACACCTAAAAGGAAACCTGATGCATCAAGCAAGGCTAGATTATAGATCGTTCATCGACAACAGTGCGAAACGACCACCGAAGGACCTAGGAATCTGGGCAACCGAATGGGAAGGAAAGCTAGCTCTAGCAGTGAAGCATGGAGCCACAGACCTTACGGAGTCATACAACATTGCCACCGACCTAGAGAAAGCCTTAGGAGGAAGTTACCAAGAATGGGTGACAGCTTTTCGACAGTTTAATCGACAAGAAATCAAAGACGGAACTTTAGATTACACTGCGATCGCAGCAGATTTGCGCGACGAAGCAAGCATTAAACTATCAATCCGAAGCAAACCACCCAGGAAGGAACCCCATAAAGGAAGCTTTCATAACTTCGGAGACACGGAGGAAGCAAACGACACGATTGAAGTGGAAGAAGCCCAGGAACGTCCGAAACCGGCAGGTAGAGGCAGAGGCGGCAATCGTGGCAGAGGATCACGAGGACGTGGCGGAAATACAAGAGCTAAGCGTCCCCGAGCAGATACTAACAATGAAAACACAGATTGCAAGCTGTGCACTCAGAATCATCCACTGGACAAGTGCTGGTATGCCTTTCCAGAATTGGCAGGCGAAGACTTTACCCCAAACAGGACGGTTCAAGGGATGGTTTCACGACTGCTGAAGTCTGATCCAGAACTCTTAAAGGAGATTGAACGCATCCGAAAGAAGAGAACGAAGCAAGAAGAGGCCGAACCTAATGCCGACTGACTATCAAGGAAGCTCGCCTGGACAGCGTTTGCAGCTGGAGACAAGACCAGAACAACCTACAAACTAAAGAACTCTGCAATTCTGGACTCAGGCACCACGATACACATATTCAATGAAATCAGCAGGTTCCTGAACTTTAGAAAAGCTAACCCAGATGATGCAGTATACGCAGGAGACGGAGTTATCTCAATTGAAGGTTTCGGAGAAGTTGACGTCCGAGTCCAGGGACCCAAGGGACCAGAAGTCCTCCGACTATATGATGTGGCATTCTGTCCTACAATGGCCACTAATCTAGTGTCACTTCGAGTCCTCAACCAGTTAGGGTACTGGTGGGATAACAGGCCACCTACGAACCTCCTACGACGAAGAGATGGTTCAACACTATGCCGTCTACAGGATCGACTCGATCAATTTGTCCTAGAATACCTTCCACTCTCGTTTCAGAGATCCGCCTTCTACACACGGCGAAACAAGCTCAATTCATACACAGGGAAGCCAATTTCACGGGGAGACCTGTTCAAATGGCATCTTAGGATGGGTCACCCAGGACCCGAAGCAATGCGACACTTGGTGACTTTATCTCAGGGGGTGAGGATTCGCCGAGCTCCTGATGGAAGTGACGAGATAAAGACCACCCAGTGCGACGCATGCGGAGTATCGAAAATCAAACGCCAAATTAATAGACAACCAAGAGAGAAGCCAACAGCGGCTGGTGTACGACTAGCGATTGACTTCCACGACTACGAAGATCCTCGGAAGAATGGAGACAAGGAATGGTATGTGATGCTCATCACCGACCGATACTCTGGCTTCACCTTCGACTACTACCTACACGACCGGACATACTCATCCATCAAGATTGCACTCACACACTTAATCAAACATATAAGGGATCATTACAAGACCAAGGTGTTAACAATAGAATGTGACAACGAGATGACAATGGACACAGAGGGTACCTCTGAGCTTGCCCGGCACTTTCGAGCAGTTGAAGGGATCACCTTTGAAGTGTCTCCTTCTAACACCCAAGCACTCAACGGAGGGGCTGAGAGGTTAGGGGGTGTGATTAAGGAAAAGGCACGATCTATGAGAAATGGATCAAAGTTGCCGACCTACCTCTGGGTAGAGATCGTCAAGGCTGCTGTATACCTTTACAATCGTACTCCCAAATACATCTACAACTGGAAGACTCCATATGAGAAGTTCTACACCTACTTCCAGATGCGAGACGGCATCGTCGGAAGGAACAAAGTACCTGTGTTATCACACCTGAAGGTCTATGGATGCAAACCTTTCGCTATGACATCAACAGCACAGCTGAAGACGAATAGGAGAAAGAAGCTTGATCCAAAGGCTTGGATTGGGTATCTAGTTGGATACCAATCATCTACTACCTACCGTATCTGGTTACCAAGAGCTAACAGAGTTATTGTGACTAGAGACGTTATATTTGATGAAGACATTGTTTTCTCAGGAGATATCGATTCTTTAAAGGACGACCTCCTAAAGACTACCAATGAGGAGTTCGAGGCCTTACTAGCCAAGATCACCTACCAATTCCATTCAGAGACTGCTCAGCAGAACTCTACCAATTCATATGAGGACCAAGAGGTGTACGCACCAATTGATCCCGCTGAGGAAGCAGAAGACGAAGACATCAGTGAAGACGTGGATCGGGATGAAGACTCGCTGTTATGGTCTGATCAACCATATACTGAGGCAATCTTTGCTCCGTACCCTACTCCTCCTGAATCTCTCGCCCACTGTGCTCTTCTCAGCGCTACAATCAGAGAAGCTGGCCAAAGGAGGAATCTCAATGAGACTACCGGATCGCCTGATCCCACCCTGAGGTTTGAAGGAAGTTTTCAAACAACCTTCTCCGGAGTTACGGCACGTGAGAGTTGCTGGGAGGCCACGTTCAATGCAGGACGCCTAGCAACCGCGGAGTTACGGCACGGCATGCTGGTGAGCAAAGCTGATAAAGCTAGGTCTTTGAAAAGATCTCCAAGCCACCCTGGTAGCACTATTAAATCCATTCAAGACGAGGGGCCTGCATCCTTCGCAGAAGTGCAGCTTCAAGCGCCTTCACCTAAATCCATTCCAGAAGTGCAGCTTCAAGCGCCTTCACCTAAATCCATTCCAGGAGTGCAGCTTCAAGCGCCTCCACCCAAATCCATTCCAGAAGATGCTTCGGCACTTCAGAAGTCAGACCTGACGAGGCTGCTTCAAACTAAATCCAAAATCCATCGCCGAGACCTTCCTCCACCTCCCAAGTGGCATAAGGATCTTAGTACTCACCCTATGGGCGAATACTTCAGGCAGGCCGAAGAATTACATCTTCAGAGCCACAAAGATATGAATACCTGGGAAGAAGTTGATGTACGTATTACCCATGGAAAATTGACTCTAGACTGTATGTGGGTGTATGTCTACAAGTTCGACAAGCATGGCTTCTACCAAAAGTGTAAAGCTAGACTTGTTGTTCGAGGAGACCAACAGCCGACTAACGAAAGAGAAAATACGTACGCATCTACCCTTGCGGGTAGATCGTTTCGAATTCTTATAGCCATCGCAGCTAAGTTCGATCTGGAACTAAAGCAGTACGATGCTGTGAATGCCTTCGTCAATGCAAAACTTGACAAGGAAATCTATATGCGTATGCCTCCAGGCTACCGCAAACCCCAGACTTCTCTTAGACTTCTTCGAGCGCTGTACGGCCTTCGAGAGTCTCCGCTCCTTTGGCAGCAAGAATTAACTAAATCCTTGAAATCAATGGGCTACCAAGTAGTTCCTCACGAGCCATGTTGCTATACCAAGCAAGGGGTTCTCATCTTTATATATGTGGACGATATTGTCCTGGCCTATCAACAGTCCAAGGAGGCTATTGCTCAACAAGCAATCACCGAACTGAAACGCCGCTATCAGATGACTGGTGGAGATGACCTCTTGTGGTTTCTCGGCGTGGAAGTAATTCGGGATCGCGAGAAAGGCTTGATCTGGCTATCACAGTCCTCATACATTGAGAAAATTGTCAAACTCAAGGACAGATCTGTCCCTAGAGCATATACTCCAATGAAGGCAGGAGAACTCAGTCCCTATGATAAACTAGCCACGCGACAGGAGATTCACCGCTACCAAAAGAAAATAGGTTCAATTATGTACGGGGCTGTGATTACCCGACCCGATATCGCTTTCGGAGCATCCCGATTGTCACGATTCAACCTGAATCCAGGACCAGAGCACCACGATTCCGCTGATCGATTACTATCCTACCTCGAGACCACTCAATACCACGCGCTGCAATTCGGAGACGGGAACGAGTTCGTCGTCGCAAGCGATTCCTCATTTGCCGACAACACCCTCGACCGCAAAAGTTCACAAGCATATGTGATGAAGCTATTCGGAGGAGTTATCGGATGGAGAGCCAATAAGCAGGACACTGTAACAACCTCTACAACCGAGGCTGAACTCCTGGCATTAGCCCAGGCTTCTAAGGAAGCAATGTTCATCAGCCGGTTGATTAAGGAACTAGGAGTTACCCTGGACGATCAGCAGATCCGAATCCAATGCGATAATCAGCAGACGATTGGACTAGTTACGAAAGATATCGCTACACTACGAACGAAGCTACGCCACGTTGATATCCATAACCACTGGCTACGACAAGAGGTCCTTAACGGAACTCTACGAGTCGAATATATCCCTACTACCGACATGATTGCCGATGGATTAACAAAGGCACTCCCCAAAGACAAATGGAACACCTTTCTGAAACAGCTCAACCTTGTGGATGTCAGAGACATTCAGAAACACCGAACACTCAGGGAGATACCAGAGGAGGAATGGGAAATACTTGAAGATTCGTTAGAAGGAGGAGAGTCTGATACATGGATGACGGAATAACTGCAAAGGTATCTCTATCTGAGGAGAACAATCAAGGTTCATACAGAAGGTATCCGTAGGAATCATCCCTTAGGGGGTGCTTCCTAAGGGGGTGTGTCAGATATAAGGGGTTATATCTTAAGCCAGAATATCTGACTAACGGGTATCTAAGGGTAGACCCATGTCCAGGAGACAGGGGCCCTCATACAAATTCCGCGTAGCCTACTAGTCGCGTCTACTTGACACATACAACACACAGGATCAATACAATCAATCAACCCAACGTTACATGCCATCACTTATATCTGACATCTTCCTTAGTCTTGGTCTGCCCAGCTGGCCGCCTTTCTGGTCTACTTCGTAATAATAATTTATAAAAAAATAAAAGATTATATTTTATAATATAATTAAAAACAGTAATAAAAAAGTATTTCTTGTTTAAAAAAGAATTAAATAAAAAAGAACTTATATTATAAAAAACCAAAGAAATATTAAACTAAATATTTATTAAAATATCTTATATAAAAGAATTAAAAAAATAAAAACTAAAAAATAAAAAGGGTTTTTATTTTAAAAATAATAAATAACCAAAATAATTAAAGCTTTATAAAATGTTCGATATAATATAAAAAAAAACTAATTTAAAATTAAACCTAAGTATTAAAAAAAGATATATAAAGCTTTAATAAATTTTAAAATATAAGTAAATATTATATTATTAAAAATAATAAAACAAGACTATATTCTCTAGAAATATAAATTAAAATCCTCGAAGATTATAAGACTTAATAAAGATATTTTTAATTATAATAATAACCAAGTATTTAAAAAAATAATACCTTTTAATATATTTATATAAAAATATAAGAAATAAGTTATATTTAATATTATTAATATTTTTAAATATAATATTATTTTAAAAATATTATAATTAAGAACTAATGATCTTATAATCTAATAGAAAATAAAAATAATTAAATAAAAGTTAAATTAATAAATAAAAACAATTAATAAAGTTATAAAGAAAATTATTAAAAATATATTAAAAGAATATTATAGATTTTATAAATTATCCTAAGAATAAAAGAAAAAAGAGCTTTTTAAATATAATTTGTAGGATTATTATATTTTAATTAAAAAAAGATATTTACCAAAATTCTATTAAGTTTATTATATAAAACTAGATAAAATAAAAGCCCTATAAAAATACCTTTAACAAAACCTAGCCAGAGGATTTATTAAAAACTCATAATTATTTTATGGTTACCCGGTAATTATAATACTAAAAATAAAAAATGAAAAATAAATAATTAATAAAAATAGAAATTTAATATAATAAATAATAATAAAATACTAGCTATTAAACAAAATTATAATATTAAATAAGTACTTGTTTACTTTATTAATAATAATAAAACAAAATATTAGTTTAGCATAATAGGTTATAATATTTAATATATTAAATAAATATTATATTATTTATATAATAAAAAAGAAAGAATTAAAAATAGCTATTTAAATAATATATAGATTATATAAGTACTTATTTATATTATAAGGACTATAAAATATATTAGCCAGCTTTTAATATATAATAATAATATTATTATAATAATTTCTAAATAGATTTATATTTATTTATTTAAATAATATTTTAATTTATTTAAATATATTTAAAGAATATAAAAGATATACAGTTCTCATATTAAAAATATTTTAAAAGGCCAGACTATGATTAAACCTAAAAAACTACATATAATATATATAAAAAATCAATTTTCTAGGATTTATACTCATATTTAAATAAATAAAGATATAATTATTAAAGATAAATATTATATATAATTAAAAAATTCTAAACCTAATAATAATTATAAATATTAAATATATTTTAGGATTTTTTAATTATATTTATACATTTATTAAAAACTTTAGAAATATAATATAATATTTTATAAAATATATAATAAAGGAATATGAAAAAAAGACCTTTTTAATCTTAAAAAAAGTATAAAAGGCATTTAAAAAATTAAAACTTAAAATAATCTTTAATTTAGTGGTTAGATTATTAAACCTATTAAAAAAAAAAGGTTTAAAATAAATACTTTAAATAAAATGATTATAAAAGTATTTAAATAATTTAAAAATAATAAAAAATAATATTTAATAGTTTATTATTTAAAAATACTAAAGGATATTATATTATATTATTTCATTTATAATAAAGAACCTTTTATAATTATTATAATATTTAAAAAATAAGAGTTGTTTTTTATTAAAATAATAAAATTAATTAAAATTTATTTAGATTATAAAAAGTTAATAAAATTTATAATTATATAAAAGATTATTAAATAATATAAAAACTAAATAGTTTTTTTTTAAAGTTTAATTTTAAAATATATTATTATAAAAAAAATATTTAAATATTATACCTTTAATAAAATAAAAGCTTAATAATCTAAACTATTTTTAAAAATCTTTTAAATATATAACTATAATAAGTATATAATCTAAAAAAGCTAGTAGAATTATATAAACAAAAAGGATTAAAAAATAATAAGCTAATGTATAAACAAAAGATTTATATACCGGAGGCCTTATAAGACAAGTTTATTAAGGACT
Organism: Xylaria sp. FL0064; assembly: GCA_022593225.1. NCBI lineage: Eukaryota > Fungi > Ascomycota > Sordariomycetes > Xylariales > Xylariaceae > Xylaria > Xylaria sp. FL0064. Next base: position 860,763 of record JAJKLE010000004.1, on the reverse strand, counting down.
TTTATAAATATTTATTATATAGATACTAAGGAATAACCAAGACTATAGAACAACTATATAAGAAATATGATTTCTTAAGACTATAGAAAAAAGTCGAGTCTATAATAAAAGACTATAATATTTATAATAAAACCAAGCTTTTATAATATAAGCCTTATAAAATATTATAATTAATATAAATATTTAAATAAATATAATATATCATTGTTTAAGATTTTATTATTAGATTATTTCTATTAATTAACTTAATTATAAAAGTATAATATAATAAAATATAAGTAATTATTAACCAATTTATAAAATATAATTATTAAAAAATATTAAAAAGAATTATTTTTAATTATAATAAACTTTTTATATTTAAGTTTAAAATAAGCTTTTTTAAATAATTAAATATTAAACTTAAGTTTTTAATTATTTATTATTTTTAAATAAATAAACAAATAACAAGATTAAACTAAGCTTTTAAATAATAGTTTTAAAATTATATTAATTATTAATAAAATAATTAAATAAAAGTATTATTAATTATATAAATTATTTATAATATATTAATTAATAAAAATATAAATATATTATTTTATAAAATAGTTTATAAATAACCAGCTATTATTAAAAAACAAAAAGAATTATTAATAAAAATATTTATTATTATAATTATAATACCTTAAGCTTAAGCTATTATTATAAAAGTTAGAATATTATAAATAAAACTATAAAGATAATTTTAATTTTTTTAATAGCAAAAATTATAATATTATAATAAAAGAAAATTAAAAAACTAATTTTAATAAAAAAAAATAAAGTTGATTTATTATATTAAAAATAAAATATAATTTTAAAGATTTTCTAAATTAAAATAAAATAACCTAATAATAAATTAAACTTTAAAAGACTTGGTTTTTTTAAGATTAAAAAAATTATTTTATTATTTAAATTAATATTAAAAAATTTATTAATAAAAATTTAACTTAAAATAAAAAATAATTAAAAGATTTATAAAATTAAAAGAATATTAGATTTTTATTAAAATAAAAATAATATTAAATATTTTATTAAATAAAGAAATATTTATATATTAATAATATTTAAAAACCTAGGAAATATTTAAAAATTATTATAATTATTATAGATTAATTTTATTATTAATACCCTGAACGCCTGAGGCCAGGAGTAAAGGGTCGACCTCTTAGGCAGTGTTTAGTATATTTTAATCCAGCCTTAAAATAGCCTCGGATTGATTATTACTAGGTATTACCAAGGGGTTTTATTTCTTGCGCTTTTTATGCTTATATTTCTTATAATCTTCTTTTTTATTTTATTTATTTAAATTTATCTAGCTTGTTTATATTATTAATATTATAAATAATAGCTTAAATTATTTATTATATTATAGTTTTTCTTATATTTAAAGGCGGCAGGTTTTTACTTTTGCTTTTTTTTTTTTATTATTATCTTAAACTCTTTTTCTAGTTTAAAATAATAATAAGCTATTTCTTATAATTATTTTAATAAAAGCTTTTATATATTATAGTTTATTTATTTAAATTAAATATAAAATATATATTAATTAAAGTTAATAAAAAAGATTTTGTAAAATAAATTATAATATTTGTAATAAAAATATTTAAAGGTTATAATAATAAACTAATAAAAGAAAATATTATTTAGAAAATAAAAATATTTAGCGGCTTTTTATTAAAAAGCAGACTTAATAATATATTTTTTTATATAACCAGATATTATTATAAGGGTATATATAAAAAAGAAATAAAAAAAACTTAATTATTATTAAAAAAAATAAAAAATAATAATATTATAAAAAAAGGTGGCCTAAAAGAAGGCTTAGCATATATTATACTCTTATATTTATTTATTTAATATTAACGCTTATATAAACCTTGTTTATTATATAAAAAGGTTAGTTATAATTTTATTATTCTAGTTAATATTAATCTTATTAATTTTAATTAAATTAATATAATCGATAATAACTTTATTAATCTTATTCTAAATTAATATTATTAATAATAGTTTTATTAATCCTAGGCCGCTTATACTTTAATAAAATATATTTCTTATATTTATATAAATTCTATAACCTTTTTATATTTAATTATTTATTTAATTTAGTTTTTTAATTATTAATTGTAGTTTTTATTTTATATAAACAATTATTATTCTATTGTAACTAAATTAATAATAAAAATATTAATAAACCTTTTTTATAAACTATTTATTATTAGTTTAATTATTATTTATAAATCAAGAACCTTAATATATATTTTATATACTTTTTAATATATAAAAGGTCTATAATATATTTATAATATTTAATTATATTAAAAAATATTTATAATCTTTATATAAGTTAAAAGAATAAAAATATAAAATAATAAATAATATTTTTTATTATAAAGAATATATATATTATAATTAATTATAATAATAATTTTAAAGTTTTTGTTATTATTATTAATAAAGTTATTAAAAGATTTAATTAATTAATTAAAAAGAAACCTTAAATAAAATAATAACCTTTTAAAGTTTTTATTTATTTTAATAATATATATTATTAATATATCTTTTATTAATTAAAGCCTTTATTTATTAAATAAATTAAAATAATAAAATTATAATAAGTTTAAAATAATTATTAAAATATAAAATATTAAAGTTATTAATATTATTAATTAAAATATTATTAATTTTTAAAAAATCGACCTTTTATTTTTAGTTTTAAATAATTAAAATATTAATAATAAAATAAATTTATAATAATTATAATAGTTTTTAAATATTTCTTAAGCTTTTCAATATTATTAATATATAAGTATTCTTTTAATTTTATAAATATTTTAATTATTTTTTATTTTAAATTAAAGTTTTATTAATATATTTTTTAATATTAATTTAAATAATAAAATACAAAGAATAAAATATATTTATATATTTTTGATTAATAATAATTTATAATTAATTAATAAAAGAATTTTTTTAATTTTAAAAAAACCAAGTTTTTTATAATTTAATTTATTATTAAATTATTTTATTTTAATGTATAAAATTTTTAAAATTATATTTTATTTTTAATATAATAAATAAACTTCATTCTTTTTTATTAAAATTAATTTTTATAATTTCTTTTATTATAATATTATAATATTTATTATTAAAAAAATTAAAATTATATTTATAATTTTATTTATAATAATTTAATTTTTATAATAATAATTTAAATTTAAAATATTATATTTATATTTCTATTTATGAACATATTATAAATAATTTATATAATTAATATAATTTTAAAAATATTATTTAAAAGTCTAGTTTTATTATAAATATTATAATTTTATATTATAAATCTCATTATGTTTTATAATTTTAAAGAATTATATTCTTTTATAATTATTATATAGTTTTAATTATTCTTTAATATTTATGTATTAATTTATTATTTCTAATTCTTTTAATTTATATAATTCTATTAGTTTTTTTAGATTATATATTTAAAAAGTTTTTAAAAATAATTTAAATTCTTAAGTTTTTATTTTATTATAAATATAATATTTAAATATTTTATTTTAAAATTTTAAATCTTTTTTATTATTATTAATTCAATATATTAATTTAAATTCTTTTTAATATAATATATTTTAACATTAAATTAAAAAAAAATTATTTAATTTTATTATTATTTAAGAATCTTTTATATAATTATAGATTCTATTAAATTTTTATAATTTAAATAAATTTGAATTAATTTTATTATTTTTTAAATATTATTATAATTATAAAAAGTGTTTTATAATAAATAAAATAATATAATATAATATATTTTAATATTTATAAATAATAAATTATTTAAATATTTTTATAATTATTTTATTTAAAATGTTTATTTTAAGTTTTCTTTTTATTAAGTTTAATAACTTAATTATTAAGTTAGAGGTTATTTTAAGTTTTAATTTTTTTAAAAACTTTTTATTTTATTTTTTTTAAAATTAAAAGAATTTCTTTTTTATATTTCTTTATTATATATTTTATAAAATATTATATTATGTTTTTAAAATTATTAATAAATATATAAATATAATTAGAAAACTTTAAAATTTATTTAATATTTATAATTATTATTAAATTTAAAATCTTTTAATCATATATTCTATTAATCTTTAATAATTATATTTTTATTTATTTAAATATAATTATTAATCTTAAAAAAATAATTTTTTATATATATTATATATAATATTTTAAATTTAATTATAGTTTAGCTGTTTTAAATATCTTTTATATTTCTTAAATATATTTAAATAAATAAATATAAATTTATTTAAAAATTATTATACCATTATTATTATTATATATTAAAAACTATTTAATATATTTTATAATCTTTATAATATTATTAAATATTTATATAATTTATATATTTTTTAAATAATTAATCTTCTTTATTATATAAAGTTTATAATATTTATTTAATATATTAAATATTATAAACTATTATATTTAATTAAAATCTTTTTTTGTTTTTATTAATAATATAAATAAATATTTATTTAATATTATAATTTTATTTAATAATTAATAATTTATTATTATTTATTATATTAAGTTTTTATTTTTTATTTTTAATATTATAATTGTTATATAATAATAAAATTATTATAATTCTTTAATAAATTCTTTTATTAACTTTTTTTAAATATATTTTTACAAAATCTTTATTTTATTTAATTTTATATAATAAATTTCATAAAGTTTTAATTAATATTCTTTTTAAATTAAAATATAATAATTTTATAAATTATATTTAAAAAGTTTTTTTTTTTAAATAATTCATAAAATTAATAATATTTTTTTAATATATTTTTAATAATCTTTCTTATTTATTAATTCAATTTCTATTTAATTACTTTTAGTCTTTACTAAATTATAAAATTATTAATTATTAATTATAATATCTTTAAAATAATATTATATTTAAAAATATTAATAATATTAAATATAATTTGTTCTTTATTCTTTAATATAAATATATTAAAAAATATTATTCTTTTACATATCTAATTATTATTATAATTAAAAATATTTTTATTAAATTTTTTGATTCTTTAAAATTTTAATTTATATTTTTAAAGAATATAATTCTATTTTATTATTTTTAATAATATAATATTTATTTGTATTTTAAAACTTATTAAAACTTTATATATTCTTTTTTAATATTTAAGTTCAATTTTAAACTAATTCTTTTTTATATTATATTAAATCTTTTATAAAGCTTTAATAATTTTAAATACTTATTATTTTTAAAATAAAAACTTTTTTAATTTTTCTATATAAAATATTTTAATAATTACTTAATTTAATACTCTTTTAGTTTTTTATAATATAACTCTTCTTTTATTACTATTTTTAATTATATTATAAAATATAATTTTTTATTTTTTATTTTTAATAGATTATTTATTAAAAAAATTGTATTTTTAATAATTATTTATATAATATTTTATAATAAGATTTTATATATAATTATTATTTATTTTAAATATTATAGATTTTTATTTATTTTAATAATTTGTTTATATAATAATTTTATAATATATTATATATAATTTATTTATTATTATTTATAAAATTTATTTTAAAAATTAAATATCTTTTAAATTATTTTATAAATATTAATAATATTTATATATTATATAATATATTTAAATAATTCCATAATATTTTAAATATTTAAATATTAAAAAATTATTATTTCTTTTATTATTATTTTATTATATTTATAATTTTTAATAATTAATTAAATAATTAATTAAAAAATATATATAATTTTAATTTTAATTTGAATTAATAATATTTTATTATTCTTTTATATTTTTATAGTTTAAAATATAAAAAAAACCTTTTTAATTTTTTTATTCTTTAATATTTAATAAACTATTTTATTCTTTTTAATATTTTTAAATATTAATTATTTAAATTATTTATAATTTATATTATAATAATATTAATTATATTTACAATTTCATTTTTTAACACAAGATTTATTTTTAAATTATATTTTAAACCTAATTTTAAAAACCTTTTTATAATTTATTTTAAAAATTATTTAGTTTCTAAATAATATTTATATATATATATATTTCTTTAATTCTTTATAAATTAAATATTTTATTTTATTAAATATAAATTTATTTATTTATTTTAAAATAAAAATTTTATATTTTTATTTTAAAAATATATTATCTTTTAATTAATCTTTATTTTTTTATTTTTTAAACTTTTATTATATATATTTTCTTTTCAAATTAAAGAATCTTTTCTTAATAACCCTTTTTATTATTCTTTCTTTTAGAATAATATAATAATAAAAAATATTTTCTTTTTATAATTAAAATATTTATCTTAAAATATATTTTTAAATAATTATTTCTTGATTTTATTTATTTATTTAAACCTTTATTTTATATTTTCTTAAGAATTATTCTTTTTAATTATAATAGTTTTTTCTTTTTTAAATATTTATTAACTAATTATTAATTAAATATAATAATTATATTAATATATTTATTAATTCTTTTAAATTCATTTATTTTTAATTTATATTTTTAATTTTATATAAAATAAATAAAATAATATTGTTACGGACCTCTTATATATCGGAAGATATATAAGACGTACGCGGGGGTTCTTGATTTGCAGGTAACAATAAGACTAACAGCAGGTGGCCCGTAAGGGAGGTTTGCTGGTACTCCCACCACTAGTCTAGTCGCAATAGAGTAGTAGTCGTCAATAGAAATTGAGATGAGATTGATAGCTGAGGAACTAAACTAAACGAGTGACTAAATACAGGAGAGTCATGAGATTATATAGACATAGGAAATACGCTTTGTCAGGGCACAGACGGCCCAGGATCGACGAAGTCGTCGTCGACAGCATCGATCCAAGATGGGATCGACAGAGTCGCTGTCGACTATATTGATCCAGTCAGGACCGACGGGATCAATGTCGACCGGAGCGACGGAGTCGCAGCCAACCCCCTTATGCAGTAAGCGGGGTCCGTATAAGCGTTAATAATGGGAGAACGAGTGTGAGAGCGCAACGCGCGCTAGGCCTTCTCTTGGGCCACCCCTCTTCGTAACAAATATATATTTTAATAATCTTAAAATCATTATTAATTATTTAAACTGTATAATATAATATATTATATTTTTAGTTTATTTTAAGTAATAAAATTATTTTTTAATACATTTTATTTTTTTAATATTTTTAAATAATATTTTTATGTATTTTTTAAAATCTTTATAACTAATAAAAGTATTTTAAATCTTTTATTTAACTTTATTTAATATAAAATATTTTAAATAATCTTTTAATATTAATTAAAACTATTTAAATATTCTTTTTAATTATTAATGTATATTATTTTAAATAAAGTTTTATTTATATAAAGAATATCTTTATATTTATAACTCTATTATATAATTTAAAAAATATAAGTTTAAAACTTTTAATTTTTAATAAATTAATTATAATAATTTAGTTTAAAAATAATAATAATAATAATAATAATAATAATAATAATAATAATAATAATAATAATAATAATAATAATAATAATAATAATAATAATAATAATAATAATAATAATAATAATAATAATAATAATAATAATAATAATAATAATAATAATTTTTTTTTAATTTCTAGTTTTTTTAGTTTTTTTAACTCTTTTAGTTTTTTTAGTTTTTTCTTTTTATTAACTAATTTAAAAATTAATATATTTAATATCTAAGTTAATATTATTTCTATTAATTAAAGTATTATAAAAATAAATATTTATAAAATAATTATTATTATTATTATTATTATTTAAAAGATTACTTTTAAAATAAATATAATTAATTTAAATAAAAATATTAATATCAATATTATCTTTTTATTTAATTTATTATTTAAATTATTTATATTTATTTATAATTAATAATAATTAATTAATTATAATTAAAATTAGTTATTTAAATATATTAATATTTATAATTTATTAAAATATTTATAAAAGTTTTAAACTTATATTTTCATTTTATATTTTTAGTTTTATAATTTATTTAATTAATTTAATTTATTAAATATAATATATTTTAATAAATCTATTTTATAAATTAATTATTATTTAGTTTTTTATATTAATATTTGTTAATTAAAGAATTGTTAAAATATTATAAACTTTATATATAGTTTTTAAAATATATATAATATATAAAAAGGTTTTTAATTCATAAATAATAATAAAACTAATAAGAAATAATTTATAAAAAAAGTTTATTAATATTTTTATTATTAATTTAATTATAATAAAATAATAATTATTTATATATAAAATAAAAACTAAAATTAATAATTAAAAAACTAAATTAAATAAATAATTAAATATAAAAGAATTATAAAATTATATAAATATAAAGAATATAAATAAAATAAAATTTATTTTTTTAATAATCTAAAATTTATTAATTTATTATTATAATTTAATAATCCAGGGCTTACTAGCTTATTTCTATAATTATGTGACCTATATTAATTATGGCTCTCCTTTTTTATATTTGGCCTAGTATTTTCTCTTTTCTACGCCTGGCCCGTCGAACTGGCCACCCTTTTTGTTGGTTTATAATATATTATTAATAATAATTTTATTAATTCTAAAATTATTGCGCGGTAATAAATTATTTTTTCTTTATTTATATAATATTTATAATTCTTTTATATTTAATTATTTATTTAATTTAAATCTTTTAGCTATTAATTTTAATTTTTTATTTTATATTTTATTTATATTTTTAATAATATTTAAAATAATAATAAAAATATAAGCAAACTTTTTTTATAAATCAATTATTATTAGTTTTATTATTATTTATAAATTAAAAACCTTTATATATATTATATATATTTTAAAGAATATATATAAAGTTTATAATAATTAATATATTATAAAACTAAAATTTAAAAAAAAAAAATTTAAATTAAATTATTTTTACAAAAAGTTTATATATATATTTATTTTAGATTTTTTTAAATATATTATTATAATTATATAATATACATTTTTTATAATTAATATAATTAATATATAATAAATTTATAAAATTATAATAAAAAGAAATTAAAAAGAAAACTAATAAATAAAATAAATAAACATAATATAATATTATATTTATTGCTAGGCAAATAAAAATGCTTATATTTTTGACTCGTTAGCGATAACAAGCATGTCTTGGTCAACCCAGGCACCATGGCTTGAACATTTAATTCCCGCCTTAGGATCGAATATTTGGAAATCAAACTCGCGCAAAACCTTTGTTAAGAGATAGGTTAGTATTACCGATCAGAATAGTAATGTAGATTAAGCGCCGGAATATTAAGTGTAAGACGAACCTCAAACAACGCCTTGTTTAGTTCCAGCCAGGCGATGGCCTTGCCAGCGCACATCCAGCGGCCATATCCGAAAACCAGTTCGATGTTGCGTTGCATCTCCGTGCGTGTTGGCTGATCAGCCTCAAGGAACCTCTCAGGCCGAAAGATGTCGGCGTCATCGCCGAATAACGCTTTAGAGTGCATTAGAGACGAAAGGTTGGGCCCAACGGTCGTGCCACCAGGAACGAAGTAGCCGTTGATAATGTCACCCTCGGGCGGTACTTCCTTGCCGAATGTTGCAGTGGCAACTGGCCTTATACGCAATCCTTCGTAAATAGTAGCCTACGAGAAACCGGGGTTAATGGGATTGTTATAAGCAATATAGACGTAAACCTAGCCCACGACGGTGTGCAAGATGTGAACCCTAAAGGAACAAGGAACAAGGAGAGACTTACTTGAAGATATGGTAACTCTTTTGCTTCGGCCGCCGTTATGGGACTTGAGACTCGTCCATTCTTTATTGCGAGATTTATCTCAGCCTTAAGCCTTTGGTATGCCACCGGGGTTGCTATCAGGTAGAACAATGTGATTCTAAGTGCACTTGATGTTGTTTCTGAGCCAGCTACAAACATAAACAGTGCCTCAGTCTGGCATTCTACCTCAGTAAGCCCGTGGCGGCGAAACGAACCCTTGTTTTAAGCAGTTTAGTCATTATCAGCTCCAAGTTACAGTAACTTAGATGACAATGGAACCCTTTCTTACCAGCATATCATTTAAGGCTATACCATCTCCGACGTATCTCTTTCGAACCTCGTCATTGGTCATTCTATGTGCAATTAATTAATACTAGATCACTCAGACTGATACAATATTGGAACTCACTTCATCATTACTCCCAGCCCAGCGCTGTCTGTTGGTTTAGGGCCGAATAATCTGATGCCCACTCGTGAAAAGACGATTTTCCGTATCCACGGCACATCCGCTATGACGTTCATGAAAGGTAATACCGACTCTACAATGTGATAGAACCCATGAACGTCCTTGTCTGCTTCGAGGCAGCCGAACTCCTTTCCAAGCGCAATGCGGGATATAACATCTAAAGTGAAGAGAGGGAACACCTTGCTCAGATCAAGAGGCAGTGCCTTGGAGTTGACGCCAGGATGGCGAACATACTTGCGGCGGATTAACTTGATGAAATTTACAATTTGTTCACTGATGGCAGACTCGAGACCAGGGGTTTCGCGGCCTGAATAGCCATGGGAGGTCTTGGCTTTGTGCTTGTCATGCCTGGCGGGCTCTACCATCGTGAACATGGCATCGTCGTCTGGAGTAAAGCGGGCGCCATCGTACCAACTAGACCGAGGATATACACTCTTGGCGTTTGATATGCGACGGATTGTTTCCGGATCGTCTGTGCTGACCACATTGGGCCCTATCCGAACTAATGGTCCGTATTCCTCGCCCAAGAGCCTATGGATCTCATACTGTTTCCCGCTCCAGCCTGAGTAAGCAATCCACAAGTGCGAGAATGAAGCGAGGGAAGGACCTGGTATATGCCGAAGACGGTTCCATTGGTAGATAGTTGAGGCGAGAAAGTAGCCTGCGAGGAGAGCGCAAAGAACTTTCAAGGCTTGTTCGTAGTCTAAGAAGCCCATGATGATATATAAGAATGGTACATTTATTTGCGTGGATTAAACGGGTTCTCGGGTTCTGGAGGCGGGGGCGCTTAGATGATATAGGACATAGCCCAGGCAAGGGCTCGGCAGGTATGGTACGATAGAGCATATATCTCTACTGATAATGGTATAGTGTAATGCTGTAGCGCATAGGCGATAACGCATACGTGCGTTGGCGCAGGGTAGACCAGCACAAAAATTGGGCTGTAAGTGCTTTTATTGGTAATCTTATTCCCGAGATGGAATGGATATGCTGAAGACCCTGCACACCGGGACTGACAAAGTTGTCCAGCTGGTGTATTATCATCGCTATTAACTACAAGGGGCGTTTAGATTTCAGCGGTAAATGCTGCTAGACTAGAAAGCTTCACAATTATAACGCATCGTAAATCACTTGTTATTAGTCCTTATGTCAAAACTTGCTAGTCAGCCTCTTGTGCTGTATGGGATCCGACAATACTCATAAAAGCCTCTGTCTTCGCCTACATCTACTTGCAGATACGAACAAGAGTTGTCTATGTAGTATACCTGATACGGCCCCCCTGGATCAACAGCATTCCCCAATGCGGAATCGCGAATGTTAAAGGGTCAGCGAGCGCCACGGCAAATTCAGGATTAAAGACCGGTGAGACACGCCAAGTTACTGGTACTGGGGTACCTTCTCGTGAATACAGACGAGAGTCTATAATCTAATGTTATGGACTACTACCGACGCAGTACGTACTCTGGTATCACATCATAGATCGAACGGTACGTGGCTCTGAAATTGAGAAGTAGCACCAGCTAAGTATAACGACATATGCAAGATCCTGATCTATGATCCTATTTATATAACAAGCCGTAATATCAAGACGTAACGCGCCAAGTATAACTGATATCTGCTATTTCGCTCAACGATGTTGAGTTTAGCTCGGAACTAAGTCTGTCCTTCGAAAATTCTACCTTGTCATTGGCCAATCCAATTAGTTACGGAAAGGTGTTGCTTACGACATTTGCGACACAATGTTGCAGCATGATGACGTCAAGCCAAGTCGAAGATTGGGAGTGCTAAGTTCAATTGAAAGGTGACAAGGACTTTCGCACAGCAGGAGAAAACAGGGCATCCAGTCACATTGCTCCCGCCCGAAACCTAAGGCGAAATATATGTGTGCGCGTGGTGCTCTACCCAAGTGAGGTACCGTTAATCAATACGGCCGCCTACTGCAGTGTCTCTCTGACTGACCACAGGTGTCTCACCGTGGATGCTGACAGAACTTCTACAACGATGGTGAGACTGAATGCTTGCAGGATGCAACTGGATTCCGGATATTTCGTAGTTGCGCGCAGTTCCTTTTAAGCTTACAGTAGTATGATGAGAATCAATTGGAGGCTGCTAGATCGAAAGGGTAGCTGTGATATAAAAGAGTCTCTCAGCACTGGCCATGCTATATGTCGTAAATCGTTCGTGGGCCGTGTTGAATAGTGATTAGATAAGGATCTACGTCTTCTACATTACTCGGTCAGTATGTACAATCTCGACCGACGACCGTGTTGAAAGTTTAAAATCATATAGAGCTCGGAATAATTCATTTTTGTCTTCAATGCAGAGTGATTTATCACCAATCTCCTATTCGGGTTTCAAGTCGTTGCTTGTAAGAGATCTAAACCTTGCGGTACTGCGATATACCTCGTGTGGTTTTACTGGCCTACTTTTGTCGTTCGGTGAAGGGCTAGGCTTACTTGCCACAGCTCCGAGGGCCATCAAAACCGAGTTATCAGAATTGCATGCTGTTGATAGTATCGTTGTAATATAGGACACCAGGCCCACTACCATAAGGAGCATCTTACTTGACCATCTTATGACATCGGTATATCGGTCTTCTATAGATAGTGCTATTATTTCTTGGATGGGTAGTTCTGTGCAAATGGGTTTATTCCACCAATTAGTTGACATGAAGCCCTTATCCCCAACCCACATGAGCTTTCTTTGTGTAGTATCGGCAACTTTCCCATTATCCGCACCAGTTAATCGACAAGATGCTCCATACAACCCCTCACGGATTGTATGTAGATGGGTAAATGCGGACCAATACGCTATAGTCCATTTTGGGGAAAGGTCCCTAGACGTAGTATCTTTCTCTCAACGCGTGTTTGAAGAGGTGATATAAGGTCAAGAAATGTTAAGAGCACGACCAACGGTTTAGCAGACCTATGTTTCTGTCCGTTCATATGAAATCTAGAATAGAAGCCCTTTTATACACTATTACTCGCACATAATTAGTAAAGAATTACTCCGATTACGATCTTGCCATGGTCAGGGTTGGGGATATCCTAAGCGGCATACGCCAACTCTTCATTGCTGTTGCTTTTGGGAGTATAGCACTCGTTTCTATTGGCGCCATAAGACCTGATGCATCAGCAGTCGACCTCGGTCCAGGGGCCACCGCTCCAGTTCGTCCATTTGCCCTTGATCAGGTACAGCTAGGCAATGGACTATTGCAAGAGAAGCGCGACAGGATCAAGGCCTTCCTACGCTCATATGACGAAAGAAAGTTTCTAGTCTTGTTCAATAACCAGGCCGGAAGACCGAATCCCAAGGGCGTTACTCCGCCTGGTGGATGGGAAGATGGTGGGCTATTGAGCGGGCACTGGACTGGCCACTTTATGACGGCGCTCTCTCAAGCATACGCCGATCAGAGCGAGCAAGTCTTCAAGACAAAGCTTGACTGGATGATCAACGAACTAGCTGTCTGTCAGAACATGATTACAGCTCGTATGAATGGTACGGTGGGCTCCGGTGATGCCAGCTGGATACCCACGTTTCCTGGTTACCTTGGTGCCCTGCCAGAAGATACTGTCCTCCGCCTCGGCCCTCCACGCTGGGCAGTGTATGGGAGCGACCCTGACACTAACACTTGGGCGGCCTGGTACACGCAGCACAAGATTATCCGGGGACTGCTAGATGCGTATTATAACACTAACAGCTCAGAAGCTGTTAAAATCGTTACCAAGATGGCGGACTGGGCTTATCTCGCGTTAACCATCGGTGACAAAAACCACCCTCAGTATCCAGGAAACTTAACTAGGGACAACCTCAACTACATGTGGGACCTATACATCGGCGGAGAATACGGCGGCGCTAATGAGGTGTTTCCGGAGATATATCAGCTCACAGGGGACTCGCGCCACTTGCAGACTGCCAAGGCTTTCGACAACCGGGAGTCTCTTTTCGGTAGCGCAGTCGCGAACAAGGACATCTTGGTTGTTACTAGTGACAAGATACCGGGTCGGCGTCGCCCTGCACGGCTACATGCCAACCAACACGTACCTCAATTCATCGGTTATCTAAGGGTTTACGAGTATGGAGGTGTAGAGGATTACCTTACCGCAGCTAAGAATTTCTACAACTGGGTGGCACCACACCGGTATTTCGCGACTGGCGGAGTTGGAGGTAGCTATCCTGGCACTGACACCAACGGTGAGCTGTTTCAGAATCGGGACAACATTGCCAATGCAATGGCTGGTACCGGCGCCGAGACATGCACGGCATACAATATGCTCAAGTTGGCTCGCAACCTCTTCTTTCATGAGCACAACGCAACGTACATGGACAACTATGAGCGTGGGCTGTTTAACCAAATATCAGGATCACGCGCCGACACTGACAGCACCCGCGATCCGCAGCTTACCTACTTCCAGTCACTCACCCCGGGTATTCCTCGTGATTTCGGAAATACTGGTACTTGTTGTGGTGGTACTGGGATGGAGAGCCACACCAAATATCAGGAGACAGTGTACTTCCACTCGGCAGATGAATCCACGCTCTGGATTAACTTATATATACCGTCTACTCTATCATGGGCAGACAAAGGCTTTATAGTTAAGCAGGAGACAAACTTCCCTCGAGGAGATGTGGCTAAGTTCACTATCACCGGTCAAGGCCCGCTAGATATCAAACTACGAGTGCCAGCCTGGGTCCGGAAAGGCTTCCGAATTGCAGTCAATGGGCAGGCTCAGAACGACGTAGTAGCCCAGCCTGGTACATATTTAACCTTGAGTCGAACATGGAAGACAGGCGATGTAGTCGAAGTGAGCATGCCATTCAGCATTCGGGTCGAGCGCTCGTTAGACCGTCCAGATACACAAGTTATCATGTGGGGACCACTGGTATTGCAGATCGTCGGCAAACCAAACAACGCCAACGGCGGGTATTTTGGACTATCACTTTACCGATATCTCAAGCGAGACGGTGATTACTCTTTGGCAGCAATTAAACGCACAGGAACATCGACGGCCGGCGACCCAACCTTCCAGATCGCTGATGGCAATTTGACTGCACGACCATACTACATTGGTGACTCCCAAGAGGTGTCCTCGTATTTCCGACGTTTGGAGCCAACAGTCTTATTTGGTATTACTGATACTAACGTCACGAACCGCAAACAAAACCAAGGGCTACCCAAGTATGACGTTCCAGTCTCCGGGATCACCTCACCTGGCACAGACGGGCCAACGTTCCTTGACCTCGTCTGGGATCAAGCACCCTTCGCTACACATCAAGATTTCGTCGAAACTGTCAGCAAGATGGGCGACGCGTTTGTTACTGCTGGGGTTTATAGTGCCAAAGAGAGAGATACGATTGTTGCCAAGGCCAGCCAAGCGGAACAAGAACTAGCACCCGAATAGGGGGTGTGAAATAGAAGGATGGAGCTGTCAATCATGATAGTTTGCTAAGGCTTTCACAATTCTTCTTTTTTTGTCTTTCTTCTTTACTCATTGCTCTCCCTGATATGACGATATTTTGTGGTTGAGAGGTTGTGACCGAGTGGTAGCTGTGGCAATTAAACAATAATATGACATGCCAGTACTTGGACCGCGTAGTCATAGCTATTTTGGAAGCAGAGATGATGACTCCTGGAATGACGATGAATTTTCGCCTCGCAAATGTACAGCAAGGCAACCGCCCTATCTGTGTTGCTCCAATCCCGTAATGGGAGCATGCTGAAGGTAGATTATTCGAGTTTTTCTTGCTTTATACCTCTTTTTGTGTGATAATATTTCTACAGCATAAGTATATTGCTTATAGTAGTACCTATGCTTAGTACAGATTTTTATGAATCCTCTTAACAGGCGATTTTTTTACTATGCGTTATCCTATGCATTGTGAATTCAGAATTAGGAATTGAATCAGAGCGTGTAGATGTTGTCAGATATAAGTGATGGCATGTAACGTTGGGTTGATTGATTGTATTGATCCTGTGTGTTGTATGTGTCCAGTAGACGCGACTAGTAGGCTACGCGGAATTTGTATGAGGGCCCCTGTCTCCTGGACATGGGTCTACCCTTAGATACCCGTTAGTCAGATATTCTGGCTTAAGATATAACCCCTTATATCTGACAGATGTAACTCTAGAACTTAGTACAACCCCTTGGAGGCAGTTGTCCTGCGCCGCCTAGAGCACATGTGTGTCATAGGAGCCTATAGCTACCAAAAGATCGAGTATAGAATGAGGATTTGATGGAGACAGATATTTACCTACGCAGGACGGAAGATACAAGGTTTATTCTTTGTCGCCACGCAATCCGGTCTTACTTTTTCTATGCCAAATATCTCTGTTGCTCACGAAACTCGGTAGATGAATCCTGGAGGAACAGGTTACATTATGAAGTACTACTCGCAACAGTAAACAGGCAGGATGAAGTCTGGTCGCACACGTTACTGTCTAACCGTACTCTAATCTATACATGCAATTAATATTAGATTCGAGTCACCCCGGAACGCACATGGAGGCTTTCGGATAGGTCCTGTGCGGCTGCATACGGATCTGACATTCGGTTCTGGAATCTATATTTCCCTAACGATCTTCTTGGCACACGGTAAGATAGATCCATATGCAATACGTCTGCGTAACTATGGCGGGAGAGGTTACTGAAAGCCCCGATCGCCTTCGGCAATTACATTAGACTGCAATGAACACATCTTTCCGCCATGGTTAGCACTAAGTCGGAATGGTCCTACGGTGTTCACCCCTCTAACCTCGGTGTCCCCACACCGAGGGGGAGCACGATACTAACCTAGTGGATTTGAAACGAAGACGTGATTTAGGTCACCTAGTCCTACATGTAGACGACAAAGGGCGGTACAATCTTCGTGACTAAGCATTATCCCTTGCTGCATACGCGACGCGTGTGAGATTTTCAAATTATTATACCCCTCACACCGCTGCAGAAATTACCAATTAATTAATAACGAATTGCTGAAATCCGCCGGCCATCATCGCCGGCCGTCTGACTAATTCATGTGTTCGAGTGGACTTAATGTAAGTAAGTTGCTCGGGCTCCGGTCGCCGATACACGATTTAGCGCTATACGTGCCTAGCTTACCTAGGTACTTATACGAAATACTCACTATGCATCAAGGGTCTTAATGCCCACTCGTGCGGCTATCAACCGTGCAGTATCTATTTTGATTGACGTCTTGCCCCGCAGCTGCCCACCTTGTTACTCTGCGAGATCGAGTAAAGGGTGTTTTGCTGTGGGATGGCACAAGTCGTTCATAAGACGGGGTCGAGAAAGTAGGAGCTGATGATCTGCTAGCTGCACATTTCCATCCCATTATGCTCGCACAATTCATATACGGGCAGGGCACTGGTCAATCAGCGGGCGAGAACAGGCGACGCAGAGCCATTTTAGGAAGGTTGGTTACGTGAGCGGAAGTAAGCCGAGGGAATGCACCAAACGTGTATCGGAGTCTTCCGTGCCACCCACTTCGACATTGCAGAGGGAAAGGAAGAGGAGGAAGAGAGGGGGAGGAAGAGAGGGGGAGGGCGCTGTCGCAAGGTTTGCTATGTTTGGAAGGGGTATTGCCTACACTATTCCGCCTCAATCACTTTAAACAAGGTAGCTCTTATTGGTGCTAGATTTATCTAGATAGAATTGTCTATAGTATATTCTAGCATTGTCTAACCTCTTGCTTTGCAGCAAATAAGTCTATGTGTATAAGGACATCTCTTATGAAGGGAACATCTCCTTCCAGAGGTCCATGTCCCAACTTTGGTCACTCATCACAGCGGAGTCGAACTGAGACCTATCTATGTAGATACTGCTGTTAGATGACGACCCTTGTCCTACGGTAGTGCTCATCGGGTCAGTGACTGGTGTAGCCACACCAAAAGACGCCATTTCGGCTTCACCGAGTGGACGCCGGTGTTCTCTTTCTGACGATGATGATAGTGATGATGCTAGAGAGAACCCACGGCTAGACCTTAAGCGGACGATACTGTCACCGCTGTTCGACATGGCCACTGCCGAAGCGGCGTGACTAGGCGGGCGGGAACTTGGTGCACTGGCATAAGCATTGGGTATCGACTGTAGTTGATTATCCGGTAAATTCAGGGACTTGTGTGTCGCCCCTTCAACAGTCTCGAGGACCTGGACCAACCAGTTTATGCACACCCCTAGCCGACTAAGATAGGTCTGAGGTAGGTCGGGATGTTGTATAGGTTTAATCGAACGATTGATGTACCGGAATAGCTCGATGTCATCACTTCTCGCCTCATCCGCAGGCCCGCCTCTGCCTAGATTTTGTAGATGAAAGCGTACCAACTCCGTAAATGAGGCGATCGGGTAGTTCTGGAGAACGCGGGCTAAAGATGCTAGGCCCGGGGTAGTGACTGGCTTGTTGGCAATGCTGGCAATTATCCTGAGACATGCACGTGAATGATCGAGCATCTGCTGCTGAATATGACTCCTCCAATCGCATCGCAATATCAATACTTGCGTGATGTGATAACAATAACTGAGCTCGAGACGGCGAGGTTCTAGCTTTAAGTCGAGACCCGAGTCTGTCGGTTCCAATAGCTCGCCATAGCGTTGAGTCCAGGACACGACCAAGTCATTCATTGCCGAGGCCCTTTGTGCGCGTGCTTTTACACCAGCAAGTGAAGCCCTCGTAGAGTAGAGCGTCAGGTATATCTCCTCCCATATGCGCATCATATGATCGAATGCATAGTTTACCCTTGTGTTGGGCGATTCCCCTCCGGTAGCGTTATCGGGCTGGATCTCGGCGTCAAAGATGTATAAATCGCATGGCTGTCCAGTCAAGAAAGTGCGACACTTGTCCAGGGTGTACAGCACTCGAAATAAGCGATCTCGATCACCACTTTCGAGTCCTTGTGCGTCTCTCTCGGGAGTCGTCGACCGGTGAAGTCCGATGATACGGGCAAGATGGCATGCGGTTTGGCAGGCTTTCTCAAACACAGCGCTCTTATAGAATTCTCTACCAACAAGAGCCTAGTTTCAGAGGACACAGTGCAACATTAGCTTTCTGTGTTCCACTCTGCTATGAATGGGCAATAAAGAATGAGACAGGAGAAAAGGAGCATACCAGAGTTAACAGAGCTTGGATATTAACAACCGAGGGGCGTGTAAAAGAATCGAGATTGGCAATAGCCCGGTCGCAATTGCGAAGAAAAGACGACATCAGCTCATGGTGCATGCTTTTGGGATGAGATTTGGAAACGCTCGCCACCTGGGCTTCGAGTCCTAGGCCTAATAAGACGATATTCGTGAATATGAGGGCCCATGGACTATCATCGGTCGGTTGCTCCGCAGCATAGTGTGTGTCTACCGCTCGACGAAGCTCCGCTTCATCAAATATGGGGAAGGAGACATTAAAACTGCATAGGAAGCTTTCGATGAAGAGGTCTACCATCAAACGGGGAGGGGTAGAGACTGGGCGATTGTCGTCGATGACACCTGGGTCGGGACAGGGTATTTCAAACGGAAAAGAATTTCGCAAATGTTGTAGAGCAGCTTGTACGCCGACATCACGAGGCCCATTGGTGGCATCTTTGCCGTCATGATGGCTCATCATACCCGAGATCTGACCCGCAACACCTTGTATCAGTGACATGGAAGCTGGGGAGTCAATCGTGCGCTCTCCGCTGTGATCACGAGTAAAGCCGTTCTGTAAAAAATGGCCATCTTCCGAGAGGCCGCCCTCGTTATCGGCAAAGTCGAACATGGGGTCATTGGCCCCTGGGATAGTGAAATGGCCACTGTTCTGGAGACCCTGGCGAAGAGTGGCCAGAGCAGCCGTCGTTGAAGGGGAAGTTCCCGCAGTTGTAACCGCCGTAGTTGGATCCACGCTCGCATTGCTGTAACTGCTGCTACCCGTGGTAATACAGTGCGTCCCGCACGCACCTGAAGCGAAGGTGTTGCAGTATGGTCGAGCAACAATATCCCGGGTCATGCTGGCCAGCTGATTAAGAGTCTGGTGAACCTCATCGAGGCGGTCCATCACGATAGAGAAGTCATCCCTGAGCTGTTTGGTGTGGTTGACACGCCTGAACGTACTCGACCAGCTGCAAAAAGCGCCGGCCTTTCGGCAGTTGGAACATTCGGGTTGTTGCCGGTCACAGCGCACCTTTCTTGACCTGCATTGATCGCAGGCTGCTGGCGGGTTATCCTCGTTACGAGACCTTTGCCGCTTGGTCGTCTCTCGACCACGATTCCCAGCTATGTTGTTGTCAACGTTGATGTTGCTCTTATTGCTACTAGCGTCGCTATTACTATTACAGTCGGCGGTATTCGCAGTCTGGCTGGGAAGACGCCCTCGTTCGGTAAAAGCCATCGAACATATGATGAGAGCTGACGCACGAAGGGTTCGAGAGAAAAACTGACTAAGTAGATCGGTAGTTTAAGAATGCCATAGATACCCAGATCTGGAGACAAGGTTGCAGTGTACCACGAGCGCTGATCAAAGGGCGTAGCCCGGCGGAGTTATACATGGTAGGCTTTAAATGGAGGACGCTCCGACCATGGATCGATCTCAAATCTCTGCCGAAGCATAGCGTGAGCTTCCCTGTCTATACTAAGCCTTCCCTTACTGCACGAATCTGCAGAAGTCGTCTGTCCGGACTCCGGATGACGAGCTTTTAACTGGCGATAATCTGGTGTTAGTCTGGCGGGCGAAGACCATCGTCTACCTTCTACCTTCTACCTTGGAGGCAGTAATCCAGCGGGAGGTAGGGGTGAATTACAGTAGCTATGCAGGCTTGCCGCCTGCAGGACCTTGAGATCAGCATACTAGCCGCTTGAAGGCCAAATCTCACCACCTGTGCAGCTCGTGATTGGTCAGGGAAATTGTCATAGAAGAAGGCGGCACTTTTTGAAATACTCACGGAAACCGTTATTGAACTTTATCGTCTTTTGCTCTGAAAACATGCTTAAATGCGATATGATCTTCGCTTATTGCTGACTGCATGCAGGTGTTACTGAGTATAGTCTACGCTATGCGTATGTGCTGACTACGCTCTATCTCCACAATTCGGTATTCCAAAGCAAGTCATACTATCCTTGTAGAGGTATACTAACTCGATAGAAAGCTGTGCAGCAGCTGCTGCTGTCTCATGATGTCACGGCCTAGACCCTGGCGGAAGTACAAAGGCAACGTTGCTGACAAAATACCTCCACTACCTCTCTATATATTTCCCGTTACTCCGATCGTGTATCGCGCCGCACCGCAAACCACCACGCAGGATGGCATCAGGTAATATCTAATAACAACATTGTAATCGATAAATGGTGATTGTGATAGTGACAATCGTAATACAGTTAGAACACGAGCTTCTCCCTTTCCATTCCGTGGTATCGAGTGTTTGTTTTGGGATTGGGCGGCTGTATGATAAATACTATCAAAACACTTCCCGCACAAGTGTCAGCTCTGGATGTGCGAGGGATCGGAAGCAACGCAAGGATATACAGAGAATAGCCAAACTAATTGTCTAGGCGCCAAGGAAAAACAGAGGTCAAGTTAAGCTTATGCCGGTATAATTCCGTATGCCGTGACCGGGATTCAAATGTCAAAAGCTTATTTATCATCAAGCTTGACATATTATTATTAGCTACCCGTGGCTGGCAAGGCGGTTTATCGCTTGCCGCAGAGCCTGCCGCAACATACCACAATCCTTGAGCCGCTACGGCCCTACACCCCGCCACGACATTCTCGTGGGACCTGTAAGGTAACATTTCCTCTTCACTAGTATTAGCGGGTGCCGCCTATGTCTCGAATAGGAACGACTAGCAGGGGCTCTTCGGTCTACAGCGAACCCTTCTGGTCCGCCCCGTTAGAATATGTCAAATGTTTAGGTCGACTTCACTATACTTGTCGTATAATCCCATACTGCATGTACTAATTGTGAATGGTAACTCGACCGCTATACTACGCTAAGTACTGCTTTGGCGTTCGGCCCCATTGTGGGCATGCCTGATCTTGGCGGTCATAATTCAAATCCACGACGCCTTATCTAGCAACTATCCTGTAACCCAGGGAGTATACACCCCATCTACCTTGCATGACCCTATATGCTGCCTTGTAACATCTGGTAAGTAGAGATTGGAACTAGTCTAAGGTGGCAGACGATGAAGAGTAGGATAGCCGTTTATACTGTATGGTGTGATTTCTGCATCCACTGTTTATCAAGACGGGTCCGATTCTTACCCGAGCAGAGTCACTGCAACAAGAAACGACCCATATACCATATTCCCCAGAAAACTCGACTACTTTAGACATCAGCTAAGGAGCCATATAAAGTTAAAGAAATAGAAAAGAATCATCATATAAAACTAGAGCCTTTAAATACTCAATTAATTTAATTCTCCTATTCTTTCTTACTTTTCTTTGCTGTATGATTGCCGTTTAAAATAGTAGTGTTTGGTGAAGGTGTATGGAATTGGGTCGTCTTTTGTTGCAGTGACTCTGCCCGAGGAGCGATATCTCTTATATAAGCACTAACGGCAGAACTAACTACTTAAAGGGTTGATGCTGATAGAAAGCCCACCAATGCCAATACCCATCATGTCAGGTATCCCTTTCAAAGCCCATTCGGCCTTGTGACTCAGAAGTGATATATAATCGTCTCTTATCTTCCGCAATGATAGACATCCATAGTTACTTAAGAGGCCAGATCAATTAGACCAGTATACCCTTACCCTGTGTAAGATCAACATTATTTAGTAAAATGGTAGCGCAATTACCCTTTCAGCTAAGCCAAAATGAGGCCAACGCGTAGACCTGACATCTTCTGTTAAAGATAGAATGAGCTCTAGCAATTACAGCCTTACGGCGGCTGGGTTTACGGCCGCTTGGAATGAACAGGTGAAACTGCAAAACGAACTACTTCACCGCCAATAATATACTGCGGTATATGCGTTGATCGTATACTATATCTCGGGTTGATCCTCCCTTTAGACTAGAAGCTAAGATCGTAGCCTCCCACTAGCACATAAAACAGGCAGTTTGCTACTTCTGGCGTTTCTTCCTTTATCTTCTTTCTTTCTTCCTGTCTTCTTGATATCGGCTTTAAACTGTGGAAATGAGGGGTGAATCTGAGTTTTTGTACAGTGTCGCCTCTTCACCGACCGTATAAAAGAAGACTGCTGTCTTCTTACCGACAAATATAAAGTTATATGGTTCGCGATTATATCAAACTGAGCCCTGCCGCCAAGAAGTCCGTGTACGATTTCCGCAACGATGAAACGTAGTCCCGCTGTTAGAGTGGGTTACTAAGATAGTACGCCTATAGGCTCTCCTGCTGATTGCAGATCCAGGTAAGGTTAGGTATGCGTGAGATCCGCATTAAAACCCTTACCTACGTTACGTCGCATTGCCGAGAGGGATAAATGGAAATGATCTGTTGCTGATAACTGTCGAGTGTACGTGGTAGACGGCTCGGGTCGTGGAAAGAAACCCGTGAGTCAGGTTATTGGTCCTGACGCACCTCAGTTGCTGCCCTGTGTAAGATAATCACATATTGCTCGATGGCTCAGCGCTTGTTGATATCAGTGAAGGGCGAGATCCCTGCTTCCCTTGATAGAATGTGATAACAGATTCTTAGCTATGCCTCGGGTTGCTCCGTTGAGTCATATATTTACGGGTTATGTGTCTGGGATACTCTTATCCTGGGCTTCCTTCGAAGCTGGGTGCTATGCCATTCGCTAAACACACAGCGTACCGGCCTAGCACAATAGACTACAGTACCATTAGAGAGGCTTGTAGATGCTAATACCCCGTGAGTTGGGCGGTATCTAGTCTGCGCAGCGAGCAAGATAACAGGAGTCGTAAGTGCCGTAGGTATCTTGTTTTATAGCAGCCAGGAGTCTAATGAGAAAGTGGCAAAAGGACGGCTAGACTAACGGAACCCACCCGCTTGGAGAAAAGTAAGTCCAGATCGGCGTATGGAGCATCAGAGGCCAAGCTTCTTGGAAGGAGGGGTCCAAACTCTAACCGTAGGAATATGCCGTAGAGACCGAACCCCTTTTGCTTCCACCTTCCCCTCCCGGCTCCTTCAAGAACCGAGAAGACTGCGTAGAATAAGCGAGGCTAGAACAGCTCTATTCAGCCACTTGAGTGGCTGAGTATTTTCTGATTACGAAAACTACGTTGACCTAATCATTAACCTATGTAATCAGTAAATACTATATGGCTGTTTTCTAGAAACTGTAGGTTAAATTCAACTCTAACAATAAGAGTTGACTTGGTATCCTGCCAGACTAAAGCGTCTACGTGACTTATTTTGAAAATCTATTCGATGCCATTGAACACTATTTGTAGCTTATAATGCTTTGGTCCGGACTTTAGTATATATCTTGTATCGAAGTGGTGTTTTTAGTACAGGTGACGCTAACTGAAGGGTGTTCGGCCACCAAGTGGCTATACAAATTCTCGTGCGGAGATAAAAGGGGGAACGGGTTTTAAGGCAGGACAGGGCATTTAGATAGCGCACGAGCGCGATCCGGAACGCTACACAAGCTCTAAATACGATCGTTGCTAGCCTGCGGTCTCGCTCGGCAGTCTGGTAAGCTAAGACTCTCGGCGACAGACTTGCCTAACCAAAATTATAGCACAGATCT
Source organism: Xylaria sp. FL0064 (assembly GCA_022593225.1). Taxonomy (NCBI): domain Eukaryota; kingdom Fungi; phylum Ascomycota; class Sordariomycetes; order Xylariales; family Xylariaceae; genus Xylaria; species Xylaria sp. FL0064. Next base: position 835,762 of record JAJKLE010000004.1, on the reverse strand, counting down.
GGGGTCTATGCTTCCTGCAGAACGGCGTCGTGCCAGCGCTAACATAGTCGCCGAAGGCTCCTTACCAAACAAACTTTATTGGGCGAGCCTCGTCATCTGTGCCCTGGATAGCGGCAATGAGCTAAGACTCGCCTAGATGGACAGTGGAAGTGTATGATGGAGGGTACCTAGGTTAATCATGAAAACATGCCCATGAGCAGTACGACACCCAGCGGGGTTTATTGATGCCAATAGTCTTCTGCTGGCTGCAATTATTGTGACTTTATCTGCCATCGACGCAGGAAAACTACAATAGCCTTTCAACAACACGCTAGCCCCTAAGATCGTTCCCTTCTTACGTACTGACAGAGATCCTGGGGTGCGTCAGTAAGATTTAGTGTGGGCAACCATGATTCTGAGACTTTATACCCTGCTAGTATGTCACAGTCGAGAACTCCCTAACATGATAACCAGTATCCAAGCAGGAGAGTACGTGCTCTTATAGATGACGAGAAAGAAAGAGAAAGCTTTGTTCATTCTTAAGACCAAGCCCATATACGATGAAAAAAGGTGTGTTAGTGCGGTGTTTCGCTCCCAAAATCAAGATACATCGTGAGGATCCTCACGAAGCCTCGAAGTATATAAATCCAACTTGGTACAATGGGCTTCTTAATTGAATCATGGTGGGATTAGTTAAGGCAGCCACCTAATTCTTAATACACAAGATCAAACGAGCACAGAGTACTCTACCACTAGTGTAAGTTCGAATGTAGTCCAAAAGTGGACAACAGGACACTTGGCCAATGTTCTGTCTTGAGTTATGTGGTTCAGACCCTAATCATTCCCATGGACTATTCAAACTGATTGATGATTCTGATTGTACCATCATAGGCCAGCATACAAGCCAGATATTCCACTTCATTATATAAAACTATGTGGCTAACAAACACGACTAAGTTTTAGATATGAATTCTGTCAAAATAAACTGTCGGTAAGATCTACATTCAAGCATTACTGCCCACTTTCTGTCGTCGGTATTGAAATAGGTCCTCCTGGGGAATCTTCTTTTCTCGCAGTCAGGATCTCGACGTCTGTCTCGGTGACCAGCAACGTGTGTTCTACGCAGTTAGCAGTGAAACTTATTTAAAGATAATACTTCGCAACGCACCAAATTGAGCTGTTCTTTTCCCATCAACAGTTACATTTGTCCAGTCGTCTGGCCAGTACTGCTCTTGAGGCTTTCCCAGGGTTAATATGGGCTCGATTGTGAAAGTCAGGCCTGGTTTACAAACTCCCGCGGCTTTGTTTTTCGCATAGTGAGGTATCCATGGCGGAGGGTGAAACTCCGTATTAATGCCATGGCCGCCCCAAGTTGCAACGACAGAACAGTTTCTGGACTTGGCATGCTTCTCAATGATTTTTCCAAACTCTCTTATAGGTGTGCCAGGCTTGACCAGCTTGATTGCCTCGTCGAGACATTCGCGTGCTGTCTCAACTACTCGAACCGAGTCCGGGTCAGCTTTGGCACGGTCGCCCACGTAGTATGTTTCATTGACATCGGCATGATAACCCCCGTGGTACAGGGAGATATCCAGATTAAGTATATCGCCGTCTAGGAGGATACGGTGATCGGGGATGCCATGACAGACGACTTCATTCGGAGAGGTGCACAGGGATTTTGGAAAATGATTGTAGTTTAATGGAGATGGATATGCCTGTTACAATTAGAACCCATATTTCATGTCACTGGGATGAGCCGAACTTACATTTCGCTCTATGCAAGCATTATGACATACCTCGTCCAGGTAATCTGTAGTAACGCCTGGACGAACCTCTGCGGCAACGATGTCTAGTACTTCGCGGGATAACTTGCAAACTTTGCGCATCGCATCCTGTCCTTTCTTGTCAAGAAAGGACCATTTGGTAGCATAGCGCCGCTCGCCCACTGGTATTCCCGTTTCAACCCAGTCAGGGTGCTTAATGGATTTGGGAACGGTGCGCTTGGGGGAAAGCGGATAGACAGGCCGGATAGTGCCGGTAAAGCAGTATGACGGGAAAGGGTTGTAAAATCCTAGAATTCCAACTTTTTAGAAATTTTAAAGGATTATAGGAGGTATCATTACCATTTTTGGCCCTGGTGTTATTTTGGGCCGTCTTGTGCAGTGCTTTGTGTTGCGCCTACATGAACATCAGCTTTAGTTAACTTAAAATGCCTGATGCTAGGGAAAAGATAGGTGCGCGAACCCAATTTTGCTTGAAGCATTCTTGCGAACAGAAGAAGCTCTCTTTGCCCAATTTCAGACATGTTGGACATTGCAAAGTTGCAGCTTCGTTCTCGCAATCTACCCCTTGGCACATTGTCTTGGCTATTGCTCCGGACAACTCGTCAGTTATCGTGGCGGGACTCATTTTTTGAGGTTTCAGTGCAGGGCAAGAGTTGTCAAAAGACAATCCGGTAGAATATGATAAACCACAAGCATAGAAATGCTACCAGAAGTCTTTTGATAGTTATTGCAGCTGCTTACCTTATCAAGCAATCGAATTGGCGTATACTTCAGCCCTACGCCCTTAAGATTACATGCATACCCGTCTTTAGCGCGGTTGGGGAAACCTGGATCTGTACCTGACTAGAGTACGTAGCTTTGGTGTGCTGAAAGGTACGTCTCTAGACCCTTTTTCCTAGGTAGACTCAAGATTCGACTAGAGAACAAACTTTTTCTACAATTTCTGTGCTTTGTTGCATGTACTGTCCATCTCTTTGCTACCATTGCAGCGTCCTTTCTCGACTAATGAGCGCTTGTGACACCACAGTATACCCATTGAGGTGACCTCTATTATGCTAAGGCTTACACTTGTTGACCCCTGTAAACCACTACCGTCGCCTCAATCAATCATCCCCATGAAGAACATGTTTCTCCAAGAACTTCACCGCATCATCCATCCCAGTAGGCGAGTGAAACCAATGTCCACCGGCCGGATACTCTTTCCACTCAACCTGGCAGCCAAACCCAACCAGCGTATCTCTCAACCGACGCCCGTTCTGTATGAGTACCAGCGGGTCATCAACACAGTGCTCCAGCAACATCGGGGTCTTTCCCAAGACCTCATCGTGATCGGGGACGTTTTCGAGGTTTAGGACCTCTCTTATCTGGTGAAGAGATCTCCCTGCAAATGGACACCGACCGGAGAATCCCATAAAGGCACCTAGAGGCTCCGTCAAGTTGAACAGTAGATGCGCGCTCGTCGCAGCGCCCATGCTGATCCCCGCCAACACGACGCGATCCCACTGTCCGCCCAGACGCGCCGCCTCATCAGCTAGCATTGTGCGGAAGGCGGGAACGACCTCCTTGAGCCCGATGGCCTGGAGTTCCTCATTCTCGGCGAAGTCTCGCACATTCCAGACATCGAACCACTGCGGCCAGGTCTCGGGACCGTTGGCTAGTTTTCGCATCGGGGCTTGAGGCAGGACCCAGCGAAATGTGGGAAAGGCGTCGGCCAGTGTACGGTTTTTCGAATCGCGCCAGCGCCCCAAACCGATGGCGAAGTCATGAACATTATCCCCTCGTCCGTGTAGGAATACGACGGTATGCGTGTGGGTGTGCCCCGGTGCAGGGCCGGTGGTAATGAATGGTATGTCCATGGCGATATGTTTCGGAGCGTTTATGAGGAGTGATAGGGATGTATGAATGTGGCAGATTGACCAAGCGTGTAGGTGAGAGGTTGTCCTTAAATACCCGTTACTTCGTGGGCAGGCGACCTTAAGAGCCGGTCAACCTAATGGTTACTCAGGTTAGGGTTTTGCGTGAATGGAAACACTGTTTGTGGTACATAAATACGTACATCAATAGGATGCCTATTGTGTTGGCGATTACAGGAGTCCGGGTCCATTGTACGGTGCATTTCGCCGCGCGTTTCATAGAGCGTACCTGCTGGCTGCTTTAGGTGGCATATCTCCCTTAATACTGAAGCCACCTAAGTACCTAGGTACCTAGGTAAAACATAACGTTCATGAAGAAAAGGCATCCCACCCTCAAACACGTGAATAGTCACCAAATTCCTTAAAAATGTCCTTCATCATGTCGTTGTGCCGCTTAAGCCATTTAGACCCCTCGTAATGGGCTTTAGTGCAATTCCAATTTTCGGGATAGTACCCGGCAAATTCCCAGTCAACAATCCCAGTCAGGGCCCGGGCCTTGCTACCATCCCTTTGGGTGAACTCATCGACTAGTATATTTCGAGGATTGAGATCCGCATGAGTAAATATGATCCCGTGGCCTCGCCGACTAGGCTTATCTGGAAATCGCAACATTTGACTGGAAGATGCCTCGTCAGGGATGGCCCGACAGGGCTTTCGCCGCGTATGCGACTGTCCCGACGTGCCTCACCTAATGCATTACAGATTGGCGCATCACGGTTGACCAGGTTTGGGATAGTCCGGATATGAACTAGATACTTTCTCATCCGAGCAGCGATTCGTTCCAAATCTCCATCCGAGAGAACGTCGTGACAGTCCAATAGGGATATGCCGGGCAACCTGCTCATCAGAATGTACGCATCATATGGCATTCCATCAGTCGTATCATCTTGTCCGTAGAGAGTCGCAATATCAATGGCCTTAGGGATGAGAACGGTGGCGTATTGGTGAACCTGCTGCAGTGCCTTGCACTCATTGCGGTAACCGGTAGGCCTCGGTATTCGAGGTAAAGCCCAAAGGGAAGCTTCTCTGTCATTGAGTAGTCGGTAAGCGGGCCATAAAGGGTCTGCCCAAGCTTCGCAAAAATTCGCAAGCCGCTATCCGAGCACGGCTCGGCACTAATAACCGCGATGTAAGAACCGCATGGCCCATAGCAGCAAGGGGTAGTACGGTAGATTCTGATATCAGAGGTTGAAAATAGGTAGACTTACTCTGGCTTTCAGACACGGTCAAGGCATCATGGATAGAAGCCGAGGGGTTCGTTTGCGGAGCCATATCCGGGATGAAGCATTCACTTAGATTCAACGGAGGAATGAGAAAGTTGAATTGCGATCATGTAATGAGTGAAGAGTGATTGGTTTCTTGGTAAGTGCTAGTTTTATCTCGCAAAGACGATATCCGCGGCTACTTACGCTCCGATGACGATATCGATTCATGGGTTGATGAAGACCTAGCAACGGTGAACACCAACGAGGACCGGAGAACCTAGTTCATTTCGACAGAATATCACTATGAATACACTGATCTGTTATTTTTATTCCAATACTCGAAGTGTAGCAACGGATTCATGGGGCTAGCCCCTGTGCTCAAGTGACCGCATGCAAGTATACTAACAGAAGTCTATTTTCGGACTCTGTTCTGCCTGCTAAACTGCTTCATCGTCTAGCACGTTAAGTCTTCTCTATTTAAATTAGTAAAGTTCTATCTTCATTGTTAGTTATGTTACCTCAAAGCCACCTTCTAAATTCTGATGGCCATTCACCCAACTACTGTGCCCCTTGGTGCCAGGACCGCTTAGGCCATATAGTTACCCTTAGGTATTCTCGACTAGAGGATCGAATTGCGTTACCAGATCTACAATAACGTCTCTTATCCCTTTCACCTCAACCTAGAACTTTTGACATAGCCGCCTAGCACCTGTCAACTTGCCACAGCATTCGCGCTTCGAAGATGACACTACCCAAAATCGCCATAATTGGAGGTAAGTTGAGTTCTCTTCTAACATACTGGAAGCAATCCTAACACTACAGCAGGCGGCCCTGGAGGCCTGACTCTAGCTAGACTCCTCCAAGTCAATGATATTCCTTGTACTGTCTTCGAGCTTGACGAAGATCGCCATAATCGCAGCCAAGGCGGCTCGCTGGATTTGCATGAGGGCTCCGCTCAAGTTGCACTCCGCGACGCCGGACTCTTTGACCAGTTCATGGCCGTCGCCCGTCCAGAAGGCGAAGTACTCAAGATCTACGAGCCAGATGGTAACCTTCTTCTGGATGAGAGCACAGGGCACGGCGAGCGTCGCCCCGACTCATTCAATGGTCGCCCTGAAGTTGACCGCGTGCAGCTACGGGATATACTCATCAACTCTCTCAGTCCTGGTACTATCCAGTGGGGTCGAAAGTTGATTGCCGTCAAGACGACTGCAGACGGCCTTAAGCCCAGTTACGATCTGCACTTTGCTGACGGCACTGTTGAGGCTGGGTTCTCTCTTGTTGTTGGTGCCGACGGCACGTGGTCGAAAGTTCGCCCCTTGCTGTCTGATACCCGGCCGCAGTTCTCAGGTATTAATGGCGTCGACGTTAAGCTATCCAACATAGACTCAGTCGACGCTAAACTCAGCAAACGTGTGGGTCATGGCATGTGTCTCACACTGGGGAGTAACAAGACCATCCTCTCGCAGCGAAACGGCGATGGCTGTGTGCGGTCATATGGTTTCATGCGGCTCCCGGAAGACTGGGCTCAGACCTGCGGCATCGACTGGTCGAAGCCTGCAGAGGCTAAGAAGCAGTTCGTAGACCTCTATTACACAGACTTTGATCAGGATTCACGGGATCTGATTCTTAAGGCTGACGATGGCTCAATAATCCCAAGGCCAGTATACATGCTGCCTATCGGCCACAAATGGTCTCACCGAGCCGGGTAAGTTCTGCTTCTGTTTTCTGCGGCGTAGCTAGGCCGCTAGCCAGCAGCACTACCCAAAATACTCACACCACATGCAACTGAGCTAACAATGTAAACCAACAGCCTTACCCTCATTGGCGATGCGGCCCATGTTATGGCACCCTTTGCGGGGGTCGGGGTTAATGTCGCGATGGAGGACGCGCTCCAGCTCGCCCAATCACTCGTAACGTGCAAGGGTATATGCGCCAAGACGGCACTGAACACGCACGAACATCACCTGTCAGACGCCGTTAGGAAGTATGAGGGGGACATGTTCGTCCGAGCAGAAGCCTATGCTAAGGAGACTTGGATGTACCTCAACCTCTTTTTCCATGAGCGCGGTGGCCGCCCAATGTGTGAGCATTTTGCCAACGAGAAGAAGCGAGCCACAGAAGCAGGGGGTGGAGGTGCCTAAAATGCAGGCCGCTAAGGTCGAATCTTGAAGGCATTTGTTCCGTCGACTTCTGTATTGGTAGTAGTAGTGCATTTACTCCTACAGATACGTTTTATAGACATACTTTACGCGTATTACGAAGTACAGATGGTAGAGGAGCAGATTTGTACATGACTCGGCATGCCGGCTCCCTGAGCGGGTCTATACGCGACCGTCTACGCGTCCCCTGTCTAGCTGTACCATCATTTTTCCTCTTTCTCTCAGGGTCTCTTCACGATTAAGATTCAGGACTCATAATTGAGGTACTCTTCAGCAACGTAGTCCTTGATAGTGTATTATATAAATAGCTTTTAGACAGGCATACTGTAGACGGTTCTGACACTAGAAGCAACAACAGGATTCAAATGGTATCCACGCAGTACGGCCTGTCTCTGTCCCACTATGCATCAGCCCGTTGTGTCTTCTTCACACACTTGATCTGCAGATCAGGATGATCAATCCAAACCGCTGGGTTCCTTTCCCACTCGTCTGACCCCTCCTTCGATTCCTTCAACATTAGACCTAGCTCGTACCCTTCAACCAGCTGTACGAGCAGCTCACGCAGGACCAGGTCAGCGACGTACTTACCCATACACTGCCGCGGGCCGAAGCCGAAGCGCCAGTAATTGTATCTAATCTTTGTGCTACCGCCCCTCTGACGCTCCAAGAACCTATCAGGTCGGTAGAAGTCGCCATCTTTCCCCCAATACGGACTGCGTACGTTGAGAGCATAGCTGTCGACGATGAAGTTAGTGCCGGCAGGAAACATGTAGCCGCCGACGACACGTGGCGTGGGAATCGACTGAGGAACGGAAAACGCGGCCAGCGGGCGCAAGCGCGCCGACTCGTTTACGCAGGCTGCTAACAGTGTGGTCGAGCTAAGCACGTAGCTGTCTCCAGACCCGCTCGATTCAATTTCAGCCAGGAGACGTGCTCTCACGTCTCGGTCAGCCGCTAGGAAGACTACATTCCAGCTGATGGCGCCAATTGTGACATCGAGATTGGCGAAAAGCATCTCATCCAGCGTGTGCAACATCTCGCGTTCGGAGAGCTTCCCCTCCGCCCGCGCCCGGAAGAAGTCGACGATTGGAGCGCCGAGAATCCCGCGATTAACGGCGCTCTTGTGAGCCTTCTCGTTGAAGAGGCGCCACTGTTCCTTGAACGCAGCCAGATCGCGGTTGGCTTTCGTCCAGGGGAGATAAGCTGAGACGGCGAAGCGAGGCAGCCCTCCCTCCATGACCCATTGGAACAGGGCTTCGCGCTGAGGCGCAAGTTCGCGGAGCTCGGATTCCAATTCGGATGTCAGGGGTCCGTAGATGATGTCGGCAGTGATGAGAAAGGGAAAGAGCTTAAGGTCATCGGCCGGTCGCAGCACTCCGTGGGATAGTTCCTTGGTTTCCCAAAGTTCCTGCAGGAAATTCTTTGTGCGCTTCCGAATAGCCGGAACGTAGCTGGTCGCAGTGCTGTGACAGAAAGGCACATCTACAACGGCGCGCACGCGCTTCCATTGCTCACCACTGATTAGGCCGACACACTGGCCGAGGATCTCGCCCATGAACCATCCAGAGTTATTATTAACAGCTTTGCTGTGCATGTTTGAATCCTTGAAGACAGCTTGAACATGATCTGCCCGGGTAATAACCCTAGGTGTAAAATATGTCAGTTCGGCTAGAATGCTTGACGGACTGTGACCATAAGTTGAAGTGCTTACACTTCTGGTGACACGCCGGACCAGAGGCGGTAGATGGCTCCGTGCTGCTTTTCCCAGACCTCACTGTTCTGACGTCCATGAAAGAACTTAGCTTGATCGCCTTGACCATTGGGAAATTCGTAGATGCAGGTCGGCAGAGGAGAAAAGTCCTGGACATGCCGAACGGGATAAACGGATACCAATATATGCTTGGGGCCTATTAACTTCAGTGCGTGATGAGTAAAATTAGCGAAATGAATACCAACATGAATACATCGAGATAGGATAGCATTCAATGCCTGCTTCAACGGCATTCGATGAGCGAGGATAATGAGCCCGGTGAGGGCAAAAGTGCCCCAGAAAATTACTGCTTGGGCCATGTTGGCTGCTATGCTAGATAGCTAGGGAGAGTGCAAGACTATTAGTTGAGCTCATTAGCCTACAGGCGCAGAAAGGGAAAACTACCAGCATGGTACGATTGAGGTTTTTAGGTAGTCAAGGCTTTATCCAAGAATAGAAACAATACTTAGTTCTGTAGAAAAGAAGTATCGGCCAGAAGTGACCTCCCTAAGAGAGTTGTCGCAGCCTCACTGTGACCAGTCCACGTGCATCCGGGCCAGAATGGCGGGTACTAACACGAGACGAGAGCGATCCTTCTCAGGATTGGGGGCCATATAGAAGGACATCCTGATTCTTGCGGCACAGATGTCAGCAAGTGAGCGTACTATAGTCCTGGGTTTCTATGGATATTCTCAAATATCGAGTAGCGTCTAACGACATCATGTTGGCGCAACAGACTGTCAGTTATCTTGAAAGGTCCTAGAAAAGAAGCACAGAGCTAGTTGAAGGCGAAAGCAAAACACAAGTTGGACTCCTACGCTCGTAGAAGGACGTGCAGGATCAAGACGCATTCCTTACTCGCCTAAGTTTTATGGTACTATATAGACAAGAATAATGAAGAGAGATCGTAGCACATTATATCGTCCCTCGCACCAAAAAACACCTTATGAAACCAAACTATCCCTAAGCCCGCCATCAATCACCACTGACTTGACACTATCCTCGGCGACGTGCCCGTGCCCGTGCCCGTACGCGCGCCAGCCTGCTTCTCTGAAAAGATCGCCAGATTCGGCCTGCTGATGAGCCCTTTCTCCATCAGGCTACTACTCCAGGCCGAAGAAAAAAGGAAAGAAAAAGAATGAAGTGAAGGAAAGAAAGAAATAAGAAGGGTAGGACGAGGAAAGCGGGAACCGAGTATATAGTGATAGCCCAGACAGTACCGAAGAAGCGTAAACATAGCCAGAACTCTGATCGCATCACCCTCAATCTAACGGATCGCTCTGCCTAGAGTAATCATGCTCGTGATCGCGCTCTACTGCGTATACTGCAGCCTTCACCCTCAGTAGCGACGACGGTGTAGATACTTACTTAGCCCTCTGCGGTCGATGGTATTTGCCTCTTGCCTGAAAAGAGGTTGAGAATCGGCGCTAATAAGCCGAATCAATTCGTCGCCACCCTCTACATTGACTATCATACTTGCGCACGCAAGTGATCACTTCCCTTGGAATGTGGTTTAGAAAGACATACTCGTACTCGGAGTTATGTTTGGCCTTTTTTAGAATCTCCACACCCAATTCCTCTGCCAGTAAGCGTACGCTGCGATACTGCACCACGCCATACTTTACCTCCCAAGTATTGATATACGTGATGGTAACGTGCTTCTTTCCATTTCTCATTCTCCTTTTCGCCTCGCGGAACGCAGTACGTTTATCGCTGTATACTGAGACGAAGGGCGAAGCCTCCTTACTCCACCATTCAATATGTCTCTCGAGTTCGGCTGCCAATTGTCTAAAATCGACTTTTACCTGTCCTGTCGCCCAGATCCCGCGCTCCGTCATTCGGGCCTCAGAATCTTCATCGTCGACTCGGTAAAATATCCTAGGACTCCACTTCCTCATACCAGTAGTCTGCATGTTGAGAGCCCGAGTTTTTCCTATGTGCTAGCGAAATTGATGAAATGAAGGAAAAATGTTGTGTTGGAGAAAGTTCAAAAGGAAAGTGATGGGAGTCGCGTCCCTATTTATACTGGACAATAGCTTGTGCCAAGCAGCATCTAGGTAGTACAGTAACCACATAGGTTCATAGAATACTGCAGGCCTACTCGGGATTTGGGTCGCACAGTCCCCTCTTCGTACCTAGGTAGTGCATATCTCGATAGAGTGACGCATCGGTTTAGATGGCTCAAGCTATGCGACATCGAATTTCCTTCTTCAGGGTTAGATAATGATCATGATTGGTATGCGCTGAAGATAAAGGAAACAGGGAAAATGATATCAAGGAATACCCGGGTGGGTTTCGGTCAATCATGTATGCGTATGCCTCTACGGTGTCAATTACCCTGTCGCATAAATAGACGTCTTATATACGAAGAGGTTTAAGCAGCTATCTAGGTACCGGATTTATCTAGATCAGGCGCTGTTCGAAAAAGTGAGGCATAGAACATATGCTTCTGCCTTTGCCCATTCACCATTTTCGTGTAAGCCTGGCTGTGCATCGGCCAGTGACACTTGTCCCGAACTGGGGGCCACAGAGAAGAAAACTGTATCTCGCTCTAAAAAGATGTTGCTAGGGGCTACTTTTGCCTCGGCCACTATAAAAATTCTGGGACTTCAAGTGGTGCTGGACGGCATTGAGCTGGCACACCAGATTGTCAGAGCCGTTCAGAGTGTGCTGGGAAAGAATCACAAGTCTACCTTACAGACACAAGCGAAATGCAAGTCGAAGTTTTATACTCATAAATTTGCATGCAGAAGTAAGCTTCATTACTTTACTCGCCTGCCCTAGCTAGACAGCGATTATAGATAGCGATTGGAACAGTCATGCCATCCCCCTACCTGACATAACATCATGAGACTATGCCGTCCCTGACGCTGCTATCCCTCAGTACTGACTTGACCTCGCCTTTGGCGGCGTGCTCGTTAGCACCACCACTTATCCTTAAGCACGTTATTTTATTCAGATCACTGACGAGGCTACCAACGCCAATCTTATTGCCTAGAAGAAGATGGTTGAGGCACAGCAAGGCCCAGGATAGTGTCGAAGGAGCGTGAGAATACTCAGGTAGCCGCCATATCCGAATCCGAGAGACAGGTCTAGTGTGTGAGAGAGAGGGCGCTCGGAGGGAGTCATGAGCTAGTGGCCGCAGTTCTCTGGAAATCTCCCAACCCCTGGTCGAGGAGCTATGCCACGACCTTGTGAGCAGCCCTAGGGCTATTGTAGGCCGAATTTGGATAACAGGACGCCTCGGATGGCGGATGGAAGGACGAGCGGTAGCAGAGTGAGACGCATATGGAAGCGAGATTTAACAGGGTCCAAAAAGTTTGGGTAGCTGAAAGTTGACAAGGCAGAAGTTGAGTATTTGTGACGTTCACAGCGAGTGTAAGAAGGTAATGCGGTACTCAGTTGCTGAGGTACGGTTGCGGAGAAGACGGATGGGCGGCGTTCCTTGAAACAGTTCTTTCTCCAGAGAATAGATATAAATGAAAGTGAAAAGAAATGAAAGGGAGACACCATTCTTGAATATGAAACCTCCGCAATTCCCACACAAGTAATGAAGAGAACGCGAACCAAGATATTGATCCCGCCGCCTCCGCTCCCTGGTAGGCTCTGGCTAGAATGAGTATGCCAAAGGTCCGCCTCCACAGCAGATGGCACTGCTGAGAAGGAACGCAGCGACACCGTCAAAGGCGTCGAGGAGCTACGTGCTAAACATGACAAGTCAAGTAAGGGAGCCGTACTTCTCTACTAGCTCCCCTCCGCTCGACCACAGACACGTACTAGGTAGGGATGTGTTGCTCACACTAGCCATACCTAGTTACATGAGCGACCGCTTCCCATGGAACGTGGTTTAGAAAGATGTATTCGTATTCAGAATTGTTGTAGGCTTCTTCTTCGATCCATACTTTCAGTTTCTTTGCGAGTGTGCGTATGTTGCGATACTGTACTGTACCATACGGCAACTCCTCGAGATTGATCTCTGTAATAGTAACATTAGACTTTCCCCGATATAGTCTCCTGTCCGCTTCACGGTATGCAGCTCCTTCGTCGCTGTATGTTGATATGAAGGGCGAAGGGGTGCGATCAGACCAGTCCAAGTGTCTCGCGAGACACTCCTGGAGTATGTATGACATCTCTCCAAAATCGATGTCGATGTTCGCTTCCGCTGAAATGCCGTTGAAATCCACAGTTTGGGCCCGAGAATGCTCGTCCTCTACTCGCCAAAAGACTCTAGGACTTGGCATTCTTCATATAATGGGCAAGATTCTTTCTGACAAAAGCTAAAATGGAAAGTATTGGTGTCGCGAGAGTACACACGGAGCATGGTGGATGTCGCATCACCACTTTATACTTGTTAATCGCGCGGGTCTGGTAGCATCCATTATAGAACTACATAGAAGAAAAACTGCATCCTGCGTCGGACAACATCTAGTGGAAAGCTGTTCATTGGTGGTGCGTCACTTTAACTGACTCAACCTACTGTATGTGAACCCCTCATCTTCTACAAGGGTGATTGTTGTGGTTGGCATGCGCGGGAATTCGAAATAGGAAAGAGAAAAAGAAAAGCAAATACAATTCCAGGTTATCCTATTGGAATGGTGTGTGCAAATATGCCTACGCTGTCTCTGCTGCCTTGTTGTACGGGCAAAGGTATTGCATACAAAGAGGCTTAAGGCAGTATGTAGGTAGTTGCTCCAGAAGATCAGGCTTGCCTCCAAATCGAGAAAAACAAGAGGTAGAGAATACATGCTTCTCCTTCTAACCATTCACCGGATTCATGTAACTGAAGTTCTGCATCAGCCAGTGAGTACTACTGAGTATACGGCCTCTACTCCCGTCCGACCCTAGCTAACAGTGTCTCTCGATCGTCATCATCATCATTTAGTTAAACCTCTGAGGAGGATGAGGAGGAGGATCAGAATGCTACGCTACTTCTTGAATATGCTCAGCGAACCGATGAAGCGAGAAAGGAAAAGGAGAAGCCGGGGAGAAAGAACTGATAGTCAGCTTTCCATTCACAACCGCCGCCGCTCCCATTGGTTGTCGGCAGTAGATTGAAGCCTAGAAGAATATCAGCGCAGAATAGGTTGCAGCAGTAATCTCGGCCGGCTCGCATTTTATTGCAGAGCTCATGGGGTTTCCCTTCGTTTCTCGGTTATCCTTACTTTCTGGCGTCGCCAGGCTGTACCCCCTCCCTAACCTATACTATCCCTACCTGCAGCATGAAAAATAGCAATGCAAGATACCCAAGACAATCACACCATTCCATCCCGAGCAGACAGATATTGACAGTCCATGCATGTGCGCATACCGCACCTACACGTTCAGAAATAGCCTAAGGAGGGGAAGGCACCAAATCAAATGCAATCACTTGTTTGCCAGGCTAGACAGACTCGGTATGATAATAACTGAGTCTCATGCAGGCTGCCGTACAGCAGGGGGCATCGGCAGTCTCTTACGACTGCAGTCAGCATCGTATGTGCGTAAGCTGCGCGGATGCCCCGCGAAGCCACTGGAGGTGCTCGGCTTGTCTGCTTGACATCGGCAAAGCGGAGGAGCAGAAAACTGAAAGCGACGAGTAAAATGATACAGCTTGTGGGAATGCAGCTTGATGAAGGCTGTGAAGTGTTACAGGTGGCCCCTGGCCTTTGCTGATCCTCGAAAACCACACGCATCAATAGCCACACTTTCGTTCTTAGTAGAATCTTATGTATCTCGGTTGAATATTGTCAAGGTTGCGTCGCTCTTCGGCATTGATCTTTATACAGAAACTCCACTCTACGAAGGCTCTGAGCATCGTCTTGGTCAGAACCAAAAATTTCATGCATATTGACAAGTCGATTTTTGCGTTCGGGGTAAGGATGACAGGGTTTATGAGTTATAATTGCTTTTCAATAGACATGGATCTAATAGGTAGAGGACGACATGCGAATGAGACCGAGCACGCTGATGGCAGCCTTGCGGCTGAACGTTTGGAAGCAACCTCTACCGCTAACAACCTCAGATCTCACGTGCACTAGATATTTGGGGCACTGCTAGATCTTGACTGATATTGCCGGCCTCCATTTATGGATCTTATCTCGGATCTGCTGACATTATAGTTCTAGAGTCCTTTACTCCTTTTCTCGATAAGCGACATGTGGTGGTCGCACTCCTGTCAAGATCTGATTCTTCATGATAAGTCAGGTGCTTTCATCCCTATATATTTTCACCAAAGACGTCTAAGTTAGGTTAACGGTTGCCAGTGTCCTCGTGCTCTGCATTCGATGATTCCAGTACGGGCTGTTCTCGCTCTTCTTGCTACGCCCAGAGACGCTATCGATAGTACCGAAGTCGACACGAGGCTACCTACCAAGCCTACGTTTCCCGAATGCGACGCTATTCTGTAGAGCTGCGTCGGGTGTGACCTAAAGGAACCTTCTTCCAGGCATCAACTTCTTATGCCATGGTGTATGCCGATACCGGCGACCTGGCCGAGCTTATATCTAATTGTAAGTCGTCTTCATTCCCACGTCTACAGCATGCATTATACTGAAGGAGCGTAGTCACGGGCACAGCGGGGCTACGTACAAAACGTACGAGTGTCGGGCGGTGATGCGATGCAGGATACCGTGGATGTCCGTAGTTTCGGGGAAAAGGTGACCCTGTGGGTTTAGAGCATCTATGCCTGTTTCTCTTTCGCCTTTCGCGGGATATCCTTTGCACATGAGAGCCACACGTGGTAATTAGCTGACAGACGCTTAGATTTCGACGACTTCTACGAGAGTGCTATGAATAATGTATCGAGCATCTTGAGGAGCCAGGGGAAAACCTCTAGGGACACGATTGGGCCATTCTCAGTCTAGGCTGCTTACTGTACAGCCAGCGGTGTAGGTTTTGGGTTGAGTATTCAACCGTGATATTTGCGGGCGTTTCGCTAATGTATCACTGTTTCTGTCTCATCAGATGTGAGGAAATGTGCTTTGTCCAGAACCTAACTGCAGCTTACTTGGTGGTAATACAATAGTGAAGAGCAAGTAAACCGTTTGATGAGCCGCGGGATTCGCGAACCTCTTGCGCGACATCTGTGCATGCCTCGCAAGATTAGAAGCCGCAAAAGGACCGGGAGACAAACTGAGTGTGTACCATCAACAAGTTGTGAGCTGATCTTCCCGGCTGTGAACCGTCTCTTACCATATCATTAGGTTCATCTTCGATTCTATCATATAGCCTGCCTTTATTGGCACTTATATAAGTAGAATCAAATTTCCAAGACCAAGCTACTTATATAAAGACGGCATGGCATGGCTTAAGTAGCTCTCCTGTTATGATCCGGCACGGTAAAGCCTACTTGAGAGCAACCCTCAGACATTGTGGCTCATGCAAAGATACATACCGCTGGGCGGGTACACTAGACGGCTGGTGGGTACCTAAGCTACCCGATGCCCGTTGTGGCTTGGTAGCTACATTTCGCAGCTCTGCCCCACGTAAACTGGAAATTGGGTGGGATTTGGGATTTTGCTTGTGAAGAGTGACTCAACTTCCGCTCAGTACTTTTTAAGTTCTAAGCTGAGAGCATGGATATTTCGTGCAGTATAGCCAGCTTAACATACAAGCCTTGAAAATTAGTCGTCGTGAAAAAAAGGGGATCAAATTTTACGTAGGCTCATTTTTCTGCGCACTAATTTGAACCGTCGTGCCGTGCGACTGATTCCCCCACCATCGACCTACTCGAGCGACATCTTGACATCGTCGCTCGTCGCAGTCGCAAAAGCTGGACAGGCCGAGTATGTCAGCCGCCAGTGGCGAACCTCCTGCGGAGGCGAAAACCCAGACATTAGAAACGCCTTCAGAAAAGCCTCAAAATGCACCAGCTCCTCCCAATGGCGAGTCGCAGACTCAAAGCGAAAACGCTGCCCCGCCTACACTTGCACCCGCACCCGCACCCGCGCCTGCGACAGCGACAGCGCCCGAGGCGCCCAAGCTCTCTAACGCGGAATTGAAGGCGAGGGCGAAAGCAGAGAAGCAAGCACGACGAGCCCAAGCAAAGGCTGCTAAGGATGCAGCTCCTGGCGGTGGACCCGCGCCCGCGTCGGCTGGGCCGTCAGGCCATCCGACTACAGAGCAGAAAGGGAACAAGGCAAAGAGCAAGTCAGATGGAGGCCGGCCCGCCGACTCGGGTGCTGCTGGGAGAGCTACAGGAACCAGGGGTGCCATACCAGCCGCCCCCCCGAAACCAGAGAACTCGATACCAGAGTGCTTCAGTCATCTTTCCATGGCCAAGAGGCTGCCTATCACCCAAGCCGATAAGGATGTTCACCCCACGGTCTTGACTCTTGGCCAGCAGATGGCCACCTTCGCCATTGACGAGAGCATCACCAGGTTAAAAGCTACACTGCTGGCCTTTAAGAAGGTGAGAAAGATCCACATATGCGATGCCTACATCCTGGACTGCCACTGATTGTCCTACCAGGTGATCGATTCGTACACCACGCCACCTGGAAACACGCTCGCGCGGCATCTCACACCCCATGTTTTAAATCCACAGATAGAGTACCTGAGCGCTTGCCGCCCGATGTGTTTTTCTATGGGAAATGCCATCCGCTGGCTGAAATTACAAGTCAGTAAGATTGACCCAGATGTCCCGGATTTCGAGGCCAAGAAACAGCTCTGCGCGAGCATTGATGCGTTTATACAAGAGCGCATCAACTTCGCAGACGTCGTAATCACCCAGAGGGCTGCCGATTTCATCCAAAATGATGATGTGGTCCTCGTGTATGGCCGGAATACGCTTGTAGAGCGAACGATACTCCACTCTCATCTAGTGGATGGCAAGAGATTCGATGTTATCGTGATTGACGATCCATATGAGCAGAAGGGCCAAGACTTGGCCAAGGCGCTGATTGCACAGGGAATCAAGGTGTCGTATAGCGGTGATTTCGGCGCGCTCCGATTCCATGTCAAGCTTGCTGATAGAATATTCCTTGGCGCTGAAGGGATGTTCAGTAATGGAGCCTTGTATGGCCGCTGCGGCACATGCGATCTTGCCATAGCCGCCAAGGATTTTGGGAAGCAGGTCTACGCACTTAGCGAGACCATCAATATCACCGAAAGAGTATCGACCGACTCGCTCACATACAACGAGATCGACCCGGAGAGGTGTTCCGGTGCCTCGTTCAGATTACTTTACGACACGACTCTGAGCCATTATCTAACCACCGTTGTGACTGAACTATCAACTGCGCAGCCAACAGCGGTCTCATATCTGCTGCGGAAACTCGAAGACTCCAATTAGAAGATGGATCTAAGAGACAGTGAGTAGTGGGTAGCATCTATGTATGCATTTCGGATTTGAGATGATGTCTCTGTATCATACAAGATCTAGGGGAAGAACTAGTTTGCATACGACAAGTTCAAGCGGCGGACTATCTCACTAAGAGAGGTAGCCAAACTAGAGATAATGTAATGGTGCACACAAAAGTAATAGCGGAATCCGATGTTGATGACAAGATGATGATTTGCTCTTCTGATTCGAAATGCAGTGACTCGAAGGCGACAATCGAATGTCGTCGGCTTTGTAGTGTAATGTGTGATACCAGAACCCTCTCTCCCCAATCTTTATGTACAATTCAAGTCAGCGGGATAACGAGATGTGTCGCGGGCCTCGTTCATAGCGTCGTCCCCGCCTCGGTATCGCGGGCTGCTTTCCTCGCCCGCTTCTCCAGAATTAACCGCTTGCGTTCCTCCAGCATCGCCATCTGCCGCTCGTCGACGCCCTGTAGCCAGTATCCGAAGCTCGCGCCGACGCCCGCGAAGACCGGGTACGCCCATAATGAGCCCCTGTTGAAGAAGGGTCGCATCTCGAGGCCGAGCTGCCATACGCGGACGGCGACGCCTAGAGACCAGACGTTACGTTAGCGAAATCATCCTCCAGACCTCACGAAACGGATTTACGGGCGTCGACGGAGTAGTTTGCTGAGCTGAGCTGAGCTGGGACTGTTCATGTCATACCGAAGCCGGTCCAGAAGAGGACTCTGTGCACCATTGTGAGTGACGGGAGGGGAGATTCGCCTCGGCGACCGGCTCTAGTGAATTGTTCGTCGTGGCAGAATGGCTGTCGACGGCCTCTCTATCTGTGTGAGGCTGCGTTCGTGGTGATTGGCGGTTATAGCGACGGTTGGAGCGAGTGCATATGAGGTTTGGATGCCTTTCCTGTGGAATTGAAGGTTGAGCAAATGGCAGGTGGTAACTGCGCACGGACCAAACCATAGTGGATATAGCGCGTTTTGGTCGTGATACTTAGCTAGATGCTGTATCTACTCAGCAGGCGCCTACTAATAGGTATGATTTACTGGTACCTAACCCACCTGTAATAGGTACCTATAGCTATACTAGACCCCTGCTCACCTGGTTAGACCCAACAGGTAGATCTGCCTACCTAATTCATTTTCCACCTTTAATCTTAAACGCGATAGGAATCATTTCCATCTTCGACCGTCACAATCCACTAGGTTTCCCCTGCCTGTCTACGTTCCTCAACGACTCTTCCCGTCATGCAGTTTCCATGAATTTTGGGCAGTATCGTCAGCGCGACCCCCTCTCGCAATCCTGATTTGACGTAACATCATCACCGAGGCCATCAGGCCTCCCTGGTCGTCGCCATGGCGTCCACAGAGCAAACGCCCGCTCCATTAAATGGAATTGCACCACTCGAACCAAGGAGGTTCAAGGCTTCAGATCTTCCTTTGCCTTCAGCCACGCGGTCGGCCATCGAAGGCTTGGCCTACAGTTTTAAGAAGAAAGGCGGATACGATGCAATTCGCAAGCAAGTTTGGGAGAAGTTTGAACAAAGCGTGAGTTGGCCGCCTACTTACCTAATATCACATACACTAAAACAATTCTGTTTTCTAACAATGATCGAGCATTAGGACTACGAAGCACAAGTCACCAAGTCTATTCTTGAAGTGGCCGAACAGGAAATCGAGCGCAATCCAGGCCAGCTCCTTACCCTCGAACGCCGCAAAGCCGCTGCCTTGATTGACGGTGCCCTTGATCGGTCCGGTGTCTACCAGAAAGCAGAGGCTGTTCTCGACCAGCTTATCGACGTGAAAGCCATAGAGGCTCGAATGCGCGAGCTGCGCCAGGCTGAGATTGGTCTAGAGAAAGCGGAAGAGGAACGAGTGCGCGGTTCTAAGACAGACGAAGAATACGCTGCGGAATCAACCGCAAAATTGGCTGCTCGCGAACAGCTCCGCCAAGAGATACGTAACAAGGAGAAACAAATACAGGAAGAAAAACTCAAAATCGAGCGTGAGGAGAGAAAGAAGCGGGAACGTGAACGAGAACGGGAGCTCGAGGCCGCCGAGGCGAAACGCAAAGAAGAGCGCGATGCGCGTCGCCGAGAAAGAGAAAAACGGGAAGAGGAGCGCCAGCGCGATAGAGAGAAGGAGCGGGAAGACCGGCGCCGAGCTAGAGAGCGTGACCGTGAGAACGATAGAGACGTTGATCGAGATGCCCGGCGTAGGTCCAGATCAAGATCAAGATCCCATCACCGTGACAGAGACCACGACAGAAGTAGGCGCCGCGAGAGCCGTGAACTGCGGCGACGCGAGCGGTCTCCCCGAGAAGATCACGATCGAGGTAAAACCGAGGACATCAAGAAGCAGCTTACCAAGGAGGACCTTGAAAAATTAGAACAAGAAGCACTTGCAGATCTCCTCCGTGAAAGCAACAAGGACAGTTCCAAACCACTCGAGATGGAGATTGATCAAGCCCTGGCTCCACCTCCTCGAAGAACGAAGCCCGCCTCTGCAATACAGCCCATACGTCGCGATTCCGCGAAACCATCGGACTCGAAGAAGGGCCTGGAACTAGCAAAGGCGGAGTCTAAGGATTCAATAACAAAAGATTCTAGGAGCACCAAGGAAGCAAAGGACGGGAAATCTGGAGAATCTAAGGAGCCTCTTGAAGCTAGGGAAATCATCGAGCCCAAAGATTCTAAGGAACCCAGAACGAAGCACGAACGAAAGCCTAGCCCCACACCATCGCGACGTCATCGAGATCGATCGCGTAGCCCGGGAGATGACCGAAGACATCGCGAGCGGGCTCGAGAACGTAGTCACTCACGCGGTAAAGTCGATAGGCGAGACAGGAGCAGATCACCCCAACGGATGGACAGGAGAGAGCGAAGCAGATCAAGAAATCGAATAAGAGAAAGAACACCCGAGAAGGATACCTACCGGCCTGGGGATCGCTATAGGAGTCGGTCACGACAACGTGACAGGGATACCAGAGGTCGTTCTGGGACAAGGCACGAACGGAGAGACCGTAGCCGCTCGCTAGATCGTTATAGACCTGACCGTAGAGAGCGAAGTCGTTCTCGAGATGACAACGAGAAACGGGCTCGAAACTCCTCAAGAACTCGCGCCACCCAGCGAGACAGTCACCGGGACCGCTCTCGCTCACCACGGGATCGCACAGAGAGACGTGATAGGAGTCGTTCGAAGCTAGCATCTAGCCGCAGAGAAACCAGCCGAACTGCTCGGCGTGCACGTAGCCAGGACAAGGACAAAGATAAAGCCCATGATAGCGAGCGGCCACGGGAGCGCGCTACTGAGCGTGAAAGGGAACATAGAGGTGACCGAGAACGAGATCGTGAGCAGGCCGTTGAACGTGAGAGAGAACGTGGACATCGTGACCGCGAGCACGACCGCAGAAGTCGTTCCAGATCTCGCCCACCAACATCCAAAGGACCTAGCTTGAATGACGCCGAGACCTGGAAACAAAGCGAGATTAAGAGGCGCGAGCAGGAAGCGAAAGCGTATCTGAAGGCACAAAAAGAAGCTCGTGAGAAGGGGCTACCCGTTCCCGGCCTTGACGATAGACGGAGTACTGGTGACCGCTCGCCCGAGGTCAAAAGACCACGTGTCGGTGATGACATTGATCGTTATCGGCCTGTAGAACGCGATCGAGATCGAGATCGGGACCGCGACCGAGATGGGAACCGGGAGAGAGATAAAGACAGAGACCGTGATCGTGACCGTGACAGGGAGTCTGACAAGCGAGTGGACAAATATCCTGAAAGAGATCGAGAGCGAGGCGACCGCGATCGTGAGGAGCGACGCGATAGAGATCGTGACAGAGATCATGAAAGAGATCGGGACCGTGACCGTGATCGGGATCGCGACAGCCGGCGTGAACGGCGTCGAAGCCGAAGCAGGAGTCGAAGCCGTCACCGCGAACGTGATCGTGAACGCGAACGCAGCCGGGACCGCGTCAGAGCCCGTTCACGATCCCGAGACAGATATCGCGACGGTGACAGGGACAGGGACCGGGATAGAGATAGGGATAAAGACCGGGATCGGGATCGGGACCGTAACAAGGAAAGAGAACGCGACAGAGACCATGACCGAGATAGGCGCAGCCGACGCGAAAGAAGCACGTCACATAGGGATAGGCGCAGGCGTAGCCGAAGCCCCTGAGCCCTACCTACCACTTTTCACACTTGGGTTCCAGCAGTCAGAGTACAGAAACATCATGATTATGACCTTTCCATCGCGAGTGTACTATTAGGTAAAAATGCAAAAGGTTCGGGCAGGTGGGACAGACAGATTTGTCTCTGCAGGATACCCCAATTTGAATTATATCGAGGGTAGACCGTGGAATGAAGCATATTCATGCTAAAGCTTCAAGGTCTTTTCTTTGCCTGGCGAAAAGGAACATGAATACCCTAGCCCCTGTCATATGTTTATCTTGTAGTTCACAGGCGGCTAAGATATTAATTAGGATGAGATTATACCAGTTATAATAGCGCTACTTGAAGCGAATGTAATTCTTCTGTTTAAACTGCTAAGTCGCGGCTGGTATATGTTATCATAAGAACGAGTAAATACAATATAAGCCTGGTAAACTGTTAATAGCCACTGTTATGCTACTGGCGTGGCTGTTAGTTATAAGATATTCTTAGATTAATGTCGCAATATCTTGTGGCGTTTTTATCTTTTTCAATATCGCCAGTTATTCACTTCTAGGGCAGTGGCGTAACAGTGGTCATTAACAGTCTGTCAGGCTTATCCTGTAGTCACGTATGTCATGTAAGGTGACCTACCTACGGTTGTGATGTTCCAGCCGCTTTTAAGACAGCGGCTGATCACAGGTAAGCTACAACTTCTAAGGTAGTGTATTCTTAGGTATGTAGTGTACGGTACCTAGATCGCAGCTGAAAGACCCACCTCGTATGTGGACAGCCGGTTTCGAGTGTCGTTGCATGACGCTGTACTGCAAGGGCCCCGAGATTCCAAAACTAAGGACTAAGGTTACATAGACCTGGAATTTAGCTTACCGTGGAGCGTAAGAAACCCAACTGTCGGAGCTGTATTCTATATTTAAAACGCAAGGCATCAGCTAGGTCTCGGGTTGGTGTATCCGTGAGAACAAAACATAGTAGTATTATGCCAAAGCCATAGAGGTCAATGGGAGAAAGTGACGCCTATAAGGTTAATGTGAATAAGTTGATATAGAGAAAGAACTATTCTAAACTGCTTGAAACTTGTGCGCCTGATGAAACGACTTAAGACTTCGGGGGAGGTATTCGCGGCAATAACTTGTGCGCTGATACCGTATTGATGGGTCCCTTAGCTGCGGGACAAGTCCATCAGCGATGACATCCAGACCATTAGGGGTCGCATCTATGCAGCCTGAGCTATTATGCTTATGCATATACTAAATTGAGTCAAACCCCAGCTTGAAGAGACTCGGATTCCGCCAAAAAAAGGTCCTAAGGTATGTACTGAAGTTGAATACTGTTGTGGCTCTTCTCTGTGGTCTGCTCAACGTTTCTAATTGACATACGCATGGCAACTCCAAGGGTGATGTTTTCCATTCAATTCCATGTTGAAGCCTCCCAGGTGCTATTACTACGCTGCTGCTGCTCACAGGGGCTTCAGGTTTCTACTAGAGGATTCAACACAAATCACATATACACGTCACCACCAAGGACGAAATAGGAATATCTACCCATACCCCAGCCAACAGCGTTGGGTCTTGGCATTACAGAATAAAAAAATGGGGTCGATGGCCGCCGTTAACTTCACCCTCCTGTTAAGGAACAAGGTGGTCATAGCGTTGAACGACTAACAGTTATTGGGTGGGGAGCCATAGAATCCACCCGCCCTAGCCGACCCAGCGGACAGCCACTGGTGTAGGTAGCGCCCAGGCCCCGTTACAACTCTTCCCGCGCAGCCCGAACAAGTTGTCGAAAGGCACGCACCTCCTGTTTGGTACATATCTGCGGAGTCACAGTATACGGTGTACGACATCTTACCGCATATTACTCTTCTAAAATGAAGTAGATATGCACTGTAAGCTTGTATTCTCTCAGTAACGCGGCGCAGCCAACAGCTGCTCTTCCTTCTTGTCCCCTCCTCGTCCGATCTAGTGTCAGGTACTGTACACTGACAGAGCACCAGCTATCACTTTTGCACTACTGAGCTTAACCTCTCACTGCCTACCTAGGTAGATAGCACAAGGTCACTTACCGTACCGTACCACGCTACCTAGCGTCATGATCCAGTCCCCCATTTACCCCAATCATCTCTAACAAGTCACATTGAGACTTGGGCACCCTCTTCTTCATCACCCATTCCTCATCCAAGCTGGCTTGCTATCTTCCCTGGACCTAAACCAAATCGTTTTCCAACAGCAGGCAGCGACATCATTCGCTTTTCCCCGCCCATTTCCATTGCCTTCTCTGTATCTTCTTGATCCTTTTTCCTTTATATCCTCCCGTCCGACCCGGTGCGTTCCGCGAACCCGCCTAGACCTCGACCATTCGAACCATCCCAGTAGCGCAGTTGTCTCGACTCGCCCTATCGCCGCCACATTCCACGCCCACGCTTCCGTAGAGCCATCGATTGAGGGCGTGCGACCACGACGTTTACGGCGACTAACAGCCGCTCTCGTCCTACATCATCCCGGCTATCCCGCCAACCAACCTCCCTCTTGTGTCTTCAATCAATTTATTTACTTCGACGTTCGATTACGATAACGATTACGCCTTAATTCACACCTTTTGCATACCTTGGGCGGCTATTTGTTCCTTATCTGCAGCATCCGAGTTTATCTGCAGCATCCGAGTGTCTGCCCTCAACGACTCCGCGGCCGAATGACCCTGGCCGAATGACTGTGGCGAAGCGGTGACGGAAACGTCCCAGTCCTTGGATCTTGTTATTTCGTTTCACTATTAACACACCAACTATCGCAAACACGCCCAACATGACGACTCCTCTAGACGGCATCGTCATTGGGCTGCTGTCGTCCTTTGGCTCTGCCGTCATCGTGGCTGTCATCTTCCTCGTCATCTACTTCTTTCGCCACACCGCATCGGGTCGCATCTTCCTTGACCGCATCGGTCGCCCGGGCGAATATGACGATGAGCAGGCGTTTGCGAGGGAAGAGGCCGAGGCCTTGGAAACGATGGACGATATGCAGAGGACAGAATATCTTAGAGCAAAAGGTAGGCTTGCCCCCCTCGCCGACTCCGCGACTGAGAGATACGGGATTATTCCCCTCAGCCCCGTGCTCTTCTCTCAACTAACCCTCCCCTAGCATTTATACAAGGAAATCCACCCGAGTCGGTCCAGACGGACATTTCATTATCTCAATATTTAGCTATTCAAGAAAAGGGCGTGTCAGCATGGGAGTTTGAGCCAGAGTTAGAAATTGCCAACTGCTTTGTCGAGGCCAGGACCGAGATTGAATTCTTCGACTCGGAGTGTACGGTCATGAGCAATCTGCCCGTACCAAAGCAAAACGAAGTATATTACTGGGAGGCGAAAATATACGAAAAGCCCGAAGCTTCGTTATTAAGTATCGGAATGTCTACGAAACCCTATCCACTGTTTCGGCTTCCAGGTACATACCTCATACATCCGCTCGACGTATTCCCCACTAACACCGCCTTTAGGATACCACAAGCACTCTGTTGCCTATACATCTATAGGCGCGCGGAGATTCAACCAACCTTTTACACCAACGCCGTACGGACCCCCAATTGTTCAGGGCGACGTAATTGGCGTGGGATATCGTCCACGAACTGGTACTATTTTCTTCACTCGTAACGGTAGACGGTTAGATGATGTTGTCCATGGCCTGAAGTCGCAGAACTTCTTCCCTTCGGTCGGTGCGAATGGTCCATGTATCGTTCACGTCAATTTTGGACAGGCTGGCTTCGTCTTCATTGAAGCCAACGTAAAGAAATGGGGGCTCGCGCCGATGACTGGCAGTTTGGCGCCACCTCCCCCTTATGGAAGCGAACAAGGTAGCATCCTACTGGAGTCCGGTCGTAGGAAGGACGAGACTCCAGGATCGCCATCACGAACGCATTCCTATTCACAATCGTACCAAGCATATAGCAGCCGAGGTCCGATACAAGACTCGAGCCACGCACGAACGCGCAGCGGCAGTTATCGAGTCCTCCCACCCACCAGCCCCGGGCCACAGAGAAGCCCTACGGATATTTCTCTGGCGCAGTTAGTTCCCACGGACGAGCCGGGCGAGGGGAGCGCAGCCGGTCACGGCTTCGGGCCGTCTGGAGATCATGTGATCAACATCACTGGTTTAGGCATGCACGAGGCGTCACATCCACCACCTGACTACACCAGTCCCGAGCATTCCGATGAGGATGCCTCTGGCAGCGGTTCCGAGAGCGATGTTGCGCCATTAATCAGGACCCCAGCACGGAGTCGTGGGGCTTCCGCCGCCGCTCTCCGACCACACAATCCTCCCATTCCCAGTTATAGCGACGCTGTACGCCAAGGCGCTGGTAGGGATAGAAGCCGAAGCGATACTAGTGCTATACAAAGGCGGAGGGGTAATTGAGATTGACTGGTTTTTCCTTGACCGAAAATGGACCAGGAGTTTGTGGGCGCTGGAGGCTTAAGATGATCAGAGTTATGAGGGGTCAAAAAGATGACCCCTCGACCAGGAATTCGAATCAATTATCAGGTTTAGGGAATACTACCAGTCTGTTGTTAAGAATACCCGGCTAGCAAGACACATTGTAGCCATAAACATGAGAGACGGAGTTTCAGGTGTCTTTGAAGAAAAAAAACAGTTTTAACCAGTCACTGTTTTAGTCACAGCGGGAGCATTCTTCTACTGCTTCCTGGGTTTTTACGACATTAGCACATAGATACTATATTGCATCAGGAGCCCTGGGCTTGGTTTGGCTTGTTTGCTAGTTGGTGTTGGGGGCGGGTAGATGGTTAGCAGGCAACTTTCATATCATATTACGCCTCGAGTGTGAACATACTCCCATCTGGTTTTATTACAGTTTGTCTTGTTCCAATTCGTTGTGTGTAATATGGGAGGCCGAAGACTCTTATTTACGTAAAGGAGTTGGATTAGTCTAGTAGGCTAGTTCCCTTGTTTGAATCTGTACTAGCTATGTCGAATACTCAGAACCGAATGATGTTCGTCCTCGATGCATAGCGTAATTCAAGCTCTATCGTTCAGGACAACAGTCGTCCTGTCTTATTGTACCTGCTCTTGCGAATCTACCTACCTACCTAGGTTAACTTACTATTAGAGTATCTGATATTGCTTTATGATATGCCTGTCTGTCTATCCACTCTATAAGTGAGCATGAGTGCAATGCCAGAATGCTCTCTGTGTTAAGCTAGTACCGGAAATCGAAAGGAAAAGAGGAAAGGGAAAAGAAAACCCCAACCCCAAACTCTATAGACGTACAACATCAAGCAATTTGAGGTCGACACCAATTCAACGAACAAATTCAGTGATTAAAGAGCTTAGGTGGAGGAGCAATAATTTTTTTTTTTTTGGCATGTTTCTGTGTTGGAAAGCGGTATGCGTAGCTCTGCTCTGCTATGCTTTTCTTATGAGCTGTATCGAAGCTGAACCATCTACTGTGAAGGAGTATTATGTGTCTGCCAATCCGACTCGGAGCACATATTAGTCGTTCGAATGATTTATACGACATGCCTGCCTTCTTTATTGACAGCGGTATAGATTCAAGGGAGCATCTCAACCATGTTCGCGCCCGTGACTCCCGGGGTATCGTTGGCTAGACAATCACGAGCGAAGAACGCTCCAACACTCCTTCCTAGCCCTCCTATATATAGGAGGGTTAGGAGAGTGACTTACATACTTCAGGTGGGTGGAACCGAGCCGCCTGAGTTCTGCTTGTATCAAACAGAGGACTAGGTTCTTTATCGTATGTTTCTTTTCATATGTCTGAGGAACTGGGACAGAGCTTTTTGGGGCTTAGATGAGGGGATAGAGGCAAGCTAGTCTAACATAGGGGTAATATGATAGCAGCAGCAACAGTGAGGAAGTTGTTAGTGTTATTCACATATATAGATCTTGAGAGCGACTGAACGTGGGTTTAGCCCTCGTTTCCGCCCAGTAGAGGCACCGCAATCTTATAGTTATTACCGATGTAACGCACATTTCAGCGTGTCAATCGAGAGCTCGGGAATAGATTATATGTCTAATTACAGGAATGTAGCAACGATCTTAGGTTTGACTTGCGAAGTTTGTATATATTATGTCTGCATAGGAAGCAATTAGACTCTCTGCGAAGTGCGTGTCATCGCCCCTTTTCATATTGGATAGGCTGTGTAGTAACGGGTACGCTACTGTGATAAATGTGCGGTTGGCTCACTCAATAAGGTTCTATTACCCTCTTTTCACCCTTTCCCTCATAATAGAGTCGTGAGTTCTCCCCGCACGTCACCATCAGCCGGGTGGTCGTGTATCACGTGTTAAGCCACTGCGATCTGCCATGGCAAATATTTAGACACTGAGTGCAGTATTCTTGTCATTGAGAACAGGATAGGATCCGATGCGACATTTAGTGTAACGACGTCCTTCACTTGTTTCGTCCTGAAGTTCAGTTATAGATAATTATGTACTATCGCAGACGATTATACATGTCGTTTCGTTCACGCTTAATTACTACTACCCGTGATTTATCCTACTTGCATTATCGGAAAGGATGAGATGTGGTGAGCACTAACATGCGAGTAAGCGATAGTTAACTTGGGGGTTGAAGCCGGTGCTAGGGTTCAATAGGAGTCAGAAACTGTTTGCACTGAAGTGCCGTGCAGAATATTCGGTGAACGCGTTACTCCCCGATTTTGCCGAAGTGAACTTACTACGCTAAGCACTTAGTAGTTCAAGATGTTAGCCTGAGTCATAAACATAATACTGGTAGTGAGGCTCGTGAAATGTTCACTAGATCAATCCACGCGTTACCTTGAGACGTTTTTCTAATATGGATGAAGATCGTGCTATATAGATTCAGATGCTCTGCGAGTTGGTGAATCCATTCGACTCAAGCATCCACAGCAGGACGGCTCTTACAGCGCTCAAAGCTCGAAATATAGAACCATTTGTATTATACCTCGTTCAGTTCCTCTCGATATCTAAGTGGCAGACTCGATAGGACCGATGCGGCTTGTTTCTAGAAGCTCCGATCGCTGGTTGATAATGTCCAATAAATGGCAGCAGTTCTCGACTGTCGATTTGGCGCAATGGTAGCGTACAGACCTCCTAAGTCTGGGGTTGCGGGTTCGAGTCCCGTGATCGATGCAACATTGTCGGGCGAATGGTCTAGGGGTATGATATTTGCTTTGCATATAAATCTGTCATCATTCAAAGGATTCAGATCTCTTGTGCTTGCAAAGGGTCCGGGGTTCAAATCCCCGTTCGTCCATTACTTTTGCAGTTTACTGCGTTGGTCATGTTTTTTTTTTTTCTTTTTTTTTACAAGTCAAAGGACATTTGAAAGTATAAGCGCAGACACTATCCCGGCATAGGCACAGTAATATCGCCGATGGAGAGGTTTTATTGATTGCTGCTAAGGAAGGGTATCTCTTATGTCTCTGTAGAAAAACTCTCAACGTTGTCCACATCATTCTGCTCTCTTTCTAACATCAAATATGCAAATAATAAGTATTCAAGTCTACTACAAAAAGAACGAGGGAAGTTCATCGCTAGGGCTCTCTAAATGAATTTGCCCAGCTCATAGCTTCTGCAAACATGACAATTCATTTTTAAACCTTCTGTTCAGTAATTCCAGTCATGTTTCTCGAATAGTCAGGTAAAAAAATCTTTAAAAAGGGTATCAGCATAGTGTCGTAAGCTGTAAAATCGTAAAATTTTGTGACACGTAATGGCGTCTAATATCGCATAGCGCTGGGCCCATTTGTCGATTATCGTAAGGTCATAGAGAATGGGCGGTAGGGGTCAAGTAGTAACTAATACAGTCGGAAGCCTCAAAGTGCCGAAGGAAATGCGTAGAAAAATCGTGCATACGGGGTTGGTTGGTCAATCATAAAAATCCGCCCTCGTTCCCAAGTACCCCGATGCTGCCTCGCCACCGACAGCGCTCGTCAGAAGTCTGGCTGGTCCCTCGGGGACTCATAGATCCACGAGGCGTATGTGAGTCGTAATCGCCGCTCCCACGGCTACCCGTACTCGCGTTTGATTGTATCAGTAAACTGCTCGTACCACTCAATCGTTTCGCGAAATCATTGAAACTCAGGTTTTTCACATCAGAAGTCGAATGTCGTTTCTCATGAGACCGCCGCATCGCAAGGCCTTCTGGCTGTCTCGACGGGGGAGACGATGGAATATGCAACGGTGGACCAGGAATGTAGGGCTGGCTACTTGTCCGTTGAGCTGTTGGCCGGCTTCGTGAATGCGACGTATGCGGCCGCAGAACCGATGGCGCATTTCTCAACCCAGAATCGCTGTATGTTGAGTTATGCCGGTTGGTGATAAATCGAAGCGCTTTAAATGTTGACGCGTCCATCCCATCAGGGTCGTCATATTCAAAAGCATAATCGTCACTATCGTCATCATCTTCATCATCAACCTCCCTATCAAACTCATCCTCATCACTGTCATCTTCTTCCCATGTGCTCCTTAACGGCTCTTGCTTCACCTCTTTTCCCCTCGTATTTTTCTGGCGAGTTTCTGTTTCACGCATCAGTGCCTCAAACCTCGCCAAAGAAGTGAGTTTTTCCTCTCCCGCGATCTCTCGCTCGGAGCCCGGAATGCATCGCATCTGAAAAGCCCGGTCCAAAATGGTCTGACGGGGTGCCATAGGTGGGCTTGACTCTAAGTTGGGTTGAGTAGGGCTCTGGGAAGAGCTTATGCTCGCCCGTCCCATGACAGGAGAGCTCACGGTTGAGGCACGTCCTTGCGCCATTGTCCACCCTTCCATCATATGCTCTGGAGATTCATCTACAGTTGAAGTTGGCGAAGGCAGTTCAGAGTGCTGTAGGCTGGCATAATGCTGCTGTACGAAATTCATAGCCGCTGGCACCATGGAGCTGGCTTGAGAAGACAGATCGCTCTTACGAGACCGAAGGCTAGGGGAGCCGGGAGTATATACTGAGCTTTGGTCGCGGCTCGAAGGTAGGGTTCTGCCTGACGATTTTGGTTGCAACTTCGATCTCAATTTCCCCTTCGCGTTAGACACCGGCGAAGACTTTTCGGGGGCATCCGGGATCGAAGGGAAAGGACTTATAAAGGCCGGCGATGTTGGGCTGATTGGGCTGATAGGCATAGCTTGGTGTCGCTGCACAAGCAACTGGATGTACCTCGCCCAGTCGTCCAAGCGATACTGCGACCCCTCAGCCGTGAGAAACAAGAGCGTTTGTGGGCCCGAATCCTTAGTCGACATCAATCCTCCAGACCGACTCGATCGACGCTTTCGCAGCTTGTCGGTTGCCGGATCGGGGGATATCTGAATAGTAAGAGTAGGAATATGGCCCTGCTTCCGATGAGCAACCTGTTGCACCTGACAATCTGTTATCGATGCAATCGAATGCTGATGAATGGGTTCGGTATCCTCCTATCGGTATGTTAGTGAATGCGGTCCTGATATTCAACCCACCAAGAGCGCACCTTTGACTTGTAGACTGAGAGATAGATACCGTCCATTGGTCCTTTCAGCGGTTGTCTCGAAGACCAACCGCCCGCATCTCTCATGCGAGCATTGGACAAAACCTGTGAAAGCGAGAGATTCTGCTGCTGCCCTTCCCTTTGCGACAACGGGCCAAAGACTACATAGCGTGGCTAAGAACAGGGTTTGTAAGCATTCCAACAAAGAAAGATTAGTGTGCAGTGAGACAGTGACTAAATACCTTCCAAACAGGCCGTCCAAGGATCGTACCCCGATCCGGGGGCATGAGAAGAATGTCCTCCATCAGGAAAATAGTTGATGGTGAGTGTGGATAACTATTTGTTTAGTTGCTGCGTGAGTTGCGCAAATCGTTCAGGGTTGGCCCTCGGTGTATAGGTACGATGGCGCACAGCTGAACATTACTCAGAAGCAAGAAGCCGAACTCTTTGAGACTGTTGTCAAAACGTCATACTGAGAGTCAATGGTGGGTGCGAAGGTCAGCTATTCTTGGAGCTGATCTAGAGAATCCCGAGACAAGGCAAGCGTAGAAAAACGATAACCCGCGCTGCTGTTCTTACTGCTGCTCTTCGAGAGTATGAAACAGCTGCAAGAGTAAACCCAATTCGTCCTGACCAGTGTCTCATAAAACCGCGAAAACAGAAAGAGAAGTGGCCAACCGCCTGGCAGCAAGATGTGGCGTGGAAAGGGAGAAAAGAGAGAGAGAGAGTGAGATGTACAGTATGAAGTAGAGGAGTAGTCAAGCTAGTCGTCTATTACGCCGACCGCAAGGCTTGCCCGTTGACAGTCGACTGATCCTTGTACATTCACATAATTAATTTAAATACCCTAATGTACAAGTAGACGGGGTAGTACTAGGTATCAAGTACCCTATTTGAGCGGCCAATTAGTAGGTCTCTCACGGTAATGTGCTGGAGCGTGATTGCGCATCTGGAAAACTAGGGCGCTGTCGGGTGGTGATGGGATCGATGTATGCTACTGCGACTCCTGAGAACGCCATCCGGCCCACGATGAAATATGGAGAAAGATGCTAGTGTAGTATAGGGAATAAAAAAGGCTTACATGACTAGACCTATAACAGAATAAAGTGGAGGGAACTGTATAAGCATCTTGCTATACTCGGATTACTCTAAACTCAAAGCAGAGGGAATCCGAATGACCTACCCATTATAGTGACTCTATAGTAGGGAGGTATGGCAGCTACTTACGTGTATTATTCTCCTATATTATTGACAGGGCCGACTTGGAGGGTCATGCCCTGCTGCATGTCCCCCCTGAACAAAGATTTGAGCCCGGCAGCTGGGAAACCTGGAAACATCACGTCGGCCAGGTTCAGGGGTTTTCAGGGACCTAGACTGGTATATACTGGTTACAGCATACTGAACGAGCTTTGATACGCATCCAAACAGGACCTTTAGGTCCTGTGACCTAACCTATCATGTTGTGTCGCGAAGCGGTACAGACTAAGCACAATAACGGTGCGTAGTTTCTATTACAACACGTAGTATCGGCCAAATCGGAGAATACTAAAGTGGCTTCTTGGCCCCTACATAGTATACAGATTCTTCTGCGGGCGGGCAACCGAAGCACCCGACAACCCGTGAACAACTTTTGGAAGTCGGCGTAGATAAAGAAATTCTGCTGAAACCCGGGCTCATGAGTAGTGTCACAGGTTACAGGTTTGACACCAACTGGGTATGCACCGAGCACCGACGCTTATTTCAGCCGCTCTACTATGTAGGTCCACTAGACTCCAAGTAGCGTAGAAAGGAGAGAGAAAGGCATTACGAAAACACGACTACTCTGTCCTAACGACCGTCTAAACTAGTGTCTACACTCCAGTATATAGTGTACGATCTATCTCGTGGACACTATACTATATTCTCGCCATTTCCCGCGATGAAGGGCTTTTAGCAATGCCCATAGAGCCAAGGTGCCACTGTAGGTAGGAGGAAGTGAAATGATGCAGGAATGTTTCTGCCCAATAGTTCCTCTGCAAAGTAGATGTTGCCACTGCGGTGACACATAACCTGCAGTAGTTCCCCCACGTATGCCATGGAAACGACGTGGAAACGGGTAATCGTTGATTAGGATGCGTGTGGCTGCAGTCTAACGACTGTGCGTCAGTCCGTCTGATTGGTGAGACCAACCAGTTCATCAAGTACTGCAGTAGGTAGGTAGGTAGGTCGCAGTTAATGTGGCCGTCTTTCGAGGATGACATTGACCAAATGCTACCCTAATATGCTTTATTCCTACTGTACCTATGTTCCGAAGTAGTAGCTATTCCAAAGCCATAGAGTCGTCTTCACTATCACTGCACGAAGGAATGGTGGTCATATTCTGGATCTAGGTACGCCCCCATCTTGGCACAATATTTCCCGCTCTGACCCTTCCCACGCCAATACGCTAGGCACTTCGACATAAGCTAGGTTCAGCCAGACAATGTAATCCTGTAGTCATCGTTTCGCAAGGTGAAGGATCACAAGCTGGCTCCTGCTCTACTACCACTTATATGTAGATTTTTGTAATCTTGTGCTTTATTGTAGTGAGCCTTTATTGCGTATTTATATGTGCAACATGCCCCGTTCGTCTATAAGAAGATGCAATTACCGCCGCGGAGCCTGTCCAGAGATGGAGGTGCAGAAGCGCTAGAACACATCTAGAACCCCTGGGGAGACCCCTGATACTTGTAGTTGACCGCCATAAAATGCAGTTCTGATGCAATGTATAGGCTTATACTGTACCATGGTATGCTGTGATCCTCAATGACAGCTCTGGATTATCGAAGGAGATCTGCTTCTGAAACATGCCGCAAAGTACCGTACACTATCTACTATATACTGTATGGAGTGATCTCATTGAGGTGTAAGAAGTAGTACACTACACTAGACCGCATGCTAACCAAAGAGGAGATCTCTTCCGTTGTGTGGGAAAGAGAAAGAGATATCTAATCAAGCGAGGATTAAGATTCTGAGGTATACGTAGTATATACTACTTAACCTAGTGTAGTATACATATCGAGGGACGGCTAAACCAGCCTTCGGCAGCTAATATCGTGGGTCCGTACAGCTACAGTAGAGCTAAAGATCACAGATGAACCCATAGCAAGTAATTGTCTCAACTCAAAAAGTATGTAGACAAGAATAAGCGTAAGCATCGTATCACGCGAGAGAGACGGCTGCTTCTAGCCAATTGATTACGTACGTATACAATAGAAGTATACGTAAGCTACGGCGGAGATATTGTTTTCTGCTTGATCATATAGGCCTATAGCTGCTTTCCGGTATTCAGAATGGCTGACGCCACTGTGATTAGCGCGTCATCAGAGTGTGCTCAAATCGAGTCGATACAGATGCCAGCAATCTCTGGGTCAGATATATGTCTCACAAGTCGACCCGGGTCATCAATGCCTTTGGGGCGGTTGATGGTCTGTATCATCCATGATGTTTCAGGATGTTGAATTAGATTACAGTAGATAC
This sequence comes from Xylaria sp. FL0064, assembly GCA_022593225.1. Lineage (NCBI taxonomy): Eukaryota > Fungi > Ascomycota > Sordariomycetes > Xylariales > Xylariaceae > Xylaria > Xylaria sp. FL0064. The sequence goes on along the minus strand of JAJKLE010000004.1, from coordinate 800,563 downwards.
ACCACAGCGGAACTTGCCGTACAGACGCTCGTGACACGCCCGCGACGACCGGTTGCGTGCTCATCTCACCATATTTTGGCAACACGCCAACAAAAACAGCCAAGTCGGGACACTTCGGCAATCACGGTCGCACAATACAGATTTGAGATCATATTCTACGGTTGGGGCTCATCCTTAAATTCCCACACTCGTGGGTTAACTTCCGGCTCCCGCTGCGCATACCGACTTCGTCCAACCTGACAAGCGTACCGATGAAGTTAAAGGTAATCTAAAGATCAGCGGACTTAATTACGTAGTAGATCCTCTCAAGCTTTCCTGTAGCCTGCAGTCTTTTCATTCTGATTGGTCACCTTACATTTCAAACCCTTATCCGCTGGGGAAAAGCCCAGGCATGAGTATATGGGGTTTGCCTGCCTTAATAATAATTGTTATTGTTATGATAATATCGAGTCTTATTGGGATCCAACGCGATAGATTCCGGGGTTCCTGAATTAACCACACACACACCATATACTACCAAAACTCAACAACTTTAACAGCTACTCAATCTTTCTAGCTGACCAGAAATTAAAAAGAATATATCACTAGAATCACCTTGAAATAAATTATATAAATTTCTAGTTTATATATTTGTATGATTTATTTGGGAGAATTACAGGTAATTGAAGTAGAGGGGTTTGGAGTGTTGTGTGTGGCATGTGTGGTTAATTTGGGAACTGGCTACTGTCTGGGTTATTCTGGTACACTAATATTGTCCACAAATTTATCTTAATCTGTTACCCGTTAATTCTTAGCGTCGCTAAATAAAGATCTGAAACGTAAACGGTTCCCAAATAGGTAGGTAATGTCTTGCTGTGGTTTGTTGAGCAAATACAAGATAACATACAAAAGATCGCAAACATGCTTCAGCAAACCATCATCAGCAATGCTTACAAGGTGTACAATGAGGCTACTCACTTGAGCTCCATGGGCTATGCTGAGGGTCTTTGCTTGGGCTAGCCGCATAGCGATTAAAGTTGATGGTCGACTCGTTAACGGTGCCTCGGGGACTATACTGGATTATGGTCACCGCTTCGGATTTCAAGTCTTACGTGTGGTGGGCTAAACTACTCCATGCCAAGCCCAAAAGTCCTGTCGCATCGTTGAGGCGGCGATCTCAGCAGAACCCTACTGCATAAAGACAAGACAAGCTTGTTTGATGTGCCTTGCATCATGCAATGTTTGTGTGTTCAGACGCAGGGTGCGGGCGGCGACGCACCACGCGCTGCTAGGGAAGCTCTCCGCCTTTGTTTTGAAGGGCATAATTATCTAAGTCTACACTATGTACGGTGGGCCCTGTTTCTCGGAATAGTCTCGATAGCGGTCTGACTTGGATACCCATCTCGCTCTTTGTGTTATACAACTGCCGCAGTGTTATTAAATACTCCACAGAGCTTAATACTAAATTAGAAGATTCCAGGTCATAATTGCGTGTACTTAATCAACTCCACAGCGGCCCATCTCCGTCACATCAACAGCGGTACCGCAACGCTGTCTCCCCTGTCCAACCCCCATCGTGCTCTCAATATCCAGTAGGCAGTTGGTATTGTTGAATACCTACACTCCGAATTTAACCAATCCAATAACGACATGCTAGGTGAGGGTCGAAAACCAGTAGTCTAGTCTGTAAGTAGATAAAAGCTCGTGGTAGAATTGGGGACACTATTCACGTGGCCCACTTGATCTACAACACTAAGTCTTGCAACCCTGCTTTTCTAGAAATTCGTTTGCGTTGCTAGTCCGCTAATAGATGCGCAGTACCACGGTAAATGAGTGGTACTGGTACCATAGTTGCTCCGATTAAGGGTGCAGAAAAAAACGTGTCTGATCCAGGGCAGAACAGGGTACGCACAGCGCAATCTGCAGTCATGAATGCTTGAAGCAGCTTATGTAGATTATGACGGTGCGGACGAGGTATATTACAATTTTGCCACAATTAAAAATCTTTTTTGCATTTGCATATAATGATGTTAAAAATAAAAAAAAGAGTAAGGACCCCAGGAATTGCCGCAGGAGTAGGATTGAGCAGAAGCCATAAAAGGGGTCGGAATAAATCCGGAAGAGGAAACCCCATACCACGCTCAGGATTCGGAACATCGCATCGTCTATGTAATAGTTGAACAGTACCACTCAAATCCGCTTGATGCCGAACACGACCGTGGGTCCGTATTCCTACCTTCGCGGAGATAATAACGGAAAGTCGCGGGTCCAGTACGCCGTTTAGAAGACACAAAATAAAATAGCATCTACAAGAATTGTAACGCTGCTGTTGAGCTTTACGTCACCCCGTGACAAGGACCCGAAAATGAGTCTCGCCACCCCATCCCGGCCCTCACCGACTATTCTTGTCTGTCATCATGTCAGCAGCAAACATAAGGTGAATCAGTGACACCGCTCATAATCAAACAACGAAAATGTTTGATGTAAATATTGACGGCGAGGCCATCTGTTGAGCAGATTTTAGGGGTTTCCGCGCAACAAACACTTATTCGTGACACATGTATCTTGATTACTGTGACAAGAAAATCGCGAGAACCCAACACCCCAGTCTTGGCACCTTGCTGACGGAGCCAGAACCCGGTGGTGTTTTTGCATGTACTCGAACATTTCGAATCCAGGCGCCTTCACCGGTGCTCGTGAGGTTTCTCACGTATATATCTGCAGTGAATCCTGTTACTGCCTTGTATCTAGGGGGTTATCGCGGGTTTGCCGAAGTGGCAAATGCTTAGGCCGTATGCATTTAGTGCTACATAGTTTCATGTAGGTGAAAACCATTCAGGCCACCGCTGCTTACCACGCTCCCACTGTATTGTTACTCTCGGGACGGGAGGGTGGGAGAGATGCCTGTCACTGAAAAGTCTTGTCACCGGGTTCGGCGAGTGGGCGTGAGATGTGAGATGGGATCTCCAGCGATCTGCTGACGCGACTACCAAGTAAGTCACCCGTCTCATGTATCGTGACGTGGTACGTGAGACTTCGGTAACTACCAACGGACGGTACTTCCAAACAGTACAATAGTAGGGCCCTTATGAACAAGCCAATATTGGAAGTGACTCTATCCCCTCAACGAACCACGATGCTATCAACCTTAAAAACATACCTCCTCAGGCAAAATCCCTGAAAGTTCAAGATCCTGAAACCCACAAGGAATGCCGCAAGCAACGATCCACTTTCAACTAGTACCCCGGCTCAGAACTCGGTTATTCAGAGCAAACGAGAATACCACCTGAACCGACATGAAAGCAAAGCTCACTTTTGTTAACCCTTGTCTTTCGCTTTTAGTCGGGCTCCTCTTGTTCGCGAGCTAGTCAAAACAGTATGAAGAGTCCCGGGGTCACGAGGACCAATTAGGATAATCCACATTAGGGGGCATTAAAGACAACTAGTGAACTTTTATAAAAATTTGCGCCTATTAAATTATCCGTTTATGAAACCCATCAGAAGATGTTGAGGCGGCTTGTGAATATCTGCGCAGTTTCAACTGCTTCAATGAAGGTCGATCAATCACAAGTTGAAACGCAATTGATACTCGATTATTCAATCAATGGCTAGGAGAGCAAGTTTTAATGCTCCTTCTAGTTCATAACTCACAAGTGGCTATTCGAATATCAACGGCTCTTGGATAGGGATTAGAAACTGAGGCATTGGAATTGGCAATGCTTGAGACGACATATCTAAATTGGTACATGCCTATCTCTTACATTGATGGGATATTCCTTCGCTTATTTATTCTCATTTTGGAGAATAAAGGTATGGGGATATGTAATACATTCAGTCAACGATCATTTCTCTCTAGGATTTCGGCAATAATTGTTTGTTACAGAAGCGAGAATATACGATGGAGCAAAAGCGGAACTCGCTCTACATAGTACTAAGTAGATGCACGAGAACCAGATAATAGTATCAGCATCGTAAGAAGGTTGATGGCGACACATCGCCCGAGGCACCTAAAACTTCCTTGAGAGTCACCTCATTACACTACAACTATGTGTTAGAATGTATGATTTGGCACGACCAGCTTGTACCTGAGCAGGATATTTATAACTAGCACAAGTCAGTGCGTGTTAGTCCCTGTTATATAATATCTGTGTACATGCGCAGTTCTGGAATGAATTTGGTCTAACGCTAATTACTTGCATCTTTGAGCTTCTGGAAGGCGAAGATAATTCAGACAAGAACACCCAACATGCGCACACATACAAGGCTGAAAGAATTGGCGAGCCAAAGAAAAGATAAGCTCAAACACGTTCGCATATATGAATTCACTAAGCGAATTTCATAACGAGTATCTTATCCTTAACCAGTACCACTTCTAGGTTGAAATAATTTGCGATTTGAAGCCTTGTCTCGACTCAGAGATGTTAAAAGCATTTATACTGAAGTGATCCCTATGGGAGTGGCCCCATAGTTAGGGGTCAGTATTCAGGAGATAGACTACTCTACACTTCCTAAATCCTTCATTTAACTCGCTTTTGCACGTAATAGATGGGGAACCTAGTAATCTCAATGAAATAGAACGCTGTATTCGTAAAATTGGTGAAAAGAATCGCTTGCCTGGCCTCCCTTATTCGCGTAGTTGACTGCCCTTGGCCCCCCTTTATACTACCCTTACTAGCCAAGCCCATTTCTCCGGCTGACTAACCCGTTTTTAAGTCACCCACACCACTTCAATACATAGCACTTTGCTATTTGATCTCAAAAATTGCAGCCCCTCGAAGGTCGAGAACATAACCATATCGCAGATGGTTAACCATTTCCACTGCACATGTCAGAGTGAGTGAGGCTCATGTGCATAACCGGAGAATCTGGTATCAAGATGTCTTTTAGGATTTTTTACAAACATAGACATTTAGATGCCGTCTCGTAAAATGAATATTGTACAACTATAAACTTCTTTTCTTGGGTGCGCCGGCTTGTTCAGCTGGGGCCGAATGTGAGAGTTAAGTAGAAAGTACCGCTGAGCCCCAATGCAGCTGTTAAATACTCTGAGTGAAGGATCAGAAGCTCTGTTCAATTCGAACCTGCTGATACTCTTGAAAGTTACACATTATGCTAGATGGTTATATGGACATGTTAGGATAGATTAATTTAGGTTATATTTGGATCTTGATTCAGTAGGGAAAAGGTTTTGAGTTCTATCAAGCTATTACATGAGTGTGCTTATCGCAACATCTCTTTTAGTCAAATCCAATAGAAGCAAACAAGAATTTAACATTGGTAGACAAACATAGAAAAGGACCCAAGAAGAAAGTTTATATAATAAGGAGCTCTAGGGGAGTGAAGCAATTCGAGTCTCTCAAGGTGTCATACGGATCAGTTTCGCTAGTCAGCTAACGGACCACGTCTTAATATGAGATTTCGGCAGCTATATTATAAATGAACCAAATTCGGGGTGGGACACGTACATGTAAGTCCTAACGATCGCGATAGTGATCAGCTACACGTCAAGTTTGGCAAATATAAATCAGGAATTAGACTTCTACGCAGACGTTTGCAAACAAAACCATTGGTACATTGTCATAGGCAAGTCTAGAACTACATGCAGTATGCGATACTAATGACGTGGCATAATGGAAATGTCTCGTGGAAAATTACAGGAGGAGTGCGAGTCAACCGTTACAACAGCCTTATAACTACTCCCAATCGCGGTAGCAAAAATGCATCTCACTGAAAATAGAGTATGATTATTTTGGAGAACTTCATTTCCCAGTCTAGTGCCCAAAGCCCGACATCCCTCATACGCTTATCTATGATCCCTTGAACGGAAACCATTCAAACACGACGAAGGTAATGAATGATGGAAATAGTCGGTCCGACATCAACCAGAATGTATTACTCATTCTGAAGTCTCATGCGATTTATGGTGAAACAAGTGTATAATACGCCCCATATTTGTGTGTCAACTATTGTATCACAGCTTTTCAAGACTACCCTCAACCGAGGCGATGGAAGAAAAACTTGACCGCGCTAAAGACTCCATACTACCTATACCATCACCTACATCACCAAAACAACCACTTATTTAACCAGCTATTTTTTAAAGCTATTTTTAGTACAACGCGGTCGTCTATACCTTTAAAGCTAACAGTTTAATAAAGCTTTTAATATGCTTTTAAAAAAGGTTGTTTTAGTAGTATAGGTGCTGGTATAGGTGGTATGGAGTCTTTAGCGCGGTCAAGTTTTTCTTCCATCGCCTCGCCTCAACCAACTTCCGCATAAATTAAGGCATCCTATCAGATGTCTGGCGCGATAAAGTGATTCTCCCAAAAGGCGTCCCGCAGCGCTCTGCATGACACACCACGCCGCACTAAGTGTGGCTTGACAGGCCTATCCCAAGAATGAACTTCCCTGTTTGGGCTCATATCGAAGGAATCAAGCCAATCATGTCAAGGCAAAGCGCCACTAAATGACGTAGTGCCACACCCCTCAGTCTTCATGCCAAACACGAAGCCAGCAGTACGCGGCCATGTAAGTTTGCACCGGTCGCTGCTGGGCGAGTTATATAGGGTGGGAGGAAAACCTGCTTGTGATATGACTTTATGTGAGGTCATAGGTGATGTGATGATAGTTAGATACTGCGGTAGTAGAATTATTAAGACGCAACCCATTTCTCGATCTTCTATCATCTTCCCGTGAATGATTTTTTAAAGAGAACAATCAACCATTTCACGTGAATATCTTCCGAAAGACACCCAAAACTCCAGCGATGGCGGACATCAAGGTTAACAAAGAGGAAGAGCAAAAGAAAAAATCAACGATTGAATGGGCGAAGGAGAAGTACAACGAGCAGTACGAGGCCTGGATGCCGTGGATCGAAGACACGTTCCTGAAGTACTTCACCAAGGATAACAGGACGAGCTACGCAGCCCGAGGTACGTCGCAGCCATCGTCTCCCCCATCGTCTGAATTCAACACGCATACACAAAACAAAATACACATGAGACGCCTAGCGGCGCTTTCATTCCCCGCCTTTTTAACATTCACTAACATATCCTCCGCACATGCAGACAGACTCGACAGAACCAAAGTAACAGGCATCGACCAAGTCGACAAGCTGCAAGACAGCACGAACGATCTAGCCGCAAGCCAAGTCGGCCAGGGCGGTCTTCTGCAACCCGTCGGCGACCTCGTCTCAGAGGGCTCGAAGAAAATGGACCCCCGTCGAAAGAACGAGAAGGAGAAAGGCGGCCTCAACGTCCCTGGTGCGTCTGCGCTCGGCTTGTAAAGAGCAGACTACGAACAAGATGCAAGAAAAAAGAGACGGGAAAATGAAGAAGAGACACAGACAGTTCCATCGATCGCTGTGTCTCTACGACTAGGGATTAGTGAATCCTATATCGGTTGATCGATTTTCGATTCGGATTTCAACTCTCTGTAAAAATTTATGGACATGAGCTCAAGGACAATTAGGATACAATATGGGTGTTGGAAAGGCGTACGGGGTATAGGGGGACTAGTTTCAAGGTTGTCTTAGACATTCCATGGCAGTACCACGAGGGTTTTGAAGTTGCTAGTAATTTGACTTATTTGGACATGCGAACAACACTTCGTCCATCTATTTTCGGCTCTGTTCTAGACAGCACAGATCGGACAAGTGATGTTACACTTCGTCGGCTGTGCTATTACGAATAAAGCGAACGAGAAAGCTTGCATCATATAGTCTTATTTGATTTCTCAGCTAAGTAAAAGCAACTAGTCCTTCGCGCTGGACCCTTTCGACATTCATCATCAGCTATCGTGCCGTCTTAGGCCTCAAGCGCAAGACACAAAAACCTGCTCAACTATTCAACTTCCAGATTCAAATCCAAATGGCATCCAATCAATTCAGAATGGAGAGGGAGCGTTGACGAATCCAATAAGATGTTGACCAAGAGGGAAATCTAAAGATGCAGGCTGATTCTATAGGGTCTCTAGAATCAGAATACTCCAAATTGCTATTGAACGATGCCTGATGAAACGCATACTCTAGTCTAGAGATCTATGATATACGAGATTCGACTGCAGATTTGATAGCTGTATTCGAAGTGATTAGCCTTTGTTGCTCACTCTCTTATATGGCGAGTGGAATACTAACCATCACAAGTAACTTTAGCATCACCGAAAAGCATCTTAGTTCCAGGCATGTAGAACATTGGATTTGGTACGTCGGCTGTAGAAGAATTCGTCAGCATCAGCAACAAATTGAGATCAGGTTAGAGGAACCTACCGTAACCAGAGGCCATTCCTCTTTTCATAACGATCACTTGCTTGCTCTTCCATGCATGAAGCACCGGCATACCAGCAATAGGGCTGCCAGGTTCAAGGGCAATTGGGTTGACAGTGTCATTCGCACCAATGACCAGCGTAACATCCGTATCGCCAAAATCGTCGTTAATCTCGTCCATTTCCAATACTATGTCATAAGGGACACTCGCTTCCGCAAGAAGCACGTTGCATTGCCCCGGCATACGACCAGCAACTGGGTGTATAGCGAAACGCACGTTGATCCCTTTGGATCGTAGCATCTTGGTGATCTCGCTAATGGCGTATTGTGCTTTAGCCACTGCCATTCCATATCCTACCACAATAATGACGTTTTCGGCATTGATAAGTGCATCCGCCGTCTCATCAACGTTGGTCTGCACCACTGTACCCTCAACTTTGAAGTCCGTTGTCGCGGGTGCCGATATACCGCCAAATAAGACGTTCGTAAGAGACCGGTTCATCGCAACGCACATGATGTACGAAAGAATGGATCCAGACACACCTATGAGGGCGCCAACCGATGTCAGTAACGGATTTTCCAGCATGAAACCTTCAGCTACCAGAGCAAAACCACTGTATGCATTGAGAACAGTAATAACGACGGGCATGTCAGCTCCACCTATGGCGGCTGTCGTGGTGTAGCCCTTAGCAAAGGAAAGAATTGTGTTCGCCCCTAGTGCACAAGCAGCGATCATAGGTGACCCTGGTGCCATTGTCACAAAAGCACCCATGGTTGCGATATTGGTGGCGAGCATGCCCGAGTTGATTGCATGCCTTCCTCGAAGTATAAGAGGCTTGGATGACATCTTTCCAGCGAGTTTCAAGAAGGCAACAATGCTTCCAGTGAAAGTGATGCCGCCTATAAGGACGCCCAAGTAGGCTGTTACGAGATGCAGAGTGGTAATGTGGTCAAGACTGCCCATCACGCTCCCAATGCTTGTTAATACTGCTGCCAAACCAACGACAGAGTGCAGAGCAGCAACCGTTTGAGGCAGGTCTGTAGGTGTAATGCGTTTCCCAATGATGAATCCGAGAATACTGCCGATCGTGGCGAGAGCACCAAACTGGGTGAGAACCTCTGGGCTAAAGCCGACAGCCAGTAGCGAAGCTAGTACACCTGATCCTACACCAAGAATACCGAGCAAGTTGCCCATCCGCGCCGTAGCTTGTGTGGCCAAGCCAGAGATCGAGCTAATACATAGTACAGAGCTGACCAAATAACCGGCCTGCACAAGTCCAGCAGCACCAGTTGAAGCAGCCGCAAGGAAGCCACCACCGAATAGGACACCAGGTATAGCCCACAGCCAAGGGTACTCAGGAGGGTCGGTTGGTCCTAACACGCAGATTAGCACGGATTTGTTCACGGCTTTTGTAATGTCAGGAATTTCTACATACTCTTGAACATGTCCAACATTCTCTTCGTAATAACGAATCCGCCAGACACGTTGACAAAAGCTAGGAGTACAGATGCAGCACCGAGGGCCTGAGGAATAGTCCCCGGAAGATATCCGCCTCCCATGACAAAAAAGCCACCAATGCCAACCATTCCTGCATCTTGTTAGCCATGTCGGAGGTTTGCCTGAGTTCTACTTACCAGATATGGCATTCGTGACGCTCATCAATGGTGAATGCAGAGCTGGCGTGACGCCCCAAACAACACGATATCCGATGAGAGAGGCTAGTGCGAAAGTGAAAGCATTTCCCATGAAGAGAGGCCCGGTCATTTTACCAAGAACTAGAGCAGTGCCCATTCCAGCAGTGACACCCGCAACTTGTCGCGATGTCTTCTGGAAAGGCGTCAAGGCAACCACGGCATCCTCGGCCTTAGGGGCAGCTTTCGGCGCAGGAGCAGGAGGCGGGGCTGGTCGAGGTGCAGGAGGTAGGACTTTTCCGTTAAGAGTTACAATAGAGCCCCGAACAACCTCATCAGCGAGGTCAATCCCGAAGGACTTGTCCTGAGGCGCCATTGACAGCAGCAGCTTCACAATATTGTTTGAATACAGCGTTGAGGACTGGGTAGGCAATCTCGATGGTAGGTCAGTGTAACCTGTAGGGTTCATGAGCAATAGGTCGTTTTGAGCTGGGCACAGTCCTTACCAATGATTTTCACATCATTATATGTGACCAACTTGCCAGCTTGTGTTTTCTCACAATTGCCACCCGCTTCAGCCGCCAAATCTACAACCACGGACCCGGGTTTCATAACATCCAGCATGTCTTTGGTGATCAATTTCGGTGCGGGTCGGCCTGGAATCAAAGCAGTGGTGATGATAATATCAACATCCTGAGCTTGCTCCTTGAATAGCTTCATCTCGGCTGCAATGAATTCAGGAGACATTTCCTTAGCGTAGCCGCCTGCCCCGGAGCCATCTTCTTGGATTTCAACTTCAATGAACTCGGCGCCGAGGGATTGCACCTGTTCACGAGCGGCAGATCGGGTGTCGAAGCCACGGACAATGGCGCCCATTCTTCTGGCGGTAGCGATAGCGCTCAAGCCGGCGACGCCAGCACCGATTACTAAGACCTTGCATGGAGGGATTTTCCCTGCTGCGGTAACCTGACCTGTCAAAAAGCGACCGAAATTGTTGGATGCTTCGAGTACGGCCTTGTAGCCTGCGATATTGGCCATAGAACTCAGCGCATCAAAGACCTGGGCACGCGAGATGCGTGGAACCATATCCATGGCAAATGAGGTCACCTTGCGTGCTGCGAGGCGTTCGACAAGGTCCTTGTTCTGGGCGGGCTGCAGGAACGAAATGATGGTTGCATTCTCCTTCAGGCGGTCAATTTCTGCCAGATTTGGGCCACGAACTTTCAGAACAATGTTGGCTGCACCCCAGACAGCACCGGGCTCAAAAATAGTGGCGCCGGCCTTCTCGTAGGCCTCGTCGAGGAAGCCAGCTTCAACACCGGCTCCTCGTTCGACGATGACTTTTCCAAAGCCCTTCTTTTTCAAAAGAGCTACATTTTGAGGCGTAATGGCGACGCGGCGTTCATTCGCGAACGTCTCGCGGGGAACGCCAACGGTGAGGTTGGCATAGGGCACAGACGGCACCGACGAGGGTTCGACAACGGTCGAATACGAAGTGATGGGGATTGTTCTGGCTGCAGGAGTCGGGTTGGCAACAAAGCGCTGCTGCTTTGGCACCGCGGGCAGCACGGTAGGCTGTTTCGCATGGGTGCTGTTCCATTGACGACAGATGCTAACAGCAGCGAGAGGCGTTAAATCTACGCATGGCGTTGTCTTAGCACCAATGATGAAGCATACTAGCAGATACTAGCAGGATACATGGCCAGGGAATCACGCATATGCGTGGCATATACTAAGCAACTGGCAGCAACGAACCTTGGAGATGCGAGGCGGCTCTGCGTGTCAGATGTTGGGTCGCACGAAGAGAGCCGTGATTAGCGACCAGCGCTGGGCGGGAAAAAGCAGCGGGAATCATGCTGGCGACAGCGAGCAACAGAAGCCGGGGGCCATGCAGTCAGCACTAGAGCCTATACGATCTCCCACACCTTCTAGAACATTTGCTAACGAAGCTCTTACATCCCAAGGCCAGGAAATATCACAGAGAGTATAGTGCTGGGAAAAGCAAAGGACGAGCGAGACCAAAACGTCTTGGAGAGAGAGCAAGGAAAAGGAGGGGACAGAAGATAGGAAATGAAAGAAAAATAATAACGTTCACTAAATAGATTATGAGGACCTGAAGAAGTGGAGGAGTGAATTACAGAGGACAGACAATACAGGCAAATGAGACGCCGTTCCGTCCTTCCCAGCCCTTGTAGTCTGGCAGGTGCCTAACCAATCCAGTAATACAGTACAGGAGCTATCGCAGATCTGCTCTACCCTCTTCCCCTGCTTCTTTCCCCTCCAGTCTACGCGGCTGTACGAACACAACAAACACAGTAGTTGCGTCCACATTGCCCACGCGATCTTGCCGTCACTACATGCTTTGACATTTGCGCCCCCGACATACCCCTGTATTGCCCCCCCTGCAATCACCCCGAGCGGACCCTTGCAAGTTCCCCGCCTTCCTAGATCAGCCGGATACTGTCCAGGGTGCGGAGTCTTTGGATTTGGCAGGTCCAATACGCTCCCGGCCACTCGTTGGGTCGACCGAGGAAGTACAGACGCCAATGGATGGAACAGAATGTTTCATTGCTATGATATACCTGCGGGTGTTCTCGGACCTTTACTATATAGCCGCACATGTTGTGAGACGTGGTTGCCGACGCCTTATCAAGTCAAGTGATGCGAACTGAAATACCTACCAAAGTAATTGAATTCCGATTGGGGGTTTACAGCAGGTTTACACTTACGCCTAGAGTGTATAAGCCCGCTCAGTAGCTTCCATCGCAGCGCTAGTGTAGTCTAAAACTCCCCGCGGAGGTGGGAATGCGGGGAAGTGGGCCGTGAGCCCGTCTGTCTAGCGCCCACCTCTGCCCACGCAGAAGCCTGCGTGTTTCTGCCCACCCTCATATGATGGTCAGACGAGGACGTAAAATAGTTGCAGTTTTGCATGTGCTTCTGAAGTTCGAAAGAGAGCGTATCTTTTGACACTACTTGTATGTATCAAAAGCAGTAGAAGCAAAAGGGAAAAAAGTGAAAAGTGAAATTGACAGCATCTTGACTTACAATAACAACATGAGTTACCTGCGCTTGGGCCGAGTTCTTTAATAGCCGGAATTATGTACTGCATTAGGCCTAACAACACAAATGCAACAACAAAGGAACTTAAGTGGAGGCAATTAGGACCGACTCTCGGATCTCCGTTCTTCCTTACGCAGTAGGCGTTTATAACCACCGAGGTCAGGTTTCATCTCATAAACTGCGATTAGTAACTTGATCTTGTCTGTCTGCATATAAAACAACATATGAGGAAGATGCTCTAAATAATTTTTGATGATGAGCTGGGTCCTATAGCGAGGTACAAGGCAATCATGTTCTGGCACAAGTATTGGAATTGCCCATATTCTATTTCGATATGGAAGCTGTACTGTATAAATGGCTGAGTGAAGGTTTCGTCTTCTTACAAGTTCATAAGTATGAGTTCAATATCTAAGGTGGCGGCTGGGCACTAATGCGAAAATAATATACCTTGAGACAACAGCGATTTAATTGTTGAGACAAGTGAGATCTAAACTAGCCGTATAATTAACAAACGTCGGATGGCTAGAACATATGTGAGTAAATCCAAGAGTTATATATTGGACATATTCAAGTCAAGCAGAGAATGAGCGAACCCTCCGAAAAGATCTTTTATGAAATAATTATAGAAAGGTTGAAGGTGTAAAAGAAGTTGGCTTGGTAAGGTACTGTATATGTTCTAAAGGTGAGTATTAGATCTTTTGCCTTATATGAGAATCGCAAACTTGCTAATGTAAAGGTTGGTTAAACAAGCATGCCGAGTCATACTTTCTGGGCTAAACGCGACTGGATACAAGTTCTTTTGGCGTTAAGCCCAAAACTTCCCCTATCGGTCAAGCCAGAGACCCTTAAATCTAATCGCATGTCTATCTTATGTAACAAGCACATACGCACGACTCGAAATACTACGGATTTAAACGTTTTATATTAATAGTTTAAAGCTGAGAAGCTTATATCTACTAAGCCATAACTGAATAAATGATAAACAATTCATAAACGACTGGTCTACCTTTATAAGCTAGTCACTAAGCGTCATTCCCCCTTTGAAGCAGTATGAACATTTCACAGGAACAATACTTTTTAAGTGATGCTTTACCGGAAAGTTGTGGATGTTATGGCCCCGGGTATGATTGTTCTATCTCCGTGCGCATGTTAGTGTCCTATTAGATAATAATGCTTTCTTTACCATATCTACCGTGGTCTCCGGAATGGTTCCGGTTAGATGGAGAAGATCTATAGTGATCGAGATCGAGAGGTGTAGCTGAAGAAGGAGAGAAAAGAATGTTTGGTTCGAAGGCTGGTGCCTTGTGTCTGCGGGTGCTCCAGCGTCTATGGACATCCCATGAGCTCCAGTACGGTGTAGTAAATCATTCACCACATCATGCTCGTACTTTACTCCTGTTGAGCAAAGTGTGTGATATGATCATCTTCATAGGACACTGTTCCCAGTGGCGGCATCAATTACACGGACGCGTACGAAGCTGCGATAATTGTAAGACGTAAATGCACACCCGATAATCAATTAGGTAGAGTACATTGGGTTGCTGGGACTGTAAATGCACACACGACGAAACGCCAGCCCCTCTTAACTACTAGTTAGAGCGTCTTATTAAGAACGAGGATTTAGTACAATTGACTCAGACTGTGATAATATAAACTATGATAATATCGCCCGGAACGACACTATGATCATAACAAATCAAGCAGGTGATGACGACAAATTCGTTGGAAACTCGGACAATCTCTGGACTGCTCAAAGGAAGCAGGTTGCGCACAGGAATCCGACACGGAATGAGAATGAGGGTGTCGCTTGGAATTATATTCTCTAGCGCAGCTGTATAGTCCAAACTGCAGAGGGACTGATGCTGTGTTTGATCGGCTGAACTAAATCCTTGTGGTAGAGGTAGCTAGTATAAGTATTTATAGCTGACATACTCTGGTCTTTTCCATTCCCGTCGGCCGCCGGAGGTGTAGCTGTTAAAAGTGGGACCTGCAGGCTTCTCGGTCGAATATCCGAGGGTAATCGCTTCTTCAACATTACCCCAATTCCTCGCAAATGTCTCTCAGCTCATATTTCTCAATATCTGCGGTTTATTTTAAATAATTCGGCCATTTACCTCCGGCAAGGAACAAACTGCGTAGATCAAAGAGCTCCATGTGAAAGAAGACATCAGGCCAGCTAGCTAGCTAATCTTAGCTAAGTAAGCCCCACCATAGCTCCCTATGCCCACTATGGCGTCACCATCTGTTAATAGCAACGTTCGGTTTCCATTTCCCTCTCAGCCATTTATTCATCATTCCATCCACCAATCAACCAACCAACTCTCGCCTTTTTCTCAAATGTCAATTGACGGAAGTATTAGCTCCGACACATCGCGAAGCCCTTCTCACAGCCCTTGAGCGAAGAAAAGCTCTACAATCAATCCATCAAGTAAGTCTTACCCAACCAGACAGCTGGGGAACAGTGAGACGAAGAGGACTTTAGCTAAGAAGCTCAATCAGCAACTCCCTCCTCTCCATTAGCTCAGAGCTTAAAAAAGACAAACAACTAAATGTCGTTCACAATTCGAACTCTAGCACGCCGCTCGGCCACACAAATAAAACGGCAAGGCGCCTCCGTGCGTCGCGCCGCACCCATGGTCTCGAGAAGAGGATACGCAAACATGCACGGCGCAGCAGACAAGACGAGCGACATGCCCTGGTAAGCCAACCAGCCAGCAGACAAGCAAGCCCACCCGTCACCAGAGTAGAGTAGAGCAGAGCACACACACACACACACGAACACAACAAGGCTAGCTAGCTAGCTAACACTACCTAGGCTCGTAGGCTCCATAGTCGTAACAGCAGTAGGCCTAGCCTACCTCCTCTCGGGCACCTCAGCAGCAACCGGGTCCCGATCCGACCTGCACCACGAGATCGAGGTGCGCGAGCACACGACCCCCCCGGGTAAGCCCCCGCACACCCCCGACGACAAGCCCGCGGGCGACAACAGCGCGCCGCTGGGCGCCAGAGACCCCAGTGCTCCAGGCAAGGCATCGCCGAAAGGACAGGAGGTGCCTCCGCCCTCGTCCGACAACACCGATCTGGCGGAGAATTGGGAAGAGAGGAAGAAGGGTCATGAGGAGTTTAAGGCGAGGGTATGTCCTGCTTCTCCTCCCCTCACACACACACACACTCACTCTCTCTCTCTCTCTCTCCCTCTCCCTTTCCTGTCTTTTTTTTCTTGTACAATTTTGATCCGAAACTAACTGGACCCGCACACAGACCAGAGCAGGCGACACAAAAGTAGCGACCGCTTCATCCACGGCGCCGAGCAAGAAGACGAGCGCCGAGGACCCGCGCGAGGATCCTAAGAAGGGCGAGGGCGAGGCCGTACAGAAGAGTGACTCCAAGGAGGACTCAACGTGAACGTGAACTCGACCGAACTAAACTAAAGGATACCACCATCGCTATCCCGATGGTGTTACTGTGTAGTAGTACTATGTTTTACCTAGAGAGATTTTCTTTTCCCGAATCAAAAGCGTTGTCATCAGTTTTTGCAAAAAGGGAAGAACTCCGATCTCGGGCTGGTGAATGCTTGCTTTCAATCGGCACAGCGTCTCGTATATGCATTTCTGAGAGTTCATAGAAATAAATCTGCGATGTGCATATGTCGACAAGAGGTTTCCGCAGACGGAAGGGAGCTGAGCATGATCGCGATCTCATAGCAGTATTGTAGCTACCCCTATGAAACATCCATCAATCTTATACTGCCCGTTGCCCATAAAACTCGCCTTAGCTATATCACGCAACGCGGACAGTCTCTCATTCTTGATTTTTATTGCTGCATTCTATTGACCTACACTTAACATGATCTTCTGGTCAATGTAAATAGTTAGTTATTACAATAAGAATCTGCAAGACTCTAGATCTCCCATATCTTCTGAAGAGTCCTCTAAAAAAACCATGTAACGAAGCAATCCCCTGAAGGCAAACCAAATGGCAGCAGCTGTGTATGCAGCATATCTGTAGGCGCCATAGTGCAATCTTTGTTCTCTTCCGTCGACGCCTGAACGTCCGTTTACCATCCTATACTATGCAAATGTAGTGGGAACGCGCAGGATCTGACAGCCTACGCAGCGAGAGGAACAAAGGAAATTTGGTATGTCTTGCGCGCTAAGGGGTGAGCTTCCTCGGCGCTGGCCAAGTCGATGCGATTCCACGACCATATTAAACATTGGTGGGAAGCCGAGACCAAGCCGAAGTGTTGACGTTAGTCGCCTGACGTGAGCGAAATGTTCTAGTGGTTTGAAAGATATGCCCAGCACTTTTATTTCGAAGGTAGGTTATTCGTGGGTGGCCGTTCAATTCGTAAGAGCGTGATAATTACTTCTGCTCGCAATTGTGTTGTGCATGTATGGTAGAGAGAGAAAGCTTGGGCACTCGTGTAGCTGCTCTAGCGGCTCGAGACTGGCATTGAGGAGCGAGCTCTAGCATGACTGGTATAGCAGTAATGGTTCGCCAACATTCTCAATCTCGGGTATGGTGCATTTCAAGTCAAACGCTTTTGACAGAACAATCTTGAATATCTGCGAAACGATGAGTCAAACATTCCTTAAAATCGCAGATCGAGCTACAGGAGGTAATTACCTTTTGCACATTGATACTATGACTAGTGCTACTGAAAATCAGCGAAGCACGCATGGCCTTGGCGAACCGTCGTGCCTAGAAATAGCTGGTCAGTTAAGCTCGGCGGTAGACGTCAATACACTAGCATACTTGATTCGATATTTCCTCTTGCTCTTCTCGCGAGAAGTTGACGAAATGATCGTACTTGGTGCCGACTAGAACCGGAATCGCAGTTTTGTTAAATCCCCGTCCTTGGCGGTACCACTCCTTTATGCTGTTGAGTGTGCTTTTCCTCGTCAAATCGAACATGAACAGAATTGCTACCGCATCGTTGCAAACGAGTGGCAGCATGTTGACGAATTCTCTCTGGCCTCCAAGATCCCATATGCTGAACGTGATTTCGGTGTTGCGGATGCTGATTGTCTTCTCCATGAAATTGACGCCAAGAGTCTGAATATAATCTTCGTCCCAGCTGCCTTCGACATATTTCACCATCAGGGACGTCTTGCCGATTTGGGCGTCGCCTACCATGCCGACCTTGATGACAACCTGGTTGCGTGTGCTTGCCTGGTCGGCACCATTACTACCCCGGTCGCTATAGGCGGTTTGGCGATCCCCACCGGAGAGACCGGACGGGGGTCTTGATATTGACTGGGGATGAGCGGTGGACGGAGGTGTCTCGTATCGTCCGTTGAGGTCCGCTTCGTCGTGGTTCTGACTGTTCGCCAAGCCCTGGTCAAGGGAATGTGACTGTTGATGATGATATACTTCATGACCGTTCTGATTTGGGGAGACATGGGGGCCCCCTTCGACATCGGCGAGTGTGTCGGGCAGCGCCTCCTCGAGGTGTTCGTGGGGCCCTGGAATGGGGGCGGCGTGGAAGTCCTGCTCCATGGTATCCATGGCCTCGTGGAACTGGGCCGAAGACCCGACGGCGAGAGCAGCTGGATTAAGGAGGTAAGACTCGTCGGAGTAAGCGTAAAAGCGGGATGTTCGTCGAGATGTTCCGGAGATCCTCGTGTGATCGGACTCGGAATCGAGGATATGTTGTTGAAGTCTCAGCCCGGGGATGCGAGCAGGGGAGGGCAGAGGAGCAGTGGAATTCGCGATGGAGCCGCTGCTGAAGCCGAGGAATGTTCCACGTGTGCTGTAGTGGAGGCTGTGTGTGTCAGCAAGCTTTAGCCTCGACGTATGGATCGGGGCTTGATGCAGCATGCGGCGTCAATCAAGCCATGGGCTTGAGCTGTATGTACCGACCCAAGCTGAGACCGCCGGGATGAGACTGGGGGGCGGAGAAGGGCAAAAGGCCTGGAGAAACAGAAAGACTTGTACAAGACCAGGGAGGAGGGGAAGGGTAAGGGAAAGGAGGGGAAGGACGCGAAGCGTGGTAATTGCTTCAGGTCATGCTCGATCCCAGGACCCTGCGTAGATGGGCTTGGTGTAGAAGTAGTAAGTAGTGTAGGTAGTTTGCAGCTGCTAATGCCGACGGACGTACCTTGTAGGAGACGCGGAAGGAAAAGAAGGGAGTGTCGGTAGTGAATCGATCGGAATTGTGATGCGGGCACCCTTTTCTGGCCCGGCCTGGCTTCGACGCTAGGATCTTCTATCGAGGTTAGGTGAGGTATGTTAGGCACGTTAGGTAGATAGAGAAAGTACCTAAACAAATCTACATAGAAGAGAGGTGGGAGTGAGATGAGCTGAGGATGACCCACTAGCTTATAATTGTTACCCGTGAGAGTGGGCGGGCGGTGGTTTCGACGACGAAAGGCTGGCCGAAGCTGTTAGCGCGTAACGGTGGGTACCTAGGTAGCGGTAGCGGATAGTGGGGAGACAACTTGAAGCACAAACACAAGACAATAGGACTATTGTATTACCTAGAACTACTCCCATCTGCCTACTTAACATCTACATGCACTATCATTTATTTAGACAACTGAAGGAGGTGATTCCTATATTTCAGACTAAATGAGCATTCTTTTAGACGCTAAGATGGAAAATATGGTGCACTAATTTCATCCTAATTATGCGTGTTGTTGTTGACATTGTTTACTTGTGTCCTACCATAATAACACACTTGTAAGTCAAGTGACGCTATTCGTAAGACCGGCACATGCTTCAAAAGATAGCCTACCCACTGAAGAGCAGGTCCACGCCTGTTTCTCTTCCAAACGAGTCTGTTCCGCGATGGCGGCTCCTATTGGCTGCGTTTTCCAGGACAGGCCGAATCAGAATCTGGCGCTAATATGTAAATGAGCGAATGAAATCTTACCAGGGCTCAGCAAAGACGCGACACGCGAATTGCCTAATTCTCTAAGCACTCAGTTCGTCAGTTCGTCATAGCTAATATCACAATGTCTCTCTTTCACTGAGACAGACAACTCGACGCCGCGTACCATATTACTGAGTAGAAACTATGCATTTGCAAATAGGCCAGTTCATCTCATATTTGATGTGAGTTCTGGTAGGGTCGTCTATTTGTTGTTTTAGGCTGCATTCAGTTGCCAGGGGCTCCGTCGATTTCATGCCTTATGATGACCGCTGTATACATAAGTGGGTACAACATACCTATATAACTTCAATATCCCAGGAGCATACTAGGTAGGTAGCATAGTAATATCCGGCACCTAATAACCCGGAACACACGAACAACCCGCACAAGCTTGGGAATTGCAGATTCACACTCCGCAATGTTTCTGACGTAGGCGATATTGTTCAAATCACAGTATTTGCAGTGTAGGTAGGTACTGAGGTAGGTACATTCGCAGATACCTATCTAATCGCTTCTCAGCCACACGTAACCCCACACTACCAGATATGAGGTCGACGAGGGGTAGATTCCCCAAGCAATGATTGGGCCAGCATACTAACCCATCCCGTCACCGTCCGAGCTCGTTTTCACACTGTAATTATACCGCTTCACAAGCAGATAGAGCACAGTACAGGATTCTTATCCGGGACAACTCGGCTCATGATGTTCCCCTGTAGACCTTATCAGTTCCGGGGCAGGAGCTAGTGTAGATGGATGATATCAAGGTTCGTCTTTATCCCCAAGCTTCGTTTCGACCCACGTGAAATCATACCACACAACCACTTTCCCGCTTCACCAATCCCCAGTACCGAGTTAAATCTCACCTGCTTCTTTCTCACAACATAATGGCCTCAATTGCGCGCTGCCTGCGGGCAGTCCGCCCCTCGACATTGTCCCGTTTCTCCCAGACTCCCCGGGTCCGGTCCAATTGGCAAGCCACCACCTCGCTCCGAGCTTTCTCTGCGTCTCCGATAAGTAAGCTAGCCTCTCCCTCTCCGATGTCGCCATCCCCTGCTTGCCCCCTAGCATGCCATCGTCCCTCCCTATATCTATTCGCCTTTACTCTTACTTCGAGACGAAGGAAGCGACACTGAGGTGAATGGATGGACTTTACACAGGACTATCAAACGCAATCCATAATGTATAGACTACTTAGCTAACCACACCACAACCCCCACCTTCCAGGAGACATCCGCAAATACACCAAAGACCACGAGTGGGTGGATCTAAACGCCGACCAGACGGCCGGCGTGATCGGCATCTCGGAGTACGCGGCGGAGGAGCTGGGCGACGTCGTCTACGTCGAACTTCCGGAAGACGGGAAAGAGCTCGTGGCGGGCGACACCCTGGGCGCCGTCGAGTCGGTCAAGAGCGCCGCCGACATCAACAGCCCCATCGCCTGCACCGTCACCGCCGTCAACATGGCTCTCGAGGACAAGCCCGGCACCATCAACCAGGTCCCCGAGGACGACTCCCACGGCGGCGGCTGGATCGCTAAAGTGTCCGTCGGCGAGCAGGGGCGCAAGGACTTCGAGGCGCTTATGGATCTGGAGGAGTACAAGGCTTTTACCGGGTCTGAGGAGCACTAGTTAGTGCATGGGAAGGATAAATGACAAGTGCTGGGGGGTATGACGAGGAGACAGAGACAGACGAATGGTGGTGGCGGTGGATGCTTGCTTGCATTTAATGGTTCGTTTTAGATTATACCTACGGGCCGGCATAGGACTATCAAAGGTGGTGTTCAACAGAAAGCGAGAGAGAAAAGTAAAGAAACGGGTTCAACCTTGTATCATAGGCATCGCGTGGGGTATACTCTTTTTTTACATTGATTTTGGACAATTGGTCCTAAGCTGCGCGCGTAATAGCAGAAGTATCTACACAAATGGGCGGTCGTACTGCTTCCTCTCAACGTTCCTATCATCACCTAAACCTTCTGTTCTTAACTTTTTTTTTGTCGTCCGCCATGCAAGTGGTACATACAATGCCGATCCTTTCCATCTATATATGCCATCATAAGTCATCATCGTGAGATTATCTCTCTTGTCTCTTATGTGCAGATTTGCCCTCGTCTCGCCTCACCTTGTCGTGTTGTGGACGCACGCATGTCTCTATTCACGCCGGCACCCACGGCTCCGCCTTATCCCTACTCGCCTCGCGGTCGGCATTGATGACGTCCAAGATAGCCTGCGCACCATTGTCCACCAGCATCTGCGCCACCCTCTTCCCGAATTCAACGGCCTGCTCCCGCGTATTCACCTCCTCGACACTCTCCGCGTCCGCCGCCTCCGTGCCCTCGACGCTGACCACGCACCCCGTGAGCCGCAGCTTATTGCTCCCTTCCAGCCACGCCGTCTCGACGCCAATCGGGATACTGCAGCCGCCCTCGAGCGTGCGCATGACGCTGCGCTCGGCCTCGATCGCCAGCATCGTCTTCTCGTCCTCGAACGGCCGCAATAACTCCATCGCCCGCGCGTCGTGCTCGCGCACCTCGATCGCCAGCCCGCCTTGTCCCACAGCGTACAGCATGCCGCCGCCCTCGGTGCTCCGCTCCAGGTACTGCGCGATGCGCGCGTGTCGGCTCGTGCGGTGCAGGCCGGCCGCGGCGAGGATGAGCACCGAGTAAACACTATCTTCCGCATCGAGCTTCTGCAGCCGGGTGTCGATGTTGCCGCGCATGTCCTGGAACCGCAGCTTGGGATACCTGCGCCGTATCTGCGCCATGCGGCGCACGCTGCTGGTGCCCACGACGGCGCCCTCGGGCAGGTCCACGAGCGACTTGTACTTGCCCTCGAGCGACTTCTTGACGACGACGACGTCGCGCGGGTCCTCGCGCTCCGTGAAGCAGGCCAGCCTGCAACCCTGGGGCAGCGACGTCGGCATGTCCTTGGCGCAGTGCACGATCATGTCGAGCTCGTCGGCCACGAGCGCCGCCTCCAGCTCGTTCGTCCATAGTCCCTTGCCCCCGAACTTGTACAGCGCCGTGATCTTGTCCTTGTCCGCCGTCGACAGCATCCCGCGCACCTCGAAGTCGACGTCCGGGTGCAGCTTCTTGAGCGACGCCACCACCCATTCGGCCTGCAGCAGCGCGAGCACCGACTTCCGCGAGCCGACGCGCACGAGCGGTCGCTTTGTGTTGCCCGCCGAGGGCGTTATGATGGTTTGCGTAGCCGAGGTGGACATGGTGGGTGGTTGATGATGTGGAAGGAAGTGTGCGGGTGGAATGAAGGAGGACGGAGGACGAGGAGGAGAGAAACTCGCCAGAGGGGTCTGGAGAGATGTCGGGCGCGTTGCAATCAGTACCACTGTCGTCGACAACAGGCGAATAATCGATGGCGTGTGGTCGCACTTGTTGTCTGTCGTGGAAGTGAGACGAAAGGACAGGACTCGGGATAGGGTTGCCACAGAAGAGAAGAGAAAAAAGATCGAGGTGAGACGAGATGTTTAAAAGCGATCCCGGCCGGTTAGGTAGTTGCGAGCTGCTTTTAGCGGGGCAGAATGCGAATCGCGGGGCAGAATCCACCCCTTGTCCAGCCGACCTACCCGGCAATAGATCGCATCACCCCTGATTTTCATTGCTTTTACTCAAGTCAAGCCAGAATTCTACCTTGGTTATCTTGGTCGACTATCGTCTTTGTTTTAATGAATAGTCTCTATGTGCTTGCTTCTCATTCGAGCCACTTCAAGTTGTAATAATTTTCATTAGGTTTGAATTGGTCTTTTATTTTCGGCAGTGAAGTACATGTCTGCCGTCGGTCAATCCGGCTCTCAAAGGATAAGTTATTACTTGTTCAACGCCATGACACTACAACGGCACTCGTCTCAATGGATGTCTAGTGTTGTCTCAAAATTATGCCCTATTTTCCACCGGAAGTGTCCGAATTGGCCCGTCGTCGAAGCTTCCTGGGTACAAACACAACCTGCTCGTAAGGCGTGAGACTGCTACACAGGGGTGCTACTACACAATGGATGCCACAAGTAAAGTATTACCAGGCAGGATTTCGAATATATGATATTTATTCGGCAGTGGCATCTTAGTACACATATCTGCGGTCTTGATTCTTCCAATAATGATGCTTTCTTCCCTAGTTGGTGGTGCCCGTGTTAACATACACAGCAGGAATATCTGTCAAAAGGAGACACGACAGCATCGAGAATTGCATCGGACAGTGTCTCGCGCGTCATCTGTGCGCGTAAACATCTGATCTAGCCCCCCCAAGATCAAGCAGCTATCCGCATGGAGTCGCTCCATGGAATACCATCGCGTCGCTCGGTGAAGGATATGTCGTCACGGCAGGATGGTGTTGCATAGGAAGGGCGCAAAGACTCCATTTTTCGGCAGATCGTATTCCTAACGCAACCTCCCTTGCGAGACTAACGACGCGCAAACTGTGGACAAGATTCTGAATACAACAACTGAAATTGACAAGAAAGATAGATCGGTTCGTGGTGACGCAGTCATTGTGGAACGGCAATAGGATGCTTAGATGTCAAGGAGGAGGACGGACTGATTCAGAAATCGCATCGAACTCCCGTGTGTTCATGGACTTATGACACGAAGACGTGTTGAAAGTCGATCTTCGCTCAACTCGAAACAATGGCTCATCCATTACCTGTGCTCACGGAAGTATGGGCATATGCTCGCTCACACGAGATAGTCTAAGTTTCCTAGCAGTAGAAACTATATAAAATATACAACAACCACGGCCTCTGATCTAGGTGATCCCGGAATCTCTGCCGTAGAGGTCTCAACTCACCCATTCATCCTCTTCCCCTTATTCCCAAATCAACCCCAGAACCATCCACTACAATGCAGCCCTACCACCTCCTCCACCTATCCTTCATCGCCAGCGCCCTCTCAGCCCGGATGGATCCCCGCCAAGTCATCGTGACAGTGACAGCCGGCGTCTCGCTCCCCTCAGTCGCAGCCCCGTCCCCCGTCCCTCTCAGCGCAGCCCCAGTTCCATGGGAGCAGAGTTCCGCAATGGTCGCATCAGCCTCCCTCCCCACCGCGGTCCCAGTGCCAGCTTCCGCCTCAGCTCACCTCTCCCTCCCCCCTTCAGCCTCACCCGAATCTCCCAAAACCGCATCACCCACCCCCGCCTCCGGCGGTCCGGGACCCTCTACTGGCGCCAAGTGCGGGAAGGGATACACCTACTGCGGCTACATGTTGACTGGCCAAGGGCACAGTACGTCTATCTCTCTACCCATCACCCTATCTATTTACCTATCTACTTCCCATCCTTACTCTCATGCCTCAAGTCTGATGCTATTTCTGCCTTATCCACATCATCAAAAAGTACTAACTCAAAAATTGTATCCAGATTTCGCCCCATCGGACATCGACAAGTCCTACTGCAACGGGCTCCCGGAGCTCTGTCCAGGCGGCAAGCCCAAGACGAACGCCGACCAGGCCGTCTACGTCTGCATGGAGGACCAGCCCTCGACCGTCCAGCTCCTGTGTGCCTGTAGCGGTACGTGTCTCAACAATGCCACGACCAACTACATCGCCCACTGCGACAAGCCTTGCGTCAACAACTAAAGCTGCGTGCGGTACACCGGGGAATGGCTCATCTGGGCAAAAACATTTTTAGTACTCTGAGATTGTAGGAACGGGTGAGAAATTAAGTTCGAATTTGCTCCGCTTGTAACGGGGAGCGTTCGAGCTGCCTTTCCTTTGTTCTTCTGGAAGGAATATGTAACTTGGGAGAATCGAATCAAAAAGATGGAGCAGGTTTATGTAGACTCAAAGTCATTCACTAAGCAAGCTGTAAAAGCCTACGGACACTCTTAGGCCTCACAACACTACTACCCTAGCCAACAGCCATATCATGGCCTATTTCCTAGGCATGCATCAACACACGATTTTCTACTATATCATTACGACATTCTTTTGTGCAATTCATATCTCGAATTTTATGCGCTCTACTCTACCTAGCATGCTTAACAACAGCGCATAACCCAGATCCTATTATGTGTCTTCCCCGCCTGCGTAGTAGCTTCATGGATTTTTCTGCGGGAAATTGCTATCAACCTATAAACGGCCAATATGCTACTTATTCACACACGTATTCAGGCAAATCAAAACTTGACGTAATTTGCCTCCGGATGCAAGAGAATAACGATGAGGTCCCTATTAGGAATAACCTCGCTGTTGATGAAGTTTGAAGCTCTGCTTGCATATAGTAATCTATAATAAGAATTCTGCTCGGGAATAAGACCGATTCTCGTGCGGATGAATCACGACTCCTTGATCTCTTCGCGCAGGTTCTTTAGCTGTCGGTCAAAATCCTTATTGACCCACTCCCAGTACTGCTGCCAGACAGGATTCTGGGTCTGTATCTGAGCGCCTGCATGACTTGAGATGTTATTGGGACCTGGGAGGGTAGTTTTGGTCTTTTCGGCAAGGAGGAGAGAGACGCGTAGAACACTCTTGTTAGACTCTTCTTGCTTTTCATGTTCTTGTTTGACAGCGCCGTCTTTAAGCTTTGTCGATAAAGTCTTACGATAACACTGAGCAATGGTGTCAAGCCGACGAGTAGTCTCATCAGGATCGATCACAATCAACTTGCCAAGCATGAGATTGCACAACGACCTAATATCGTTGTCATCATCGAGACCTGCAATGATGCGGTCATAAAACTCTGGTGAGCTGACACGGGAGAACGATGTTTCCATTAATGAGTAAAGGGTTTCGTATGCGCTCTGCAATGTGTCAATTAGCATATTTCCAGCAGAACGAAGAGTTGGTGAATAATCTACCTTGCGGGCCTCAAGTCCATCATCAACTGTGTGCTTGAACGGACCCATTTGTACTTCGCGAATGAGTTCCTTTTTAATAATGGACTCAGTCATAACGAAAGGTATTAATTCGCCCAGATGCGGTAAGATCAATTCAGGCTTGTTGTGAGTGGCCGAGTTGAGCGTGGTCATACCAAGTCGTCTAATCTCCAGATTGGCGTCTTTGAGTACGGTTAATATCATGCTGACGAGCACCGATTTAAGCTCTGTATCGAATGTCTCGTCGCTGTCTGGTAGGGTGTATCGGAGGGCTTGAACAGCAACAGCTCTATACCCTTCTAATGAGCTTGTGAGAAGTTCCTGCGATCGTTAGATGGTACCAAGTCACGGGTAGAAAATTGATAGAAAACATACTTGGAGCTTGGGAATATAGGTCTTTGGCTTCAGGATTGCCAAGCGCCCAATACACTCTGCACAGATGGCTTTATTGTCTTCCGCGAGTGATGAAGTGAAAAGAATTTCCCAAATATCACGCTCGTACGCGCTGATATCTGTTGACGAAGTAACGACTTGGTGAAGGACCTCCCGAATAGACTGTAAGAGGAGATACTGATGACTCCCTTGTTGCTTGGTAGCCTTTAAGATAACAGGAAGGTAACGGGAGACGTTTCCCGCGCCAGCCCTACCCAACGCGACGGCAGCCGAGACAGACACTTTGTCAGGTTCATCACCAAACTGGTGTAAGAAGATGGACGGATCCAATGGAGACTTGGGGCCCAGGCGTAGACCGATCTCTCCCAAGATTGCCAATGCAAGGCTCTGGCGTGCAGTATCCGGGGGGTTCAGCCTGCTCGCCATTTTGAGTTCGTCGATAAAACTGTCAATGGTGACACCGGCATTACCATTACTCGCGACAAACAATGCACCCGCAACTTTCCCTATAACAGCTGGATCACCGCCCACGCCAACGGACAACACGCCCTTCATGAGCCGTTCACCCATGCCTGACTGACCTATATTCGTCACGAGGATAACAAGAGAATCAAGGATACTGCCGGAGATGTTCTTCTTAATCAACTCGCAGAGCGCGTTTACGATGTCTTGTGAGGCACTTAACTTAGGATTTTCGAGTTGAAGCTGAGCCATGATGAGCAAGGCCGGACTCAAGAGAAGCGAATCATTCGCAAGAATGACAGGCTGGATAGCCGCCACGATGCCACTAATAGTATCTGCCGCGAGGTTTCCCTTGGTTGCTTGAGACATGACCATGTGTTGAAGAGCTTGTATGCTGGAGCCTCTAAGAGCCCGATTGGCTTTTCGCAGCTGGCCACATAATTCCAAAGTCACAGCTTGAATCCAATTGCTGTCGAGACTACCCGGAGCGGAGGAGAATATCGCTACGTTATCGATTGCCCGCACAGAATGAAGCCGGGTTGTTTCATTACGCAATCGATCAAGTAACAATTCCAGTCCGGCTTGCCGCTTCTCCGGCGTTAAGAGGGCGAGTCCATCGGGAGTTGAGGTTCTCGCAATTAAAGTGCCAAGTGCTTGTATGGCTCGCTGCCGCACTTCTGTATCGACATCGTTTGCAGATGTGCGGTCAATAATAATATCGTAGAGTTTGAGTAGCTCGGGCTTGTACTTCTGGGTAGTGAACTTCGCTCGTGGAGGGGTTATCGCTTTGACAAGCTCTTCAGCTGTTCTGATAGCTTCGCTGGAGATCTTATAAAATTTGTCATTTACCGCGGAAACAACACTAGCCACAATCTTAGACAGGTAAGGCTGAAACAAGCTGGAGGAATGTGTTTTGGCAATATCACTTGTGAACCGGAGCACAGCCATGCGTAAAGTGGTAACGGTGGCAGAGGCAGCGCCTCCGGACAGGGCCGTGGATGTTGCGGCAGTGTTGCCTACGACTCCCTTGGTGACATCAATGACTGGCTGCATAACCTGGTCGAAATAATCGGAAAGACCACCATTTTGAACTGCAATCAGGTCGTCTAGCAGAGAAATCACCGCTTGTTTTGTAGCAATTTGTTTACCTTTGAGAAGCTTCGTTGATGATTTTACCAGCTGTGGGATTAGCCTTGAAAGGTCTGCCCTGGGCCCTGTCGGCGGGATAGATTCCTGGGTTGGTGATATGAGACCGGGTGTTCCCAGATATGGGGCTTTGCTGCCTTGCCAAATTGCACCGCTGCTTTGTCTCCTTCGTTTCCTACTATCTGGGAGAGACTGTAGAAGTTCATCGTCCATGGTGACAGAGTGGATGATGCCTTCACCAGTTTTGCGGATTAGAAGGGACGTTGCCGCTATAATCTCTAACCGAACACTCTCCTCCCTTTCATCGAAACGGCGAATGAGAGGATGGGCCACGTCTCGGTACAGTGTTCCATTGTCTAACAGATCGGTGCTGCGCGTTGAAATCAGAGTGTAGAGGGCCTTTGCCGCACACCTCCGAACTTTCCAGCTTGCATCATCATCGTCATCGAAGTCATTGTCATCCTCGTACTCATCGTCCTCATCTAGCTGCTCGTCGTCGTCGTCTCCCTCATCTTCCTCCATATCTTCGTCTTCATCGTTGGCATAGTTTGGGTCAAACTTAAGGTACCGCAGACAGGCGGAGATGACGTCATCGGTGTAGGGTCGCATTTGGACACCACAGGACGCAATGAATGATTCAAGTGCAACCAAGGCGACTTCCCGGATCTCGTTGAATTCGGGATCGTGGCCGTCGCCGTTACTTACCTCATCCACATAATTTTCATACTCTTCTTGACTGAGCGTTGATAGTACGGGAGGAACGATCTCTGGAAGATGAGAGCCGATTTGATGTGGTATAGCCCTAGCGAGGGAGCCCAACACGGTCATGTATAAACGGAGCATAACTGGGCTAATCTTAGGTTGTTTCATAGCCTTCTGTATCTTGGTGACAAAAGCATTCAGGACATTATCTGTTAGGAAGGGTGCTAACACGGCGAGCGCAACAACAGCTCTCTTTTTCACCGGCGAGGGTGTTGTTGGCCGTTCCAGAACTTTGACTACTACATCTTGAAGCTTCTCAACCTCGAGAGGCTGTAGAAGCGGGCCAAAGCAACGAACGACCTCAATCAGAACGTCGACGGCCTCGGGACTCGGGTCGGGCTTATCGAGGAGACCACGGGATTCCGATTGAGAAGCACCGGGAGGAGAGAACCCCAAGATACGTGGTATGAGGACATGACTGATGACATTGTAGGTGTCAATGACTGTTTGAGAGGGTGAAACGCCTGGGATGGGTTTCTGAAGCGCGGAAATAGCACTGCGTAAGGCGAGAGAAGGGAGAGAGTTGTCGACCGAGTTCTTGATCTCCACAGTTGTGAGCTTTTCAAGCAACGGGGTGACGGCGGATATCGGAATCTTAGCTGCTAAGGGGCCAATGCTGCGCCGACATAGTCAGCCAACGGTTAGTCCGAGGGTCAGAGACAGAGCGAAAGACATAGCATGTAGTTAAGTGATTGGGATACGAGCCCTACCATCTGGCAGCCAAGTTTTGCACCTCGCCGTTTTGGTCGTCGAGAGATTTGACAACAGCATCGACGATCCGCGAGGAGTTGTTATAGTCGTGGGCGAGGAAGTCGGTCTTCGGTTTGGTCAGTATTTGGTGAAGGTCGTTCAAGGACATGAACCGATAGTCGGGATCGGCATCGTTGAGCTTAGAAAGCAGGCTGCTGATAGCCTGTGGAGTCGGGTTGTTAATCGCCGACGAAGCCATGATGACCGATCTGGCACGACCAATATGCGGATGACCCGCGGAAACAGAGATGTAAAGGAACGGCCGAAACGAGGTATCACTGCCGGGCTGAGGTTAGCGAGAACTGCGGTGGGAGCGAGTGGTATGCGAGTATGAAGAGAGCTAGTCACAGTATGATATGTTGCGAGGGAATATCATACATCTAGTTAGGTAGGTAAGTAGGCAACGATAGGCTTCGAGCTATAACAAGGAAGGACGGCTCGTTGATTGACAGCGTTGCCACTGCTAGATGGTTTCTAGTAGTGTTTGAAGTTAGAACTAGAAGGCAGAAGGCTCTAATATCGCGGTGCAATGAACAAACAGCTTAAGGCAAGAGGCCTAAGAGAGTGTGGGAGACAAGATAGCTTGGTCAGAAAGCGGCCAAGATTCAAAGGCAGGATAGATGGGTTAAGGAAAGCTTACTTACGCTTGTACAATCCAGCCACAGGGAGAAAGGACCAGGGGAATCGGAAATATGTTGGCCTTGTGGTCAAACTCGTCACTGGCCGGTAAAGAAATAGAGAATAGAGGGTAGATTTGTGATGTCGACAGTGTAGGTGGACGGGTCACGGTGTTTTGGAGGGATGTTTGGAGATGAGACAACATCCCTCACCTAACAAGCTTCCCCTCCAAATCTGTGCTATGCCAAACATGTACATGGCGGGGTGAGTGGGGGCCAAAGCCCATACCTTCCTAGCTCCAGGCTACCTAGGTACCTAGTACGGGTACTTTAGGTAAATACTTGCTAACAGGGTGTACCTTGGAAAGTACACGTGCATGTATGTAATGTACCTGACATACAACAAACAACATTGAAGCTTTTCAATATGCCAACCTTAGTCGCCATCGAGTCTTTCCTGGAAGCGCACTTAAACCGAGAGACAAACCTCATGTCCGATGATTGGGTCAAAGCTCTTGGTAAATTGCTTCACAAACAAGTGACAACGAACGCACCCACCCTATTTCTGCCCCGCATGTGGTTGCTTTAGGTTATTACTAGACGCGGAACGGGTTCCTCGGAGTTAAGAGGGCGATTATATCCCTTATGTTGTTGTGTCCGACTGTCCGCTACCCGCAGTCTTCTCGACTTTCAACTTTCAATAGACCATTGATGTTGCCATCATCCAGTTTATACAATCTTCAATCTCCACGTGTCAGTTCAGAGCTTACGTGATTTTATGTGAGCAGCAGATTATATTATATGAAGAACGCTTAGTTGTAAAGAAAAGCGCTCACCGCATTTTAGTCTCAATGCTGACGGTGCAAGAAGTTCATGTAACAAGCCATCTATGAACTCGTATTAATTAGGTATTTATAATCTCCGATCAAGAGGGGTGCGGCGCTGCATTGCATAGGTATATAAGCCCTACTATCAACCTCGTCGGCGACTTGGTCCCCGAAACATATCGTCCGGTGACCGTGTTTACTTGATATACAGTTGTTCAACTTGAACTTAACTCATCTGCTTAGTAGTCGGAAGTCATGGCTCCTACTATCCTTGTCGTGGGTGCGACTGGCAACACAGGCCAAGCTGTGGTCGAAACACTGTCTGGCTTGTTGGATAAAAGCAGTGTTTTGTCAGACCACCGTATCATCGCTCTCACACGCTCTTCGAACGGTGCGGTCGCTCAGAAGCTTGCCAAGCTTCCCGGCGTTGAGGTTGTAGAGCAGAACTGGATCGAGATCACCCCCGAATGGCTTCGGAGATATGAAGTGGTCAGGGCATTCATCGCATCAGCGGCCACTGTCAGCCAATTCATAAACGAATCGACCTTTTTTGTTGCCGCTCTCGAAGCAGGAGTAAAGTATGTTGTGCGGATCTCGACATCCGCTCCCAACGTTCGACCCGATGCCGTTCCGTTTTATGCCCGTGCTCATTGGGCCATCGAAGCTCTCTTGAGCACCCCGGAGTTCGAGCGCCTACAGTGGACTTCGCTTCAGCCGAACTCCTTCTCCCCGGTTTACCTCATGTCAGCCGCCGAGTTCATCAAGCAATACCGACAAACCGGGAAGCAGAGCACTCTGAAACTCGTCGCAGCACCCGATGCGCCTGTGGGCATCATTGACCCCGAAGAGATCGGTATACTTGCGGCCCGGCTGCTGGCTCAGCAAGATCCTACTCCTCACAATAAAGCCAAGTACGTTGTCAATGGACCAGAAGACCTATCAGGAAACCAAATTGTCAAGATGGTCGAGGATTATATCGGCACCAAAGTTGAAAATGTTGTTTTCAAGGACCTATCTTTTGTGGAGGTTTACGCTGCCCATAGTGCTGAGCCCAAACACAACATAATGACTATTAGGGATTCAGCAAAGTATCAGTGGGAAGGACTGGGGTCTGCTTCTACAACAAGCAAGCAGGTACTTGAGCTCGCCGCACCAAAGACCACGCCTGCTGAAGTCTTAAAGAGGCTTCTGGGGGAATAGAATGGAAAGCAAGTTGTGCCAACGTTATGACGTAGTCCGTCATGAACAGATGGGAGTCATGTACTATGCATATGCCATGATGTCGTTCACGGGACGAAGAGAAATCAGATATGGCTAAGGAGTAGAAGACGAATAATGAAGTGTCTATACTTGACTCTACGCATAGTCTAACGAGCCCTTGCGTCGTGATCCAATTATTTGAGTCCTGGTGCTTGTTGATGTCTAATACTCTGGTATTCTCTGACCAAAGTTACCTAATTTCTGTAATTATGAACCTAAGTAGTTGCCATTTCACTTAACACTACAGTCGGTTACCAGCTATGTATTACAGTCACCGATACGATAAACAAGGATTTGACCAAACTTCTAAAAGACTCTCTCGACATGGGGGTTGTGGAAAGCACGCAACCCGAACTTTTGCAATGCTAGTCTTTAAGAAAGAGTTATTTGTCACGAAAGGTCTTGAAGAGAGGGTCTTGACAGCGCCCTGGAAGGGTCACGCGACAAATTGTAGGCACTGAACTTAATGCAACAGGGACTGTGGTAAAGGCGCTTTCTGGCTCTTGCTTCACGTGAGACTAACCAACAATTAAGAAAATCGACGCTTCAACAGCTTCACGGCACAGATATTCAGTCTTAAGCATACTTAATATATTCATTACATGAGCTTTACACAAGCGTTCCCTAGATAAAGATGAGATTGTAAATAAAACGGTGAAGTAACGGCATATCTCTTTCCAGGTGACTTTGCGCACGTGTCTAGACAATGTGTAAATGTTTGCAGCATCCTACTACCACACACTGCCTAAAAATCAGTGAGATTGCCTGTCTGTGGCATTTCAGTTGCTCTACAGAGAGAATTCGCGGTAACAGCAAATTCACACAATGGGACACAATGTGTTAACCCATTCACTCAAGCCCACACCTATTCGACGTGTATTTCCGAGTACCTAGGTATTTTGTAGCGAAATTCCCTTTGAATAGAACCGATTAAACTTCGTTATTCTTATTATACGTGCCTGGCGTAATTATATATGTCTCTTGCCTCCCACAGCCAGGACACAAACTGAAAATCTTTTTCTGTTGACGACCGACTCAACTCTACAACAGGTTGTGCGCTTCGACGATAAGACTGCCGCGCGTGTTAGTTCAATCAGTATATCCCGCAACTCTCATGGTCTTCGTGATCTATATTTGAGGCTCGGAAACAGTTGCACTGCCATCTATTAGGTTTACGTCCTGTCCTGTTCTCGATGGCTTCAGTGTTTTTTCAGCCTGCATCTGGGCACCCTCTGAAGATGGGTGCCAAATTCATGAAGTACTCATTGCCCATTCTTGACGCTATATCGTCAGCCGAAGACAAGTATATCTCCCACGTTCTTCCTACTCCTCTGTTGAGTGACTGACTTTGTTCCCCTTAGATCTCGTAGAGATCGCCGCTGCCGCCTCGAGAACATCCCAAATGAGATCAAGTTGATGATCGTCTGCCGGATTCCCGATGCCAACTCGATCTTCAACTTGGCTTTGACTGGCCCAGTATACTGTGACCTCATCGCCGCACACGAGACGAAGCTCACTCTGGACATGATTAACTTGTACATTCCTGGCAGTATCATGAATCTAGCTATCGCTACTCACGTGATACTAACTGCACCGTGGTCTTTCCATAACCGGGCCATGAATGGACCTGTTAAGGCCCAAGGCCAGACACAAGAACAAGCCGAAGAAGAATATCGAGAGTCGTTAGAGGTAGTAGGACTAAACTATGAAAACGCAATTCTTGGCTTTTGTGAGTGGTTCAGGGAAACCGAGGGCAAGACCCTTTCGCAGACTTACCCAAATGGACTCACCCTATGGCAATCGCGACTATTCTTGAAGACACACCACGCTGTCCGCTACTATGCAAGATTATTATCTAGTCAGGCTATGGAACTAACCCCCAACCTCTGGGGGCGCGACGGTGCCAAAGCCACACCCACGATGTTGCTGCGCTATGAAAAAGCTCTGTATATCATGCAGATCGTCTCCGCGATGTTCTCATGGCGAGGTGAACTGTCATCCACCAATATGATCAAGGCTTGGGGAATTTCCTGGTACCATTTCTACCCATGGGAGGTTGAACAGGTGTTTTGTGTGCAGCAGCTCCTTGAAAGGCACATTGCCGGGGGTAAGTCGAATCCAACGGCATTTTGGTAGGTTATAATTGCTAACATTCACAAGTCATGAGTGAAGATATCAACGCTCCGATCGAATACACATCGATGCAGATGATCGCAAGATATGTCCTCCTCAACGGCCCCTGGAGACTGTGGGAGCTAGAAAGGAACCTTAAGCCAACGGATGAAACAACCCTGGCAACCCACTTCCATAATTTCCCGCATTATGCCTTTTGGGAGAGAGCTATATCCATGGGGTATGCTGCACCGGGCTTCGGACTGCGGGTGATCCTGTCGAGGATTGACCAGAAGTTTGCCTCACGCACCTGACGTGAAGATCTCGACTCAGGTCCAATGAAGCTGTGGTATTATCTCGCCTTGCGGGAGGATATAGAGTGGGCCTTCTCTAGACAGCGATGCCCTTATTACCTATCCGACATGCGCACCATGGTCTATGCTGGGTATGCGCTTTGGGATGAACTGCCGCACCTGGATGGGGGGTCGGTAATGG
The DNA here is from genome assembly GCA_022593225.1 of Xylaria sp. FL0064. NCBI lineage: Eukaryota > Fungi > Ascomycota > Sordariomycetes > Xylariales > Xylariaceae > Xylaria > Xylaria sp. FL0064. The sequence goes on along the minus strand of JAJKLE010000004.1, from coordinate 765,115 downwards.
CGATGCATCACTGTTTAATGCGAGACTTACAAGCGGAGTGGGATGACCAGCCGACAGGACATCGTGTACCCTTGAGTAAGTAATCCCTATAGTCATCTTTCTTGAATTGGCGACCTTTGAAACTACATCGGTGCCCTCCTAGCTCCAATTGTGCTCTCGAAGCTCCTATCGTCTTGAAGGGCTCATAAAATTGCTAACTCTTAGTCATGCAGCGCTCTTTCGAATGACTGAACCCCGTCACGCCCTAGGAGCTCCCGACCTCTTTCCGACGGCCATTCCTGGCGCGGCCGAATACTGTTACCTCGTACAGGCGGAGATTTTGCCAGAGGCTGCAGAGAAGAGACGCCAGAAGGTTGCATCTGGCCAGAGGCCGTAAATGATTGTTTAAACAACATACACTATTTAGGTGATATCGTATTGGGCATGATGCAGTTGGCTGTAATGGGAGAGAACGGAAAATGATGGGAATTGAGAAGCACGAGCAGGCGGCGTAATGGATGTCAATACTTGCTCTTGGCACAATGGTAGCGTGTTGCTATCGGATTCTGCCGTCATAGTAACTACGAAGAGAGCTCGAGGTCTAATTTTTAGTCTTGACCTGTGTTCTCTTCTCCTCTAAATAGGGAGTCTGATGATGCGGTTGCATCACATAATAGCTCTTCTGCTGAGCACTACTACTGCTATGCCAATATTCTACAGCTCGGGGCTGTCGCCAAATAGCACGCTCGTCATCGCGTGGGCATAACGATCGCCCTTTGAACCACCGACGCTGTCGACTGCCTGTCTGATCCTTGCCTCCTCCTCCGTGGTCAACGTGACATCTGCTGCTTTCATATTCTCTTCTAAATACTTTACCCTCTTCGTACCAGGGATAGGGATGATGTCTACGACATATGTGAGCAACACTGGCCAGGAACTGCTTAATGATAGACGGGGAGTCGAGAAGAACTTGACATACCGTCGCCTTGTGCGAGCAGCCATGCGATAGAAAGCTGACCCGGGGTGCATCCCTTTTCCTTCGCGATCTCACCAAGGAGACGTGCTAGTTTCAGGTTGTCGCCGAAATTCTCCTCCGAGAAACGGGGCATAAGCCTGCGGCCGTCTTTCTCATCGAGCTGGTCCCTGCTCGTGAGAGTACCGGTCAAGAAACCACGACCAAGCGGCGAATATGCAACGATCTTGACGCCCAGCTCGCGTGCAGCCTTCAAGACATTCGTCTGACTCGACTCAATCTGGAGCGCAAATGGTGAGTACTCCATTTGAATTGCCGCGATCGGATGCACGGCGTGAGCACGTCGCAGGCTTCGCTCCGAGCATTCCGAGAGGCCCAAGTAGCGGATCTTGCCTTCCTTCTTAAGCTCAGCCATGGCCTGGACGGTGTGCTCGATCGGCGTCTTGGGGTCGACGCGGTGCTGGTAATACAAGTCGATGTGGTCGGTCTGTAAACGTTCTAAGCTGGCGTTGCATGCCTCCTTCACGTATGCGGGATCTCCCGTGATTGACCACTTGCCGTCCACCAACCGGTTCGCGAACTTGGTGGCGAGAAAGATCTCATTCCGGCGACCGGTCTCTTTGAACCACCTTCCGATCAACTTCTCGTTGCTAAGTAAATGCCTCGTGAGCATAGAGCAGAATTTCGATGATGTCATTGACTAGTTGAGAATTTTACTTACGTGAACGGCCCATACATATCAGCAGTGTCCCAGAAAGTCACACCAGAATCCGCGGCCTTTGTGAGGACCTTGAATGATTCTTCCTCATCGAAACCTCCGGAGGCATAGGCAAAACTCATGCCCATACAGCCGAGACCTATGGCACTCACGGAATCGTCTCCGATCTTGCGCTGAGGGTATTCGGCCGCCATTGTAGCTTTCGACTGAATCTAGATGTGACGATGTAGCGGTAATTATAATAGATGAGATGGAATATGTGGTGAACGCGGGAAGATGTACTATAGGTGAACAAAGGCACACTGGTGTATTTAAGCTCGCCCAGTTCTGGTAACCCGGGATGACGTTGGAGGTATGGTAGTATAAAGTTTGGAAATAGCCACTTAAGTCCGAGATTCCGCGAGATGATAGGAACCCCGCAGTCAGGGCCTCCGTTATGATATGAGAATTAGTCGTATGAGTGCTGGCTCGCGACTCGGATATATACATGGATGGATCACATAAGAAGATCCGAAACACTCTCCGGCAGAAGTCTCAAGCGCATGCCGTAAGGCCGATCGGCTATCAACTAACTCATAGATCGCCGCTTAAATCCGATCGGTGTCGGAAGGTATCCAATGAGATCTTCGCACAATGGGCTCATTTGACTTAGTGCCGATAATTCAAAGTGATTACGTCGGCTCTCTATGTTACGGAACTACACGATTAAAGTCCAAGTAGCATTGAAGGCACGGGGCCTGGCTACAAGCAGGTCAGCTCTCTACTCATCTATGGGACTTTATATCGAGCGTCGTGAGTACGCTGCCAACAAGCCTTGTCTGCTCCACGTACTTTCTCTTCAATCGCTGAGAGTACAAAAGAAGCTCCTGGAGAATGGGTCGTGGGATGATGCTCGAAGACGTAACTAGTCCCATATCCAACTTATAAAGCGCGCTCTGCTTTTCTTCTTCACGATAGGCTCATCATCTGCGACCTGTTCAGCCTGTTTGAAAGCCTGTTCAAGAGGAATCTCAGATAAAGGGATTATCTTGGTCTTTTTCCAGAGCTTCCATATGAGATATGCTGACAGTACAAGTGGGATGTCCCTGTATATAGTTTAGAATGCGACTCTAATCAAAAGCGACGGCAACTGGCATCGACTCACAGGTATGATGACACAAAGGACTGGGCATCCCAATTACCCGCGGTGAAAACTTCGTATCCGCCTGTTAGTAGGATGAGTAGACACATGAAAAGTCCGGCGTAAGAACTGTACACTATAGGCGCATTAGCATTGCCATATGGAAAAGCCTGGGGAGTAACATACAGGTCCAAGAATTATGCCATGGAAGTGACTCTGTCGGAATTCCTTGTCGCTTCATTGCTAACTTTAACCTGATGTGATTGAGTAAGATTGTACACCAAGACACAAGCACTCCGGCCGCGGTTAAAGCGACAAGCCACCAGAATACCGTTAGGGCCGCATTCGACAAGGTTAAAAAGCTTAGAAACATAAATGGCACGAAAAACAGGACACACGCGTATGGAACACCCCACGATGTCGTCCGTAGAAATACCGATGGTGCCTGTTTCTTAAGAGCCAAACCATATAGGACACGGGTTCCAGCAAGCAGGCTTTGATTGGACGATGACCAGGCTGACGTGATCACGATAGCATTGACAACAGATGGTATGGCGGGAATACCGGCTGCGGAAGCAGCGATGACAAAGGGGCTCTGTGCAGCAGTGCTAGGCGAGTCGCTAAGGCGTTCGTCATTACTCGCAACTAGGAGGCCAACTATGACGATAGCGAGGACATAAAATATGACGATTCGGAAGAAAACTCGTTTGCAGGCAGCCGGAATAGCCCGTCGAGGGTTTTGGGTCTCGGCGGCAGCCATAGCGAGGGACTCGACACCGGCAAACGAGAAGACAGCGCCGGTCATGACACTCCAGTAGCCGAGGAATTTCCCCCAATCTCCTGAGCCAATATGTTCAACGAAAGGTCCTGGGTCTCGCCAAAATTTACCTCCAATGGCTGGTGTCCCAGGTATGCCTCCCAAATCGATGACCAGTCCCAGTATTATCAAGAACACAACGAGGAGGATTTTCAATATGGCGAACACGAACTCCACCTCACCGTACACGCGGATGAAGGCTACACCGACAAACACTGTCAAGACGATAAAAATGATTATAAAGACAGCAGGGTTCAAATCGGTCCAGAACTGGAATAGAACACAGATTGCCGTGATTTCGGACGGAATGGATAACACATTGCCGTATACCAAGTTCCAGCCAATGGCGAACCCCAAAGCTGGATCTACCAGGAACTCGGCGTGTCGAACGAAGCTACCGGTTACCGGCAGCAAAGCTGATACCTCGCCCAGAGCGAATTGCACGGCACACACGACAAGCCCGACGGTGAAGTACCCGAGCAACGCGCCCAATGGGCCTGCCGTCTGGACAGCGCTTCCAAGGCCGAGAAAGAGACCAGTTCCGATGGCTCCGGCAATGCCGAGCATGGACAGGTGGCGCTGGGCCAGTCCACGCTTGAGATCGCGGTCTTCGACAACTGTAACTAGATCATTATTCGAGTCGACATCGTCCAGACCGTCGCGGCCAGGGATGCCGAAGGTACCATATTCGGGCGAATCTGCGTAGGTCGATGTCGCAACATTATGCAGCGCAGCCAGCTTCGGGTCACGGAACCCTGACGGACTATCGCTCATCTCTCAGTAATATGGTAAGACACCCTTCGACAGCCCGTGAACTTAACCCCGTGAGCCTCATAACCAAATAAAACCAGATTGAGTGGTTTTATAAGAATAATGGGAGACCATCCGCGTAGGAGGATTCTGGTTCGGGCTTACTATCTGGGTTAGCTACATGGGTATCGCCATTCGAGCTCAAATGGCGCGAAGGCGTAGATAAGATGAATGATCTCCCAGAAACTATCCTCTTTAGGAAAATATGTTTTATACGAACACCCTATTAAACACATAGACTAGATATAAAGGTACATGCATATACCTAAGTAGTAATACTTGGTAACTTGAAAAGCGCTGAAACGTGCACTCAAACAATCGTCCGAAAGACAGATCGATATAACAGTCGCATTATCTCTCAAATTGAACATACCTCCGCGACAGTCGCCTTGGCACACAGCTTGTTACTGCAGCAAAGATGGCGCCAATCTTTTCTGAGGGGTTTAAGCCTTTTTCTATGATGTTGCTCCCTTTCGATTCCAGACTCGGTCATATTGGCAGTGTGATCTGGCCAGTAGAACTACTGATTTATTTCGCGTCGCGTTGGTTTAGATATTTGCGATTCCGATCGCCGACATGCGACTTACCTGTGGTACGGCCGTTTTAGCCGTCGGACAAGCTCTTCTTAGCGTAGCCGCCTCATTGGATCTCCCTGTCGCCGCCAGAATAGACGGAATTGACTCTGACTTCACTGCTGCTGTTTACAATAAGACCAGCCCGGTTCTTGTCGGCAATGATGGTGGTGCCGCATCTGGTGGGTTTCGCACGTTCGTGTTCAATAACGGGACCTATCTCGCAGAGACGAAGCACGAGACCCCGGGCCGGACGAAGTTGGTGGCCACTGTTTACGGCATCGGTGGGCGGGACCTGATCGTCACCATTGCACAACCGGATTCCTTCTTTCGTCTATATGACGCCGGCACGGTCGAGCAAATTGGCAAGCCACTTGCCCGCACACTGGGTGATTGGTCGGCACTCTGTGTTTGGCGGAGTCAAAAAAGCGGCGAGCAATATCTATATCTCTTCGGCAAGAAGCAAGCTATACAATTTCTGCTAAGGGCGGCGCATCGAGGGTTCGAGATTGTTGAGGTCCAAACTTTTGAGACTCCAGTAGAGGCATCATCGTGTGCCGTGTCTCCGTCCGCTCACACTGTATTCTTCAGTGGTGATGATAGTCCCGACATCTACGCCTTCGATGCTCTTGAATCTACGAAGATACCAAATATTGCCATACTTGGAGAATCCGAAGCCGACGTCACAGGCCTTACTGTATATGTTGGCCAGAGCTCGGATTATCTTTTTGTCGCTCAGAAGGACATTATCGCCTTCTACGATGAGTCCTTCGAGAACCTAGGTTCTGTCCGTCTAACGGGCGACGACGACATTCAAATCGAAGGGCTCAATGCGTACCAGAGTAGGACGAGACTGTATCCCGCGGGTATTGTAACGTACGCAATTGAGAGTAACGCTGGAGCGGGGTTCGCAATCAGCTCGTTGGAAGGGGTTTTCGACAATTTCAATCTGACGCATAACACTGCTTTTGACCCACGAGAAAGACCGGGCAGACCAGAATCACCTGTGTGCTCCCAGTGCAATTTCAATAGCTTTTGCGAACCATCCTCTCGTTTGCCTAGTTACCCGATTTGCTCGTGCTTTGCTGGGTTTTCTGGGAGCGCTTGTGAATCGTACTCCTGCCGAAGTAATTGCTCTAGCCACGGGACATGTATTGGCGCGAATCAATGCAGCTGCGATTACGGTTGGGGAGGGCTGTACTGTGGCTTCAAAGTTGTCAAACCGGTTGCTGAGACGGATGCGAATGGATACGATGGTGATGATTCAGCCATCTGGATCTCACCCATTGATAAGACCCTATCGAGAATCATCACGACAACAAAGTCGGAAGTCGGTGCTGGCTTCGGAGTTTTTGACTTGACCGGCAAGAAAATTCAGACAATTACAACCGCGGAGCCTGATAACGTTGATGTGATTTATAACTTCCCAGCAGGGAACAGATCCATCGATCTAGCATATGCTGCCTGTCGGGCAGATAACACACTGTGGTGCGTCACAAATCCAAAATCTTACCGTGTCTAGTGTTAATTCTGCTTTAGTCTGTTTGAAATACATGAAAATGGAACTTTAGCATCGATACCAGGTGGAATACAGCCCATCAAGGAAAATTACGACGTCTATGGTAGTTGTGTATACCGATCACGCATCACGGGCAAGCAATACCTGTTTGTCAACGCTAAAACGGCTGAGTATCTTCAGTTTGAACTCTCATGGAATGATACTTCGCAAGCTCTTGAGACTGCTTTAATACGAAATTTCACTGGGGGTTCTGGCGGCCAGGTAGAAGGCTGCGTGTGTGACGAAGCGAATGGTTGGGTGATAATTAGCGAAGAGCCACGTGCGCTATGGCGCTATGGTGCAGAGCCAGGCGATGATGTAAGCGAAGGATACACTATTGCTGAGGTTGGTGATGGACATACATATGCGGATGTCGAAGGCGTCACCTTGATTGAAGGAACCACGGCGGACGATGGTTTCATACTGGTCAGCCAACAAGGCGTTAGTGCCTATAACGTCTACCGCCGAGCAGCGCCTCATGAGTATATCGAGACCTTTACTACCATCGAGAACACCGAAAAGGGCATCGACGCCGTTACCAATACTGATGGGATCAGCGCTGTCAGTACATCACTCGGGCCCATGTTTCCTCATGGATTGATAGTGGTTCACGATGATGTTAATCAGTTGCCGATATCTGGAACTAGCGACGAAGCAAGCTTCAAATTGATCAGCTTAGGAGATATCCTCAGCGATGATCTTTTGGCACAATTGAATCCAGACTGGGACCCTAGATCACACTTGAACCACGATTGAGACTACCTAGGATGATGGTTCTTTGCACAAAGGTTGTGGGATATCTATTTCACCAGAAACAGCGTCCATCTAGTTAAGCGACCAATAGGATACTCATGACATTATATACAGAAATCCCCAGCGCCAACAAAACAGGCTCACTTATACATACAAATGTGTCCTCTATCTTCTCTTTCCCCTTCTCTTCTTGCTGTTCCACAGCAAGGCCGATTATTTACTGAAAATTGACAATCTTACTTTTCACACACACCGCCTTCGCTAAGGTCTGTATCGAACCGCTCGACAAAAGCTCCAGCACTTGCAACGTGGCTTCGAATTCACGAGTGATGAAATTTCGAATCTCGATCGCGACAAGAGAGTCGAGAGGATAATGAGACAACGAGCGGGTAACGTCCAGATCTTCAATATCCATCATCATGACGGCGGCGAGTTTGCTGACCAATCCATCACAGACGACCTGCTCTGCTTCATCCAATGTCTTTGCCGCTTTTACGGCCGCGTTGTAGGAGATAGTCTTAGCTGTTCCAGAGGATGCGTCGGCTGCTGCCAGTGCCTCAGCGGCTTCGCGAAGGTGCTTGCACTTTGCGTCATCTGTCCAAAATGGCCGCATTGTGGGCGTGATCCGCATGCCGGTGATTGTATGATTATTACAAGCTGTTGCCATGCGACCAGAGATTGCCGCACCAAGGAGTGCCAAAACTTCCGCCTCGCAAATTGTATCACTGCCCAGGTTTCTCGCTACCTCGGCAGCTTTTTCAAGGTCTTCCGCCAGGTATCCGGAGTCAGATATAGCTGTGAGATCTAGTGACGATGCAGGAAGTCCCATTGAAAGGCGATGCTGAACAAGAGAATTCAGGAAGCAATTTGCAGCTGCATATGCAGCTTGTCCTCGGTTTCCTACCATACCAGCAACGGATGATATCGCGACAAAGAAGTCGAGTTTCGTATTTATGAGGGCGCGATGAAAGTTCCAGCCGCCTTGGACCTTAGACTCGATGACAGCGATGTATTCATCATACTTCATCTTCTCGAAGAGCACATCCTACATCGGGTTAGCATTGTGCTATGCCAAACATCAGCGCAGTCATAAAACTTACTCGAAGTACCATAGCTCCATGAATCAAACCTCGGATAGGAGGCTTGCCTTCCAGCCCAAAATTGACTAACTCCTCGACATCGGCTGCGTTCGCAACATCACACTTTCGAACGATAACTTCAGCTCCAACTTCCGCGACTTCATCCATCAGTTCTTTGACTTTTCCGGTAGCGCTTCCGCTTCGTGACACTAGGACTAAGTGGCGTGCACCTCGACTGACCATCCAACGTGCCATGCTACGTCCGAGGCCACCTGTCCCGCCAATAAGGATGTACGTCGCATCCGCTCTCAATAGCTGTGCGGGCTTCTTCGGCGGGGTAGCCTTGACAATATCATCCGTATGGGGGATCACGACCACTTTCCCATACGTTTTGCCGCTCTGCAGCGTCTTGAATGCAGATTCCGCATCTGAGATAGGGAAGAGCGTGATTGGAGAAATCGCTCTGATCTTACCGTACCTCATCAAATTTGACACATCTGAAAGTAGCCTGCTAAGCAATGCAGGACGTTCGGCAGCAATTGACATAATATCAACGGAGATCAGACTTGCATTCTGGTTAGAGCGTGTTAGTTCTAACCGAGTGTTTGAGCCCGCATCTCGTGATCCGATATCAACCAGGCGACCAAACTTGCTAAGACACTTCCAGCTCTCCTGCATAGCATCTCCAGCAAGGGAGTTAAGAATCAGGTCTGCGCCCTGTTGGCCCGTGGCTTGCCGTATAGCATCACCAAAGGAGGCGTTTCTATCGTAGAAGATATGATCCTCGGGAAGTCCGTACTCCTTCATGAGGAACTCCTTTTTCTCGGTACTGCCGACGGTCGCGTAAATTTGGGCCCCGATCATTTGGGCTAGGTTGATGGCGGCTTGCCCGACGGCACCGGCTCCCGCATGAATCAACACTGTCTCATCATGCCGTAGACGGCCGAGCTCTACTAGAGATTGATACGCAGTGACATAGGCTAGGGGCATTGTAGCTCCGGCCTCGAAAGACATATTTTCTGGTAACTTGAACGCAAATGCACCCTTAGTGCGCGCGAATGTGGCAAATGCACCTTGCGTTATCGCTGCCACATGATCACCAACGCTGATGCCTCGGACCTCTTTGCCTACGGAGGTAACAATGCCAGACGCCTCAATCCCAAATTCAGGAATCGGGATCTTTCCGTGTGCGGCTGCCAAGTCCCTGTGATTAACTCCGATTGCCTGAACGTGAATTTCGATGCTGTCGGATTCTAGAGGACTTTCCGTCTCCGCGTCGTCAGCAAAATACATGGTGTCAAGGGCACCCAAGTTACCGATCGCCAGTTTCAGCGCCCGGCCACCTTCCCCAAATGGTGCTGGTTGAGCTATATGGGGGTTTGTGTCGCGATAAACAACATCATTCAATCCATCGTCGTTGATGATGCGCGGGGTGAAGAACGAGCCACTACGTTCCATGTATTCCATCTCAGCACTGGGAGACGAGCCATTGCCAAAGACCGCCGTGAACACTTTCACAATAGCCTCGATTGTCTTCCATGTCGGCAACGGCGACTTTCCGTCCAAGTCTAAAGTGGCAAATGGTAAGAGGGTCTCTGAGCGAATGGTTCGGCTGAGACCTGCGACCATATTCATATCCGGGTTCGTCGAATTGTCGTATGCACCTCGGACAATCCACAAGGCTCCTTGGACCGAAGTCAGTGCTTTCTGCAAGGCATTGAATTGGTCTTCCTTGAGATTTGAAAGAAGCGGGTTTTCGATCTCCTGCAGGAATATCACAAGCTTGCCTGCCACATCACTATCTAACAGGGTGGCAATATTGGGCTTCTTGCCTGTAATTGTCCCCAACACCTCAGCTAAGCTGGATGCTAGCTCGTTTTGTGAAGTAGTATCTTCATAAATTATTTCAATCTCCGCATCGGAAATGCCGGAGTCCTCCACTAACACCGGGTCACTTATGCTCTCGGGGTCTGCTGATAATGGCTCAAGGATGGGTTCCCAGTCCAACTTATAACATAGCTCGCGACGAGCATCGATTTCCGACCATCCCTCCTGATCTACTATTGGGGCGATTACTAGTTCTTCGATATTTATTAGTGGCTCAGATGCGGTGATTTCGTCCGTCGCAAGTATGGCTACTTTCGTTGGCTTTGGCATACTGACTGGTATGCTACCCTGGCAATAAGCTTGAATTTTGTGCCCAGGTTGCTGCGTTGCCGCGGTGACGCTCCTTGAAATCGATATCCTCGACGCGGAAGTTGGCAGATACACGGTGTCAACGGCATCGCGCCCGTTTTCGGCAATGGACCAGTATAGTGAGATTAATGATTCTAGGAATGCAGGTTGAATGATCGCTTCGGATACATAATGATTAGGCATTTCCTTTGCAACATCCGGTACAATTATTTCCGCGTGGGAGCAACTGTCGCCAACACGGCAATTATTTATGCCTTGGAGCGCGGGCCCGTATGAAACACCAACTTCAGATAGGGTGTCGTATAGCTTAACTGCATCGAGCGACCTTGATGCAGCCTTCTCTACCTCAGCGGTCATGGTCCGGAGTCGAACCCGCGAGGCAAGAGTCTGTCTTCCAGCATCAACCCCATTCGATTCTTTGGGTTCCACGGCGACGAGACCTTTACAATGCTCCTTCCACCCCTTAGTCTTAGTCCACGAGTTTATTCGAAATTCATTCCAGTTTTCGGAAGAGATTAGGATGCCCTCTTGATGTGGCCTAAGCGTGGTGGTCATCTCAACGTCCTCATCTGAAATAACCAAGGGAGCAGTTACTGAGACATCACGAAGCTCAAACTTGTCGAAAGAGATATTGGCTTCCTTTGCCTTTTGAGCTGCCGCTTCGAGGACCATTGCGACATACCCTGCCATTGGGAAGACGACCATAGACTGAATTTTGTGATGCTGAAGCCAAGGTAGATCATCTAAACGAACTATGTTTCGCCAGGTCGGTTCCAAATCACTTGAATAGTTTGCCAAGGTCCCCAGGATATCGTTTCTTGGGGCTGATCTATTTTTGTGGAGTTGAGTGAATCGAGACTCATGCCAATACTTGGCTGAGTAGTTCCAGGGGTACCGAGGCAGATCGCTCAACAACATTGGTGACTTCCCCGTCTTCGGAAAATTAATTGCCTCGAAATCAAGAATGGCACCTTTGGTGAATAGTGCAGCAGCAGCGTCTAGCGCTGTCTTGACTGCATCCTTCTTCCGTACAAGAGCTGCGACGTACGGAACTTTAGCGGCATCCCCTCCGACTGCCTTCAAGATTTGTTTCAATGGCCCTTGAAGAGCTGAGTGGGGACCAAGTTCGAGAAGCATATTCACTCCAGTCCTATGACCGTCAATTGGTGCAAGCATACTTTGCACGGCTTCGTTAAATCGGACTGCGCACGTGAGATTCTGGACCCAATACGAAGACTCCAACTCTGAACCATCAATGTGTCGGCCCAATAGCGACGAATGGAATCTTACGCCTGTAGATATTGGCGGCCGCGAATCTGCAATTGATTCCTGGTAATCCTTAGCAAGGAGGTTCATGTGATGAGAATGATATGCTGTATCGACAAAGAGCTTTCGGTTGAACAACTGCTTCTCCTCTGCGACGCTCTTCAGCTCGTCAATACCAGCTTCATCGCCAGAGATCGTGAGGCTCGACGGACTGTTGTAGCAAGCGATCCTGATTTCCCCTTCCTTGATCTCTGAAATTATGGGTTCGAAATCCTCCTTGCTTCCGCCGACAGCTATCATCGCACCCCGTAAAGCCGGATATCTCTCTTTCAAGACAGGGATAAGCCGGCCGCGATGGTAGGCAACTGCCATACACGTCTCGAACGTTAAGCTACCGGCAGCATATGCAGCCCCGATCTCTCCACTTGAGTGGCCAGCTACAGCAGTCGGCCTTATCCCCCAGGACCTCATGAGGTCTACCAGTGCTAGTTGAATGGCCGTACATGCGGGTTGGCTTATGTGTGCTGCGCCAACATTGGATGTCTTCTCATCTTTCGATAACTCCTCAAGTAGAGACCATGGAGCATCTAGAGATCCTAGGCAGACATCGGCGTAGTCAATTGCGTTGGCGAAGACAGGGTATTGCTGGTACAATTCACGTCCCATGCCGTGCCATTGGGCACCTTGACCGGTGAAGATGAAACCAATTCTCAGCGGCTCTGATTCTTTCCCTGGTGTAAGCCTTTGGCCATTAATCGCTTCGATTAGATCAAAGGACCTTAAAGCTGGGATTGCAACCCTCCACTGCAGAAGCGACCGCCGCTGGCCAAGAGTATAAGCCACATCTGCCATTAGGGTCTTTTGAAACATCTCCGGCCTCTGCTCCAAGTATATGACTAGATTCTTCAGGACAGCTTCTAACGACCCCTTGTCATTTGCTGTAATTACGAAAAGCTTCCTAGTCGGAGTATCATCTTTGAGGTCGGCGTCGTTCTTGGGTCCCCGTTGAGTGAAAGGCACCCGCTCAAGGACGACATGGGCATTGGTACCGCCGAACCCGAAGTTGTTTATGCTTATATACTTCTTATTTCTAGGCCAAGGTCGTTGACTGACTGGGACCTGTTTATGGTGTTAACTGTCTGCGTCTTTTACTCTGTCTCAGTCGTATCTCACCTTCATGTTCCAAGCCTTGAAGGGAATCTTCTCGTTCGGGTGTTTGAAGTCATAATTTGGCAGAATGAAACCTCGTTCAAGCATTAAAGCGGATTTTATAACGGCGACGATACCTGAAGCACCTTCTAGATGCCCTATGTTCGACTTGACGGAGCCGAGGAACAGAGGGTCTCGAGGTGTACGGCCTTGGTGGAACACATTATGTATTGCCGTTGCTTCAATAGGATCACCGACACGGGTTCCCGTACCGTGCGCCTCGACGAAGCCGCAATCTGCCGGGCTCAACCCCGAGTTATTATATACCTGGCGCATTAACTTCTCTGTTCGTTCCTAGTCAGCCACGTTTATGTCTAAAGGGAGTCGTACTTTGGGGTCGGAGATGCTGACCTTGCGCCTCTCCGCATGGCATTGTTATACCTGGAGTTCTTCCATCTTGATTGATCCCACTTCCAGCTATGATAGCTCTGATTTGGTCATTGTCCCTTCGCGCTTGGTCGAGTGGCTTGAGAACGATTACACCGCAGCCCTCTCCACGTCCGAACCCGGTGCCTCTACTGTCGAAAGAAAACGAACGGCCAGAATCAGAGAAAAGTCGCGACTTAGAAAATGAAATCCAAAACTCCGGTAGCATGTTGAGGTGACAACCTCCGACAATCGCTGCTTCACACTCCCCTGTCCGTAGGCTCTGGCATGCGACGTGCAGAGCAACTAAGCTCGACGAGCAAGCGGTATCTGTAGTGAAACTGGGTCCTTTGAAATCAAAGAAATGGGAAATCCGATTGGATTGCATAGCATACGCACAACCTGGAGTTGTCAACACAGTTCGCACACTTTAAAGTTCAATGGTCCTTACCGGTTGCTTGATGCATCGGAATAGTATCCGGGTCTCTGAACAGGTGAGACTCGTATTCGGGAAACGATCCACCAACGAACACCCCGACGTCCTTTCCAACTACATGGTGCTTCGGAATCCCAGCATTCTCTAAGGCTTCGAATGTACATTCAAGGAGAAGGCGTTGCTGTGGGTCCATCGAGATAGCCTCTTTCTCAGTTAGACTGAAGAATTGCGCATCAAATGCCGCTAGATCGGTATTGAGAAAATGGCCCCCAATGGGATTATGACAGCCAGCTTTTCCTGGATTCGGATGCTGGAAGCTGGTGGTATTGAACCTCTCTGGTGGGATCGTAGAATACCCGCTCCGTGCGCGAGCACAAAGCTCCCAAAACTCTGCTGGACTCGCGACATTACCAGGCAGTCGACATGACATGCCAACTATGGCGATCGGCATTGTCTTGACCCTGTCTATCGGTATCGTTGCTTCACTTCGAATCTCACCATTTGAGTGTCCATTGCTGTCGATATTGGTAGGAATTGTGTGGTATCCATTGGTATGCGCAGTAGGGCTGTGAGCTTGTCCTTGCGGTCTAGAGCTTCCGTTAATTGACCCGGGATCTTGGCTGTCTGCGGCAACATCGACGGGCTCATGCGCCAAGCCGTTGACGTTCCCATTGACTATACCGGTGACATGTCCTTGGGTATGAGTCGCCGAGCCTTCACTGGTCCCGTCGCTCGTGCCGTTCACATAGCCATTGATGGCTCCTGGAGCCATGACTGTAGGGGTATCTGCGATGTTGCTAGGATGGCTACGGACTCAGGGAAACTAAGAGAGGGCGATATCCTTTTTATGCCCCCCACACAACGGTAAACTTGACAGTTACAACAAGCAATATTCCTTTTTACAAGGAGGCCTGACATCTGATGTCCGGATGACAGGAAGATCTTTCCGCCCTGAGAACGGAATGTTATTCTCAGCCTTAGGCGACGATCCTTGCGCGATGATCCTCTATTAATTAGAAACGAAGCAGTTGGTATTCAGCGTAAGTCTTTAGTCAGTGCCTGGCTAACCACATTTAACAGCATCGGGCCGTCTAAAACTCCTGTCCCATCCAGCAACCAACCCACAGGTCTCTCTGCTAGGTTCGAGCCGCCGGCGACATCGAGACAATTCGACTTATCACTTACCTGGCGACATCATTCCCAACTTGGCCCAAGATTATTACACGGTAACTTCCGTAAGGCTTAACATACGCTCATTATTCGCCATTGAATGCGCCTAGGTGCCACGGGGTGGCGGATCTGTCGCGTTGGGATCCGCAAGCCTATCTATTGATATTGCACAAGCCGGCACCGTTATTGATTGAGCCAGAATCTCACATGATAAGGTTGTATAGGCATGGCATTGGAAAGTGGCTGCCGATCTCCAGAGGACTCACCGGGTGAGTCCTGGGAACAACATGATAAGGGTAGCACCACCGAGCTGCACAGGACACCAGTAGAGACATACATGTGAAAGCAGCCAAAGCATGGATGGTAGCCTCGTGCATTTCCGACAGGGCATGCCTTGGAAATGGCAATCTAGGCAGATTACTAGCTCCTCCCCGGGACCACGCATCGGCAGTTTAAATAGCTAAGTTTATGGGACCCGATGTGGCGAACCGAGAACCCTCAAGATCATGCCTATTACCTAAAGCGATTATAATGAAGACGACTATGACGACGACAACAACTACTGGAATTGTTAAGGAGCCTACTTCGGATGAACTTCTGGTGAAGTTTGTATTTTATCCGGGAGTTTCGAACCTTGCTTTATCCAGCATCCGAAGAGTCCTCGCATATATCCGGCACTCGTCCAACCAATTTTGCAGGGCTAATATTTTGCTTTTGTTATTGTCTGGCCAAAGCCACACCTCTGCAGTGAACCTGGCTGCACTTGATTGGTTCTTAACTGGTCGCATGTAAATGACCATATCCTTCAACATCTTTTTTTTTTTCTTTTCTCGAAGCGGTAATTACCTAAAAGAATCTGGTGTACCGCTCGTTCTCTATGCCAACGATTGTAGTGTTACATCCCGGTACTGGATATCACTCCTCATTGTTACATCCTCTTCTTCTAGACAGACTGTCCTCTTTATAGTGTCCTATCACCATAAGCGAGGATCTCTGCTGCAGCATAGGTGCTATTGTTGAATACTTTCAAGCATCCTCGCCTTCGTATCAGTACACTATAACAAATTGATAACTGGAGGTGACTCCAAGATCTAGAACATGAGGTTCTTGTGTCTCCCAGGCGCGTACGGAAGCGCAGATGTGAGTCTCATTGGCCCTTGAACACGGCATGCAACACTGACTACGAAGTAGAAATTCCAAGTTCAGCTAGGTATGAGTGATGACGAAGGCTCAAAACCAAGATTATTGCCAAGCTAACATACTTTTGCCTCAGCTCCTCTCGTCAATGAGCTGGTCTCCGATGAATCAACCTCCTTTAGGTTCATCAACGCTCCATGCGAGGCTGTGCCTCCGAAAGGATTTGAAGACTTCTTTGGGAAGCCTCCTTATTATCGCTTCATTGAGCCTGATGAGAAAGAGTCTGAAGACACTGATGTCTTGTCTCGCATTCGCGACTTTCCAGAATGCGATACCCCTGAGGATACTATGCGAGAGCTATTCAAGGAAGGTGTAGCGAGCAGTGTGTTGAGTACGAAAAGGGCGATCGAATTCTTGCTAGATATCATGGAGAAAGAAGGCCCATTTGAAGGTATAATCGGCTATTCTGAGGGTGCTACAGTTGCAGGGACACTGCTTCTCGCCGAGCAAGAGCTATTCGAACGGACCGGGCGCCAGCCCATGATCAAATGTGCCGTCTTCTTCGCTGGTTGGCCGCCGCTTGATCCTAAGACTTATTCCATGGTTTTGTCAGATGAGTCAGATACCATGATTAACATACACACATGCCATATCAGTAAGTGAGGAAAAAGGAAAACGAAACTTGGAGGTCACTGATCAAGTTCTAGTTGGCTCGCTTGATCCCTACGTAGCTGGTTCAATGGCTCTCTACAACACCTGCGAGCCTGACTATGCTCATATTTTCGATCACGGGAAGGGGCATACATTGCCAAGAGAAAAAGCCGTGATCAAAGAGTTGGGAGACGTAATCCGCAATATGATGGCTGAAGCATCGTAAAGCAATACCGGGAATTACCAGGAAGCTGGAGGTGTCTCATAGATGAATCTTATCAAACTATACATATGCACTCATATCATGTACGGCCAGTAGTGAACTTTAAAATGGCCTCAGTGATCCCTGGACGAAGCATTTACACCCGTACCCTGATATATCGGACAGGCGGAAAAAGAATCATGATCATATATAATGCAAGATAAGAAGCAACTACCTGGGCCAAGCTGTCCTCTTTGGGATATGCAGCGCCAATCTATACTACATTTGAAATAGAGGTCGGTATTGGGTAATAAGAGTACATGACGCAGGAACCAGACATTGGGCGCGGCTACGGCATAAGATAATGGCATGGTAATATATCTTTGAATGATACTGGATGGCTACCGGTTAGTGATCAGCGGAGCTGGTTTCCGGCCACTCGAGTTTATCCAGATCCGCTCATAGGCATACTGCAACAAACGCCACCCATGGCAGTACTAGTAGTTATGTCCAAGAACTTAGAGATTGCTAAGCCCTCTCCCCTCCTTCATTTGATTTTTGATGTTTTCAGGTTTCATACGCTTCTTTCCCTCGGATCAACAATTTAGCTTACGCCCGAGACCGTGTGGAAGTGAAGCGCTCAAGCCATTGATCACCTGTCCTAATATGGCGGGAGGTTTAGCCGGCAGCCAAGACGAGACGTTGCAACCTCAACCGCCGCAACAGACAAGCTTAGCTATTCCTCATAGTTTACCTCGGGGCCAAGACCTTGGCGGAAACTGTCTGTTACCGGATGCGTCATCAATTTCGTTACCAGACACTTCGTCAGTTGTGACGCAGCCACCATTGGTAACACATGGAGAAAACGAATCCAGCACGAATCTCCTGAGTGCGCTGGCACCCTTTGCGGGGAGAGCATCGTTATCCTCGAGACCTTCTTTAGTATCCCTAGATGAGGCTGGCGGTATCCCAAGCAACACCGAGCCTCGCCGCACAATATCTGTCAAGCCATCATTAGCTTCTCTGCCCGAATCTCCAGAGGCTCCGACAGGAGTAAAACTATCACCTGTGCAATCGGCAACTACTGCACCAAATGTGGCACCAGCATCGACACCAGTTGCTGCTCAGCCAGTCACTGTACCTCTAGCTCCAGCTCATGACCCGGGAAAATGGAAAACCAAGATCAGAGGTTACAAAAGGTCTCTGGGAGATTTCTTGGTAAGACCTCGTCCTTAGTTAACATTATGCACACTCAACATTTCGCTAGAGGATCTTCTCCTATTCGACATGGAAGGACCGCTTGTTTTTGTGTCTCTCTATTGCAGCGGCGCTTGGCGCCGGTGCCGCGTTCCCTATCATGACTATTATCTTCGGTAAGTGCTAACTCACCTATTGTGTCCTCACGATGTTAACTAGCGTAGGGCAATTGATTGGAAATATTGCTTCGGTGCGAAGGAATACTATCCAACAAGCGCAGGATGAATATCGACATCTCATCAGCGAATATGTGTAAGTTCAAAATGACATAGGATAACGACTAAGCTGATCTGAATGCCCAGACTTTACTTAGTATACCTCTTTGTAGCAAGATTTGTATTAGGCTACATTGCGACTGTGAGTATAGCACATACGCCTACCATAAAAGTGTAGCGACTCATAAATTGCAGTTAGGATTCCGTATGTTGAGCCTTCGTATATCTTCAGCTCTGCGTCTAGTATACGTCAAGGCTCTGCTGGAGCTTCCTGTCTCTCTCCTTGATACCCAGCCGCCTGGCCAGATCGCAGCTATCATAACAACGACTGCAAACACACTGCAGATAGGCATATCTGAGAAGCTAGCTGCCGTAATTCAGACCCTATCATCAGTCATCACCGCATTTATAGTAGCTTTCACGCATAGCTGGAAATTAAGCCTAGTGACTAGCAGTGGTCTCATTCTCATCACGATCTGCTACTATATCACTATTCCGTTCTTGGTGAGAAATATGAAGCAAGTAGAAGATGCGAACATTAAGGCTTCGGCAATAGCGAGTGAAGCATTTGCCTCAATCAGAATGGTGGCCGCATTCGGCGCGGAAAAGAAGATGGTAGAGAGATATGGGCAATGGGTCCACGAAGCCAGCAGAAGGGGTCTTCGGTTATCCGGGATCGTTGCTGTTCAGCAAGCGACGAGTATGTAACTCCCACGGCCCAACTCAGGATAATACTGACGAATTGAGACAGTTTACTTTAGCGTCTACTCGTAGGCAATGTCTCCAAACCCCTGAGGGAAACTGAGCGCTGACGATGAGCTAGGACGTTCGCCCTGGCATTCTGGTTTGCCGTGAAGCTACTGAATAATCGTGAGATCGAGAATGTCGGAACCACAATCATGTGAGTACCTGCATAACAAACTGTTACCGCCACTAATAGGCAATAGCGTCCTGATGTGCGTTATGATACTTGCAATTGGTGCCGGGGGCATCGCCGCGCCAATATCAGCCGCAGCTCGCTCAGCTGGGGCAGCTAGAATTCTGTTTAACGGCATTGATGCACCGAGGCCTGTTACTACTGGCTTGAAACACCCTGAAGCATCTGCTACAGGTAACATTGTTCTATGGAATGTCAATTTCACTTATCCGACACGACCGAACCTTAAGGTTCTCGATAATTTAAATTTGATAATCCCCGCTGGCAAGGTGACAGCCATTGTTGGGCCGTCGGGTTCTGGGAAGAGTACTATAGTTGCCCTGATTGAACGTTGGTATGAAATGGACGGAGACATGGGTGACAAAAAGCTGGTAAGCGTTGTCGGCGTGATTTATATGAATTGCACTAATATTGGCCCAGATCCTTTATTTCCGCAATGGGTCTGTCACAGTTGGTGGGCATAAGCTCACTGACCTCGACTTGAAATGGTGGAGATCTCAGATTGGTCTTGTCCAACAAGAACCATTCCTCTTCAATGAAACGATCTTCGAGAACGTGGCGTCTGGGTTAGTGGGAACCTCCCTCGAAAACGCTGAGAACTCAGTCAAGAGAGAGCTGGTACAAGCCGCTTGTAAAGAAGCTTATGCAGATGAGTTCATCGCTAGGCTACCAGAAGTAAATCAAAGCCCTACCGACCATTCTGACATTGTCGACTAACCTTCGCAAAGGGATATGAGACTCACGTTGGGGACGCTGGTATCAAGTTGAGTGGTGGCCAACGCCAGCGTCTTGCAA
This sequence comes from Xylaria sp. FL0064, assembly GCA_022593225.1. NCBI lineage: Eukaryota > Fungi > Ascomycota > Sordariomycetes > Xylariales > Xylariaceae > Xylaria > Xylaria sp. FL0064. The sequence continues at coordinate 744,899 of JAJKLE010000004.1, read as the reverse complement.
TCGCGAGGGCAATTATCAAACAGCCCAAGATTCTAATCTTAGATGAAGCGACGAGTTCAATTGACGTTCGCGGTGAGAAAGTTGTACAGGCCGCTCTTGACAGAGTTTCTAGAAATCGCACAACAATAATGATCGCTCATCGATTAGCGACCGTGAAAAAAGCTGATAATATTGTTGTACTGGCTAAGGGGAAAGTAGTCCAATGGGGGAACCATGATAGCCTTATGGCGGCTGTTGGGGGCCCCTATTGGCTATTAACGCAATCTCAAGAGTTGAAGATGGGCGAAGACAGCCATGTCGACGATGTATCAGAACTCACGGAAGACGATAACCGAACAATGGACCTACTGACGCTAGATAAAGGAGGCGCTCGTGAAGCTGAGGACAATAGCCCTCCCGAGGAGGCTGCTTGGATACATAAGGGTATCTTTCGAAGCTTCGGTGCTCTGCTCCTAGAGCAGAAACAGAACTTGCCATGGTATATGGTCATGCTATACGGCGCTCTAATAGCTGGAGGTAAGCTTCTTGATTGCTGCTTCTGATTACTTCAGCTAAAAGAATCATGTAGCCAGTCCTCCTGTACAGGCTTACATCTTCGCCAACCTGATTGCCTCATTCGCGTTTTGGGGTGAACTATTGAGAGTAATAACCAACTTTTGGTGTCTCATGTTTGTCGCATTGGCTTCCGCTGCAGCTGTCGGCTACTTCTGCCTCGGATTCGCATCTACGAGAGTCGCATTTGTGAGTGATCGCGACTTTTGAATGAGATTTGACTAACATTCAATAGCACATAACATCAGCGTATCGTCTAGAATACTTTCAGAATATCGTTTCAAAGACGGTAGCATGGTTTGACGGCGACGGTCGTTCTGTTGGAGCCCTAACAGGACTTGTAGCCAATGATCCGACACAGCTGCAGCAACTTCTCGGAACGAACATCACATTTACTATAATATCAATACTGAGTGTCATAGGATGTCTAGCCATCTCATTCTACTTTGGCTGGAAGCTCACACTAGTGGCATTTTCATCCGCGATGCCGCTAGCTCTCGGCGCCGGGTTCTACAGGATCCGGGTTGAAAAGCGTTTCGAGATGATGAACCTCAAAGTTTTCGCTGAAAGCGCTAAGTTCGCGACCGAGTCAATTGGTGCCATACGGACCGTGACTGCTCTAACTCTGGAAGACACAATTTGCCAACGATATGAAGAGCTGTTGCAAAATCATGTGAAAGAGGCTTTCAGACAGGCGCGGTTTTCCATGCTCATTTTTGCAGCTAGTGATAGTCTCCCTTTACTCGCTATGGCGTTCGTCCTATGGTGAGCTCCCCGCTGTTCTCTATAAAAATCGATGCTAAGGCACAGCTAGGTACGGTGGCACACTTCTCATAAGCGGAGAGTATATGACATTCAATTATTGTGAGTTGATCTTCCTTGGTAAACGTACTTTTTCTGACAATGATCTATTAGTGGTCGTATACATAGCCGTTGTGCAGGTGAGTACGATTACAGAGAAGCATTTAGAATCCAAATGTAACTGTTATGAAGGGTGCTATAGGGGCCGGCCAATGGCTTAGCTTTGCTCCCAGTAAGTTGTATTCAGGCTCAATTGAAAAAATCTTATTAACACGTCAAAAGATATCGCAGAGGCTGCTGCGGCTGCGAACAGAATCCAAGCGATGAGAGTAACGGATCAAAATGACGATCCGGACACTGCATTGAGCTCCAGCACGGTTGATGATACTGGTAGGGGCGTTAAAGTTGAGCTACAAGACGTCTGGTTCAGGTACCCCACGAGAAACGTTCAGGTACTCAATGGCCTGAATATGACTGTAAGCGCTGAATTCACAGCCGGGCTTAAATGCGTTATTGACTTTCACAGATCGAAAAGGGACAGTTTGCTGCCATCGTCGGTCCGTCTGGTAGGTCTGGTTCGTACAGTGCCAAATGAACTTTATTGACATTTCTTAGGTTGTGGAAAGACTAGCATCATCTCCCTCTTGGAAAGGTAAACTAACACGACCTCGTGATCAAATCCTATCAAAACCGAAGGACGCTACAACTAAGATTTCTTAGGTTTTATCAAGTTACATCCGGTCAGATCACTTTCGATGGCACCGTCATTGATAGCATTAACCTTGCCGAATATCGTAAAGCTATCTCTCTAGTAGCTCAAGAGCCATCATTATTTGATGGAACAATACGCGAAAATATTGTCCTCGGAGTGAATGCCGATACAATCACTGATGATAGTCTACACCAGGTGTGTCGGGATGCCGGAATCCACGATTTTATCATGTCATTGCCGGATGGTTACAACACGAAGGCTGGCATCAAAGGGATATTGCTATCAGGTGGTCAAAGGCAACGAATATCCATTGCCAGGGCGCTTATCCGCAACCCTCGCCTCCTATTATTGGATGAAGCAACTTCGAATCTAGATTCGCAAACGGAAAAAATGGTTCAATCCGTGTTTGAGCGGACGAAGAAGAGTCGAACCATGATCGTGGTCGCTCACCGGCTCGCCACGATCCAAAATGCCGATGTTATCTTCGTTCTAGGAGATGGTCAAGTCCTTGAGACCGGGACGCATCATGCATTGCTCCGAAGACGAGGTCTCTATTATAGTATGGTACGTTACCAGTCCCTGCTACTTACCATCACAATATACATGCTTATCAATAGAGTAGTGTCAGGCCCAAGCCCTTGATAGATAATCGTCGCGTCGTTTGGGTATCGAGGTTCCAGATCAAGGTCCGTTCGTGCGATAGCACAATATAGATAGCGTAGTGTTGAGTAGTAATAGATTGCCATGCTAGATAGCGCTTCGCGGCCCTGAAGGGAGATTGAATGCTACATACACTATTTCTATGCAACCAAGTATACAGTGGAGAGTATGCAACCCGACACCAACGGTAGTGCGAATCCACTACGTAGTAGCCACAATATGTAGCATGGGTAACGAAACCATAAGCTGACCCTCGCGTGGCTGGCTAAATGGATATGTCGTTATCGCATGTGTCCCCTCAGATAAAACCAGCGCCCGAGAACCAGGGGTTACTCTCCTTCAGGATAAATACTTCGGTACGTTTTTTCTTCCGCTTCCGCAAGTCCTACCCCGGTAACAAGGGACTGCCTCATGCTTGCGAGCATCCAGAGGTCGCCGTGCGTTCCTAGACGCGTCATCAGTATGCGAATAGTCTCACATATCGTCGGGCCGTTGTTCTTAATGGGATGGACGGTATGATGATAACGCTCAGGGGGCGCATTCATAGATGAGTTTATGCTTTTCCAGAGCCCCTTCATCATAGTGGGTATGATGCTATTACTATCAAGAGAGATATCGTGATATATCTCGGACCCGAAGGAATGCTTTGCCGTTTGGCCGTTATTTCACCGAGGGAAGACGTATCCGTGCATCATGCCTTTGAGTTGCATTAACGGACCGGGATAGACGATTCTAGATTTTGGGTGAGCAACCTAGTTTCTATTCTTATACATCTCGAGAGAGGCGGGCGGGTGGACGCATCAATCGCTCCCAACAGTCTCCGTTCATGAAATTCGGATGAGCTGCTTATCCGCACTCTTTACCATTTCCCCTTTGCATGACGCCTTCTACCCAACCCTCACCAATTAGTTCATAGCCGGTATCATTCGACTGTTCGGGTCGTTCCCTGGCCAGGAATGGCGTCTGGGAACCAAGCGGGATGACAACGGAATCGCCGACCTTCATTAGAGGCGGCACTACACATAGGCGGCCAGAGGCCGTAATGGCAATCTGTCTCTCAGAGCAAGCATCCATAACGCTGTACTGGTAGAGCGTTTTTGTTCTGTCAGCTGTGATGGCCACATCATCGCCCAGTTCACCCTCTTTGATGCGCTGGGTACCTATAGTGAGAGCAATCCCTCGAACTGGTCATGATGTCTAAATCCAGCAGCCAATATTGAAACACTTTCTTAGATTTCACGTCCGCGGGCTTTCCTACACTCGCCCGGTAACCAGCAAGCTCATTTCCTCCACACGGAACGTCGCGCAAGGAGGAGGTCGAAAGCCGCTTCTGTGACGAGAAAGCGGCACCCGTCAACAAGAATTCATTCTGTTTACTTACAACAGCCCTAGCGGTATGATAAAGCCTCGTAATGAGGCGGCGGATAGAGAGGCAGATGTACTATCGTGGCTTCAATGACGCTGGGGTAGGAATGGAGGCCTCTTTGGGACCAGAATCCTGACCTCGCCTTTATTCAGGGACTTGTATTAATATATTGGCAGACTCACACGTTCGTGGACGTTTGATTCGAGGACCACCTTTGTTGAAGGTATTGTGGTAGTCGCTCGACGACCTGTGATTCGACATAGTCGGACACATCCCGGGCCCCGTAAATGAACAACAGAATGTAAAAGCCGCACTCGAGAACAAGCACTAGCCAACCGCAGACGCCCCCTGGAGTAATAGAAAGGGACACTAATGCATTAGTAGAGGTATTCCTAATCTGAGGAGAACCAGTTGAACCCACCTCAATATCAGGGCACCAGCGCCCGATGCGTCAATAAATATGATGGGATGAAAAGCGTCAAGGCGGAAGCGATAATTATGTCGCAAACTTTGTTGGTGATATCCGTCGGGCCATTGTTCCGCACTGTAATCCATAACTAGAACAAGAGACTTAAACCACGGCTAGTCACGCCATGATGTATTATCTCTTCGACACAGCATTTTAGTCGACGTAATTCTCGCTCAAGCTTCTGACTTTATCTGTGCAACAGCATGAAGATAGAGTTATACGGTTTAGATTGGTGGACTAAAGAGATGTGAAGATCGCATACTGATGAGCTGGCGCTCTAGATCCCAGAATATCCCAAACAACATATGATATACACAACGTCGCGCTCGATATATATGATCGAACATAACATAAGCAATCCTACACCAGTAGGGCGCAACCCAGTCGAGAATAAGAGTCAAATGCGCAGTCCAGATTCCGTTCATTAAGGCGCCTAGTCGCTGACCTAGCCAAGCAGCACTAACTGGACAAAACGAAGGATAATAGTAACTAACACGCCTTTGAACAAAATAGACGATGAAACATATGTTCGTTAATATCCTCCTTTTTGAAATTGTCGTTGGAAAGATGCCATCGCTCAAAGCGGATGAGTGAGCGACGAGTGCGGTTAGAGACACGGTAAATATGTAGATGTAAGTATGCGCGTTCAGTCAGTGTACCTCCTGTTCAGTGTGGCGATGCTGACTTTCTGGGCGTGAAACGGAGGGTGCATCAATTATCAGCGGGGGGTCTGACCTGTTCCTCTGTAATGATCGTCTCGCTTTACAGGCGTAATCCATGTAAAAAAACACTGGGCACTCAGTATCGATTACCGAGCTACTGACCGAGAACAAGAGATATGTCTTTCACAATTTTACATTTTTATTATCTGATTTAATTCCTATACAGTTTAGAGGTCAATCGCCCTGCCATCCGAGCTTCGGTTGATGGAAACGCCTCACTAGTCCTCCACTAATTTAGGCCTCCTGATCGCCAAGAACATCGTAAGTGGTCTTGTCTTCGGTTGGCGGCTCCCGGCCACCTAGATTGCCCGGAGAGACTGTGCTTGTGTTTGTTTGGGCGAATTTGCGCTCAGCCAAGAGAGCCGGGTCATCTTTTGAACCGATCTCCGCCGACAGGCTAGCGTTCTTGGCCCTGTCTTCCGTCCCGATGCTGTTATCCTCCTTAATGTTCTTGCCATGGGGCCCGCTCGGGTCGCGGATGTATTGGTTCTGGACATAGGTCGGGGCAGCCGGGGCGCCGCCGCTACTGCCGGTTTCTCGCGGCATGGAGCCTTGGGTATTTTTGGAAGAGGTGCCGGGGGCGCGAGCAGAGGCAGATGCGCCCTCCTGCGGTCGGGATTCCTGTGTGTCGAAGTCTACCTCGTTGGCCTGCTTGAAGGCCTGTGACTCGGCCGCTAAGGAATCCGGGGGGACGGCACCGGGACCCTCCTTTTTAATCGGGGCATTGGCGCCCGGTGTGACTTTGGTGCCTGCGCTTGGTGCCTTGTGAGACATTGTGATTATAGATTTTGTGTCGTGATGGCAGTGTCGTCAACCAAGGTGATAATAGTCCCTCCTTCGGTGACCGTGTAAATGATCACTCTAAGCTTTGAAGGGATGTTTTGAATTGTTTCTTAGTGAGTTTTGAAAGGTCGAGAACATGGCTCCCTAGTAATTATATATCTATGTATCTGCAGAAGAACATACTGGGAGTGCCCAGACTGGGCGAAGCTGTTTAAGCCTTGACGTCATGGTCAACGTCAGAACCGTACCAATGATGACTTCATAAAGCGTTAGATCAACGTGCCACCAACGCTTATTGCGCCGCAACACTATGGACCCTGTCGAGCCTGTGGAGAGCTTCCCTTGTAATTGATGGGGAAGGCTTTTGTTTCGTTCTAGATACAGAATTTTGGTGGAGGTGCGAAGACGGAGCATTTCCTCCTACTGGCTCACGAAGCATGGGTATGGCTCTCGTCATATTAGGTTGTCCTCAGCATAACAGACGTCTTTCTATTTCGCTTCCATAGTACTGACTATAACTCATAAGTTTTGACAGTGTTGTTGCCGTTCGCAATTAATCAGATACACTGGAAAGGCGGCGGAAGCTCTCCCTGTGCGGAGGCTCTGATCAAAGCCACAATGGTCGCATACAGTCCGCCGACACAAATGAATGCACCTGCAAGAATCGTGAAAATATTGACCGACAACATGAAAGGCTGCCGGAGCCATGCTCGAAATCCCCCTTCAAAATGGTATTGATCATACAGCCAGAAAGCTCCAGCAAGGCCATACGTATACCAGGCAGCAAATACAGCGGCACTTATCCCGACGAGATAGTTGAAAATGGGTATTCCAACGGCGAATATGAACGCCGCTACATTTGCGACAAGGATTAGCAGCGTCCAGACTCCCCATCCCAATACGGTATGACTATGGATATGCTTGGTCTTCCTGAATAAGCGGACAAAAACAAGCTTAGATGCTGTGTGGCTATAGAGACTTCCCGCGATGAAGAAGTTCGGAATGGCGAGGCCGAAGGTGATTTTTGAGAAGAGCGGGCTTAGACTCAACAGGCTAGGACTGGAAACATCCGATCCAATGTACCAGTATGATACCACTGCGAAGACCACGTATAGCGAGGTTGCAGTGATCTGTAATGTCCATGCAGCTTTCATCGCATCTTGCGGGCGCTTCATCTCCGAGATTAGGATGAAGAACATAAAATGACCAGCGTAAGCGAATACGGGGTTCGTGATGCTGACTTCAATGAACGATTAGTATCTCTTCTCAATTTATATTACACGCTAAAGTTCAACGCAGGACTAGGCGCGGGATGACCCTCAAAGCAGGTGCAGCCAAACTCTAGTCATGGACTAGATTATCACTTCTAATGAGTCTTAAAGGCGACAAGTAGACTTGATCTGACTCACTGAAAGCAGACATGAAGTCGCTTGCCACAGCGATTTGAATGTCGCCGGGGTGGATGGGAGCGGCGCCCGCACCTGCTAGCGCAACGACGCCGGCGACAACGATCGAGATGCCTCCTGCGATGGACAGAAAACCGAGGCTATCTAGTGTACGTGGGAAACTCGCGAGCGCCACCGCGACGGCGAAGATACCTGCAAATGCAACCGTGCAGAGTCCTTCGTTGGAGAGCACGCTCAGCGCGAGTTGACCAGCAAGTATTTGGCTTCCCGTAGCGAACACGGCGAAGATGATAGTCCCTGCGCTCAATATCTCTCTTCCGATGGGGCCGAAGAGAATCATTCCCGCATCTCCCATATTGTGCACTTTCACAGTCAGCTTGGGCGTTATTCTAGGCTCGTACAAAGAATCGCTCACCTTCCGGGTGTCGCAGTTTGAATTGTATTAATGCCCAAGCTGTGTAAGTTGCAAAGGCTCCTAGAAAGACGATGACGATGACCCCGGGAACAACTCCCACAGCAGCTAGGCTGCTGGGTAAGCTGAGCATCCCGTTAGAGACGATCTCCGTGATCATGAGAACAGCGACGAGCGGCCAGCTCAAAGTTTTATATTTGATATCATGACCATCTTCACTTCCAAATACGTCTCCGGGTAACCCCCGCTCCACTGACGCTTCTTCATCGAAGTCTCCGCCTCGGGATTCCCGCGCATCTCGAATATTGCGACTACTCTCCTTCTCGTCACCGTTTCCATGTACGAACTGCCCGGAGTAATATGTGTTGCTCGACATGGTGATTCAGGATTGATAGAGCGCTCTTGCAGTGCTGTGCTACGTTGCTTGCGAGATGTTCTGAGGCATATCGACGAGGAAGTATGACATCGTGTCTAATTCAGGTCTGATTTTAGTAAGTCTTCTGTTTCACCCACCAATCATACCGTTATCAGGACACATGAAGAGCTCCCGCGTCAGTTGCCCGTTATGGTAAGTATTTTAGTGGAGAATCGACGGGGAGGATGTCCCGCATTATCACACCGGTCTGTCCTGATCATTGACGCCGTAAACCACTACACTTGGGCGGCAATACTCGCGAACCATAAGCACTTCCGGGTCATGCAAGATCGTGACGCTAGGCGAGAGGCCGATTTTCAATTGCGATAACTTCAAACAATATGCAGCGTCGCCAGCGAACGCCATGATGTTGTGCAACCCTTATGGTCTTTCATTCCATGCGGGGTCCAGGCCTCCGCGCGAGGAGTAGCTCCAAGACATCGTGAGCTTAGTCCCGCGGTAATGCAACAAATCCAGTATAAGTCCAAAGGGGCCGATATCATTGCGTCAACAGGAGTTCTGTAGCACGGATATACTTTATCCTTTAACCTGGCTCTCAGATTCGGCTACTAACAGCAACAATATGAACTTGCATGTCTTATCCAATGAATGCAGACGACCTGCTGCAGGGGAAAGGCAAGAGACCTAACAGCAAGTTGGTAATTACTAATAATAGCTTCCGACGGTCGTGCGCTAAGAGAAAACGAAACAAAGAAGTATGATAGTTCAGTACAGGTCATGTCCCATTTCTCCTAGTATGTCTCGGTCTCTATAAACATATCACCTTCATGTCTGCGTCTACCTTCGACTGAACATATCGATATGGCAACACCAAAGCCGGTCATCGTTATCATTCATGGGGCCTTTCTCGGTCCTCCGTGCTATAGGAAGCTCGGGTGCAGCCTTACGAAGGCCGGATTCGAGGTCCATGTGCCGGGACTACCAACGTTGAATGGTGCGCGACCGCCCACTTCCTCCCTAAACAAGGATACCGAGTTCATCCGATCATACGTCAAGGGGCTCCTGGATCAGGGTCATAGCGTAATTGCCATCATGCATTCCTACGGCGGACAGGTCGGCACGAATGCCCTCGCCGGGATGGGAACGGAGTCCCGCGCCGCACGCGGTCTAAAGGGAGGCGTTACCAATCTCATCTACATGACTGCATTTGCGCTTCCCGAGAACACATCGTCTATTGATAAAGTCACCGAAATGGGACACCGTAAGTAATCCCAGAAGTCAATTGACTGACTTTCACAACTTGCATAGAAAAGGGGGGGTCTTCCCAATTAAAGTCATCTCGTAGAGACTCCCCTTAATGCCGAAATACTATATGGTATGCCCAAAGACGTTTATAACTAACTCGGAATGTCATAGTCGACTTGATCCCCTTAGTATATGACATCGCCGAGGACATGATCACCGTTGAACGGTCGCCCCGAGACCGACTTTTAGGTCCTTGGGATGATGAGAATGAAGCTGAGGAGTTTCTTGCCAACCTCAAGATCTGGAATGGCAATGCGATGTATCAGAAAATTGAGAGATGCGCGTGGCGGGAGATCCCGGTTACATACATCTACACGTCGAAGGATACGTGCGTCCCTCTTGAGTATCAGGAATCTATGGTGAAGAGACTGGGGGCGGAACACATCGAGGTGAAAACGGAAACACTTGCGACCGGGCATTCGCCACAGTTCACGATGCCAGAGGAGGTCGTCGATATTGTGAAGCGTGTCGCAGGAGTCTATGGTAATTGAAGTTCGCTCAGCAAAGTGTCTCAACTTATAGAATATTATGGCCAAGATTATGGGCTCATTGACTGACCCTAGCTTGAGCTAGTCTAGCAATGGTTCCATGTCGTAATCGTTGGAGGAAGCTCATTACTCTGGGCTCGTACGCATTAGTTATGGAACACGTGTTATCTGTTTGGAACTACAGCGATATCATTTGTCTATCATTAAATACAAAGCCTGCAAGCCGAAGTTTAAATTGATATCTCAACGGAATCAACGATCGGTAATGGGAGCCGATCTCCATCTAGAAGTGCTGATGTATCCCAAGGGCTACATGTAAGGTTGGAGATAGTTACCTTTTGTGGGAGCGTTCAATAGGTATTGTGCACCTAATAGTTTAAGATCGCCACTCTATAGCTGTGCAACGTATCTTAGCCGCACATAAGAAGTAGTATAATAGTTGATAAAGTGCGGAACATGCATCAATTAACGCTGTTTTATGCCGTAATAAAAGTTCCTTCGAGATATAACATGACATGAAAGGCTGCAGCTGAAGAGATGAAATGCCTAGGACAAGCGGCATGGCGTTTATCCCGCCTAATTTACGAGAATGGCCTATCAAAACACAAGAAGCTATCAATAAAGGAGATGTGTAAGGAGAAGCAATCAATCTCAGAGACAGGGGTTAGGGGACTTGTAATTCTGTTGTAACTATCGCTCTTCTGATACTGCTATCTAAAGTCAGTTCCTGTTGGATTTCGCGTTTTCTAGCGATGAAAGGCTCTCTGTACCACTTGTGGGAGGCTCTGTATTGGTGTTGTTGTTGTAACTGTTCTGCGTTATTTTCGCTGTAACGCGTACATTTTATCCCATACAAATTTGGTGGGTAACCTATGACTCCACTACTTTAGCCCTTTTCGGCTAGCCATTCACGCTGTTCGCGCTCTTCCTACATATACCCCAAAGGCTCGTTATACCCCTGAATCACCAAATCCAACAGTTCCCACCTAGTGAACCACCCCGACTAGTAGGCCACCTAAAATAAGGGCAACTTATATATACTATTTTTTTAATTATTTATTTTTTTATAAAAACTATTTTAAATATAATTCTATTTAATATAATTATTAATGATAAAAAAAAACTTAATAATTATTATTATAATTATTAAAAATAAAGTTTTTTAATAATATATAATTATTAAATATATGGTTTTTTAAATAATTTTTATTTAATAAATAAATAATAGTTTTATGTATAATTAAGGTTAAAAAAGCGATTTATTACAGACTTTATATATATTTCTTAAAATATATATAATATTTGCGGGGGTTTTTAATTTATAAGTAATAATAAAACTAATAATAAGTGGTTTATAAAAAAGGTTTACTAATACTCTTACCGCTATACTAAGTGTTATTAAGAATAATAGTTATTTTTAAATGTTTATAAATATAACCCAAATAATAAAATATAAAATAAAATTAAAATTAATAGCTAAAAAACCTAAATTAAATAAATAAATAAATATAAAAATAATAAACTTATATAAAAAACCTTTTATTTTTTTTTGTTTTTAGATTATAAGATAGCTTTTTTATTCTTTTATTTCTTTAAATCGTAAAATAGGTCCTTTATTTTTTTATTTTATTAAATCGCAAAATAGCTCTTTTATTTTTTTATTTATTATATAATTAATTATATAACCTTTTATTTTTTGCCTACGTGTTATGGACCTCTTATATATCGAAAGATATATAAGACGTACGCGGGGGTTCTTGATTTGCAGGTAACAATAAGACTAACAGCAGGTGGTCCGTAAGGGAGGTTTGCTGGTACTCCCACCACTAGTCTAGTCGCAATAGAGTAGTAGTCGTCAATAGAAATTGAGAAGAGATTGATAGCTGAGGAACTAAACTAAACGAGTGACTAAATACAGGAGAGTCATGAGATTATATAGACATAGGAAATACGCTTTGTCAGGGCGCAGACGGCCCAGGATCGACGAGGTCGTCGTCGACAGCATCGATCCGAGATGGGATCGATAGAGTCGCTATCGACTATATTGATCCAGTCAGGATCGACGGGATCAATGTCGACCGGAGCGACGGAGTCGCAGCCAACCCCCTTATGCAGTAAGCGGGGTCCGTATAAGCGTTAATAATGGGAGAACGAGTGTGAGAGCGCAACGCGCGCTAGGCCTTCTCTTGGGCCACCCCTCTTCGTAACAGATATTAATATTAATATTATTTTTTTTATTTAATTTATTATTTAAATTATTATTATCTATTTATATTATAATAATACTTTTAATTAATAATAATTAATTAATTATAACCAGGGTTTATTATTTAAATATATTAATATTTATAATTTATTAAAATATTTATAAAATCTTTAAATTTATATTTTAACTTTATATTTTAAGTTTTATAATTTATTTAATTAATTAAACTTATTAAATAAAATAGATTTTATAAAATAAATATTTATAAATATATTTATATTTTATTTTTTTATAAATATCTTTATAATATTCTTTAATAAATTTATTTTATAAATTAATTATTATTTAATTTTTTATATTAATATTTATATTATATTAAATTTTATTAATTAAATAATTATTAAAATATTATAAACTTTTTATATATTAAAAGATATATAAAATATTTATAAAGGTTTTTAACTTATAAATAATAATAAAACTAATAATAAATAATTTATAACGAAAGTTTATTAATATTATTATTATTATATTAAATATTATTGAATATAATAATTATTTTTAACTAATTATAAATATTAAAATAAAATTTAAAATAAAATTAATAATTAAAGAATTAAATTAAATAAATGATTATTTATAAAAAAGTTATAAAGTTATATAAATAAAAAGAATATAAATTAAATAAAGCTTATTCTTTTTAATAATTTAAGGTTTATTAAATTATTATTATAATCTAGTGATTTAAAGCTTATTAACTTATTATTATAATTTAATAATCTAGGGCTTATTAGTTTATAATAAATAATTATATATAAGATTTTATTATAAAATATTATTAATTATTAAAAATATAATTATTTTAATAAATAATTTATAAAAAATAAAAAATAAAAAGTTATATCTTATAATATAATTAAAAATAATAGTTAAAAGATATTTTTTATATAAAAAAAAATAAATAAAGAAAAACTTATATTATAAAAAACTAAAAAAATATTAAATTAAATATTTATTAAAATATTTTATATAAAAGAATCAAAAAAATCAAAATCAAAAAATCAAAATCAAAAAATAAAAAAAGTTTTTATTTTAAAAATAATAAATAACTAAAATTATTAAAACCTTATAAAAAGTTTAATATAATATAAAAAAAAACTAATTTAAAATTAAATTTAAATAGTAAAAGAATATATATATAAAGTTTTAATAAACTTTAAAATATAAATAAATATTATATTATTAAAAATAATAAAATAAAATTATATTTTTTAAAAATATAAATTAAAATTTTAAAAGATTATAAAATTTAATAAAAGTATTTTTAATTATAATAATAACCGAGTACTTAAAAGAATAATATTTTTTATTATAATATTATTTTAAGAGTATTATAATTCATAACTAATGATTTTATAATTTAATAAAAAATAAAAATAATTAAATGAAAGTTAGACCAAGAAATAAAAAAGATTAATAAAATAATAAAAAGAATTATTAAAAATATATTAAAGAGATATTATAGATTTTATAAACTATGTTAAAAATAAAATAAAAAAAAGCTTTTTTAATATAGTTTATCAAATTATTATATTTTAATTAAAAGAAATATTAACTAAAACTTTATTAAGTTTATTATATAAAACTAGATAAAATAAAAACCTTATAAGAATATATTTAGAAAAATCTAATTAAAAGACTTATTAAAAATTATATTTATTTTATTAATAATAAAAAGAATATTAATTAAATATAATAGTTTATAATATTTAATATATTAAATAAATATTATATTATTTATATAATAAAAAGAAAATAAAAGATAATTATTTAAATAATATATAAATTATATAGATATTTAGTAATATTATAAAAACTATAGAATATATTAGCTAGTTTTTAATATATAATAATAATAATATTATTATAATAGTTTTTAAACAAGTTTGTATTTATCTATTTAAATATATTTAAAAAATATAAAGAATATATAGTTTTAATATTAAAAATATTCTAAAAAAGCGGATTATAACTAAACCTAAGAGATACATATATAATATATATAAAAGATTCACTTTTTAAGATTTATAATTATATTAAAATAAATAAAAATATAATTATTAAAGATTAATCTAATATATAACTAAAAGATTTTAAATTTAATAATAATTATAAATATTAAACAAGTTTTAGGATTTTGTAATTATATTTATATATTTATTAAGAACTTTAAAAATATAATATAATATTTTATAAAATATATAATAAAAGAATATAAAAGAAAAACGTTTTTAATTTTAAAGGAAATATAAAAGGCTTTTAAGGAATTAAAACTTAGACTAACCTTTAAGCTGGTGGTTAGCTTATTAAACCTAATAAAAAAAAGGCTTAAAATAAATACATTAAATAAAATGATTATAAGAGTATTTAAACAATTTAAAAATAATAAAGAATAATACTTAATAGTTTATTACTTAAAAATACTAAGAAATATAATATTATATTATTTTATTTATAATAAAGAATTCTTTATAATAATATTTAAAAAATAAAAACCATTTTTTATTAAAATAATAAAGTTAATTAAGATTTATTTAAATTATAAAAATCTAACAAAATTTATAATTATATAAAAGATTATTAAATAATATAAAAACTAAATAGTTTTTTTTTAAAGTTTAATTTTAAAATATATTATATTAAAAGAAATTTTTTTAAACTAATATATTTAATTAATAAAGTTAAAAAAGATTTAAAATTTTAAAATAAAATATTTAAATATTATATTTTTAATAGAATAAAAGTTTAGAAATTTGAATTATTTTTAAAAATCTTTTAAATATATAATTATAATAAGCATATAATCTAAAAAGCTTATAATATTATATAAATAAAAAAGATCAGAAAATAATAAGTTAATATATAAACAAAAGATTTATATACCGGATACTTTATAAAACAAGTTTATTAAAGATTTTTATAAATATTTATTATATAAATATTAAAAAATAACCAAAACTATATAATAATTATAAAAGAAATATAATTTCTTAGGATTATAAAAAATAATTAAGTTTATAATAAAAGGTTATAATATTTATAATAAAGCCAAGGCTGTTACGGACCTCTTATATATCGGAAGATATATAAGACGTACGCGGGGGTTCTTGATTTGCAGGTAACAATAAGACTAACAGCAGGTGGTCCGTAAGGGAGGTTTTACTGGTACTCCCACCACTAGTCTAGTCGCGATAGAATAGTAGTCGCTCTTAGATGTTCAAAGTATGAAGTGAAATAAGAGTGTGAGATTGATAGCTGGAGAGCTAGAATAAACGAGTGACTAGATACAGGAAATCATGATCATTATATAGACATAGGAAATAGTAACAGGAACTCCTCATAGCCTGGATCACCGTGAGCCAGTGAGCCTGGATCACCGTGAGCCAGTGAGCCAGGTGAGTGGTCACGTGACTGAAAAATGGGAAAGAAGCGAGTCAGCAGAACATTGGGCCGCCACCTTGGCCACCTTAGCGCCAACACACATGTTCCCGTAACAAAGGCTTTATAATATAAACCTTATAAAATATTATAATTAATATAAATATTTAAATAAATATAATATATAATTATTTAAGATTTTATTATTAAATTATAAAAGTATAATATAATAAAATATAAATAATTATTAATTAATTTATAAAATATAATTATTTTCTATTATTTAAAAGTAATATAACCGTTAAATAACTTATATATACTTTTATTTATTAATATTTAAATAAATATAAAATATTAAAAAGAATTGTTTTTAATTATAATAAACCTTTTATATTTAAGTTTAAAATAAGTTTTTTTTAAATAATTAAATATTAAACTTAAGTTTTTAATTATTTATTATTCTTAAATAAATAAAAGAACTAAACTAAACTCTTAAATAGTATTTTTAAAATTATTATTAATTATATAAATTATTTATAATATATTAATTAATAAAAATATAAATATATTATTTCATAAAACGGTTTATAAATAACTAGTTATTATTAAAAAATAAATGAAATTATTAATAAAAACTTTTATTATTTTCATTATAATATCTTAAGTATAAGCTATTATTATAAGAATTAAAATATTATAAATAAAGCTATAAATATAACTTTAATTCTTTTAATAATAAATATTATAAGATTATAATAAAAACAGAATTAAAAAACTAATTTTAATAAAAAAAATAAACTTTATTTATTTTATTAAAAATAAAATATAATTTTACAAATTTTATAAATTAGAATAAAATAATTTAATAATAAATTAAATTCTAAAAAACTTAGTTTTTTTAAGATTAAAAAAATAATTTTATTAATTAATTATAAATTAATATTATTTAAGAATATATAAATTTATTTTATTGTTTATATTTTATTATTTAAATTAATATTAAAAAATATATTAATAAAAACTTAACTTAAAATAAAGAATAATTAAAATATTTAAGAATTATTATAATTATTATAAATTAATTTTATTATTAATATTCTAATTATTTAAAATTAAAAATAAAAAGTTATTTTTTTAAGAATTAATAATATTTTAATTAATAATATTACTATTTTAATTATTTATATTTTAATAACCGTTTTAAATTTATTATAATTCTATTATTTTACTTTATTTAATAAATAAAAGCCTTAATTAATAAAAAATATATTAATAATATATATTATTAAAATAAATAAAAGTTTTAAAAAATTATTATTTTATTTAACGTTTTTTTTTAGTTAAGTAATTAAATCTTTTAATAAATATATTAATAATAATAATAGAAACCTTAAAGTTATTATATGATTAATTATAATATATATATTCTTTATAATAAAAGATATTATTTATTACTTTATATTTTTATTTCTTTAACTTATATAAAAACTATAATATAATTTTAGATTTCTTTTTATTAATTAAAAATATTAAAGTAAATTATTATTTAGTTTTTAAGGATTATAAACGCTTTTTAATATAATTAAAGATTATAAATAAATAAAAAAAATATATAAAACAAAACAAAAGTATAAAATATATATACTCACTTTTTTATTATTAAGATAATAATCTTAAAAAAAAAGATAATATTATAAACTAATAGAAGGGGTGGCCGGTTTAACAGGCCAGGCAATAAAAAAGAAAATATTAGGCCAGATATAAAAAAAGAGAGCCATAATTAATATAGGTTACATGATCGTAAAAATAAACTAGTAAGCCTTGGATTACTAGAAAGAATAAGCCTTGTTTTTTTTATATTTCTTATATTTATATAATTCTATACCGTTTTTATAAATAATTATTTATTTAGTTTAGTTTAATAATTATTAATCTTAATTCTTATTTTATATATAAATAATTATTATTTTATTATAACTAGATTAATAATAAAAGTATTAATAAATTTTTTTTATAGATTACTTATTATTAATTTTATTATTATTTATAAATTAAAAACCATGGTACATATTTTATATATTTTCTCATATATAAAAGGTTTATAATAATTTAATATATTAAATAAATATTATATTATTTATATAATAAAAAGAATTTTATTTAAATAATATATAAATTATATAAATATTTAATAATATTATAAAAACTATAAAATATATTAACTAGTTTTTAATATATAATAATAATAATATTATAATAATTTTTAAATAAATCTATATTAATTTATTTAAATATATTTAAAAAATATAAAAGATATATAATTTTAATATTAAAGATATTTTAAAAAGCTAGATTATAATTAAATCTAAAAAGATATATATAATATATATAAAAAATTAATTCATTAATATTCTTTATTATATTTAAATAAATAAGAATATAATTATAAGAAATTAATATAATATATAATTAAAAGATTTTAAACTTAATAATAATTATAAATATTAAATAAGTTTTAAAATTTTATAATTATATTTATATATTTATTAAAAACTTTGACAATATAATATAATATTTTATAAAATATATAATAAAAAAATATAAAAAGTTTTTAAAAAGTTAAAACTTAAAATAACTTTTTATTTAATAATTAAATTATTAAACTTAATAAAAAGAAAAACTTAAAATAAATATTTTAAATAAAACAATTATAAAAATATTTAAATAATTTAAAAATAATAAAAGATAATATTTAATAGTTTATTATTTAAAGATATTAAAAGATATTATATTATATTATTTTATTTATAATAAGAAACTTTTTATAATTAGTATAATATTTAAAAAATAAAGATTACTTTTTTATTAAAATAATAAAATTAATTAAAATTGATTTAAATTATAAAAACCTAATAAAATTTATAATTATATAAAAAACTATTAAATAATATAAAAATTAAATAATTTTCTTTTTTAAATTTAATTTTAAAATATATTATATTAAAAAAGAAATTTTAAACTAATATATTTAATTAATAGAATTAAAAAAGATTTAAAGTTTAAAAATTTAAATTATTTTTAAAAATCTTTTAAATATATAATTATAATAAATATATAATTAGAAAAACTAATAGAATTATATAAATAAAGAAAATTAAAAAATAATAAGTTAATATATAAATAAAAGATTTATGTATCAAAAGTTTTATACAATAGATTTATTAAAAACTTTTATAAATATTTATTATATAAGTATTAAAGAATAATTAATTTTATAAAAAAAGATTATAATATTTAAAATAAAAATAAAGTTTTATAATATAAGCTTTATAAAATATTATAATTAATATAATTATTTAAAAATTTATTATTAAATTATTTTTATTAATTAACCTAGTTATAAAAATATAATATAATAAAATATAAATAATTATTAATTAATTTATAAAATATAATTATTAAATAATTTATATATATCTTTATTTATTAATATTTAAATAAATATAAAATATTAAAAAGAAAATTATTTTTAATTATAATAAATTTCTTATATTTAAATTGAAAATAAGTTTTTTTAAATAATTAAATATTAAGTTTAAATTTTTAATTATTTATTATTTTTAAATAAATAAATAAATAAAGAAATTCAATTAAACTTTTAAATAATATTTTTAAAATTATATTAATTATTAATAAAATAATTATATAAATTATTTATAATATATCAATTAAAAAAAATATAAATATACTATTTTATAAAATAATTTATAAATAATTAATTATTATTAAAAAATAAAAGAAGTTATTAATAAAAGCTTTTAATATTATAATTATAATATTTTAAACATAAACTATTATTATAGAAATTCAAATATTATAAATAGAATTATAAATATAGTTTTAGTTTCTTTAATAATAAATATTATAATATTACAATAAAAGAAATTAAAAAACTAATTTTAATAAAAGAAAATAAAGTTTATTTATTATATTAAAGATAAACTATAATTTTAAAAATTATATAAATTAAAATAAAATAATTTAATAATAAATTAAATTTTAAAGAACTTAATTTCTTAAAAATTAAAAGAATTATATTATTAATTAATTATAATTTATTATTATTAGAAAATATATAAATTTATTTTATTTTTAATATTTTATTATTTAAATTCATATTAAAAAGATGTATTATTAAAAACTTAATTTAAAATAAAAAATGATTAAAATATCTATAAAATTAAAGAAATATTAAACTTTTATTAAAATAAAAATAATATTAAATATTTTATTAAATAAAAAATTATTTATATATTAATAATATTTAAAAACCTAGAAAATATTTAAAGATTATTATAATTATAATAAATTAATCTTATTATTAATATTTTAATTATTTAAAATCAAAAATAAATAATTAAGGTTTTAAAGATTAATAATCTTTTAATTAATAATATTAATAATTTAAATAATTTATATTTTAATAATTATTTTAATTTATTTAATAAATAAAAGCTTTAATTAATAAAGAATATATTAATAATATATATTATTAAAATAAATAAAAACTTTAAAAAATTATGATTTTATTTAATATTCTCTTTTAATTAATTAATTAAATCTTTTAATCGATTTATTAATAGAAATAATAATAACCTTAAAATTATAATATAATTAATTATAATATTTATATTTCTTATAATAAAAGTATTATTCTTTATTTTATATTTTTATTTTTTGAACTTAAATAAAAAATATAATATAATTCTAAATCTTTTTTTATTAATTAAAAATATTAAAATAAATTATTATTTATTTTTTAAAGATTATAAATATTCTTTAATATCATTAAATATTATAAATAAATAATATATATATATATATATATAAAATAAAAAACAAGGTATACAATATATATATTTATTTTTTATTATCAAGATAATAATCTTAAAAAAAAATATAATAAACTAATAAAAAGGGTAGCCAGTTTAATAAGCCAGGCGTAAAGAGAAAAGAATACTAGGCCAGATATAAAAAGAAAATCATAATTAGTACAAGTTATATAATTATAAAAATAAACCAGTAAGCCCTAGATTATTAAATTACAATAATAAACTAATAAGCCTTAAATCACTAGATCATAATAATAAGCTAGTAAACCTTGGATTATTAAAAAGAATAAGCTTTATTTTATTTATATTCCTTATATTTAATTATTTATTTAATTTAATTTTTTAATTATTAATCTTTATTTTTATTTTATATATAAATAATTATTATTTTATATATAAATAATTATTATTTTATATATAAATAATTATTATTTTATTATAACTAAATTAATAATAAAAATATTAATAAATCTTTTTTATAGATTATTCATTATTAGTTTTATTATTATTTATAAATTAAAAATCTTTATAAATATTTTATATATATTCTTTAATATATAAAAGGTTTATTATAATATTATATATATTCTTTTAAATTTAATTATAATCTAGTTTATTAAAATATTATTTAAATAAATAAATATAAATTTATTTAAAAACCTCTATAATATTATTATTATTATATATCAAAAACTAATTAATATATTTTATAATTTCTATAATATTATTAAATATTTATATAATTTATATATTATTTATATAATTATTTCTTTTTTATATAATTAATATAATATTTATTTAACATATTAAATATTATAAACTATTATATTTAATTAAGATTCTTTTTATTATTATTAATAAAATAAATAAATATTTATTCAACATTATAATTATTAAATAAATATAAAATAATTATAATCTTTTAATAAATCTTTTAAATATATTTTTATAAAGTTTTTATTTCAATTAATTTTATATAATAAATTTAATAAAAGCTTAATTAATATTTTCTTTTATTAAAATATAATAATTCTATAAATTATATTTAGAAAGCTTGTTTTTCTTTTATTTTTAAAATAATTTATAAAATTTATAATATTTTCTTAATATATTTTTAATAATTTCTTTTATAATTTTATTAATCTTTTTATCTATCATTTTAATTTCTATTTAATTATTTTATTTTTTATTAAATTAATTAATTATTAATTATTAATTATAATATTTTATAAAATAATATTATATTTAAAAATATTAATAATATTAAATATAATTTATCTTTTATATTTTTATATAAATAATTTAAAAAATGTTATTTTTTTAAATATTTAATTATTATTATAATTAACATTATTTTTATTAAACTTTATAATTTTTTAAAAATTTAATTTATATTTTTAAAAAATATAATTTTATTTTATTATTTTTAATAATATAATATTTATTTATATTTTAAAATCTATTAAAACTTTATATTTTTCTTTTAATTTTTAAATTTAATTTTAAATTAATTCTTTTTTATATTATATTAAATCTTTTATAAAATTTTAAGAATTTTAATTATTTATTACTTTTAAAATTAAAACTTTTGTTATTTTTTAATTCTTGTTTTTTTAATTCTTTTATATTCAATATTTTAATAAATATTTAATTTAACTTTTTTTAATTTTTTAAAAATATAAAGTTTTCTTTATTTAATTTTCTTTAAATAAAGAATATTCCTTAATTATTATTTTATTATATTATAAAATATAGTTTTTTATTTTTTTATTTTCTATAAATTATTTATTAAAATAATTAACTTTTTAATAATTCATAATACTTTATTATAATCTTTTATATATAATTATTATTTATATTAAATATTATGAATTTATATTTATTTTAAAAATTTGTTTCTATAATAATTTTATAGTTTATTATATATAATCTTTTTATTATAATTTATATTATTTATTTTAAAAATTAAATATTTTTTCATCTGTTCTATAAATATTAATAATATTTATATAACTTTATAATTTCTTAAATATTTAAATATTAAAAACTTATTTTTATTTTTATTTTCTTTATTTATAATTTTTAATAATTAATTAAATAATTAATTAAAATATATATATAATATTAATTTTAGTTTTAATTAATAATGTTTTATTATTCTCTTATATTTTCTTACTATTTTTAAATTTTTTAAAATAATTCTTTTATTTTTTTAAATAATATTGTTACGGACCTCTTATATATCGAAAGATATATAAGACGTACGCGGGGGTTCTTGATTTGCAGGTAACAATAAGACTAACAGCAGGTGGTCCGTAAGGGAGGTTTGCTGGTACTCCCACCACTAGTCTAGTCGCAATAGAGTAGTAGTCGTCAATAGAAATTGAGATGAGAAATTGATAGCTGAAGAACTAAACTAAACGAGTGACTAGAACTAGAAACATCAGACTTATATAGAAAACCCCATTCTCCCCTTTGTCTTTGGATCGCAGGATAGCTCTCCTATCCTCCTATCCCTTTGGATCGCAGGATAGCTCTCCTATCCTCCTATCCCTTTGGATCGCAGGATAGCTCTCCTATCCTCCTATCCATCACGTGACTAATCATGTGACTTCCTATCTTCTGGGCCGTGGCCCGCCTCCAATCTTCTTAGCGTATGGCTTTCCCCCCTTTGGTCTGCCCAGCTGGCCGCTTTCCTGGTCTACTTCGTAACAAATATTTCTTTTTCATATTTAATAAATTATTTTATTTTTTTAAATATTTTTAAATATTAATTATTGAAACTATATAAAATTTATATTATAATAATATTAATTATATTTTTAATTTTATTTTTTAAAATAAAATATATTTTTAAATTATATTTTAAACTTAATTATAAAAACTTTTTTATAATTATTTAATCTTATTAATAATATTAGTTTATTATTATTAATAGTTTTTTATTATTAATTAAATTATTCTTTAAACTTTTATATTATATAATCTTAATTATCCCTTTAATATATATATTTTCTTATAATTTATTTTAAAAATTATTTAGTTTTTAAATAATATTTATATATATATTTGTTTTACTTTTTTATAAATTAAATATTTTATTTTATTAAATATAAAATTATTTATTTAATTTAAAATAATAATTTTATATTTTTTAATTAATTTTTATTTTTTATTCTTTAAATTATTATTATTTATATTTTTTTAATAACTTTTTTTATTATTCTTTTCTTTCAAAATAATATAATAATTAAAAAAAAGAATTCTTTATAATTAAAATACTTAACTTAAGGTATATTTTTGTAATAATTATCTTTTAATTTTATTTATTTATTTAAATTTCTATTTTATATTCTTTTAAAGATTATTCTTTTTAATTATAATAATTCTTTTTTAAAATATTTATTAAATAATTATTAATTAACTATAATAGTTATATTAATATATTTATTAATTTTCGTTAATTTATTTATTTTATAAAGTTTATTTTTAATTTATATTTTTAATTTTATATAAAATAAATAAAATAATATATACTTTAATAATTGTAAGATTATTATTAATTATTTAAATTTTATAATATAGTTTATTATATTCTTAGTTTATTTTAAATAATAAAATTATTTCTTAATATACTTTATTTTTTTAATATTTTTAAAGAATATTTTTATTTATTTTTTAAAATTTGTATAGTCGACAAAAATATTTTAACTCTTTTATTTAGTTTTATTTAATATAAAAGTTTTTAAAAAGTTTTTTAATATTAATTAAAATCATTTAAATATTGTTTTATTAAGAATTAAAAAATTAATATTATTTTTTAATATTTCTTTTTAATTATTAATTTATATTATTTTAAATAAAGCTTTATTTATATAAAGAATATTTTTATATTTATAGATTTATTATATAATCTAAAAAATATAAGCTTAAAACCTTTAGTTTTTAATAAACTAGTTATAATAATTTATTTCTTTTTAGTTTTTTATTTTTATTTAATAATTTAAAAACTAATATATTTAAGGTTTAAATTAATATTAATCTTATTAATTAAAATACTATAAAAATAAATATTTATAAAATAATTATTATTATTATTATTTAATTTTATAATACTTTTATAATTATTATTTTAAATATTCTTTAAAGAATTATTATTAAAATAAATATAATTAACTTAAATAAAAATATTAACTTTAATATTATTTCTTTTATTAAATTTATTATTTAAATTATTATTGTTTATTTATATTATAATAATATTTTTAGTTAATAATACTTAATTAATTATAACCAAGGTTTATTATTTAAATATATTAACGTTGCCAAGATACTATGATTTGTTGCTATGACAGATACTGCTGCAGCCGAGCACTTATTTACTCCCCATGATGAGTTACAAAACTTCAGCTCTACTGAACACACAGCTGGGCTTGTATTTCAGTAGCCTATTGCGCTGCTACCGCAACGCGGCGTGAAGGGCCTTGATAGAGGCTTATCATGCTAGAAACAGCAATGCAGGAGCACAATAGAAGCTGATGCTCAGTTGACTTGATCATGGATTGAGGTTGGAAGTTCTACCCACAAATGTAGGATTCGGCTAATCGCTGGTAGTCTCCTCAACCCATCTCGTACCTTACACCAACACGTCAACATTCAGGAAAAGAAAGGCTTGCTTTCCTGGTCCTAATCCTTAGATCGGAAGCCCTGACAGGGGCTGTAGCCTTTGCAGCATAACAATTGAGAAGGCTACCAATCAGAGAGCGAATCTCGCAGGCTACCCCGGTGGCTTGCAGCTGGGGCTTCATTATTTACTGTCACCCTAGTTGGCGGCATGGCGCTGATTGGGCTTCCCGCCCCGCCCAATACCAGCTCTAATTGTTGAAAATGCGCGTTGTGTGTTGCGTGCATTGGGTGCTTGTTCGTGTTCTGTGTCTCCTGAATTCCTCCCCTTCTTTCCTTTACTTTCCGCTAGATAATGGCAGAGTGGCCGGAATGTTACTTTACCAAATGATCTTCCGCTAAAGGAAACGATGTCGTCTGCTACGGTACACTACTTCTGTCTTGTATTCGTTATCGTTTCCATCCAATTATGGATAGTCGTCGGTTATGAAACGCCCGGGTTTTTCTCGCTGCCCATTCGAGCGGCCGTGGCACCTGCGGGCCTTCGTCGGCGTTTCGACAGAAGATCTGAGGACATTTATAGCTTCCTATCCGGCAACTCGACCACGGACGGATACTATATTGATCGTTAGGTGCTTTTATTCCCAAGTACCGGGTATATGCTGACTCCCTTCCGTTAGTGTATCTTGGAAACCCGCCAAACCAGAAAGTTGAGGTGCTGCTAGGCACCTCTTATAACGACCTCTGGGTCAACCCCAACTGTTCCACTGTCCAGAACCCTGCTGAATGCGAGGCTAGGGGTTTCTATGATCCAACTCTATCATTGACAAGCGAAGACACGGGAATCACCAGCTACACTAGCTATGAAGATGGCAGCTGGGCGAATTTCTCGTACTACACTGACCAGATAACCCTGTCATCCGGCAGAGGGCCCTCCAGTGTGAGATTTGGCGTGGCCACCGATAGCGCATACATCCCAGCTGGCATCCTCGGCCTCGGCCTCGGGGCCGCCAGCGAGAACGGAGGCGACCGCAACTTTATCGACCAGTTGGCGGACCAGCAATTTACCAACAGCAAAGCCTTCAGCCCAGCTTTAGGAAATGGGAATGCTGAGGATCAGGGGGTTGTTATCTTCGGTGGTATTGATACCAAGAAATTTGCCGGAAAACTCGTACCGAATGACATACAACCTCCCCAGGGAGACGAGACATATGCCGAGTACTATATCAAGATGACGGGCTTGGGACTTACCAGCTCAGACGGAACATCTGATTCCTATACAAACGACACTTTTATAGTTGGGCTGGACGCGGGCACGTCGTTTAGCTACATTCCCGACAACCTTGTTCCGGCCATATATAACGACCTTCAAGCGATGTACGATGAGGCTGCGGGCGAAGCTCTCGCGCCGTGCGCACAGAGAGGGAACAATTCCCAGCTTTTATTCACCTTTGGTAGCACCACTATTCACGTTCCGTTCTCAGAAATACTTGCCATCGACTTCAACGAAACGATGTGTTACGTAGGAATCCTACCTCAGGGCGACTACCGCGCGCTCCTCGGCATAAACTTCCTACGCTCCGCCTACGTGGTATTTGATCAAACACGGAACGAAATCTCAATGCAGCAGTACGTAAACTGCGGGACAAATGAACAAGTCATCCTCAGTTCTGGCGCAGATGGCTTCGTAGGGGAGTGTAATGCGACGCCTCCTGCGAATGCGACATCTTCTACAAGCACACCGACTGCCACGCCGACTGTCACGCCTTCTCCAGATCGAAGTACCTCGGGTCTATCTACTGGCGGGAAAGCCAGTGTTGGCGTTGGCGTCGCCGCAGGAGTATTGCTTATACTCTTCCTCCTATACTATTTCTTAGTCCGACCTCGTCGACGAGCGGCCTCACAATACGTACCTGAGCCGTCAGAGGCCCCTGATACAAGTTATCATTACTCCAAAGCACAGTCCCCGTCTCAATACACTGCAAATAACCACTTATCCGAAGTTAGCGCCTTTACGTACGATCAATACATGGGCACGCCCATGGCCGAAGCTCCTGCAAGCCCACAATTTCCTACTGGCAGGGAGAGCGCACAGTATTGGGCCCCTGTCAATGAACAGTGGAGCCATCCAGCTGCAGTGGTTACGGCAAATGCTGAGGCCGCTGAGCTTGAAGTCCAGCACTCACCCACAACCTTCTCTCCAGTATCATCGCCAGCCGCTGCAGGCGGTCCAGAGCACAGGACGTAATATTTATCAAGAGTTCGTTCCAGACAGTTCTCCTGCGAGAGATCATGAAAAAGCAGGGCGGTTATACCCGCCGTCGGTCGGCTTTGGGGGTGCATATTATACCCCAACGTCCTTCAACACTGGTCCTGCTTTCTCTTCCCCCCTTTCTAACATCTTCCTGTCATTTGCTGAGCCACCCGTACGATCATCGCTATCCTCTGGGGTGCAGAGCACATTCCATAAGCCAGGGATTTATCCAAGGCCTTGGAAGGATTATTTAGGACTCTACTAGGCTTCTGAGCATGAGAGTATTCAAGGGCAAGCTAAAGAAGCAGAGTGAAGCGCATTGACGCCGGTGGTCCTCAGTTGAAAATTTGGTCCAAGGCTCTCAGCTAGAGCGGCAGTATCTCTGAATCATCTTCTCATATATGTAACACTTAATTTCTCACACCATATGTAAACCTTAGCTCAACCTACAACTCTTCGCAGTCATGATTCAAACTGCCAGAAATAAGCGATCCAGTACGTCTTCTCGCTCTCAGATGGCCAGCAACAAATGAAATGCTCATGTACCTATCATCTGGCTCTCTACTAAAATACCGTAATAGTCGGCTCGGGTTAAGGATCTTTAACTCGTAAGCGCCGAACCTCGTTGCATATCTGTTCCAGTTGAAACTTCGAGTCTAGGCGCATTCTGTGAGCTTCCTCAAAGGAGCCCCTGCTCCGTAGATGAGACTCTAAGCGGGCCATTTTGATGGCAGTGACGCAATGGGCGTATCCGTATCCTTTCATGGAGGTCGCAACCGCTTTTCGAAGCGTGTCGAGAGCTATGTCGTGCTTTTTCTCGACTACTGCAATCTCGTATAGAACCTCGTGACAGCCACTTCCGCTGATGACGCGGGCGTCGGCCAATGGGTCCCTTAGGATCCCAAGAACTAGCTCTGTAGCTTCCTCGTACCGCCTGGCGTAGAAATGAATCCAAGCAATGCGGCACTGAATTGCATGAACGTGAGCGAGGATGTTTGACTGGTCCTTTGGTTGCCCTTGGACGCGCCGTCGGAGGAAGTGTTGGAGACGGTGTTGGAGCGGTAGAAGGTCACACTCAGGGTCAAATATTTTGTTATAGATCTAGTCACTATAACCGTCTCCATAGCACATCGTCAAAGGATGAGAGGCGACAGAAATATGGCCAGCTGTATAATATTGAAGAGCTATGCCAGTGCAGTGGATCAAGTCATCTGCACTCGACCCTTTGAATTTCTGAAGTAATATGCTTAGCGGATGACTTATCCCAAGAATAATCTCAGACATTCGATAGGCAAAATTGAGGAAGGCTTCCACAAGGGAGGCCCCAAACCAGGAAAGGTATAATATAACTGTTATGACAAGGTCTGCTAGTGAAGGTTGCTGTGAGCCCAGCAAAGACCTGTACTCGTGGCAGCACATATCGAGCAGCAAGAAAGCTCTGCGAGGATAGCCGAGGGCGAACAGGTTTCTTGTGGCCGCCAAGCACATAACCCACTCAGCAAACGCGGGGGCCCAGGCCATGGTGTTATCCGAGATAGACGGATCAATATCCGGAAACCTGACAGTGCTGTAATAGACCTTCGTAAAGCGGAAAGCGTCTTCGGGGGATTTATAAAAGTCGGGAGGCGTCATACTTCGTATTACTGACGGAGTTGCTGAATGTCTCGAGACAAGAGCAGGGCAGTTACGCGCTCTTGTAACGAAGGAGTGTTTGGATGACAGTTCTGATTCCAAAGATCTGCCCACAGTCCCGGTAGGGCCGGTGGTGCGCTCTGCTTCTAATCGCGTAGGCTTTGATCTATTGTATTTCGCCACGCCCCACTTCTTGAATTGTGTCTTGTACATCCTTGGTCTGAGGGGAATTAGTTACGAGAATTACGCATCTCGCGAAGGCGTGAGCGTCTGGACTTACGTGGCACAAAACCCATATTCTTCTCTCATGAAGCTCCTAACAGCCTCCAATGATCTGCCCCGGTTCAAGTATAGATCTGTGAGGATTGTGCGGTATCTCTCCCAATCTTTGCTCTTGGCCCAGGGAATCGAGCTTTGATTTGAAGCCATTAGGGGCAATGGGGTAGTGATTCACGCAACGATGCGAGATAGTCTTGAGCTGGGTCATGCTGCGTTAAGACCACTTACTATTAATCCGTTAAAGCTAAGCAAAGTAGTTCAGAAGTTCCCAGGGGCCTACTGCGGACCAGGTCAATGAAGAAGGGGGCAAACATTGTCAAATCTATTTTTGTTGGGGCGTATTGTTATTAGAAGCCGATACTAGTTGACGACAAATGATAAAAAATCGCTCTCCATCTTTGGAGCGTGGCTGGCGAGTTATACGCAGCCGGATGTCCAGCGTGACAAAATATCATGTCGGCTAAGACGACAAGAATATGGGGGCCATGGTGTTGTGGTATTACAAGTTTCATTTCTGGCCATGCAAACAGGCTGCGCAAGGGCCACCATTACCAATTAACCTAATATAGGCTGCATGAGGGCGCATGTAAGCTGTGATGCTTGCCTATAATAGGAACATAACCAATCCCGATTGTTAGGAAAATAATCAACGATGTGGTATTAATACGGGCTCAAAAGTCGTACCAGCGAAAGTGGTGGGACTGATCTCGGTGAGATATAGGAGATGTAATGCAGATAATCGAGAGGCATCCATTACGAGGGGTGATCTTTATACATTGCCTATCGCGGCTTCCACAAATCCAGCTAACGGCACTGTTAGATATTACACTTCTCTTGCCTCCTGTTGTGTTACCTTACTCAGCTTATAATGTAAACTCTGAATCTGATGCTTTTTATTGAATAAATGCCTTACGTAACCCTAAACTGGGTCGTCCCAAAGAAAAGAAAGAAAAAAAATTGTGCGTTAGGGATAAGACATTCTGGACCCTTATGACAACAATAACAAATCATCAGTAGTCAGTTGTGTTAATACTTTGAAAGTATTTCCTGCAAGAACCCCTTGGCAAAAACCCCTACCCGGTAGTTGAAGTTGGGGTGCTGATTGGTGGTGGGCTAGAAGAGCGAAATCGGGGGTGGACGGGCACTGGAAGAACTATGAGCACTGCTATGGGGAAGTTTGGGCGAATGAAAAGCTCGGTAATGGTCATAGTGGAGTACAGTGGTGTGTTAGTGTGGGACAAACTGGACTACTTCCACTAAACCCACTAGTCTTGGCTGACAAAAATAGCTTCGACGCCGACTTCGCCCTGATTTTTACTTTTACTCTGGCGCACGAAACTCGCACGGCTTCGAGTCACCGTAACTCCACGTCCCAGAGTCGCCAATGTCCTATTATTTGTCGAATAACCACCCAATTTGATATCATCAATTCAATTGGCCTGGTCTATGCTTCATTGAGAGCGTCTTGGGCATTTTCCTAGTCTCTTTGCTTATTAGTTGCCCCCGGAAGCTCTTCGAAGCTCCCAGCTATGGCCGTCCAGGCTCTTCTCCGGACCCGGGCCCCTGTGGCTCTGGGCCGGTCGATGATTGCCTCGTCGAGGCAATATGCGTATGTTTTGCTGAATACTCGCAGGTATTCACTGGGGACGGGAGCTAATATTTCATAACTAGGCGTGGCCTCAGCACCACCCCAGCTCGCCGATCCGACGATGACCTGAACAAGGTCTCGCGCCACATCACGCAACCCAAGTCGCAGGGTGCCTCACAGGCTATGCTGTACGCCACTGGCTTAGAGAAGGAAGACATGTCAAAGGCCCAGGTTGGCATCTCGTCTGTGTGGTGGGAGGGCAACCCATGCAACATGCACCTCATGGACCTGTCAACCGTCGTCAAGAAGTCTGTCGCGCGAGCTGGCCTCGTTCCCTACCGATTTAACACCATTGGTGTATCCGACGGCATATCCATGGGCACAACCGGTATGCGATACTCGCTGCAGAGCAGAGAGATTATAGCCGACAGTATCGAGACCGTCATGCAAGGCCAATGGTACGATGCCAACATATCCCTGCCCGGCTGCGACAAGAACATGCCCGGCGTCCTGATTGCCATGGGTCGCGTAAACAGACCTAGCATTATGGTATACGGAGGCACTATCAAGCCTGGCTGCACTATGGATGGCAAGACTATCGACATGGTCAGTGCCTTCCAGGCCTACGGACAGTACATCTCGGGTGAAATCAACGAGGAGCAAAGATTCGACATTATTCGACATGCTTGCAATGGAAGCGGCGCATGTGGTGGTATGTACACGGCGAACACGATGGCCTCGGCTGCCGAGACGCTGGGCATGACCCTCCCCGGAAGCAGCAGCAGCCCCGCCGAATCAAAGGCCAAAGTTGAAGAGTGCGAAAATATTGGCGAGGCTATTAAGACCACAATGAGGGAGGATATCAGACCAAGAGATATTATGACGAGAGAGGCTTTCGAGGAGGCCATGGTCGTGGTCAACATCCTCGGAGGCAGCACTAACGCCGTCCTGCACCTCATCGCTATCGCTGATTCGGTAGGCATCAAGCTGACCGTTGATGATTTCCAAGCCGTCTCGGACCGCACCCCCTTCCTAGCTGATCTGAAGCCATCGGGCAAGTACGTCTTCGAGGACCTGTACAGGATAGGTGGCACCCCATCGTTACTGAAATTCCTCATCGGTGAGGGTATCATCTCTGGTAACGGCATGACAGTGACCGGCAAGACTATGAAGCAGAACGTGGAATCATGGCCATCGTTTCCCAAGGACCAGGCCGTCATCCGACCATTCTCGAACCCCATCAAGCCCACCGGCCACATCCAGATCTTACGCGGCTCACTTGCGCCTGGCGGCTCCGTAGGCAAGATCACTGGCAAGGAGGGACTCGTATTCACCGGCAAGGCCAAGTGTTACGACCAGGAGAATGACTTCATCGAGGCTCTCGAGCGGGGCGAGATCAGGAAGGGCGAGAAGACAGTTGTCATCATCCGATACGAAGGACCCAAGGGTGGCCCCGGCATGCCCGAGATGTTGAAGCCTTCCTCGGCCATCATGGGTGCCGGCCTCGGCAATGACGTCGCACTCCTAACTGACGGACGTTTCTCGGGTGGTAGCCACGGTTTCCTGATCGGACACATCGTGCCTGAGGCCGCGGAGGGCGGTCCTATCGGCCTTGTCCGGGACGGTGATATCGTCACCGTTGACGCTGAGAAGCGCGTGATTGATTGCAACGTAAGCGAAGAGGAGATGGAGAAGCGAAGGCGCGAGTGGACGCCGCCGCCGCCGAGGTACTCACAAGGTACTCTCACGAAGTATGCGAGGTTAGTCAGTGATGCGAGCCAGGGATGCGTGACAACACATCCTCCGAAATAAGAGCGGTGGAATGAAAAGGTAAAACAAATGTTAAAAATAGAAAAGAACGAGCGGAGCATGGAAGGGACGCAATGATACCAGACGAAAAGCAGCAAAACGCATACACAACTGGGTTATACGTCGAAATGATTGGAGATCGGCCGTCTCCAATATGTAAATACTTACGTCGGCCGCCGAGGCTTCTATGAACCCGGACGATGAAAAAGGAGCCCAATATTGTTCCTTGATCTTGGGACTTGGGTAGGTAGAATAAAATGGTTGGTTCTGTTCATACTCCACATCATACCGAGAGAAGCAATTGTACAGAATGCGGAAGCAAAGTTTAATTTGCCTGCTCAAATAGAATCTTGAGCATCGAGCCAACATCATAACTTTATTCATCAGCCCATCGCCATAGAGGCTGGCGATACTTAAGATTATCTTCGATGCTACGCTTTTCGTTCTCAAAATTAACTGCTCTCGTCTTCTTTCATGCTGCAATTACCCCGTTTTCTACATGCGAGAATAATGCTACACGACGCCAAACCAAAATGATGCCAGCCCATCGAGGGCCCGGGACCTCCGAAAAGCATAAGTCAATAAGCCGCAGCTTTTCATCTATAGCATTAAACAAACGGGAAGGAGGAAAGGCACAGAACTCAAAACATATCGCAATCATGATCGCTTCCCTTTTTTGTTGTTCCAAGCTTCAACGAACGCGGCCTTGTCTTTGAGCGTCAGACCCACGCGCTTATTCCTCGCTAGTCTGGCTAGCGAATCACCGACGTGATCTAATAGACGCTTTTCTTCTGGCGTGAGACGTTCTCCGCCATCACTTCTCTCCCACACTTCCACTTCCGGATCCAATTGTTCCTCCTCCCTTTCAGCGAGAGTGGTGTTGGAGACTCCCTCGGCGAGACGCACTCGGATATAGTGCGTCGGCCGACCGAGCAGGTTCCACAGGAACGACGCCCAGGCGCCAGGGACAGGGGTCGTGATGTCGGGCGCCGTGTAGCGCAGGCTGACGGGGAAGATGTTGGCGTCGGCGGGGGTCGCCAGCAGCGACGGAGACAAGGGGAGGATGCCCTTGCCGTTGGTCGTCGTCATTTCCGGGAATACAGCGATGACGCGGTGCGGGTTCGCCTCGACGAGGGCGCGTAGGTCGGTCAGCCCCGTCCGCGGGACGGTGGTGGTCGGCGGCGCAAGGGCGAGAGCCATGGCGCGGAAGAGGGACACGCGCTGGACCTTGCGGGTCCCAGGGTACGAAACGACGAAGATGGGGTCGAAGATGGTAGCTAGGTACACGGCGTCGACGGGGCTCGTGAATTGCGATGCGATGACGGCGCGCTCGCGGGGAAAGCGGGACGGGGGTTGCTGCGAGAGCGAGCCGCGCTTCACGCCGTCGAGCTGCAGGTCGATCCACCAGATGCCGGGGATCGCGAGAAGCGTCCATAGCAGGAGCTTGCGCATGATGGCTGGTAGGGGAAGGTAGTCGAGGACGAGGAAGTAGGCGCTGCAGTAAAGGATGAATATCGGGAGTCGAAGAATGAAGATCCATGCGCCGAGAATCTTAGACATTAGCGACCTTGGGGTAGTCGTTGGGAGAAAGGGCGATATGCCCGAGCCTTGAAGTCGTGGATGTGCATGTTAGTCGGGTCGTGTGCTCTGAATTATGGGCTTTCGACCATGAGGTGGGATATGAGAGAAGTAGAGGAGAAAGCTCACTTACCCTTGTCTCGAAACTGGCTGTATTTCTCCATGGTCTAGCAACAGCTTAAAGTTGGCGGTGGTGTCGGGCTCAATTCTGTCGAGTTGTGCTTCGATAAGCACCGAGCAGGAGAGAAGCGTAAGTTGGATAGAGTCGAGAGTGGGATGGCGATGGAGAAGTGGCAAGAGGGGTTGGTTGCCCAACGAGATCATATCAAGACCAAAAGAAAATATCGTCCAATTCGGAGAGAGCAATGTCAGTCCAGTGAATTTTTTCTGGCAAAATTGGGGAGCTTTCTCCAATACTCAATGTCAACCAATGCGGAGAAGTCCTAATAAAGCATAAGGTATGAATATGGAAAGAGCTTCAACTGGCTACGTGGAGCTCAAGAGAATGGTGGGCACGCATTTCATCATTCCCACCTGCGCAAGCGCATAAGCAGTCTGAATTGGCATGTGAAGACAGCTCTGAAGCTTGGGCCACGCTAAAGTTCAACGGCATTGCTAGGGGTCTGATTTTGAGACCTCTTATTGGTCGAGCTGACTGTCCACTTTAGTGCTCATCGACTAAGCCTATTCGAGCCGTTGCCTGATCAACAGTCCCAAGATGCCCGGTGTAAGCAAAGGCACTGCAGTATCAAGCAAATCCACAACTTAGCGGCCCCATCTGCGTCAACAGCCCACCGATAACGCTCAGCAGTGTATCTGTCCCGCGTCGAGTGCCTGTACGAGACCAACTATTCCTGCCTACTAGTTTATAGCTAATCTGCCTGTCCTGCACCTCTAACGTCGAGACCCTGCTAGGTCGCATCAACATCTTTCTTAACCTCCAGATCTCTGGCTCTTATATCGGGTGCTTGTCGCCCCCAATATTTTGACTTCGACCATCCCATCCCTTTCGCTATTTCGGCGTCATCATAAGCATGGAGGAGAATATGGTATGCGATTCACTCACTGTATACGCGCAGGATCTTGTCCTAACATCATAATTCACAGTCTCGTCCTACCGGACTCAAACAGCCCGTGACAAAGATACCCGCGTTCTCTTCGTCTACCCAGAGCGGCGGTCTCCACGAAATAACCGACTCTCAACACAATGCACGGGCCCAATTCTCAACCACGGGATTTACAGGCGGACAAAAGCGCAATGCTCCGACATCAGGTGGGATGACCTCGTTATCCCTTCGAAGACGACAGCAGCTCACAGCAATACTGTAGGAATAGGGCCAGATCCCAAGCGGAAACCAGTCGCATCGGGCATGTATCAACAGAGCAAGATCGCCGGCGCAACAATACACCACACGAAGGCTTCTAAAGGGTCCTCGCTTTTAGATTTGGTAGGTGGCAAAATCCTAAGATTTACGATCTCATCGGCTCGAGTGCCCCAACGCGCAACCGAAGGTGTCGTGTCCTATCCCAACATTCAAACATATGGCCCGACTATACGATCTCCCACACGCAAGACGTGTTGAATATATGCGCAACAAGATGATTCCACCCATTATACAACTATTCCGTTCAGGCACAGTTGTTTAGGATACTAACGTCAAGCAGAATCGGGCTCCTAGCGCCAACACAACGGGATTCAGACAGCTTTCCAACAACAGCTATTCGTCCAACAGTAATCATGGCAGCAGACTTGGCTCTAGTCGGCCGCCATCACGATCGCATGCGAGATCCCAATCGGCCACTAGAATTACTCGACCCGCCACTTCGATGGGTACAAGGGACGATGGGCGAGGCAGCAATGGTACAGTACCCCAACAACCCGAGCTCTCTGCAGTTTTGGCCCGGAATACTCGCGCGGGGCCTAATAGGATAAACCGCAAGAATTTACGGAAGCACAAATCTACGCAAGCGCTAGCAAATCTCAAGTCGAGTGGTCCATCAGTGGATACACAGAGAGAAGTCTCTTTGACCAAAAGCTTCAGCCAATTATCACTGGACGCGAATGATGAAGAGGAGCAAGGAAATCAAGCGAGTTCCAAGCTCGATGCGAATACCGCATCATTCGATATGCCTCCACCCCCAACAACTCCACGTAAAGGTGGAAATCGCCCATCACATGTGCCGAGATATGTCAACGAAGAAGCTCGAGATAGTCAAGTGGCACCCGAGACAGGCATGCAGCTAGTTGACAGTATTGAACTCGGGATCAAATCTCTCACGCCGGCACATACATCCGCCCATTCGCCAGTAAAGAAATCGTTTTTGACTAGACATTCTAACGTAGAAAACTTTCTAGTCAACGAAGTGAACGATATCGATGAGAAAGTGGCGAAAATGGGGAGCGAAGTCGAAAGACTAAGAGACTTCATGGAATCCACCGAGAAAATGAGCACTACTGTCAAGGAGGAGCTTGAATCTTCGAAAAAGAGGGGTGAGTATCGCATCCTGCGCCGAGACACTGTCCTTCGGTCAATAGTGCTAACATTGTACAGTGATTTTTCTAGAAGATGAAAAGCTTGAATTACAAGCCGAAAGAGGGCGTCTTAAAGATCAACTCCAAGATGCCGAACGTCAGGCCCGCAGCCTCCGGTACGACGTAGAAGAGCTACAGAGGCAGCATGAACGGCGGCAAAAGATTCTGGAAGAGGATCACAGAAGAGAGCTAGAACTAATGACGGAGGAATTCAAGAGAGAGATGGAAAAAAATGAAAAGCTGCAGCGCGAATTCGAAAGCAAATGTGGAGCCGAAGCTGAAGCTCGACTGGAGAACCTATCACAAGACAATAAGGAGTTACGGAGTACGCTTGAGAGACAAAAGCGCGACCATGAGCATGAAATACGTCTTTTGCATGAGGCTATCCAGCGACGAGATGCTGATGTGAGAAGACTTGAGGATGAGCTGCGGAAAGCAAATAATGAGCGGTTTGAGCTCCAGACTCTTATTAGAGGAAACAACGAAACCATCGAGCGACTGAGAAAGAGAGCCGAGGACGCTGAAGAGCGTCTTTCCAAAGACAAAGGACATCTCGGTGGACAGATTAGCTTGTTGAGCTCTACTCTCGATCTGAAATCTGAACGTATTCAAACGCTAGAAGAAAATGCCAAGAAGCTGCAAGCGGAATGCGAGGCGGAAATTGATAATATCAAGCTGGCTGCCGAAAAGAGGATTGCCGAGGAGACAGCCTCGTTAAGAGAAAGGTTAATCAAAGAGGAAGAGAGGCGTCATAAGCTATTCGAGCAAGTCCAAGAGCTTAAAGGCAACATCCGAGTCATGTGCCGTATCAAACCACCGTCGGATCCCGCCAAAGATGCCCTCATACACTTTGAGCCGCAATGGAACGACATAGACGAGGATAAGATTGACGGACTCACCATCCCCACATTCAGAGAAGATCCGACCAATCCCGGGAAGATGGTACCTGCAAAGCCACGAGACTTCAACTTCGAACGTGTCTTCGACGAGAAGTGCAACAACGGTGACGTCTTCGACGAGATTAGTCAGCTCGTCCAATCCGTCATGGATGGGAAGAAAGTGTGCATCTTTTGCTATGGCCAGACCGGATCGGGTAAAACATTTACCATGAGCAAGCGACAGGGAGACGGGGACGATGGTGTTATCCCCAGAACCCAGGGCATGATCTTCAGTGAGATGGAGAGGCTGAAGACGCTAGGTTGGGAGTACACAGTGGAAGGCAGCTACCTAGAAGTTTACCAGGATAAACTCTACGACTTGCTTGCGTCAAGACATTCTAAGCCCGAGCCGCTAACCGTGGATCCCATCGGCGACGAGCTGAAGATCAAGGGACATGACTTCACACTCCTCAACGACGCACGAGATCTCGACGAGATGATCAAGGTGGCGGACAACAACCGCCACGTCGCAGCCACGGTCAAGAACGACCGGTCATCGCGCTCACATTCGATCCTTGTCCTCAAGATCAACGGCGTGAAGAAGGATGAGAACGGCGAGATTATCAAGACGCGAAAGGGCACGCTGAACTTGATTGACTTGGCGGGCTCCGAGAAACCCGACAAGAATGGCCCCGAGCAGGTGTACAAGGAAGGTGTTGAGATCAACAGCTCCCTCAGCTACCTCCGCACTGTGCTGTCAAGTTTAGGCCAGGGCAAAACTGAGGGCGTCGATTTCCGGTCATACACGCTTACGCAGCTGCTTCGTCCGTCTCTTGGGAAGGGTTGCAGGACTCTCATGTTTGTCATGGTCAGTCCGTTGAAGGAGAATGAAAATGAGACTATTCGTAGTCTTGAGTTTGCGCGAGATGTAAGTGACCCTGTTGTTATTCTCCTGATCAAAAGAAATCCAGATAAGTATACTGACACATGACACAGGCTCAAAAAGTCAAGATGGGTGGTAATGGGGCTGCCAAGTCCAGGAAGTAAAAGCGTGCTCGTCAAAGATAAGAAAAGAAAAGAAAGAAAAGAAGTATCCCTTAAACATGTATATACCCTGTGGAAATAGTTTGGACGCCTGGTTTTCTCGAGAGTGGAGTACGGGAGTTCGTTAGCAGGCGATTGTGATGAAGTGTCCAAGTTAGTTTTTTGTTGGTTTAGAGAGCGGCATTCGCAGGCATGCCTGCCGCTGACTTGTTGGGGTTATTGTCATGATTCGGTGGAGATTACATATGTAGTATTCGTGCTATCAGGACGAATTCAATTGGCTTCTGGCGTTTTACGCATGTATAAAGGCAGGTTGAATTTCCCTTGCGGATATCTCTAGCAACCCCGGTGTAGCATCAGGTGCAATAGCTCTTATTGTGGGATGGAACGTACACGAAGCTTCAGTCTCTACTTTCATATATGCCACTTGGACTAGATGAAGCTTTAGATGGAACGCGCACGGAAACGAGGACGAGATAAGATGTTCCAGTTAAGTTTAGTCATACCATCTGTTGTAAATGCGCGTGATGTATCTGCATCCGTTGACAACTGTGTCTGAAGAGTTTCGTCCGTCGCCTATGATGTACAACTCAGCGAGAATGTGTAGTCCTTTTTATTCCCATGCTTTTTGCTGGCTTTGCCATTTCTCCCCTGACATGCATCTTACGCACGTAGCCAATGTATTACCGTTCCAGTAAATACATCAAGCATTCTCCCAAACATCTTCTCCTCAAGCCTTCTTTCTCACAGCTTATAAACCAACCCCTCACTAGGCAGAACCTCTCCTCTCGCCAGCCTATCCCACCCCTTAATGACATCCCCCATACCCTCTCCCCAAACCAACCTCAACCCCTTAATCCCATCCCTTCGGAACCCCTCGTACGACCGCGCCTCTTCAGCCCAATACACCGCCTCGCCCACGCGCGCAATCGCCCGCCGCCGCATGTCCCCAGCATTCACTCTCACGGCCTTGTACGGCGGCGTCTGCGCCATCCCCGCGAGCGCCACGCCCACAGTCGACGGCTCCAGTATGGCGGACCCGACGCCCACGAAGAGCAGACGGTTGGGGTCAGGAAGCTGCGTCGCGAGCGCACCGGCCCAGCGGTGAGCAACGCCTGCGCGGCCGCCGAAGTCGAAGATTACGACTTTCTTCTCGTTGCCTGTTCTCACAATACTTGTAGGCTCCGCACTCGTAAGGACAACCTCATCGTAAATCCCCGTGCCCTCCACGAACGCCCGCGACGCCTCGCTCGTGACGCCCACAATACGACGCGGGCGAGCCCCTTCTTTTCCGTCACGTTCACGGAGTAATGCGGCGAAGATAGCAGCGGCCTTGGATCCTGGCGCGAAGATCAGCACGGTGGCATCCGCGAGATCAGCATCTTCCACGCTCCAAGCATTCGGACCATTATTGTCATCATCGGGTCCCAGCCCAGGCGCCACGACGCGCGCCGCATCGCCGCTGAAGACGAAGTCCGCCATCAGGAAGGCCGTCGCGTGCATCACGCGCAGCACGGCGTCGTGCGCGACGCCGGGGGTGCGGGCCGCGATCTCAGCCGCGCGTCCATCTTTATCTGGCAAGGAGAGGAAATACCGGTTATATATCGGCAGGACATGAGCCCGATGCTTGCTCGTGACGACGAACTGGTCTGCCTGGCTCGGATGCAGGGAGACTTCTAGATCCTCGGGGAGCGTGCCGAGGGGTACGTACCCCCATACGTGGCTGCCCGCTGGTATCGAGGGGACCGTGGAGGCGAGGACCTCGGCGTAGCCCCAGGCGCTTATGCGGCCGTATTTGGCGCTGTCGTTGTATGGTGCCGGCGTGCTTGGTGGAAGTGGGTGGACGTCCCACCAGTGGAGGAGGTCGCCGAGGGCGGCGTAGGTGAAGTTGTTTATGGTCAGACTGAGCACGGTTGTGCGTAGGCGGAGGGAGGACGCGGGTAAAGGGGGATACGGCAGGGCGTTGGGGAGCGGGACGAGGGCTTGTTGGAAGTAGTTCTTTTTGTCTAGGATTTGGACTGTGAGGATTTCGTCAGCCATGGCGATGGTGGTGGTGGTGCTGAGGGTGAATAGTGGTGAGTTGTGATCAGTTATGGGTAGTGGTAGTGAGTAATGTGAGTGATTGAGTGATTGAATGAGTGAGATGAATATGTGAGTGAGATGGGGGTGTGTGATGAGGGTTACTTATAAGCGTGAAATAATGCAAACAATGTGGAGTTATGTGTCGCAAGTCCCGCAGTAACAAGCTTCGCGTTCGGCCTCTTGCTCTGACCTTGTTAGTGATCTTGTTTGTAGTAGTTTGTGTACGTTACTCAAGTAAGCACTTGAGCATCTAAGTGGTGCAGCACATACGAGAGTAGGTAACGATGTACAGAAGCAATGCGAAGCATATCCCCACCGATCCCGATGAACGGGTCCACGAAGCGGAGATGAGTCGGTGAGCTAGAAGCGGCGCAATAGGTTAGCCCGACTACCGCTCACCAACTTTCGCATTCGGGTCCAGCCGATCGACGAGATAATCATCCCGCGAAGAGTTGACCTAGACAATACTTCTCCGGTCGAATGACCAGTGTCAGTGGTCTAGACGCCTTCTTTCATCGACACACGTTGACCACAACAAAATGCCAACTCGGCTCCTTAGCTCGTTCCGAGGCACGATTGATATGTCTCCCGAGGTGTAAGTCCGTTTCCACGCGGAGGTTGTTGGAGATCAGTTCCGCTTCTTGCAGGTATAGGGGTAAGACTGTTAATAACTAGACTAATACCGGCAACCCTGATTCCTCACTTACTACTCGCCCAGCATAGCGCGACGCGACATGAAAAGCGAAGCTTCTCGGCCTCGCCTACTAACTAACCTACACACACTGTTGTCTAGCCAAGATTCGAATTGAGCAATTCTCTGTCTCGATGATGTAAAATGCAAAGAGGGGTCGATCTATCATGAAACGCTGTCTAAACGAAGAATATGGGAGATGAAGCCTTCAGTAATCTCGACAAATTCGTTCTCCCATAAACACAGCTAGAGAATTGAGCCGTAAATAGCCCATCTCGAATCTCAACCTCCCACCGTTCCCGTCGACACCGGCATATCCGGAAACGCAACAAGCTTCGTAGGCACAGGCAAATCCACATCGCACCCGGGAGCAAG
This sequence comes from Xylaria sp. FL0064, assembly GCA_022593225.1. Taxonomy (NCBI): domain Eukaryota; kingdom Fungi; phylum Ascomycota; class Sordariomycetes; order Xylariales; family Xylariaceae; genus Xylaria; species Xylaria sp. FL0064. The sequence continues at coordinate 702,945 of JAJKLE010000004.1, read as the reverse complement.
CTCCCCAACAAGCACGGACAAATTCGCAACAAGCGTCCCAGTCCCAGTACCAGTACCATTCCCCGTTCCCGTTCCGGTACCATTCCCAGGCGCAGGCCACGGATCAACAGCATTCGCCGCCAGGATCGTCTGCGCGAGGAACAGCGTGGCCATCGGCACCCACTTCACGTAGTCCCAGTGCACGGGGTACAGCGGAACCAGGGTGCCGACGCAGATGATGTCGCCGTTGTTGCAGATGATGAGCGTCTGGTTCGTCGGGTACCCCTTTACGCGCCCGCCGTCCTGCAGCGTCTGCGTGTCGCCGAAGGTCACGACGCCTGCGATGCGCGACCGCACGGTGTCTGCGAGACCCTCGATTGCGCGGTGGACTATTGCTGCGCCTTGGCTGCGGGTGGGAGAGTGTTGTTAGTGAGTGAATACCTTGTGAATGAGCAGAGTGCTGTATCTTTGCCCGCTTCGACGATGGCTTGTGCATTTAAACATCCAGACTGAAAAGGGGGTGGCTGTGGACTGAGTACTGCTCAACTTTACTCACCTATAACCCGATACTACGATCTTGGAGTGTGGACAGGCCGCTGCCGTGGTTATGATAGCTTGCACTGCATGCCAACATCAATCAGTCATTTAATGGTCTCAATCTCATCCAAACTACTGAACCTATAGCGTCGAAGCCTCGAAATGACGAGATCGAGTCGGACCAGCTCGAGTGAGAAGGGGCTAGCTTACTATCATAGATCCCCCAAGGCGGCGCGCCACCAGGGTAATAGTTCCCATCGATAAGGCCATAATAATCCACGCCTTGCGTCGCGACGTTCGTCACGCCGAACACAGACTTGAGCCCATTAGACAGCGTCGGGCCGATGGTCATGCCCAGGTTCCCGGGCTCGAAGGTGGCCTTGGCGAAGACGAAGATGACGGGTCTGCAGCCGTACTGCTGCAGCTCCGACGACCACCAGTAGACGGACCAGGTCTATTAATTCGACATGGCACACTCTGGAGTTAGTAACTATTATTTACATTGAGAGAATAACAAAAATACAAAACAAAAAGCCGAAAGAGGGAAAGGGGGCACGGGAGTGTGCAGTAGTAGGAATAGGGGTAGAAATTTCCCATTACGTAACTTGTGCTTCCCTCCCGAGACAGCGTCAAAAGGGCTTATGAGAGACTGCAGCGAATTGACTGACTGACCTGACGCGGCGCCGCACGGAAGGGCCACGGGGCTGAGGTGGCCGGATTTCCGAGGCACAGGAGGAGAAACGGCAGGATGAGGGACTTCATCTTGGCCTGCCTCGAATTGAGTGTGTATGCGCTATGAGCGGCGTTGAGGATCTTTCCCTTCCTCGATCAACGAGGGCGTTAGGGGTAAGATGCCTGATGGGGGAAGATCGAAGATCGAGGATAGACTGGGACGGGCGGAGTGTACTGCACAACACTACCCTGTACTGGATTGGATTGAATTGGAATGCCGGGAAGAAAGGCTCGTGACGGACGGAGGATGTCAACGCCGTTGAGCTTGGCCTACGTCGTCCGAATATGTCTTTATATCCTATGCTCTGCAATAGGTTCTCGGCTGTTCAATGACGAACAGAAATACTTCAATCCTGACGCTCGAACACCTCGGGCGGGCCAAGTCATTTCGGTGATAGTATGCGTTCCCTTGTTCCCAGTCGTTGATTCCAGGTTCGAAAGACTGGCTGAAAGATTGAAGCCAAGATCGTCAGGGGCCGCGGTAGGTTTTCTCGAAGATCTTCGGCGGTTGGCGCTTATCTCTGTGGTATGGTATAATAATGATATGAGATGGTGATAGGGGTATCGGATGTGGATGCGATTCGGGATCTTCCCGAGTCCAACCAGAGAGCAGGAAACGATCGTCATCGTGCAGTATCAAGCATACACAGCATACTCGCGTGTCTATATTAAGACACAAGTGTCGGACGAGGGGGATGTGGGAAGTTTCTTGGACAGTTTGTAGGGTAGTGCTTTTCTCTCTTTCCGGCCACGGTACTAGCACCGTGTGTTACGCTGGAAATCATCAATATCCAAACGATTAATCAATTACTGTGGAGTTATATGCTGTTACAATACCAGGCGCGCGTTATCCGGCTATACAGGTTGCATATGGTATATAACCTGCCCACTCGTTCGTTTCTCCTTTCTTTGTCTCTTGCTTGCTACCGAGGCTGTCTAGCGAGTATCATGTATGCCCGCTATTCTTCATCAGAATTACAAGGAATCCCCGGTCCATCTCGCTAAATCTCCAGATGCAATTCTCTATCACAGGACGTCAAATATGCAGATTCTGCACGTGAGTCGTGATACTTTTGCACCACACTTTAATCCTTTACTAAGTGGTGCGTGGATATATCCCTGGATAAATAAGCCGCCTCTCCATATGACTTAGAAACAATTCATATCTTCCGCATAAAACCGTGGGCATCGGCACATCGCTAGTTGTCACCATTGGGAAGTTCTCCTAGCCAGGACCCAATACATTGGTAGTAAGTCTAGTATAACTGTAGTAGTAGGTCTGATACAAGACTGGTAAGAACCTAACTCAAAGCATGGGTAAAGATGAGTGTGTAGATATTCAGGCTCGACTGCATGCCTGGTAGTCTGTATATAACACACCGGTATCGAATTCGCTTCTAGTCTCTTTGAGTCGCTACGACGTTTTTTATGCCGCCGTTTTAGGTGCAGAGGCCGTCGTTAGACCCAAAGCACGGTTAGTGGGCAAATTGGGCTTCACGAACGCCTAATCACAAATCGTAACTCATTGAATAAAGCTTATGTAGATTATCTTTAGAATAAGTAGACTTGAGTTGTATGATGACCTTGATTCTTCTTCTTCCACATTTAGACCTCCACAGTACCGGCAATTCCACCAAAACTAATCGTATATAGAGAGTACCGTAGACATACCTAACCCAAGCGAGATGCCCGGAAAGGCGGGACGCCAAGACCGATCAACAATTAACATTAAGTCGCGGAGGCGTATGGTAGGTCTTATATACCTATAGATGGCATTTCATATCTATATCGATGTGTGGTATGAATGTAGCTTCACTTGGGAGTCTGTTTGCTACTCGCGCTTAAAGGAACATGTTTCTATCGGTACGTTGCGATATGCATCTCGAATCGCGTGTGTAAAACTTTTAAGGATACTGTTAGATTGCTTACTATCTAATGCTGTTCCGCGACGCTGTACAATCCATACGCTGTCCCTTGCTCCACGTTGGCGCTTGTACTACCTCTCCCATCTTTAACACATAGTATCTTATCACTGCCCTTCTCTTGCATGCGCCTTCCACACGCTGGATCAGAATAATAACCTCCTCTTTACTACAATGTATGCCATCATCAAAACTCCCATAATATGCCGAACAGATGTTGGAGACCCTATAAGATCCCAGGAAATATCATAATACAAGAATGCAAGCCGCCTACCACACCCCATATTCCATAAGCGCCAGGTTGTTGGGTAGAAAGAGATGCGAAACCAAGGGGATCGGAAAAACCAACAAAGGGAAGGGGTCTTTATCTTCGAAGCCATCGAGTCTTCGAGAACTGGCAGTGGCGAGCAGACGTAGATTTTGTTGTAGTACTTTTGTCCTCGTCTGCGCGAAGCTGCTCTCATATAGTGGGTAAATTTAACGTAGATGCTTTGGTGCTTGGAACTCAAAAACAGAAAATGGTGTATATACAGAGAAGTGAAGGGGGAAATAACAATGATATCGGGTGATAAATCGTCGAGCACATATTCAACCTCGCGTGGCTAAGGTAAGTTGCTAAAATCCAATTCGGGCTGCATTTGTCGCAACGACATCGAATTCATGCCCACGTCCCCCGAATTCGCTCTTTGTAATGCATGAAAATCGCCCACAGTCCTGGGCATCTGGGTGTGCTGATGTTGATGCTGATGCTGATGTATTATGAAACTGTTGTTCCGTTGGGGTGGTGTTCGCTGCACAATATTGTTCATCATGTTGTGAGCTGGTTGGTTATATGGTTGGTTCTGTGGATGGCCCACATTAACGTAGTTTTGCGCCTGATTCAGACCATTCGCAAGGTTGTTTTGCATATCAACCGACATGTGATTATGCAAATGATGGCTCTGGTTGACGTTTTGTGATACTATGCCATGGAGTGAGTGTTGATGATGCGGTTGCTGTGCACTCATTGTTCCTGCCTGGCCAAGAGAAGATTGCTGTGTCTGACCCATGGGGCTCATTAGCATGTCGGGCATCGAATTGAAATCGTTGCCAGGCGCATATTCCGCGCCGGGGGACATGACTCCAGGAGAGCTACCAATTGGAAAGGGTGATTTCAAATCAGATCCGCCATGAGAACTGGCTGAGTCCACTGCAGGAATATCCTGCAAGTGCGGTACTGTGTTTGATGTGTAGGGTTCAGTTTTGAAGTCTGTCAACATTGGCGGCTGAGCCATTCCGGCATTGCCAAATCCGTCAAAGATGTCGATGTTAGGAAGGCAAGCATTCTCTGGAGCTCGCTGGAGCATCGGGTTCGCCAAACGAGGCAGTACATCATGGACTTTATCCAAAAGGAGCGGGAGGAAGTGGTGGTCACCGTTACGGAGGCTCGACAATATCTGGAGTAGAGAGTTGAGGTGTTCGCGAGGGCCCATAGTGAAAGGATCACTAGAGGCGGGCTGCATAGCAAGCACGTCGGTAAGAGCACAGGCGATATCTAGCAACTTAGCAACCAGCGGTACGCCCAGCAGCTCGGTACTCTGTGTTTGGAATTGAGATGTCATCGATATTAATTCGCGCGACATATCAATTTGGTAGTGTAATTGTTCTTGGCCATTCTGGGGAACGCAACCGTGCTGCATGTTCAGCTGCCAAACAGCGGGCTTCAGCCATTGTTGAATTAACCGCTGGTCGATCTCTCGTCCATTCATTAACGAACCGTGCATTTCGGAGAACTGTTTTCGTAGAACACCTAGATAAGATGACGAACATTCGCCTCGCGTCTTATTCCAGAGTGTGATGAAAGTGTCGTCGAATGGTCGGAAAAGACTGACTAACGACAGATAGCTGCTTAATTGATGAGCTAATGGATCAGACGGGTCGTCGCTTATAGATGGGAGGTTGATTGAAGCCTGTAGGGTCAGAGGTCGGCCACGCTGCAAAGCATACGCCCTTCGTCAAAGTCAGCTTTTCCGTTTACAACTACATGTTTTCTAGGAACATACCTTTCCGTCACGAATAACAGCCAGTACAGGCGGCGTCGACGGGATGACTCAACATTGTCGAGTTGTACGTAAGATTCTTCCTTTGTCATTCCACACATGTGGGCTAGTGTTGTAGCCTCACGGAGATAGAACCAAGCCTTTTCGTGCATCTCGAGAGCGTAGTGGGAACAGAACAGGAAGTAACTCGTGCACAGGGTGTTGAACGTCGGTGATTCCAGATAATCGATCCCTCTGCGCACCCGAATAGCCTCCTCCATCAACAGTGTTCCTGAAACGATGTGGGCGCCCGGCATGTGTTCGAGCATTGGGTCTCCGGTAGGAAGGCTCATGCCTGGTTGAAACATCATATAGGCAGAGAGCGATGTAAGCAGGCAATACGTGTCGGGGTTCTGGTCGATAAATATGCATTGTTGTTCGAGACGCTGGCGGTTAAGAATAGGCATAATCGAGTACATATTGGCGAAAAAGAACTCGAGAGCCTCTTTGACCATTTCAGGTGCCAGGAGGCCTGGCGTGGGAGCCAACGAAGGCGAGATGCCTGGCGGACTACCCAAACCGTTTAACCGACTCTGGACTTTGGCTGAAAGACTCGTCTGTCGCTGTGTCTCGCGCAATTCGCTAATGACCTTTGCCCTCGAGCCCTTCGGGCCCTTCTTCTGGGGGATGGCATTGTATGTGCAGGTTAACTGGGCAGAAGAACAGTTGCGGCACGGATTAATGCCATCGCACTTGACCTTGCGACGGTGGCAGGCGTCGCACGCCCTCTTCACGGCGGCCGACATGTGTAGGATCGGATCTGTTGAGGTCGTTCCAAGCAAGAATCGAGCAGGACGCCGACAAGGTGCACAAAGTGAAAATCGGGCGACAAAATGGCTAAAGCTTTCCAATCCAAACTGCGTATCGATAACTGGGCCCGAGCGATAGACGAAGATATGCACAGCGATGAATGCTCAAGCGAGGCAGCTGGGTAGCGTGTGTTCTTAATCGGCCCGTCAGTGAGGGAAATGCGGAGGGATGCTGCTGGTCATTGGAAAACGTGGGGAATGGCGACCGGGGGAACTGCAGCACAGACGATGCGACCAGGATCCGAAGTCAATTTCGATGGAGAGCAAAGAGTGTGTTGTTAAAATAAAAAGCCAACGATCAGGTAGGGACTGGATGGCCCGCGGATCTCGACAAGTAGCAGCAACAACGACACCAACAAACAACGACAGGGTGAGGTCAGGAGACAGGAAGCAGGTTGTGGGATAAATGGAAGAGACGGGAACAAGATTGGAAAAGGTACGGTAAAAAAGATGGGGAAAGGTGAAGGAGGAAGGGCGGGTCCACCTCTACTTCTTTTTGGGGACTCGCTCGGAAGACTGTGTGGAAGGGGTGGAAGGGTGCGGGCCTGGCACTAGAGGAAGGACATGCAATAAACATGGATGGAAATGAAGGGGGCTTGAAGGCGCTGCTGGGCCACCAACCAGGCGGTGGCCTGCCTGTAAGTGGCCCTAGTGCCTGTGGGTGGCCTGACGGGGCGCTAGGTAGAGGTACGTCGCCGCCCGCAAGCCCTCGCGGAGCATGCAAGCCAGCGCACTACCAGCCCTGTGGTAGCGATGTAGCGATACGCGTCGCAAAATATAAGCCAAGGACTCCCAGATGCACTGTATGCAAGGTACCCCGATATTCTGCTCAGATACTTGGGAGACTTGCGAAGGAATCGGGCGGGCTAGCCAAAGATAGTTAGGCGAGCGACATGAGAGTCAAGCCAGGACGGCCCAGGCAAATAGAATCAACGCCTTGCGACAAGCGATGAATAATAATAATACTAGCAGCCCCAGACTCATACACGACTTACGCTATCCACTGCAAGGACACAATTGGCGAGTTCTGAACACATGCCAACCAAGAAATGAGGGCGAGCATGTGGCTAGACAGCTTGTGACTTCTAATTCTCTACCAAGAGACTAGAGAGTCGTGAGGCGTTGAAAGTGCTCTCCATTGTTTTGATAGTAGAATAGAAGAAGCAAAATGTCTCGTAGGTGTCCTGTCAGCTCGAGTAGGGTACCTACCTGCTTGCATACGAATACTACACCACCTACAGAATTATGCTACACTGAATACCGTTGAGTGGTATACAGAGACACGTTGACGTGCAACGAGAAGTGAATCGATTCCAGCTTGCCACGGTTGCACGAAAAGTCCTGAGTCGAGAAGAGTCCGAGGCTGGCATGATCAAGTTCTTGTAATAATATCATCCAGCTTTCCCCCCTGCCGAAGGACCAATCAGTAGGTGGCTGTTCAGCTTCGGCATCTGCTTTCACGCCACTGCTGCTACATTACACAGCACTGAGCGCTGAGAAAATATCCTGCCTGTACGTGCTGCAAGTTTGTCTATTTACTCGCATCAAGGTCAATATACGACGCTTCAATTTCGTTTCATGAGCAAACGTGCTAGACTCTAGTAAATCACTGCCATGGGTTCGTTCATGTTGGACTCGGTGCTACTACAATGCGAGAGGGGAAAACACAGATGCCGTCAGCCTCGAACTGCTGAACTGGGAGAAGGACCGTTGTGGCCGCCCGTGGGGTGACGACGTAACGACACGGCAGCGGATGCGCGAGCGGGAGGAGCCCGCGGCAGCACGAGATTACCAACATCGACTTTGACGACGTCCCCATCTACCATACCTGCTCTCCTCTTCCCACTCGCTCGCAGGACATGTATGCCAGAGGGCGAGGTGCCTGACTTCTCTCGCGTGCTCATGCTCTAATGTAGATGAGACAGGGCAACACCAGTGACACCAGCGTTTTAAGCTAGACTTAGCCCTTGGCCAGCTTTGATGAGAATGCCCAGCCTGAGTCTGTCATCGGGCACTACTATACATAGATCGTGTCGTGTTGCTGCCAGTCGTGATGAACCGGCTACCTAGCCACAAAAGAGTGCAACCGATATGTGATATGAATATGATCTCGGTTAGCTATCTGGTTCCTTCAAGCAGTGAGTATTCAGGACTCTGATTTCAACATCGCACATGCAAGACTTCGATCCTTCTGCCGGTATTGCCTATCGATCGCTACCGTACCCGAGAGACTAGTACGTCTACGGCATATAGTAAGGGGTTCACAAACATAGGATGAACAAGCCGTCTCTATACATAGTAGGCTACCTGCCTCGTCAACTCCCACTATTATGCAATGCCGGCAGTATGAGATTGTAGCAAGGTTAGCCCAGTGGCGAAACCCAGTACAAGAAGCAGCAGCGTACGCAAGCTGTGTGGCCTGGAACAGCGACGGATTGACAAGCGACTCAACTCATGTCTTTCCACCTTTTCTTAGGCTCTTTGACTCAAACTTCGCCTCTTCAATCCCTTAACTAGGTAAGCATTGTTTTAGTGTTCCCATGGTGAACTTGAGATGTTTGAACTGCCTTATCGGCCAAGTCTGTTGGTTTAGGTACAGTAGTCTGCAACACTCACCAGCTCGTCAATTGCTCAAAGCAGGCATGAATGGCGATGATCTCGTGAACCGCCTGCTATCATATTTTTGCGCACTCACTCGCTCGTGCTCGCTGCAGCTTCCAGTAGTCCCCTTTACCTCAGTGAGTTAGCAAGAGCGTCGTTGCAGTGCCCAAATCCTATCGGAATAACGACCTCAAAACGGATTGGGGGCGGGGAGGCTCGTTCAAATTCGTTCAACGTTGCGTCCCTCGCCTTGGCCTATCATCTTGAAGCGACCCTGGTCTCAACTAATCCTGAACTGTACGTTACATGAGCTGGGCAGGCATTTCGAATGCGTCATTGTTCTGCTGATGCCATAAGCTCATGTATATAAATAATTCATACCTATGGTCGAGTATGCATCCCATTAGTGATCTCGTCGAGCAGACACTCTAAGCTTCGCTCATGTAATCGTAGAATGTGCCTGTATTGCATTTACACGACTTAATTACTGAAAGATGAAATCAAATAGGCTGACCAATGCCGATCATCGCAAGCATCCTATCGTTCATCGGGCCAAATTTGCCTTGTCATGCAACATGAATTACTCCCCACTAACGGCCGTTGCGCTCTATTTTTAACCAAGTTTCTCAAGTCATGTCAAACATGACCAAAAAGAGAGCTTCACCTATCACCATTCAAAACGGTAAAGGGGTAAAAGAGAGTGTAAATACTATTAATGCTACTACTATCAGCCACTGAGTTGCAACGCCGGCCTATTCGCAATGAACACTGTCAATAATAATAAAAGCAGTAGCAGCAGTAGCAACAGCAGCAACGATTCCAACGCTTGCCCTACCCAGCAGCTAATTGAGACAAAAACCCAAGGGTTAAGCTAACTCCACAAGGCGTGCACGACACTGTAGGAAGCACTGTACGGCTGTACTTGGGGAGTACGTACTCCTACCTGGTCTTATGCACGGCATTCAACACGGCCCAGTTTATTGGCGGGCTTCCCGTCTGACTATTTTCTTGTCGAAAGTGGCTTTTCTCATTGCTGACCCGACAAAAGAGTGACCCGATCATGATATGACCCTCTACCCATACTCAATTGCCTACAATACCGGTATGTTTAAGTAGACATTCGTCTGGCAGTATGACGCTGCCATGCATATATGTTATCTATTCTGCTAATTATCAGTATCTGTCCAGTTACTCGTTTGTGTATTTATCGCGCCCAGAGCCCCGTCTCATCGTGTTTCTTTAGTCTCGCAACGAGACAATTACCGGAGATAACGAGTTTATGCGTATAAAATTAGTGTACAGTACCGAGGCAGTGGGATTCCAGCGACTGTTACAGTACCTAACCCAGCGACTGTACGTACCGCTGCTTGTCCCCAACTGTCTCGAGAGAGGAAGACGAATAGTGGCTGCTATGGCGACGTGACTAGAAGCAATAGCCTACACCACCTAGGGTATAGACTGGCTAGGTGTGAGTGTTCGTTCCCTCGAGTGTCATTAGTCTGTCGCACCTAGTGTGTTGCTTGAATCAATGAATGGCTCGTTTCATGTCAATGCCGCTCTACCCCAATGCTATCATTCTCAATAAGTCCTACGACCAACTTATCACTTCACCAGCTGACAACCTTGTTGTCCTATCTGGTCCTCGAACGCATACTAAGTCCTCAGTAGGTAGGACAAAGAGCACCTCCCAAGCCTGGCCTTTGTCACAAGCAAACACGGAGCCGAGGTAGGAGTGATGAGCAGAGAAGATTGTACCAAGACAAAGATGGCAGCCAACGAGGTTGATCTGTACGGGCGGCCCAGTGACAAATCTTGCGACGGCTGGTGGACCGATATAGAAGGGCGCACCCGGTGTCGGCCGTAGGTATTCTTGCAGTCTCCCATTCCCTCCGCATTTTGACTCTGCTTTCAAAGAAACAACCGAGCGAAGACGAGAATTGTCACTAATGCACGAGACTCAAGTGATTGAGATAGTCCACGGAGGTCGGTGAAAGTTGAGCTAGCCTCGATGCTCAGTAGTGTGCGTGGTTAGTATGAAGTATAGAAAATAAGCGGAATGGAGACTGGATGGAATGAATGCATAAACGGGACACTTGACCTTGGTGGTGGAGTGGAGGAGCACGCTTCCCCAGGCTTGCCAGGCTCATCACAGGCCCGTACTTCCACACCGTCACAGCAACCCCAGCTTTTTGTTTCTGGCACTGAACCACTGCCGCCCAAGAGTTTAACCCCACAAAACGCGACACTGACTTGCATGCGCTAGGCCGTTCACGATGGCTTCGCATCTGCCAAATGTCTCATCGGTCCGACTTGCTCCAGGTTTTCGCTTCGCAAGCTCACTCTCGCCGTTTGCTCCCGATCTTGGGGACGGTTCGGCATTATTCTTCTCCTGGGTAAGCTCTGCTGCACAAATGCGGGTTCTTCCACCAGATAATCGAGCTTTTCAAGCAAACAAAACGGCGTGGTTTACCGTACCTGGCGTAGTGTACGGCAAGCGGCAAGCAAAGCAACACAACACACCGAGATTCTGATCACGCTGTTCCTGAATCACAGTACCTATATGTTTTCTCTATGCGACATTTTATGTCTGTATAACCGTTCAAGCTTGAAGACCAGCTTCTACATTCGTTGATTGATAGACAGGAACTATGTAACTCAGGGTTAATCGGTGCGAGCAAAGTACGAGCTTGACGACCCTGAGACTCGATTATGCCGATCCGGAAGACCCGAAATCAATTGCACTGCTGATCAGTTCGATGCCATGTTGCACAATTGTCCATTTACGGGAAAAGAAACGCATCTCTCGATCTATCTCACTTGCATACATATAAACATTGATTTAATATGCATACCTGAGACATGTCTAGTTGACACTTACCCACCGCAAGAACGCGACAAGTTTAAAACAATGTTTGAGTTCTTCAGGTCCAGTTCATATTTGGCCCCTGGCCTCGAACTGTCCACCAGTATTTTGATTCATAGACATGCAGGTACACCTAGGGATTTCCACTTTGCCGTTGTACGATCATCGCGAAGGCGTAGTAGCCATTTAGCCCAGGTAAGGGCGCATGGACTAGCTCTAATTTGTCCCTTTCCTAGTGTACCGTAGAGACACTTATGCCAATGAGGAACAAGATCCTTTTAGACATGGCGAAAGCTTATCGGGAATTAGATCAGCCCGCGATGTATAGCTAGGCAGTATGTAGTATATGTCGGCTATCACTCTTGGACGGCGATTGAACTGGGCGCGACTACCGGTATTCAGTCAACGGCTACTACTCTACTCAACGCCTCGTTCATATTTAGGGGACCAGGACGTTGCAAGCACTGTTACGCTTGTTTAAGACAGGAGGGAAGTGCAGATCATTGCGCTGCATTATGTGAGGCTATTGAGCTATGCCCTGAGCCGCAAGCAAAGGCACGATAGCTGCTTACCCTATAATAAGTCATTATATTGTCCCATAAAGCTACTGGCAGTCCATTGCTTGATTGGGCTAATTCCTGATAATGTCTTACAGCGCTCTCCATGCTACACTAGCTGAAGGGCTAATCTCAATAAGCAGAGCATTGAATGACCAGACCAGATCGACTGATAAAGATCAACTGATAAAAACCAAGATAGGGATAAGAAATAGTATGAGGGTTTGAGTTTAGAGAAGAAGGGAGGGAAACGAGAAGGACTAGGCGGAACCTTTAATCCGATTATTTACGTGTAGTTCTGCTCGAGTAACTCTGTCTCGTTCCGACGTCTGTGGATGCTGAGTAAATGAGAGCTGACGCACTTACAAAAACTGTCCTGTCAAGTTACTATGAGTTGAGAAGTTGTTGAGTTATATAAAATTAATCCGCCTGTTATCTTAACATAGCTAGTTCTACTAGTATCTCTATATGAACATGCTCTCTCTTTGGGTGAAAGTTATTTGGTGTACAATATAAGCGCTTTATCTCAGCAGCGAAAGCTGGGAAATCACGAACAGACTTGTATGCTATGAAATGACTGATGAGTCACTCATATTTCACACTCAGCATCATTGTATAACTAGGTTTCTCGCCAGGAGAACACTTCTATACGTCCAGATCCGTCGCAACGTATGAGATGGTGCTTGGGTACGAGGTCAACAAGATGGTTGAAACTCTGGGTCAAAATGGTATGGCAAGTTACTTGAGCATGCCGAATAATCTAGAAATGCAGCAATCAGCACGTGTTGCAGAGCGTATTATCTATATGACACTATTCATAGTTCAGTGGTAGCGATGGTGTTCTTCTCGTATTGGAACAGATTACTCACAGCTACGGAGGATATATTGAGGGGAGATGGTCATATTTCACATAGAAATCACATTTGACTTATATATCTTCATGGGAAAGTAGATACTGTATACCCCTCAAGTAAATCGGTTGACCTTTCTTTATTATTATATTCTGGCGATTATCTAGAGATAAGTATGCATCTATCGCGTCAAAAGCGGGAGCTATTGTTCTCATCTAACTGTTCTAGTCAACCTCGCACGTCTTGACCGCGAAGGGTATCTACATTCCCAGTCCACCTCATTATAAGACCATCACAGCGACACCGATCATTAGCACAACTACGAACGACGGAGCCACGGTACCTAGCGCGCCGGACGTCGGGGCAGGCAACCCCGTGCTGGAGCTGCTGCTGGAACCATTCCCTGACGTCGTTGATGCTGGCGAATTCGAACCCCCACTGCCACCGGCAGAGATAGATGTACCCGTTTCCGTGGGCGAGCTCGTCGTGTCGCTACTTGGAACGGACTGCGGTGGCGTCCCAGTAGGGGTAGAGACTATGTCCCCTAGTGATGAGACTTCTGAAGTCGGTTCGGGCTCTGGTGTGGGTATTGGCGTTGCCTCTGGCTCTGACGTTGGTTCTGGCTCCGGCGTAGGCTCAGGCTCTGGTGTTATGACCGGTTCTGATGTTGGCTGCGGCGTGAGAGTAGGCTCCGGTGAGGGAAGGGGCACCGGCGTTGGCGTCATTTCTTCGCTTGTTGGCCAGGGGCCTGGAGTCCCGCCCATACCATCCGGGTAGTCTACAAAACACGGATACATGTCAGTTCAATCTCGAACTCATTTAAGAATATCCCTGAAGTGACGCTTGGCGGGAACTATGTAGGAACGATGGTATATGCTTACTGCGATAGAGTTAGTACTATAGATTCTCAGTAGCCTCGCAATGAGAATTCGTCACTTACCAGTAGGTAAACCAATAATCACAATCATCGTAACAAGTATGCGTGCTCTGGAAGACCGTGTACGAGAACTGCTGTACGTGCGCAAACAGCGTGTCGCGCTCATAATCCCACGCAAGAGTCTGCACCTGGCGCTTGCGCTTATCCCAGGCCATGTTATTAGACCATGTCTGCACTGGGATCTCCTTGCCCGAGAGCTGTGAGACCGAGGTGGCTGCGCACGCCGGCCACGGATAGGAGAACAGCGAGTAGTAGACGCCGTCGTGCAGCGTGCTCGTCTCCTGCCCTCCGACAGGCGCTAGCTGGAAATTGTATTGGCTGTGAAGCGCATCAGCTTTTCTCTTTCTCTTTGTCTTTGAATAGTGTGATGGATTCGGGATTGCTCACGTTGGACAACATTCTACGTTGTAAGCGGTGGCGTCAAAATGCACGTCCTCGTAGTCCCACTACATTACTCCGATCAGTTATTTCTATATTAAGCAAGGTCCAAGGATATTGGCGATATCTAGCAGGAGGGTTGATCGAGATCCTGAAGAGTGTCTCAATCAAGAGAAGGTGCTAGGAAATACTTACGGTGTAGTACCCGGGATACGAAGTCGTTGACGCAGTCGAATAGCCCACTGGACATCCAGAATAGTAGCTTACGGTGCCATCGACTGTGACCTTCGGCGCGTAAGGGGATTCCGTTGGAATCGGTATATGACAAGATGGATCGTACCAAGACGGGGCGCCGAAATCATACAGCGTGCAAGTGAGCCAATCCGGATAATCAATACTATGGGGAAGCTCAAGATAACAGCTTGTTGTCACGATCCAATTGTTGGCCGGGTCGTTGCATTCAGGTGGCGGCGCGAATTGAAGCGTCGGCGGAGAGGTGATGCTCGCAGGCAGCGCCGCTGTGGGCGCTGGGATGAAGTCGGTTGTAGCCATCTCCGGTATCTGTCTTCAACTTCGACTTCTGAGCGATGAAGGGAATCTAGCTAGTAAGGCTGGTACGACGGTGTGTGAGGATTTTATACCTTGTGTTGCCGAGCCGCATCGTGAACCCGGTAAGCTTGCTGCGTGAGATCTCGCGATATCGTGCCAAAGTCAAAATGCCAAGCCAATACATCGGGTTGCTGTGGTTAGCCTTAAAGTTGACAGACTGAATTGGGGTAGCTACTCCGTCCAAAGGCGAATAAGCTTGGAAGGTCGAGGTCTAGATGCGGAGAAGAGATGATTTATCTTGTTGCTGGTAGCATCTAGGGCTGAGCTTGAAACCTTGGCATTGAGCTTGTTGACCGCTAACCTAGGCAGCTCGCATGATCATATCAGGGTTTAGGTATGAATACGGCGTATATATGTTAAGGCGTCCCCTTACGAAGCGCTCTTTGCAAAGGCTATCAAAATGAGAGTTCCAGGCTCTTTGGGCTCCTGCGTTGATTGCGCTATGTTGCCATCGGTTGCGATTGAAAAGCGCAGTATCTTATACCCTGATTTTAGCTATTTAGTAGATAGCGCTGTGAGAGTGCACGATATCAGGCGATATCAGAACTGTGCAAGTGATTAAGTAGGGAGCTACAATATGCGACAACTTTTCGTTAAGCAGAGACGTTTTATATTCGTTGAAACACTTTATATAATTATAGTATCTAGAAGCGCATTCAGCCGACAAGTTGCCTAATATTGTGACTACCTCCTAGGTAAGACCTGTTCACTTCGCGACTTCAAGGAGTCTCTTGTTGTAGCTTCATGCGTTTCGGCCAGTAATTGGCGTGACAGCCGACGGCGCACCGGGGCCAGCCTGCTCCAGCTGTAGCGCGCCGATTTGTCAGCTGACGGTTTCTCGCAGCTTCGAGACCACGTCCAGGCAATCGCGACCTATGATCTAAAAGCACTCACTCACCTGGCTTAACAAATTCAATCTATCCAGCCTCTTACGCCATCTGTCGATTTCTCAAGATAAAAAAGGAGAGCACTAAGAATTGAAGTCTTCTCATAAGCAAGCCTACCTGAGAATCACTGAGCCAAAAGTCCACAATGAGCGACAAGATCAAGCACATCACCTCCAGCGCCGAGCTCACAGCGCTCTTCTCGTCAACGACATACGTGGCGGTCGACTTCTACGCCGACTGGTGTCCACCCTGCAAGGCTATAGCGCCCGTATACGAGAAGCTGGCGGCTCAACATGCCATCGACGACGTTCTCGCCTTTGCCAAGGTCAATGTCGACCACGTGCAGGACGCCGCCCGCACATACGGTGTCACTGCCATGCCGACTTTCATGTTCTTCAAAGACGGAAAGCAGGTTGCTGTGAACGGCCAGAAGATGATCCAGGGCGCGGATCCGAGGAGTCTTGGCACCGCGGCTGAGAAGCTTGGGGGTCTGGCGAAGAAGAGGGCCGAGGCTGCTTCAGCATGATGTGGGTTATGGAAGGAGTTCGGTCTAGGAGTTCGGGTGAACTAGGCGTGATCCGGATGACCGCGGATATGAATGGCTTGGGTTCAGGTAAAGATTTCTTATAGTAAGGCCGGCAGACGATCGCTACTTCGAGGATGTAGCGTGATATTATGTGAACAATGCGTATTCACTGCAGCGGCTTTTCGCGATGTGGTGAATGGATCGCTATGATAACGGCACGAAACTGGAATATAAGAAATATGAATCGTACTAGCTATGGCAGAACACCCTAGCTGTGTTACACCTCCACCTACAATAGCAGGAGCGATTCTATGGGAACCTTCTAAGCATAATGAAACGCAATTGAATTCAATGATTTCGATGCCTGCCTCCTAGACCTAGTTTGCAACATTGTGTACGTAGTCACAAAATTTTGATGTAATATTTTCCCAACCACACTTGGTTCATAACCGCCAACTGACCTACGATGACATGGATTCTTATGCCAACCCCAACCTTTGAGGTATGCCGCTACTGGCGCATTGATGTGCCCCTACCTACCTGTACTTTAGGTAGCAGTAACTTGCATTAAGTAACAAATCGTTTACACAAACCGCGTGCGGCTATTCAACAGAGACTATTGAGAAGGAAGCGACGGTTCGCGATAGACTAGTAAGCTTCGAAGAGATGGCTCATGGGAGGACTGAGAACCCCCTCATGAGTACTCGCACGAGCCGCTTACAGTATCTCGCATGCATTTCCGCGAAAAACAAGTCGCTGACCCTTACCGCTGGTTACCGGCCGTCGTACCTCCACGGAAAGCGTCCTGCGCACATTTACTCAGTCAAAGGCAACCCTGAACACATGTGTTATACGGGTGCGCTAGAAGATCACTTCGCTTCCGGCATCTACTTCGACTCGTGCGATCTCAGCCTGTTGGAAAATGACGGTCTCTGGCTCCTTGATCAGGTCGTGGGCTAGCAGGCACATCTCCGCGCAGAAAGTAGGGAGTTGGCTACTGAGAACCGCCAGCTTTGGGCATTAGGGTTGTAGAGGAACTATACGATGTCGCATCGGCGGACAGAGTTGTGATGATAGTTAAACTCTTAGAACTTTACCTTGAATCTGGACTCATCCTGATTCGTGAGAGATGAAATTTGCCCTCTTGACTAGCTTCATTTATTTTGGACTGGAATTGTACTGGGGTAGTACCCACGCAACCCACACCACTGAAGTCCAAACGGACTGACTTAGTAACCGCTGTATTGCATATATGTGTGTGTTCTAGTAGGCAAAGACGCTGTATCCCTGTAGGAGTAACTCTGTGGCAGAACGGTGATTTTGAAGGGCGTAGTTTTCCGAAGTGAGTCTGGCGACGGGTAGGGCGCATCAATCTTGTTTGCCTTGCTTCACAGCACTTACGGACTGAGACGAGCGCGCCCTGCTAGAAGCACACAATATGAGTAACCAGGAATGCTACACTCAAGAAATGGAGTCGTGTGATAGGGCAACGATCTGCGCTAGACCAAGATTAGGCGCCTGAATCTCTTCGAGATTACTATAATGTATAAGTCAAGAATGCATACTACTGCTGCCGATTCTTGTATTATGTGGTGCTAGAATGAGGGTAAATTATCCCGTCTTAATTGCGTGAGTCAAGACACTGGTCCGCTGCCCTCTGTTCATCCGAAATCAGTGTGATATCTCACCTCCTGGGTGATCGCTAATCATAGCGATAAATGAGCAACTATCTCAAGCTAGAAGTGCAGATTGTACGATATAACATCTATGAGGTCCAGCCTCTCCCTAAGAATCACCATCTTCAATGCCAAACGTAGGTTTGCGACATCGCAAATCCATCTTCATGTTTCGGCAGTTAGCCAGCAACGGAATCTAATCAGATAGTCCTGAAAAAGGCATTGAAGTTTGCGTAGTCCGGTCGTCAGGCATTAGGTTCGGCGAGAACGCTTGCTCGGCGGACTGGTTTTGTCTTGGTACTCATCTGAGCTGCCAGTTGGTGATCTCTCGTCATGATTACCAAGTGCCTCGATCACTTGGTTCTCATTCGCAGCATTGCCATATCGCTTCACTGCGCGAGCTTGTCTCCCTGAAGGTGCCATCTTTGTTTGTCCCTTCTCATATAGCGCCGGCGTTGAAATGGGATGGTCATCTGCACTTGTTACACCTTGTCCGAAGCAGACCTCGGCTTTGTACATCACTCTTGGCGATTTGAATTCGTCTCCCGCTGAATTCGTAAGCTGGACTAATGCTGGCGAAACGATAAAATCGACATCGTCGTAATGATTTACGCTTTTCTACACAGGAGCCAGGAGTTAGTACTCGATCCGCATACTAAAATATCTGATAAAGCTGGGACTTCGGTGAAGTTACTTGAGATAGAAAGATCATGGGCATTATTGGCAACAAAAGTAAAAATAAAATCTGCTAACCTCGATAATATCCATCCATTTGCTGTTATATTGCTGAGACACAGTACCATCAGCGTTAGGTTCTTTCCTGTAGATAACGCATAGAGTGCGTGACTGGCATAGGGTGCTAGCGAGCTCCGTGGCATCCTTAACAATTTTCTCGACATGGCCTTGGATAAGGCCATTAAATTCGCCGCGGACGAGTGGCTTGAGGTAAGAGACTAGGTGGTCTTGCAATAATATAATTTTCGACTTTGCCGGCGCTCCTTTCGTACTCAACAGCTGTCCAGTCATCGTTCGCCAAAGCTGTCGCATAGAAGCGGCTACGCCTACGTTACCTACAAATCTTTTGTCAGCTCTGTGATTTTAGATCATGAAAACACCAGCTGTGCACTTACTTTCAACCTTCGTGGCGAGTGTCCCGATCGTATAATTTGTTCCCCAGATATTGAAAGGATTGCCCAAGATACTTTCACATAATATCCGCCAGATAAGGCCCTCCACGAAGTATCTTGCATGGAAACTGCTTTTCAGAAGACTGGATGGGGTGATTCCGGAAAGCGCTTTGAATGCGACTACGACATGGTCCGGAACAGACTTGATTGAGATCTTCTTGTCGCAGAAACCCCTGGTGAATGATCTTATAGTAGCCCGTAAGTCGGAGAATTGATCTCCTAGCACCATGTCAAGATCTGGGGCGCTCTGCTTTATGAATACAAACATCTCTAGGTCCTCTTCGAGTAGCTTATTTTGCCTGCGTAGCTCTTTCGCCTCTTCTCTCAAGGCATCCCGCTCGGCTCTTACCGCCTCCAGCTCGCCTTGTGCTGTTTTCATCTTGCCATATACTGCTCTTGTCTCGCTATGCGCTGTTCCTAGCACAGACTGAAGCTGGTTCTTTTCTGTCGCAAGCTCTTTGATCAAAGCGTTTGATTTGGTGACGTCGGGCGATTGTTTTGGCTGATGTTTGTCGAGAGACTTCTGAACTTGGCTGAGGGTGCTCTCAATTGCATCCAATCGTCTTTCGATTTTTTCAATGTAACCATTGTCATGTGGTGGCTTATTTTTGGAGGACTCCAATGCGCTGTCCATATCTGTACGAGCTGTGGTCGCCTCCTGGGCGATATTGGTCTGTCCTAGTTGGATGTTGGCATTTGTAGTAGGTGTGGCGCTATCTTGACTGTCTCGAACAGTCTCCGCTCGAGGAATAGTAGTTTTCCCAGCCGTTTCCGTGTCTTGGTGATTCATGATCGGTTCCTGTGATGCAAACTTTGCAATGTTCGAGTTTGGGGCCGTGGTTGTATTTTGCTGGACGAGAATTACCTCGTCAGACATTGCAACTTTCTTGCTGGCGTGCGCTGAATCATCATCTTCATCCGCCGAGCGCTGTCTTTTAGAAGGATTCATGATTGAAGCGTTCGTGAAATGGAGTGCTCCCTTTTCTCCGCTAGCTATCACCGGCTTTTACTCGCTGATGTTGAATGTTTGATTGTTAGGCTTGGTGTTTGATGAAGTGAGATGAATGAGACGGAAGCCTTGAGGTTCTGAGCTATCGTAATAGAAAAATAGGTGGGTATCTATAAGTATCGATTGTTGGGATCTGAGAACTTGAAGAAAACCAAGAGTAATGCTGCAAGGACACAGAATACCTAGGTACATAGGTACTTAGGAAATGAGTGCAGTTTGGCGGAAGGTGCCCAAGAAAGCTGTAAAAGCCCAGGTATGTACCTTCCTGAGAGTGCCTTCCTGAGAGTGCACCTCCTAGAATATCAAACAGCGTGTACTATCACACTGCGCATTTATTGCCCAGGTACAAGTTCACTGATATCTTGACCATGCCCATATCACACATCTGCATCCCACATTCATTCCCTCTTGAAGTTGAAGCCACAACATATTGTAACTTTTTGACATCCGCGCTTCTTCCAAGCCTGGTATCAGATTCTGAAGAAACCTTGAGCTCTTATTCAAACGCACACATTCTTCCTTCTAAGCCTCACCTTTGATATGATACTCGACTCTTTACTTTCTGCCTATTCATATCTGTCCACATTCTAGGGCCCCAAGAACAGTCATCGTCACTGATATCCGCCGGATTTGAACACAGAGAAGTTTTGCTACATCCCTCCAGTCACTTTTTCAACATGTCCTCCCGGATCGATGGCAATGGCGTGATTGTCATTGGGATCGACTTTGGAACCACGTAAGCCTGTATCATGACAGAGAGATGTACCGGCTACTGACGAGTTCAGATTTACTGGCGTGGCTTATAGTTATTTCAAGGCAGGAAACAATGGTCCGAGTGACACCACGCCACAACCTATCACACTATGGCCCTCAGGCGCCAACGAGGCGGAATCCGACACCCCCAAAGTCCCATCATGCATTTCGTACTCCCGAGGAGGAACCATTCATTGGGGACATCAAGTGGGCGACAAAGAAGCTGGTATCTCTTGGTCCAAGTTGCTGTTACTAGATGATGCCGATTTGCAACTACATTTGAAGAATTCAGACCATATAAAGCAGGCTCGCATGAACGTCGAGGCAACCGGCAAGGACGTCGTCACTATTATTTCCAAGTTCCTTGAGAAAGTCTGGAATCATGCTCTGGAAGCCATCACCAGAGCACGGGGCCAGCAGTTCATTAGTACTCATCCTTTCCACGTGGTTGCCACGGTACCTGCTATCTGGCAGGACTATGCCGTTCAGCAGATGGAACTCGCTTTGCGAAAAGCCGGGATCTTGAGCAAGCGTCCTGGCTGCGCTGAGACGACTTTCACTTTCGTTTCAGAGCCAGAAGCCGCAGCACTGGCTGCTATCGATGCATTCAATAGGCACGACGTTCTCGAGCCCGGACAGACTTGTGTTATTGCCGATTTGGGTGGTGGAACAGTTGTAAGATGCTTCTTTCCTTCTAGTCTTCGTTTACAAACGCCTTCTTACATAATTCTGGATTTACAGGATCTTATAAGCTTCAGAGTCAAGTCTGCTGAGCCGCAACTACTTCTTGAGGAGATCGTCGAGGGAAATGGAGCGCTGTGTGGTGCCACCTTTCTCGATCAAGCCTTCCTGACTTGTCTTGAACAGAAGATGCGGCAGAAGAAGCAGTCCAACAAGTCTACAAAGTCCTGGCAGCAATTACATCAACGAGAGAGAGAGAGGATTACGAGTACTGTATGGGAAAAAGGAATTAAACGAAGATATTATGACGGCCAGCTGGGCCACCGTATCGACCTGGGTGCGCAAGGCACTCGAAGACTGGATGTTTGGTTGCCTGGGTAAGCCGTGTTCCAACTAGAATCCTTCTAACGTTCATGCAAGCTCGCTGACCCTCTATTTTGCACATTAGCGATGACCTGAATGATGTCTTCAATTCTGTATACCATGATATCTCCAGACTTATAAAAGATCAAGTTACGTCGATCGCAAATAAAACAGCGAACCTGCCTCAGGTAACAAACCTCATCCAAAAATACTATTGTCGATTTTTAGGTTAACATACTGTTTTAAGTTTATCGCTTTGGCTGGCGGCTTTGGTCGTTGTGAATACATCTACAACAAACTATACGAAGAGTATAAAGGCCGCATCGAAATACTCTTTGAGAGTAATGAAAGACCGTAAGAGTCTCTATATCGACGACTTTTTGGGCTACTCTAATGATCCTATAGCTGGACCGCTGTTGCGCGGGGTGCGGTTCTTTCCGGAGTCGCTCAAGTAACTAATCAAGAGCGAATTCATTCTCATGTCTCCCGTTACAGCTACGGGTGGGCAATGTGTGAGGACTTCAAGTAAAGGCTGAACCCTCCCTCGGGGTTAAGGACCATCTGGCTGACGACAACTCTTGTAGTCATCGCATTCATGATGAAGAAGACCACGATATCCATGACGTTACTGGCCGCTCTATTGCCCGAGACCAGATGGAATGGATTATCCGTCGTGTAAGTACTCATTCTCCACTTCACAAATACCAAACAGAAAGACTTACTGACTCTGCGCTAGGGTGAGAGCGTCGAGACTCGGAGCTCACGAATTTACCAATACACGAGAATACTTGAAATCCACGAGGTCGGCTTCGTAAGCTTCTCGGAGACCATCTACCGATCCAACCTTAGACTCCCTCCGAAGCGACTAGTAGCGAACGAGGCGACGAACAATTTGAGCACACCTGGCGAGTTTTCTGAGTTCCAGAAATACGCTATCATCGAAATGAGAACTCATATGCCAGTCGAGGAACTGCCCAGACGCGGCGGACGTGAGAATCCACATCGCGAATTTGATTATCAAGTTGAAGTGAATATCTCCGGTGCCTCTTTGATGATCAAGGCGACATCTAACGGAAATATGATCGGGGAGAAGATCATTCCTGGTCTGTTTGAACAGGCGGGGAATTAGTTACCTATACACACTTACAACTGAATATGCGATTGTGACTTTGGTCCCAAGGAACAACGAACAATGGATAAGATTGGAGAATTTGGCTTAGCTTGGCTTTATTATGCCTCATACGAAACTTTGACAAAGAGCAACTAGTGCATAGTTCGGCATGTTTGACATCTTGAAAAGGCTGGGCCTTTAGAGACATCAGGCAGGCTATTAAGAACCTATCTCAGGTTCGATATGTGAAGCCATCTGAAGTTGCATAGAGCCGAAGGTACTCAGACTGGACTATCACCTTGAAGATAACTCAAATGGATGATTAGCTTAAAATATAGCTTAAATTAATTTGATGTGAAGGGTTGACTGTTATTTCCGGGTGAGATCAACTTCGAGGCAAATTAGGGGTAGAGCCCATATATTATACGGGTGAGAGCAGGGTTAAGCCCTATGTAGCATTTTAGATTCTCTCTTCTTATTTGATGGCATTTGAGATAACAAATACACACCCGCAGGACGGTTTCCTGAATGAGCCGAGACTGAAATAACAGCAATGATTCTCCCCTACATCAACTGGTATCAAAGGCTTGAACTTGATGGTTTGGCGCGTCATGCTTGATAACTCGGAATGCCTGCAGCGCTATAAGTTATTGCGAAATGCCGATTGAATCACCAGGCTACCCTAGTTGCCGTCAGGGGACGTATGAAATAACTGAGAAACTTAACATCATACTGAGGGAACTTGAAGAATATGGTCAAAACGGCTTTGAGATTAATAAACTCTCTGGGTCGAATCCCAAATTCCTGTGAGCTAACAACCACTTCTGGTGCTTAGTCCCTACGTATTGCTGCAAGACTGCTAATATCTAGTAATACATTTGGCTGAGAAGGAGTCATTCGTACGACCGTAGATCTTCAAGTAACCATAACTTAGTAGCTTATCGATTCTGGACTCTCAAAACCTAGGACGTATCTCAAGCACAAGGGCTCTTGCTCCGCTCCGACAAAGACTGCAGCAGGTCTCCAACAGTCAAGTCAACTCTTCTATCAGCTTCTGCCAAGGCGATCAAATAGTCCTGGAACCGAGCGAGCACGCCCTGCGCAGCTTCATCATCGAGGACCTTCGGATCATGTATCGTGCTAGCGACTACCGCGGTCGTAGACAAGCTGCACGTCAGCGTCAACGCCACATACCCCGTCAAGTCAATAATCATCGACTCCTCCCCTAGCGGCATTGCCTGCGCCTCTGAGTCCGCTTCCGCCGGATGCACGACCAACATGTTATTAAAACTCCCGCATACGTGTCCGGCTTCGGGACTCAAGCCTGCGATGGCAGCGAGGCCCAGTGTCTCATGCTCGACGATGTCCACGCCTTCTTCCTGGATCTTCGCGAGGAACGACGGCACGGGCATGCTTGGGTCGGTAATGCGGATACGGATCGGCACGTTGGTGAGGGTGGGGCCGGCTACGTGCTCTATTTCCTCCACGGGGACCGTGCGCCCGGATAATATCCCGCGGAACACGACATCGTTCGATCCTGTGTAGGATCCGATGGTGAGACCCCAAGCGGCGCGCGCCAGTGTCCCCGTCGTGATGGCTGAGCCGCCTTCGCGCACAAGCGGAATCAAGCGGCCCTGGGCACTAGCTGGTCGCGCCACGTAGTCTGGCGTCGGATTAATCGGGAACACCGTAGCCGGAGCATCTTTCATATAACCGCGCCAAAAGGCACGCGCTGGTTCCGGGTCGACGTTGTCGAGATACTCTGCTAGACGCCGGTAAGGTAGTAGTGTCTGCGGCACGTGGCCGGACCAATACGCATCGCATAGCGCGTTCCAGACGACGTCGAGAGTATCGCGGTCGTAGATCGTGTGGTTCATTGCGTAGATGAAAACAGACTGATGCCCAGCTATATGAATAACCGCAGCCCGCGCGAGCGCGCGGCCGACGGTTCCCGCTTCGACGCGGATGCCGTTTATGCCCGCTTCGGCGGCGGATGGGGTGTCGTAGTTGTTGATGTCCATCTTAGCCCAGGTTGAGAGCGTGACGAGGCGTGCGGACTGGTGTTCGGAGCCGAGAATCACGCGTGTATGCATGCATGGTAGCTTGGCGCAGACGAGGTCCCATGCTTTGCTCAGGCGGTCGATGTCCATTTCTGCCAGGACGGGGTACCTGCGGACGAAAGTCCCGGCCCCGGGGACTTGGACCATGCCGCCGACTATCTCAGTTTGGAAGGGCGTTGCTGTCGTTACGTCTTGGATGTACGATGCGTCTGCGTCGAGCTGTCCGAGTACCCAGTCTGGAAAGGCGGACGAGTGCGTCGTGCCGTTTGGGATGACTGGCTGCTCAGGCTCGAATCCGCTTGGCATTCTATAGAAAGCTGAAGGGATCTCATGCGGTGGCAGCTTGCCTTTCAGCTCCTGCTGGATTGAGGCAACCTTACTGGTAAAGGCTGATTCTGTCAAATTCTCATCGACTTTTAGAAACGCGACGAGCATGCTAGATGCCCGCTGTGGTTTAAGAACGCATACGGCGCAGCCTTCATACGGGCTTAGACAGCTTCCTAGGCATGCCTCAATATGGTCAGTTATCCTACTACTCTCAGCTGTCTTTATGACATCCTGGAGAGCCGTTCCAGGGGCCGCGGCGACTAGGACTTCGACAATTTCACTGAAGCATGTGAGGACTTCGCATACCGCTTCTTCGCTGATGCTTTTGTCATATTGAATTGCTAGCTCGACTTCGCTGAGGTGCACAGAACAGTCGACAGCGAGCGTGTTCGATGAGCCCCAGTAGGGGTTGCCAACGGGATTCATCCAGCTGAGACCAGGTAGACATGAATCGTCAGCTTCGGTCTGAGATACATGAACATTCAAGATCGATTGGAACCCGCAAGCACGCTGGAAATCCGGATCAATACCGGTTATCTTTGAAATGCTCGACCGCTCAAATGGCGCCAGTGCAATCATTTCTTGATGCACTTGCTTCAGGAATTGGTCGATTGTTATAGCTCGATTGACCTTAGTCCCTACAGGCAAGATGTTTGAAAGAGACCCTGCTACGTCCCTCAACTTCGCGTCAACCCTACCACTGATGAGCGCGCCGAATAAGACATCGTCAGATCCTGTCATCTTGGCTATCGTCAAGGCCCAAGCTGCTCTTAGAATGGCAGCACTGTCATTCTTGGTGGCAGTGTTGAGGAGCTTTCTCTTGATCTGACCCAGCCCAGCGCTGGCGTTAGCACCATCGCGAAGCCTTGGAATACTCGGGAAGAAGACGCTTTGGGAACCTCCTAGTACCCCTTTCCAGTACGATACTTCGTCAGCGGTCATCGTATTAACTTGGCTGTGCGGGAGTAACGTAGTTAAAGGTTCCAGGTGAGGAATCACATGGCCCTTGTACCCTTTCTGAGCGGCCTTCATGAAGAGTCTTGCCGAATGATAGTCTACCAGCGCATGATGAACCGTCCATACCAATGTCTGTATACTGTCACTTGGTGCCTGAAATACAGCGAAGTCGCTGAGATGGGTGTCATTCTTCACTATGTTCTCTCGTAAACGGAGGCGAGGCTCGTCCGAGATCGCTTCGTGCTGGTCCTGCCAGTGGAAGTCATCGGCGAGGACAACTTGAAAAAGAGATGTTTTAGACTGATAGAAGCGAGTGCGCAGTACGGGGTTGCGATCGACCACGCGCCGCCAGGCGTTACAGACTCGCTGGATCGATATGTTATTGGGGATCTCTAACTCCCATTGCAGAACCTGTACGCCAGGAATAATTCGGGATAGAGCGAAAAGGGATTCCTGCATTGGGGTGCAATTGCACACGTCCTCAATAGATTCTATATCGATGTTCCACAACTCCGCAATCTCATGTTTACTCTTCACATGCGAACCCGCTGATGTCCCATTCATAGAAACTCCGTTCGTCACGATAGCTTTCTTGGGTTCGGATTTATTCAACCCATTGACTGGTCTCTGAAGCTTCGGATTTTCTGGTACTTTGGGAGCACCACCCAAGGAACTAGAGTGCTCGGATGCGTTGCCGTTTGGAAGAGAGGGGCTTTCTTTATGCACATAAGCCTGGAGTGGCTTTGTTGGAAACGGAGCGACTGCAGGACGCTCGGAGCTAGACTGTGAAGCTGGCAATACGGCTGGAGGCAGTCTCTTAGAATGTTTCGCCGCTGCGGCAAGTGCTTTTAGAGTGGGAGTCCTGTAGACTTGAGTGAACGAGAGGAAGAGGGACTGTTTGCGTGCTAAGGACACCAGTTTCATGGCGCCGATGGAATCACCACCTAGCCTGAAGAAATGGGAGTCTGGATGGATCTTGTCCACGTCCAAATGCAGGATTGAAGCCCACAAGGGTTGTAGTACCTCCTCGGGGCTCGGTTCCTTGACCTCTGATTCCATACAAGGTGTTTTATCAGGTGCATCTGACCCGTTCTGGCTAGAAGAAGTTGTTGGTGGTATTTCGTTGGGTGCTGCTTTTGATAGATCAGCTTCGGCCATGGTCTTCAGCGTCTTGCGGTCGGCCTTCCCCGTAGTCCCTAGCGGTATACGGTTCACGAAGATAAATGAAGACGGAATAAAAGCGCGTGGGAGGTGAGTGACCAAATGTGCCTTCAAGGTCTCTACGAGCACATCTTGATTGGCTGAGGAGGAGCCCTTGCCAAGTTGAAGA
Source organism: Xylaria sp. FL0064 (assembly GCA_022593225.1). Taxonomy (NCBI): domain Eukaryota; kingdom Fungi; phylum Ascomycota; class Sordariomycetes; order Xylariales; family Xylariaceae; genus Xylaria; species Xylaria sp. FL0064. The sequence goes on along the minus strand of JAJKLE010000004.1, from coordinate 675,225 downwards.
AAGGCTACCAAGGACTGGGTGCCCGTACGAAGTAGAATAGCGTCGACAACCACTCGGGTACCTTCGGGCATGGCTGCCCTGATGACCTCCTCGACTTCAGCAATCTCGATGCGTTGCCCGCGAATCTTCACCTGCAAGTCCTTGCGTCCGGCACAATAGAACTGACCGTCAGCGTCCCTATACCCAAGGTCACCTGTGCGATAGAACCTTCGTCTTTTGCCGTTACTAGCTGGCGCCCAAGCTAGACCCTTGACGAATGCCTCGCTGTTCTGCTGCGATATGTAGCCCGCTGAAGCGCCCGGGCCCTCGACAATGATTTCGCCCACGAAGCCCTTGGGCAATAGCTTTTGCGGGTTTTCAGGTGCAACGATGTACATACGAGCTCCGAACGGCAATCCAATGCAGCCATTGCGGAAATCCGCTGCATTGAGTACACGCATTCCGCTGCACTCGTTGGTAATCTCTGCTGGTCCGTAGGTTACCAGAACCTCCACTTTGGGTAGCCATCGTTCCATCAAGGATCGGGTCATCAACTCCCCGCCAAAGTGTATGTGTTTCAGAGAAGGGAGTTCTGCTGGATCTAGGATTTCGGAAATCGAGGGCGTGATGTGCAGGTTGGTCACTCTATAGCGCTCCAGTGCTGGGCCGAGATCATTCATGCGCTCGTCTTCTGAAAGAATGCATAGACATGAGCCCGTACACAGGCTAACCAGGATCTCGAGGACGCTCATATCACCCGTGTACGGCAGGATATGGCCCTCTCGAATTCCAACTCCGCCGGGATATCCGCGTAGTTTGATCCAAGCCGGTATAAAAGCGCATATATTCCTCTGAGATATAGCGATACCTTTAGGGGTACCCGTGGTGCCGGACGTGAAGCACACGTATGCACAATCATCGGGACTGACGTCTTCAGCACGGTGCGTTATGGTGTTACTGTCAAGATCGCCATTGGTGACGCGATCCATGTCCGACGTAACTTCGATGACATCTTGGACATATGAAGCCGCTTTCTCACGCTGCCCACGCGAGCTCAGGCAGACTTTGCTTGTTTGGCCGTGCTCATCTCTGAGCTGACTGATGATCGATTGAACTCTGCCAGGCGGCATGTCGTAAGGGATAGTCACCCATGGAGCTCCTAATTTGGAGCAGGCGAGGACAGAAACTGGGTGCCACATCGACTTCTCAAAGAAGAGAGGAACGTAGGTGCCACGACGAACACCTGCATGCCGTAGCTTAAGAGCTACGACGTTAGACCAATCATCGAGCTCGGCGTACGTCAGCCTCCCATCCCAAGCGTCTATGGCTAGACAGCTAGGCAGGGAATTCTGCTGCATCATGGAATGAATCGTTGTTGGGTTGACGGTCGGAAATGGCGAATCGTGTACTGCCGCGTCTTGCCAGTCAATAGGGCTCATGAGGTTTATCATGCTGATAGTTGAACCAGGCGTGGCTTTTTGGAGTTGAGCCATGACAGTTTGGAACTGTCCACCCAGGCACTCAAGTATGCCCCAATCATGCTTGCTAGATGACAGCGACTCATTCATCGAGATGACGACAGTATCTGCCCATATAGCCAGAGCAATATGACACTCAGGTAGGCTAGCGAGGTCTTTGCCCCTATGCGTCATGGCCGTTTTGAAGTTGAGGCTTCCATCACGCAACCAATGGTGGGCCAAGGGGAACATGTGCACTGGTCCAGAGGTCAAGCACGTCTCCATGGCCATGGTCTTGCGTACTTGGTCAAGGAAAGTGAGCACCTCCATGTCTCTGGGGGCGGCGAGCTCGAATGTGTCAGCAGAGCTGGTATCTCTCACTTCCAGCACACCGCCTCCAGAATACTGAGATAGGAGAAGCAGCCATGCTCCCCGATATACCACGGGATCGCATGTCTGCTCGAGTTTCCTACTATAGCATGGCTTGGCGACTAATGGGCTGGTGTTAGCAGAGGCTCCAGGCATTTTGAACGCATTGAATGTGACTCGGGGCTCAGGGATCTACTAACGGTGTTGCTTGATACCGAACCGCGCTTCTAGCTTTATATAAGCCAAGCCCTTCTGAAGCTTAATTGTATCACTAGGATATGGACCTTATTGTTAGTAGCCGGGGCATTGATAGTAAGCCTCGCGCCTCGTCGAGTCAACGGATGAATGTCACGTTATTGGAGCTTCGTGAGCCCTGCTGGTGCTTCACTTGGCAAAGCCAGAGAGGATTGGAATGCTTGTTTATCGCCCGGCCATTAAGCTCTTATCTCTTCGTTTCCATTTCAAGGAAAACTCCGTGTTTGAATTTGTTCAGCTTCAGATGTTGTGCAACCACGTGCACGCGCTTCTAACCTCCCGATGGTTTTGATATTACAGGGATGCTGTAGGTTCATCCCTTAGTCCCAACGCGGCGCTTTTAATCATCCGCGCCGCTCAGGGCCAAGTCTAGATCGTGGCGCCAGTGTGGAAATGGCGGGCGGAATGCGCCCCCAAATGAGCTACTGTAAGCGCCTTGCCTAGAGGTCCAGTGCATCGATGGGGTTGCAATCTGTAGAATGCAAGTTTATGACCAAGGCATATACGTAAATACGGGACTATAGGCGAATGGCGATTCACCACCTCAAGGAGTGTGCATTTCAATACTACAACTCATCGCGCTGTATATGCATGCGACGATCCTTTAATGCAACTTCTTGTCAATTGCTTATTCGATATGCTGTGTATGGTGAGAGGGTGCCATGTACCTATCTTGGCGGAGAATGTCAAGATACAGTACATGCCCAACCAATATGCAGCCCGTCAATGCGCGCACGGCGTTAGTAGCGGCCCTTTTCGCCGTATGCATCTGATAAAACTAACGAGGCTCACCATTTCCGTACTCCGGTCTACGGAAGCCATTATTCGCGTACCTAGGTGCTCTAGGTCGTCTGACAATTACAAGGAGCAAAGACGGTCCCCCGTGAACCCATCCCCTGGAGATAGTCATGAGTTCCTCAGAGGAGAAAGCCATAGAGGCACAAACAAAAGAAAATTCGCAACCAGAAAATCCGCAACATCTCGAGAGCAATGGCGCGACACGCAAATCGATACAGTCGCTACTGCGGTCCTCTATACTGTTCCTCTCCCTTGGTATAGCAGTATTCGCCGGTGGTCTGGTACGCTCCCTCCTCCCACATCGCCACGACAAAACTAGTAATACTGACGGGTACAAATACAGGATGCTAATGTAGTCGCGCCGGCTGTGCCAGCTATCACCGATGAGTTCGGAAGCGCTGAAGACGCGGGTTGGTACGGAACTGCATAGTAAGTCTCGTGTCAACAATATACTCTGAATAGGTTTGAATAACACTGTCTAGTTATCTCGCGCTCTCATCGTGTCAGATGGCATGGGCCCAGATATATAAATCGTTCCCGGCCAAGCCCGTTTTCTTCATTGCCTTCATAGTTTTTTTGATTGGTAACTTAGTCTCCGCGCTCGCGCCGAACTCAGCAGCCGTAATTATCGGGCGAGCTTTAGCGGGCGGCGGGATTTCGGGTTCTTTCGTCGGCGGCTTGATCATCGTCTCCTACATCATCCCCTTACGCTGGCGACCTATCATCATTGCCATCTTCGCCCTTGTGATAGGGTCGACGCAGACTGCAGGGCCCGTGGTAGGCGGTGCTCTGACATCCCGTCTCTCATGGCACTGGTGTTTTTGGATCGGCTTACCGATAGGCGGTCTGAGTCTACTTCTCGCTCCTTTCGGGAGTCCAGTCAAAGACCCCGAAGGAAGACGCGACGGTATAAAGCAGCTCGTTGAAGAGTTCGATTTCATCGGGTTTACCCTCTGGATCCTAGCTGTTGTTAGCTTGACACTAGTCCTACAGTTTGGAGGTGGTCGGTTCGATTGGACTAGCGGACCCCTTATTGCACTTTATGTTGTCACCTTCTTCTTTTTTGCGCTGTTCTCATACACGCAAGTACGCGGTGGCGATGCAGCGCTCGCACCGGGCCGTATCATGAAACATAGAAGCTTCGCTGCGTCGGCCCTATATGTTTTATGTATGCAAGCCGTCAAGGCCCAAATCACCTACTTCGTAAGTCATCACTGATCACTTGCGAAGCTATACAGTGGATACTAACTCAGGAATTTTAGTTGCCTATCTTCTTTCAAGCTGCGCAAAATAAAAGCGCCCTTGATTCCGGCGTTTCTACAATCCCAAGCTTCCTGAGCTACTTCATATTTCAAATCCTCGCAAACGTCAGTGTTTCCTGGATTGGATTGTACGCTCCCTTTATGCTAGTTGGTGGCCTAATAGGCACGGCTGGTACGGCGTTGCTCTCTACACTCGCCACTTCGACTCCAGCTCCACGCTGGATCGGCTATCAAATACTAGCGCTGAGTGGCTTCGGTATTGGATTCAACGGACCCCAAATAGCAGCTCAAACTATCTTTAGGGACCCCAGTGATACCCCTATAGCGCTCACTATTATTACAACCTGTCAAGACTTGGGAGGGAGTCTCGGGATCAGTATCGGCAGCGCTATTTTTACGAGCCTTGTACGCCAGCGCGTGCAAAAGGTAATACCGGACGTAACAGCAGACCAGATCTTCGGCGCAGGTATTACAGGGCTGCAGGCTTCAGTGAGCCCTGAGCAGAGACCTTTAATTGCTGAGGCATACGCCTACGGAGTGCGCGTTATATTCTATGTCTCCGTCGCTCTCGCGGCGGTGACTCCAATACTCGCGTGTTTTGTTGAGTGGAAGAGTGTGAAGGAGAAGGATGAAGGCTCTGCAGCAGCTAGTACGGAATCAACTGAGATATAGATATAGAGCAATGCATGTATAAGAGCTATAAAGCGAATATCGAACTATAATCGTTGGGAAAGAAATAGACCGCTACAATTAAACTCTAAAAGACAAGAACGGGGGTCCTGTCTCTAGATCTATCATATTGGTCTTCACTCCATGCATCATGTGCTTGGTACATTGTTATCAGAAATTTTAAAATAGAGTAAGACTTGAACGAGTACAACTTCATAATTACGAGTAATTCGTTCTTTTTTCTCGGTTCCTTTCAAGGCAGAGTCACTAGTACGTTTTTTTTTTCTTCTTCTTCCAGCCAAACAAGCTAAACATAACTGAACTTCTGATCAGGCTCGTACAGCAAAACCTGTTGGCATTCCCAGCCCACCAGCCATCTACATTTTCATGCCCCATCTCATCAACTTAAATAGCCCTAACCTTTTGACTCTGCCTCGGGTTCAGGTTCTACGTCGAGCTCCTCATAGTGTCGATAAACGCCGTACTCGGAGAATTTCTGGCGCCGATCACTTACAAGGTACCCTGCAATTCGAGGTCGAGCCTTGACAGCTTCATAGAGCTGGAAGACGCGATCGTATTTGCCAGATTTTTTCGCAGCATCCATAGCCTTGCTGAAAGCGTAGCTCGTGCCAGCAATAGTCTTAGGAAGAATTACGAGTGAGCTTAAGTCAACATACGTGGGGTGAGATATCAAACGAGAAGAAAAGGCTAAAAGGGGGGTATACGTTACCTGGAATAGGACTAGATCAGCCCAAGTCAAAACACCTCCGTAGAGCCAAGGCCCGTCGCCGCTCGCCTTGCCGGAGAGCACTCGCTCAAAGTAGCCGAGAAACTTAGGAAGCCGGTTCTTAACCCAATCCTTGCTACGGCGCAGGGCCTCTTCCTTCTGCTCTTCATAGTACAGATCAATGGCGATAGGGTGGTGGCAGTTGTGGACTTCGTTAGATAATCCATCAAGAGCGGTCAACGCGAGGGCATTGATCCTCCAAATATCGTCGGGCCGCGTCCCAGCTAGACCCAGCTTTGGCCCGAGATACATGAGGATGTTGCTAGTCTGAGAAATGACCACGTCCCCATGCTTAAGGATGGGAGGGGCAAATGGTGGCGGGTTGAGCTCATCGCCAGTGTTCTGGTCACTGATGTAGCCCTGCAGGGTATTCATTCCGCCCTCTTGGAAGGCGGTATCCGAATAGGGCACACCGGCCTCGACGAAACATAGGCGAATGTGCTCACCCCGCCCCGGTATGACATGCCAGTAAATGAGCTCGTAAGGGGCGTCTGACATGTTGAAGGTATACTTGGTGCGGCGATACTTTGCAAAAGATTATATCGTTTATGGGCAAGGGAAAGTAGCGAAGATGAGCATGGGCACTCGTATATTCAAACTCTGAAAACTATGCTTTCTTAAATCTACTGATGATGGAATTCAGGAGGCACGTTTGTTGACTCACAAGTGAAACGGCCCCTCACAAACTTGCACTTTATTACGTTATGTGTTGCACAACATTATTTCTCCATGTATACATACATGCATATATACTATGTATGTATATATTTAGCATCATGTAATGTAGGTGGTGAAGTATCCCAGGCAGCGGAAAGCGAGTTGTTTAGGTATCCGTTACCCGACTGTAACCTGGGTCTAGACTGCGTCACTTATGTTGCAGCGCATGAGTCGGCTGAATCCCACGCCATCAATCAATCACCTTATCAATTCGAAATACAGGATCTCTGCGAAGAATGTACTAAGTACAGTCTACGCCGTATAACCCCGAGTCCGATATCCTGTCACCTACTAGTAATCGGATTTATCTCTTGGCTTCGCTCATTCACATAGGACTATGTATTCCCGTGTCGAACACCTCATAGCAGCGAAATTATTGAGATCTTTCTTTCCCAGGAATCGTTAGAAGTCTTGTTTCTAATTAGCATGGCCGAACCTCTGGACCTAGATGGCCCCGTCATCCCCCCGCCTCCGGGCGTTGTGTCCAACCTGGATAATCCGCCCAACAAGAATGCCATGGTTCAGGCACTTACTTCATTCTTTCTTGCTATCTCACTGATATTCATCATCATCCGAATTTATGCGAAAACCGTTTACAACAACAATAGGCCCACTCTCGCAGACTGTACTATCCTCCTTTCTCATATCGTAATACCTATAGTGTAGTATCTCAAAATTCGTGCTAATGCCTTTTCGCAGATGTTGTCATACCAGCAATAGTAAGAATATTTAAGAAGAGAAAGTCAATGACCATAAGTCACACTACTGAACTTTTCTTGCCAGGGCACTTACGTCGCGGGATGCATCTTCGTTTATCGTGTAGCAGCCACTTCAGGCTTCTTCGTCCATGGATGGGATTTTAGGCTCAGGAACCTCTCTTGGTTCTACTATGTGAGTTTCTGCTCTAGCTGGAATGAGCACACCTTTTACTAACTGCTGCTTTACCGTAGAACCTATTTCTCGGCACCCAGATGTACCTCGCCACTATGATCTTCCTAAAATCGGCAATTCTCATTGAATGGGCGCGCATCTTCGGGCCCGGCAATCGTAAAGCCTTTCGCTGGACGTGCTATATTCTAGCAGGGCTTAATTCACTCTACTACACCATTAACATTCTCGTTGAGGTCAACTCATGCCACCCGCGGGCATATTATTGGGATAAAACGATCCCTGGTGGCCACTGCTTAGATGGACCGGTTTTAGCTCTGACGTCTGCCCTCGTTAACCTGGTGTTTGACCTCGCTATTCTCGTTCTGCCGCAGACTGTTATCTGGCGATTGAACATGTCGCGCAGAAGACGAGCTGGTGTTTCAATTGTCTTTATTATCGGCCTTCTGTATGTTTGCTTCTTGCAAAATCCCCAAAATCCCCATCCCTCTCTGCTTGCGGCGAAGGATATCACTCGGTAATGTCACTAACACGCACGATGATATAGCGCCGTTGTCAGTGCCATTCTCCGCATAGCGTTTGGAGCGACATATGTTTCGAACAACGATTATACATATGTCCTCTCCCCACAGTCAATCTTATGCATTGCCGAAATTACCGCTGGTTTTCTGGTCTTCGCTTCCCCGGCCGCTCCAAAGCCCGTTCTGCATCTACTCAAACAAGCCGGATCATCTGTAGATCGTCTCATGGGGTCATCCAAAGGCAGCCACCGCGAAATAGAAAGCGGAGGGTCGCAATCGAGAAATTTTATGTCTTCTTTTTTCTCTCGAAAGAAGTCAAGGTCGCTCCTCTCGGATCCACTGGATGAAAAGGAGAGCTTCAGCTTGAGAAAAGAGAGTACATCTAAGAACAAGGAATCGATCCGAGGTGACGGGCAGCAAGAGAAGCATCAGCGGCAGCAGTACTCTACAGTGTCGTCGATGGCTTGACGCACAAGTGACTTAATCATCGCAAAACTACGACCGCTATAACCGAACACCCTTCGGTGCTACTATTGCAGGAGGATGAGATGAGAGCTGATATGGCCAGTCATGCCGATTAACCTTGTTTTGCTTTTGCTTTTCCCTTTTTCTCCGTTTTTGTTCCTTTTCGAGCTATCTCTTTTCTTAGCTCTTCGTGATAAGGCTCTAATGACCGGTATCCAAGTGTATTTAAGCATTTAGATAGTATGTATCAACTAAACTTAAGTGTCTTATCTTATTCTACTACTTCACCGCAGAGAACATTCGTGATCCCGTCAATAATACCTATGCTGTCCAGTTACTTGGTGCGGAGCACTTAATGTTGAGTGACCCGTATTCTCTAAAAGTGTTACATCTCTAGGCAAGCGCGCAGCTTGGCATTGACGACACTTGCCAACCTCTTCTCCTTGGTTTACGTCCTTCCATGATATTGTGGCTGGTATCGGGGGTATAGGATCATAGGTGATGCGAAGACAACGGTTGCGGAGGATCGGTATCCTAGACACAAACTGGAATGCGAACACTTTATTCAATATACAGCGTGTCGTATGTCACCCGTTAAGCCTGTAATAAAATTAACGAGTGGTAGGTTAGATGTATGCAGTGTAAACGCCGCCCGAGACCACTACCTTGCAAGCTGAATAGAATCCAAGCCGTTCTTCACCTACGATGAGGGGAAACGACAACGTTGTCTCGTAATGTCGCATTACGTGATGCGCCCTGCGCATAGATGGGTCGGTTCAGCAAACGGAGAATGCCTTTTTATATAGTGTCGTACGTGGAATGTGCGCCCGAGTGGCACAGACGAAAAGCTGAACTCGCATCCCTGACCAGATGTCTCGGCAGAGTCTAGCGAGACGAATGAGGCCCCAGCAAGTACTATCGTGGCGGACGCGCGCTGATACCACACCCGGCAGGGGAAAGAGAGGGGTTTGGAGAAAGCATCGATGAAATCCGACATTGATTCGTAATTTGTGAGGGATGAGGAATGAAATCGACACGTCGACGCAGCTGAAATGATACTAAGTAGATATCTTGAAAGGAAAATTTCACCCAACGCAGTGTAATAGATGGAATGAAGAGCCTCTAGTGCACCTCGAGCCACAACAGCGTTCGAAGAACTCGGTGGTTGGAATGGTGCGTGTGCTGAGCTAAGCCTCTGCACGATTTCCCCGCCTTGCTGTAAAGAAGCGTGCGGAATATCCCGGTCGTGGATAGTTGCCTCCGGGGGTAGTGGGGTTTACAACTCCTAAACTGGTACATTTGAAGGTGCCTACGATAAGTGGTCGGCTATATATAAACTCGGTGAATCACTACCGCGGTATGTCAGTACACCTTGTTAATATGCGGCGTATGTCTTCAGTCTTCTCATATTCTGCATGGTGAGCTAGCATACTTCACTCAACGTTCAAGTGGAACTTAAGAAATAAGCACTATCAGGAGGAAGCCCATAAGCTACACATGGATTGGTGATAGTCTGGGGTATTGATACTTAACATCGCCTACATAGAGGTGTCCTATGAAGGTGTAACTTTGGTTGGGGGGAGAAGATTACATAGGTAAACTTAAGAACCATATGATAGATCTACCGCATGGCCGACATGAATACTTGAATATTACTTGAACAGGAAGCTGCTGCTCTTGAGTTGTGGCGCGACTAGATGAGGTATGCGCCAAACGTTCCCAGTATTGCGTGTTCAAGAATAAAGTGCACTGTACGGAGTATGTTGAATTGGTGTGATGCTTCGTAGATTAGGGAGTCGTATTAAGATTCAACCTGTGACAGACATGCCTTATCAGATTGAGAGGTGAATTCCTGTTTACCTCGAACTTTTGCCGACTGCAAAGCATGTCGGTGTCTTTTCGATACCGTCTTACGAAGAAATTGTTGGTAGTGTAGGCCAGTTAGGGTGACATTGCATATCGACGTTGTGTCGGACACAAGACGCATACCTAGCCTCACCAATGCGAGGGTAGCATCGTAGCGAACATACGCTACGCATCTAATGAGGTGCAGGCACCCGAAAAGTTGCACCCGGCGGAGGATGTGAAACCGGTGTACTGAGGCATCTTCAGGGCGGCATCTTGCCAGCTAAGATCTACGCATTCAATATATTTCCGTCACTCTCTCGATCCTCTGCCTGTCCAGGATTAGGGGCTGCCGATGAAGTAACAGTAGTACTGAGAAATACTATGTGATAGTAGGAAACTGAGGCGGCCAACAGCCTCCTAGGATGCTCCTAGCTGGCACGAAAAGACGTCAGCTCTTGATGACGCTATTGACACTGGCTGTGTGAATTGGTTTTGTCGCCTCACCCATATTCCAGGATGGCCCAATACGCTGCGGAAAGCGTATCAAACATACCCACGGAAGACAGTTGAGCCCAGAATATTCGTGAGACGCATGAGGTACGCAGAAGAGGTAATTGCGGCGATTCTCTTGTGGTACTGGGTCAAGTTGCAACCCAGGAAGTGCATTAGCTTTGGATTTATTCACACAACAGGTAAGCAGGGGCTTTAAACGCGTATATTGAGGGACCGTCAGCACTATGAGGCCTGCGATAACGCGCGTTACGCCTAGTCGAAGCTAGCCTCTGGGGGTTAAAACCCCTCCCGGCCACTACTGAAAAAGCCGCTCCCTTCGTGGGAAGTAGAAAAGTGAGATGACGAAAAAAAACCGGCGCGTAGGGCGCGTGCAAAAGCCCCTTATAAGGGACTGCCAAGTGCCCTACACGCGGCGCTAACCTGCTGGGGAATAAAACCCTTTCTGGCGATGCCCTCTCTCGGTATTGGCCAAAGAAGTCTCCATCGTGTTATGATAAACCAACTCAATCGAAACATGTTAGGAGCAACTTACACTAAGTAATCCAGGAATGAAAGGATCCTCATATTGAAGTTAACCCTTGATGCTATATTAATCGAAAATCCTTAAGTCCGCGTATAACCACATGACATTAGTGTCCAGGCCTGGAACGCTATATTCTAACCGCGTACATATCTCAGACAACCGCCTCACCCGTATCTCGAGCAATATCATATTTACCTATGATTCTACATTAGAACGCAGCTCAAATTATACGCGACAAAAAGGTTTAACTTATTAGCCCCCCCTCTCCCCCCAAAACCAAATCTATACATCATATGAATACCATAGGAATGTATGATGGCAAAAGAATGATACATATTTTCAAGCTTAGGACAGGATATTAGCATTGCCATCTCATAGCGAGTATCAACCTGTCGTGATACGGGTACCGTTTTGACTCAACTAGACTTTGACAATAGATACGCTCAGGCGATTAGATGCCACGCGGGAGGAACACGCGAGACTGGTTGACGCGCTGCGCGCATGGATTGTAGGTCTCGGTGTAATAGAGATTGTCTCAACTGAGTGATTTAGCCATTTCTAACCTAAGGCTCATAGATCCCTATCCACAGCCTTCGTAAATGTCAAAAGCGAACATGAGATGTATACTAAATTTGAGACTCTAGCCCTATCAGTCGAATGACCTTGGAACCAGGTAACGTTATCTTAAACTTCACTCTTTCGCAAGCCTTAGTCGAAACCCCTGTTGTGATAAGGTGCATTTGGTATAACTTCAAGTTTGCCTTAAAAAGCGAGTTGCCTGCCGTTTCAAGCAAGGCTATTACAACTTCTATCCCTGCTCTATAAAATAGCATACTGTAGTATCCACGTCCAGTATAATGACTATATGCCGTCCGAATGTTGATTTCACACATCGAGCGACAAAGTTGACGTTATACAATCTCTGAATATGATGTTACGTTAGTAAAAAAACACTAGAGAGTTCTACCTAGCTTTAGTGGTGCATCATCAGTTGTCTCGTTAACGTATCTATGTGAGGACGGAAGGGAAATAAGACAAACATATGAACCACAGCTATACTGAATATTTGAATTATTAAATGAAAATATGACTAAGTTTAGCCACGCGTCAAGAGATCACGTTCAGGGAACCTGTTGCACTAAGCAAGAGACGCACGCACACTTTAATGACTCTTCAACCCTCCAATACATACACAAACCACTCCAAAACAGTAAGCAAATCATCTTCAACCTTCCAACCAATTCTGAAAAGTTTAGCCCGCTTTGAGAAACACTTCTGTCTTGTCTGTTCTTTCAGACTACGTTTACCCTCTTAAGCTCGACACAGCATCTTTGTAAGAATCGGGTTGCTCTTCAAGTGGCGCTTGATTCCCATCATCCATGATGTATACTAATATGAATTCCAATTAATTTGCGTTCATGAAGAAGGCATAGATCTTCACTCACCCAATGACCACACCGTCCTAGGATTCCCGTCCGAGTTCAGCACAGGCGCAGTGGAGCAGATATTGCCCCAGGTCTGCGTATGGCTCTTATCACACGTTGCCGGGACGGCTCCGGCTCCCCAGTAGCCTCCAGCGGCGCCTGGACTGTCTGTAGACTGTTAATATGATAATTTGGCTTTCCTCTGCTTATCATCTAGCCAATTTGCCACTCTGTTTCCATGTGCTCAAAGGCAGGAATAACTTACTGTTACTTGATTAGCTGTGGACACATACGACTGTGTGAATTGTGATACTGTATGAGGGTAAAAGGGTGGAACGTCCAAGTACTTACCAACTAGCTCCGGTGACACTACCACAAGTCGTGGACAAGACAGGCCAAAACACCCACTTGTTGCGGTACTTATCGCTGGGGGTTCCGGATCGAGTGATTGTCTTCGTGGTCGTCTTTGAAACCGAAACTAGGTAGAGTTAGCAGTGGATTGTGGGTTTTATTTCGTAGCATATAGTGCCATTCTCACATTCAAAGCTTGCCCCCAAAGCAACGGCGTCTTTAAAAGCACCTTCCAGTCCGATAGAGAAGCCAGTAGTAAAAGTGACCTCCTCGCCTTCTTCCAGCCCAAGTGTTTCGGTGCTGAGTTGTGCCTCGCCAAACTTTTCTGGCGCGTTCTGCTGGGGCCCTAGGAAGGTGGTACGCTTTACTTCGCAGTATATGTTGCAGGAGGTGTCAGTATCAAACTCGTCCGGGTTACCACAGCTTCCGTCTGGATTCAATGTATGACCTTCCGGCTTGGCACAGTCAAACTGAGGTTCATTGTTGATGGCATCATCACAATGGTCTCCGTCTCGTTTCGATAATGCTTTGCTCTCAGTGCTTGGTATGCGCATAGCCGTGGAGGCTGCTACGAAGGCTAAAGCAATGAGCTGCCACTTCATGGTGCTTGAGTTTCGGGTGAGACAAATCTGGATATTTGCAATGCGTTTGAATCGAGAAATGGACTGCTTAGAAAGTTTGAAGCTCGGACGATGCCTGGTGTTTGTTGAACCATCTCAAGGCGTCTGGATGCTCATATTTATATACTTTGCACAGATGGATCATACTCGTGTTGATACATGGCAAGCTACCATAAGCTCTGCCAGGAGAGCCCTTGACCTCGGATGTATTGAAGCCCATCCAGTCCGTGTCATGGCACGATATCACAAGCGTTTGAGGTATCATGAATGCAGCATAGAACCAACAGTCAGATCCTTAATCAAAGAGTGCTCCTATCTAGAGACAAAATCTTGTCGAGCCAAGATGTTGGTGACTAAAATAACACGCTGGTGCTCGCTCAAGTTTCACGATCTGTGGCACGAACGATGCGACATGTCGTGTTGTTCGTCTTCGCTCCCTCACAGATCAGCGATAACCTCTGTTTCTACGATCGTTGTTTGAACTGTTAGTTCAGTTCATACATATATAGGACTATGATTCTTCCAGGCAGCTCCTCCAAGGAGAGCCATGTGGCAAAGCCTCATGACGGCGGATAAAGGATGCTTGGCAAGTTTCATGATAGCACGAATTTCGACATACGGAAGACTAACAGCATAATTCATTCATTCCATCCAGTGCTTTCCCTATATGACTCGGCGCTCGATCACCAAGGATCCTTGGACCAAGGTCGATCCCAAATTAAATGCAGCGGGCAGACATATAAACGCAAGATGCTTGAATAGGACTTGGAGTCAAGACGCAGGTGAGTTAGCCTGATGGCCAACCCTTTCGGGGATAAGATTGCCTCCGCATCGTCAACGTAAGTACTCAGGGCTGATCACATATATGTTGCTTAGATGTTTTCTTAGTACTGAGAAGATTTTCTTCCTGTTGTAGACAGTTTCGTTATGTTGGCATCAATATGCAGCATTGCCATGTGAATACAATTTAGTATCTATTCATCTTGCCAAGCTCCCTACTCATAACATGCATATCCTGAGTTGGTAGGCTCTGTCCTAACTTTCTTGGCGGTTATCACGACGACGCCAAGTTAATCATCCTTTTCTATTAATAAGTCTTGGCTCACGCGTTCGAAAGCTGCAGTTCAATAAGTTCTTGGCCTCGTGTCGTTCGTGCCGTGCACTAACGCCGTAGGAGCATGGAGTTACAAGCCAATCACCTTTCCGAATCAATACCAACAGCATAATAGCTTGCTCGTGCCCAGGACATTGATCGCCAGGACTGGGTCCTCAAACCAACAAATTGGTCTTTGGGGAAAGCCTCTTTCAACTATATAATCTGCGCTCTAGTCAGATCGTTTCATTGATACATCCTATGCCACTTGGAACCATATCACCTGCCCTCGAGAAAGATTCGTTAGAGCAATATTTCCCATCATGGTCAATTTTAACACGGCGATAGTCACGGTCAATCTGTCTGAGCCTCTAGAGGTACTCATCACTCCCATTATTCTAATTACTCCATTCTATACTATATTTTACTAATCCCTGCATCAGCTTCAACGTAATTGGGCCTGGAATGCAGACAGCTGCGTGAGGCCTAATACTGAATTCGATATCCCAATTCTTTGTCAAGTTCACCGAGCTGAGAACGGGACGAGCCTGCCCTCCCTTGGCGTAGAATATGATGCATTCGAAGTAAGGCTTAACTCCGAGTACGAACTCATGTTCGAACTTTTTGATACCAACCATGGCTAATCTCTTTTCAACACAGAAATGCTGCCCCGTTCTTGCCGATTATACTCATAAGAACCAATGGATCAGCATCATACCGTGCCGCCAGCAATTCTGTTTCACGAATAACGAACAACTGGCAATGGGTTTTGACGAGTGCATCTACAATGCTGCTTTAGACAAGCTCAAGGATCTCAATGTAACAAACGCGACGACCACTAACGCTTATCGCGGTAGATGCGAGTGGATTAATTATGACAGTCTCAAGAAAGGGATACGTGAGCCTGAAGATATTGACAACGCTGCACCGGCGCAGAGGCTTTCATCCTGGATTTTACTAGCGACCCTGACGGCAGCATGGTTGGGAACAACAGCGGTGTAAGATGGAGCTACATAGGACGGACCTTGGCGTTTATTCAAAATGCCAAAGTGGTTTGAAATAGGATTGCGCTGTATGAATATGTTCTTCTACCTCCTTTATGAATTTTCTCTCCCTGACAGTAAGGGCCCATTAGTTCCAACCCAGTCTTGTGAGAGCGGGGGACTGCCATCACTAATCCAAGTTGAGACGGTGTCTCGCGCAGTGAAAGAATGACGAGACGGGCTGAGACAAACTTTATAAACGAAGCTGACAGAACAGAATATACTCAAGTGCATGATATTTACTATTGGCTATGATAAGTACTATAATATAGGAAGCAGTCAGCTGTGAGTGTGCTCGCGATATGCACCCACTGACTTTTGAGAACTGAGGTGAGCCCATGCATTAAACCCGACAAGGGATTCGGCGATGGGAACGCAGTTGAATTAAAGTCAACGCAAGTCTGCACACGTCTGTTCTGTGTGTCCTTTGATCTTTCACTGTGTTTCGGGCTCGTTCGGCCACTAAGTGGCTCAACCTTTGTCCGGCCTCACTCCTATTGCCTTCAGTAGCCATCTGAATAGCGGTTGTAAGTCGCAGGCATGCACATAACCACCTTTCAATCCTGCCAAATGCGTATCATGATGTTCCAGAGGCGCTATCTTATTCAATATTTGTGTGCCCCGAGATTGCAATACAGCTCGTTACAGCGCTTCCTAAGCGCAAGCGCTGCGCCAAGTGGTACTGAAGGACAAGGGTGTAAATGTAGTGTGAAATTTCTGATGGTTCTAGCGCTTCAAGTTCAAACTTATCCTTGTATTTCTATCTACAGTGGTCATACACGCATGCAGAGATGAGATATCTCCAACTGCATGAATCGCTGCACTTGGGGTTCACGACAGAGTTCTTTCTGAAGAAGGCCTGTGTAAGCGGAATGCCCGTCCAATGAAGGAAGGAATGTAATAAGGGTTGTCATATTCCTGGCCGCGAGGATTGGATGGGATAGATGATAATAACCTGCCAACAGCCGACTGCAAATGCTGCACTCGAGCACGAAGAGTGCCATCGCAAGCAGTCATGTTAACCGTTCGACCCAGTCAAATGTCGCCGCCGCCAACCTTCCCTGACTGTCACCTGCATTTGGTTGCAGCTCCATTTATATGCAACTCGTGGTTCGCCAATAATTTTCATTTTCCGTATCCCGGGCGCACACCTGAAGATCTAGATTGGGGCTTAGTTGATGGTTTCTAGCGAATCAGGGCTTAAAGACGCCTCTCGTAGCCAGGGGCAGCAGTGAATCAGCCCAGCGGTTGGAGGCAGGCAGTGCTTTGGGGTGGGGTGCTTTGATGGATTTGTACAGTAGGCAGCAGATTTATAGTATTTTCTACTCAATATACCTTATCCCTCTCGAACCTTTGTTTATCTTTTGAGGTGGGTTCTTGTTTATCGAAGACTTTCAAGGGCTCAACTGGCCACGGACTAAGCGCGTGCGATAAATTCAAATCCCCCACTTTGCTATTCTGTCATGAATACGAAACGATTTTCTGTTCTGCGATGAACTGCGATTCGGTGAAGTGAGACGCAGCAGTCTAAACTCCATGATAAATTCTGTGCCCCTTCATCATGGGTCTCTTCAGCAAGAAGAAACAATCCCAGCCTTCACCGCACCCTCAACACATTGCCAAGTCGCAACCACCTGGTCGAAATCCTAACCCACCTCCGTATCCATTTCCAACAGCTGGTCTGTTACCACCTCCTCCAGCCCCGCCGCATAGTTGGAACCATGGCCGCCCGGCGGGCTTATCCCCTCAGATTCACTCTCGTAACCAAGACCCAAGACAGTATCCTCCCATTATCGTGAATCAGCATTACTACTTAAACCCTCCGCCTCTTCCTCATTCTTCCAACGTGTATCCATGTAGCGGTGGAGGCGGCGCCTCGAGCAAGCTGCACGTGAACTCCACTGCGGACTTGATCCAATTACCAGCAAATGTTGTCGGCCAAATAGTCGATGATGGACTGCCAAGATGGCACGCATACGGGACTCAGCTCATCAATCAAGGCGCTGCTTTATACGACCAGATATCATCCAAGTTTGACGACGTGATGACCCTGATTGATCGGGACAGATTTCTGGGAAACGAGAGCGAATTGTTTATGTATCAGCGAGCCGATCACGACCCAACGTTGCCATCGACTGATTCAGGGCATCATCCAGCTGTCCCTAAAGGCGGCCAGGAGAAGAAGAAGAGAAAGGGCAGCAAAGATCTGCCAAAAGGTCAAGCTAGCGCTGTAGCTGTATCGGCTATAACAGGCGGCTATTTCGCAAAGGTAGACCTCTATGCAAATTCGAGGCTACCTTTAGATCTACCAGCTTTTCGACCGTGAGTTAGATTATGCTTCAATATCGGTATCATACTGACCGGAAACAGGATCGTGACAATTTACCCTCTTCTCTGTCTGGCCGCACAGTATTCAGAACGGGTCTACCAGAAGCCCCAGGGGCCAGAGCGGAATGCATACGTTGATGCAGACTGGAGAACAGGCACCAAGAGCCATGTTATCAAATCTGTTTCCATGGACCACATGGGTACTATCGTTTTTGCTATACGGGGAACTGCAACCTTTATGGACTGGGCTGTTAATCTAAATACCGCACCCACGGCGCCGACAGGATTTCTGGACGACGTGAAGAATTTTTGTCATGCTGGCTTTTTGTCAGTCGCTAGGAAGATGATCGCTCCTGTAGCTTCACGTTTGCGCCATATTCTCGAAGAGGACCCAGGTCGCTGTGCTCATTCGCTTCTCATCACGGGCCACTCTGCCGGCGGAGCTATCGCCTCGCTCCTCTATATGCATATGCTCGCGACATCCAAGGCTGCTTCGTCGGAGCTCAACCTCCTCACAGGGTGCTTCAAGAGAGTACACTGCATCACGTTCGGCTCGCCGTCGGTGTCTTTGTTTCCTTTGCAGACACCACACAGGCTTGAACTTAGAAAGTCACTATTCTATAGCTTCGTCAATGAAGGAGACCCCGTGACGAGAGCAGACAAGACTTACGTGAAGAGCCTGCTCGAACTATTTGCCGCTCCAGCTCCGACGCCGATGAAATCGGTATCACCCGGACCATCCATGAATACCCCGCCGAAGCCTAGTAAGCCTCAATCAAAGAAGTCAAGATTCGCCTCCACGCCCAAAAGTACCAAAAGCTCAAAGTCTAGCCACTCTTTAAAGTCAAAGTCATCTACTAAATTAGACGCTCCGACGGCAAAGGGGCCTATATGGCAAGTGCCGCCAAGCACACTGAGCAATGCTGGGAGGATCATAGTGCTCAGGTCCGCCAACCCGGATCCCAAGGTTAAACGTGTGAAGACCGTCGAAGAGCGCTTGAAGGAGGGAGTCGCTGCGCAAGTCGCGAGCGACGAAAAACTTCGTTCTGTTATATGGGGCGATCCTGTTTGCCATATGATGAAGCTCTATGCGGCGCGAATTGAAGTGCTTGCCGTGGAAGCAGTCACTGCTAGAGGCTATTGATGCTTCCGGCATGCTTTCCGTGTCCGATGATTGTACGATTTACGATTTCATGACCAACGTGGCGTAGGTGGCGTTTCCAGCGACTTATCTGCATGATACCATTCAGTATACTTCTATTTCCAGTTCTCTTTTCTTAGGTTGATGTTCAAGATTGAGATGAGTTTTCGACGACTTGCTCTTCTGGTAACTTGCATGGCGCATCTGAGCTTCATTTACCTGGTTTAGCACTTACGGATTTCTGGGCGTTGGGAACACGCCTACATATGATCGTCAATGAAACTCCATTCTAAGACACTTTCAATTCTCAACCTTGTAGTCATGTACACTCGGTGTCCTTGATTCTAATGTTCACTGTGCTCATTTGGTTCAGGGCGAGATCTGCTCGGGGGGTCTCTAAATCAACCACAACGAACGGAAATGAATAATTGGTAGTCTCCGTCGCACCATCCGAGGGCGCGTCGGCAACAGTTCCGGTCTGCGTTCACACCATGCGCTCGCTCCAAGTAGCAGTGATTCGCTTGATTACAGAAATTATAAGTCCTTACCCTTCTAGGTCCTCCAATAAGCATGCAACAAACGCTTGTCACGACAGGTATCCGGCCTCTGAATTTTGTGCCTGATCTTCACGCACAGCTGCGTCGATAATTACGGAAACGGGAGTAAAAGTACCCGCCTCATCCCGATCAGCTCTGTGGCGATCCGCAGAATGAAACATGTCGGCCCGGTAATCGCCTTTTCAACCAGTCACACAACACAACGCAGCACATCTTCAACGTCTTAATTCACGCGTGTTTGTTGTGATTTTAGAGGAGACCCAACGTCTTCCGCTCAGGGTGAGCCATGGTAAGTAAGATACGCGCTGCGACCGTCCTCACCCATTATTTATTCTGATGTTGCCTTTCAGGAGTCATGACAGGAATCCGGCAATTAATCATGCATAATGAGACATGTCAGGCGCTATTTGTGCTTGAGCTGAGAGCTAGCGAATAGGCTGAGACGACGATGTAACGATTCAAGTGAGACTATGACGCTTATTATAAGACATGGCTTAATAAGCATTTCAAAGTGCTGCATTATGTGTATATTGGTATGAGATGCAGTAACGGAGTCAGGCACATTGAACCGAAAGGAGAGAGGACAGGCCAGAAGCCAATGAAATTCTTCCAGTGACCATTGTAAATCTTAAAAGTACTTCATATGGCCTTTAGACTAGTGACGCAATCAATTATTCGTGGAGAACTCAGTGATCAACACAAATCAAAATTCAAAGAGTAACTGAATATCCTAATCAACCACCAAGTGGCTGACATACCCTTTGTAGATTCTCACTCCTCCAGATGCGCCACTTCCCCTTTTCTTGAAAATCTTCGGATATATTCTGTAGCCCTCATTCAGTTAAACTTGACCATACATACACGAGTACAGCTGCATATGAGTGTGAATAATTGGAGAAAGCACTAACACTGGAATTGATTAAGGACTTCAATAATATGAATTAAACACACATGTATCACGGTACTCAGAGGGGCATAGTGTAAACGAGCGACTCAAGTTGGAATTATCATACTAATCATACTCATGCCATCTGTGAAAAAACCAAGCACCACCCCCACACTTCTGGAAAACAATTACACTTTCACATATCTCCGACTCCAATGATATGTTGCAGAAAACCAAAATATTGGCCGATTATATATGCAGCTCGAAAAGAACGAGGGTTGCATTAGATGAGGCTGCTGAGAGCGACGCAGGGGAGGCCGACGTTGACAAGACCCTCCTAATGAATGAATTAGTAATGCAGTTGCTATGTACTAGGAGGTACTGATGTGACTAACCTGGGTTGTGCCGGAGTGTTGGCAGCAGGCAGCATTTTGCTTGCATTGGGAGTTGAGGAGATCATCCACACCAATGACTATTAATTCATGTCAGTAAACCAATACTCAAGCCGTAGTGTCCAGAAAGATATAGTCACTTGGAAGGCACATACGAGCAGTAACAGTAAGCTTGGAGCACCCGGAGAAGAGCTCGCCCTTGCCAAGGACGCCGCCGTCGCCTCCCAGGAGACCGGCAAGGATACCATCGGAGCTCGTGACCTTATCACCATTCTGCTCGACCTTGTTGCAGCAGCTCAGCTCCATGTCCTTGCCGCAAGTATCACCAGCCATGCCAACGGTGACATCGCCAGGGGCAGGGTACGTGGGGGCCTGGGGCGATGGGAAGGCAACGGCGCCAAGGGCGAGGGTGAAGACGGTGGCGATGGTGAAACGCATCTTGATGGTTTGTTGGGATTAAGTTATTATTAAAAGACTGCGAAAGCGAATGCTGCAAGAGTTGAATGAGAGTTGTAATTGAGTCAGAAAGTGCTCTGGATAGTGATGCTTGGTAGTGAGTGACTGTGGATGGTGGTGGGAACAAGATCGATTGAGGAGCGTCCCCGACCGGTCTTATATATTCATGCCAGGCTGGCATTTCCTCCCCTTCTTTGATGATCGAGCCTGTTGAGCATCGTGGCCGCGCCCTGCTACTGTGTCTTGTTTCTTAGCCCTTCAGACTTATGGAATGCCGATCAGATGGTCCATAGGCTATGTTGAGAATGTCTTGTCTCTGGCTAGTCAATCTTTCGCGGTCAGCTGAAATTACAAGCTCCAATAGCTCCTTGATAGTAATAGGAAAAAGAATGCTTCCTCAGCTTCAAGGTCTCTCTTCATGAATCATAGCAAATTTACGCATTAGTTTTGGCACGAAGGAGTGCGAATTGAGATGGGATAATAACAATACCCAATACGACGATCGAAGCTAGGACTTCATACCGGCGCTCAACTCTCCACTACGGCTGGTCACTGATACATTGCGTTTCTTTTGTGGCGGGGAGCGCGATAACTAGATATCGCTCCCTTGCCTCCACTGTTCTGGATTGACGGAATTATTTCAATATTTTTGTTAAGTAGTAAGGAACGCGCCCCTGACTCATTCAATATCTTGTCTTACAATCTTTTAGCTCTTCTCGTATTCTAGGCTCATGCTGATACGTGGAGTTGGGTAGAGGTCGGCTCGATGGACTAGAAAATATTGGGATCTGCCTCTACAATCGCGACCTCATGAAACATTATTACACAATCCGTGAATTCGCTTATATAGATTGCTTTTTAGTCTTCCACCTAGAGTCTAGTATTCTAGTCGTCTCGACGAACGGTAGCTTCTCAATACTCTGTGCTCGTCTATCTACTCATACTACTTCATTGACCAGACATACGTTGCCAATTCAACCCCTTACTATGATTTATCGACGCTGTACTGTGCAAGAATTACGCACTGATCAGCTGCATCTCAAGCGATCTACACCCACCTCGTTAGATACAGTCTCTATTTTGCAGAAAATCATGCTCGCTCACTAGAAGCCTGTCTTGACCCGAACTGAAGTGGAAAGCGCGGTCCTTAATTTGCTTCATGCACTTTTTTATCGGACGCCGGAAATCCTCCCAGAGATCTCGGTAAGGGACCTGGCGACTGTAAGGATCTTGCCAAGTTATGTCGTGAGCCGGTAGCACATCAGGTACCGCTGATTGCACGGGTCTAAGCTTCCTGTGTCTCTCACCTTGGATGACCCCGGAGATATCATGATCATCATACATGCTCACCATGCTAATAGCTTCCCAGCAGAGTTAAAGCCTTGGTTGTTCATTGGCTCAGTAGGGGGTATAGTCCGAAGCTCGTATTGCCGGGAATAACCACAGTTGCCATTAGCCTATGGCCAACAAAAATTTTGTTGTCGTATTATATTTTATTCGGCTCACTGTTTGTGTCAGTGTAGTACAGAATCTTATTGCCTGGAATTTCACCGTGCGAGTGCATAAGCGATGCTTACCTGACAGAATGTCTTGCCCAACATACGACGGAGCATATCAGGTAGGGACATCGCAGCTTTCCGTCTCATCTACCAATTGGATCAAGCACTCATAATTCTGAATCCATATCATATGCTGCTGATGTGATGTATGTGACAACTTCAATATTCCGACCCGACGCGTTAAACAATCAGTCGTGCATTCCCACATGCGCCCGACGGCAGGTCGGAGTACTCGGCGACGGGTAAAAAATCTGGGGATAGCAGTAGGGCTATGCATCGAAGTATTCTTAATCATAGTTGCTGGCTCAGAATCTTCGCGGACGAAAATCAGCTCAGATGAAGATCTAAGATCCTGATAACCACAATAGCATATTAAGATCGGTGAAACGTCGAGGTGCTCCGCCAACGGTAGTCATCGGCAATCACTGCCTGTAAAATACACATATCTTGACATAGATTCGGCTGATTTCCTTCGTATAATTTACTTCGTGCTATGCCGTGTAACCTCGGCCGACCACATGCATCGCCTGGCCCTCTGCAGGTACACTTTCATAGATCTGCCTTCAAGACCCTGTAACATCAGCATGCCTAGCCTAAAGACTTTCTCTGCCTTGAAGCAATCTCACTTCCAGTAAAAGGATGCGAATCGGAACTTTGAATATCATTCAATTTTGGTTGTCCCGAGTTATCAGTGGGCGTTTACCCGCCTTCCTACACTTGCCTGCTCCAGTATGTCTCGAGCACGGCACGGATAACTACTTACCTTAAGGCAACGTACACCTAGATTAAGATTATTTAGACGCCTTTGATCCGTTTACATAAAAAACAGCTCTCTGGCATATAAGATTGAACTGTACTTCGCAATCTCGCATGACCGTGGTATGGAGACGTGCATACTCTGTTTGCTAGACCCACATCTTCATATTAGCCCGTTAACGTCTGTTCGGGACGTGATACGTAGAAGGGGGATTACTGACGATATTGAGATGATTCACTTTGCTCGTTTTGTGCCCTCCATCTCAAGTGAGATGTTTTAAGCATACTTCAAGCATGGAACACTAATTCGGCTCGACCTTCCTCGATCTACTGAGGATAGGAACAGTCATGGTATCGGTAATCCAGCTGACTATTCAGACATATATGTGAAGATGGCCTGAGATTTTGCATAATGGTGGCTTGATGAAGTTATATCCATTTCGCGTCACTCAACTTGAATCATTCTCAGTTGAAAGGGTCATGTCGTTAGGCTAGTCCCAACGGGGATCTGCATGTAACCATCATCGCTGAGTTCCAAGTCCTGTCGTTGGCCGCAATAAGGTTGCCGTTCACTGTCAAGTAAGCTATAGATACTGTGTATGGCCTTACAAAGAGGATACGAGGTTTTTGTGGTGAACGCGGGACCTGGAAGATGAATGTATATAAAAAGCTCGAAGACGGACCTGTTTACCAGCTTTCCACAGACTCTTCAGGAACTGTATCAACTTCATAGCTGGCTGGCACTTCAATACTCGCGTCTTCTAAATCAACCCCGCCTTGTAAACCGCTACAATGCGTCTCATCACCAGCCTCACACTCTTGGGCATCAGGTAAGCCATTATATTCATTACTTCCTGCTATAATTATCTCACTAATTCAAATTTAGCCCTTCACTCATTGATGCTCGTCCTCAGCTGTTACAAGCTAGCACTGTCACCTCAACTCTGATGACTTGTGGTCTTGATTGTGCTACGACTGTGACTGTTTGGGCTGGATGCTCTGACACTTCGATTCTACCTTGGTCTTCCACGACATCGCTTGGAACTTCTGGAGCCCCAGTAACGGACGCTTCAGCTTCCACTAACCCCTCCTCTCTTACACCAGTTCTTACTCTCACATATCCCAATGGCACTACCACTCTTGTTATTACTTCTGGTATAACTGCTACGATAACTGCATCTTCTACGGAGCCGTGGAACAGTGGCTACTTGACTTCCTCGGGGGCGTCGACCGGCGCATGGTATACCAATTCAAGCTCAGTAGCTGCCACGACAATTCCGGCTCCGACTGTCCCTCAGCCTACACTCAGTACTATCTCTGTCTATACTTCATCCGTAACAGGAAGGGGTGCAACCTCAACTACCTCACGGTAAATACATGAAAACCCGATGGGAATTTGATAACAAGCTGACCACAAATCATAGCTCGACCTCAGCTAGCTCAAGTATCCCAGGAGCCTCGTCTATAGGCTGGAATAGCACTTACAATACTGCTTCTCAGAGCTCAAATACGCTGTCAGCCCCTACCGGTTCCATGTCAATGACTATCCCGACCAATTCATACTCATCAACAAGTTTAATGCCAATTTCCACCCTCACATCAACAGTGACCCTCAATCGTACTACCTCGTCTACAAATTCTCCTGAAACTGGCTCCTCAAGTTCAATTCCAATAATCACCAGCACAGCAAGCACGGGAATTTTTACGATCACTTACATGACGTCGTCGGATAGCACTACCAGTTCTGAGACAATATCGACGCCCGTTCCATCGGTGGGCAACGGCACAGGTATTTCAAGCGCCACACATCCACCTTCCACCACGTGCCTCACCTATACATCCTATGGTGACTATTATACACATACTGAGTGCTTGTCCATTTCCATAGTAACTCCGACATCGAGCCTTAGTAGCAGCAACACGGGGCCGGCAACGGGCCAATCGTCCGTGGACTCAACCTACCTGCCCTCTAGCTCTGCCACTAGTATACAAACACCTACAACTAGCACACTCACTTTAACCGTGTCTCAATCAAGCACGGCCTTCTCTACCGGCAGCACCGATGCTACTATGGGACCGTCCTCAAGTCCAACTTCGGCCCCTGAATATCCCACCATCGCTCTCCCATCACCAAGCACAAGCACGTTGACGCTGACTTTCACCAACTCTTTGAGCATGATCTTGTCTACTGGAAGCACAGGCGCAGTGACTGGACCTTTATCGTCGACCAGCACTACCCCCGGACCTATTCCCACCCCAATAAGCCCAGGTACTCCGAGCGGTCCAGCGACTTCGTCAGGCCATGTGTCTACTAGCGGGACTACAGATGCTGTCACCGGCCCCTCTTCACTTACCAGTAGCTCGGCGGGATCTTCAAGCTTCCCAGGACCCAGTATCACTTGCGTCGCAGGCTACGGTAGTACAAGCATCTGCTTTGCGGTTCCAACCCCTCCGCCTATCACAGGAGCTTCTTCAACGGACACCGCAACTAACTCTATCCCCACTACTTTCTTGACATACCCGTCGATGATGAGCAGCGTCGTCGAAGTTTCTTCTACGCTTCTAAGCTCTGTTGGCTCTTATCCCACTTATTCCTCTTACCCGTCTCCTGACGAAGGACGCGATAACGGCGGCAATGGCCGTCACTCTGGCCACGGACATGGGTATGAAGAATAAAGACATGAGAAGGGATGAAATGAGCACGCGCGTGGTTAGAAGTGCTTCGTGGCGATTTCATTTGGCAGAACACTTCTCATGGAGGAGAATACCGTGGAACACGGGGAAGGAGCACACATAGATATTGGTTTCTTTTCGATTCTCGTCGCTCTTTAGGAATCAGCTATGTACGGATCAAAATTTTCGTCGGGACTCTCCCATACACGGCTTTATACTTTGTTATGCATGACTAGAGCAGGGCATTAGTTCAACACTAAGTTTATCGGGTAGAACGGATCTCTGAGACAAAACTAAATGAGAGAGCCGCCTATACACGCTAGGCTATGAATACTCATTCTTATTCTGGATTGATTGAAGCGCTACGTCTAAAAAAGGGAAGCCAACTGCCACGCGGCTAGAATAACAGCCGAGACACGGGTCTCATTATGCCTCAGCTTGGGGCGACGCTCGCCAATACTTGCAGCTGAGCTGTGAAAGAGCACAACGCTAGGCAATTCGATGCTCGTCATGGATGGGGCTACTACTTTGCCACACTTGATAATTAGATGCTGGAGACATGCAAGGATTGAAGTAAGCCTCATGAACTTCGCGCCAGTTCAGGAGATAGACTGGACCTACGCTTCAGCCTTCAGAGACAAGTAATTCATTTGAAGCTTTATAGAACTTGAGAACCAACAGAAACTTAAATAAATTCAAGTCTAAGCGCCACCGCGTGCCTGTTCTTCACAGCTTTTATTTTCCGTCGTAATTTCAACTGTCTTTTTGGATCTGCTCAGCTACTGAGTGGCCAAACTGCCCCTGACCCAGCCACACGTATCCCACTTACACCACTTCAAAGTGATCATGCAGTACGAACAGGAATTGAATTCAATAAAAACTGTATAGCCAAGTTCTCTCTAACTTGAAACCAGACAGAAAGAAAGGTCTGCATTAAGCGTACAGTCTGCGACGCAATTGGACGAAACTCACAACTTTCACCAAGGTCACGTGACTTGCAGGAAAATGATTATACCTACCCTAGAGTGATATGCGAACTACTCCTTGGACAGTAAATTCGCAAACGTGCTATTATAACGTGATCAGAGTGATTATTTACCGATTCATAAAAGAGAGATAGGGCACAGACACTTTTCTTGTTTATGATTCTGGAGTATTCGTTGATGAATACCGACCCGGTTTCTAGTTTCAAAATTTAACAAATGCTATGCGTGATTCATAGGTGTGGAAGTGTTTTAAAGCGTGAGTAGCAGAACTGCTATGAGCAGCTTAAGTCTGGATGCCTAAAGTCATTTCCAACTGCACTCGATACGCAGACCAACCCATAATTCGCATGTTGTCTACCACTGTACCAGTTTCCTCATGTACTTGCTTCATGGCAGCATCCTGAGAATCAATGCCAGCGAAGGGTCTCGTAGAGAAATGATTAGACAAATACGCAGTCACACAATTAAATGGATTGTGGGCAGGGTGCAATGCCGACTGGCTCCCGAATCCTTTTGGACATAATCGGAGTAGCCAAGTTTACATAAACGAACGTCGAATATGATGCACACCTCTGACACTTCAACTTGAAGACGCAAAGTTACTTACCTATGATGAAAATACTGCTGCCTCATCTGTGCGACGAAAGAAGTTTTTCAAAGTAGATGAAGTACTATAAAGTTTAGCACTATAGTAGGTTCTTCTACAGCAGGACTTTTCACAAGGGGCGTGGGAGACTTGATATGAGAGTATCTAAATCCAGACAAAGTGACAATCCAGGAGAAGGGGTACTCAGAGCCCTCAAAACACATAAGTCATGATTTATTAAGAGATAGATAGTTCTTGTTCACATGGCCATAGATAGATAGCTAGGGCAGGCAGTATTATCGGTTATAATTTAACGAACCACTTTTGGGTGTTTGTTCTCACCAGAATAAAAATCTCATTTAATTAAGGCGGACTTATCCTATTTTTTAACCTTGTCTCATTAAACACATGGATGCTATATACTGTCGGAGAGAGAGAGTTAGAGTAGGAAGAGCGGATAAAAAGGATTAAAAGTAAAATAAAAGCTGTATATGGGGTGGACCGGGCTTGAACCGATGACCTTCAGATTATTGATTGAAGTTTGACTTCAGTCTGACGCGCTCCCAGCTGCGCCACCGCCCCCTACCGAAACTCGCATCTTGTAGTGATGTTTGTCGATGATGAAAATTCATCTAGATGCTGTTCTTTTAATGGAGATTTTGCTCTATCCTCTGTTTAGTTACGCTGTACCTAGCTAAGTACTCAGGAGGTGAGGAAAGTGGAATTAGATCCTGTGGCGTGCGGAGGTGGCTGTAGACCCTGTGGCTTGGAGTAAGCAGGCGTCTTGCTGGTCTGAAACATGATGTCTCTTGTCGACATTTGGCTGTCAACGCTACGTTGGCCCATGCATATAGTGATTGGGGATCAAGGGAACCGCTGTAGTTGATGTATGTTTGATTTATTCTGTCTTAGCTGGTCCGTCTATTCCTTGTGGTGTTGGTAAGTTATGCATACAAAGAAAGGACAGAATCCGAAGTTATCTAACAGGTATAACGAGTTGCTATGTGGCCGGATGGCAAGTTAGCCAAGTTTATAATGTCATCTCTTGGCCACGTGCTCGCTTTCTTGTCTTCATGGGGTATGGTTTGGTAGAAAAGGGTTACAGTGCAAGACTGGCAAGCTAAAGAAGCTGATAGGATCGCCCCTGGTATACACCTTTTTAAACTGCAAGGTATTGGACTAGGTGGTTTCGACTGACAAGACTTTAACCGTATTACTGTCTATTTCTATGTGAAAATAGCTTCAGGTAGTAAGTAGCACACAAACTTAGTATAGACACTTGGCTCTCAGCCGAAGGGCGAAGCGCGGTGGGCGGACACTGCACGAGCTTGGCAACACAACATAACAATAACAACACGTCCTTGATTCCTGACTCCCTGATTCCATACGCAGAAACGGCAGCCGGGAACGATTGGTCGTGGAGCTTTTCGGGCGTGGCGGGTTCGTGTACTAGATGTTGCAGGATTCTCCAGGGACCCATTCCCGACCCGAATCAGGAAAGGCTTGGAATTCGATCTCTGCGGCTGGACCGGATCTATCTCTCCCACTTGCTGCGCGTCGCTTTGATCTTCTGCTGATGTTAGGACACTAGACAGACACTCGACGAGCCGACCGAGACGATCCGTCTACACTATACTATCTGTACTACCTACTCTAGTGGAAGCGCTCATTTATTTCAATAAGCCATGATCTTTTTACTGGAAATCTTTCTATTATACCTACCTTTCAATATTACTGTTCACTTGCCATTATCATGCATATCATACAACAAAGTAACTAACTGCCAGCCAGGCCCCTCCCGGAAAGCGTGGGGAGGGTAAAAACATGCAGGGTTTCCCATTGGCTACCTATGCTATGTATATCTACGGGAGCAGGGGTGGCAGTTGACAGGGGACTTGTGGAGACGAACGCTGGAAGGACCGCGGATTGGCCAGCGAGCATGATGAACGGGGCCCGCGCCTTGTGCCTGTACATGCCAGTGTGCATCTATTGGCTTGTCCGTCCCTCTTCCACCTCGTGGCTTTCAAGGGCATTGTCACGCATTTCTCCTCAGTTTTCCTCCTCTTGTTGCCTCTCCCTCTCGTGTATCAACACTAGTCCGCCTATACATACACTACACTACCTGCTGTAAGTAAGGTAGGCTAGGCCTCCTCACCCGTCCTGCATGACGTGTGGGCCCAATTCCATTTCCCGCCATCTCGGATTCGGGGGAGCAGCAGCAGCAGAGCCACAGAGCAAACAGGCACTGTGGGAATTGCACAATCGATAGTCGGCTGCGTCATCCATCACGATCCATATACACGGGCACCACACCTTGCCATGAATAAAAATAGGCGCTTCTAGCCCGTGGGTGGGAAAGGGTAAGGACGTTAGTTAGGTCGTATCTAGCAGTAGCCAGAAAGAGAAGAAGAAGAGGGTAAAGAAGAGGAGAGGACACAGAGAGGAGATAGATGGATAGATGGACAAATGGGAAATCTGACAACCAACTCGTGAATCCGAAATCGTCGTTATCCAGATCAGATCCCTCAACGTCTGTCTGCCTATCTACCTTCACATCCGCTGGCTGCGCATACGCTCATGCTCACCCTCGCATTCCCACTCACTCACATCCTCACGCACTTGGTTGCTTGTTCATGCGGACGCATGCTCTCTCTCCCTCTTTCTCTTCTAGGAAAGGCTCCATTGAATCTTCTCATTTTCTGCCCCCCCTCTTCCGTCTTCAAGTCATTATCTCTGCATTTTCCCATCGTGACATGGAATTATTGAAATTTCGCATCATCGTCTCCAACAACACCACGTTCTAGCCAATCTTTGCTACCCACGCGAACGGCTATCGATATCATTGTCGTATTATTCTTGTCCTTTTGCTGTAATACCAACTTGTAGAGTAGTTCGAGAATGTTGGGCCGTCGATGCAATCGTCCTTGATAAGTGGCTCTTGAATTACCGAGCCCGTCACCATCATCATCCTTGGATCTCGCGACTTGAAACAGTTTATTTCGATCGCCTACGCCAACGGGTCTTCCCATCCATAGACAGACAGCTTCCAACAACGCCACGAGAACGGGCAGCAGGACCGAACTACTGCACATGCGCAGGACTTACTAACGAGTTCGCCAGCAAACCGCCGCCACTTGGACACGGGTCGTTGGGTCGGTCGCACCGCCGATGATTGGGACCTCCCGGCTGCTACTCACCTTGGGTTGTGTAACGGTCGCCACGGACAATTCGGGAATGGATCATTAATCAGACGAGTTTGCGGGTATTGCAAGCGAACAAAATTCCGCAATAGCGCCGACAGACGGGCGTCCAAGTGTCGCGAAGATCACCCACGTAGAACAGACTGCAGCGAAACCAAGGAGTGGACAAAAGTGAGGGAAGCTAGCTTGTGAGAAGTAAGTAGAAGACGAAAGGTGGGGAGTGAACGAGATAGAAGAGAGCGAAATCATGTCGGATCCGAACAATTACCATGCGACTGTGCTGTACAGGGAATCGCGGGGCGGCCGTGAGAGTGAAAGGAATTACTATGGCGGATATGGCCCTGGTCACGATAACATGAGCAGTAGTAGAGCAGCAACGACGGGAGGCGCGAGACATGAGGGCGCATCATCATCATCGTCGTCGTCTTCGTCGTCATTTTCATCACCGTCCCCATCATTGTCGCAGCCTTCATCGAGAACACCAGCACCAGCACCAGCAGCGACAGCGCAGGGGCTGTCGGCAGGGGGAGGGCGAAGACGCCCGCCGACGCCGCCGACAATAGCATCATCTCCACCTGCAACTGCGCCATTTGGGAGGATTGGCGCTGGTGCTGGTGCTGTTGTTATTGCTGACACTGGAGTAGCGGGAGGTCGGAGCGGGAGTGGAAATGGGAATAGGAATGAAAATGGGACGATTTTGAATGGGCAAGGGTACGGGCGTAGTGCAGGCGGGATTAGTGCTGGTGTTGGTTTTGGCGTTGGCGTTGGTGGTGCTGATGAAACGACCAGGACAAATAAGAGGAGAAACAAGCACGAGGACGATGCGCTGGGACCACCACGACTCTCGCCGTCGCCGGAGTCGAAGCCAAATTCCTCGTCCTCGTCGCCAGCGGATGCGGGCCTAAATAATCCTACTAATCCTTCTTATCATCATCACCACCGCCATCACCGCCATCATCACGGCAGCCATCATCACCA
The DNA here is from genome assembly GCA_022593225.1 of Xylaria sp. FL0064. NCBI lineage: Eukaryota > Fungi > Ascomycota > Sordariomycetes > Xylariales > Xylariaceae > Xylaria > Xylaria sp. FL0064. The sequence continues at coordinate 643,145 of JAJKLE010000004.1, read as the reverse complement.
CCACCATTACCACTACCACGACGGCGACCGCCACGACCGCCACGAACACCGCTATCATCTTGCCCCGTCCCCATCCCCATCCCCATCCCAATCCCAGTCGCAATCCCAACCCCATCATCATCATCATCATCATCACCTCCACCATCCACATCCACATCCGTATCCCCATCATCCACAATTCCAAACCACCACAACTAACACCACTACCACCGCCGCCACCACTGCAGCTGCTGCAATTACCGCTACCACTGCTGATCATGGTCGTGACCTAAACACCAGCACCAGCACCAGCTCCAGCTCCAATACCGGCTCTAGTAGCAGCACTACCAGCCCAAGCCCATTCACCGTCACGACCACCGATCCGACTGTGCAGGGGAACCAAACTCAATCCCTTCGTTACTCGCGTCCCCGTACTCGCACCCATGCTCATGCCCAAACCCAGGCCCAACAAGCCCATGCTCACCACGGTCTCGGTCTTGCTTTCGCCGGTATCAGCAGCACTGCCAATAATAATAATCCTACTAGTAGTGCCAATTCTCAGGTGCGCGACAGCAGCATAGGTAAAGGTAATAATAATACTACTACTACTGAGGGTACCCGCGCCGCCAACAACGCTAGCATGACATCTCCGACCGTCGCGGCCTCGACGCACTCAGATTTTCGTAAGCCTCCAGCTGCTGCCGACGCGACCACCAGCACACCCACCACCACCAGATCCAGATCCAGAGCCAACACCATAAAAACCACCACCACCACAATCAGCGCCGCCGACAACAACGCCGACGCCGACGGCGCCACTGCTACTACCACCACCAGCACCAGCACCACTAAACCTACTTCCTCTACCACTCCGTCTCCTCGTAAATCTACCATCTCTAATGCCCACCACGATCGCCACGCCACCAGCATCACCAGCATCGCCAACACCACAACCATCCCTGCGACGACAGCAATTACAGCAGCAGCATCGTCATCAATAGCATCACTGACATCTCCATTCCATTCGCCGCCGCCCTCCAAGCTGCATATTCCCCTCAATTCCATCACGACGCCGACCGATGCAGCACGCCCGCGGCCGCCGTTGTCGTCGTCGCCGCTGAGCCACCCCTTCAACCACGCCTCGCCGCATCACCACTCCTCGATCCTCTCGGGACCCGCCCTGCTCTCGTCGTCGTCGGCTGCATCGGCTCCCAACGCGGCTGCCGCGTCCTCGCTGCCTCACCTGCCGCCTCTGGCCCCTCCGCCGGGGGCCTTGAGCTCCATGATGGCGTCTCCGTCGGCGCTGTCTTCGACCAACGGCAACGGCCCTCCGAGTGCATCGCCTCTGCAGCCGCCCAAGGCTGACTTCCCGCGACCGATGCACGAGAAGTCGTCGGGCAGCTTCTACGATCCTCTGACCGACACCACAAAGGAACGGCGACCGACGGACGGTTGGCAGAAGCAGGTAAGTTGGACGTCCATCTCTATATCTATCGACGGTTTTTCCCTTGACACGGTGCCCGGGATGTTGCGCCTCATCCATGTTTCGCTTCCTATCTACATCTATTTATCTACTTTTGTTCCCTTCGTCTTGCCATTGCCACTCGCTCGTCCCGTATATCCATGCATCTACATCTATACACGCATCATTCAATACGTGCATGTCCTTTCATATCCATCTATACACAATCTCCGACCGCTCGTGCTTTGTACAGAGCCTCGGTTGCATTCCCAAGCCGGTACTTTTCCTAAGCAGTTTAGTGGCCGGCATGGACAAAGATGACTTCAATCAATTTATTTTGATGGAGCTACCTCGCGAAAATAAGAAAAAAACTCAAAAGCGCCCCCCACTCGTTGTCGGTGTTGCCCGCAAACCGTGAGCCGTGCCACAGTGTATGGAGCATGTGTTTGTCTGACTGGCGCGAGTGAGAAGAGCGAACAAGACTGGAAGAGGCTTGCTTGCTCGGGGCCAGACACCTTGTCTCATCCAACTGAGAGTTTGACAATAGCGCCCATCCCATCCCATCTCATCTCGTCTCCATCCATAGTCACCTTTTCCCACAATCCATCCATCCATCCATCCATCAAACAATCAAACTCCTTCCCTGGAAAACCTCCCCAAACGGGCAGCCTCCTTGTCCTCTAAATAAGAGCTAACCAACCACTCCTTGCCTGCTTAGTCGCGGTCGGATGCTTATGATTACCCTTCATCATACAAGACCGACTCTTCTCATCATTACAATCACAACGCCAAAAACGGCTACGGGTCCTCTTCGCCTTCGGCCAATTCAAAGTTTCCTCCACGAAGTCCGCATCCGCACTCGCACCCCAAGAACGGTGCCGATTCCAACCACAACAGCCTGCGCATGGGGTCTCCCTCCTCCCGCCACCGGAATCCGTCTGATTCCCTTTCATCATCTACGAATCGCCACACATCCACCCCGGCGCCCTCGCTGCCCTCCATTTTGAATCCCGAGCCTGCCTCTACACCCGCAGCCTCGTCAAGTGTATGCATCCCCCCTGTCGCCCCAAGACATGTATTTTGCGTGTTATCTGATTTCCTACGTCTTGCTAACACGCGTTTCGACAGACTCCCAGCCGTGCAGCCGAATTAATGTCCTTCTCGAATATCCTGTCGAGTGCAGAGCCATTGCATAAGCCTAGGGCGCCTATTATGGCCGAGCCTAAAAAGGAGAAGGCGCCTCGCAAGAGCAAAAACCGAGAGTCATTACTCAGGGATTCAGAAGGTAACTCGAAGAAGGAGTCGCGTCGCTCGTCTTCAAACCATGCAAAAGAGCCCCCGGCCAAACCACCCAAAAGGCAAATCAACGGCCAACCCAAGCCCAAGCCGATCTCTGCCGATAAAGAGAAGAAGATTCAGCATCTCCTGGAACAGCTTGATACCAAGGCCGAAGATGTCGAGTTATCTGAACTGGATATTGAGGAGCAACTCTTCGTGGGTCGCCTCAAGAAACGCAAGCTCAACCAAGAACAGGCGGAATACCAGGACTACGTCATGCGGCGCGCTGATTTATCCAACTTCTTGTCGCGAAAGCTAACGGAGCATATGAGTCTCGCCAAGCGCCGCTATGACGAACTGCACTACGAGGAAGCCTTGCACGAGGTCCGTGAGCGTGAGATTTATGCGGAGAAAGAACGCAAGAAGGATATGCAGCGGAAGCGGCGACGCGAGAAGTCGATGCAAGTCACTATAGAACAGAAGGAAGCTGCTCTGGCCAGAGCTCTCGCCGCTGAAGATGAGGCAGAACGAGCTAAACACCTCCGCGAGGCGGAACGTGCCAACAAGAAGGCGCAACAGACGAGGTTGATTCTCCAAAAGGGCATCAAGGGCCCTGCTCGTGGTCTTCAAGCTCTCGAGCTGAACTTGGAGGGCGGCACCATGTCTTCGTTCCATGCTACAGACCAGGAGAGTAACGGCAAGACAAAGACCAAGGGCCGGACCGGCACTCGCCCGAAGAAATCAAAGGAACAGAAACAGGCCGAAAAGGATGCCGCCGAGGCTGCCCAAGCTGCTCTGGATGCTGGCGAGGAACTTCCTGCCAGGGAAGAGACCAAGATTCGCATCAAGCTTAGCAAGGCTAAGGACAAGGAGCCCAAAGACAAGGACAAGGATAAGGAGTCGAAAGAAAGCACCAAGGAAATCAAGGAGAAGGAGAAGGCCGTTGAAGAACCTCCTCCTAACCCCTTGGAGACCAAGTTCCAGTCAAAGGGTTACAATCAGATCTATGACCAAATTTGGCGCGATCTGGCACGTAAAGATGTGGTCAAAACCTTCAAGTTGGCGACCGATTCCTACACTACCAAGGCTTCTAACTTGAAGAAGACGGCCATCCTTGCCTCCAAAGAAGCTAAGCGCTGGCAGCTACGGACGAACAAGGGCACCAAGGATCTGCAGGCTCGTGCTAAACGATGCATGCGTGACATGATGGGCTTCTGGAAACGAAACGAGCGAGAAGAGAGGGATATGCGCAAAGCTGCAGAGCGCCAAGAGCTAGAGAATGCCCGCAAGGAAGAAGCCGACCGGGAGGCTGCTCGCCAGAAGAGGAAGCTGAACTTCCTGATCTCGCAAACCGAGCTCTATTCCCACTTCATCGGCAAGAAGATCAAGACCGACGAAGTCGAGCGAAGTACAGATAACCCAGATATCGCCCCTGCTGCTGGCGTTCCTGCTTTTAACAAGATGGATGTGGCTGAACCTACTGGTCCTATCGGTTCCAAGGTGACAGACTTCAACCAGCTCAACTTTGATGCCGAGGACGAGGAGGCGTTACAAGCTGCAGCCGTGGCAAATGCGCAGAACGCCATCGCCGAAGCCCAAGCCAAGGCGCGTGCCTTCAACAAGTCGCAGGACGATATGGACGAGGATGGCGAGATGAATTTCCAGAATCCCACAGGTCTCGGCGATGTCACTGTCGAACAGCCCAAGCTTCTGAACTGCCAGTTGAAAGAATACCAGCTCAAAGGTCTGAATTGGCTTGCCAATCTCTACGAGCAGGGTATCAACGGTATATTGGCCGACGAAATGGGTCTGGGCAAGACTGTACAATCCATTTCCGTCATGGCGTATCTCGCTGAGGTTCATGATATCTGGGGTCCTTACTTGGTAGTTGCACCTGCCTCCACATTGCACAATTGGCAGCAAGAGATCGCCAAGTTCGTCCCCGAGTTTAAGGTGCTCCCGTACTGGGGCACAGCTGGCGACAGAAAGGTTTTGCGTAAGTTTTGGGACAGGAAACACAACACCTACCGCAAGGACGCACCCTTCCATGTCCTTGTTACATCGTACCAGCTTGTTGTTTCCGACGTCGCGTATTTCCAAAAGATGCGATGGCAATACATGATTTTGGACGAGGCGCAAGCCATCAAGAGCTCTCAGAGTTCGCGATGGAAGTGCTTACTTGGCTTCCACTGTCGTAATCGTCTTTTGCTCACGGGTACTCCGATCCAAAACAACATGCAGGAACTGTGGGCTCTTCTACATTTCATTATGCCGTCACTTTTCGATTCACACGATGAGTTTAGCGAGTGGTTCTCCAAGGATATCGAATCGCACGCCCAAAGCAACACGACGTTGAACGAAGACCAACTTAGACGACTGCATTTGATTCTCAAACCCTTCATGTTGCGTCGCGTGAAGAAGCATGTCCAGAAGGAACTTGGAGACAAGATCGAACTCGACGTTTTCTGTGACCTCACCTACCGGCAGCGTGCATACTATAGGAACTTGAGGAACCAGATAAGCTTCATGGATCTGATCGAAAAGGCAACCATGGGAGACGACCAAGACTCTGGCACTCTTATGAACTTGGTGATGCAGTTCCGAAAGGTGTGCAACCACCCCGATCTATTCCAACGCGCGGATACCACGAGCCCTTTCTCATCCGGCTATTTTGCGGAAACTGCGTCATTCGTTCGCGAGGGAAATAATGTTGCTGTTGGATATTCAACGCGCAGTCTGATCGAGTACAAGTTGCCACGCCTCGTATGGAATGAGAGTGGGAGATTGTACAAGGCCGGCAAGGATAATGTGCGCGCCGGCTTTCGAAACAAGTATCTAAACCATCTCATGAACATTTGGGATCCCGAAAATATCCGGGCAAGCACGTCGGGCAGCGATGCATTCTCCTTCTTACGATTCACCGATACAAGTCCACAAGAGGCCTACGAAGCGAGCCACCAAGATCTATTTTCTCGCGCTTCCAAGTTAGCCAAGAAGAGTGACCGACTTGGCCATATGCAAGCGATATACGATGAGCCGGGAGAAGAAAATTATACGCCAGCTCATGCTCTGTTCCAAATCAAGGCACGAAAGAACAGGAGAGCACTAGCAGATATTACTGGAGAGGGCGTTCTCAGCAATCTCATGAATATCTCTCGCTTGCATTGGAAGGATTCTGGCCTCAGCCGACTAGAACAAGCGGCTTTACCAGGAGCATCCGCTCCTCCGGTTAATGTTTTCTGTGAAGGCACACGAGCACCCATCGCGGAGCACGAGGACACACTCTTCAATGTATCCATGCGAAAGGCACTATATGGGCCTAACGCGATTGAGGAGAAGGCCTTGATAGAACGGCATGTGCCTGTTGAGCAATACCCTCAGACCGCACTTCTGCCTGCTCCCGACAACGAAAAACGTCGCTTTACCAATATCACAGTCCCCAGCATGCGCCGCTTTGTCACTGACAGTGGCAAGCTTGCGAAGCTCGATCAGCTGCTTTTCAAGTTGAAGGAAGAGGGTCATCGCGTCCTGTTGTACTTCCAGATGACGAGAATGATTGATCTCATGGAAGAATACTTGACATACCGCAACTACAAGTACTGCCGACTTGACGGTTCTACGAAACTGGAAGATCGTCGAGATACAGTCCATGATTTCCAAACCCGCCCGGAGATTTTTGTGTTCCTCCTATCTACCCGTGCCGGTGGTCTCGGTATCAACTTAACATCAGCCGATACGGTTATCTTCTACGATAGTGATTGGAATCCAACAATTGATTCGCAGGCCATGGATCGCGCTCATCGTCTTGGTCAAACGAAGCAAGTCACGGTTTACCGACTCATCACTCGGGGCACCATCGAAGAACGCATCCGAAAGAGAGCGATGCAGAAAGAGGAGGTGCAACGCGTAGTCATCCAGGGTGGTGGTGCCCGTGGTGTCGACTTCAGCGGTCGCCGGCCTCCCGAGAACCGTAACCGTGATATTGCCATGTGGCTCGCCGACGACGAGCAAGCTGAACTTATCGAGAGACGCGAGAAAGAACTTCTGGAGAGCGGTGAACTTGATAAAGCGGCGAAGAAGCGCGGAGGCAACAAGAGGAAGCGCGAGGCCGTCAGTCTCGATGATATGTACCATGAAGGTGAGTTGCTGTAATTAATTGACGAACAATCTGTCTTTGGCCGTGTAAACTAACATAGGATGCAGGCGAGGGTCATTTCAACGATGAAAGCAAACCATCGGGTACCGCAACCCCGGTTGAACCCGAGACCAAGGCCGCCAAGAAGCGAAAAGGCGGTAGTAAGAAGGCTAAGACTACAAAACAACGCCTTGCCATTGCCGATGGGGAAATGGATATCTAATTCGTCGTGTAAAATTTCTTTTTGTTCTTTTCCTCTTTGAGAGAGAGACTGGCGTTCCTCCCGGGGGTCTAAAGGAAAGACTTCATTTTATTATCATTTTGCTACGTGTACAAAAGCAAAAGCAAAGACATCAGACAGGCGTTTTTATTTTTCATCGATCCCCGCGATGCTGGGATTGAACTGTTCTTTTTTTTTTTTCTCTCTCTCGTTGCCCACTACCTATCTGTTGTGCCCCAGTCTGTAGGAGAGGGATTGATCCGTTGACGAAATCAAACTGTTATACGACAATGAGGGGACGGGTTCTGTGCGCGTGCTCCTGTTGTGGGGAGTGGGTGTGTCGATGTGTGTTGTGTAATTACATAGATGAATGAAAGGATGATTGATCGATCAATTGATAAGTGCAGAAACCCGCTATGATTTCGCAATAAATGCATGGAATTTTTTTTCTTGCCCCCCCTACGTCTTACTCGCGTGTTGATCTTGTTGATATGTTGTGTTTTAAGAAATAGGAGAGGAAGGGGGGTTCCTGCCTGTAATTCTGTTAGGAACTTGTAGGTTAGGTAGGTATACATTAGTACTGTATAGATGAGTTGCTCTATCTTGCTAGCTATACCTATACCACGTCAATCCAGTCAATTTAGTCAATACACTCCATACACTCTGTCTACCCAGTCTACTCAGTTCACTTAGTTCATTCAGTACATGCAGTGCAGTCGCTGTGGTTTGAAGCTTGAGATGTTTTTCGAGTTGTGGCGTACGTGCGTCGTAGATGAATGGATAAATAGGAAAGAAAAGAGCTGAAGATCACGACGGAGGGGCAGGGTGCAATCGCCCTTTCTTTCAATCAAATTAAATCTGACCAACCGACCGCACACACATACGTACAGCGCAGGCTCGCATCTACAGTAGGTAGACAGATAGATCCACTAGATAGCCTCTGTAAACAAAGAGTCGATGTAATGGATACTTGGAAAAACTAATATCGGTAGAAAGAGCTCAAGTCGAGAGGCATGCGGGATGAGAATCAGATGATAACTAGACAGGTAGGCATCCAGAAGACGCACATTAAGGTAGATGCGACTTCTTACACCTAACGCTGTCTTGAAGAATGTCCGTTCTGCATTGGAAGTGAAATATATACCGTACATAGTGACGCTTAGAATATGATTCACACAACCAACACGATAAGTTCGGGCGACGCGGTGACGAAATATCATATTGCATGACGTGTCTATTCAATTGCGTAAAAGTCGTAAACCACATGCGAAGTTAACAAAAACAAAGGCCGGTTCTTGATGTCCGTTATGTGTGGTATGATGCCCCTTTTCTTCTTCCAACTTAGTAACATCAGGCACAAGTTCTGACGACAGAAACGTCGTTGAACTCCATCCACCCGTCTATCTATCCCAGGGAGAAGTCTTCGCCTTCCAGTCTGTCTTTTTACGACACCCCTCGGATGCGGCTCTATGTATGGTGGTCGACAAATGCCCAATCTATATCATACCCTGTATTTGAGCCACGCATCCCGTGATGCGGAAAATTTTTACCTGACGAAGATCCGCTCGGCCCTTTTGCCGAGAATTTCGTGCGAAGCCTTTAATAAGCAGGTAGACTCAGCCCTGCCAAGGGTCGTCCCATGAATGCCTCTATCTTTCCAACTACCGAACACCCTTTTAGACAGCCCCAGCCGCTACCATCTTCTTTCGGAGGTAGTTCTTGTAGTCGCCTATTGTGCCATCCCAGGGCTTGATGGTCTTGTTTTCGCATACAAGAATCTGCTTGGCGATCCTATCGAGTAATCTGGGAAGCGGTTAGTATAATCGTTACTAAGATATAGTTGACTGGGGTGCCTACCTGAAGTCGTGGGACACGACAATAACACCGCCAGTGAAGTGCTCAATGGCGTCAGCTAAGGCGTCGATTGTAGGTATGTCCAAACCATTGGTAGGTTCGTCGAGGAGAAGCATGTTGGGTGATTCAATGGCAAGCAAGGCGAAGACGATACGGCTCTTCTGGCCCTCGGATAGTGTGCCCATAATAGCTGTCTGGACAGTACCAGAAACACCATACCTGCCGAGGCATTGTCTCCAGTACTGGTAATCTTGCGACTTCTCTGGGAACTTGTCGCGTACGAAATCCAGTGCGCTTTTTGTCAGATCAAGCTGTTCGGCGCTGTGCTGCGAGTACATTCCCAGCTTGAGATGTGTGTGCTTCTTCACGGCACCGTCGGTGGGCGAGATCTTACCCGTCATGAGACGGAGGAGTGTACTCTTACCGACACCGTTGGGTCCGACCAGAGCTGTTCGAGAGTCCATATCAAACCCAAGATCGATATGGCGGTACAGGTCATCCTTAGGATCTCCAGAGTATGAGAATGTGACATTGTCAAAAGCTAGCACAGGGGGAGGCAGCTTTTCGACATCGGTAAATCTGAATGTGAAGGCCCGGTCTTCCTTGACTTCTTCGATCAGACCATCAGCAATCATCTTGTCGAGAATCTTCTGGCGGGACTTGGCTTGGCGCACCAAGTTGGCGTAGGTACCGGCGCTGGCAATGAACTCCTTGATGTGCTTAATTTCTTCCTGCTGCTTCTTGTAGGCGGTCATCTGGTTGATCTCCTGTTCTTTGCGAGTCTTGACATAAGAGTCGAAGTTACCACCATAGTAAATGAGCTGCTGCTTCCGCATATCAATCATGTTTGTACACACACCGTTCAGGAAATCCTGGGAGTGAGAGATGAGAACGAGGGTGCGCTCCCACTTCTTGAGATACTCTTCCAGCCACACACAGGCTTCCAAATCCAAATGGGCAGTGGGGTCGTCGAGGAGTAGGAGGGTGGGCTTCACGAACAGAGCCTTGGCAAGGGCAACACGCATACGCCAACCACCGGACATGTCCTTGGTCTTCTTGTGGATTGTGGTCTTGTTGAAGCCGAGACCAGTCAGGATAAGCGAGGCTCGGGTGGCAAAGGTAGAGGGATCCATCTTGTCCATGTGCTATGGCAGCAGAGTCAGCAGCTTTTCTCCCAACTTGGCAAAGAATGGTTAGAGAGTGGTAGTATGTACCTCGTAAAGATCCATAAGCACGGGGTCATCGGGGCCACTATCCTCCAGAATCTGCTCGGCGAGCTTGTCTAGACGGTCCATCTCCTTCTCGGCCTCCTTGAGGACCCATTCAAGGGCACCAAGGTCAGAGGGCGGCGCGCCCTGGTTCAGGAGGTAGATGTCGACATGTTCGGGGATGGGATATTCACGCTCAGCGATGGCCTTCAACAGGGTACTCTTTCCGCAACCGTTCTCGCCGAGCAGGCCGTAGCGACGGCCGAAGGTCAGCTCGAGACTGGTCTCGTTGAGGAGCACGCGGCCGTGGAAGGTCAGGCTGGCGCTGATGATCTTGACGTCTCTGCTGCTGGGGATGGAAGCCAGCACACCGGTGGTGATGCGATCCGACAGACCTGAGGCGTCCTTCTGGTCGGCGAGGCGCTTGACCTTGTCGGCGTCCTTTTCACTGGTCGCCGGCAGATCGTTGGGATCCGGAGGGTTGTCGTCGCCGGCATCAGAGGTGGCGGCGCTGGCGTTTTTGGAGGCCGCTTTGGAGCCAGCCTTGGACCGAGACACGAGCGTCTTCTTCTCGCCCTTGCCCTCGGCGGCCTTCTTGGCGAGTCTCTTCTCCTTGGACGCGGAAACCATTTTGGCTATGTCGAGGAAGATGTATCTGATTGGAGGGGGAGACTGTGGATGCGGCGACGGAAAGGAAAGAAGAAGAAAAAAGGGTTGGCAAAGCCGTCGAATTTACCCCGCCTATAATATGTGGAAATCCGAGATTGATAAACCGCGGGGTCCGTCCGGTTCGGGATGATAATTAATGATCACAAGTTAATGTGATGGGCGAAAATTCTGCTCGAAGAATATGACGACGGTGGTGTCGACGGCGGGCAGAGTGTGAAGACCTCTGTCGAGCTGCACCAACAAAGACTGGTAGAAGTCGGTGGTGGATGGGAGCAGAATGACGGGGAGTTAGAAGTTGGTGTGTACCGGAAAGGAGGGGCAATAAACGTACCCAATAAAGGTACTCTGGTGGTAGTGGCCTCCACTAAGCCTTGTCAGAGGCGGCCATACCAGCCAGAAACTCTACTTGGTATGGTGGGGTCAGTTAACGCACCTTTGGGGGAACTTGTGGGCTTATTTTTGGCCTGCGAGTGGTTGGTTGGTTGGCTGCAAATGCTCAGGCAGTCGTGGTGGGGCTATGAAATTTTAACTTTTTCTCGAGATAATTTTTTTTGCTGGACCGTCAGCGGCCGATAAACGATAAGCGATAAGCGATAAGCAACCTACCAATGCTGCCTTAGGCATAAACTGTCTAGTCTAAGTGTAGACTAGAGCCGGGTATTAATTCAGAGCTTGCGACGTCAACCTCTAAGTGCCTGACATTAAACTCGCTGACGACGATGAAATAGCTACTAGAAAATCTACCAACTATTAGAACTCTCTTCAGAGAAGTAGTATATCATGTACCATATCATGCTGCACTCAGTAATACTTAATCGGTACCTGACTAGTCAGCAGAAATGCTAGCATTGAAAAGCGTTTCAATATCAAGGTTAGACTGAATAATGTTTGAATTTCTTTACACTTTCAATCGACTACCCTATTGGCTGTTGGCTTTTTGGACTTCAAAGTTTACTAACTCCATCAGATTAGTTCTCCCTTAACACAACTAACCTAGGTACCGTTTCCCGACTATACGGACCTTCAATCTTATGTATAAAGAACACACACAAGACATCGCATTGATAACTTCTAAAAAAAGGAAATAGTAAGACACTGTTGCGTAACTCTGATCTCAGTCAGTATCTCAATTTACTGTGGGCTTGACAAGTAACTTCGGCAGCCAATTGGCAGTGCCGAAACGAGATTCAACCTATCCGATCTCCCTGTATACAAAAGTATCGTAACCCAGACCGATGAGAATACGTTAGTGAAGTCATTATCGTTACTGATACGCCACGACTTGGACGGTTTCATCCCACAAGCACATCTGACTCGACACGCTCTGCTGTCCCGATAATGCCCTCGGGCAGCGCTTCTCATGTCCTCACCCTGGCCCCGGCCCCGTAGTAGTCGTGCTCATTCAAGCTTTCATCCGTGTACATGGCTTCCTTCTGCTGCCCCAACATGACCGGCGCCACGCCCTGCGGCTGCGAATCGCCTATGCTCGCGAGATACGTATTCTCGTCTTCGCCCGGTCTTGGCTCGTGGCCGTGACAGACGGGACACGCGGGCGTATACTGGACGATGATCTGAGGCGGTTGCTGGGTCTGGGCATCGCCGGCGAGAGCTGTGTGTACATACGCGGGCTTAGTCCACTTCTCGACTACCGTTATGATGAATAGCACGAAGTGCAGAATACTATATGCGAAGAGGTAAGTATACTGTACCAGGCTAGTTTGCGCAGGGTACACCGTAAGCCTTCAGGGGATTTCTGAATTTAACTTACAAGATGACTACGAAAAAGATAGCTACTGCTATACCGCGCCAGAAGAGCCGGAAGTCGGAGTTGCTAGTATCCCATAAACCGTCTCGTTGGGCCGGGTTTGAAGTCCAAACTGCGACTGTCGGCGTTATGGCGACCAGGGCCGCGAGCGATGTGATTTCGAGGCCGATGTGCCAGCCCGATATTATCTCGTTGTCAAACTTCTGTCTGAGCCTGAAGAGCCGCCAGCCGTTCCATAGGGCGAGCAGGGTGCCCTGTATTCCGGGGTGCATGCAATTAGCTACGGTCGAAAGATGCTTTGAGTGAACGTGATGCTTACCAGGATGAAAGCAAACAACGCGGATATATCGACGCCATAGATGAGGCATACAGGGATCTCGCCAATGATGAGTATACCACATAGAGACAGCGAGGTCCATCGTAACCTCTTTTTATGCACGACAGTCCTCCGCTTCTTCATGGGGACTGCGTGGCCATTCGACGCCATCGAAGCAAGGACGGCTGCCTTGATATCATCCTCCACTTGCGGCGGAAGCGTGGAGTGACGGTGCTGTGACTCTGGATCCATTCCGATGATGTGTAGAGTGTACGGCTGTGGTTGGTGAGAGTAATGAGTGTATCCGTGGTCGTGATTAGGATACGCAGGTAAGGGCTGATGAGAGTTTGTTTCTACAATTGGAACAGGACCCCGAGGTCGATGCTGGCCACGGGCGATGAAAGGGTTCTGCGTTAAGGGCGGATTCGACGACAATGTTGTCCGTGCTATGGCTGGTGGTGAGGTGATAGATATAGGGGCGGCCGGAGCTGGAGCTGGATGGCGGACGGGTACGGGAACCCTCTTGATCTGACCTTTTGGCGGCCGAGTGCTCGCCATGGTCACCGCTCACCACTAGTGTCCGGTGTACTAGAGTTGGATACGGGACTGACCCCCCCTCTGCCGAGACGAATTCCCAGGCAGCCGTTTAAAGAGAAGCGTGAGAGGCCCGATGTTCCTTGTGAGGTGGATTCTCACGCACGATCATCCAAGAGAATTGGCGGAACCAGCGCGCTGTGCAATGAGATCATGAATCAGTCGCGCTATTCCAATGGCCCTGCTCCCGTTATTATCTGTCGTGATTGTTCTAATTGTCTTCTCAACGCCGAGGAATATGAGAGACTGAGTGTGTAAGTCCCTCAAGCGATGCCCGACGGATTCTACGAAGTTCAAGCAATACAGGCGAAAGACTGACCCGTCGCAGCTCTGAAGGAATCCACACTGTCAACACCCAACTAATGCCGAACTGGATACGGATTGATAAACCGATTGGCAGAGGTTGGACTGCATGCTTCATACATGCAGTAGGTATACCACTTGCCAGTAGTACAAGGTAGATTTGGGGGAACAAGTCGACAGTTGAAGTTCATGTCCAGGCAGCAGAATTAGTCCAACCCCCTGTCTTCCCCAGGACGGCAAGTGCTTGTCGCTAGATAAGCGTAGTAGGGGCTTTTGGACCCCCAGTCAGCCTGTCAAAGTCGTCTCGCAAATCCCCAATACGAGGTTTTACCCAAAAAGGATCTGCCGCAGCTACCTTAGCGCGACGGACCATAGAGACCATCACAGTAATTTGTTTACCAATTCAACGCCGATTCTTCGAGTCCGGAAGACTATATCGCGGGTGTCTAATGCTCATGTCGTGAAGATCTTCATTGCATCATCGTCAAAGCAATGCCAATCCCAAACGGATTATACGATTATACATGGTTTTCTGACAAGCCTGTAGTCTCTCCGGCGGTGCGGTCTTGGCTTGGCAGATGATGTAGTAGCGTCTACTATATATAGATACATTTGTTCAAGTCTATACATACAGGTGTTTGAACGTTTTTACAGGCTTGTTGTCAATTGAATTGTCTTTATGGGTCGTCTCCTGCAACTGTAATTACATGCTGTTCATCTTATGATGAGAGTAGCTTAAGTCATATGAGGAGGCGTGTTATGAGTTATGCTACTTTACGAAATAATGCAACAGTTTATATGAAGGCACACATGGTGAAGTCATGGTAACTAAGCAAATGCTCAGCTACGAATTTTCTCAACCGGGATAAGCTATCATACTCCCGTGTAACTAGTGTAGAAATTTCTATATCGTCTTCTACCTCTGAAAGGACTTGTGGATCTCTTCGCTGCATCATCTCTTCTTTATGCGATCGTGCCGAGATTGATAAAGTTTCGTAACTGAGGGTGTCGTAGGCTCCCTAGGATTTGAGGGAAAAAAAAAAAAAAGGGCTCACCTATAGTAGGAACAGTCTTACAGTGTAAGCTACTATCACTACTTTTAATTAAAATGACCAGTTGTCGGGTCGAAATGGGCGTTGTGTTTTCCTATGCCAATGCGCTTGAGCCCGATAGGGGGCCAGCTAGTTGACTTTTCAATTATTTCAAGTACACAACTAAAGCCTCAGTCGCTTTCAAAGAAACAGTGGCCTGCCCACCGCTCACGGTGAGAGTCTCGAATGTTTCACTACCACTGATCTTACAATCCCCATTTGTGAATGTCTGGCCACCAAAGGTCACCTTGCCACCTTGGTCGACTCTAGCGACCGCGCTATCTCCAGTGAGCCTCTTCGCTCTAACCGAACTCCCCGTCAATCCTTGGAGAACGAAAGACTGGCTGGAACGGGTGCCACTGCCCGAATAATAGTCCGAATTGTACAATAGAGCCCGTAACGGGGCTCCCGCCGAGTCGAACGCTACGTATGCTGCATAATTGGAATTGCCATCATCAAGCGCCGTGAGAGATGCAGCATTTGCCATGAACGCTGTGGCGGCATGGGCACCATAGTATGGAGCACCCATGCTGTAACGGCCCCAGAAGCAGTACTGGCAATTTCCTACTGTGCCGTGATGGAAGTAGGTACGTGTGATGTTGCTGTATGTAGCTCGGAGCACGTAGTCCATCGTCCAGAGTGCTGCTCCAAAGCTAGGGGAGACTGATGCCGCCCCGCCTCCAGACACTTCACGTTGCTGTCAGCCCTCAATTGTAAATAAATAGGGGTGACATGATATCTCGACTCGAAGGGGTGGAACATACCGGAGTTCGTCTCTCCGAAGACGTACTGCTTACCCTCTCGCAACGCAGCCACGACATCTGAATCGAAGACGTGCAGGTTCCTTGAGATTCCGCTATGGCTCATAAGCGACGTAATTGTTCCGCCGGGGTAGTTGTGATGAGCATAGTCATGAATGTACTGCTTGACCGTAGCATTCTGCGTTGCTATCAGCTCGGCCGCACCCCAAGTCGGCGGAGAGTCGTTCGAGTTTCCAGCCTGGATTATGCCTTGCTTGTTCAGCGCAGATCCTACTGAGATTGCCCAGTTGTTCTGTGACGCTGCATCTACGGAGGGATTCCAGGATCCAGCGGCAATCGGTTGACCATTTGAAGGGTAGTCTATCTCGTCGGTCAGCTATCTACCCCAGACACGCTGATAGATCTATAGAGAAGAGTCTATGGCCTACACTCGGGTTCATTTCCTAGCTCTATGGCGAGTAGATTTCCCATTCCATTCACTGCGGCCTTAGCTGCGTCAATCGTGTTCTGAAGGTTATTCTTGCCCCTGTTCAGCCCCACGACTACGCTGCCGCCATATTTACTCGCCAGTGTCATGAAGCTGGACCCAAAGGTTAGACTTGCAGGCGCGTCTGCAGGATTCGACACGGTGTAGACCACGTAGGCTGACGTTTTCGCATCATATTGCGCGCGGTCTTGTGTAGTGCCACCAATGCGGATGGGCGGCCAGACACCGGTTAGATCTTTCCAATTGGATAAACATTGCGTCGTAGCCGTTACGTTAGTGAAATATGACGGAAACGCAAAGAACTCGAACGAAATGCCAACAGGTGCCGGGTCGACAGGAGCGTACTTATAGCTTCCTGTGTGCGCTTGAGACGGGATCGTGAACGTCACGGCCGAAGCCGCAGAAGTCAGGCCGGCGAATGCGGCGACTACGTATCCGAAGAATGGCGCCATGATATTCACCTTGAGTATACATATGGCGACGGCCGGTTTATATAGTGAAGCTTCCGGAGCGTACATCCTCCGCAGCCCGTAATGGCACTTCCTTCACGAGCCGCCCAGCGCTCGGGTAAATGCTCCCCGAACGGATGCAGCTTTGAGAATACAGCATCCGGAAAGTGCAGAGCAACCTGGCTTTGAAGGTTCGTCTGTGTGCAAGAGCTACACGCCAAGCTACTTATAGTATCCGGCAACAGTACTTATTTAGGCTACCTGTTCACTGCATCGTTGCGTGAATGGAACGCTTGCTAGGCCTCGGTGAGCTTCAACCGCGCGCTTGGTATTCTTGTCTAATCTTCCTCGTCGCGTTTCAAGGTCAGGATGGAACGAGTTCAATTAGAAATCGGAAATGAGGATCACCAAGATCACCATTCCTGCTGAGGCTCTGACCATCAACTGGGTACACTGAACGATATCTAGGTAGGTCTTACTAATAAAAGACTAACCTAGACAATGTTCATGTCAACCCCTCGATACCGATAGTGCGTGCCCCCACTGCGATAGGGCTGAAATTGGATTTATAGGGCCTTGATTCAAAGTAGTAGGTCTATAGCTCCATGTCCTACCGTAGCAAGTTTTGAGGGACAATGCCTGGGTATATATTTCCCTTGTCGGTGGATTGGTGGTAATTGACCTTTTTTTTTTTTTTTTTTGAAGTTTTATCTCGGCTTTGGAGTCCAAACATTAGCTGCTAAGTCCGTTGCTCAACATGCTAGTTGCAGTTAATAAGGTTTGTAAGGTGGGTACAGATAAGATCCCGAAGATCAACTACAGTATGTATCCGGGTTGGGGCCGATCCGGACTATGGTAGAATCATAAACGTTGCGCCGCTTGAGGCAACTTGGGACTAGTGAACCATTTCAAAAATCCCCTTTTTTGTCTTTTCCTCCTTGTATTATGAGATTCCTCATATGAGAACATTCCCCCTGGACGCCAATAGCTGAAATGCATCCCCTGACGTGAGGATTCGTTATCTAGCTTGATTCTTTGTAATGACCTGAGTCGCAGCTTGACTCCTTAAACACACTGCGGAACAATCTAGCCTTTTGAACACTCCTTGGCATGGCTCTGCATTGTATTTTATACGCCGTATCCGTATAGCGACGCGATACTAAAATCCGCGTTAAACTTGGTCTTGGCTAAAACATATTATTGCTCCTTTAGATACGCTCGGTGTCCTATGTAGGCGATGTGCCATGCCTGAAAGACCTAACACGTTGCAAATACAACTAAACTCTCACTCTTGACTTTGTTGGAAATTTCAAGCGTGTCGACAGGTGGTTGCGAGTCGCCTTAAACAACATAGAGCATCCGGCAGCCTACTAAAGGCCTGAGAGGCCAACAAAGACCGGATCATACTGCAACATTGGCATCACGATGAGCACATCCAAAATGGACGACTGGCGCAATTTTATAACAGGAGTACATGGCCGGAAAGTGGTTCTTTTCTCTTCGCTTTTGCTGGTTACGATAAGCCTATTGAGTAAGGGGTTTCGAAAGAGCATTCCGCTTAAAACACAACATTAGAGCACGGAACTAAACTATTGTAGTATATTCTTTCCATGACACGGTTCAAGTTCATACAGTCTCATATCATGGCGCCGATAGCTTCAATGCCTCAGAAAGTGGCACCACGGAATCGCAGCAGCTTCAGAATCCATCCCACTCACCTGCCGACCGCTATCTCAAAACTCCCACTGGCCATGACACCCTCGATAACATCCTTGACGAGCTTTTGTCCATCAAGTCTTCCTTAAACTCGAGTCTGATAGTTCCCACAAAGAACATATCGGCTTTCAGCAACCCACAGACACTATCACCTCTAGGCTCGGGAATTCCTCTACGTGTTATGTTCCTGGGGGCTTCTGTCACGCGTGGTGACGTATCCATCGGTAACCTGGGGTTTAGATCTCCCTTACGCGATAGATTGGCAGCTCTAGGCAACCCGGTCAACTTCGTTGGATCCCAGCGTGTCGGCGCATTCATAGACAACGACCTGGAAGCATACAAGGGCAACCGGGTCGATCAAATACACGATCACTCGACCCATATCGTGCCCAATACGAAGCCGAACGTTTTCGTCCTCCACGTCGGTAGCAATGACTGCCTACAGAAACACGACATAGCAAATTTTGGCAAACGCATGCGTGATCTGATCTCTTATCTACTCAAAACATCTCCTCAGGCGACTATCATTATGTCGACGCTCCTGACGAATACAGTCCCCGATAAGGAGCCTTGCATACTGGACTTGAACATCCAGATTCGAAAATTAGCATCCGCCTTGCATCGCGAGGGCAGACCGGTCGTTCTGGCCGAGATGCACTGCGAGCAGGGACTCCCCGATCGCCCCGTAGCCGCAGATATCTCGCCAGACGGGACACACCCATTCGATCACGGCTATGCATTGATGGCGGATATTTTCTTTTCGGCGTTCCTCGAGGCCGATAAAAGGGGTTTCATCAAACCGCCTGAACAGAACGGTATCCCAGATGACGGGGTGCTCGAGAGAGCCGATGAGCCTTTTGTATTCGAACCGGAACCTGAGAAGAAAAGGCCAAATCCACCAAAGGCTGGAAAAGACTCGGGAAGTAAGATCATGTCCCCCAAGCCGGCAACGGAGTAATCGGGTAAGGCCATCTTGGATAGGGTCGACTTATGATGCTAGAAACCCATGGCATAGAGTTGGAGTTTGGAGGCAATGTGTATTATAATGATAGGATCGCGGCTGGGGAGAAGCTCTCGACACGTTCATATTGTTACTCGGTTTATTAATCCCTGTTTAATAGATTATGTTATTCATGCGCCCTGAGACTTGACGAGACTTGATGACTTGCTTTTCCTACGCTACTGCTCTTCATGAGTTCTTCTAATATGCTACACTCGCCGTATTCATGGCCTCAACGTTAAACCTTATTGAAGTAAGAAGAAGAAGAAGAAGAATTAAATAGAAAAAATAAAAGAATATCTCACTCCAATATAATGACGTTAACATCAATCTTTTTGCGGAAATCCCACCAGGGGCTCTAGCTAGGGAATGCTTCTCTTCAGTATAGCTACTTGGACTTGGTTAAAGCATATCAATAGGGGGGCGGATATGCATTAGCTGATACTTCGCTAGGAAATATACTAGACAATTGTGACAAAGAACGACTAAGGCAACTAATTCTAGGCCCTGCCGTAACATCATAGATTGCGCGAACCGCACAAGCTGGCGATCTTTCTCTTTCTCTTTATAATTTAACCACTTCCGCGGGAGGGAGGGAGACTGGGAAGTGACGGCTAATAGGCGCAACCTTCGCATGACTTTATATCAAATGTTTCAACACGCGATCTTTCGTGGCTTCTAGAAGCTCAGCAGGGCGCTTTACCGAACGTTCGATTCAATCGAGACATTGCGGTATTGAACAATTGTGGCTTGCTGGAAGTCATTTGTAATTACGTTAAAGCGAAGTGATTGTGGGCCGTGTTTATGAGAGTCACTGATATTCAGGCGTGGGAAGGTCATCACGGAGCTCATGTTGATAGCACCTCTATTGCCCAAATTGAGACAGCTATCTCACTCATGAGATTTCCTTGCTTTCAACAATAGTACCAAAAGCATCAGCGATCTCGTTGAGCGCCACGCGAACCAGCTCCGCAGCATCTACGCCAGGAATGTGACGGTCGCCCACAGCATCCTTAGCAATGATGACATCCCAACCCCTCTCAGCGCCTTGGCGGGCTGTTGTAGAGACGCAGACATGGGCCTACAGGAATGGGAAGCACGACGCGTCATTAGTGTGATGTTTAACTCATATTATACTTGCCGCTTAGAGTCGCATCGGGTAACTCACCATGTATCCGGTCAGCACGACCTTCTTGCGCCCCGTCTTCTCGAGGATCTCCTGCAGCTGGGTTCCAGTGAACGACCCGGGCACCTGCTTGACCACGACATTCTCGCCGTCTCTGGGTTTAAGCTCATCAAACTCGTCAGCGAGGGGGGTCCCGGGTGTGAAGACGGGGGCGCCATCCGGGGTCTTGTGCACCACGTGCACGATCGGTGCGCTGGCAGCACGGTATTTCTCGAGAAGAGCAGCATTAGCTGCCCGAGTGCTCTTGACGTTCTCAGTCTTGAGAAAGCCGTTGGCATACTCATTCTGGGCGTCGATAATGACCAAAACACTATCACTGGTCGAAGCCGTTGAAGGCGACACACCAATGGTCTGCCGAAAGCTCTTTGCTGTTTCTGCCATCGTTCCCCTTTCTTGTAGGCTGGAGTCTTAGAGATCAAGAGGAGACGAGTCCAGGAGGGTTGGCCTGCTAAACATATACACTGGGAGTTGATGAAATTGTAAAAAATGGTAAAACTTATATACCAACCGTTACTAATATCGATGAGAAATTCGGAGCATCGTAAGCCCAGCGTATTGTAGCAACAGCCGTTATGGGTCGGCCGTTGACAATGCACCATAGGCTGTTAAAATGACGTATAGTTTGCGTATGGGATCGCTCATCACCCCGCATTGGACGGCTGGCGACCTACTACGCCTGAAAAGAGTATTGAACCCGCCCGCCCAGCTTTGACTAAGGCTTAGCGTGTTGGATAGCGAGTCATTGTCTAAATGGAAGTTAACGGCACTGTGGCAGGCACGCTGGGCGTAGCCATATAACCCCTGTCAGTGGGTGCCCTATCAATTAGTTCACTAACACTCATACAACATTAATACCACCTAATAAACCCAACAGCACGATATAATTTGGTTTTGCTCAAGTCTTTTCGTTCAGGCTCCCGGTGCGGAGACTTTAAGAGAAATAAGCAAAAGCGAATAACCATATAGCGCTGAAAGGAATCGAACCAATCTCGCTATTTGCTCGGAGGTAAGTAAGAGTCATGCGCTTACCAGAGTTAAGCTTGGCATGGAAGAAACAACACAAAGGAATGTCAGATTCAATCCAGCTAAATTATAATCACGTTGTTTTAGGAATGAACGTCATCTTAATAATTGCTATTCGAGCTACCAGCAGTAAAGCGCGAGGGTGGCCTCTGGGCAGAGATGATAATGACGGGAACAGGACATTTCGATCATCAAAAACGGAAGTCAAAGTCCAAGAATTCCTTTTGTCTCTTCTCTGCATTTACCTCCCGAAGGATGTCAGCCACAATAGGTCCGACGAGCTTGGCCACAAACGGCGAAGCTCTCATCAGCTTGGGCCCCAAGTCCATCACTTTAGCATCAATCTTCTTATAGACCCCGTTCTTCCTCGAATCTGTATCAGGCATCGCGATGTATGCCTGCAGACAGGCTTCTGCCAAGATGGCCCGGTGCGCCAGAGGATCCAGATTGGTCTCCGGCGCTGAGGACTCCGAGGCTAGCGCATTCATGAGTAGCGGTAGACCCTTCGTAGCCACGTCGGCGAGCACCGGGCCGGCTTTCTTGAAAGCGCTTCCGAGGACGTCGCCGACGGTGGTGAGGGTGGTCAAGAATGACTCTACGACGGTGTCGTCGGCCACTTCGATGAGGCCGTCAAGGAACGTGCTTTCGTTCTCCGTGAGCGGGCGACCGATTCCGGTGTTGATCTCAGCGTAGTACGGACGCGATTCTCTCTTGTTTTGGGTATCCAGCGTAGGCACCATATTCGAAAGCAAGAGCCTCAAACCAGGTTCAAGTATCCCCTTCAGCACCCGCGGAGCCACCTTTATGACGGCTGGTTTAATGGCTGCCACGAGAGGACCAAGAAATTCCGCAAAAGTCTCTTGCTGTCTTGGCACGAGTTCGAGGTAACATTGCAGAGCTGACTCTGCGAGAATGGCCCGTCCCAGAAGGCCATCATAGGCGCGCGTCTCGCCGAGCTCCTTAGCCTGCGTCTCGCTTGCGCTGTCGGCGGCGAGCTTTCCTGCGGCTGCAATAGCGGCAGAGGCGAGTATGGCAATTTGAGGCCCGGCTTTGGGGCCGTACGAGATTTGCTCATCCGAGTCCAGGATCGTATCAGGTATGGCTGCGTGGACGGCTTGCGCGGCAATTCTTGTTTGCTCTAGCCCAACCTTGAGAGGATCGTCGGCATCCGACTCGGTAGTCACGGCGCCGCATTTATAAAGCCCGGCTCGGCCGCTATCTTCTACGGAATCCTCGGGATGATCGCGATTGTCATTGAGCTGCCGGACGACACTAAGGTACGCCTCGAAATTGTTGCCTATCTCGCCCCCGGACGATCCGGCAATTACGGATGCGAAATTGTAGGATGGGCCCCCAAGAACGTGGACACCGATTCCCTTGAGCGATGTTTGGTCGCTGAAGACGGGAGAACCGGAGTTTCCTATAGCGTCCCGGTCAGCGCCAAAATTGAAGGAATTACCAGCCATAGGACGCTGTGACTAACTTACCGCCAGCAGTATCGATTTGGTATTTCAACATTTGATCGCGAGCATCCTTCAAGTTGTAGTCTGTCTTGTTGAACATCTGATACATTTTCGCGCCGCTCTCTCCCTTGTCATTAACAATGTCGCCGGGGTAGCCCACGATTCCCAGGTCCGCGCCCTGCTGTGATATGGGTGTCTGCTCCCATGAAAAGCAGCTCTTCACATCTTGCTCGGTAAACGGTTCGGAGAGCTTGATGAAAGAGACATCTCGAGGCGCGTCTCCCCCATCTGTATCAAGCCAGGCTACTGGGAGAGCGGCGGCGATTCCCGAGCGAAACTTGACTTCCAGCTTTCCGATCGATGCTCGCCCGGTGTAGCCCATATACACTTTCGCTTTGACGAGTCGACCGAGATAGCCCTCATGACTGTATGCGCAGTGACCTGCAGTCACGACGATATCCCTTGCGACGAGCCAGCCGGTGGCGATAAACCACGGGGCCTCGTCCTCGGTCAAGCCACTATTCATCGAGTTTTCGTATAGCAGCCATAATTTCACGACGGCTTATGATCAAATCAGTATATAGGCAAACATGATATTGATGACGCCCTTTCAGTCTGAATATGCAGCCGTACTGCTCACGATACCTGGCCCCGTACGTTACCTGAAGAATTGGTATTTGCACATCGGGTTCGGTGGCGGAGAGGGTGGACATGGGACTTCCCAAAATGGTTTTAGATCCAGGTGCAGGTAAGTAATCGACCCGAGCTACCGGAGAGTGCGACTACATTTACAGGCTTTGTAGGGGTTAATACATACCTCGAAACTTTCCATCTGCATTCTGGTATTCCTTGAGGTCGACCGGTACTCGTTCGTCAAAAATGTTGATGATGCTCTCAACCTCGCTCTCAGAGGACTTGTGAACGGATACCATTTTTTCGCTATAATTGGGCTCCGTGGGAGTTGTCTCATCAAAGTACCAGTAGTAGACAGGTGTTGTCGAGCTTGAGAGAGTCCCGGTCATTTGGGCTTGCGCTCTCTTACCCCCTGAATCATTCTCGGCCTTTGAGCCCAGCAAAACAGCAGGGTTGTTGATGAAATTCGACGACATAGCTACGATCAATGAGAATAAGGCTTTTGGATTAACACTTGTAAATTGAGGTGAGGACGTTGCGATCCAGCCATGAGAACACAGCAAGAGGAGCGCATCGATATATAGTTGCTAGGGATGACACGCATCTTCGACTCGATCAACCAGAAGCATCACCAGATCTATGAGGTTTTCCGGATTCGCTAATTCTGCACTCCTATTCGTCCCATAAGTAGCAACGATGCATCCCATTCTCGCAGCATCGCACCAGATCCAATAATGCACAGTCCAACAATGTCTAAAAAGCCAGTGCCGTAGAGCGGTTCAGACTCCCTTCGCTATCACTTTCCAATGTCAAGAGCAAATAAGACAGTGTGCCATTCTGGGCGTTATAGTCAGCCACCTAGACTAAATTCTTGGGTTACGCCTCGATGTAGCTGCTTATACCCGCTTACTATCGATCGCATCAATGAATCAAGGACATTAAGAATAGCAGGTGGGTTTCGGAAGCGAATGCTTTTGGTGTTTGGTAGTCGGGTTCTAGAACAGCTCCTGCGCCTACCTGGCTGTATGAAGCGTATCTCAAAGACGTGTTGGCATAAGCGGCGTGTTGACATAAGCGCAAAGTGCCATTGGGCCTCCAACCTGAAATAGCTTATCAAATCTTTTAGAAGATGCCTATGTAAATACACTCTTGCGACTTCAATATTGAACGTACTTGCTCTATGGACGACGTAGATATTAATTGGTACTATAGCTGCATATGCAGACTTAAAGGCTATCGTCATATCAATAGATTGACGCTCATGTACCCGCTGAGAATAAATGATATGAAAGCGAAAGCAGCCTATTGGTCCCAGGTCGACGTCTGACTTATCAAATTATCATTACAGAATGATCCGTTCCAGGCTAACGACAGGTGAGGGGGGGCTTACGGTTCCATTTTATACCATACGGTGGTTATGGTTTGGCAGATTTTGGCTAAACGGTTATCAAGCTGGAAGCTTCAATAATATGTACACCCAACTTCAAATGATTCCAAGCATATTGAATAGTTATAAAGATGTTCGAGTATCAGTAACTGATGAATACGCAAATAATACTACAGTGGTCTTGTCATTCAGGTTCTTAAAAGATTCACAGCTAATTAATGTATTCAAACAATGAGCGGCATATCTAAGTACCTCACACCTGGTTAGTGTCGGGTTTGATCTCAAACAAAAAATCGGGACCACTACCGTTTTTGAGTAAGCCGACCAGTTGTTCGTACACTGGGAATCGTACACTATATGGGCCACCAGTGAGCTCTGTCGTATTGAATGTTCCACCCTGAATATGCACTCCCACGGCTACGAGATCGCTTTCACGTATCACTAGCGCCCCAGAAAAGCCTAAACAGAAACCAATTAGGAAAGTAATCTCGAAGGAGCTGATGAGAGTAACCAGCTGACCCCCTTGGAGATCGCCTTCATATCTTAGCATGGTCCCCATTGTGCGTGTAATGTTAAGTTCTCGATCTAGTGCCATCTTATACATTCTCGCACCTGGCTCTCCACCACTAATCAAGTCAGTGGCGAATCCCACGACGGTAAGTTGCTGGCGAGCATGTGTTTCAAATTCGCCATGAGTGATTGGCATCGCCTCTTCCAAAGGGCTGCTGAGCTGCAGAAATGTGACACCGCGCTGCAGGAAATCATTACTGCACCAATCGTGTGGTAGAACAACTCGGGTTGCAAATCTATGTTGGTTCATAAAAGTCATAGTGCGTTCTCCGTCCCTAGAATAACCCATATAGGCTCGGATTCATGTCGTCCTTTCCGCATCGCTATATAAGCAGTGCGCAGCAGTGACTACGACATCATGCTTGATAAGCCATCCAGTTGCCGTGATCCAAGCTTTCAGCTCATCAAACTAGGAAACAGCTTCAGAATCGCTGGATAGCAGCAATTATTTCAGTATCATATCGGTTGTAATATGTGAGATGACTAACAGTACTGAGTTCCCAAATTGCAATTCTTTCAAATGGTCGATGCGTCATAATGTAAATGGATAGGCTTCAAGTAGGAATAATCCAAGAAGAATAGAAAACTTGGTAATGATCATCAGCTGAAAGAAGTAAGTAGGAGGCTTCACGCAATCCCAAGGCACTTGACCGCTTCAGCAGGTACGTACGTCAGTATGTCTGGCTTAAAGCTGTATTGATAGACAATGCGGCTTCGGATACGGATCCAAATACTATCATCCCAAGACACCTAGGCTCTAGATCTCCACCTAGTGTGATGACAGCAACGATGTCTGACGAGGGCACGCGGTTAGCAGGCTGCAGATAATTAGGTGCATCCCGAAAATAAGCTTAGTTCTATAAGAGCTGATTTGGAGCAAAGATGATGGAGATATTTGATTGAAGGGGTGGCTAGCCCGCTTACGTGATCAGGATTAATAGACGAATTTGGCTATTGTATTGTAATAGCCTAATGACAGGATATCTGTTACCACGCTGACTAGGTCACCTAAACATAGCCGAGATGATATATTATTAGTCTACAGAAGGTAGTAGCTGGCGAATACTACGCGACACATACCACTTGGGCGACCTTCGGCGAATCACTTGAATGTAATGAAAGCTCATTAATGTCAGCTCACTTTAAGAACCATTTGCATGAATGGCTAATACAGATGAAGCTTGCTGAATATGTAAACATTAGGGGATTGGAGCGTTGGGTTCGATCTACCAGCATTACTGTCTCGATATAAAACGTGTTTATGGTATATGCATGTGAAATCGAACTCGGCTGGGCTTACTCAGATTCTGAACCCGAGTGCAACATGATGTGCGATAATACGCGAGTAAGGACTTAGTGTTCTTTGTAACTGGGTCTATTCACGAACACTAGAGCATCAAGCTTTATGCGAGCTAGATGACTAAGTACAACAATGAGTCGCATGACATGTTGAAGATACAACTGGCCATTGATGGACATTCTTCGTCGAAAAGAATATAAAAGGAAATTGTTCATGCGAGATAAGTTCTCTGGTACAGAATTAACAGCCGGCAGATCACGTTCACTGTATTGGTTTTGTTCCCCCTTTCCTCACTTGAGATCTGGATTCAGCAACTTTCCACTTGAAGTCCACATACCATGCCCATTATCATTCACACTAAGGATCAAACCTTAGCCGGAATTGACCTGGATACAGATAAGAATCGTAAGCTGCTCAAGGATGTGCAAAACAAAGAAACAAAGTAAAATGCCCGTTCTCGTGTTTGTCAAGGTGTGAAAAATATATCTAACATGTCTATAGAGCACTTGGTGGCAGCATCTGCGCGCTTATGCGCCGTCAAGACCTTGTAACAGATGGAAAAGACTACAAGATTCGCGACACACCGCTCCAGATTTTCGAGAGAGGAAATCCCATTGTGATTCCTGCACCACGAACACTAGACCAAAAGCTTCGATATCGGATCGCTAACGAAATAGTCAGCAAAAAGAGGGACTTAGTAGATGCCTACCCCAACCCCCTCAACCGGCAGGATAAATCATTTGGTGAGCTTGATGGCTTTGCATGGCCAAATACAGAAGACCCAGACTTCACAGCACTCATCAAGAATTTCAAGCCGGTCAAGTGCCCAGCGTTTGGGACGGGCTTCTATATAGGCAACAACCTCGTCGTCACCGCTGCCCACTGCCTGCTCGAAGATGACGACATCGGAAGCTATCTTGCGAATCTGGACGACTATCGTCTGGTATTCAATTTTACGAATACAGACAATAAGGTGCCCGCAGAGAATGTATTCAGGATCACCAGGTAAGTCAATCCGGTAGAGAACCAGATCTCTCGTAACGATGCTTGATCGTAGCTGACCGAGATATCATAATAGAGTCGTGCATTTGAACGCCCCCGGTGAAGTCCCCCTTGACCCTAACCAACAAAGTCTTGCTCGACCTTCATCCCCTTACGCGTCAAACAGCCCCCAGGTCCAGTATGCTTATTTGCTTCAGAAATCCGAACCGTATGATGTCGTCATTGTCGAAATTACGGGGAATATTGATGAACGCCAGAGATTGCCAGTCCCTCTGGTCTTGGACCCTGCCCCCGCTGCTATAGGGACCAGAGTCTTCAGCATCGGATGCAGTCATGGACTGCCTTTCGTCCACGCCGACGCACCAGACGGTGATTCGTACGAGGCAAATCCGGGCACGGTGAAGAGAACGCAAGACCCGAACCGTTCCGCCGCTCGCCAGTGAGTCTTATCCCTTGTAGACTTCATCGGAAATAAAGGATTGCTGACTCGACACCTTACCTCAGAGGCTCATTCACAGCAGATATCGATTGTTTCAAAGGTTAGTTGTCGTTGACCGACGCCCTCCACTTGTGATCCCATTGACGCTAGAATAGGCAACTCCGGAGGACCACTCTTCAAGAAAGGCAAGTCTACCACGGTTGTCGGCATCGACCGCTCCGGCACCATCTACCCCTATCTGAGCGAGACCGGCCGCCCAGAATTCGCGAACAAAGCATTCGTAGACCAGATTGAAAGGTGGACCAAGGGGAGAACCAACAATACCCAAGTCCTCGACTCGGACTTCCTCAACTTCTATACCGAGCTCCGAGCCTCACACGACAATACCCGCATCTCGTGGATCCGGTTCAAGGGCAACGCAGATGGCATTGTTGGGTTGAACGCTTTTAGCAGGACCGACCCGTACGCCTTTCTCACCATGCCCATGAGCGAGTACCAGAACAACCTGAGAGGCGGCGTGACTATCAAGGTCCAGATTGCCCCGGGCTATAAGAACCTCCATCCTCTGAAGGGCAATCTGCAGTTAACAATCACCGGTCCTAGACCCGACGGCGGGATCGTTACCTGCGCGGGCACGCCCATCAGTCTTGGCAATAACTGGCTACCGGAGTCAGGCGTGCTCCTGAGTTGGTGTTATCCGAACAGCGCAGCCGCTGGCGTGGTGAATACACCTACCACGCCGCTCGGGTTGATCGGTACCTTACCCAACGAGCTGCTGCCATGGGGAGGGGGGGTCTGTAGTTGGAGATCGATTGGTCTTAGAAGAACCGGAGCTGAATATAAAGACGGAGAGATGGAGCCTGGGGAATGTTGGATTACGGTGAAATTTACTATGCCTGAGGACAGCGATCGGCCGATCCAATACATGCGGGAAGCCGCTTTCAAACTCGAATTGGAAGGATTTGAGAGAGTTGCCGGCAATAATAATGAGTGGCAAAGGGCCTTGGGAGGGGCGAGTGAGACTTGGCAGAAGAAGAAAAGAAGGGGCCCTTGGTGGACTGGACCAATAACTTTGCCGAGGCCTTAGTTATACTTGATGTCTGGAGGTTCGAGCAGTTAGAGTGACTGGCGTATAGTGTAAAATTTAGGGAAAGAAGACTTATGTAGATCGAGGTCGGAAGGGATGAGAATGTCGCGAGAGGGTCGAAAATTCGTTTCTCCCTTGACTGAAGCTATTTGGCTTGGTGATGCTGTTATTTTATCTCCTTGGCAAGGCTTAAAGTAAGAAAACAGAGAATTGTAGTAATGTGAAAAGAAGCGAGATTGATAGTAGAATTACGTGAGGCTCAGTTGTATGGACTGATCATTAGCGAAGGTAGTCGGACTTAGGAGATTGTAGAACATGTTACCGCTTACCCCCAATCACATGTTTCGATGTTTCACAAGAGATATGATAGAGAGATTCAAAAGATTAATCAGTCTCTACCATGCAAGTTCATTTCAAATCAAAAAATGTATAGGGGTGCATGAAAAAGACGAGTGAAGGTAATACCTCCAATGCTGTTGACCCTTGAGCCCGTCTTATGGTAAGATGAGCGAGACGAACAAGCAGTAGGTAGGATTGGAATTGATGATATGCCGGCCAATACCTCCCCGCTCCAAGACATCTTGATAGAACGGCTACACGTTTACTCCAACATCGTGTTACCGATTCATACAATTTAGAGAATATGAGGAGAACTTGAGGCTACTAGGTACCAGCACACCTTCCAGCTTAAGCATTTGGGGAGGGGATTCTTCGAGCCACCCTACTACTATCCGGCATCCCCATCGTGACTAGATTGCATCAAAAGTGATAACTGATGGCTTCGAGGGCCATCGGGATAATATGCCGATCACGACGATCTTGTTCGGGGGCACTTTGCGAAGGGGTCCAATGATATCGTGACCGGAGCGATGAGCTGCTTGAGTCCGTCAGAATCATGCGGACTCGGCCCTACCATGATGCAGGCCCAGAGGGGTTTCCGTATGTCTCCCTGCATACGTCGCAGTTTAATTGATCCATGTAGGGCTGTAAGCCCTCGAATTTGTCCTCCGGTCCCTTGGGCAGACCTTGAGGTACCTCTCCAGTATCCCCTCGACGGCTTAGTACAATGATGGCTTTCAGATTGGCATGCGCCATCCGCTCGTGCCAAAGGCGGAGGTACTCCATGACGTCTAGACTGACTGAAGCTGGCGACTGTGGTTTGTCTTCTTCTGGCATCCTCAGGTGATTGGTGATGTGACGTTGGGTCTAGGCTCCAAGACAGAGTTTTTGGAAAACCCAGATGGAAAAAGGGATAAGAAAGGTGGACTGGGTGAGGGTACTAAAGGTAGCGCGCATCAAAATAGTTTAGTTCCGTCCCTGTTGGCGGGTACGAAGGACAGGGTATATAGGCTACCCCTCACAGTGACTGCTGGTCACCAGTCTCCATCACCTTTACAACATCAATACCACCACTGAGCTCACAGCTTTCGTTTTTATTCCTTTTGGTTTAAAAAGCCGGATATATTTTACTTTTATACTTATATATATCTCCTTTTTCCCTGTCTTTAACAGGTAGATTCTTCCCTTTTAATTATCCTGAAATACACCATAGATTTTGCTACGCGAGTAATCGTCTCCACTCCTTTTAACACCCGCGAAGGTGGTCGGTACGTCTTGTATTGGCTAGGGATGAGTAGCTTCGAAAGAAAACGTCGAATTTACTCTCTATTATAGCGAGACATACAATATATAGGCTTCGGCTAGCACGACATGCCGCATGAGCTATATAGGGCCGTAAACGTCCTGTCATAACTCCACAGGGAACACATAGATCAGGCTCTTCGTTGATCTTGCTAAATCTCATGTTAGGCGTGAATAGAATATATGAATGTGTTTCCGAATACGTATTGCTTAATTTCTCATGGTACTCTCGAGATGTTTTCGATTCAGGGGTCACAAGTGTCCAATGATTCTGTTTCCCCACAATACTGTACTTATCCCAAGGGCTGAAAACAGGGCTTGGAGAATAACTCCATAGAGAATAATATTCTATGAGCGCATAATGACCCCTTAGCCATCTAAAGGACCCTCAGTCCCTTGGAGGGCTAACTACTCTATATACAGGAGTCGTACAGACCTGACCCTCCTTCACGAGAAGGTTTACCCGCGTGTCTCAGTCTCTGAATAGCTTTATTTTACTGTCCGAGACATCCTGCAATTCGGCTTCATGCCTATGATATGATGAATACGAATTACGAAAGGTTATGAGGTTCGCGGGACCTTGCATAGGTGACCTGTCAGCGCATAGGCTTCCGCACAACAGTACTGAAATTAGGCAAGGGCGTCGTGGCGGAATGTGGGGAGAGTGCTTAGAATACGGCGTATACACACTTCGAAGAGCTAGGATGGCGGCCTCTAGGACTGGAGAGTCCTAGAATTCGACGCGTCAATTCACGTGATATCTGTCTCAGGAACCTTATATAGAATTTGAGTTAGGTGGCTTCACAGATTCACGTTTGAACCGAGCTTGTAGAAGCGTAAATACAAGCATATTATTACTATTCAGAACCAGCGAGACTTTGGCTTAGCATCCTGTGACGCTGGAATAACATATGATCAAAGTTGTTGCTGTTAATCGATTATGACATTAGACGCGACAGTGCGGTTTGAAATGGTATGAGCACCTCCGGTGCAGCGCCCTTGGGACCTAGTTATTCATCCTCCGCAAGGCCTAGTTCTTCATCACTTGGCTCTCGTAATGCTCCTTTCTTCGGCTCGTTTCCACGTAGTCGGTCCTTCAAAATATTACTTTTGTCAATCGCCTCTCTGTCATCGCGATCTACAATACGTATGCAATGTCAGCTTCAGATGCGATGAGCCGTACTCGACGCGCAATACTCACCTAGTTGCTCGTTTGTATCCGCCTGCTCAGGCCTGACAGGATCTTCAATTGGTGCTTCGTCGCTCACGACGGGCACAGATTCGGAATTTTTGTTCTCTGTAGTGTACGAATCGTCGTTAACCTGCCCGGTCGGCGCTTCACGGATATCTTCCGGTTCGCCACGGCGGTCGTCGGTTTCGCGCCAAGACGATTTAGACATTGTGAGCAAAGGGTAGAATTGATTATAGTGAATGGTTCTAAAAGGTATTGGTCTTCAGGGAAGTTGAGCTGTTGAGGACGGAATGCTCTGTTATCGAGCTTGGAACCTGGAATATATCTATAAGCATCGTATGTGTAGAGACGTCAATACAGATAAACCTGACGTCAGAGACTATAATATTCAAAGAGACTTATGGCGGTCAGGACGGATGCGGCAGCATCGTGACATGCCATAGCCGTGCACCAAGTAACTATTGTCGCGGGCGATACTCGAGTGAAAAGGCGATATACACATCGCGACCGCCAATAGTCTAATTCATTGTCCAATACTCACAATACATCAAAAAGCCTTTGTCTCATGGGATCGGATGGCCAATAGCATCCATCTGCTTGACATCAATGACGTTCATGACAGAGCGGCCTCTCCGAGACCTCTGCGTAAATCTATTCTATATGGACAGATGGTGACGTGTAGGCTGAAGATATCTAGATCTAATTAGATAGCTTACTTTCGCCCATATGCGCTCATTTAAGCGCGTAATTATTGACTTAGTCAATCAAGTTACGAACTCAGTCAGAATGCCCCTGCTTTCTCTTGGGACTCTTTGATCTAACATATACGTCCGTTGTGCGGCAGCAATCCGAATTCGCATACACAAAGGCTCAGTGTATAATATTCAAAACTTTTGCATTTGTTACTGGATGTTAGCTTTGCGGGCGGTAGCTAGGTATCTCTTGTGCGCCACCATTCGTAGCCAACCACCAGTACATGTTGCTTTCCGCCAGGCCATAAAGATCGATATTGGGACAAGACAGTTTTAACTAAAGTTCTACATATTGGACGGACCGTGTGCCTAGAGCCCCTGTCTCTGTTCAAGGGCAATAGTTTGGAACGATTACTTCATGTACTAGGATCCAGGGGACAGGAATGGACTAAACCCTAGTCATCGACTTTTCGTTCTAAGGAACAATATAAGACAATCAAAGTTCATTCTTGCGTTATTCTTTACCAATCGGGAAACGAACTGTGCGATCTGTCTCCGGAAACGACTTTCTTTTGATGTTGATGAGTATTTATGACGCGATCATTGATGTTCTAGGCCGGGCCGGAAGGTCGGTATAACGCAAGCGGCTGATAACCATTCCCGGCCCCATCAACTACCAAATAGAAGTGTATTACTTCATCATTGCCGGAGCAGTCCTGCCGGGGCTTTGATCCTTACCGACCTTAATCTGTCCCGAGATCAACGCGATTTGGTGATACTCGTGACGTCATGACCCATACGTATCACCTTGTCAACCAGGTGCCTCGACAGCAATTACTGGGTGATAGGTCAGTAATTACAATGCCTATAGATCGGTTATAGGGAGTCAGTCGGCGATCGTACCAAATGCTGAATGAGCCAAGCAAAGAGGTCAATGCGAAAGCCAGGAGGCCGCGATGCTTGCGATCCACATGCTCAAGTATATAAGAGTCCAACATCCTCCGCCACAACCCTAAGTTTCACTATCAAACCATACGACATTGCCAAACACAACAGGATATTCAATACCTTCTATACAAACAACAAATACACTTCACATTGACAACTGTCAACACTTCCATACACCATGGCTGACAACAACCCCGGAAACTTCGCCAACCGGTAAGACCATTCAGCAGAGTTCCAGCAGCTCAGTAGACTAATCGTGACTAGACCCAAGGAGGAGGTCCAGGAAATTGCATCCAAGGGCGGCCAGGCCAGCCACAACAGTGGCTTCGCCAGTATGGACCCCGAGAAGCAGGTATGTTCCCTTGCCGTTCTTGTGCTATTCAGTAACTGACTGGCACAGCGCGAAATTGCTTCTAAGGGCGGCCAAGCGTCATCAGGTTCATTCGAGCCAGGCAGCGAGAAGGCCCGCGAGGCTGGGCGTAAGGGTGGTTCCAAGTAATCACTAGAACAACACGATGTTCCTAGTATGGTCACTTCGCGAATTGGTCCTATTGTACGATTAGGTGTTTAGGTTTAGCTAGCGATTGTCAATAGTAAACCATCAACTACAAGACAAGTATTCTGTTAGCGATGAAGGCTCTTCCGTTGAGAGATGTACTGTCGTGAGATACGTTCAAGTAGGCCGCGACGTGACGAGTTCAATAATTTCAAGGAGAACTATCATTTTAGGACATTATGTAAATGTCATATATCCCCCAATGACTTGGTCCCCATGGTGCATCATCTTCACTTTCTCGTTCGTCTCCTAATTATATTCCTGTTCCTTTTGATACATACGGTCGCGGGAGACTGCACTATGCTTGCCGACTGAAAATCTTCCGATATAAGGGACTATTGTACTCTCTCATGTAATATGACGAGTGAATACATGCACAGCTTCTAATTCTAAAAAGTGAAGAGTTCAAGTACCATAGTATCGGAAGGGCTGAATATAGGGCTTGGTGAAAAGCTTAGTATGAGAATAAGATTCTATGAGCGCATTGACCCTTGACTATCCAAAAGACTCTCAATCTCTTTGAGGATCAACTGGTTTCTGTACAACACTCCTACGGCCCCGATACTTCTCCTTGGGAAGGTCTAGCCGAGTGTCTCAGAGACTGAATAGCTTTATTTATCTGCTATCTGAAACATCTCCAATTCGGCTTTATGCCTATGATATAATAAATGCGAATACGAAGGCCTGATACAGTTCGCGGGGCCTTGCATAGGTGACTTCCCGTCTGCGCGTATGCTCCCGTACAACATATAGTCAGCGCTCTGTCGATGGCATTATGCGACTTGACATATTTCTACTAATTTTAATATTGACACTACTCAATTCCTACCTTTGCAAGCTGCCGGTGCGAAACAAGGTAGATGAGTGAACAATCAGGTGCTTATAACGATGGAATGTCGCTCCCCCACAATAAGAATTGTGCAGTAAACCCCGCCAAACAGCGTTGCGGTTGGATACCTAATTGCTGTATCTTGGACGGAACTTGGAGGACGGATCCGTAATTCATTGACCCCTCAACTTCATTGATAATTACTTAAGTACTCAAGATGATGCGCAAGAATCTTGTTAAAGAGATACGAGGGTCCGCGCCTCGTTACCCCGTGGATAATATCATTAAGAAATTCTGCGTGTGGATTACCGCAATTGGCGTCTTATTCATCTGGTTTCTACGAACAAACATTGGCTTTAATGAACGAAGCCCAACCCCGAAAGAAATTCAAAGGTGCGCTATTGATAACCTTCATGCTGACCTGTCGTTTTTGGACTTGGCGAAACCTATTCATAAGGATGAATTTCTGGAGCGGCGGGAGCGACTTGCTCGAGCTTTAGTCGCCTCTGACGCGGACGCATTCGTGTTGGAACCTGGGTACACTTTCCAGTACGTGCCGTACCTGAATCTATTCATTTCTATAAATTATAGCTGATACTCAAAGTCGGTAGATACTATGGGAATATATCGCAAACGGATTGGGAGCCATGGGAACCCGAAGAGCGACCGTTCTTGATGCTCATACTACCCTCAATCTCCCACTCAGGGGCTATATCCGCGAAGATGGCATTTCTAGCCCCGCACTTTGAGGAGGGCCGTGTGCGGATGCTCAGGATTCCCTCACGAGAAGATAAGCTACACATTGTTGTCTGGGAAGAGCATTGGGATCCATATGTTACTTTACTCGAGTCGCGCATCTTCGCTGGCTTCAACAGCACTGCAACCCGACGGGCGCCGAGACTCGTGGTAGACGAGGAAATCCGTGATTTCATTTCCCGCGGCCTGTCGAATGCAGGTTTCGAAACTGTGGGTTTGACCCCGCAGGTCGAGCTCGTCCGTCAGATCAAGAGTCCGGCAGAAGTGGAGATACTCCGCGCCGTCAACATGGGCACCGTCGCGGCTGTGCGGGCAATGCGGCCGTGCCTCGTTCCCGGCCTAACGGAAAACGAGGTCCGAGATATACTTAATGGGGCCTTACTGTCCATCGGCTTTGATTTATTTTTCAATATAGTACTATTCGAAGAAGACGGTGCGCTGCCACATGGTGGTTTTGTCGTGGGTACTAAGAAGGTCACAGAGGTCACTATGATCGTCATCGACGTCGGGTGCGTAAATGAGAGAGTTATCTGAGGCGCCCATGACAACACTAACTTCCTACAGAGCCCATTACCTTGGATACTCTTCGGATATCTGCCGTAGCTTCTTTATTGATCCTGTTCAGCCAGATATCGCGAATTCATATGCTGCCTGTCCAAGGCGATCAGGCGTCTCCCCGCCCAAACCTATGGGAGACCATTCAAAGCCAGGACTACGCGAAGAGAAGGTCGAGGTCTGGAACATTGTTCTCGCAGCCCAGTCGGCTGCCGCAGTGGCTTTAAAGCCTAACAATACTGCTGCCAGCGTCGATATTGCCGCCCGGTCAGTCATTGAGGATGCCGGATATGGCGAACGCTTCACCCACCGATTGGGTCATGGGATCGGGATCAAAGGTATGCTGTCTTTCATCTAATCATTTGTCTCACACTGTATATCCCACTGATCGAAGCACAGCACATGAATCGCCTTATCTCAACCAATGGAATAGGGAAACGAGACTTCGACCGGGAATGATATTCACTGACGAGCCTGGAATTTATATCGAAGGCAAGTTTGGGGTCCGCCATGAAGATGTCTACTTGGTGAGGCGAATCGGGGAGCCCGAATTGCTGACTGGTCGAAGGGCAACCGGCCCGTATGATCCCTGAGACAGCAGTGCTTCTATGTAAGTAGGCACTGTAGTGGCTGTTGCACAAGAAAGGCTCGCTGCCGATAGCATTGTGTTCTGATAGAATTCGTATTCGCTGAAACTCATCTATCACCGTCCAATTGATTACCAGCGGCTTCAATCAAGCGATTCATTGCGCGATGTAAATATGATCAGGAAACTCTCCACATTCGAGAAATCGCTGCACTATCATCGTATGCCAAGCCCCGAGAAGCCTTCACTTGCAAGCGACGTTCGTTCCGAGCTCCCGGCAACGGTAAATAGCACGGCTTGCTTGCTGTCTCCAACCAGGGGCCTTTATCAAGCTTTCCCCAGTCCTGCCCCAGCCAAGACCCAACCAATTGCTGTGGACCTTCCATCTTCATCCTAGCTCCGTAAACTCTTGTGGGCTCTGATCGTGATCAACGCCATCATCTCGAATACTGGTATCATACCCAACTAATGCAGCTTATACACTACTCCAATATCAATACCATCGCGTGCTTAGATAAGTGCACCTGCCCGATGCGATCAACGCCCGCTTGGCTATCGAGCTGTAATCATAGTCGGTCCCAGTCCCTGCCCCAGCCCCTCTCATATTTCTCGTGAATAATATTGCAGGTCCCGTGGCTTGACTATGTGCTTCTCTTTTGCTCCTGTGTCTTCGCCTCCTGTTGTTTAGTAGGAGAGTATTCATACTAACCATTAATATTGTGGCAATGGTTGGATATAGCCGGGTCCTGGGCTTATTTGCCCTTGCTTCGGCAGCTCAAGGACTGCAACGGTCATCGCTGCCTATTAGCGAGCTCAAGAAACAGGTAAGATGGTGGCATTCTCGGTTGAAGCCTCAATTGGCTTGACAGATCGAAGCTGACATGCGACGGTGAACAGATCCGAGGTGCTAATATGCTTAGCGCTCGAGATGTCGACCTTGCAGCACTCTATCCCGAGTATAACCTTTCGACGCCCATCGATCACTTCCACAACGACTCCCTCTACGAACCACACTCCGATGGCAAGTTTAATCTGCGATACTGGTTCGATGCTCAGTACTACAAACCTGGCGGTCCTGTAATTGTTCTGGCTGGCGGCGAGACCGACGGATCTGACCGTCTCCCGTTCTTACAAAAGGGTATTGTGTACCAGCTTGCGAAGGCGACCAACGGCGTGGGTGTCATCTTGGAGCACCGGTACTACGGTTCTAGTATTCCGACTGAAGATCTCAGCACCGAGAGCCTTCGCTTCTTGACGACCGACCAAGCTCTTGCCGACACCGCGTACTTTGCCAACCACGTCAAATTCGCCGGCCTCGAACACGTAGACTTCAGCCCGAAGACAACGCCATGGATCGCCTACGGTGGTTCCTATGCGGGGGCGTTCGTCGCGCTTTTGCGCAAATTGTACCCCGATGCTTATTGGGGGGCGATATCATCTTCGGGTGTGCCGGAGGCCATCTGGGACTACTACAAGTATTTTGAGGCCGCTGCTGTCTACGGGCCCCCTGCTTGCGTCGAGAACACCCGGAAGATCACCGACATCATTGACAAGATCCTCATTGGGGAAAAGGGTAGCGAGTACGTCGGTCAGCTCAAGAGCCTATTCGGACTTCCCAATGTCACCCACGATGGCGACTTCGCCAGCACCATCAACGGGGGCATCTACGGTCTCCAGAGCCTGAACTGGGACCCCACACAAAGCTCCAATGAGTTCTTCGACTACTGCGACATTGTCGCGAATGATACGCTGAAGTACCCGAAAACGGAGTCGCTGAGGAAATCGGCTAATGAACTTATTACTGTTGCTGGCTATGGCGACGAAGTCGACTCATTGTCGAACCACGTGCTTAACTACGTCGGGTACTACCTCCCTAGAGCCGCCTCGTGCGGAAGTGAGGACCAGGATGAATGCTTTAGCACATATGATACGGAGTTCTACAGCCAAGACAGCATTTCTCAATCGTGGCGTCTGTGGCCATACCAGTACTGCACACAGTAAGCGACTTGTTCCTAATTCAAAATGCGGCTGCTAACATGAGATGTAGATGGGGTTTCCTCCAGACTGGCAGCGGAGTTCCTAAGAACGAGCTGCCCCTGATTTCACGCACGATAGATTTGGACTACTCCTCGGTTATCTGCCGTGACGCCTTCAACATCACCGAACCAGCAAATGTTGGTGCCATCAATAAATATGGTGGCTTCAACCTTAGCTACCCTCGTCTTGCCTTTGTCGATGGTGAATGGGACCCGTGGCGTGCAGCGGGTGTGCATGCTATTGGCCTGCCCCCTCGCGAGTCTACCATTTCGGAGCCGTATATCCTGATTAGCAAGGCTGTCCATCACTGGGATGAGAACGGTCTATTCCCGAATGAGACGACTGCCGAGCTTCCTCCAGCTCCGGTTGTCGATGCTCAGAAGCAGGAAGCCACCTTTGTCAAGGCGTGGGTGAAGGAGTTTCAGAAACAGAGCCACTGTAAAAAGACTACCAAGTCAGCCTAATTTGTAATGAGTTACTGATGACGTTTGTAGATACCGTAAGCGAGCTAGACGAGCTCTAATACCTTGGGATAGTCTATTGTTGGTTCGTTTAATACTTAGAACGATGTTCGATACATCCATTGGTCATATCCAATCGTGCTGTGCTAGATTCGTAGTCTTTTCTCGTAATATCATCACCTTATCTGTAATCTTAAATCAAGAAACCATTTTGGCTAAGCCCTCAATTATTCGAGTGTCATCTCATGGGTGCTATGATTTCTTCCATATTATTACCTTTGTAGTTATAATTTAGAGGCTTCTATCTTGTATCCAGCTCCGAATACGATGGCTTGGTTTAATCCCAAGTTAGATTGAGCTCCGTCCGAACCAAGACCCTGACTCGTTGATATGCGCCTATTAGTCAAGTAGCGTTGACACATCTCTTGTACAACCGGACCATCCTGAGCCTTTACGTCGAGCAAGAAGAGAACGGCCATTAGGATCTCTGAGAGTTTCCAGAGAATTCCCCTGGCATTCTGTAGTAGGTCCTCTTGAGTACTCGCTTCTAATTGTGCTCTTAATAACTTCCACTCTTTCGTAACAGGTGCGCTCGTCGAGTCATTCTCTCCGCTTGTTATCATCAAGTGAAGCGCCTTTATGCTGTCGGATCCTCCCTTAGGGTGCTTCAGAGCTCGGATGAGGTCGGTCGCTAGCACATCTGTTGTCCCCTCCCAGATATTAAGGACACATGCGTCTCTGAATAGCCTTGCAATGTTCATGTATTCGGATTCGGTATTCTCCAGGTATCCCACCCCACCGAGGGATTCCATACACGAGTATATGAGAGGGATAGCCTGTTTAGTAACGTAGGCTTTCAGTAGTGGGGTGAGCACGCGCAAGAGCGGCGTGATGTATTCGGAACTTGGGGTGATAGATGCGATTGCAGGCGGAGGTGATCGGGCGGAAGTCGGGTGCTCCTCCAGGCCTAGCAAGTAGCTACTATAAAATGTGAGCAGCATCATGGCATGGTGCTCCACGGTCAAGTCGGCGAGTGTGCGCATATGTAACGCACTATCCACAAGCCTCATCCGCTTCCCACGGCCAGCACCCACTTCACGTACCTCAGCAAACGCTCGCCCGACTGCTAAACTGCGACTGAGGTATCCAAGCGCACTGATCGCTGATCGGACTCGTGTGATGGTCAATATTCTTGATATTTCTTTGATTCCGTGTCCTTCTTTCCCAATAAGCCACCCCCTCATACCTCGAAGCTGGAGTTCGGCGGTGGGGAGCGACTTGGTGCCCATCTTGTTCTTCAGCCTTGAGATCATAACGCCGTTGAGCTCTGTTCCGCCCAAATTTCCCGTAGCAGAGACAACGAGGGCTGGATTGTATCGCCTCATTGGAGCATAGAAGGCTGATAAACCTTTAGGAGTTTGCGCCAGTAGTATCGTCATATTGCTATCAGTCGCGCTTGAAAACCATTTGAATCCATCTATGCTCCAGGGCCCGAGGGGGATATTCTCTTGGGGATCGCAAAGAGCAGCATCGTTCGAAACCGGCGAGTATGTCGCAACGGTTTCGGACCGTGATACATCGCTGCCACCTATACGTTCCGTCATCCATTGTCCGCTGGTCCAAGCCTTAGTTGGATCCCGGGATACGAGGTGTTCGTAAGCGTTCCGGAAAACTTTCTCTTCATCTTCGCGGAGCTTGGAGTTACGCAAATGATGCTCCAGCACCTTGGCAGCACCGTCTGCCATCGCACCAGGACATCCAACATTTGCGGAGGAAGCTTCGAAAATAAGTTCGCGGAGATATTGCACGATCCTTGTGTATTGATCCAATCCTTTTTCATAGCCTTGGCTGACAAGACTATACCACTAGTGAGCTGAACTGTTGAATTACTCAGTGTGATCAGATGATGGACATACCCCTTTTCAACACTAAAACCTTGTAGCTTCCTCCAGCCTTCCGTAACGACCAATTTCGTGCTTACAGGTTGGCCGAAGGCATTCCTGCCACCGCCTATGACATACGGTTGGTTCCGCTCAGCATCGGTCACCCAGTCAAAAATATGTGGCTGCAGTACTTCATCTCCTAAGCTGCTGATTTCTGGAGCAACGGTTTGGGCGATGTCCGCTGGTAAGAATACTATGAACTTGGTTCAGTATTTCACTGTAACGATCCTGAACAGGTGCCCTCCTTACAATTGAAGATTCGTTTTATACTCAGATCATGATGAAACTGATTCTTCAGCGTCGGCTGGGGCTGGAAGAAGCCATTATTAGCACTTGCTGGTTCCATATTTGGGCGGAGTGATCTCACTCATTGCAGGAGACACAAATTGTAAGGGTTGGCGTCATTCTTTTATGAGACCGTCACAACTAAGCCCTACCTATGAATTAATGCTCCCTCTTGCATCATCCTAGTAATAACTCTTCGTCTATAGGTTACTTCACAAGTCGAGAGCTTTGCCGAGGTGCCCCACGCCATGATTCGTAACACATGCTTGGTGGCAACTAAAAGGCTGACTTTCCGTTTCGAGACAAGCAAAGTCGCGATGAGGAACCAAAGCCCAATTATGTGCGGAAGATGGTCAAGCCACCCATTGCCCAATTGGGAAATGCATTCGCTGAGATGAATAAGCGCGGAAACGATTCCGCTCCTCCCACCTATATAGTAGGTTTTTTCTACCGCTCAATAGTCGTAGAGTAACGAGATTTAGTCTTCATTGCAGATATCTGCAACGAGTAGCGTCCCCTTCCAATGATCACCCCGTATTTGTCGTCGCATATACGAAATAACATGACATCTGACATACTAGGGTTTCATCAGAGAACCAATAACCAACCACATGGCTCTCTATTTCAGAGATTTAAATCCTTGCCTCATGGTCATATTTGGGTCTGCTAGTAGTTGCGTCGCAAGTGACTCAGGGCTCGATGATATATCACTTGCCTAGGAAACTAGTGGGAGCGGATACTTGATCTATATACTATTCCCCCCACCTCATCAGCCTTTACCCTCCACGGGGATATAGTATACTGAACGACCCCAGAACATGAACAAATAGCCGATTTCTCGGATATGAAATATGCAAATGGGTATCACCTATCAGCTGATATGAGCCTCCACACAAGTCTAAGATTCCGTCCATCGGCCGCTACACCCACATCTGAAGACCAACCCAGCATAGCGGTTCTAGTTTCCGCACCGATATGATGGGCTGCCACACTAGTTTAGACCGCCCGTGAGACGTTATAGTTCTCGCCGAAACTCGCCTAGAAATACCATTTATGGAGGTTTAGTGAGCTGCCAAAGGGAGAATCCGACATTGTGGTCCCACGTGCTGAACGTCGGCAACCGAGATATATAATGCGGCGGAATTGTGTGGAATTACAGCAGTTCAGCTAGACATTGGACCTCATTATCTTGTCCTCGCTTGCCACCTGTATGTATCACAAGCATCATGTACTCCTTGCATGTATTACTCGAAGTGTAATCTGTACGCTCATTCTATAGCCGGCTACTAATTCAAGCTGTTTATCAGCCTCTAGTATCCTATTTCAGTCTTTATTCCACGCAAGCTGCGTCTGGCCCTCAATCGAATCTGCGGTACACCACTAGGTTATAAAACTAATTACTTTAGTACATGCCGACATCACTAAGGGCTTCATTTAAGTGTAGGAAAGCCAAGCGAGTCATGACTGCCGAAAGTTGGGGTAATATCAGGATAGTGCATACAATAACCTATGTGCGTCGTCACAAGCTCCTGAGTTTGGTAACGCACTGTAGATACGGCCGGTAGCGCTAAAACAGAGGGTGTCATGTTCTTTATTCTTGCGGAGGATTTTCCGAAATATTGCTTTCGAAAGATATAATTTAGACTGGAAATCAAAGAGATGTGCCACCGATGTTTGCTGGTTGTGACGGGTTCTTTTGGCAGCAGCTGTTGGAGATTGCCGAAGTCAATATATTACTGCGGAAATCTGCGCAGCTCGCATCTGCGCTGAGGGCTTGGCAATCATTTGAAGTCAAGTCTCCTATGATGCGCGGTAGCATGCCAAGATATCTGGGAGGTCTGTCACGTTGACTTACAGACCTCTGGGTCTTGGCTAAGCTTGACGTTTCCATGCATGCTTGGATTGACACCGCGAAACGTCAGCTCGCATGAGCGTATGCAAATAATGGGGCGATACCGTTCAGAGGCACAGGTCTTGATCTCACTTTCAGAAGCAGCTCATTGCGTTAGGTTTACAACTCGGTATTGCTAGCTTTGAGGTTGAATTTGCTTGCCGTCGTGATGCACGGTGCGCCAGCACATTGTTTTGCGCCCATGGAAGTAACAATTAAGTGACAGCAGATCCTCTCCGCAGTCCGACAAGAATCTCGTTCTATAAAATTATTCAGCACAAAGTATATACAGTAATCTATAATCTATGAGCTCTTGTGTGCAACAGGCTCTAATCTTAATACATCAGTTCGAATGATTATCTAGTTATTGTGACCCAGGCGCAGATCGAGGTATTGCTCAAGGACGGAATCAGTACTCTCGTTCCTTGAGTGCTTCTCCGATCTGGGAAGTCTTGCTAATCTGTGATCTCCGCTCTCATGTTGAACTTTCCAAAACTTCTCCTCTGCACTATCTGTATAACTTAGAGTTTCGGTCGGGCGGACGTGAAATTCTCGACTGAGCCTCTCCTCCGCGATGACATCCAGCCCGGCGCCATCACGATTCGTCGAAGACGTAGCGGTGCTAGAACGCGACAGCGACCCGGACCGATGATGCATGCGTTGTCTTTCCTGGCCTTCCTTCTCTTCCTGGGCTTCTCGCTCCATGAGCTCACGCAGAATCACGCGACCTTCTTCTCGGTCTTCTTCGCTTGTGATCTCCAGCCCCCAAGCCTTGAGAAACATCGCCTCGCCTCGATAATGGCGGTGCAGCCAGAACCTCTCTTTCGATGTTAATTTGTGCTCTGTCCCCAGCTGTTGCGCGTCTGCCTGCTCTTGAGGCTCGGGAGGCGGGCTCTTATCAACCCCACGGTCGCTGGAGCTAGATGACCCTCTTCTATGTATTTGATCACGGGCCTTGCCCTGGCCCGCTAA
The DNA here is from genome assembly GCA_022593225.1 of Xylaria sp. FL0064. NCBI lineage: Eukaryota > Fungi > Ascomycota > Sordariomycetes > Xylariales > Xylariaceae > Xylaria > Xylaria sp. FL0064. The sequence goes on along the minus strand of JAJKLE010000004.1, from coordinate 598,424 downwards.
TTTTGTGCTTGAGATGGGCGGTAGAGGTCCGCTAGGTGGAGCGCTCGTAAGTGGCGGCAACGCTTGAGTATCTTGAATCATCGTGATAGGTTTCGGAGAACTCTTCAAACTCCTTGGGGGTTCCTGGGTTTTCGGCTCATGCGGTGATGCCTCGCGTGCATATGAAGTATCTCTCGCCTCGTGAGAAACGAGCCGAAGGGGTGGGCCCCTCCATCCCGTTGCTTTCGGGACTTCCGCATTCGATTGGGTCCGCCGGAGTTCTTTCGCTTTCGTTGGAGCGTCGTGTCCAGGGGATCGCCTCATTGTTAAAGAGGGCGTGTAGCGCGATACTCGAGATAATGAAGTCGACCTCTTCGGGAAAACGGGACGGGCTGGGTTCGACTCAGGGAAATATATGGGGGGAGTGGCCGGAGACTGTATGGGTGAAACGCTTGCCGGACTATCGCGACTCGCATGGCTTCCCACGCTGGGTGACAATGGAGAAGGGAGGCTATCATCGGCGGTATTCGCACTGGAGTTCGTCGCATAGGGGTATACCGGGGTTAAATGCTGTGATTCGTCCTTGCTTTTCTGCCCTTCGGGCTCTAGGTGCGGAAACCATTGTGTTATCGGTCTCTCGCCACTAACTTCTAAAGCACCGGGCGTCTCCTTAGGGCTATCGTCTGGACAGGCGATAGCAATGCCTATTCCAGGCGGGTTCGGGGGTGGCGGGTTGAAAGCCCATTGCGTGAGAGGCCGCTCCGCGGGCTTGGATCGATCAGGCGCGGGGAGGTCTAGCACCTCAAAGGCGGTTCCCATGCGTGCACCTCCTAGATGAATAATCTCAGGCTCGGCGACACGTTTGGAGTTGTGATTAGAACTGTTTCAGTTGTCCGTTTGTTAGTTGGTGTTGGGGAATTAAATTGGTCAATAACACTGGCGAGGAGAGGAAAGGGGCGGGCGCGTACTTCAAGCTCGATTTACTCGAATTCCATTTCACCCAGTTTAAAGCCCTCTGACTCGGCTCTCTAGAAAGGGGCATTCTGGTTTCTGGTTTTCTCCCCCCAACTCCTCAAGACCGGCAACACACTCGAGCCAATTGAGCACGATGTTGTCGCGAGAACAGAGCGAATATAAAAGTATATGGCGATGCCGGCGCAACTTGGCGGGTTGGTGGAAGAAGAATATTAAGGAGGCTGACATGTCGCCCTTGTTCTCTTCAAGGCCTTTGTTAGACCTTACGGCGCTAGATTAGTGCAGAAGAACCCACTTGACAGTTTTCTGGGGATCATGACCCTGCAGTAGCGTATACATAATATGTAAATCATCCCTGCTGGGTCATGAATCTCAAACGTAGGATACCGCCCAATTAGCGATATTTGAGTGGAATATGTCTCTGATTAGCGTGGTGAGGCGCCGAGACACAAGTCCCTGTACTCAATTTTTGAGCTTATTGCCACGAAGAAATTTGAAGTATTATAGAGATCCTCGGATTTTTTGGTTCAGCGCACTTAAATGTAATTACTATAGCTGAGATTACATAGACATCCAATTAACGGCCAACGGAGTCCGGAATCAATTGTCATTATTATTGTGCGAGTCCCTTGTTATCGGCCCTCTGCCGAATACGAAATTTTTGATGGGGAGAACTTCCATGTGGGAAACATACGTCATTCGATAAATAGTAAGGGAATATCACCCTGATTGGTTGATACCCGTCAAGATAGGTAAACCTTACTTATCCATTTAGACAAGCTAAGAGTCAGGCTTATCGCGCCTCGTTTTTCAGCGCTGTGTCAATCCACATAGAGAAGCTACATATGAGCGAACTTTGCTGAACGCTCCGAGTATTTCTCTACTCTCGTGGCAAAACTTGAACTTGGTCCCGTACGCGTATTGTTATCTCTCAGGGATAACTAGTCAGTTCATCAGAATCGCATGACTAGAGGTGGGGACATGCATACATCATTTCGGGCGGAGAGATCCGATTTCATGTGAAGATAACACGAACTCCATTATAAAGCCAGTACATTGTAACTCATTACTGCTAAACCCTTTCTTTTTCTCAAGTGAGCAAATGACATACAGACTCCAGGGCTGAAAGCTTGGAATATAAATTAGATGAAGAATATCAGAATATATATGATGCTTTATAAGTAAGTGTGTAGCGCCATCCACCTTTTTTCGCCCATCTTCTGGGGGGACCCTGCGTCTCCTAAAAGTATACCTGGTATAATCATATGCAAGAAGCACAAGCCATCAGTACACAACCTTGATGACTTCCTTAATGATGTCCGAGAGAGTGTCCTCGTAGTTCGAACAAAACCAGAACTCGCCCCCCTATTTCAAGACATGCCAGATGCAACTAATCCACACCTGAAGTGTCCAGGGCTGCTTGGCTACATAGTGAGTAGGCCGACCCGTGCGAATCTCTTCAAGGGTGTCCCTAAGCCATCTCCTGTTTGACGAGGACCACGAAAAGCACTCGAGTCGCCCGAGTCCTATGTCGTCTGGGTAGGGGCAGCTCGCTGGCCCACAGGTACGCAGCTTAGTTTGGGCGCTAGCTTCGAACCATACTCTGCGGCACGAGACCGAATGTCAGGTAATGGTCATCATGGTTGTATTGTGGATGTAGAGGTGTTGGAGGAGGCCTAGTGCCTAGTACTAGGTACGCTATATATACACTGGGTAGGCCGTACCTGCCTACACCGAACCTCTCGAAAGTCCTGAGCATTGCATATCGCGACGCCGGTATTGGGTAGCTAGCTAATGGCTATTGTGGGCATCACCTGGTTGAAGCTATGCGCCATGATGTTATCGGCTATAGTTTTGATATAATGAAACTCACTAAATCTCTAGAGGCGGACAGAAGAACTGCATCTACACCCACGATAAGTCCATCGAAAACCTGATGGAGTTTTATGCGGGATGCTCATCGTTATGATGATGGGTGCTTGCACGTTGGTGAACTGCATATCTTCTGCGATACTATTGGATGCTTTCTTCTTCGAGACCTTGAACAATGTAAATCTACGGGGAGCAAATTAAGTCCGCATAAATAGCTGGCTTTATTTTTTATGAATTTGTTTTAACTCCTAGCCGAGAAAGCTGACAGTTGTTTATATAGCTAGGTCGTATATAGCAAGGACAGTTATAACACCGCAAGGAAGCTCGCTAAAACTGTTTCTTTCGAAGAGTCGCAATTTCTTTGCAGAAATTCCGCTTTAGTGTCGAGTGGCGCTAGAGTTGTAGTTTTGCATTTCATCATTTTCCTTTCAGAACCATATTAGGCGAGTCTATTTGGACTTATCATCCGAGTAGTGCCAATTACTCAACGCAAAGTCGGCAAGTTCTTGAAAGGCATCCTCCAGATCCTCATTGACAATAACATTGTAAACACCAGTCTCAGCAAATTCAAGCTCTGTTTTGGCTTGGTTGAGCCTTTGTTGGATACTCCGCTCGTCCCCAGCCTTGCTTTCTCTAAGCCGTGCCTCGAGCGCTTCAAAGCTAGGCGGCTTAATGAAGACAAACGCAAAGTTGATCTGAGAGTCATTCTTCGACTGCTCTGCTTTCAGTTGTTTGATGCCTTCCATATTAACATTGAGCAACACGAGAGCGCCTTTTGCTGCCTGATCAAGAATGGTCTGTTTGCTGGTCCCGTACAAGTCTCCGTTATACTCTGTATACTCCATGAAAGCATTTTCTCTAATGAGAGACTCGAATTCGTTTCGCGAAACAAATTGATAGTCTATACCATCAACTTCGCCTGGTCGGGGTTTGCGGGTTGTGTGGGATACTGTTAATTCAAGCGCGCCCGGATATCTTTCCAAAAGTTTCTGGCACAGCGTACTTTTCCCGACACCGGAGGGACCGGAAATAGCAACACCAAGAGGAGGCGGGAGTGCGAGTTTCTCCTCGATAGGTGAAAATCGACTTAAATTGTTGCCTCCAAATCGGTTTAACAGCCACTCCCGAAATGCTCTTTTCCCTTGATGCCGGTAAAACCATCCAGTAGGAGCCCAGCCGTAGAAATCTGTGGGTCGATCGCGCCAAAAGTATAGCGCCGGGTTGACTGGTAGACTTAGATCCTGGCTCGGCAGGCGTCCATACTTGGTGAGCTCGTAGACTCTCGCTATATTGTAATCTATAAGTACGACTCTTGGTACGCTTTGTAGTGGTATGGTATCTTCAGGGCTTGGGGCTAGCATGACGTTCCTTGGGGCGAGATCGTGCTGATTGATCCCTGCGTGGTGTTGCCTCACTACCCCTTCTAATATTTCGGCTAATACGTCCAGGCGATACGTTTCATCGTAATGAAAAGCGTTGGGCTCTGAGACATCGTCCCAATAATCGTCACCATCCTTGCGTCTGTATAGGTCTCGAATGCAAGATCCGGTGATGTGCTCAATCAAGATCAGCCGAATCGATCGCTTATAGTGTTTACCTCGCACTGTTAAAGGCAACTCAAAAGTCCAGGACCCATAATACTCTGGCGCAAAGCCTGGCTTTTGAAGACTTTTTGTTTTTTGGAGATGCCTATATCAGCCACGCTGGCAACATCTTGGGGTGAGGTTTCGAAAAAGCTATCGCGTGGAGAATAGTACAAAGGGTCATAGATCTTGGCAACAGCTGTATATGGGCTCTTCTGTCCGCAAACAACGACTTCACCGGCCACGAGCTGAGCACCACGATCTTGACCAGTGGATATCCCTTTTGTTATATTGAACACGGCGGTACGCGGGGGAGTGCTAGAAGGCCACCTCGTGTCCTGTGGGGGATTTTCTATTACTTGCAGAGTCTGGGGCGTTTCTCTGAGCCAAGTATCTGGAGGATCATAGCGTGTGCCTGGAGGATAACTGGGTAGACCAAAGGGAGGAGGAGGCTCGTGCTCGTAATCTGCATGACAAAGCCAGGCATGTACGGGCACGGTGGTTGGTCAGGGTCCAGTGGTGGTTCCCAAGGTGGTTCCCAAGACATGGCCGACAGTTGAGAAGGCTCTAGCCTTACTCTCCGTTCCGAGTGTATGTATCCGATGTCCGGCTGAGAGCAGGTTCTGTGGTGCCCGCGTGTTGCTAGAATAAGGTGCTATTAGGGAGAGGTCGAAGGGGTCTCGTTAGCTTCGCTGAGGGCAGTTGAAGAGGCGTTGACCGAGGATATGTTGGACGAGAGAGTGCTATGGTAAGCGGACCTGCTCGGGTGGAAATGGGCAAGAAAACAACAGCAATATGGATTGGCTCTATGAGCTGAACGGAAACAATGAAGTCTTGTCGAACACAAGTGTGATGGCAAGTATTATAAACAAGCCATTGTAATGCAAGGCAAGGGCTTTACTATCTTGCTGAGGTAGAATGAGATAGGATTACCCTTTGAAGCTAGTACTATTGGGGATTAACTCCGCAGCAGGCCCCACATATACTTAGTACTAGTTGCTGTTCAGTAAAACGTGCCTTGCCAGGTATTCTTGGCACGCTAACATCTGATCTGCAGTGCAAGAGGTATCTCGCTTCACCAAAATTCCCAAGCAACTGTGTGGAGCGTCGCCGCGCCTATGCCCCTGGAAGCCCGCAATACTTGACTAGGCACGTCTTATACCCTAATAGACTAGTATGTAGGATCCCATGCTTTCGTTGAATTTAAAAAAAGGGGTGTCATAGACGAGGAAGAGTTTCGCCAGGCCTGTCGCGACCTCACGGGACCCCCTAACACTCACCCGGACCAAATATCTCGCTACGTTAGCGATGCTATGGACCTAGATGCAGACGAGAATACCTTCTTCGAAGACAACTCCCGCAAATTACTCAAACAAGCTGCTGCCTATGCGATTCATCACAGAACCAGCTATGTCGCAATATTTAACTGGGACTTTCTGGTTCTAATCCACTTCAGCCAGCTCCAAGCAGGCCAAAGCCAGCAGGCTTTGCGTCTTCAGGGGTGTGGGGATTACTGCTACATTACCATAATCGAAAACAAATCAACTGCGACCGATTTGCGGGCAGCATTGCTTGGGTTCTTGTTGCTGGCATATTCGAACACTCCGTAACGATAATCTTGTGGCCGGGGGTTTGCTGCATTACGAAGTAATAAGGACAGGAAACCTAACGTTAACGTTGGACGGACTAGAACAAGGAACGAGTTGGAAGGACTATAAGGGGATTTTGGGGGGCGGGATCGATCCTGTGGCTGTCTGCCAGCTCGCCTCTTCCTACCACAACGACGATCCTGTCAGGTAGATAGGTGACACCCTAGTGTGTGCCTATAAGGCTGGGTCTATATATACGGGCTATCCCTCCCAACTACCAGTTGGAAGGGCTAGGGGCCATTTGACCAATATACCTCTATGGCTACTGACCCCTTTCTACCTACCTGCTACGTGACTGTAGGGCTATTCCATTCACTCCGGGACAGATACACCTGACAGATCCCTGCACTGCCTTCAAGCCAGCCGAGCGGGGGAGCTTCAATGTGTGCTTTTTCATGGAGTTTCCGCACTTATCTAGCCACCATGCCGCTGCTGTAAATGAAGGACCTGGAGCGCCTGTCGCCGCTGACGGCTCATCGAGCATGTAGCCGGCGGCCGTAAGGGCGATCGATGGATTGTGCGCATTGCCATTACACCACGTTTGGCATTCGTCAATGAGAAACTACAAACCAAGGTCGCTACGATGAGGTACTGTATCGCCCTTCTACCCCTTTCACACAGGCCGGACTAAGGACATTAATTTTAAACCTTTGTGCAGATACGTCGCGGAGAAGACAGCAATTCCTATTCCCAAAGTTCATGCCTACTCCCTCATTGAGGATAGCCCGATCGACATGGCATTCCTGGTCATGGACTACATCGAAAGGACCACGCTGTCTGAACACGGCATCACGAAGCTCTCACTAGAGTAGAAATTGCACATCTATAGGCAGCTGGCAGACGTAGCACTCCAACTTCGTCAGCAAGAGTTCCCAAAATTGGAGCTCTCACGTGCAACGAATCGAGTTCGACCTTCGAAGTCTGCAGCTAACCGCTTTCGATTCAGATGGTTATGGAGGAGTTGGAGGGCTTAGATCCATCGCAAATCTTCCCCAGACATAAGACATATGCTAGGTCTAGCAACCGCATCTTGTCTCTTCTCCAGAGCGCCTTTCCCTCGTAAGCCCCGAGGTTGAGTTCATCATATCCTGTAGATCGGGAGGAATCTTCTCGCGAAGTTTCTTCATAGCCTCAACCACATCGTCAATCTCCCGTATGAGCTCCTGCTGCCTCGTTTTTTTCTCCTCCAGCAGTTTCAGCTGCTTGTCGGTGGTCTTCGCCCTCTGGATCATTTTGTTAGGCGATCCTCTCGGTAGCAGGTATTGGAGCCTTACTCGGGTGGTTCTGCTTCCACGTCCTGTAACAGCTTGCTCTTCCGAGACAGTAAGGGTTGGGTTGGCGGGAGTGATGCTTCTCAGACATTGCGTGATGACCTATTGTTGGGCAGGGTCTTATATCACGGTTCTTATGTCTGCAATGGAATCTCAATTCGACGCGACATCCGATATTTGATGCTTATTGGTAGGTTTGGGCCGGGTGGGCTAATGCAAAGTTGCATGTCCAGTGTTCAAGCTGAATTCACGCAAGTGAACCAGCTTCAAGCTTCAAGGCGGACAATCTCCCGACCATAATCTGATTTAACCAATTGAAACCCGACATGAGCTTTTATTATTGCTGTTTATATCTTCTGAATAGATGCAGGCATCATAACCAGTCTGCACGCAAACGTCGAATCGACAAATCATTGTGCACTACTAGGAGCCCTCTTCAGCGCTTCCGCATTAATAAACAGTAACCATCCCTTCTGCACAGAACTTTTGATTTTGGCCCTCGCGTTTGTCGAATAATTGGTAGGACTATTGACGATGTAGTACTTTTGACTAGTAAAACTACGTTGTAGGATATTGTATACATAGTTGAATAATTACACTGAGGTTTTGAATTAACCGGACATTTCTTTCACATGAACAAGTTAAGGCTCCTCCAAGTAATAGGGCTTTTGTGATCGAGGGCCAGACTAATTGTCTGCATGGATGGAGAGTGCCGTTAACTATGAGCATCAACGCCGTCCGATTGGGGTTTAAACGCGTAAAACGCCAAATTCTGACATAGCCCGTGAGACTAGCTACAATCGGCTAGCCATATATCAATACAGCTGCTGCAGATCCCCATTTCGCATCTCGGAATCGCTTACGCACTCGCATAGATGACATGGAAAGAGCCCTATTCTATCAAAGGCTTAGTGCAAGGTCCTATGTGCCGATGGCTGTGTTAAAAAAAGAGTTGGCGCTGCAGATCAAACCCTGCAAAACGTGTTGCCAACTCAGCTAGCAAGCAAATTCACGTTGCTCAGCCCTGCAGAAGGATTCTTGGTTGATTAAGCTTTTGACTATACTAGTTCTGCAGGGAGTCGACAGGATGAGGGTTGTCGAAAATAAATATCTTCGTTCTCCGCGAGTTCGAGCCAAGGACAGCCAAGAGCTCAAGCACTTCAGATTCACGACAACTAGGGAATCATTATACAAACGCTTAGCAAACCTACCATGGGCCTCTTCAACGCTACTTGTCCGCTACCTAAAGATGAGATCGAAGGTGGTCCAGCTGAGCAGCCCATTGTCGGCAACATTACTTTCCAGAATCTCCTATTTTATATAAGTTTAGTCTTCACCGGCATCACAGTATTATCATGCCTATCCATTGCCATCACCCACTTGTGTTGTTACGTTCGCCCTCGAGAACAGCGCCAGGTCCTTCGAATACTCTTCTATCCAGTCTTCCTCGCCTTGACTAGCTCCTTCTCTATTCTTGATTACACGGCTTATCTGTACCTTTGGCCCGCGGCCGGTCTGTATGAGCCGATCTCTCTCGCGGCCATATTTTTCCTGTTTGTCGAGTTTGCAGCACCAGATGCATCCACAAGGGAGCAATACTTCAACGAATTGGAGGCCAAACGCCAAAAAGGTGGTCGTTTCCAGTTGAAGAAGGCTTGGACGCTGGTCCCCGGTGGCAGTCTTCGATGGTATCAGGTACGTTATTTACTCGCTGCTTGAAGATTCAATTCCGCTAACTATAAATAGAGTAAATATGTCGGACTCTACCTTTACTTTATCGCGACTATCATCATCAAGATCGTAGAGGAAATTACTCAAGCAACGGGCAGGTACTGCCAATACTCTTTCTCGCCAGCTTTCGCACACATTTGGGTATGCGCAGTGATTTCCCAACATATTAATGGATTACCTGCTGACGAAGCTCCAGGTACTTGTCATATCGAATGTGGCGCTACCTGTTGGTGTCATTGCTATCGTCCAATTCTATGCGCGAATGATGCAGGAACCTCATTTTAAGGCCCGGCATCCCACGTCAAAAATTGTTAGCTTTAAAGCGGTCGTTCTGTTGTCATTCGTGCAAGACGTGGGTCATCCTCCTCTGCCCTGTTCCCTCAACTCATATACTGACATGGCACTAGATCATCTTTGACATCCTTGTCAGCACTCACGCCTTCAAGAACACGGACACAGTTAGAGTGAAGGATTTCTCAATTGGTCTTGAAAGCTTACTCGTTTGTCTGGAACAATGCGCCGTTTCTATCTGGTTCCATTGGACCTTCTCAGCAAAAGAGTATCGTCAAATCCAGCTGGAATCGGCGTCCGAGAAGATGAGTGTGCCCAGGGCAGTCCTTGATACCCTTAACTGCACAGACCTGTTTGCGGGAGCTATTTACGCGGTTCGACTCTTGATCGCTGGCGTCGGTCCTAAGGGTAACGGAAGCTGGAAAAGGAGTGACAAGGCATATGAACCTATGAAAGCCCCATCGAACGTGCGACTGCACGGCGTCACTTCGTATCAGGGGTCATCTTCTTCCGAAATGGAAGATCTTGAAATTGGAAACAAGTATGATCAGAGAAATTATGGGGCAGACCTACGCCCAGACGAGACGGAATACCTGAGTGCGCCGGCCCATGGATACCCTTCTTCGGATCGCTCACGGTCTCCAAGTCCCTATGGAGACGCGAGGAATCCCTATGGAGGAGCCAGCTCGCAAGGAAATGAATCTCATCAGAATTGGGCAGAACTGGAGGACCAGACGCTACAGGTGCCAGCAAGTAGTCTGGGAAAACCACAGGATCGCGATCAATTCCATAACCGCGGTCTTGGGCCGTGAAGCTCGATATTTGTATAAGTTTGGTTTCACATTGAATTGTCGATTAGTAATGTAGCATGGAAAGCGAAGTTTTGTTGTTAATAAATACCCAAAGAATGATTTGCTTAGAATTTGGGATTGCATAGAGCGTGACTGTGTGCTCAGAAAACTAACACTTAATGTTCTCTGTTATTACCACGATGCGAGCGCTAGGCCTTCGCATCAGAACAAGACTGGTTCCGAAAGGCAAATGCGGGCCCGCCAGGGTCCGGCCTCCTGTTTAGGCCACAGCCCATGCGCCACAACAACCAATGCGGCTGAGCGTCAATCCGGCATTCAGCTGAGAGAATGTCCCTCCCCCCCTTCAAGGATCAGTTTTGGTTCTTTAGCGAATATATTGTGATTGCCTCTCTATATTGCCTCCCTGGGGTATCAGTGCTTCCCGCCTAGCCGGCCTATATCTTCCACACTTTGCCATGCCTCTATACAAGCGTTTGCCGGAGGGCAGCGTGCGGTTACTCCGGCTTCTGCCGCATTCAGACGAGCATCCAGGCATAAAATGTCAGCTCTTTACCTGCACTCTATTGGACTCAGGAAACACCCATCCCTATGAGGCCTTATCGTACGTATGGGGACATGAGAACAACCAACAGTCTATCTATATAGACAACTATCAATTGTCCGTCAGGGCAAACCTTCACGCGGCGATGTTACATCTTCAAGATCGTTTTATGGAACGGATTATATGGATAGATGCTATTTGCATCAACCAAGAAGATGAAGACGAAAAGGGACAGCAGGTTCAGTCCATGGCGAAGATCTATGCCAAAGCAAATCGCGTAATTGTTTGGCTTGGAGAGGCAGCAGACGACAGTGGTCAAGTGTACGGAGAGGCCACAGGCGATAGCGATCGAGCGCTTGAAGAAATACGCATTGCTGCAGAGAACCAGTCTCCAAAGTTCTCAGACAACGAGACGAACCAGCAAGCAATTCTCACGCTGCTTCAACAGTCCTGGTTTCGGCGCATTTGGCTAAGGTAACAAACGATCAACGGAATTGGCAGATGTTATTGACGAAGTCGCTTCAGGTGCTTCAAGAGGTCGCAGCGGCTCGACAGGTCCTGATCATGTGTCATTCCACAGAGATTGATGGATACGTGTTCTTTTCAGGTTTGAACGCATTGAACCTCGCCTCTAAAGATCCAGAGACACAGAATCGGATCCGTTCGGCCGCCTACCTTATAAAAGGCGCAATCTTCCGGTCTAAATACGCGACTAATCCTTCAGACAGGTTCTCTCTTAATATACACCCTCTAGGAGAGCTTGTGGATGCGTACCATAATCGCCAGGCTACTGACCGCCGAGACAAGGTTTATGCCTTGCTCAGGATGAGCTCTGATTATATCCCAACTAACCTATTGCCTAATTACAGCATTTTATGGGCAGACCTCTTTCATCGACTTATCAAGTTTCTTATCGGTGAAGAAATGGTTGTAAAGACTTGGGACGAAGAGGAGATTGAAATAATCAAGAGCAAGGGCTGTGTTCTTGGTGAGGTATCCTCGGTACCAAGCGACGGTGCTTGGGATGATAGACAGAACGTGGATATTACTTCAAAGAATACATTTGGGTACTTGGATCAGAAGAGAGAGTGGATCGCTCGCTGGACTCTCCAGGCCCCCGCAAAATCTATTCAGAAGGGCGACGTCGTCTGTCTTCTAAAAGGAGCGTTAAAGCCTACGATCGTTAGGTTATTTGAGGATTATTGTGCTGTTATCGCAATTGCTGTTACCCCTACTGACGACAAGCGGACTGAAAAGGTAGGTATCAACTGGCTAGATGTTTTGCCGTCGATAACAACCTTTCCTAGTGATTTTCTACTTATTTGGGACTGGGAAAAGTCTTGGGAAAGGCTGGAAGATGAGGATTATAAGTGCTTCATAGAGAGTCGATTACCGAAGCATGCCAGGACGGAGTTGGAAAGTTATAACAAGGGCCTTAGTTTGTGGGACATTGGACGGATATTAGGATATCTGGAGAGGTATAAAGAGGCAAACATGAGTCTTCTAAAAGCATTAGAGACGATGGGGATATTACAAAGAGAACAACAGCAGCAGCTCAATGTCTACGGTGATAAGTTTAAGCAGGTCCGTGTCATCTATAAGAAGCATGAGTGTTAGCTGATCACGCGACAGGTCGAGCATGTATTGAATAACAGCAATGACATATTCCTTACTGTCCGTAAGCAGATGGAGGATCTGTCAAAGCAAACCAAGCGGATAGAGATGGAGAACAAGGCCCTGAAGAAGGAGATCGAGGCCTTGGAGAAGGAGCTCGAGCTTGAAGAAGAAGCATGAAACCATGAACTGGGACATCTTCAAGACGGTAGAGGAGCGGACGAAGAATTAAACGAGATCAAAGAGTTCTAGAAGAAACCAGTTTGTCACACTATTGTGGGCCCCAAAAGCCCTGGGCTCGGGTGAATATAAGTACTAGCTGTTTTTCTTATGTACAATATCTAGAACTTAAACTAATAGAGCTTCTAAATTCATCCTTGGAGATCCTATGACTGGAGAATGCACTGGTACACTTCCCTTAGCTGAGCGCGTATCCACAATAGCGCAACGGGAAGCGAGGCTTAATGGCATTATCAAGTAATTGTAGCAGCAGGGTTGGGGTATACCGGGGGCATGACGGGGCGGGTCGAGGACGACTATGTAGATGGCGATGGAGACTTGGATTAGGACGAAAGCGAGTATGGACGAGGATGGCGGTAAAGATGAAGGCAAACTTAGCGTGGATTGAGGGAATCGGCAAAGTCATCGCCCCGGGTCACGAGAATATGAGGCTCAGAGGACTGAAAACATTGGTAATCATAAAGAAAGCTTAAGATGTCAAGATCTTGAGAAGACTCGGATTCCTAAACCGGAGGCTCTTTGAAACGAGCAGTGGACTGTTTCAAAGCCCAGGTCGAACTTCCACTTGGCGAGCTCCGCCATACGTTGCATGACCTCAAACGCCAACGTACCGAAGAATGAACCCTTGCCACGATCGAAGAGCCTCAAGGCTTGTTCCGAAAGGCAATGGCGGGCCCGTAAGGGACCGGTCTCCTGTACGAGTAAAAACTGCGTACTAGTACGGGTAGAATTGCGGGGCCAGGGGAATCCGCTAAAGATACCTACCTAGCATGCTTTACGCGTGCGCTAAATAACCACCCAATAGGTTAATAGGTTAAGTAAGCTACCTGGGTAACCGGACGGATTGTTCGGCTTACTACGCCGAGCAAAGGCCTCACTGCCAATTTCTTGTCACGTCTTCCCAACTTGAACTGCTTTCCAGCCGACTAGCCAATACGCATAGACTTGCTGTCACAACTCATCCCCAGGTTTGAGGTGCGGCTTAGACATTCGCTTGTTCTGCTGTGCCTTGAATAGCTGGCTGTGACATTGGACGACAGGCCCTGTTACCGACTATCTTTTTGCGATAGCGAGCTCTGCGACAGGCTTGACCGGGACTGAGCTACGCACACCCTGGGCGCACGCGCACTTGCTCTATCGAATGACGTGTACCTGAAACAGCCCCCGTCGCCCTATCATGTCGAGTCGTCTTTCGAGGAGAGCCGCGATGGCTCCGGCTCTGATCTCCTCTTCGTCTCTATTTGCTCTCTTGTTAGTCGCTGCCGCCTTGCCAATGGCTTCCGCACACGACCACGACTCGTCGCACATCGAAGACGGAAAGACCATCTCAGTCGATCCCATCGTACGTGTCCTCCGCCGGGAATTGTTGGGAATTATCGGGATGAACTACTTGCGGATGTCTCGGGATCTGACCATTTCGATGTAGGACACGACCCTATGGATACACATCTTCATTCAGATGGCCGCCTGGGGCGTCATCTTTCCCGTGGGCATGGTTCTTGGGGTAAGGAAATTCCTGATATTCGCTATATACAGTCCCTTGTACAAGGCTTCCGGCTCTAACGCGACATACACGCATGGATAGATCGTAAAATCCCGCTGGCATGTTCCCGTACAGGTGGCCGGCACTGCGCTCGCGATACTCGGATACGCCCTTGGCCACATGCACGGAGGCCGCGAATTCCGTCATAATAACGTTCACTCCAAATTCGCTACGCCAATATCTGTCATGCTGTTCGCACAAGTCCTCTTCGGCATCTACCTTAAACTGCATATCGAAAGAGGCATTCATGGAAAGATTAGGCGCGTCGTGAAGCTCGGGCATGGAATTGTTGGCAAGGCTTTACCTGTGTTCGCCTGGACACAAATGATTTTTGGTGGCATCACAGGTCTAGGCTTTTGCCAAGGCGACCACATCGGCCAGTGCCTGGCCCATTTCATCATGGGAAGCGCCTTCATTGCCTATGGTATCCTGTTGACTATTCTCCTGCTTGTGGGACAGCTGTGGCTCAAGCGCACCGGTCGATCTCAGGAGTTCTTTGACAGCGCCGTCATTACCGCTTGGGGTATAGTGAATACCTTTACCGAGCATCGCTGGGGCAGTGCATGGGTTCAGAATGACTGGCAGCATACCACGATGGGCATAATCTGGTGGTGTGCTGGTTTGGTGGGAATCTGGCTTAGTAGGGACCGCGATGGGCGCCCCCAGCGAAACGTCATTCCTGGATTCATCATCTTGCTTACCGGCTGGGCATTTGGCGGTCACCCCCAGCACGTGCATGTTAGTGCCGAGGTTCACAAGGTTTACGGATACACCCTTATGGCAGCCGGCGCGACGCGCATTATCGAGATATCTTTCGTCCTTCGAGACCGCCCCGGCCTGTCTGCGGATGGCAGGGAGACGAACAGCTTCCAGTACATCCCTGTTTTCGTGAGTGTTCCAGCTCCTTTGTGATAATTATATCTAACTTGACCGTGACAGCTATTGTTTGCCTCTGGCTTCATGTTTATGGGCGCTACTGAGGAACAGATGGAATTAATCGAAGGCTCTGGGATGGATCACGTTGCTTATATCTTGATCCTCTTCTCACTAGCCTCGCTTCTTTTCCTCTTTACTCTGATGCTTGTTAATCTTTACGACCGCAACGCCAGTCCCGACCCTCATCAGAAGCAGGCGGATGTCGGACGCCTTGGCCCCCGGTTGGGTGGCAATGTTCCCCTTCGCGACGCAAATGAATTCGAGCTTGAAGGATTAATGAGCGACGACGAAGACGCTCAACCAATAAAACACAGCCAAGACGACGATGAGAGCCTCAATAGCACACTCGGCAAAAACAGTGATGGCCTCGCCCACTAAACAAAATACAAGTTTTAGATTGATCAATAGCATTTGGGCAGAATTGCGAGAGTAATTTGGCATGATAAACGCCCATCGGAATGCATGAAGTTGGACGGGGCTATGTTTCTTCTTGGGCTCTTGAGAGGCTTTGGAAGCATTTCCGAGCACTTGAGACTCCTAGTATAATTGCATCGTAAAGGCGTTAGGGTAACGGCAATCATGGGACACGAAGGATGATTTTCACTGACTGGTGTGCTTCTCATTCTACCTAAGAAGTGGGAGACATTCTGGGTTAATCCATTCATTTTTCGAAGCCACCCAACTTTTGTCGCGCATATGACCAATGTCACTGTTAGTGAGCTTTGGCATATGCTTGCTTAGGTAGGACATGACTTTGGTCACGTCTGTCTCTAGAGCAATAAAACCTACTTTCAGTATCACATACTGCAATCTTAATCAATTGACAACGTGATGTTTTCCGCCTTGGATAATTTCTCAAAATACACCCCAAAGCATTCAATGTTCGTTTTACATGATCTGTACTTGCTCCCATGACTCTCGATGAACGGCACATTCTGATATCGCTCGCTCGTAATTACACTAATGATAAGCTTCGAAATTCTGCGTGGAGTGACACGTTTCACAGTCTACGAATGCACTCTTTCATTGTCTCAGTACTTCATCCGAACGCACCAACTTAATGAAGGGACAGTATCTCGTTGCGCACACTCAAGTCGTATCACGACAATACAGATTGCCATGGTTTTGGTAATTACCAGGACAGGAGCTAACTCGAAAGCCAGGAATCAAGCCCGGCTCCCTTGGCAGCACTCACTTCACATGATTCAACACATGTAAAGCTTATTTGATAGTAATTCTCGGGATAATGGCCGCCCCCCTTGGGTGTGCTATCGACTTGGAAATTGACCTCAAGGAACCCAAATGCTACGTCGCACAGGGTGGGACATACCGCTCGAGAATGTAGCATGTCCCACTCTCTTGACTAGATGACGTCGCAGCTGTAGACGAGGGGTATCAAACATTCTTAGTGTGTTGTACCGTATTACTACTGAACTGGGTTCGTGGTTGATTGCAACTAGAACTTCATTAGTGTCGGTTACAGTACTCCCCGAATATCATTCCACATAATATGCGAAGTCACCGAGGTGTAAGGGGGTACCGACCCCCAGACGAAGGCTAGATGGCCTATACCGTCTAAGATCACGGCCGCGCAATCGCGGAGGACTGCGCTGTTCAGAGATCACAAGCCTTGCCACTAGATGGAAAATACGCCGCTGAAAGTTTGTTTCTCATCAGATAGCTGCGCAACACTGCGTCGAGCTAGTTAAATTAAATGAATCTACAATCTCCATGGAACGTGGGTATCTAGTCATATGGCAAGGATACATATAAGTGTCTCGTCCGTTCCAGATCTCTGTCTGCTTCCTGTCTTGAGCAAAGGCCATTCTGGCATAGGTATTCCCAAGACCCAGCCCAAGTAATACTACATGCTCATCCAATCATGAGAATCCCGTCGTACATCGTCCTAGCCGCAACTCTGGCCACGCAAGCGGCGGCCGAATCCAAGGTCATCGGGCCCTTCGGGCTTCGCATCACCAAGAAAACGACCTCCGGTGTTGGCGCAAGGAGCACGGACTCCGATATTGATGGTGCGTTGAACGCTACCAACTCATCAACAGGATATTCACATGTGATGCGCTCTGAAACCGAACATGCTGACGAAGTCACTAGGCTGGGCGTGGGGATGTCACGCAGGCGCAGCGACCCAAGGCCTCTGCTACGCCGCTGGCTCGGGCGCCGTCAGCGGCTCTGTGTACGAGTTCTACTACAACTACACGTACGACGATGCCTATATCTACCCGGGATACATCAGCTACTTGTTCCCCTACCAGGATAGCAACGGGGACTTGGTGAAGCTGGCCTCGTTTTTGCAGCTGTACCCGAGCTGGTCGAGTAATGTGAGTATAGCCGAAACATCTCATTTTCCCCTGCGCATATGTCATGATACTGCTACAATCTGCACTTCTGTGAAGCTCTCATGGGCTATATTGCGCTGACTCTTATCGCATTCAAGGTGAACTTGGCACTTATCCCGCCCGGCATGGATGGTGGGACCCTCATCTCACTGGATACGGACACGGGGCTTTTCTATATGAGTTCGCCGTACGATGATACTCACGCGAATGCGACGCCTCCTAGCCCGGGGCCTTCGAGGAATATCTCGAACTTCCATGTCTGCTACCAGTGGACTGGAGGGTACTGGTATCGCTCGCTTGCGTGGGTGTCGGGATTCGAGGGCGCTGCGCCTCAGAACCCGTCGTGTGAGCCGGTGAATCTGGGGATTGAGTCTCTTGCGGCGTCGTCATAGCTTGATGTTGTGATACTACTGGGGGAGAGGAATCGGAATGCGAATCCTTCTGCTGGTGAGTCAGTGATTCACCGCGAACGAGGTAAATTGGCACAACGAATTCAGATAAACATTTTGAAAGTAGAAGGGGGCTGTATGGGCTATAGCCTGTCAGATTGATGAAGTAATCGACCCTCGGAACCAGCTTCTGTGACCAAGCTCCCTGGTAGTCCCTACTTCAAGTCACACTTTGTAATAAAAAAAAGATGTCTTTTGTGCAAAAGAGACTGCCAGTTCAGTTAGTCTAGGCTCTTCGCATAACAAGAAGTATCCGTCAGACCCTATACGTATGTTTTAACACTCCGTAAACAGAAAGATCGATTGGTTATGCCTGCAATACTACCTCTCATGTGCTTGCTACGCTTATCAGCAGATGCTTTATCAATGCGAAGCTTAATATCATCACAGTGCGAAAAAATATGTACATAAAGTTAAGGTAAGACGATGCAAAGCTCGCAATGCCCTCTTTTCCTCTTTAGTTTCCTGTCGTCGCGAAGTGGCGGATCGCTAAAAATCGGGTGATCTGAATGCGACACGCTTCCTCTTATTACGAATAGATAGAAACATCCCAGAAAGTCAAATTGAGGGCAGGACATGCCTCATCATACATTGTAGAAGACACAACGTCGACCAGTGGTGTAGTATGAACCCCCAGTCTCACCAGCGACTCCCCGTCGGTCTGGTAGTGTGGCCAGCCCAGCTTACGCAGCCCTCGGACGGGGTCAGCCGCAAAGGCTGCCCAGGCTTCTTGCATGATACATGTGAGTTTGGCTTCATACGATGAAGGCACAATACCGCTGACAGATTCAGAATTCCCTGTAACCATGTTGACCTCGACACCATGGTACGCCCCGCTGGACGGCGGATCATACAGCCGCAAGTTCTCCCAGTCGGCCATGTATCGCGCACGGTAAGTAGGCACGCCCGCTCTGGATCGCCAGTACGTTTCGGCAGCCACGGCACACGTGAAAGATTCAAGCTCAAATTCTTCCCAGTCGCTTTCCGGTAGCGATCGCCCCTGCGCCAAAGCCGAGATCCGGTAGAAACCGGACTCGTGGTCCCCGTGTATCTGGAAATGAGGTAGCTGAGCAAATGTACCTGATCTAAGACGCGAAACATACTCGGATACTGGGAAAACGGTAATATTGTCTACAGTAGCTTGGAATGGGGGCACGGAGCGGGTGGGTGAATCTCCGGGTACTGATGGTACGGTCTTCACGGCGCTCAGTATCGATTGGAAGGAGATATTCTCAGACCGCATGCACGTGAGCGCAGAGTCCGAAGCGCCACAGCCAAGTGTTGAGGCGACGTGATTCCAGTTGGCAGCAGCTAAGTCGGCGTCGAGAAAAGGAAACGAGAATATGCTGCCTGAATGAGACATCGCTCCTGCGACGATGGGATTGTCTTTGAAAGCATACGCCCAATTGCTGACTGCCACAGCACCAGATGATTGTCCAATAATGGTAATGCGGTCGGGGTCACCGCCAAATGCTGCGATATTGTCGTAAATCCATTCAACGGCAAGGTATTGGTCGATAAAGCCGATGTTGTGTGCTGTCTCAGGGGATCCTGGAAATCCGAAGATATTCATGCGGAAGTTGAACGTAACGACGACAACGTCTTGCGCATCAGCGAGGTTTCCGCCATGATAGAACGGTGTATGGCTGGAACCAGAGGAGAACCGACCCCCATGAATCCACACAATCACCGGCTTCAACCTGCGCTTCGATTCGGATGCCCTTGACCAGACATTAAGCGTTAGACAATCTTCGCTCTGCGTGTTGTTGAGCTGATTGACGAAGTTGGCGTATATTCGCTGATATTGCGCTGTGGCATTAGGGTACGCGAATGTGCTGGAAGAAGTTTGCGGACAGTCAAAGCCCTGCCATACTGTGAGCGCCGAATAGCGAGGGTTGAAGCGAACATACATAGTGATCTGCGTCTATGGACCCTTCGAGGTCAAACTTCTCTGGCAGCGCAAACCTCAGCTGACCAGTTGGAGGCGAGGCATACGGGATTCCCAAATACTCGCATACAGAATCGGGGGCGCTCAGATGGCCATTGATATGAGCCTTAGCAGTCTGAGCGACGCAATCTACGGACTCGAGAGCGAGGCTTGCTTGAAATTGAAGGGCTAGAAATAGGCCTCTACGGAGTAAGAAGCTTCTCATTTTGGCTGAATTCAGGATTGAGAGAGATCAGAAGGGAATAGACTGCCACATCATGCGACGAACGAAGTTGGATTGATTTCGAGTTAGAGTCGAAGGCCATCCTTAGCATGCACCTATCTTTCGCATTTGGGGCTAGGGCTCCAGTAGCCTTCGCTCCACTTCAGCGCGGCAGTAACCATCTCTATCTTGTACTTCATACTGAAGAGCTCATGTACGCAACCGCTAAGTACGACAAGTCATAGCAATACAACTTCTAGATATTATAAACAACCAAAAACAGAGAGCGTCTCATCAAGAGCTCGGCACCTCAACTCTCGCTTTAGGAACCCCTGTCAGGTAAGGGCTAGCGTTTGGCGGACTAGCTTGGTCTAAGAGAGCAAAGTTGGAGAATCCGCCTCTTATGCTCTCCGCCGTATATCCCTTTGCCCTCAGCACGCTCGTGGCCACTCTGGAAGTGTCGCCGTCGTAGCATATCACCAAGATCCTTTTATCTTGAAGTATATGTAGTAGATTTGCATCCTGTGAGCTGAACGTATCCTCAAGTTGTGTCCATACAGTTACCATAACTGCCGGGTCCGAGAAAGGACTTCGGCTCGTAGGTAGTGCGATTGGCAAGTTTGTTGATCCCGGTACCTGGTAGGAGTGGAAGTCCGAAGGCTGGCGTAAATCAATTATGGAGACATTGGTCTTGGGGATGAGAATATCCTCAAGAGAGAGGTTGGCGGAAGACCGAATCCGACGCAGCAAAGCGAACATGTTCGGAACCTCGAAGAAGTCTTGGAGCACATCTAGACAGTTTCGCTCCCAAGCTTCGTCATACCGGTACTTGTCAACCTTGATGAGTTCCTTAGAGGAAGTCAGCGAGCTGCAAAAAAAACAAGGGCTAAGGTTTGGGGCTGAGCATACCTGATTCTTTATGGGTGGGAATCGCGTCTCCTCTAACTTGTCATAATACTCCTCAATGTACTGATAAGGCAGATCGCAGCACAAGAAGACACAGTGAGCTTTCCCGTCGGGGCCAGCGAAGTTCTTCAAGGACCCATTCGCTTTGCATTTCTCGATATATTGAAATAGTCCCTTGAGATTGAAACCAGACGATGGGCCGCAGATAATACCCTCGCGACACAGATCCAATGATAGTGAGAAGGCGTCATAAGATCCCACGTGCTCGATATGGTCGGTTGCCTCCTTCCACGGGAAGTCTACAGGAGCGAGTAAGGCATATGAGCGTGGTCCAGGAACTCGATCGCCCGCGGCCGTGACCACCCTATATCAGTCAGTCGAAATCAGTTAGTCAATGAACGGATGCAAAGGTCACTCACCCTAATCGGATCACCGAAGGCTTGGCAGCCTTGAAGTATGTACCAAGACCAGTGATTGTTCCTGTTATTGAAGATCAGCTTCACTCTCTTGTTGAAAATAAACGTTGGATGACTTACCAGATGTTCCCATCCCTGCACATATTAGTGTGATCTCAGGCAGCTATTTTCACCCAGAATTAGCAGTCGAGTAGGCGGCGGGGTAGTAAAGATCTGTCTTGTCTTCCAAACAATAAAAAGACCGGTGTCAAATGATGAACTCAATACTTACCTGTTTCAAAATCTGAGGGCCCGTCCATCTGATATGTGACTTCCAATTCTAGCACGTTGAATCAGTGACAAGCAAAGGTAGGCTGAAGACATATAGTGGCCTCACATCGTCGTTTTCATATTGGTTTGGATTTATGATGTCTTCGGCCTGTTGTGCCAACTTCTCAGCCGCGCGAATTCCTCCACGGTCGTCGGTTGGTTCTGGCTGGGAAGGGCCACCGAAAAGAGTCCTGGTAAATTTTATCAACACTACGGTAACGCCCCCAGTCGTGACTGTCATCTTACAAGTTAAGACCAAAAAATCTCATCAGCTTGAGTTTCGCGTCGCTTGTCTTGTTGGATAGAAAGGCCCGAACATCTGGTATGCCATAGATTGCTCGAGCAACTAACGACAGGGAGATGACCGTTGAACCAGAGCTATACTCAACTATAGTGTTGGTTTTGCTAGGCACCACTCCCTTTTCAAGGAGATTCATGGCTATGACGGAAGTGTAAGTACAGGAATTTCAGGTATGTAATATAACTCACCCGGCATGCATTTGACGTTGTTGGCTGGGTGCATAGTCATCATCTTGGCGTATATATGAATACCTTCTTGGTGATACGGGTTGAGACACGGTGGTAGCTCTACTAGTGGTAAAGGAGGTGCTGAGTCGGGGTCAAAATATTGTTGGACAGCATCCTGTCCCTTGTAGACATTGAGATAGTTGCTTTCTGTCATGGCTGAATGATCTGTATCGGAACTCAGCTGTGATTCCAGCAGTCAAAGACGGTGTTGTGGGCAAAGGAAACCAAGCACAGAACACAACCGGATGACTTTATAGGAAAACTAAGAGTTCCTGTGATTAAGTGAATACTATTTCAATTCCAGAAAAACGGATACAAGTTTACGTCTCACAACTCAAATCGGACCGGTCCGCTCCAGATCGTCATTTCTATTACGCGAAACCACTTTCTGGAATGAAAACCGACCCTTGCAAGATGGACCTATCAGAATTCTGCATTCATGTCTTCCTCATCACCTTATTAGTCCTTAATTCGAGGCTGCTGGAATGATTAATCCTGATATCCATTTCGTTGGGACTCCCTAATGCGTCTGCCCGACCTAGCAAGGCCCGCTCGGTTGGCTGTATCAGTCGATAGAGTCCCATCGCTTACTATGTACGGTCTACCTAGGACCCTATAATGTAAACTGTGCCCATTTTCTACATGAGAATCGAAAGATCTGCTTGAAGAAGGTAGGAATTTGAAATACTTCAAGATACTCCATGTGGTCAGGAGACATATTTGGATCTTTGACTGGGGTCTTCGGCCCAGATTCCGGACGAGTATGAGGTGAGATTATTCATTTATCGGGATGTACCATCATCTAGCAAGGGTATGGCAGGGGGTCTTAACTTGTCTAAATGTCACCACTTTTTGTGTGATACGATTTTAGCTGCATAGCCAAGCCAATTTACTTACACAGTACTGAGTAAGAGAGGATCAACATATTTTGTTATGTTACATGGGGTAAGCATGGGGTAGCCGTTTTCTGCGTCACCGATTCTTCTATACAAAGGGGGTTAGTTTGACGCTTTTCTTCGCGACAGGGCTGGAGGAATCGAACTCATGCCGCTAAGCTGTGATATACTCCTGAGCGGATACGAGTTCGCTCACTGCAGGTTTCGTTTGCTGCAATTTCGTTGACACTGATTTTTAATTGGCAAACTAACCGACACGCAACTTTGACGAGCACCAGATTCATAGACGTCCGGGTCTAGGAATTCCTCTGAAGAATTTCATCTTTCTATATTCACGTTCATCTTTTCAGCATGCAAATGGAAAAGACTACAAACGAGGGCGATCCTGTGCCTCTCGTCATCGCCGCTGAGACTGAGCTCGTGACACCTCCAGACGCCTCGGGTTCAGCGCGCGTTCATCAATTCAATGAACAGACTAACTATGTCCCCAGAAGGACAATCATTACAGTAAGTAAGCCTGGCAGCTTATTCCTGTGTTTTGGAGAGCGACAGAGAGTAACAATTTGAACAGATTTTCTTGGCATGTGCTAGCGTTGACTTGATCGCGCTCATCGACCAAACCACTCTTGCTTCCAGCTTGTACATCGTAGCCGATGCTCTTGGCGGCGGTAATCAAGTTGCGTGGATAGCTAACGGCTTTTTCATGTAAGAGCACATGTTTATGCTATTGAAATTGTTTAATGGAGCTTCGTTGAAATGTTGACGCTTTGCAGTACCTCAACGGTGGGACAGTTATTATACGGTCGGCTTTCTGATATTTGGTCCCGTAAGGTGATCTTATTAATCGGCATAGCTATTTTCTTCATTGGATCGTTAGCCTCATCCCTGGCGAACACCGTCACACAACTCATTGTATTCCGTGCCCTTACAGGTATCGGCGGCGGAGGATTAATGACAGTTGCGCAGCTCATTGTGAGTGATGTTGTGCCGTTGCGTGAAAGAGGGAAATACCAAGGTATTCTGGTAGGTCGCTCCTGTGATTCTTCTGGAACGATGTCTTGGCTTAGAAATAATCTGGTGTTGCTGTTCTTAGGGTGCTGTTGTTGCTATAGCCAATGGTATCGGTCCGGTCATAGGCGGCGCGCTGTCCTCGGCATCAAAGGACGGCTGGCGAAACATTTTCCGGTTAAGCTTGCCCCTCTCGGCTTTAACGACTCTATGCGTCATATTCTTTATGCCTCTCAAGAAAGTGGAGGGCGACTGGAAACTGTAAGTCAGCAGACAGACGAGTAGTAAGGCCGGTACCTGGGCGTTGACTACTAATCTGCCTGTTAGGAAGCTCAAGGCTGTGGACTTCATTGGTATCGCTCTTACATTGGCGGGAACAATTATATTCTTGCTAGGACTCACCTGGGGCGGAATTGACTACCCATGGAACTCTGCGCATGCCATTGCAACTTTGGTAGTTGGCTTTGTTGTGTGCGTCGTTTTTGTACTCTGGCAGTGGAAAGGCGCAAAATATCCCCTGATACCACGTGAGAGCCCTGTCTTCTCTTGTTTCCCGCTTGTACCATAGACTTTATTAGCTGACACTCTCACACTTAGTCCATGTCTTCAAGTCCCGCATTGTTAACGGCGCTTGTTTGACGATGGCAATCAATGGTTGGAATTTTGTTGTTCAGGTTTACTATATCCCAACCTTTTACCAGCTTGCATACGGGTATTCAGCGACAAGGGCTGGAGCCCTCCTTTTGCCTATTACCTTAGTACAAACTGCCAGTAGCACACTCTCCGGACTGATCGTTCATTGGGTTGGTCGCTATCGTGAATGCGTACTATTCGGGTGGCTGGCTTGGGCTATCGGGCTTGGTCTTATGTCGACACTAGATGAGAATTCTGGCCTGGGAAAACAGGTCGGGTACAGTATTTTGATTGGTGTAGGCGTCGGTAATACTCTGCAGCCGTAAGCTCCCCAAAATCAGTTTTCTTGCAGGAGAGTGGACGTTCCGGAAAATTTGACTAACTGGATGTTGTTCCATAAAGCGCACTGATCGCGATACAAGCTGGCGTCGAGAGAAGAGACATGGCTGTCGTTACATCCTTTCGGAAGTGAGTATTCACCCACGATACTCGATGCAACCCAATCCGAAAGTGAACTGACACAAATACGTGAGATAGCTTTGTCAGGAATCTTGGAGCCACCCTTGGCCTAGCAATTTGTGGGACTTTATTGTAGGTCTTTATCTCTTACCCCTTAACAGAAGAGACTTGCAATTGACGGTTCTCTTAAGAAACAACATCGTGGCAAATACTATTTCTTCGCTTTCCCTTAGCGATGAAAGTGCGAAGAGCCTTCTCAGTAGTCCGCAAAGCTATCTGAGTTCCCTTCCGGCAGATGAAGCTGCGCATGTGCGCAGCGTTCTAATCCCTGCGTATCGACATGCGTTTCGAGTAATATTCATTCTTGGTGCTTCACTAGCAGCCTTCGCATTTGTTATTGCTTTCTTGTTGATGCCTCAGGTTGAGCTCTCACGGCCCGATGATGAGAAACTAAAAGAGGAGGGACGAAAGCAACATCTCCAACAGAAAGAAAAGCAGACTCCTACAGCGGTAAAAGCCGCTCAAGTTTGATCTTCTAGGCTCATGGGGATATATCACGCACCAGGTTGTTAACAATTGACGGGAATTTGAGTTATAGAATTGTATAACAGAAGTTCCTAGACTTGGAAAGGAGATTAGGCCAGCGGAAATAGATCGAGAGTTATCTTTCGAAATGCTGTGAGCTTGCGCCAAGCAGTAGGACGAATACCTTCGGGATTTTTGTGTCTTTATTCTCTCCATAATATCCTCCGTTTGCTGAGATTCACTCGGATCTCAATGTTCTTCATACTGCAAATAGTCGCCTCTCTCAATCTTAGTCTATAACAAATGCAAGTGTAACCGAGCATCTAACTTAAGAAAAGTCTTGGCATCTTTAGTCCCGTTCTGTTCGTTCGAGACCAAAAACGGTCGGAAAGATCCTGTGGTGCCATAACCCCTGATCGGTCCTGCATCCGGTCGTAGTTGCATGTGCCAAGAGAGAACATCCTAATATGACTTAGTAACCTCCACAGTTCTCCCCAAGTTACATTTGCTTGTACTGCTTGCGTGTATCAAATTCAAATTTGTGAAAGTTTCGTTGTTAAGCGGCGTCCGAAAGGTTCCGAAATGTTCAGGTAGACAAAACCTCCGTCTTGAAATCACAGTAATCATTTTGAACCTATGTATGTACAAACTAGCCGTAACTATGCGACCGCGGCCACTGTTCGGTTGCCTTACGTGGAAAATGAGAATGCAGAAAAAGACGCGAACAAATGCTGCGTGCACATAGAATCGGCCGCACAAGTTATAGCGAGAAATAAGTATATAGGACATAACCGGCTGCGAATATCTAGTAATGTACATTGGCCAGAGAATCTCGTTCAACCGCACAAGCGATTGCTGTTGAGTAAAATGGGGAAAACGAAAACCCAGGTCTCGGTGATCGAGATCATGAGTTCTAGGGCCAGGAGTCTGAAGCTCGATTCTGCTGTTTATGACCGTGAGTTGCCTTATGAGTTTACACGAATCTTCGAAGAAACTGATGTGATATTCCAAGTATTTCAATCAAACGAAGAAATATCCACTGTTATGCCCTACGGCAATGCAAACTGGGCAACTACAGCAAAAGTCACAACAAAAACTTCAGATCGTACTGTCAAAGAGTATTTCCTCAAGATTGTAAGAGATGATTTGGCAGAAGAACGTGTTCTAGGAGAATACAGTTGTATGTCGGAGCTATATCGCACTGTACCGTCGATTGTCCCAAGGCCGTACGGTGCGGGCAAATGTCTGGACAGTGAAGGCTGCTTTTTCCTCAGCGAATTTGTATCAATCGTGCACAGAGCACCCGATGCTGTCAAACTGGGCAAAGAGATTGCTCGGCTTCATCGAGACAGTGTTTCTCCAACTGGAAAATTCGGGTTTTCAACCACCCCTTACGATGGAAGACTTCCTTTAAGGGTCGATTGGGATAGCAGCTGGCTGTCGTTCTATTCCAAGCTACTTTACGGTGTTTATCTCCTAGATAGCAGGTTTAACGGCAAGGTGACCACTCCTTCAATTATCTTTATCCCCCTGAAGCACGAAGAAGCTTATGCTGGATTTAGTGGCGAGTATTGGACGAGGCTATAGTGACTACCCTCGCCCAGGTAATCCCCAGACTCTTGGGCCCCCTTGAGGATAGTGGCCGCACAATCAAGCCTTGTCTAGTTCACGGCGACCTTTGGGAAGACAACATTGGCACAGACTTACAGACCGGTGGCATCTTTATCTTCGACTGCTGTGCCTACTATGCTCACCATGAGATGGGGGTGGCCATGTGGAGGGTGAAACACCATAAAATGAACGCTCCCGAATACCGAGATGAGTACTTCAAGAACTATCCTCCTGATGAACCTGTAGCCGAATGCGACGACCGTAATAGGCTATATAGTGTCAAGGAGAACCTCATGTATTCAGCTCTAAAGCCAGGGCATGTCGCGAGAGAAGATGCATTAGCGGATATGCAGTATCTAATTGCTAAATATGCAGACAGCGTAGAGTAGTTAGTTTTGAAGTATACATTCTGTACGATACTGAGATAAGACTCGAGGGCTCTGGTATAGGTCATTTATGGAATCGAACCGACTCGCTCAGCCAGTGCATGTTCTCCTCGGATAAACATCGCGATCATCGGGGCTTATGGATGTACTCGTGGGCTACCTATGATTTGTCGATACTGCATGCCTCTTTCAGTGTCTTATAGCCGTATGCTTCATGCGCTACTACCCCTTTTTTGGCAGATAAGCGGGTGAGTTTCCTAACGCATGGAGTGGGATTATTGGTATATCGCGGTGTACCTCAGTCTGCCAAGGTTTATCTCTTGGCCCAGCTAAGCTAGGCAGGGGACAAAACTTTTCAGTCGGCTCTTACATGATTTATGTGTCCAGGAAATATTACCAATACTGTAGGCCCGCTGTGGTAAGCCTGGCACCTTGCATTTCTACGCGCGGGCCGAGCCGCCAACCACACCGGAGCCAATCATTTAAGAGCAATCTCTACCGCCGTTGAGAACTACCCAGCTAGGCAGGAGGCGGCTTCTTACTGTTTACTAGTGTATATAAGCTTTAGTCCCGCAAACTTGCGTCTTGGGAGTTTCTTGGCTCGTTTCTTGGCTTGTCCGTGGCGAATAGCTGTTTCCGGGGGGATCTGCGTGAGTACGGAAGCCATAGAGCTCCGGATGCCCGCTTAGTCATCTACATTTCGGTGAGAAAACCTGCTGATTCACCTCCTGAGTCCATTCATCCCGGCTATGTACGCTATATACGCTAGATTCAAGATTGTGATAACTTCACTATTAGCCACGCGGAGTCCGAATCGCTCCGATATCAACAGCGTCCAGTCAAACATTATCACATCATACTAGGCAGCGGACGAGGACCAGCGGCCAAGTCTGGAAGGCCATGACCCGGAAACGAGCATGTGACGTGTGTTACAAACGAAAAGTGTGGATAGTCCTCGATGAACATCTTAATTATGTGATCTAATTGACTAATATGACTCACTACCAAGATCCAATGCCTCATTGCGAATCCAGAATCCCCATGTGAGTGGTGTGAGGAGCATGATCTCGCTTGTACATTCGACCGGGAATCACAGAAGAAGAAAAGAAAAAGGTGAGGCTTCATATGAGTCAGTGAGACGGGACTAACTGATAATTCGTTACAGGTTTAGGCTAAGCGACGTAGAGGGTTTATTTCAACGCGTTGAGCAGTTAGAGAGTGCCTTGGCTGAAACGCGCACCAATCATCTAGCACATCACCCAGGCCGTCCTGAAAATGAAAGGCAGGCATCTCCTTCATCGGACAATGAAGATGACATAGCCCCATCCGAGGGCTCGCCCAGTCCGAGAATTCCGTTTGCCGTAACGGAATCTACTGAGTCTCCCCTCACCTTGGTGCCTATCGAGGGTCAACTCACCTACCTCTCTTTTGGGCAAAACCCTGCCACTGGCGTACCCCTATCACAATATTGGTACTCTAGAGGCATCCCGCTTCTGTCCGATAGAGGCCGCCGATACATGCACTCGAAAACGGACCAAGACTCCACTGTCGAGAGACTTCGAGAAGTGAAATGTCCGTCGCACTTGCAACCAATCACTCTGGCCCCTCGTTGCTCCAATCAAGAGCTATGGGAACTACCACCCAAGGAGACCGTTCAGAGTCTGGCCTCGGTTTTCTTTGATTCACCTTTACAGCAAATTTTTCCTGTTCTGGATCATTCGCTTTTCGAGGCGACCATTGAAGAAGCCTATGCACCTACAAAGGGGACACCGTCTTCATGGCAAGCGCAGGCAACCGCCTGCATCTTCGCCATGCTTTCAGTATCCAATCGCACAGAGCTGTCAAGGATATCCCCGTCGATGGCACACTGCGATGCATATGCGATGAAAGCGCAGTGCATTGTAATGTATATGATGACCACCGAGCCAAGTGTAGTCGCTCTTCAGACTGTTCTCATGCTGGTAAGTTTAGCAGTGATCCATTTTGAACCGTTATGAATTCTTCTATTTGAATACAGCTAACGAGAGGTGATAGCGACGATACCACATGTTTATTGCACAGAATGATGATGCCGGTGTACTGCACGCAATGGCTTGTCGCATGGTCTGCGAGCTGGGTGGACATACCTATCAACCAGCGAAACATCCCGCTCCTGAACTCACCTGGGCAGAGCGTCAAGGACACCACTTGCGAGTACTTTTCTGGTTATGCTACATGTCCGACAAAGACATCTCGCTTCGTTCTGCGCACTCTCCCCTCCTCACTGAAGAGAATTGTGACCTGACTATTCCTGAATGCTGTGCTCAGCTGCAGGGATTGCATTCAACGATGACTAGCAACAAATTCCATTTCAAGGTACCAGGAGACCCAACTCTCTTCCAGCTCAAAGAAAAGATTCACCACCGGCTATTCTCCCCTCATGCATTTAAACTCAGTGACGGGGACCTCGTCTCCCGCATTCGTCAACTAGATGATGACCTTGAACGCTGGCGGCTATCCATTCCGCCTGAAACCCGGCCCAAACTGGCGATTCCTCCAATTCAGTCGGCATTGAATCAGGAATCACATATTGCACCGGGCTTCAGGTGCGCCTACCTACAACTAGAGTATCACCATCTGGTCACAGCCATACATACAACTGTCAGGAGATGCGGCGCGAATAATCCGGATCACAGAGACTTGCCAGACGACATCCACAACGTCATTCATTCTAGCTGCGACCTTTCTCTAGAGGCTAGCCGCTCGACAATAACGTTTTTAAACAACTCGGCGACCGTAGTTGCAGAGCAAGAATTCAGGTAAGAGCCAGAAACAACTTACCGCTGTTTAAACAGGACTAAACAAGCTCCTCAGTGATATCGTATTCTACGTTACATTAGCCGTGATTTCGCTGTTCATCGACATTTTGGCTCATCCTCAAAACCCAGAATCGCGCGCCGCGCTCAACTATCTCTCGTCCGCCACTGATATCATCCAGAGTCTATTCAGTCCTACCTCCACACAAGGCGAGCTTGAACGGATACAAGAGACAACCCGGTTCATAATGGAACTCATAGAGCTTGGTAATTGTGCTATTGAGAAGGCTGGGAGAGACATGTCCGCAACTAACCACATACCGTCCTGATGTGGTATTAGAATAATTCATTTTACTGTATTCTAATCATTAGAGCATGCGTGACGTCCCCGAGGTCAGTAGAATAGAAGGCATCTTGTTTCCCCGATTTAATGCATTCCTCGACATATGGCGCCATTCTGTACGCAAGTTGTTGTTTAGTCCTCATTTTGAAGGGGCAAGGATAGCGGCTCTACTATAGGCTTAGGCTGGGTTAGGTGAGTAAGTGTCGCCTTAGCGTCCCGCCTTGTCACGCTCTAGTACATATTATGCCCGCTGCTGGTTCTTTTAGACTGATTACCCACTAACTAATCAGCTTTCAGCGAAGTTTATCTCAACCCTTTATGCCACAACGACTCCATAGAGGTTGTCCATGAACTTTAACTTGGTTCTAAGTCTCAGCTATGGACTAAGTGAAACTCATGTTGACGTAAAGTGTGCAGTGATGTGCATGGATGCAAGTTAACCCCAAATTGTGAGAGAAATGTAGTGTCACTCTATCTAAACCCCAGGGCTCATTCGGATCCTGAATGTTTCAATACACAATTTTACTCTCTGGTCAGCAAGTAATTACAGGGTGCCCCTCCCCCGCTCCATTTTCAGCCGCCTAGCATTAGCATCCTGCCATGCGCAATCCCAACAACCATACATCCCCACTGTCAGCAAGAGAGGCTGAGCGAAAACAGGTAACTCATTTATTCTGCAACGGGGGTGCCCTAGCTCTGGTGACAGACAGACGTAAACAGCGACATCAGTACACACTCACATCGGGTGTCAACATAACACCACATCAGTAATACAGCTGTGCTGACCACTGCGCCACAACAACGGTTGGAAAGGCTGCCTCCCGAATTGTGGGGCGGAGCCTGAATACGTCCTGGGACCTGTTCCCTTCATTCATCCTAATGCTGTATCGCGACAGGACGTGAGCAAGTCTCGCAGACCGCCAACACCCCCATCATGGGACGATCTAAGAAGAATCGAAAACGCAACAATTCGCCGCCTCCCCCATACTCGACTTTGGATCCCGCTGCTGGCCCTAGTTATAATACGCCACGACCGCCGCCGCCGCCGCTGCCGCTGCCCCCGCGGCGATATTCAAACCGCGCGGCGTCAGCAGGACGCAACGAGCAAACACCGCTGCTCATCCGCCATCAACCCGTCGTTGTAGTCCAGCGGCCGGTACAAAATCATTATCACTTTGAGCCATCTACGCCACGGGTTATTGTTAACATCTATGATGGAGTGGTGCAAAGACCATTCCTCTTCCTTTTCATCCTCGCTGCATCTGCATTTCTCTTTGGCATTTACAGGAGCTTTTCTTATCTTGCCTCTCTTACCCCGTCGCTGCCTCCGCCTCCGCCCATCTATAATGTAGCTATTATTGGTAGGTCTCCCCGCTGATAAGCCGACGATAATGTAGTCTTTCATTCCTATGACCTCGGACAAAATGAGCTCACAGCATGTATTGAAGGAGCCGGTCCTGCGGGAATCGCAGCAGCACAGTATCTTCGCTGCTCGCCTGCTGCACAAGTCTACGTGGATTTCAATGTCACCATTTTCGAGTCTAGTCCCGTTATTGGGGGCGCGCTCGCTATTCACGATTCGAATGGGGATCCTGTCTTTCCCAGCGATGATCCAACGCAAGGGCATATCACAGCCGAGGATATCGCCGGCACTGCACTCATGTGGCAGAACTCGCTCTTCACGCGTGACTCGGAGAAACTGCTTGGAGACGAGGTCTCTTTTACTGAACCTGGGCCTCAGCAGGTTGGCTAGTAGGTTCCCTATCTGTAGTCTATATTTCTAAATGTTGGGAGGAGATATATAGAACTGAGAGCCAAATATTCCTAATAACTAACTCGCATTTCCCTATCCTAGTTACGCCGACAACGCGCACAGCATTGCATCGAGCGCACGACCATACAGAAAATTACCCCTATCAACATGGAGCCGGCTCCTCTGGACGTACGGCGCCTCCGTGTATCGAGCAGCTAAATTCAATGGGGACGGCAATCTCCGCGAGAAGATGCTCAAAGCGCCCATCACCACGGACGCCGAGAAGATCTTCGATTCCCTCGGCGTGCTCGAGCACCTCCAGCAATGGGCCGGCACTCTGCTTAATAAAACCGGCATAAGCGAGAAATACGCCACCGAGATCCTCGAGCCTCAAGCCCAGCGCGCCTTCGGGCAGGGACTGAGCCGCCTCACGGGGTTCGCGGCCATGCTGGCGGCCGCGCAGGAAGACTCGGCGAACGCGTATACGGGCGGGCACATGGTCCAGCGGCTGGAGCAGATCGCGCACAAGATCGACGTGCCTGTGCACACGTCGACACGCGTGGTGGGGCTCGACTACGATTATCAGGGGAAGCAATGGGGTGTCCAATATGAGAGCGAAGGGGAGACAACGAGTGAAACTTTCGACAAGGTCATCCTCACCGCGCTGGACCTAGGCATTCGCCTTGAAAGCAGCGAGAGCGGCGTGCACAATCTGTCCTCGTTCTACGAGCCCGAGTTGAACGGCAAGATGGAGGGCCCGGAGGACGACTACTTCGTTCCCGTGTACGTCACCTTCTTCACCTCGCCTGCGAAGCTCGCGGCCTGGGGCGAGCATGAGCAAGTGCTGTTTCTTAAGGGGTCCGGGGTCGCGGAGGAGCTCACGCTCCTGCGCGAGACGACGAGTCACATGGGCACGCAGTACTTGTATCGCGTCCTGTCTTACTTTCCGGTCCTCGACGAATTAAAGGATTCTTATGATGTTTCATGGGGTTACGAAACCCGGGTATGTATCCAACTGTGCTACCACGGTCTATCTATATTATTGTTAATTCCTATGAGAGTGAAGATATTATGTGCTAACTGATGCTTTTCACACACTGCAGATCTTGAACTGGCAGCCCGCTAGATTTCCGCTCTTCCGCATGCCGAGTTTCGAGTGGCCGATGGCTAAGGGTCTCTGGTGGTCGAGCGTGATCCAGCATGCTTGGTCCACAGTTGATCTTAATTGGTTAGCCGGTAAGGCGGTCGCGGACGATTTGATCAAGGAGGTCCTAGACGGCAATTGAAGAGTCTGTCGAAATGCGATGCATAGAAATGTGCGAAACGGCATTGGCGTTGGGTTGTGCACTTTAGGCTTATGTTGAATGATCAGTAACGAGGATGTATCATAGAGGATTCCAAATTCGTGTCTAGCAAGTCTGTAGACATCAGGTCTACTTGTGGTGTAGGCATACCGTCATGCTTCCAAACAATTTTGTAAGCTAAATTACCGTTGTCGCTGTCGTGTGAGTAGGAAACTTCGCCGGTTCGGTGTGTATACGAGAGAGAAAAGAATAAGGTAATGTCGTAAATCATTGGATCCTTTAGACCGGAGGGTGGTTTTGGGAAAATAGTGTTACGAAGAGGGGTGGCCCAAGAGGCCTAGGGCGTGTTGCGCCCTTATACTTATTTTTCTTTTATTAGTACTTATGAGGACCCCGCTTGTTATATAAAGAGGTTGGTTATAACTCTATTATTTTAGATAATATTAATTTTATTAATTTTAAATTATTTATATTTTAATAAAATATTTTTTATTTATTTATATAATAATTATAATTTTTTTAATGTTTAATTATTTATTTTAAAGATTTTTAATTATTACTTTAATTTTATTTTATATTTTATTATTTAATTTATATTTATAAATATTTAATATAATAATAAAAATATTAATAAAATTTTTTTATAAATTATTTATTATTAATTTTATTAATATTTATAAATTAAAGATTTTTATAAATATTATACATTTTAAAAAATATATATAAGATTTATAATATTTTAATAATTCTTTAATTAATAAAATTTAATATAATATAAATATTAATATAAAAATTAAATAATAATTAATTTATAAAATAAATTTATTAAAGAATATTATAAAACTATTTAATAAAATAATAAAATATAAATATATTTATAAATATTTATTTTAAAAAATATGTTATATTTAATAAATTAAATTAATTCAATAAATTACAAAATTTAAAAAATAAATTTAAAGATTTTATAAATATTTTAATAAATTATAAATATTAATATATTTAAATAATAAATTCTAATTATAATTATAATTAATTAATTATTTTTAATTAAAAATATTATTATTATATAAATAAATAATAATAATTGAAATAATAAATTAAATAAAAGAAATAATGTTAAAATTAAGATTTTTATTTAAATAATTATATTTATGTTAAAAATAATTTTTTAAAAAATATTTATATTAATTAGAATAATAATTATAAAAGTATTATAAAATTAAAAAATAATAATAATAATAATAATAATAATTATTATTTTATAATATTTTATTTATTATATAAAAAGTTAATCATAATTTTATTAATTTTAAATTCTTTATATTTTAATAGAATATTGTTTTTATTTATATAATAATTATAATTCTTTTATATTTAATTATTAATTTAAACTTTATTTTATATATTTAAATTTATTTTTAAAAATATTACTAAACTTTTTTTATAAATTATTTATTATTAATGTTATTATTATTTATAAATTAAAAACTTTTATAAATATTATATATATTTTAAAGAATATATATAAAGTTTATAATAAATAAATGATTATAATTAATTTATTAAAAATTAAAAGTTTTAAACTTATATTTTTTAAATTATATAATAAATTTATAAATATAAAAATATTTTTTATATAAATAAAACTTTATTTAAAATAATATAAATTAATAAAAAAAGAATTAAAAAAAATAATAATAATCTTTTAATTTTTAATAAAAACAATATTTAAATAATTTTAATTAATATCAAAAAACTTTTTAAAAACTTTTATATTAAATAAAATTAAATAAAAAACTTAAAATATTTGTATTAATTATAAATATTATTTAATAATATTAAATAAATAAAATATAGTAAAAAATAATTTTATTATTTAAAATAAACTAAAGCTATAATAGATTATATTATAAAATTTAAATAATTAATAATAATTTTAAAAATATTAAAATATATATTATTTTATTTATTTTATATAAAATTAAAAACATATATTAAAAATAAACATTATAAAATAAATAAATTAAAAAAATTAATAAATATATAAATATAATTATTATAATTAAAAAAAATTATTTTTTAAAAAATATAAAATAAAAGTTTAAATAAATAAATAAAATTAAAGAATAATTATTTAAAAATATATTTTTAATTATTATATTATTATTATAAACGTTTTATATATTAAAAAATATATATAATATTTATAAAGGTTTTTAATTTATAAATAATAATAAAATTAATAATAAATAATTTATAAAAAAGGTTTATTAATATTTTTATTACTATAGTTAATATTATTAAATATAATAATTATTTTTAAAATTTAAAATAAAATTTATTTTTATTAATAATTTAAAGTTTACTAATTGATTTTTATAATTATATAATTTATATTAATTATATTTTTTTTATATTTAATTTATTATTCTTTTTTTATAATTAATTTATTAAATTAACCATTTCTTTTATTAATTTATATTAATATTATTTTTTAAAATTATTATTTTAATAATAAAAGGTGAATATATATATTTTATATTTTATTTTGTATTTTATATATATATCTCTTCTATTGTTTATAATATTTAATTATATTAAAAAATATTTATAATTTTTAAAAATTAAATAATAATTTATTTTAATATTTTTAATTAATAAAAAAAAAATTTAAAATTATATTATATTTTTTTATAAATTAAAAATATCAAAATATAAAATAATAAATAATATTTTTTATTATGAAAAATATATATATTATAATTAATTATATAATAATTTTAAGGTTTTTATTATTATTATTAATAAATTTATTAAAAAGTTTAATTAATTAATTAAAATAAATATTAAATAAAATGATAATCTTTTAAAACTTTTATTTATTTTTAAAATATATATTATTAATATATATTTTATTAAAATAAAAATGTATTTTTTATTTATTAAATAAACTAAAATAATTATTAAAATTATTAATATTATTAATTAAATTATTATTAATGTTTAAAAAATTAATTTATTATAATTATAATAATCTTTAAATATTATTAATATATAAATATTTTTTATTTTAAATTAAGTTTTTATTTATAAATTGTTTAATATTAATTTAAATAATAAAATATAAAAAATAAAATAAATTTATATATTTTTTAATAATAATAATTTATAATTAATTAATAAAATAATTTTTTTAATTTTAAAAAAACTAAGTTTTTAAAATTTTAATTTATTATTTAATTACTTTATTTTTAATATAATAAATAAACTTTTTTTTTTTATAATTAGTTTTTTAATTTCTATTCTATTATAATATTATAATATTTATTATTAAAAAAATTAAAATTATATTTATAGTTTTATTTATAATAATTTAATTTTTATAATAATAATTTAAGTTTAAAATATTATAATTATAATAATAAAAGCTTTTATTAATAATCTTTTTTATTTTTTAATAATAATTAATTATTTATAAATTATTTTATGAAATACTATTTTTATATCTTTATTAATTAATATATCATAAATACTTTATATAATTAATAATAATTTTATTTAATTATTTTATTAATAATTAATATAATTTTAAAAATATTATTTAAAAGTTTAATTTAATTTTTTTATTTATTTATTTATTTAAAAATAATAAATAATTAAAAATTTAAGTTTAATATTTAATTATTTTAAAAAACTTATTTTAAATTTAAATATAAAAAGTTTATTATAATTAAAAATAATTTTTTTTAATATTCTACATTTGTTTAAATATTAATAAATAAAAATATATATAAATTATTTAATAATTATATTTTATAAATTAATTAATAATTCTTTATATTTTATTATATAATATCTTTATAAATAAATTAATTAATAAAAATAATTTAGTAATACAATTTTACATAATTATATATTTTAATTATTTTTTAATATTTATATAATAGATATTTATAAAAGATTTTAATAAATTTATTTTATAAAACTTTTAATATATAAATCTTTTATTTATATAATTTTATTAGTTTTTTAAATTATATATTTATTATAATTATATATTTAAAAAAACTTTAAAAATAATTTAAATTTTTAAGTTTTTGTTTTATTAAAAGTATAATATTTAAATATGTTATTTTAAAACCTTAAATCTTTTTTAATTTTATTAATTAAATATATTAATTTAAATATTTTTTTTAATATAATATATTTTAAAATTAAATCTTTAAAAAAAACTATTTAACCTTTATATTATTTCATAATTTCTTATATAATTATAAATTTTATTAAGTTTTTATAATTTAAATAAATTTTAATTAATTTTATTATTTTTTAAATATTATTATAATTATGTTACGAAGAGGGGTGGCCCAAGAAGAGGCCTAGCACCCATTACGCTCTTACACTCGTTCTTCCATTATTAACGTTTATGCGGACCCCGCTTACTGCATAAGGGGGTTGGCTGCGACTCCGTCGCTCCGGTCGACATCGATCCCATCGATCCTGACTGGATCGATGCGGTCGACAGCGACTCTATCGATCCCATCTTGGATCGATACTGTCGACGGCGACCTCGTCGATCCTGGGCCGTTTACGCCCTGACAAAGCGTATTTCCTATGTCTATATAATGATCATGATTTCCTGTATCTAGTCGCTCGTTTATTCTAGTTCTCCAGCTATCAATTTCTCACACTCTTATTTCACTTCATACTTTGAACATCTAAGAGCGACTACTATTCTATCGCGACTAGACTAGTGGTGGGAGTACCAGTAAAACCTCCCTTACGGACCACCTGCTGTTAGTCTTATTGTTACCTGCAAATCAAGAACCCCCGCGTACGTCTTATATATCTTCCGATATATAAGAGGTCCGTAACAAATTATAAAAAACTTTTTATTATAAATAAAATAAAATAAAATAATATTTTTTAATATTCTTAAATAATAAATTATTATATATTATTTTTTATTATCTTTAAATTATTTAAATATTTTTATAATTATTTTATTTAAAATATTTATTTTAAATTTTTTTTATTAAGTTTAATAATTTAATTATTAAATTAAAGGTTATTTTAAGTTTTAATTTTTTAAAAACTTTTTATATTTTTTTTAAAATTAAAACAGTCTTTGTTTTTATATTTCTTTATTATATATTTTATAAAATATTATATTATATTTTTAAAATTTTTAATAAATATATAAATATAATTAAAAATTTTTCAAATTTATTTAATATTTATAATTATTATTAAATTTAAGATTCTTTAATTATATATTATATTAATCTTTAGTAATTATATTTTTATTTATTTAAATATAATTATAAATTTTAAAAGATTAATTCTTTATATATATTATATATATCCTTTAAAATTTAATTATAATTTAGCTTTTTAAAATATTTTTAATATTAAAATTATACATTTTTTATATTTCTTAAATATTATTTAAATAAATAAATATAAACCTCTTTAAAAACTATTATAATATTATTATTATTATTATATATTAAAAACTAGTTAATATATTTATATAATTTATATATTATTTAAATAATTATTTTTTATTTTTATTTTTTATTATATAAGTAATATAATATTTATTTAATATATTAAATATTATATATTATTATATTTAATTAATATTTTTTTATTATTATTAATAAAATAAATAAATATTTATTAAATATTATAATTTTATTTATTAATTAACAATTTATTATTATTTATTATATTAAGTTTTTATTTTTATTAATTATTTATTTTTTATTTTTTATTTTTAATATTATAATTTTTTAATAAATCTTTTTATTAAGTTTTTTTTAAATATATTTTTATAAAGTTTTTATTTTATTTAGTTTTATATAATAAATCTAATACTATTTTAATTAATATTTTTTTTAATTAAAATATTATAGTTTTATAAACTATAGTTAAAAAGTTTTTTTTTAAAAAGAAAATAATTTATAAAATTTATAATATTTTTTTAATATATTTTTAATAATTTCTTTTATTTATTAATTTAATTTTTATTTAATTATTTTTATTTTGTATTAAATTATAAAATTATTAATTATTAATTATAGTATTTTTAAAATAATATTATATTTAAAAATATTAATAATATTAAATATAATTTATTTTTTATATTTTGATATAAGTATATTAAAAAATATTATTCTTTTAAATGTTTAATTATTATTATAATTAAAAATATTTTTATTAAACTTTATAATTTTATTTTATTATTTTTAATAATATTATATTTATTTATATTTTAAAGTTTATTAAAATTTTATATATATATCTTTTTAATATTTAAATTTAATTTTAAATTAATTTCTTTTAATATTATATTAAACTTTTTATAAAGTTTTAATAATTTTAATTATTTATTATTTTTAAAACAAAAACTTTTTTTATTTTTTTATTTTTTATAAATTATCTATTAAAATAATAATATTGTTAATAGTTAATAATATTTTATAATAAGATTATATATATAATTATTATTTATTTTAATAATTTATTTATATAATCATTTTATAGTTTATTATATATAGTTTATTTATTATTATTTATATAATTTATTTTAGAAACTAAATATTCTTTAGTTTATTTTATAAATATTAATAATATTTATATATTATATAACTTATTTATATAATTTTATAATACTTTAATAATATAATATTTATTTATATTTTAAAATTTATTAAAATTTTATATATTCTTTTCTAATATTTAAGTTTAATCTTAAATTAGTTTTTTTTTATATTATATTAAACTTTTTATAAAGTTTCAATAATTTTAATTATTTACTGCCTTTAAAGCAAGAAACTTTTTTGTTTTTATTTTTTTAATTCTTTTATATAAAATATTTCAATAAATATCTAGTTTAATATTTTTTTAGTTTTTTATAATATAAGTTTTTTTTTATTTGATTTCTTTTTTAAATAAAAGATTCTTTTTAATTATTATTTATAATTATATTATAAAATATAATCTTTTATTTTTTTATTTTTTATAAATTATTTATTAAAATAATTATATTTTTAATAATTGTTTATATAATATTTTATAATAAAATCTTATATATAATTATTGTTTATTTTATATAGTTTATTTATTATTATTTATATAATTTATTTTAAAAACTAAATATTTTTTAGTTTATTTTATAAATATTAATAATATTTAAATATTAAAAGATTATTATTTTTTATTATTATTATTTTATTATATTTATAATTTTTAATACTTAATTAAATAATTAATTAAAAAAATATATAATATTAATTCTGGTTTTAATTAATAATACTTTATTATTCTTTTATATTTTTTATAGTCTAGGCTATAAGAAAACTTTTTTTATTTTCTTAAGTTTATTTAAGGTAGTTTTTCTTATTTTTATTTTTTTTTATTTTTTATTTTTAAATATTAATTATTTAAGCTATTTATAATTATATTTTTTGAAACAAGATTTATTTTTAAGTTATATTTTAAGCCTGGTTATAAGAACTTTTTTATAATTATTCAAGTTTATTAATAATATTAATTTATTATTATTAATAGTTTTTTATTTTTAATTAAACTATTTTTTAATATTATATATTATATAATTTTAATTATTTTTTATAATATATATATTCTTTTATAATTTATTTTAAACATTATTTAATCTTTAAATAATTTTCATATATTCTTTTTAACTTTTTATAAATTAAATATTAAATTATTTATTTAGTTTAAAATAATAAACTTATGCTCTTGTTTTAAAAATATATTATTTTCTGGTTAATTTTTATTTTTTTTGTTTTTTTAAACTTTTATTATTTATATTTTCTTTTTAAGCTAAGAAAATCTTTTTTTTTAATAACCTTTTTTATTATTCTTTTTCTTTATAAAATATTTAACCTAAGATATATTTTTAAATAATTATTTCTTGATTTTATTTATTTATTTAAACCTTTATTTTATATTTTCTTAAAAATTATGTTTTTAATTATAAAAGTTATATTAATATATTTATTGATTTTCTTAGGTTTATTTATTTTATAAAGTTTATTTTTAATTTATGTTTTTAATTTTGTATAAAATAAATAAAATAATATATATTTTAATAATCCTGAAATTATTATTAATTATTCAAACTTTATAATATAGTTTATTATATCCTTGATTTACTTCAAGTAATAAAGCTATTCTTTAATATATTTTATTTTTTTAATATCTTTAAATAATATTTTTATTTATTCTTTAAAGTTTTTATAATTAATAAAAATATTCTAGGTTTTTTATTTAATCTTATTTAATATAAAAAGTTTTAAAAGAATTTTTAATATTAATTAAAACTATTTAAATACTTTTTTTATTAAAAACTAAAAAACTATTATAATTCTTTAATATTTCTTTTAATTATTAATTTATATTATTTTAAATAAAATCTTATTTATATAAAAAATACTTTTATATTTATAGATCTATTATATAACCTAGGGGGTATAAGCTTAAAACCTGTGGTTTTTAGTAGGCTAATTATAATAATTTATCCTAGAGGTAATAATAATAATAATAATAACTTTTTGTTTTTGGTTTTTCTAGTTCTTTATTTTTATTAGCTGGTTTAAAAACTAGTATACTTAAGGTCTAAGTTAATATTAATCTTATTAATTAAAATAATAAAAACAAATATTTAAAAGATAATTATTATTATTATTATTAT
This sequence comes from Xylaria sp. FL0064, assembly GCA_022593225.1. Taxonomy (NCBI): domain Eukaryota; kingdom Fungi; phylum Ascomycota; class Sordariomycetes; order Xylariales; family Xylariaceae; genus Xylaria; species Xylaria sp. FL0064. The sequence goes on along the minus strand of JAJKLE010000004.1, from coordinate 555,831 downwards.
TTTCTGATTTTATAATATTTTTATAATTATTGTTTTAGCTAATATAAATATTTTTTAGAAAATTATCTTTAAAATAAATATAATTAGCTTAAGTAAAAATATTAGTCTTAATACTACTTTTTCTTTATTTAATTTATTATTTAAATTATTATTATTTATTTATATTATAATAATATTTTTAGTTAATAATAATTAACTAATTATAAACAGAGTTTATTATTTAAATATATTAATATTTATAATTTATTAAAATTTTTATAAAATTTTTAAATTTATATTTTGATTTTATATTTTAGGTTTTATAATTTATTTAATTAGTTTAAATTATTAAATAAAATATATTTTTTAAAATGAATATTTATAAATATATTTATATTTTATTACTTTATTAAATATTTTTATAATATTCTTTAATAAATTTATTTTATAAATTAATTATTACCTAGTCTTTTATATTAGTATTTATATTGTATTAAATCCTATTAATTAAACAATTGTTAAAATATTATAAACTTTATATATATTTTTTAAAATATATATAATATATATAAGGTTTTTAATTTATAAATAATAATAAAACTAATAATAAATAGTTTATAAAAAGGTTTACTAATATTTTTATTATTATATTTAATATTATTAAATATATTAAATATAATAATTACTTTTAAATATAAATATTAAAATAAGATTAATAGTTAATAACCTAGATTAAATAAATAATTAAATATAAAAAATATATTTTATTAAAATATAAACAGCCTAGAATTAATAAAATTATTATTAATAATATTAATTTAAAACAGGATTAATAAGGTTAATATTAATTATATTAATCCAGCTAAGATTAATAAGATTAATATTAACTAGAGTAATAGAGTTGTAACCAACCCCCTTATATAACAAGCAGGGTCTATATAAGTGCTAATAATGGGTAAACAAGTATAAGAGCACAACGCGTGCTAGGCCTCCCTTTTAGGCCGCCTCTCTTTATAATAAATTATTTTAATACCGGTTTTTATATATTATAATTTATTTATTTAAATTCAATATAGAATTTTTATTAATTAAAATTAATAAAATAAATTTTATAAAATAAATTATAATATTTATAATAAAAATATTTAATAATTTTATATTAAGAAATAAATTTATTAATATATATTTTTTATTTAATTAAATATTATTATAAAAATATATATAAAATAAAAAATAAAAATTTTTATTTATTATTAAAATAAAATAAAAATATTATAAAAAAATAATTTAAAAAGAATTTTAATATATATGTTACGAACCAACAGGAGGGTGGCCAACTCAATGGGCCAAGCGCAGGAAAAGAATGAGGCGCCGGGCCAGAGGAGGGGAAGAGAGGTCCCAACTGGGACAGGTCACGTGATGGATCACTGGATCACGGTGGTGAGCCAGTGAGCCCTGGATCACCAAGAGGAGGAAGTGAGTCTTGGATCTCTTACATTTCCTATGTCTATATAATGATCATGATTTCCTGTATCTAGTCACTCGTTTATTCTAGCTCTCTAGCTATCAATCTCACACTCTTATTTCACTTCATACTTTGAACATCTAAGAGCGACTACTATTCTATCGCGACTAGACTAGTGGTGGGAGTACCAGTAAAACCTCCCTTACGGACCACCTGCTGTTAGTCTTATTGTTACCTGCAAATCAAGAACCCCCGCGTACGTCTTATATATCTTCCGATATATAAGAGGTCCGTAACAATATATTATATTTTTATATTTATTTTTTATTAATATTTATAAAAACTCTATTTATTATATAAAAAAATTAATTATAATTCTATTAATTTTAAATTATTTATATTTTAATAAAATATCTTTTTTTATTTATATAATAATTATAATCTTTTTATATTTAATTATTTATTTTAAAGTTTTTTAATTATTAATTTAATTTAATTTTACATTTTATTGTTTAATTTATATTTATAAACATTTAAAAATAATTATTATTCTTAATAATATTTAATATAGCGGTAGGAGTACTAGTAAACCTCTCTTATGGACCACCTGCTGTTAGTCTTATTGTTACCTGCAAATCAAAAACCCCTGCGAACGTCATATATGTTCTAAGGAATATATATAAGGTCCGTAACAAATAGCTAGCTGTATGATTGCGCTAACATGTTGTACGTCAACTATCCCGGGTGCCCGGTTGCACTTACAGGCCAGCTAGGAGGCACAAGGGCAATTGTCTATGTCGAGACGGATATTAATGGACTAAGAAAGAACTTTGTATAAAGTGTCTGCGTCTTATTCCAAAGTTAAATTAGTCTTCCGAGTAGAGTCTTCTCATTTATCTCATTGTGTCTATTCCTCCCGTCGAATATCATGCCCGTAGAAAACAATACCGGCAAAACGGGAAAATGATTTTACTTTAACTGGACAGGTTCGTTTGCTACAGTATCGTTGAGCGCTATCGCTTACCAAGGGTGTTGCTTTTGCCGGAACCTCTTCTATCCGGTGTATGTTCGGATGCCTCGATTATATGTATGATATTCGACAGAGGTAAGAATCTATAAGACTACAGTTGGAACTCTAGGGACGATTCCTAGAATACAAACGCAGATTACAAAAATCATCGCGCATTGGTATTATGACTAGCTTAGAATATCAAGGGATTACTGTCTTCAGATCACTTCTCTACCCCTGAGAACGCGTTTTGATGTCCCAGATTCCTATCTTACAATACCAAACTCTTCCGTCAATTGGCCAGCCTTTTTGAGCGTCTGCTTTTTGGTTTCTCCATCGCCGGAAAGTCTTGCGGCCCTGCGTCGTTTCCTACGGCTGACTTCCTTGACGCGTGGCGCCCGGTCCTACGTGCATGCAAAGGTTATCGTGGAGAGGTTGCATACAACGATGGTGCTGTTCTTCTGCCTCGTTCTGGCAATAGTCCAAACTCAGGGGACATGCCTGCAAGTCTCCGGCTTGAACGCTCCTTGACATACGTCTTAGGCTGCTTCCTGTTGCTCCGTGATTCTGTTACTGCTTTAGTGTAAAGTTGGGACGGACTATGCCCCCGACTAGCTAGCCGGGAGCCTGCGACCTTAGACGCGTTCTTTGTGATTCGGCCGCTGCGCGTTCTGTTAACAGGTTCCTTGGGGTTTCGAGTTGAACCTCGCGGTGGTGACGGCTCTCTGCTGTTCGAAACCGCATCTGTGGTCGATTGCCATAGGTGAGGCATAGCAAATCTCCGCGTCAATCCAGCCTGCACCTCCTTGCTAAACCCCATGAAATCCCAGGCGCGGCGTCTTTCTTCCAGCTGTTCTTTGTCATATTTCGGAATCGGTTTCTCTCGCCCGGTCTCTCGCAGCCAGGCTACTAATTGCACCATACTTGCCTCACCCTCTCGCATCTGATCCTCTATCTGGTCTTGAGTCATGCCGTTTTCCAGATCGCGGAAAAGGCACGTGAGATATGTATACTCAGGCCAGGATTCCGTTGTGCTTGGTATGTGTCGAATCTTCTCTGTTTCTTCGCGCACTTTCTCCCGTCGATTGCTGCTAATATCATCTTCACGTTTCTTTCGTCTCTGGTCAATAAAGCTTTCCAGCATGAAAATTCTCTCGAACTGATAGGTCGCCTGGTCATAATTCCAGCGTTTTCGATTATACTCTAGCAATTCAAACGGGTCACTGGGTAGAGGGGTTTGCTCGCGAGGCGAAGGGGTTGGGTAGAATGTGGAATACCCGCTGAGGTCCGTATCACTGCCATCATCGCTGCCATTGTCTTTCTCGTTCTCATTGTCGTTGTCTTCCGGTTACATAGGCAGTGGGGACGGGGACTTGGGAAAATTCGTAGATAAGCGAGCCCACAAGCTCGTCCAGCTCGGATGTTGTGGCCCACTAAGAAATCCAGGGCAAGACGGCCGCCCTTCAATGCTATGTTCCAGCACCCTCAAGTCTCTCTGACGCTGTTCGTAAACCGGATCATGATCAACGTAGATGTTCCTTTCTTGGAGCACTTGTTCTCGCAGCTTGTACCACTCTTCACCAAAGTGCCTTTGACCCCAAGCTGCGTATCTCTCAGGGGGATGTGACTCTGGCTCTGGCGTGCCTGGTGGTGGTGCGTCAGGATCGTATGTTTCGCAAACTGGTCTTCTCTGTATTGGTATTTCTTTTCCCAGCACCCGCGCCCACATTTGTGATGCGGGTAGCCAAAAGCCGGATCTCACAGCCTCACTTATTTCGACAGGCTCGCTCTCGTGACCAGGCCCGCCGAGCTCGCCTTGGATAATAAGTTCGTTGCCATCGGATGGTGGGAGTGCCGCGTGGCCAATGGTCGCGGCGTCAATTGGTTGCTGTTCGCCTGAAGTAATCCTGGCTGGAAATTGTGCACGTCTTCTGGAAGCCATTACAGACGAGCAGTTACGTATAGATTGGCGGAGATAGACGATGTAGGCAAGTAGGTGCGGCGACGTTTTAGCAATGGTGCGAGAGCAATGTTGCTATTCTCAAGGCTGGAGACAAGCAGACAGGAGGGTAGGATCCCTTCGCACCGTCCCCGCCCATCCCTTACTAGATCACCCAGGTAACACTACACATGAGGTTACACCAATCACAACACATTCTTGCCGCCGGTAAATTACCGTTTCCCGTCTGCTCAAGCAGTACGACACAACGTGAACCACGAAGTGTGTTTTGCCTTGCTCGCTTCAAAATACTCCAATTGCTCTGGGTCACCCGAGTGTAACTAACAACCGGTTAGAAAATCACATGTAACAGATACCAGGTCGAATTTGGTTTCCAAAGCGCCCTACACCAAACACGACCCCTACGGCGTGTACGCCTGAGGCAATATTCCTTGCACCAGACTGTGATTGATACTCTGCCTCGAAGACGCCAAACAATGCTGTATAGGGTACCGTCATACCTATGTGAAGCGCTTCGTGCCACCAGCGCCAAGCATGGTCGGACAACTGCTGGCTTGCGTGTCGATAGCCCGTCACTGTACGCATACATATGAGTAGATAGATAGCTAGATCTTGGACATGAGTTAGGATCTCCTGCTGCTTATACTTTCATTGGTCTCTTGTACTAGTCCCTGAAGAACATGGCCGAATCCAGTACTGTATTTTTCCTTAGACCATTTGAGGGCAACAAAGATGCCTTGGAGATCGTCAACGCGCCCTTGAACGCGGCCCGAAAATGCGATGACCCTCAAGGGGGAGGAGTGCCATGCCTACGAATAGGACTCGATCAGCGGCCCAAGCACGCCCCTCAACTCTTGAGTTTCGGACGCAACGAAGAGAGCGATATAATTCTTGGAATCAACTTTTCGAGAAATCAGCAGTGTTATTTCGAGTTCAACACAGACTCGGGACAGCTTCTTCTGCACAACACTGACACCAAGAAGAAGACACGACTCCTTAGCCTGGTACAGGCTATCGAAGATGGCAAAATCGTAAAGCGCAGAGGTGACAGCGTAATTGCTCCGGGGACTGAGCCATGCGCTGTGGTACTTGCCCATGGCCGCGAATATATCCTCGAACTACGAAAGGCTTCTTTTGAGCTTTTCGCACCAAAACGGTCGTCTCACGATGAAGGTTACTTCACCAAGAGAAAGAAGACTTTTGCCGATCAAACCGACAACGGCATTGCGACACAAGGGAATACAGCCCCAGGCAGCTTGTGGAAACAGATGGGATCAAAGACAGAGACAAATTTCTCCGTTTCATCAACTCATACCTACAATTTCCGGTATAAAGGTGAATACCAACCCAAACCTGACCAGCAGATTCGATATATCGAACTGGAACCCCTCGGACAAGGGGGGCAGGGTAAAGTGTGCAAGGTTGTCGACCTATATAACGGCAACCATTATGCATGCAAGACAATTGTAGTGAAGGAAAATGTGCCGCAACTGGGTATCAACAGCAAGTCTGATTTCAGAAAGCTCATCGAGAAAGAGGTGAGCCTAGTCAAGAAATTGCGCAATGTGAGCTGCCCTAATCTGCTTGCTACCATGCTCTCCCTACTAATTCTATGAGAACAATATCGTACCATATCTATACACCCAAGGGTTTGGGATTGATGAAGATATTCATATTTTATGCCTCTTTATGAAGGCAACCTTCAAGAACGGCTCAACGTTTTAAGATGTGAGAAACCGGAAATGCAGCTATACGGCCCCAGGTATAGTCGGCAGGAGGAAATCCCCAAAACCGTGGAGAGCATGACGGCGTGCATGTTTCATCAGATATTGGATGCACTACAGTTTGTCCATGCACAAGCTCCGGCAATCGTCCACGGTGATGTCAAACCTGGCAACATTCTCTGTCAAGGTAACCATTTTGTCCTGGCTGATTTTGGTCTCGCACATGTGGAAGGCCGTCTTAAAGGTCGGTATGGAACAAAGTGGTTCATGGCTCCTGAGCTGGGTCGTGACGATGACAGGACCACCAAGGTGGATATATTCGGACTTGGAGTGACTATCGTCGAGTGCCTATTCAAAGTCCCGCTTGAGCATGAGGGATATCATATGAGTGAGGAGGCATGGTACACCATCTTATTCGATCGTTTAAACTACCACAGCACTTTTTACGCATCTATGCTTGATGAAAACCCTCAATCACGTCCAACTGCTCAGGAACTTGCTAAATCTCAAGACTTCTTGTCAAAGTCCCAGCAAGCTGATTGCGTAGGATTTGGTTCCGGAACATCACCTCCCACAAGCCCCGCACGCAGAACACTAGGACCATCCGACAAGATGCGATGGAGATATTCTTACAACTCGTCGTCCCAATAATTCAATCCTAAAGGCGCTTCATGGTCCTTCAGTACAGCCTGTCGAATTCATTAACGACTAAGAAGAAAAAAGAAAGATGGCGGAGCATATAGGCAGCTGAGAATGCATCGGTCCTCCACCTTGTTCCCCACTTGCTATCACTAGACAGATCATTGCTGAGCGTCCGCCCTCTACGATGATGATTATCACGGCTGAAGCCAAGTCAACAGACTTTTCGCTGCTAGTCTATTTTCTTTCACCTTTTCGTTTATTCTATGTACGAGTTGGTTGGCAAATGTATCTTTATTTGTTTACCCGATTTGGTGCTTATTTATGCCATGATGTTTCTCCAGCATGATAGTTTCAATACACAGTGACATACTCAGGTCTTACATCTGCGCAAAGATCATTAATTCTTGACCTCACGTTAGTTATTAGTCCTATGCTTAAACTGGCCGAACTGCCACCAGTCGAAGATTATCTATAATACACATCATGCTACTCCCTTGGGATGAAATACTGTGCAATATGCGAACACGCGTCCCACGAAACAACTATTAAGCCTTGGCGGACAGGATGCGCAGAAAAACCCAAAAGCACCCAAACAAAACAGAAACACACTAAAGCTATGTGCTACTAGTCATTTTATTGTAAAGAAGAGGAGTCGCGACCGATGCTTGAACCCATGGATATACGTCGTCGTATTGGATGGTGAGTTGGCGCGGTCGGGCCTGCTTGCCTGTAGAATTGTTGAGCTCACACTGCCTAGCTGTGTAAGGTAGTACATAAATACTAGGGTGAGTCACAAGGCGATCTTCTTTCGTAGAGGCGTGAAGAAGTGATATACTAGCCTTGCGCCCAAAAGTGGTACCAAAATTGGAAACATCATCTCGTCGACGTATACAGAATGCCTACAACTATTTAATCAATAGAAGCATTTCTCCGCCTCTAGTATGACAGGGGCTAGTAATAAGATTGGGGAACTGACTCGATATGAGACTGCATTCTATAATCGCATGGACTTTTCACTATTGAGAAAACGTTCGCAGTCTGCTTGATGTCAGTCTACATGTACAGCATTCCCATCGGCCTTAAGCCTCTCGTTTCGGCGTTTGTTAGCTGATGATGTCTCGGGAGGTGGAATAGTGTCATTTATTTGCTACCCGAAACCTGTGCAATACGGCTTCATACATATGGTGTGAAAATGCGAATACGAAGAGCTATTTCGGTTCGCGAGGCATAGCATATGCGGCCTCCCGTATGCCCGCGAGCACCTGGGTACTTTGTCGCTCAAAATTGCCCTTTCCGTGTGACCGAACCATAGGTAACAGTATTACACGCAGTCTCGTCACGGTCGTGCTGAACTGCAAGTAGGTAGGCCGCAGTGGCGGGTGATTGGGATACGACCAAGAACACTGACGAAGAGTTTTATTGCCCAGCAGGTTAGTAGTGTCCGTAGGGCACTTGGAAGGCCATATGAGGTATGTTTCTGGTGCGCATGTTACTCAAGCCTGCTTCGTTGCCTACCGATCAGAGGCCGAGTCATTCAGTCTCCCACCACATGTATCCAATATCAGCCCCCAATGTTTTAGAGCCATTATTCTATTTCAGTAGACCGCTTGTTGCTCATCTTGGCTTCTCTAGGAATGGTAGCCATTCTACTGGTCAGCCTTGTTTTTGTAGGACAGTGCCATTGCATCTATAGTACATTTACAGCAATTATCACTGTTGCGTGGGAGCATGTTAGTTTGAACATGTTTAAGTATCAATTCTTCTTTTTGTTTTTGATTCTGATCGTACATCTAGTTGAGAAATTCTAGTAGAGGCTGCTCCCACGCTGCAGTTACCTTGTAATACTAGGAACTCTGCACGAGAATCTGTGCTAACTTATTATGACCTTAGCAACTCCACGCCATTAGCTGAGTATTAGTTTACCAGTGAAACCTCCACCGCAAGTCTCACTGCCTCAACATGTCAGTCAGATTGAAGCCAAACTGAGTAACTTGGTTGACGATCTGTTCTTGTCCGCCACATGTGACATCTCTGTCCTGTGGGCACCACTTGAATCCACTTCTCTTGTGGAGAACCCTCTCGTGGTATTGGTGACTATGAATGGTCCTACTCAGATTGTGCTGACATACTCTGTACAATCTGACGGTTGATTCCGGGAGTATTTCTAAGGGCTGTGATTATCTCCGGAATTGCGAGTCTTAATAGCGCCAATGGCTGGAAATAATGTCTGCTAAAGGGGAAGAGGGACCGAGTTAGTCCCTTTTGCCAAGTTATTAGCTCGCGGGAGCCCCTCATTAGCGCAAGCTATCTGTAGATCCCCCAAGTCCCGGATGGCGCTAGGAGAATTGGCATCGGGGCGGGGGACTTCTCCACGATCAAGTCCTGAATACAAATACAGGGTAGGTACGTACTCGGTACGACTTACGGAGTAGCTACTGCGCTCGTAGAGGGTTTTGCCATTCATTCACACTGTCACTATAGACTATGTGCCGCCTATCTTCACCTGTATGGGCCGTACTCTGGAAGTAGCGGTTGATCAACTACCTACCAGAGATCTACACCACCTCCGGGATTATAAATGTTAGCTCAATACTTGGACCCTCCGATACTTTTCCACGTCAGGTAAGCATCGACACCAAGCCTCCATATTTTACTAAATTCAGTATAAAATGCCTGTGGGGGGGCCTTGTACGTCCTTTGTACGTCAGCTAGAAACCTTTTCAATACTGGTCCAAAGTATTCATAGAAGTCCTGGGAGGTACAAGTGCTACCCTGGTATAACCCCGGCAATGCCTCAGTAACAGCCCTGGTAAAATCGCTGGTGGAAGTATCGAGCTAACATTTATAATCCCGAAGGAGGTGTAGTATGTAGCGCCTTATCTCCGGGACGGAATCAACCGCCGTATGTAGGTCTCTTGCCCTGTGTGGGTAAAAGGGAGCAGATTGCGCAGATAAGGCGGTGTTAGCCGGGGACAACCTTATCGTCTCGGTGGATTTAGCGGCTTTTAGGTGGGCCTAGGTCCGGTACATCATGCAAGGGAGCAATAACAAAAGTTGTACTCGTAGTGGCACTTCATCATAAAGCAATTGAGCCGCAACAACTAGCAAACATGTCTCCGTCAACACTCCGGAGGACAGCCAGCTTGACAAGATGGATGAGAAAACACATCACGCCGAGCGCGAAACCGAAAAGCAAACATTCGATCACCACGAAGCGTCCACTGCGGTATCCTCGAACGACAATGACCCAGAGCAGCCAGGGACTCCAGATGATGAAGGCGGTGCGGCTGAAAAGAACGCGGCGACCGCGCCGCCGGTACCACCCATCGAGTATCCGAGTGGCCTCGAAGTCCTGTTCATCATAACAGCCCTTGTGCTCAGTATCTCCCTCGTCTCTCTAGATCAGGTAAATTCCACCGCTTCTCCCATTTCCCATTTCCTCCGCACCACGAGCCAGCCAGCTGATGTTTTCTCGATCTAGACCATTGTTGCAACCGCCATCCCCAAGATTACCGACGAATTCAATCGCGTGCAAGATATCTCGTGGTACGGCTCGGCATACTTCCTGACGCTCGGAGCCTTCCAGTCGCTGTGGGGCAAGGTGTACAAGTTCTTCCCCCTTAAGATCAGTTTCCTGGTATCCATCTTCATCTTCGAGGTCGGAAGTCTCATCTCCGGCGTCGCCCGAAACTCGCCGACTGTGATTGTCGGACGCGCCATCTCCGGTCTCGGCGCCTCGGGTATCGCGCCCGGAGCATACACCATTTCCGCCTTTGCCGCCGAGCCTGCGAAGAGAGCCACATACACGGGCATCATTGGCGCGGCGTATGGCGTAGCCGCTGTTGTCGGGCCACTCATTGGTGGCGGACTTACAGCAGCCGCGACATGGAGATGGTAAGCCAAGAATACTGTGCTGCTTTGTCCTTGTCCCCAGAGAAGGGGATACTCCGAGCCTCCGAGCCTCCGACTCCTAACGTGATGAAATTGACTTGATCTAACACTTTCAGGTGCTTCTATATCAATCTTCCCATCGGTGGCGTGGCCGCTGCTGTGATCCTGTTCACCTTCAAGACCCCCAAAGCCGCCAAGGTGGTCCAAGCTACGCTGAAGGAGAAGCTCCTGCAAATGGACTTCTTGGGAACGACGCTTGTCATGGGTGCGACGATCGCCTTGACTCTAGCCCTTCAATACGGCGGCGTAACCTATGCCTGGAATTCCAGCGTTGTAATCGGTTTACTCGTCGGCTTCGTCGTCATTAGCCTCGCACTCATAGCCGCTGAGATATGGCAAGGTGAACGCGCCATGTTGACACCGCGCATCATAAAGAAAAGGACCGTATGGGTCAACGCCGTATGGGGATTCTTCTACGCCGGCGCGTATTTCATCACGCTATATTACCTACCCATTTATTTCCAGAGTATCGACGACGTCACTCCCGTCATCTCGGGTGTGCGCACCATCCCGTTCATCGCCCTCTTCAGCGTTGTTACGTTCGCCTCGGGGAAAGTCATCACGAAGACGGGTATTGCAGCTCCTTACATGGTAGCCGGCAGTGTGATTGTAACTGTCGGCGCTGGTCTGCTGTTTACTCTCAACATTGGGACCTCCACAGGCAAATGGGTTGGTTATCAGATCCTAGCAGGCTTCGGATACGGCCTCGCTCTCCAAGTCCCGATCATCATTGCACAGGCTTTTGCTGAGCCAAGTGACATGGCTACTACGACCGCGATCCAAATATGTGAGTTCTACTTCATTCTCTCTGAGAACATCACCACTTTTTCTGCTCCTTTCAAATCTATAAGCTAATTGTATCCCTCGTTGACAGTTGCTCGATCCATCGGCGCCACATTCTTGCTCGCAGCCGCTGAATCCGCATTCGCCAACCAGCTCGTGGTAAAGCTTCACGAAACCGCACCGAACATTGATCCTGCCTCCGTTGTGAACCTCGGTGCCACTCAGGTGCGCCAGACATTTTCTGGGGCCGATCTGGACGCTGTTCTCCATTCGTACGCTTGGGGTATCAAGGTTGCTTTCGCCGTTACTATCGCGGGCGTCGGCATTACTCTGCCTGTCAGCTTGTTCAGCAAGTGGACCAACCTCAACGCAAAGAAACAGAAGTAATCGGGGGACTTGAAACGGCTGCTCAAGCAGTCGTTCCACCTGGGCTGTCGCTGTTCTCTCGCCGAAGAGGATATGGACGAGACTAAGGCTGAAAACTTACTGTAATGAAGTAGGAGTTTCTGGTGGATCTAGCACATGGCGTTTGACAGCAACCATCATCAAGACTGATGGTTTTTTTGGTAAAGGTCGGGACCAATTTGCAGTGAAAAGGACAAAACAAAGACGATGCGTTTGTTGCAATGTATACGGGCTCGTATATACAAGCCGAATCCTTAGCCCTCTGCATCCACTCGGATACCGGCAGAACGTCGACGGTAGTGTTGAGCCTAGCGTTGTACATTCCGACGAGGTTCGACAGCAGGTACCTGTTGTCGCTGCAGTAGTTGTGCACGGCGAACGACTTGCGGGGATCATGAGCATACGCCTGGGCCATGAACTCAGGCACGACGTCGCCGACGTCGATGATGTCAAGCTCGCCGACCCACTGGCTAGCATCTAGAGCCGGAACGGCCCGCATCTTAGTGCAGTACTTGTCTAGCGCGACGAGGGGGATCTCCTCGGGCGCATCCGGGCCCATAATATTGGGGAAGCGGTGGACCACGCCGGGGACACCCTCGACCCACTCTAGCAGGATCTCACCCATCCATTTGTTGGCGGCGTAGCCGATGGCGTTCTTCATCAGCGGGTCGGCGTCGGCCGGCGGCCAGAAGCTGGACGGCGGCACCTCGCCCAGCTCGTTGGTGTCCGTCTGGAGCATGACCACGGACAACAACGAGACGAAGTGGACCGGGACGCCGCGCGGCGTCGCCATGGCGAGGAGGGTCTGCGTTGAGATGACATTAGCGGTTCTCATCATCTCGTACGACTTGAGCTGGGCGGCGTCGGCACCCACATGGATGATCAGGTCGGCCGTCTGGCTGAGGCGCTTGAAGTCGTCCGTCGAGAGGCCCAGCAGCGGCTTGACCAGATCGCCCTTGTATTGGTGGATCTTTGCATGCTCGACGCGTAGAGGTCGTTAGCGGAGGCAGAGACAGTGCCCAGGGCCTGGGAAAAACACTTCACTAAGATCGCTAGACCTTCTTTTGGATCTTCGCTTGCCGCCAGCTGGACCTCCACCTTGACGTTTCCGTCAGCCTGTTCCTGACTGGCGCCCTCTTCTTGCGCACCACCTTGCAGAAGATAGCACGACAGTCGCTCGTCTTCGTGCCACGCCTCGGTGAACACCTTCTTTATACCGGTGATGAGCTCAGATGGTTGGTCTGAGTCGGGCTCTCCGCACTCGATCGCCTTGGCCAGCATGTGGTGCAAGTCTGTCTCGGCTTGCCTGTCTAGCTTTGGCCGGAGTGATTTCTCGATGGCGGCGAGATGCTTCCTCCCCGAGCGGAAGATGTACCCCAGTTCCGTCAGGAATCCGATGACGACAATAGAACCCGCCAGTCCGCGTCCACGCCGACGACGCACGAGGCTTGCCATGTAATGATTTGCCGCGCTGTAGGCGGATTGGCCAATGTTGCCCACAATAGACGTTGCTGACGAGATCATGATGAAGAAGTCCAAGGCTTCATCTTCGCCAAATAGCTTGTCGAGATTGTGAGTTCCCGCCACCTTGGGCGCTAGCACTGCCTCGTAGTCATTCCAGGAAGTGTCGACGAAGGGGCGGTCCCGAAGCACCATGGCACCATTGATGGTACCTCCGATCGGCGGCATGCTGAACTTGATCTCCCCATATACCGCTACCAAGCCTTCATTGTGCGTGACGTCTACGGATACGACACACAACACGGCTCCCCGTTACAACATGAACTCGAGCACTTCGGCCGGGACATTGGGATGCCGGCTGGTCAGTACCACGTTCCGAGCACCGTTGCCCACTATCTATCGAGCAATGGAGATTCCAAGGTCTCCCGTCATGCCGAAAAGGATGTAGGTCTTGTTGTAACAGTTCTTACCGTCAACAAAGTGTTCACAGGAAGTACGTTCACTTCCAAGTACCTCCTCATCTCTTAACTCAAAATGCCTCCTACATATCCTTTGTACCTTCATCAGGTAGAGTGTCGATTAAGCATACTCCAGACAAGGCTGACGTTATGAGCTTCGGGAAGACCCGCGGCCCCCAGTAATCACACCATGTACAGTACTTGCTCTATAATTAGACAAAGATAATCTATATACCGTGGTCTTGGCACATTGTGGCCCTCCCTATCTGGCAGGGCTGCAACTATAGGGGGACTACGATGTGACATTTGTTTTTGCACGAGACTTTATTTGAGCCTTCATTTCTAGGCTGGACTGTACACAACGAGTCTATTTATAATTGTTCCTAGCTGCCCTTGCGGTCGCTTCATGGCACAACCTCAGGCAACTACATCGCCACCCCGCTGCCATACCAAGTCTGACAGCTCTGGTAGCATGATTTATTGGACAGCTGCGCCGCGCACACAGTCCAGGTCGAGACGCCTTCGAACTCTCTTTCACTATAATCAGTAGACCTTCCTCTCCTCTACCACCTCTCGAACTAGCTACCTACCCTCCCCTTCGAGAGTTGGGTTCCCGACTCTCCCAGCTTCTAACCCCGTCCTTGATGAAATCCCTACTAGTAGACGTATCATCATGAAAACGCCTGTCATTCTTGTCGTGCTGGCCGTGTTGGGGAGCGTAGTCTCAAGCCAACTGGAAGATATTCCTAAATGCGGGGTTCGTACTCACCATTATTAGACTCGGGCTAATGTTTTCGTCATCAGCAATGCTGATGCGCAAGTCTATGCAGCTAGAATGCCTCGTCAGTGCCGTTCTCAATACGACTTGCGCCCCGACAGACACGCTCTGCATTTGCGTCAATACGGCCCTCCGGATCCAAGTGCAACAATGCGTCCTCGCCTCATGCACTGTTCGAGAGCAATTGGGTAAGCTCACCTCCTCCTCGTCTCTCTCAACATTCACGGTGACACCGGCGGGGACATCGTCTCTGACGCTATGACACGGGTTAGCCACGCTTAACGGTACAAATGCTCAGTGTGGCATCGTCTCAAGCCATGACTACTCGTGGCTGCCCCCGATGCTTGTTTTCCTTATTCTCGCCGGCGTCGTCTTCCTCCTGAGAATCGTCTCGAGGGTAATGTGTCACACGAAATTCTGGTGGGATGACTTCTTCAATCTTCTAGCCACGGTAACGTCTCTCGTAGAGCACCCCCAGACCCCAAACTCATCAGCGTCTAGATTGGTGTTGTTGGATACTCTGCCGTTTGCCTTGTGACCGGAAACTTGGGCCTCGGCACCGAAACCTGGGCAGTGCCTCAGGAAAACATCATCACGCTTCTCAAGGTGCGATTCTGACTCCCATTCCAATTTCTCAGACGCTCAGCCTAATAGAACTCAGCTCACATACGTCGAGTTCATACTCTACAATTGGGCTCAAATCACTCTCCGCACGTCAGTCTTACTCTTCTACATCCGCGTTTTCGCGGTCGGGTCTAAGCCCCACCGCGTCTTTTGGGCCATACTCATCGTCAGCGACGTTCTAAGCGTGGGCTTCGTCTTATTCAACATCTTTCAATGCACGCCTATCAGCTACTTCTGGCAACAGTTGGATAGGGAGAATTCGGGCCACTGCATCGATGCTAGTAAAATCACCCTTTCTGGGGGAATCATCGACTTGTTTTGGACCTTGCTCATCGTCATTGTTCCCTTGCCGTATATTTTGCGACTCAAGCTACCGCCACACAAGAAGTTCGCAGCCACTGTCATGTTTGCTCTGGCGATAATGTACGTGCGCAAAGTTCACTATATCAGCCGCTGATGAGCATAGCTATGGGGTTTATGCAAGCCAGATGACGCTTACCGTGGCATAGCACCATCGCCATCATGGGCTACCGGTTCACTACCCTCAAAGTCCACATCGTCGGCGGGAACGCAACCAGTGAGTTACCTACACCGCGCAAGAAACCACCTGTCTATCCCTTCCAAAAAAGCCAGCTAACCCGTCGCGCAGTCGACAGCATCGGGGTGACGCTCTGGTCGGCTCTCGAGCTCGACGTTGCCCTTATCTGCGCCTGCATGCCGAGTTTTTATCCTCTCTTCCTCCGCGTGGTCCATCGCGGCCGGCCAGCGCCGCCCCGGCAGTTCATCCCGGACTCGTCTTTGGTCACCATTGGGGGCAAGCCTTCGGGGCGGGTCAAGCGGCGCGGCCTATGGTCCATGACGGGACTGACGGGGACGAACACGGACGAGGAGTATGCGAACATAAAAGAGTCTAGTACGGAATGTGTGGAACCGGAGAAGGCAAGCAGCATATGGGCCTACCCACACCAAGTACATCACGATCTTGAATCTTGATCGATTCGAATGAATACAGTCACACAACTTTTCCGTTACTGGTTTGAATGCACTCAATGAGATAGCCTAGGGCAAAATATACATGTGAGAAATCGGGCCCCGGGCCCTGTCAGGAATATCTCGGCAGTGTTTCCATTCCACCCTCCAGGCCTCTTAACCGGTGACATTGAAATAGTTGGCAGCAATGGGGTTACTGAGTCCAGCAGCAGTGATGAACTTTGGCACATCAAATCCCAGCTTCTGGTTCTGCATCATTGTGTTTGCGGCGCTAGGGATCTGCCAGTTGGCCGGCTGTTCCCAGAGCAAGTTCGTGTAGCGATGCGGGTGAGGCGGGTTTTCGGCCGCAGGTGCTGGGGCAAACCATGACACGGGGCCTGGATCAGCAATGATTAGCTAAGGATACATATATAGAATGCCGTCCCTCCTTATGGCCATCCGTAGCTTACCAGTCGCAGTTGTTGTCAGAGTGGTCACGCCATCGGCGGAGGCTGCACCGCTAGCCTTGAAGTCCCGAAGAACGGTGTGAAGATAAGTCGCTGGTGTTCCAGCTCTTGGGTTGAGGAAGTTGGTCGATCTAGAACCACCGCGACTTGTCAGCTTTAATTCAAACTAATATTGCTATCTAGTGTAATGATGAGTGCAGGATCCGTACGCATCAAGGTCTGTGATGGCACTGTTAGCGGACCTCGGAACAAATATACCTCTAGTCGCGAGAGGGCACATACCAATCAACATCCAGATATATGTTCCATTTGCAGGCCCCGAAATACCGATAGTAGGCTGTCGAGCGGTATCCGTCTTAGTCAATGGTGTTCCACCTGTCGCAACAACTTTAGACCCGAAAGCCACTTCGAGCTTCTCGGTGACAGCGGGAGTGAACCCTGCTGGGGTTTGAGCAGATGCCACTCCTGCCAGGATTAGTGCTAATAAAATTTTTGCCTTCATCTTCGCTGTGTAGACTAGAGATAGGTTCTCGTTCAAGCCGTATGATATTTCGAGGGATGGAGGCTGGGGCACATGCCCCTTAAATGCCGTTTTTACCAATTCGTACTCTCAAGAACTAAATGTATGAAAACCGTAGTTTCAATTAATGCCAATGAATGATAATTTGCAACGGACCAATATAACGCGGATTGAGATAGAATTGACTTGTTGGCTAAATAACAATTGCCATATCCGGAGTGCTGTCTTGACTGACATGTCCAATCTACCGGCTTGGCTAGTCGCCACGCTCAGTGCTTGAGGGTCATTCATTATATATAAGCCGCGGTATGGGGAAGACGATAGAGCTACCTAATCTGCCGACCGGCAGCGTGCGCTAATAGGCCAGCGATGCGGCACAGCTTAAGATTCATTGATATGAAGATGATATAAGCCAGAGCTGTCTACATGCTCATTTCGATCCAGAATTATTGTGTAATAATAATCTTTCGACGACGCAGCAAAATGAATCTTGAATGTTGATTGATGGTAAACTAAGCTTACTCACGCACAGTAACCGATTGTGAAGCATCTCCTTCCTCAATTGTACGATGTGAACGATTGTGAAATACATAAATATACTTGACATTCACATAAATGAAAAAAATGAGACCTCGGTGGAAGTAGTATCGATTGAGTCCCAAGTTAAACCATTAGATAGCCTTCCCTGAGCCGTTGGGGTAGCTGTGTCGCTAAGATGCCCTGATTCTCCTCATGACAATAGTGAGCTCTCCTGCTGCGGGATGAAGCCAGGGGGCATCCTTGCACTCAGGAGCTACGGTTATGAGATCTTGGCTGGGCAATAGAAAAGTAGCATATAAGTATAAAGAAGAGTTGAGTCTTTAAGGAAATATCTAAAACCCTTTGCGCATAGTATGTGAATCATAGCTAACTCATACCAGCGACATTTCGTTCACCGATGCTGTTGTATTACGAGTTCTTAAGAAGAAAAAAGGCGAAAGTTGAGTTGAATTAAACATAGCTTAAAGATCGCACAACATCTGAAGAATGAGCTCAAGCATAAAAAGTCTGCAAGGAAAAATTGAGAATCGGCTCAACTATCTATCTACAGAGATAACAGGGCGGGCATCCTTCTCTTCTCAAATAATTATTCCACGTCTCAAGTTAGCTGACCACGCGGCGACCCACCGAATTGCAACGTCTGCGAGGAATCGATGTGCGTTGCTCGTATCAATCAGCGCCGAGATCGAGCCCATCTATACCCTTTTCGTTCAATCGTGACTTGGCCCTGACCAATTTACCTCTGATTATGATAACTAGAGATTAATGCATCATATAAAAGGCGAATTTGTTCGGATCTTAGAGAGTATGCAATAGTTTAAACAAATATGAAACCTCGCTACTTAAACGCCATTCTGAAGTAGTAGTCGCATGATGGCCTCGTTCGTTCGGCATGCAGTACTTTGCTTGGCTGCGACGCCAGCTGTATTCGCAGCCCCCAGCAAGCGGAATGCGTCAGTCTGTACTGGGGTTAGAGATCGGGTGCCATGGTAGAGCTACACCAACTAGCGCCGAGAAACTTCATTCGTTGACTAATCCACTTCATTATAGGTACAACTTGACGCGAAAAGAGAAGACCTCATACATCCAAGCCGACCTCTGCTTGATGAACTCGCCATCGAAGGGAGTCAACCCTCTAGCTGTCACGCGATGGGATGACTTGCAATGGCCGCACGTAGTGCAGACGGCGACGGTACATGGGGTTGGCGGCTTCTTGCCTTTCCATCGATACTTGCTTACAGCCCATGAGCGGCTGATCAAAGACGAGTGTGGATACACCGGACGAATGCCGTATGCAGCCATTGCAAAAGAACTACTCACGCCGAAAGAACCTGCTGATCTAAGGTTGGCAGATATTGGGACGAGCTTCACGATATCGAGGACATCGCCGCCTCCGATCTCTGGAAGGACGAGTATTTCGGTGGCGACGGGACAGGGCCGGACGGCTGCGTTGAGACGGGGCCCTTTCGTAACCTGACGCTTATCTGGACAGCAGACGGTAACGTCACGGAGCACTGCCTTTCCCGACAGTTCAGTACCGCCGACCTTCAAATGACGAATCAGGCCAATATCGACGAGTGTAATGCGATTCAAAATTATACTGATGCCTGGCTGTGCTGGTTCGGCGGACCGCATGGGAGTGTCGGACCCCATGCCGCCGGTCACGCTGGTGTCGGCGGTGTCGTAAGAACACCCACCTCGAGTTCCTACAAGTCGATCGTGATGCTGATACTTCTTGATTCCTAGATGGCGGACGCTACCTTGTCGCCTGGCGACCCAGTCTTCTACCGTGAGTCATCTCAGGCCCGTCTTCTCTCTACTCTAGCTCTCTTTGGAGTACAAGGATGATACTATATGCGCATCACATCGGAACTACAGTTCCTGACCTTGAGTGCTGTAGTGCATCACGGCTGGCTTGATAAGCTCTGGTGGGAATGGCAAAAGCTCGACCTTCCAAACCGATACACCGATATGGGAGGGCCAAATCTCCCTATTGCTGGTAAGTGTCTTCCCCGTCAGACTGATCGTTCCTCATTTTTCCCTATTGCAATCGTTAATCTGTCGCGTAAAGGTTCCGTACTAGGCGGGCAAGGTCCTGAGTTCACCAATTACTTCGGTGATACTGGTAATGTGACGACGCTTAACCACAGGCTATACATGGCGGAGCTTTACCCCAATATCACGATCAGAGACGTCATGGATCTGAATAGCGATGTCGTCTGTTCGGAGTATATCAATGTTTAGCGAGGGGATTACATAATATGTAGGAACCAGGGAGCGAGGAACAATCCTAAGAGCTGGGATTGCTTGTGCTGCTTGTGTACATACAGGCTCAATCATATAAGCTGAATGTCGCGTTCATAGTATATCATCCATTTTACCCCTGAAATAGCTGAGTTGAAAGCGTGCTGGATGGATTACGACCCCTCTTTATTACCGACACCCTGCCAAGAAAGTCAAGGGTCCTCCAATACTAAACTCCAATTAGCTTAGCAGTGAGTAAATGGGTCCGTTAAGACTACATTAATAGTTAAGACCATCCTTCTTGCCTAGACTCTACTAGACCCAACCTAGGTAGGCGAGATGCCGGATCTGCAGCGGGAGATCCAATTTATGGTCGAGATCCCCTTGGCCGTGGCCCTGTTAGTCAAGGTAAGTGCACCTTCTTGTCTTGGTTGATGGGCACGCACGGCCGGGATCCATGTCACGTCCTTCTCTTATCGCACATGGGAATCAATTGATGAAGTGACGTGACGCGAGCTGCTAGTCTGGGCAATGATATGCATGCATATATGTTATGCAGGTTCGCCCACACTCTACCAGTACCTGCTCATATGAGATGTTGTCGGTGTTGCTCGAATGTTTACTCCTCACTCACGAGTCACCGACTGTATACCCATCAAGTCTTTCACTTCTTGTCGGTCTCCATTCCAGTCAATTTACCTTTATTGCCTTTTCCGGAATCAATTAGTGTGCTACAATATATATGGCCTAGTAACGGAGACCAATCCCCGCATGTTGGTTCGTTAGTTACGTAATTCCCCGAAACACATCTCGAAATGCAGAGAGATTTGCTGTTTAGCATCTTCGCCGGCGCTGTTTGGGCTCGTGATAGTTCCGGTGCAATTCATCCCTATGCGAAATACAAGAGCCTCGCATTGGGCGCTGATTCAACTTCTGTAACAACTTCGGTGCCTACTCCGACGCCGCTGGAATGCTTTCAGGTTGCTGAGCCTGTGCTCACCCCTTCTGGGGTCACACGTCGTGACATCAGCCAGCTACCATCGCTGGAATCAACGGGCCAGACACCAATCGGGGCCGGGACCGAAGACGATGCGTCTCCATGTTCAGTGGTTTTGATGGAACATACGTTTGCAAGCAGCTATGGTGCCCCCTATATCAGTATGTATTAAACTCTCAACTTTCAAGTGGCTATGCCTACTCTGTATAAGCGAGACGCATGCTGATATCCAGACAGCGGCATATGTCCCTCCACCATGTGAATTCGACCATGTGGTCATCAATTTCACCACGGTCGTCAAGGGACGGCAATATGATCGCACGGGCGTCATGTATCTCGGCGACAACGAGGTCTGGCGGACGTCAACGGCGGAGCCGACGAGCTACGGCATCCGATGGGAATGGCTGAAAGACATGACCCCCTTCGTGTCTCTGTGGAAGCAGCCGCAAATATGTCAGTATTTCACTATAGTCAGATACTTCCCGTTCTAGCCGATTCCATGTTAAAAGCATCAGTGCCAATTACTGATCCCTGAGCCTCGTAGTGGTCTTCGACCTCGAAAACATTGTAGATAGCACCTACACAGGCCTGCTCAACACGACGCTAACAGCGACCTTCTTCAACGCCACGACGACAAAATCGCAAGGTAACAGCCACGGGCCAGCGGACCTCATCATCCCCATCTCGCAACGCATCGGCACGAGCGGCGGGAAGCCCAGCCAGTTCGTGTATCCGGGGCAACCTGCCGTGAACACCGTTACGGACTTCCCGCGCAACGCGAACCGCGCCGTGTTCACGGTGGACGTCAAGGGCCAGGGCAACGAGGAGTTCTGGTGGAGCAACGTGCCACAGAGCGCGGCGTTAGCCTTCAACGCCACCTACGGCGAGTACCCCGGCTATTCCCCTTTCCGCGAAGTCCAGGTGCTTATCGACGGACACCTCGCGGGCGTGACCTGGCCGTACCCCGTCATCTACACGGGCGGCGTGGTGCCACAGCTAAACCGGCCCGTCGTGGGCGTGCAGGCGTTCGACATCCTCGAGCACGAGATCGACGTCTCGCCGTTCCTACCGCTGCTGTGTAATGGGAAGTCGCACACTTTCGAGATCAAGATCGTGGGTCTCGTGGACGATGGGAAGTCGAGTGCTACGCTGTCGAATACGACCGACGACGAGTGGTATGTTACAGGCAAGATCTTCGTCTGGCTCGATGAGGACGCGAGCTCGGTGACGACTGGCATAACGGGGAACCTGGGCATCGCCCGGCCCGTCATCACGCTCTCGCAGCGCCTCACGCAGAACGCTACGGGCGCGAACGAGACGCTCGAGTATAGCCTCCAGGTATCGCGGAAGATATCCATCACATCGTATGTGAAGACGCAGAAGACCAGCGGGGACGTAGCGTGGACTCAGTTCCTGACGTATTCGAACGTCGGCGGCGTATCCAACTACGGGAACAACAACCTCAATACCTTCACCATCTCGGGCGCCGACTCAGCCAGGGGTCCCACAACTACGTACGCGACGAAATACGAGTATCCCTTATTCGCCAACAGCACGGCGGACACCACAGCGCAAGGAAACCTGACGCTCTGGGCCGAGGTCAACCAAGGATATCACATGGAAGTGCGCGGGGACTCGGTGTTTCCCACGGGTCTCGAGGTCTTCATCGCCACGGTCGCGTTCCCCGCGAAGGAGGCCAACGGCGGCACCACGGGCTCCGCGGTGAGCACCTGGCGCAACGGCACGGCGAACTACTACCGCCCCGGCGACAACAGCTATAGCACGGGTGTTGGACGCACGCACCAGATCTACTCGTTCAGCGGGATCGACGGCGCGGGTCACGCGAAGCAGCTGTATTATCGTGATGTGAGCGCGTTTAATGACACGGTTACGACGGATCACGTGAGTATTGCTGGGGAAGACGCCGCGGTTTAGGGTGCGTAGATAGATAGATAGTACTATTGGGTAGGACTAGCAGAATAGTAATATAATGAATTCGTTAATCAAGCGATGTACATTCCCCTTGCCGGGATGGGGATAGCACCGTGTGTTGTGTGAGATATTAAACCCCGGTTCTCAATCCACGAACCGCATAGCGCCGCATCGCGAGATCGAACACTGCGCATTGATCATATCCGGATGTCCTTCTAACCCGTTCATCGAAAACCCCGATGAACCCGTGTAATTGCTTCCACAGACGTCGCGGGTCCCTTCCTTCGAGCAGTCGCCCATGTAGTCAGGTAGAGTGGGCTCCGGCTCATCGAATGCGTACGGCGGCGTTGCCATACAGCAACAACAGAGTGAGAGCGTCTTCATGCGTTGGGGTATGGAAGATTCTCTAGGCTCTAATGACGAGGTACTCGACGTAGTTTCGCTTGCCCACATCGTTGGGAAGCAGGTTGTTGTGCCGGCTTGTGGAAAAGCGTCTATTGCTAGCATGAAGACGTGGAGTAGAGCGAGTGGACGCATAGAGATTTGCATGATGAGTTGCTGAGTTTCAGTTTATTAATCTGTGTGAACTAATGTTGCGTATGGAAACAGCGAGGTCGATCTCAATTTGTAATTCTGACATTGGATTCGAGGTATGCCGTGAGTAACCCAGCTATCATGATATCGACAGACCATTTACCTACCTATATATGTGTAGTGATATACAGGCTTGGCACGGCGTAACCCGGATATGAAGCCTTCGTCTCCTCTGATTGATATGCTCTGACGAGGGTTGCAACTACAACATAAGGATATCAGAATTGTCCCGTATTTGACCCGCTGCAGCCTACCTCCGTCATTGGCAATCGCAATAACAATTTAGGCACAATGCTTCGATGAAGCTGTAGATAACGCCTAGACTTGACATGCCAACTCCTACACATAATTCAGGTGGTTATTTATTGACTCAGCTGCGGGACGTACAAGATAGGGCTGGGGTAAACGACCGAGTATTACAACGTGCAGCAACAGTATCGTACCGACTACCGATTAGCGGGATGCAGAAAGTTCAATATAAATCATTTTGATTGGCTATCTCGAACCGCTTTCTATCGAGCCCGCGTATATGCTCTAATTGTAAGTTCCTAGCTAAAGGAAGTGTGGGTATAAGATCTCGCTCAACTTCATCACAATGCTTCCAAGATTTTAGGGCCCCCAGTGATGCCACCCAGTTATTTACATCCAACATGCCACAAACGCTCGACCGTGGTTCACGAGCTAAGCCATCTCAAGGCAGCTGACGATCTTACCACCCTATTGCTTCCCGGATTCTTCTAAGTTCAGTTTGGCTACTCCATCTGTAGCGTCAGGGACGGCACCGGTGGCAGCGTTGTCTTGACCCGCACCAGGGTAACGGGTGCCAATTTTCTTGACCTTCTTTGCCTTCTTTTCCGGTGGTGGGTAAGCCAGTAATGTAATCTCTTGCCATTCTTTTGATGCGTTGTAAGCGTCTTGAATAGGTATCAAAATATCATGTAGCGCCTTAGTGACGGCAGGTTTCAATAATTGAGGTGTGAGCTTTAAGCTAATTAGTACATTACTCCGGTTTTCTGGCAATAGATAATGGCCCCAGTTAGAAAGACTTACCACGTCAGTTTCGTAATCGCTTCGCATCTGGGCAATCGTCGTGTAAACAAGAGGCTCTAAACCATCCCGTTCACGAGTTACCACAAACTGGCGCTTTCCTTTCAGCTCCGCTACCGGAAGGAAAACGTGTTCTACGTAGGCTAGAAGGCCGTTTCCTTCAGCAACCCGTGGCGCGGCTTCTGCTTTCTTGATCTATGCCGACAATTAGCGATTCGATGGAAGTGGTACTGCCGTTGGCTGCACTACGCGGTGAAGAAAGAACTCCTGAAAGTCTTACCTTTTTAGTCACGATATCCGGTGGATCGAGAAGATCAATTTTAGAATTTTCATCACTTGAGCTCACTATATGACGGTTAGTTAGCGGAAGCGACAACTTTCTCGGTGTAAATGACCACATGCAGGGAAACGCGCATGTTCGTTGTCCACATATGGCTGGTAGCTTGTGTAGCAATAGTTACGGATTCTCGTTACCCTATTGCAATGAATTGTACTTACTTTTGCCACCTTGTAGACCAGGAATCATATCGTTCATGAGATGAGCACGCTGTAGTCGGGTAAGCTTCTGGTAGAAAATGGGGCCGGATTACAGCCTACTGACCTGTCGGTAGCCGAGCTTTGGTAGCCACTCTTTCGCAGCAGTGAACAACTTTCGCTGGTCCAGTCCTGAGCTACGGTAAGCGACGTGTTCTAGGCCAGGAATCCAATAGCGAACCCACCACCAAACTGGGCGTCTACATTCAAGTACTGCTCGTCCAAGACTTGCAGGATAGGGTAGAGTAGACCACTTAGGGGGCTGTTGGCAGACTGCTTAACAACCTCAGCGCCAGCCTTTTTCGCGTCATGTTCCGACGTCAAGGAGCACATCTTGTAAATGTCCATGATATAGTCTGGGGTCTTTTGGTAGGAGCTGCCAAGAACAAACTCGACTTTGTCGGTTGATACGCCACAAGCTTGCAGTAATGCCGTTATGGCAAACCGGTAGTATTTGACACGATGTTCAACGAGCTCGATGGGCGCCTTGAGGTTGTCGAGAAAACCGTGGATCTACGCATCGTCAGTACTGCCGCCTGCCGTCCGTTCTCCTCGCTAGGTATGCGCTTCCACGTGTAGGGTATGCGGTAGGGTTGGGCGTACGTCGGCAAGGAGGATGACCATGTCACAGCCAGCGGCCAGCAATTGGGCTATCTTGACCTATTTCCAAATGATCAGCCTGACGCATTAGATCGAGTAATGTTGAAGTAGTCGTACGCCAGGCACTAAATATCCGCAGTGAGGTCGGCCGGTCTGTCGCATACTCAAGTCAGTCATCGATTGCCGGCTTCCGTCGAACTGGAGACCCCGAATGGCGTGCGACGTACAGTGGCAGTTCCTGTAATCGAAAGACTCGCTCGTCAGTATCGAATTCGTGTCATGGACAGCACCAAGAGATCTAATTGCTTGGAATTACCTACCCCAGTAAATCCTCGGGTTGCGGCCCTCGTTAACGATAGCCTCGATGATTTCGGGGTTAAGAAACTCGGCCAGGTTCTCCTTTATGAGGGCGATCCTCTCGCCCGCATTGCTTACGGCAGCCATGTCGGAAAAGAATTTCTGGACGGGTGAAACTCAGCAATGGCTTCTAGATGTGCAATTGTAGTTGTATAGGTTATTATTGTATCGAATTACTCTCTCCTGTCTGAGTCACTCAGGCCAGGGGATGTATTGTTTTAGGCCGATCGGCCAGCTTTTTGGAGGGGCAGTCATAAGGGACTGGGGGTTCGATAAGCCGATAAGAAATTACACCAGCGGGGAAATTCTCAGCCACAAAGATCGCATGGCGGGGGCGGGGATACCACATCTAGCTTATCTTATCGCCACCAGTTACAGTGAGCTGTACTGTGTCTAGACTGTAGCCTATTTCTACCCCTCCCTAGTCACAGTGCTGGCTAATGCTCCACAACTGTGACAGCCTGTAAGCCACGCGTGGCTTATTGTGCGGCTTTCAGCCTGTCAGGGTACGTACCTAGCAATTGTGGCCCGTGCGCAGTCAATGGGATACTAGGCGCCCAATAGGCCGACGGGTACCCGTCGCTATAAAATTCGACGGGTCCCCGTTGTTCTTCCTAAATAGGTAAAGCTCTCCCGTTATCGGAATATCTCCCGCGTCGTCGCGTTTAAGAGGATCTTCTATATACGCGCACGCATCTTCGGATTAGTATTCCTATCTTGGCCCTTTTACAAGCTGTGGCATTCTGATTAAGAATGAATGTATCGCATGATCAAAACCCTGGGTTTCCCAACGACTGTCTTCCCCCTGAAGGTGAATACGAATCTCGAGATGCTGTATTTAAGGCGATCAACGCGTGGGCAGCCCCTAGAGGTTATGCGTTCATCAATGGGAGATCTACGAAAGAAAAAACCGGTAGACAAACAGTCACATACTTATGTGATCGACGTACCAAACCTCCAAACCCCTTACATACGCGCCAACGAAAGACAACCACTAGAGGGACGGGCTGTGAGTTCTCTGTTTTGGCTAAGGAATCCTTAGATAAGGGAACTTGGACTTTACGACATCGTCCTGATCAACGGTTTTCTTCCCATAATCACGAGCCTAGTCAACACTTATCGGCTTATCTAACCTACCGTATGCTTTCAGAAGAAGACATGTCTTGTTTAACGAGCCTTGTAAATTCGGGCATAGCTCCAAAGGACATCAGGACATATATACGCCAAAACACAAGCTCGATAGCAACGCAGCAAGATATTTATAATCGCATTGCAGATGCTAGGCGAGACGTTTCCGAAGGGCAGAGTACTATGAACGCACTCGCTAACCAGCTTGACAGAGAAGGTTTCTGGAACCGAATGCAATTAGGTTTAGATAACCGAGTAACAGCTGTCCTATTCGCCCATCCAGATTCGCTTGCATATTTTAAGTCCTACCCCGATACCTTGATCCTAGACTGTACTTATAAGACGAACAAATACGGAATGCCGCTCCTGGATATGATCGGAGTCGATGCTTTTCAACGCTCTTTCTGTATTGCGTTTGCATTTCTGAGTGGCGAAACTAAAGAGGATTTTTCTTGGGCTTTAGATCGTTTAAAGTCTTTATATAACGTTTGTAATGCTCGATTTCCCTCGGTTATTTTGACAGACCGCTGCATTGCTTGTATAAATGCTATTGGTAATTGCTTCCCTTCTGCTACATCGCTTCTATGTCTCTGGCATGCAAATAAAGCAGTTCTTCGTTACTGCCAGCCAACTTTTACCCGGCAACAGCATCAGCAAGGCCAACGACAGGAGCAGGAGCAAGAACAAGGACTTGAGGCTTGGAACATCTTTTATAAACATTGGCATCTAATTATAAAATCGCCTACCGAAAAAATATTTGACAAGCGCACCTCTGAGTTTATACAGAAATATCTTCCCATTTATCTCGAAGAGGTCAGATATATTAAAGAAAATTGGCTCGACTTATATAAAGAGAAGCTGGTTAAAGCTTGGGTCGATCAACACCCTTATTTCAATAATGTTGTTACTTCCTGTGTCGAAGGCATCCATGGGCTACTTAAAAGCCACCTTAAACGATCTACGTTAGATCTATTCGAAGCATGGAAAGCAATAAAGCAAGCGTTATCAAACCAGCTTGCAGAATTGAGATCCAACCAAGCTAAACAGCAGAGCCGGGCGCCAATCGAACTTTCAGGACCACTATATGCTACAGTACGTGGTTGGGTATCACACGAGGCTCTAAGAAAAGTTGAGGAGCAACGGAAGCTTCTAACAAGAAGTAACCCTCCTTTATTGCCACACTGTACTGGTACCTTCTCTCGGTCTCAAGGGCTTCCGTGTGCCCACAAGCTAGAGGCTTTATTGGTGCAAGATCGGGCCCTCCAGCTTCAAGATTTCCATTCACACTGGCATCTAGTCCGTCACAGTACAGCACCATTACTCTTTGAACCTCGCCAACAAATCGACCCGCTTGCGGCCACTTCGTCGTTACCCCGGTCAAGCATTCGACGGGAACTTAGCAGGTTCGAGATCGTTGAGGTAGCAATAGCATCTAAAACACCGCCTATTTGCAGCAAATGCCATGCATTAGGTCATGCAAGAAACTCCAAACTTTGCTCTCTAAGGTACGCAGAACTAAGATTCCAGCCAACTGTAAGCCCAGGACAGCTGCAAAAGGAACAAAATTCAACTGCAGAGGCATCAATGCTTATAAAACAAGAGAAATCAACTATTTCTCCGGAGCCAACCTTGCAAGCAACCACATCTATCGAGCCATCCACTCAGGTCTCTACAGATACCATATCTCGGTTACCTACCCCATCTGCTCGTTCACTATCGCCGATACTACATCAAGCTCAGCCGCTAAACTATGACGATCCAAAGGAGATTTACCAGAGATATGTTGCGGCGAGAGATACTTGGTATAAGAGCCAGCCTCCTGGAACTTATGTAAACAATCAACGGTATCAAAAGGCAATGGGCTTGCCACTACGGTATAATAAAGCCAGCTATAAGTGGTGCGTCAACTTCAAACAGATGACTCAGCATTGCAATACTTCAACAGGCCTAAGAGACTGGACACGAGAAGAGATAATGGCTTATCTAGACTGGGACAAGGCAGAAAATGATCGTGTTAATATTCAAGTGGCTTTAGAGTCAGGAAACGGTTTATCTAATAGGAAAGGTATAAGTGGGCTTTGGAAAAGAGCAGAGCAAGATCATGAAGAACAACAAGCTCTTCATTCGGCTAGAGAGAAGGGAGGTGATTATATCGTAGTTCAGTCATAAAGATAATTGGATTTGACTTCCATCTTACCAATTGATGTTCCGATAACGGGAGAGCTTTACCTATTTAGGAAGAACGACGGGGACCCGTCGAATTTTATAGCGACGGGTACCCGTCGGCCTATTGGGCGCCGGGATACTAACAGGAGGAGCCTCAATGGCAACGCTACCGCGCGACCCACCTAATTTGTATATATCAGAAGGTAGAGGGCACACAGGCTGACCTCTCCCTCTTTTTCTCTTTTTAAGTAGTTTATTTTCTTAATACGAAGGTATAGTTGGGCTCTGAACCATACTGCCTGTGTTACAGCCATAACAACAACCAATACAACACTTTTCTACCCAGCTTGTCTCTTTTTCATAAACATGGGCAAGAGGTACTATTTTCGTACAACTCTGAATTGGACGTCACGGTGCTACCTGTTACGGACCTCTTATATATCCCATAGGACATATAAGTAGTACGCGGGGGTTCTTAATTTGCAGGTAATGTGGCAGGTACGGTGGGCGTAGCCATATAACCCCTCCCAATGGGTGCCCTGTCAAATTAGTACAACAACACTCATACAACATCAATACCACCTAATAAACCCAACAGTAATAATAAAACTAACAGCTAGGGTTCGTAGAAGATTTACTAGTACTTTTAGTATTATTTAAAAGCGCTATAAAAATAATAATTACTCTCAGTTATTTAAAATATAAATAAAAATATAAAATAAAATTAATAGCTAAAAAATAAAATTAAACAACTAGATATAAGAAACCAGGAGACTATATAAATATAAAAAATAAGGCGCTACAGCCAGGATCGATAAAGTCGCTGTCGACCGTATCGATCTATTAAATCGATAAGCTCGCCGTCGATAATATCAATCCCCTCTAAGATCAATAAGGTCGCCGTCGACCAGAACCAAATTGAAACGCCAATTGCGACCTCCGTGAAAGGCGTTTATCATGCTAGCAATACGTAACGTGAAAGCTACAATCGTTAATCATAACACTAATCATCAATCAATCCAAAATGGCCGGAATTGGGTCTATCCGCAACACACGGTCGGCTCTTCAGTCCTCTCGGGACCATTTATCAAGACAGTCGTCGTCGCTCCCACAATCACTTTTTGCGTCATCCAATCACACAAGAACTTGCCAACTCCGGCGCCGATGATGATCACGATGATGATGTATCCATTGAAGCTCATGGCAATCAGCATCAAGATGTAGGCGATGCCGAATGAGATAGCATCTGCAGCCATTCATAGTCAGCTCAGCCGGATTCCAGGTTGATCGGGGTAATGAAAGCCGGACATGGTAATCACGTCTTAGAGAAACAAAAACAGCACAGGAAATCTTACGGATGAGGCTGCGAATGAATTGCTGTACCGGTGTCGCTCTAAACATGACGGCCTGGCTGACCAGTAGAGTTCCCTCGGAACGGCAATCATCTTCTGACTTGGATATGGCGGCTTGAGCATCGACATGTTGCTGAAACTGACGGAGTATAAGTTGGTCATATTCTTTCCCAACTCGGCGTGTAAATTCCAAGACTATCGCGAGCAAGAACACACCAATGGAGGTGGCCGCCATCATTCCCTCGGTCTGAATCTTCCATGACTCGGCAAAGAAGCCTGCAGATTGTCAGTATGTGCCGTCACTGTCATATCTGCATTGCACGTATTCCCACTTACAGGCACCTATGGTGTCCCAGTTCCATAACATCTAGAGATTTAGGGTCAGTAAAGGCAAAATCAGATGAAATGTATGTGGCTGTCACTACTGACATGAGTCGAACAGGACGAGTCGTCCATGTCCATACCACTACCGTGTGACATGTTGTCCAATTTTTCTGTGCTTCTTCTCGATGGATCGAATAGCTAATTGCAATGTTCAGCAATTCGGGACGAAAGTTGGAGCCCACTTCCGTCTTATAAAAAATGCTGAACTCTATTTTCCTGTCTAGGGTTTTGGCTCAATATCGGTTGAATCTGATGTCCAAATTTCACAGGACAACCAACGAAGACAGCACGCCAGAGACAATTGTTCCGATGCGAAAGATTGAGGTTAATTTCGGAAGCGTTGATATGCGCAGTTTTACGAAAATCAGCTGTCACTTGAGGTGCGCATGACATGCGAAGCTTATCACCTGGGTCTAGAAAAGTCATGCACCCTAGCGACAGAACACTAGTGATACTACCGGAATCTTTCCGGGGACTAGGGACAAGATTTCTGGAGAGTACGTCTAGCCTCGGGGGTCTCTCATACTGCGAATTCCAACGACATCGAGTTTAGCGGCGACGATGGCCTATGGTCAGCGTAATCTGCTTCAGACCTCTGCCAAGATCACCTCACATGTCCGCGGCCCACAACGGGTCAAAAACGTGCTCAATCTTTCTCATAGCCCACTTCTCCCCTCACAACCTCGCGGGTATGAGGTGGCTCGGGTGGTTGCCGAAGTATGAGTTTGGGTACTC
Source organism: Xylaria sp. FL0064 (assembly GCA_022593225.1). Taxonomy (NCBI): domain Eukaryota; kingdom Fungi; phylum Ascomycota; class Sordariomycetes; order Xylariales; family Xylariaceae; genus Xylaria; species Xylaria sp. FL0064. The sequence goes on along the minus strand of JAJKLE010000004.1, from coordinate 524,026 downwards.
TACGTGCGCAAGTTTCCTGTCCACTCGGGTATACCAGAGCTCGGCGTAGTTCAATGCTGGTCGCCGAGGACCTGGTAAATGATCCAATCTTCGGGAAGCGGATAGATCATAGCGTCTCGTTTATAAGTCCGTGGGTGCTGCGATGGCAGGTGGCTTTCGGACCACGCGATGCTAAACCTTGTGCTCTCGTAATCACGCAGGATACCGGGATTTGTTTCGTGGCTGACCGGTCGACGTTTTGAGTCCATTTGACTGAAATCGCCGACGCAGACTCGTGTTCTCTTGACAACTAATCCTATCTGCATAATTAGCTAAACAATACTGATATTCCTCTCGCGCTCGGGGAAAATGGAAAGCCATGGGACGCTGTTGGCCCCTCGCCACATTCAAAATTACAGCGAGGCAGATCACCTAGAACCGCACTGGGGCTATGTATCGAGGGCAATCCCCTGCACGAATGATGCCGGTTCTTGCGAGTACCTCGACCTGGTCTACCAGTCTCACGATTTGAGTATCCTCTACTCTGGCATACTATGGTCAGTCATCCTGGGAATCGTGCTTTTTTGGACAGTAGGAAGAAAAGTCTGGCTGTCAACACGGGACGATAGCATAGTGTCTGGAAGCCTTAGTTCCAGGAAGTTCTCGGTTACTCGGTTTACAAGAGCCTTCTCTGCATACGTGAGAGGATCACTGCTTCCCGATGCGGCCCGGCCAATTTTTGGTAGGACGACGAGACTTCAAGTTCTAATCCTGGTTGCATTGGCAGCTTATCTGTTCATTTTCAGCTTTGCTGGCATCACGTACCAGACCTGGATCACGCCCGTCAAGAATTACCCAGGATTATACAACAGAAGAACCAGCATAGGCCCATTCGCTGATCGAGTAGGGGTTCTGGCTTACGCGTTGACACCGCTGTCGGTTCTATTATCTACTAGAGAATCAATCCTGTCTCTATTAACGGGGGTCCCTTACCAGAGCTTCAACTTTCTGCACCGATGGCTCGGTTACATCATCTTCATCCAAGGCTCTGTACATACCATTGGCTGGACGATTGTCGAAGTACGCCTATACCAACCACAACCAATCACAGCGATTGAATGGATTGTGCAGCCTTACATCATCTGGGGAGTTGTCGCCATGATCTTGATTCTGCTCCTCTTCATTCTGAGCACACCATGGGCCATTCGCCTCACGGGATATGAGTTCTTCCGAAAGGCCCATTATATTTTGGCCCTTATCTACATAGGAGCTTGTTGGGGCCACTGGAAGCAGCTGAACAGCTTTCTCCTTCCATCTATACTCTTGTTTTTCTTAGATCGCGGCATTCGGGTCTTGCGCACAGCACTGATCCACTACCAGTATCTCCCGGACGGCTCGATGGGTTTCCGCGCTGCACCCGCATCGCTGACTCACTTCTCAGATGACGAACACGGCGACATTGTACGGATGGACTTCGAGCACCCCCACAATGCCTGGAAGATTGGCCAGCACTTCTACCTGTGCTTCACGGAAAGCAGCATTTGGCAATCTCATCCTTTCACGCCCCTCAGCCTCCCCAAAGCCCGCAATGGAACGATCTCCCATTCATACATCATGAGGGCTAAAAAGGGTGAGACGAAGAAGGTCGCGGACCTCGCGTTGAAAAAGCTGTCGCTTTCACCCAAAGCGACAACTCCGATAATATTGACCGGGCCATACGGAGAGTCAATTGCGGAGTGTCTGACGCCCGAGGATAATATCCTATGTATAGCGGGCGGAACCGGTATCACCTATGTGCTACCAGTACTCCTGGATCTCATCCAGAAACCAGTCGTGAGGGATCGCAAGCTTCAGCTCATCTGGGCTATTCGCAGGAAAGTAGACCTACGTTGGGTGGAGCAGGAGATCGCCGCCATCAACAACGCGGCTGGATCTCACGGAGTGGAAGTACACATCTACGTGACGAGGGAGGCGAGCAGGAGCGCTGCCTCCATACAAGAAGAGGAAACCGAGGGGTTAGGCGGCGATGTGAAGAATTTCTGCTCCTCATCGTGCTCGCCCGTCAACGGGACACAAATTCCTATGTCTCTAGATATCCAGAAGCTCGGCAGCAAGGGACTGAATCGGCATCCGGACCTCGAGGCTCTGGTGAGCGAGTTTGTGGAGAGCACCGTGCGAGGGCCGACGAAAGTATTCGGCAGCGGCCCCGGTGGGATGATCAACGATTTGCGGAGCATTGTTGCGGCTTGCAATTCTGGCGCTAAGATTTGGAGGGGCAATGAACGGTTTGATGTCAGTTTGATTTGCGATGATAGATTAGAGTGGTAATGATTTCATGATTGACGAATTGAGCATTTCAAATTTCTAGCAACATTCTGTCTAATATGTCACATTTCAATGGCCCATTGGCAAACACGTAATGATTCTCGCCTTGTTTCTTTCCTGCAGGCGTCCCGGAGCCAGAAGTCTCGGCCGGGCCGCAGGTGGAGACAGTTACGCGGGGCTGCGCTGCCTCAGGTGTAGACAACACATAGAAGTTTCATAGGTAGGTGCCTATTGGTAGTTTCCATGCCAACACGAATCAGAAGCGCCCAAGTATTTGCGTCTCCTCTACTGGTGCAAACCTGCGTTTGCTTTTGCACACGGGGTATATGTCTTACGCACAGTTTCAGCTACTTTCATTGAGCAAACAACGCTGGGACGCCTAGTCTACTATTCTCACTGACCTAAGAGAATACCTGCTTTCTCTTTATCCCAGCGACAGGCGGCTACGCGAAGCATCCATTTCCTACATTTCTCGTCCTGACCGCCCCAAACTGTTGTCCAGCGTTGCCCGAACACGAAATCAAACGCACCGTTCAGATATCTCCAACATGGCAGCCCCAGATTACGTTCTTGATCCCGATGGCGACGTGATCATAACTCTTCGCAACTTCAATGCACCATTTCCGCCTCTGCCTTTTGAGGAAGCACGTCCCGCCTGGGAAAGTCTCGAGGAAACCGTCGTCAGCGAAAATGGGGAGAATGATGACACCGACCTGATCAAGGATAATCCTTCAGAACTGCTGGAGCAATCGGTACGACTGCAGGTTTCCTCGTCCCACTTGAAGCTTAGCTCCCCATACTTCAAGAAAGCGTTGGATGGGCCTTTCAAGGAATCATACCCAACCGCTGACGGTCTTCGACATATCGAAGCTGATGGCTGGGACAAAGAAGCTTTTGTAATCGTGATGCAGATACTTCATGGTCGAAATCGTCCCATACCCCGAAGGCTTAATCTGGAGATGCTAGCAAAAGTCGCCGTCGTTGTGGACTACTACACCTGTGGTGAGAGTGTTCAGCCGTTTGCTGAGATTTGGCATAATGGGATAGAGATCCCTTGGCTCAAATCCTCGAATGGTATAAGCCAAGATCTCATTATTCTTCTATTCGTCTCTTGGGTATTCGAATGGGAAGAGGAACTGATAGCGGCCACGAAAGTAGCCCAAAATCGAAGCGAAGGACCGTTAAGCACGATGGCCCTACCCATCCCGGAAGTTATTATATGTAAGAAAAATTTGATAATTTCGCTGGAGGTTACTAATTACTGGGTCAGCTATTATCAATGATCAGAGACAGAAAGAACTTCGTCGCATTAGCGCCTCGCTCCAAAAGGTGTTCGACCGCTTCCGCACGCCACTCCCTGAATGCACAGAAGAATGCATGTCTATCTAACTCGGTTTCTTTGAGAGGCAACTACTACATAGCAAAGGGCTTTGCTTCCATACATCGACAGACGAAAACCTAATCGGTTATAGCGTAGCATCTGCGATCGAAGCTGTCCAAGAAATCAAGTCCCCAACTTGGTATCATCGTCCTTCAAAACATCGTCCTCATGACTGCTCTTTTACTCTCGCTTGCCTTCTCAAAGAAGAGCTTTTTCCCATGCAAGAACTACCAGGATTGGGATGGCTGGATCTCCAAATTCGGTCCACCAACTACTTGTTGGCAAAGCTGATCAAATAAAGAGATTCTATTATGACCGAGAGCCTTCATACGCTGTATGATTGAATATAACTACAACTTGCAATGTAGCAACACACGCAAATTGTATGATACTGGCCCGAGGGGGTGGGGCGAGGAGGTATAGAGAGTCTGTTTGTGGCTATAATATAAGGTCATTGCGCACCGCTGACAAATTCTACTGCTGTCATAGCCATGAGCTACTATATACATTCGCTGCGATAGAAAAAAAGATAAGAAAATATCTTAATTTGGCTGCCATTATCTTGCTTCTCGCCACGGACTTGCGCCATAAACTTATTGTTCAAAATGCACGCCTTTATATCCTTAGATTGCCTCCGATTGTTCTACCTAGGTAGTTTTTGTCACACCACTGTGGGTCCCAAGAACCCTGGGCTCGGGTGAATATAGATCCACCCGCTCGCATATAAATACCAGCTGTTTTTCCTATGTACGATATTTAGAACTTAGACCAATAGAGCTTCAGAATTCACCTCAGGAGATCCCATGACTGGAGAGTGCACTGGTACACTTCCATTAGCTGAGCGCGTATCCACAGTAGCGCAACAGTTTTAGTAATTACTCAATGCCAGAAACATTATATACCAGACACTCCAAGAACCCAGGTTAGTGAGAAACTGGAGGTCTAAATTCAATTCATACGAGGGCATCTTAGTTTAGATAGCGATGCACCTCGAAACCTAGTGTGTATGTCAATACGACCGTAAAAGTTTTCGGAAAGTTCTTGTCCCAAGACAAGCCATGTCATTTGTGTACCTGTGTCTGTAGATATTCAAGGCCCTGATCCTTCATTTTGTTTTCCTACCAAAGAGCGTCCCTAGCCTTACAATCTATGCATATAAATATCTATTTATCTTGGTTGCTACCACTTATTATGAGTCTCGGCGAGGAAGAAATGCTCCAGCAAAATCTTTGCACAAGGAGCGATCCCACATTACGTATAAAATACTCTAACATGAAGCATCCCATTACTGTCTCATTCGCAGCGTTGTAGAGATATGGTTCAATTTCTCACAGCACATCATATTATCGTGCCTGGCGCGATTGCTTTAGGAAGGCCCCTCTCAATCCCTGTCTTACAAATCCTACGAGAAGATCAACTCCACACATGACTCACTCAACGACATATAAAGTGCCTAGTCGGTCATCGAACAGGCTGCCAATTATTCTTCATCGGACAATAGAGTGAAAGTTCTGTTGTCTGTAATTATCACCAGAAGCGTTAAAAGGTTCGTCAAAAGATTCGCCTCCCCATCATGACGCCACAGGCCTCCCCGCAGTCCGTCGTCACGCCGTACACCCACGAAGCGGCATACGACGCCGGCCATCTGAAAGTCGGATCTATTCACGAGGTGTACTATGAGCAGTATGGCAAGAAAGACGGGCTTCCCGGTACGATCTGAATCCCCGTGAATGACAAGATTGCGTCGCACCACATCGCATACTAACTCATCCGTAGTGATCTATCTCCACGGCGGCCCCGGCGGTAGCACAAGTCAAGCCAGCACCAAGTTCTTCAACCCGGCAGCCTACCGCGTGGTGCTCATGGACCAGCGCGGTGTGGGTAAATCGAAACCGAGGAACGAGCTGAAGGAAAACACCACGCAGCACCTCTCCGACGACATCGAGCGGCTGCGCGAACACCTCGGCATCAGCAAATGGCACATGGTATTCGGCGGCTCGTGGGGCAGCTTGCTGGGGCTGTACTACGCGCAGGCACATCCGGATAAAGTCGGGTCGCTCGTACTGCGCGGCATATTCTTAGCGCGCAAGTCAGAGCTGCTAACGGGTGATAAACCGGACGCCGCCCTGTTCTACCCGCAGGAGTGGGAGGATTTCATCAACTTCCTGCCGGAGAACGAGCGGGCTGATCCCATGAACGCATACCATGCGCGCCTGATTTCCGAGGACCGCGACACAGTTATTGCAGCCGCCCGCGCGTGGAATCGTTGGGACCTGTCGCATGGGACGCTCTTGCCCGACACTGAGGACTTGAAGAAATTGGAGGATCCCGAGTGGTGTCTGACGCACGCGCTGTTTGAGTCTTACTATCTCTTTCAGAAAGCTGCTTGGATGGAAGATGGCGAGCTCTTGTTCCCCGCCAACATGGAGAAGATCAAGGACATTCCAGGTAAGCTGTCCCTTGAAGGTCTCAGGATTGAGCCCCTATCGGCTAACGTTTTGAATAGGCGCTATTGTTCAGGGACGCTACGATTTAGTCTGCCCCCCGGTGACTGCTTGGGAGGTGCACAAGGCGTGGCCCAAGTCTTCGCTCCACTGGATTGGCGACGCTGGGCATGATGCTAATGTGAGCATCTCTCTCGTACACGTCAATTGTAGCATAATGGCTGACAGTTTCTAGGAACCTGGCACGACTGCAAAGCTTATCGAAGTTTGCGATGAGTTGGCGAAGCTTTGAATAATGAGTTGTTGAGAGTTTGGGGTCGGTATCACGACACTGTATATTTTCTAAATTCGGGGGTAATCGAGTTATTGGAGGTGAACGCGGCAACAACAGAATGATCATAATATGCATGAGCAAGTTTTAAGAATATGAGTATTGAATTAATAGTTGAAAAGATTGCTACTCATAGCTTATAAAATATTCCATCACCAATAAAGATTCATGGTCAGCAGCTATTCTATCTATGTCAGTCATGTCATAATAACATAGTTCTAGCTTGCCGTTTCCGTAGACTCCGGACGATTTACCAATAATGCTCACATATTTCTTCCCAGTGAGGTCAATATACGTCTCCTAGTTAACCAGTCCTCGCCTACAAACCCGGCCATGGGATCTGCCCTTGACCTTGCAATACACTCCTTCCTCGCGCTATCATTGCCGCGGCTAACGATAAGCCTTTTCTGGTAAATGAGACAGGGAGGGAGGCTTGAACGGAGATAAGCTGTTGCGTGTAAGGACATGTAAGTAAGCAGCCCAGTTCCCAAAGCGGTTGCGGTATTGCAGCCCACGTGGTCAGCTTAATACTGAGTAACATCATTCCAAACTTGAGATCAGACGGAATTTTGGTGAACGACTGTTTTATATTCTTGGCACTGTTAGAGGCGACTACTGCCCTGATACGAAATATTAGTATGTCATAGGCAACATTGTAGTACGAGACGATACCCAATATCTAGCTCCTGTATCGCAGTTTCTCTGCAGGGTAGGTCAGATTCAGCTACTAATAGGGGCTGACGCACCCAATAAAGTATTGAGACAACCTACCGGAAATAAGTTCTTTCTCTACGAGTTGACCGAAAGTAATAACAGGCTGCATAAGGTTCCCTACCTCGGCCGATACCACCCTACAGTTTGATTGAGAGACGATAGATTTTACGAATAAAATCTCAAGAATTGAAGTTTCTGAAGAACCTACTTTGATACACGTGTCGGTACTGGGAGGTATTGTCGCGACAGAATATGGCAGGGACGCGCTTTAAGAGCTTCCCGTGAACAAAACTTGTTCGGGATCTCCGCGCAGAGCAGTCATTTGTTCCTTGCACGAGATAGGAAGGGATGGAAGGTAAATCGAGTCATGTACCAACACAAGCCACATCCCACTATAGTTTGTGTAGGCTACCTACTATATTCTTAGCTTTCTTATGTACATGAGTTACCTGCCCCTCCTTAGTACGTGGTACCGCATCTTCTGAAGAGATCGCTTGTATGTCAACACGGCAATATCAACCTCTAGGACAAGTCGTTCCTAGCGTCATCCTCAAGGAACCACGGATCACGTAGCAGTTCAGCAGCAGAGGGCCGCTTTTCAGGATCGTACTGCAAAACTCTCCGAATAAGCGCTTTAACTTTACGCGCTTCTTCCTCATCAATGTCTAGCTTTGCCTGATCAAATGCCTCTTCCAGGGTTGGTTCTTCCAGTATAAGTGGCTCCCCGCCTTCAGGGACGCCCCCAAGCTGACAGTTGTAGAGCTTTCTCTCGGGTGTAAAATACAACGAAGATGTTTTCCAGTGCTGGTAGAGGTTATCAGGGAGTGGTCCGAGGCGAACGGTCATTTCTTGGAGGTGATTATCATCTGTATCAGTTTTATTTGGGTACCATGGTGTACATAAAAGGGGCAGTCCTGTGAGCAGCTCGAATACTAGACACCCAAAGCTCCAGATGTCCATGGTATGATTAACGGCGCCGGTAAGTATGTATTCAGGTGTTCGGAGGCCGATTGGGGTAATAGGCTTGGCCGGCGGCTCCTTAAGAAAATAGGCTATAGATAGAAGATCTTAGCATGTAACTGAGAAATGAAGAGGCTAAGGGTGTTTTGGAGTATACTGACCACCACCCATATCGGATAACTTGATCTTGAAATCTTGAGCGTGGTCGGTCGGGTATACGAGCGGTTGTGCAATGAAAAGATACGGAGGGGCCCATTTATCTTGTTTGCCATCTAACCTCTCTACGGGGGGTGAAATAGAACCGGCTTGCTCATCTTCTTTCTGACGGAGTTCGTCCTCGGGCTTCGAGTTGATATCATGAAGCGTGAAGAGCATATTCCCTGGCTGAAAGTCGCTATGTGCAACCCCGTTTTCGTGCAAAAAGGCCAAGGCTTGCAGGGATTGCTTGAGGATACCCTTTGCCATCCAATATGGGTAGCGGATCTTGAGGTCGATGTGACGTTTACCTTTGAACTAGGGGAGCTCTTCAACCATAGTGTTCACAGTTGGACCCATAGGTTCGAAAACCAAGCACTTATGGATTCCATTTGGCCCCTGATGGTTAAATTCGTCTAGCAGCTGCGTAATATGCTTGGAGCCTCCTGGGGCTTGACCGAGAAGTCGCAAGATTACTGTCTCGTTGGTGCGTTCTGAGATTTTCGACATGACAATCTTCATAGCTACGTATTTGTTGTTCCTTCGGATGAATGAGCATACTCAGTCTACAGCACCAAGAGAAATGATGAGGAGATATATTTACCTCAAATCACGAGCCAATCAGACAGTCGAAAATGAGCCCCGGCCAAGCTTTCGAATGACTTTGTATTGACCATTGTGGAAACGTCACCTAAGACGACGGGATGATAACCACCAGGACGATAGTTTTCCACCCATTCGCAAAACGATGTAATCTCCTTGAATCTTCTGTCCTCCTTCTTGATGAATCCTGATTCCGGAGGTGTTGGAGGAGGGGAGGTACTCATGGCTATAGTCGAGATGTGTTGTCTTAGGGCTCCAGTGCAGTGTTTGCTGAAAGCAGTGCGAATTGTTGATCAAGAGGCTGTGCGGCAATTTCAGAAGAAATGCTCGTGAGAAATTCACAGACTAGGAGATGCGAATCAATGCGTACATTTATAGCCGCATAACGCTGGAAGTCACATATCTAGAGTGATGCTGAAATTTGCCCAGTCTGCTGTTGTTGGTACTCATGCATGATCAGCTGCCTGGTTGGCCCAAATAACCGCCCAACTCACCCATCAGCCCCACACATGAAGGTGCCATGATCTACTTAGAACGGAAGATACACATTTATAATTACCAGTTTGAATTCTCATCGCAACAGATGCATTCTCCAAGAAATCCATTTTCACTACAATGGGCCGCAACTTATCATGAAATTGGTGGCTGTCGTCAAACACAATCCCAAACATTTATGATATTTCAGCTCTCGGAACTTAAACGCAAACTATTTATTCATAGCGAGTCCGCCTCCAGGGTACTTTGAACGGGTTTCTGTACCGATCTCTCATCATCGTGTGCGTCGAGGTGGAAATTGTCTCTGTCTGACAAGGTGAACAGCCGAGGCAATACTCAGACTTGAGGAAGAAGACCTCTGGCGGGGTTCCTAGGAGTGGTAATTCCTGGGGAGCGTTCTCATCTTGCAATTCGGATTCATGCCGGTATGCCGAGAAGATGTTGAGTTCTTTCCACTATGGTGTTCCGCATTAACAACGTTGCTATCTAGCGCGAAATCCCCGGCGGACATTGGGGTAACTCTTATATTCACTTACTGTTGGTTGATTGGGGGCCAAGGACATCATCTTGAATAAGCAGCTAATCTGAAAGTCCATCTACTGAACTGCATAAGGTCACGACTCTAATTGCGGGGAATATTTATTACTGCAGGACCCAGTGCGTAGAATTATCCAAACATAGCGCCATTTACGATGTTAGCTACAACCCAACTTGCTAGAATGAGGCGGTATTGCCACAAAGACCGTGACACAAAGAGGGATCAAATGCATTGATTGAGCTACCTACAACTGCTGAGAAAGTCGAAACAAGTGGTATTATAAAAATGGCCCGCGTCCGGAAGCGTCTCGGCCTCAGATAAAAGGATTGTCGAAGGGGTTGACATATACACGTTCACAGGTCACTACATCGAAGGTTGTCACGATCATGGTATAAATTTCAGAATGTTAAGCAAGATTTGGTCAAATGCAATTGGTAATTTATTCTAAAAATTTCAAAGTTCCCTTTAACTCCATAACCAGCTATGCACCTGTTAAACATCTCACCATAAGTACTAAGCCCTGCAGCCCAAAATACTTCTGCAAACCACCGACCATTTTCGAAACTCAAAGTGTTTCCTCAATCCGCGTAAGGGCCGCAGGAATCACTGTTCGAGTCACTGGCCCAAGATATGCCAAAGGTGGCATCACCTTGGGTTTCAAGACTTAAACATCAACAAGTGTTCCATCGGATGACTCAGAGTAAGAACATAGTGTAATGTCATCATCACTATCCTCTTCATCACTCTCCCAAATGATGGAAAGATAGGAGAATCGGCGCTCCGGCATGTTATAGGTTGGTCGAGTTACGGGTACCCAGCTCACTACAGTATATTCATCTTCATCTTCACTAAGGCGGGTTTTGGGTTCATTTTCACCATAGCGGTCGGATCCGACAGCGGGGATTTGATGGAGGCAGCACCGCCCGTAGACGCAGCGCGAAACAGTGTCGATGAGATAGGAAAACATGGCGGTCAGTTGGTGTAGGCTTGGAACTGGAGTTCAAGTTGCGTTATGTTAATTCTAGAGGTTTAGTGGAAAGTTAGGGGATATATATCGTGGGCGTACAACTCGATTGTATAGCATGTTGCGCAATACGAGGTTGTTTATCAACATCTTCATTGTTCGGTGAAGGTATGCCGAGAGCTGTCACTGAAAACATCGGGTAGGTTCCCGATAGTGATGATTGCTTCAAAATAGTTCTCATCCATAAGTTAATTGTTTCGCGTTTGTACTCAATGGTACTTGCATTGTACGTAGGCGCATGTAACTGTAGAACGGCTATAGCTCGAGCTTAATACAATGGAGCGAAGACATGGGTTTGGCTGAATAAGAAGAAACACGAGGCAATTATTAAGTTCAAAGATGCAGGTATATCTATTGTCTATATGCAATGGCGCGCAGTGACATTTAATCGATCGACTTTAATTGCGACAGTGTCTTCATGAAATGAGCTGTCTAATACAGATACAAATCATGTCATCATCTATCATAGCGAGTCTATATCGGCATTGCTCGCGAAGTCGCTAGCGTTCAACGCAGCGCAGCTGGATAAATCTTGATAGCACCCCCCTGCAACCTGGCCTTCGACATGCCGGCATCGTTATAGCTTAGACGAGGACGGGCTCGGACGGCCGTCCAGTCAAACGGCGCCAACTGACTTCAGCAGACTCTTGAGCTCCCCCTTCTTGGCCTGCAGGTCTGAGTTGCCACCAATGTGCTTCTGGCCGATGTAGATGTTGGGCACGGTGCGCTGGCCCGAGATCTCCGCGAGGGCGGCTTGGATGGCGGCGCCGTCGTCGACCTGGTCGAGCTCGATAGCGAAGTACTTGGCGCCCTCGGAGTCTAGGAGCTTCTTGGAGGCTTGGCAGTAGGGGCAGTATGATTTGGAGAATACGGCTATATCGAAGGGTATGTCTTGTTAGCGGAGCTCGTGCGCGGAAGAGAAGAGAGGCGATGCGATACATGGCCGGGGAGCAAGAAATGTATGGAGGAACATACCGACGGCATTCTCTTGGATGATGGTCTCAGCTTTGGTCTTGGCGGCCGACATGGCTTCTGGTGATGTCGAAGAGAAGATTGAGCGCAGGAAGTTCATGGAGGAATAACTCGGGTTGAGATGGAGGGGTCTCGGAGGAGGACGACAAAGGAGTAGACGGCGGGGTATTTGTATGATGTGCATGCTTGGTTGTACTAGACCTACAGCATACCTACACTATTAAAGTTACTTTAGGTGAGTAAGTATGTATCAAGGGATTGTCGCAGGTGGTGGTGCGCCAGCCAGTAGAGAGGCGGTACCTACGCTAAGGTATTTGTGCCTGCCTATTTGTCAAGGCGGGCACAGCGGGATTCCAAACGCTCGGCTGTTGTTTCAGTGGACCCTGCGATGTGATCTCGGAACGGCTTAGAGGCGGAGTGGATAGGCTAGGTGTGTATAATCAATTCGGCCGCATTCGGTAGGTCTAAGGACTTGTGTTCCCGTAAGTATCCTTACAAAATAAATATTCGCGAGTAATCAATCCTACGAGTTTCCGGAGTACACTAGCTACCGTTGAACTCTGCTTCTCTAATCATTATAATATTCGGAGCTGTAAACACCAAGCAAAAGGTGGGTTCATTGTATAATCATCATTGCCTGGCAAGTTAGCTCTTGCGAAATTTTTGGTTAGTCCGATATGCCGGCATTAGCCAATCTACATAGAAATGACGCAACAGGTTTGCTGGAACCTCAGAACCTCCAAATTAGAATATTGGTACGTTGAACCCCGCGGGACTGTGCTTTTGATAATACCCTTGTTATGAAACTATTCAAGTTCAGCATTAACATCAATATCTCTCACCTCTTTCAATTCTATGATATTTTGACAGAAAGATTTCAAATGGAAATCTAAAGCTTCGGGAGGATGCACATATGTGGTAATATCAACGTCCAATGTTAAGCGTAGATAAGGCTGTCCTCAAGTTAAATTATTGGGGCTCAACTCGCCGATGTGGCAAACTTTTAAGGTTTTTACAGTTTCTATTGGAGTTCCTTTGAGGTCTTCTTTGAGGTCTTAATGTGTATCTACATACTAGTAGCATCTATACACCTCAAGTTTCTTTACATTCATGTACTCAATCTACTGATGCAAGTACTAATTGCTCCAAGTCGCTAGTAGATGTTGCTTTTCGGCCCTCATACAAGTACCTAGGTACTTAATTATAAGAGATACTGTGTAGAAGGTACCTGAGTGTAATTTCGGCGTTGAGCGATACCGCAACTTCCCCCGGTCAGCTTCTTAATTCCCAGTCTTACTGTACCTAGGTAATCAGCGGCCAGCTGGTTTCAGCCCCCAATCCTACGTCTACAGCTGTCCACCGCTTGATGGCACTGTGGGCTAAGTCTACCTAATAGTACCTAGTCACCACGAGTTCAAATCTCGTACAACTGTATCCTGGAGAAGTACCAATGCCTATCTGTGTACCAGTAGGTAGACAAGCCATTCATTCTTCTTCGGTGCCTGAGACGACTCTTTCACCGTGACACGACCAGCAATCCCTATTAGCCATGAGCCATTAGCCCTGGCCTGCTCTGTCTACCTGTCCCTCTCATCGCGTTCCTTTTCACCTTTGGGGAAACACACATCTCACAACACAGCATACGTCGTCTGTCCTCCCCGTCATCTGTCGCGGCACCCTGACGTCGTGTGTGTCGTCGTCGGCCCAATGAGCCGCGTTGGAGCAGGGAATCCAGTCGTAGCAAACAGAAGCTTGGTGTCTTCTCGCCAGCTGACCTGAAATACCTTGATACCCTGCGCGCAGTCTTGCAGTGACAACGCATCGTTGAGCGATCGCTGACGTCTCTAATTCGACACTCTTGCGAGTCGGCATTCGCGAACGAGACCCATCGAACCCGCTGTTAGTCTGTCCTCTGCAGTCATTAGACATTGAGCGCCCAGTCTTCTTGTCCCTTACCCCTCTGCCGTGACCCTGTGCCCCACGATATCGACATCAAACTAGACTTTGAGCTAGACCCCTCTCTGGCCGCTTGGGGGCGAACTGCAGCGTCGTTCCCTGGAGCAGAGCTGCTGTCGACGAGCACTAACACCGAAATCTACATACGAGACCTACAATACCTGTACATTAGCGTAGGTGAGGTGGCCCAACAGCGCTGGTGGTTTCTTGCTATTCGCCCGTTCCACTTGGTACCCGTCTGTCTCGCGCATTGCGCCTCTGCGCAGCTGTAACACTCCTTCTCTCCAGTACTGAGTCGGTGTCTATCTGCTTCCAGCCAGCCAGCGCGCTTGATACGCACCGCTAATCAGGGTCTGTTCTTCGTCCGCTGTTTGGTCGTCTGCAGTCACCGTAGCCACTGCGACCCCTCTGGGCTGCTCCTTGGCTGCTCCATCATTCCACTTTGCCATCCCGCAGTGACAAAATAACACTTCTGACTACTTTAGTCTGGGTGTCCTGGAAATTCCCAGGACCGGCCCAATTCTCGTCAAGGTGGCTTCCAGTCAGGCTATCTCGGCAACTTCTGGTGCCTTCCAGAACATCACCGCACTGCTGCCACCAGCATTACAAACCTACCTTGTCACCACACTTGCTCACCTGTCCGACGCAGTCGCAGGGTCCAACCAGTATCTCGAATCAAAAGGCGCCTCGCCCACGACCGTCTACTCGACCCTCGCAGGTGCTGCCGCTATTGCAGTACCAATCCTCATGTCGTCAAGGTACGGCTGGCCTTCGATGCGCGAGGGCTTGTCCCCCTTTGCTTCGCAACCCAGCAGCCAGGACGGTCCCCATGTCACCGATGCTGATTATAGCTACATCACCTCCGAAGATTTAGAGAATTCATTGCAGGCTCCCGAACGAGCTTACTCTCCGCAGAACCGTCGAGCGCCACGCAATGCTGCTGTTGAAGAAGATGATGTCATCTTGATCAAGCACGATAACATTACCTATCCTGTGCATTTCCCTGCCTATTCAATAAGCGATGGCAAGCTCACAGTGAGAGATGTTCGAACCCGCGCCGCGCTTGTAATGGATCTGAGCAGCCGCCGGGCAAGTCGCATCAAGCTGGTATATAAAGGCCGGAACCTAAAAGAACAGGACATTCCTATTCGCGACTATGGTGTGAAGAACAACAGCGAATTATTAGTGGTGGTGCCTGAAGGGAGACTATCCGATGACGATGACAGCAGCGGCTCAGTGGAGGATGTCGTCGTAAGCGATCCTAGGGACGGCTCGCGACCCCAAAAGAAGAAGAAGAATAAGAATGGCAAGAAGAAGCCAAAAAATCGTGGACCAAGGGATACCGCCAGCACCCTAGATGTGCCTGGTCAACCCGATGGCGACAGCAGGTGGACGAGTCCTGAAGCGTCAAGGCACCCATCTCGAGTGCCGTCACCTGCGGTACCTTCAGGACCAATCGAGAAGCTGGAGGCTATCAGGTCGCATTTTGACGCGCAACTCTTGCCGCTCTGCAACGAATTTCTACGTCATCCACCTAAAGACCAGAAGAAATTGGAAGAGGAGCACCGCAAAATCACCGAGACGGTGATGCAGCATGTGCTGCTTAAACTAGACGAGGTCGACACCGGAGGAGACCCCGACATCCGGGCAAGACGGAAAGACTTGGTAAATTACGTCCAGGCTGTACTCAAACAACTTGATGATCAGGTACCCGGTGGCGTCAAATCAAATAGATAATATCATCAGCCTTTTTACAGCATTACCGATAATTATTCAAGCTACCCACAGCGCCCACTTAGACGATTACGAAGTACGTTTATATAGGATACACGAGAGGGCAGACAAACCAGCCAACGCGAACATTGGAAAAACGTATAAATTGCGAATTGTCCATGTCTAGCTTGAGGGTTTCGAAGTTGGAACGACACGCTTAGACGAGAGATTAGACTCCTGCGTTTCATACTTATTTGTTGGTTACAGACAGATCATACTCGACTCACCAAGCTTGATCGCCATCTCACAATCATACCCACAGGGTCATATTCTCTATCAATACTTATTATACACTGTATCCTGCGCTCCCTATAGCCATATGCATAGGCTACTTGACGATGGGCGAGTATGTGAAGAAATTTTTTCGGTATGAAGGCAGAGCTGAGGTAAGACGGCATGTACGTAAATGAATCATTGACGTAGGTAGGCCATACTAAGAATTACCTACCAATTGTTTAAGTATCGGCGACATTCGAAGCTGTCAGGGCATATGTACCCAGGTAAGGGTATACAAGGCAAAGTGTCAGTGTTACGAACACTGTACTTTCCACTGTCTCAAAGTCAGAGCAGAGTCAGGGTTACAGAGAACAGCCACGCCACTCGTGGCTTGTGCAGGCTGCTTTATCTTAGCCTGGAGCAGGTAGGTACATAGGTACGTGTAGGTCTGCTTAGCCCTAGATTACGAGGCCACAAAAAACCCTCTCGCTTCCGTGCGCGCCCCCACCATTCCCGGTTAGGAATAGCGGATGTCTACAGCGGGCACACTGGGCGATTGTGCGTCGCCGATATTTTCTAGTGGTGGCATTCCCTTCTCCGCCTGGCGACCAACAACAACACATCACGACCTTACTAACGACCACAGCAGAGGATTAATTTAATAGCTCACCACAGACGCAGACGCTTCGGTTGCGCTCTTGAGCTGTTCTTCCTCCCAATCCCATCTTCTTTTCCTTTCTGTTCACCTCCTGCCTCGCCGCGGTGACGATCCGAAAAGATGTCGTCCTTTGAGTCTGTTGTAAGTAGCTATTGAATTCATACCAGCATCCCAGTTTCCCACCGGACCGACGCTTTTCTTGCGACAGCCCCATGAATGTTGTGCGTTTTGGGATTACAGACGGGATTGGTTTCATGTCTTGCTCGGAATGGAAGGAAGGAAGGAAGCGGTCATGATCTATCTCGAATGCCAAGTTGGCAATTGATGATGATAATAATGCTTTATGGATGGCTCAATATGGACTAACTCGCATTTTCTCTTTCCTTTCAGGTCGTCATCGATGGCAAGGGCCACCTCCTCGGTCGGCTCGCCTCTATTGTCGCCAAGCAGCTCCTCAGCGGCCAGAAGATCGTTATCGTCCGCTGCGAGGAACTGAACATCTCGGGCGAGTTCTTCCGCGCCAAGCGTACGTTACCTCCACCGATCCGTCTTTCGAATTATTGTTTGGCATTACCCCAACTTAGTGTGTGGATTTACGCGTGCGATGGAAGAGGAAGAGGGGGGAAGCATTTAGATCTATGCAAAGCGAAGAGCAGGAATAGCTGCATAGGCAATTCGTCAAACGAATGGGAGCTGACGATCGGACTACAGTCAAGTACCATGCCTACCTGCGCAAGGCCACCCGATTCAACCCTACCCGAGGTGGTATGTCAATTACCCCGATAACCCCGACCCGCGTGCCGATAAACGCGCTCTACCTCGAGGATAGGCTCTCTGACGCAAACTAGGTCCCTTCCACTTCCGCGCCCCTTCAAGAATCTTCTACAAGGCCGTCCGTGGCATGATTCCCCACAAGACCGCCCGAGGTGCTGCTGCTCTGGAGCGCCTAAAGGTCTTCGAGGGTGTTCCTCCCCCATACGACAAGCAGAAGAAGATGGTTGTTCCCCAGGCTCTCCGCGTCCTCCGTCTACAGCCCGGCCGAAAGTACTGCACAGTCGGCAGACTGAGCCATGAAGTCGGCTGGAAGTACCAGGATGTTGTCGCCCGGTATGTCGAACCTGGAACGCCCGCGTCTACAATGCTGTTTTTGCGTTGTTTTCTAAGGATACGCAATATTTTTCGTCCAGAGAAGTCGCTAATGTATTTCATAGTTTGGAGGAACGTCGCAAGGCAAAGGGCACCGCTTACTATGAGCGCAAGAAGCTGGCTCAGCGCCAACTAAGCGAAGCGAAGAAGAACGCCCAGGTAGACAGCAAGACAACCAAGACTCTCGAGTCTTTCGGTTACTAAATCGTCTTGTTTCAATCGTCTGCATTATTTTTCCGATAAACACCAACAAAATCAAACAATCATCCTTCAATGGATTTGCACCTAGAACCGGCGTGTGGGTAAGGGAAACTCGATCATCGCATTTACCTTTGTCGTTCCGCGCAATTTGAGGGAAAGGCAATGGGGTCATAGGGTTGGGGTATGTCACTACTGGCTCTGGTCCCGTGTTCACACAATTCATCGTCTAAGTACCGAATGAAAAATGAACCAAATCACGAACATTTTAGCGCTGGCCGATGGGTTTGACGTGAATAATAAACAAAATAATGTCCAGGGCATGCGCAATCGTTTTAAAATGACTTTTGGGAGCAAGCTCGGAGGCAGATTGTTACTAATCTGAGAAAGCTCCGAATTATATATGCCAGTTTAGCATATTAAGGCTTCTCATCTTGATCGTTAAGCCCATTCCCACTCGCGATTCTTACGTTGGAGAATGCTTCAACACGGAAACTGCCAGGGACTATCTCCTACACGTGTATTTGATCTCACGCTTTCTTGAATACTTGAACTGCGGGACCGGAGTTCGATCTACCTTGTGCATTATTTCCCAATTTCGACCTTCAATTATATATGCGGGAAGATCTAGGCGCCTATGCTTATAGATTATGTGCTTTATGTATATTGCGACCGGGAAAGGCGAGACTTGACTAGGTTCTACGAGGTGAGAACTAGATGGTAAGTATAGATATCATTGTAGGACGTCTTGTTGTCTATGTTGTCATATGGAGGGTGATATACTGATATTCGAAGTGTAACGTAAGATGTAGATCTCTCGCATCAAGGTCTCTGGGGGTACTTTGACTTAGCACATGGGTTCCGAAATCGGACTTCAGAGCTACTGTGTACCTTATTGGTTTTTGGTGTTTTGGTGAGAGCTAGGTGTGATGGTCGGATGAGTATCGGTTCTCCCTCTGTAATACTAGGTATGATAGATGCGATCATGCCTTTAGAGTACTAAGTATGCGATGGGGTCATTTCGCTTGACGTAATTTGTGGACTGAACTTAGCGCATCACTCTTCCGAGGTTCTTTCATCTATGGGTCTTCTCGGACAATATTTCCTTCTTGCGGTCGATACCTACCTAAGTAAATGAGAATCAGTTACTTTTTGTGCGATTCGAGTCCCTTCCCGTCGTAAAGCGGGTATTACAAGGCGATACATGACGAGATGAACCATCCTTACCCGTAACTGTCCCGCGTAACACAATTTGGCGCGACGGGGGCTAGGTATCAACTTCAATGTGATCCGCGACCTGTCAGGATGTTGCAATTATCGCGAGGGCTCTCATAATGTGATCAGATGCGACATGTAGATTGGAGCATACCTTGTCCAGACCGTGAGCGACTTGATGCCTCAGGTAAGTTCGTAGCGTGTAATGCGTTGTTCAGTCTGGCGGTAACAGTCGAGGAGCATCGCTTAGCCACGAGATTGATTGGTTGCTTGGCAAGCTCGTTCGGATTGCACCTCGGTAACCCACAACCTCTGCATGTGTTCGTGTGTATTCGTGATGAACTCAAACCACTTAAGATCGATGTTTTCGACAATGCTTCAAGTACGGTGATCATCACATTACTTCCCTCTTCCGCCGTCGTGATCGGTCAATTAGTATCGGTTAATTATATAGGTGCCGCATGTGAATTGTCCTGGCGCGTACCTAGTTGACCATCTGTGGGGTAAAGGAATGTGCAGCTGGGATCTTGGTGGGGGCTTACATAATCGCTTGCATTTATTGACGCGACCGTTGGGTCTAGGATCTTGGTTGATGTGCCAGAGAGAGGGCTTTGAGAAAGTGAATTGCTTGTCAGCGAATAGGTATAACTAGGTTTCTCGATACTCCCCCATGCTGCGGTGTCTTCAGGATCAGCTCGGTTATGTCCTTCGTTGAATTAGCAAAACTGCTGGATACTACCCTATTGCTGCTTCGAAGCACCATGATCGTCAAGGTATGTCATCACAAGCTGAATTCATTTCGTGTTGATAAACCCAATATTGCAATAAAGTTTCATAACCTAATAGTCCCTTGACCTATGTATCTGGGTATTCAGAAAACTCTCTCTCTTCTAGCTTGTTGGATGCCGAGGACCATATGTGACCCTTTCCTTCAACCTTTTCTATATGTCTCAGAGGATGGAAGCCGAAGTCCGAATATCTTCAATTGGTAGGTATCATACACCTATTAGGTGCGTATTTGTGCACACGCCACTATGGTTTAACTGCAAAGGACCATTGTAGTTCAACGTTTACAACAGGGCTTCAGGCGTCCGTACAACATAGATATTTAATTAAAATGTTGTGCTCAGGGATAGAAATAGAGACCTTCACAAAAGCAGAGTAATTGGAACCCAGCACAGCCCGATAGGGACACACAGCCAAGAAATTGGAAATAGAAGCAGTGGGAAGGTAGGGCAGGCAGAGTTCAGAATGGAGGTGCAGGCCTACATCGTGAATAGCTTCAAGTGCAGCAGATATTGCAAAATAAATTGGAACTAAGGTAGAGGTCAGTGATACCAATGGAGTCAAAGTGAGTTAACAAGGGTCACATACATAACAAATGCAAAAGGGGAAGCAGCTAGAAGATGTGGTGTTAGGGGAGGGAAAAAAAAAAAGAAATGCAAAAAAAGCTCAGCTCGGAATCGAATTCCAAGCCTACGAAAACCTGCACCGTCGGCGACCTCCAGTTGTCAAGTTGCAGGCCCCCCCAAAACTGCTCCAATTCAGAGAATCACTTTTGCAGTGTTTTCATACCGTCGAGTCAACCCAGGGATACGTCCTTTTACGGGGTCCGGTTGAAAGCTTGCACATTAAGGCCACTTATAAGGACTCGAACTCCCACCTTGGCCCCACTTCTGTGGTGGTTTCTTGGGAAACTGCGTGGTACATTGGTAGGTACGAGAGAGGTGCATGTGTGGTGTACTCAGGTACCCTGGCACTGAGATTACGGTGCCTGGGTACCTATGTCTTGGTCTTGTTGCCTCTCTTCTTGGTATATACCTCTGATATGTACGTTTCCTAGAGCCTGCAGCTATGAGGCGTGAATCTTACCTAGCAATGCTTCTTTCTTCACTCTAAGAATTCTGATGAAGGCTACCCGTGTGTAAATGTATATGAGGTAAGCAATGTCTCTTCGACAAGCCTATTCTAATTTTCTAACTATTAGATGTTATGTAAGGACCATCTACACTGTTATAGATAATCCAACAACCGTGATGCGATGTGTTGCAGGAGAGATACTTTTTCCTGGTAGGCCAGGTCCGAGATGAACGCCATCGCCATATGCTTCGTTCGTTCATCCATGACCCGTAACCCATTATCGTCTATTACCATTACTAACTAGATCCAAGGGTATATAGGGGCTCGAATACCAAAAACGCCAACACGCGCCAACTCGACAAAAGAAATTCGGAAGTTATTCTAGGAGACGTCAGTTGAGGCTCCGAAACCCAGAGGAAGACGAGCAAAGGAATACCATACCCAGGATATTAAACACACTCAACTAGATTGTGACTTGCGTGTTGACATCACTTCTTCCCTTTCCCCGAGCTCCCACCAGTCTCGCTCTTCTCCCCATCGTTCTTCGCTGCCGCCTCCTCCTCATCAGCAGTATACTTCCTCGCAAGCTTCTCGTCCAGCTTCCTGCGCATATCCTCGGCGCGCACGCGCTTCTTCGCCTCGCTCTTCCGCCGGTAAATCTCGCGGCGCTCCCCGACCAGATACGGCGCGGCCCGAACGACGGCCAGCAGGCCCTTGAGGCCTTGCCCTAGATGCGCGAAGCCCTCCTTGAAGTGCGTCTTGGTCTCGCGCAGCGTTGTTCGCGCGATCGTCGCGTTCTTGCGCATGCGGTAGGCCTTCTCGGCGCGCGCAGCGCGCATGTAGTCGTCTGAGGCCTGGCGGCGCGTTTCCACGAGGAGGTTAATTGTCCCTGTGGACTTCTTGCGCGCGTGTGTTGGGGGCTGTTCCTCGGTTTTGTCTTTAGGCATTGTGTGGGTGTCTGGTGGGGTTTGATGTATGGTTTATCTGATACCCTTAATTGCTGACGTATGAAGTGAGTTCACAGAGATGGACGCAAATGAAATTCAAATTGATGAATAAAACACTTTCTAAACGAAAGAAACAAAACAAATACTGATTTTTACTATCGCGAGTTTTCAGAGCTTCTTATATAAGACCTCAGCATAAAACGATTCCGTTTCAATCGATACCCCTGAATGATTTTCATGCAAAGTCCCATGTGGTTGGGTTCAACATACCCTGCAAGCGCGTGCTTACAACCCAGACACCACTCACCAATTCGTTCATCAGTCATGCGAAACGAGCGAAAACGGTAAGGGACTTACCGTAACCGTCCGGAAACCCAGAACATACAATGTTCGTATTATGCGATGCTTCGAGAAAATCCTTCGTTTCTCTCTCGCCGCCTCCGGTCTTGCATGAACCATCATTTCGAATCTGTGGAGTCTCTTCATGCTTGTGGGGCCTTCGCCTGAAGGTAGGGGAGGCTTGGCATGAGGCGGTCTGTTCAACTTTGACGTTTATGGATGTGACTCACTTATGGCAATCGGAAAAGGGAAATCTGGAAAAGAAAAGGGTCCGTATTAGACTCGTCTATCTGGAAAGGAGCAAAACTGGTCTGTCCCTCATTCTCGTCTGCCGTTGAGACCCTGACCTCAACAACGCCCTACCAAAGTTGTTCATGATTCGTCTCCTCCTGACGCCGGAAGACAGATACTTCTGATACTATCTAAGTACTCTAAAGCACGCCTCTTAGTGAAGATTAGGGGCTAGCTATTAGCATTAATCACAATGGAAAATATCATAATGCTGCTTGTCAAGGCCCTCAGGTTGACTATCCATGATAATTTTCTGGATAAGACGAGGTAGGGGGTAGCTAATCGGACCAACCAATGAGAACAAGCAAATCAAGCAACAGGATTCCTAAAACAGCAATTACCTAAGAACCCCCATCATATGAGCATGAAAATTGACGACTTCGACGACTAAATCACAAGAAAGAAGTGCGCGGTGATTAATTTTTTCGCTGATGATTGAAAAAATAAGCCTTGGAAATAGCAAAGCTGGATAGTCAAGAGTAGAAAAGCAGGGCGCGGCTATTCCATCGCTACACCCGCTTTCGCAAAACGCAGATAGTAGTAAGACAATCTTCTGTGACGATAGAAACCAGCCAGACGCTTGCCATGGTTTGTTCCGATAGAAGATGACAATAACGACCCACCGCAAGTGAATTTTGAGCTGTATGCACTTTTTCTTAACTATTACCTGAGTCCGGCGCTATCCTTCGCTTCTTTCATTGATAAATCCATCTATCGAGGCTGTTAAGATGTCGCTTATATGTCATGTTATCCTAGCAATCTTCGCAGGTCGGTCGTGGGAGGGGTCAGTGGACGGGCCAGCTGCTTCAAGGTGTGCATCAGCCTAGTACCGCAGCACCTGTAAAAGGCTACCAACCCTCGTTATCCTCGTGCCTCTGCTTGACGTAATCGTCCCAGTCGTCACCCTTATCATCATCACCGGCATTGGTGATATCCATAAGGTTGAAATCGCTCGCGTTCATGACCTGTTTAAGAGGCGAGCCCCGACCTTCCACGCCCCCGACAGCCGATTTAGCTTCTGCGGCTTTAGGGCTGTTCAAACTGAAAGCCCTGGTCGCCTCATTACGCCTCAGCTGCTCATAATCCTTGAAGTTGTTCAATATTGTACGCAGGCTGTTGCAGATCTCCTTAAGCACAATCTCCAGCGAGACTGCGTATACAAATCCCGAGTCCTGGGCCTCCCTGACCAGGTCTTCGCGCGTGCGCATAACGCTCTGTTGCTCAAACTCTGCGTTGGCCATCTCCGTGCACAATCGGACGAGGACCACCTGCCCAACAGGGAGGTGCCTCTGCTTCTCGTGGTCGATGGCGATTCCGGGCTCACTCCAGTCTTCGTCTGCGAGATCGGCGAATTTGGATATCTCGCGTCTGAGGAACTCGTACATCTCTAAAACCAATGTATTACGGCGGATGAAGACGTGGCGTAGAAGGTTTATAGAATACATTTTTTGCGCCTTTTTTTTTCTTTTTGCGTCTTCTTCCGCTATGAGACTTGAGTATCTTCAGCTTTCGCACTATGAGCTTTAAGGGTCTGTTTGAAATGCTGCCTCGTCGTTAACATCCCGATTGAAAATTCCCTGTAAGTCGTATAGTTGGAAGAGGAAGAGTTTTACTTGGTTCTTCTGCAAACGTACTCTTGCAGTTCTTTATATTCTGATCATCTGCCTAGACCCGCAAATAGAGAAGCTCGTTTATGAAGCAATGCTTTAGCTAAGCCTACAGTGCCAACTATTAGATCGACCGGCCAACTCGCCTCTCTGCGCATTTAACTTGACTGGTGGAGAGAACATAGAATAGTACTTACGCGTGAGTTGCCTGCCGAATCTCAGGTATTGTCCTCAGTCGCGTGGTACGGTCTATTGGTCCGCTTGGGTGATATAGATTGAGAACGGCCCGGCCGGCTCTGGCAGGTCAGAGGAGCTATTTACTGTATCGTCTCGTTAAAGCAGGAATATTGACATTGTTTCGATCATTGATCCGGGCGTAGTGTTGTGCTAAGCATTCCGGAGAGTCTAAGGTTGGATGGTCTGAAGAGCTCGGTCGGGTGGTAGCAATGTCTTTCTACGTACCCTTGACTGAAGTCCTAGTCAAGCTTTGAGAAGGAAACGAGAGATGGGATCGCTCAGCCTATATCAATTTTCGGGCTGGATTCCGTTAGCGATTGATAGAGACTTCGTGCTTCATATCTGTAAAGCTATACTACCATGACGGATGTGGTTCGTGAATTGTGCGGCGAGCTCGTTCCGAGGAAGATTGCTCTACTTCTGTATCAATATTTTAATGTGTAGAATGAACCAAGAGATCGAATTGAATGCTAGTTGACGGAGGTTACGTATACTGAATAATGCTAAGTGATGTTCCAGGACCGGTGATGAAGGATCATTGTGAATAACAGATGATAAACAGTCAAGCGTGAACTATAAAATGACGCCAGTGCAGTTGTCTTCGTCATATCTATGATCACACCTGCTAGAAGCATAATTACAATCAAAACTCTGAATATTTTGATGATAACGAGGCAGGCAGCTCTTGCTCGACTGAGTTACTGTTGGTGACTGATGTGTTTCAGGAAGAGACAACTTTCGATGAATTGCACTGACGTAGATACCTTCCCTTTTTATTCACTGACAACTCTATTGAGAGACAGAATGATACGCAAAATTGTGCCTACCTGTCTAAAATGATTTATTCCAGGTATGTATATTATAGTATTAGATAGAAGTTGTAAATGAGGACCGAGTGATGGTGAACGACAATTCAATCCGAGTCAGAAATTATATGGAGGTGTGTATCGGAGTCCGAAGTCAGTTGTTACAGAATGATATACTTACGGATGTTCTCAAGTGAGATCAACTGTGTTTACTCGTGTGTAGGGGAGTAATACTTACTCTTGTTCTGGTATTGTGGGTTTGCAAGGCTTTAGACGGGGGCACGCGTGAGCACAGTTTTGGTCAAGTATCTCGAGATGAGTTACCTCTTCCGCTTGTTAGCGTACCAAGAACACATGAAAATGGTTACTTTTACTGAACATCAACTGAGTAAGGCCTCAGGCAATTCACCTATTGAGGGTTACGTGATCGGAGGGATTATTCCACCGATGCCAAGCATACAAAATATTAGTCAGCATGCTGACGAATCTAGCGAATCATGGCCGAGTAACCAACAACCAAAAATCTCAAGTCAGGAGATGAGATGAAAGACAAGAACGACCACGAGTGCATATCTTGAGTCAATGCTGGCACCAATTGATATAGACTATCCTGATTATATGTCAAGCAAGTTACAATGGCTGATGCGAACACGCAACGAAGCAATTTCCAACGAATCAGCGATGAGAGCAGCGGAGGAAGAGCTACGGGTAAGACGAGCGCTTCAACGTCCCTGGATATGCAACCAGTTCTAAGCATAAACGGCAGCGTCGTCGGGAGCGCGGGAAACAATCCCAGGCGCGGTTCAGAAAAAGACAGGCTCAGGCGACGCAAGAAACGCGGGTGCAAAATGAGAAGATGAAGGCCGCCATTGCAGAAGTCGTGAGAGCCACTCAGCGCAGCGATCGGCCTGCTTTACTTGAAGCCGTGCGCGCTGCCGCGGATATAGCCGGGGTTGATGCTCCGAGGCTGAACGAAGATAATCATGAGGAAGACGTGGAAGATGGGATTTGCGAGGGGAATGGCGCGGTTAACGCCCCGGTGACAGACAGCAGCTCATCTAGAACATCAAGAACGCTCATTGACCCGCAAAAGGGGTCAAAATCCCCCTCAGAGAATGAAACATACGCCACCACCTGTGGCGATATATCCCAGTTCTATTCCGCAAGCACAATGTCCGGCCGTCTAAGTCCCCGCCTAGACTACGGGATCTGGATAGACGCAACCCGCGCGATTACAGTTAACAAACCGCCGGAGGAGATTATACCCTTCCTCGGGGCCGGGCGGTACACCTTCGCAGGCCAACTATACTGGGCCTGCACAGAGTACCTGATCTCTCTCTGCCAGGCCGTGACAACACCGCATCTGCCCTCGCCCTGGTTCGCCTGCAACCCGACCAGCCGCCCGAACCCGCGCGACGCCGAGACCCGTCTGTGGACGGTCCTGCAGCACTCGCCTCCCATGCCGAGCGTGCGGCTAGCGCAGGCCCTCGCGGAGGCGCAGCGCCAGTTCCGCGACTGCGGGTACATGCGGGCGGACAGCCCCGCCGCGTTCGACGAGCGCGTCGGGGCCAAGCTGCGGGACAGGGTCGAGGCGAAGTTCGCCGAGCTCGGCGAGGACCTCGGGCTTTGGATGACGATTGCCGAGCTCGAGGGGCACGTGCGACGGCAGCTGGGGAGCGAGGCGTTCGCGCGGCTCGAGAGCGCGATCACGGCGTGCTGTATCACGAATGATGCGAAGGTTGTCAGTGACGATGTGCGGAATGTTGTTCGGTTGCTTGTTAAGAATCTGGCGGAGAGCTATACGTGCTTTGGGGACGGGCCACGGTGGAGGACAGATGCCGTTTCTGCGTTGTTTGACCGGAAGATGAGGATGTGATTTTTCCGTTTAGAGGATTACTACTGATCTATGTGCGTGTCGATGAAATAATATTAACGCTATGAGTTGACAAAGTAAGCACTACTCGACATTTTTACTGTTACACACCGAGGAATATCGCAAAGTGTCTTCGGGCCTCGTGATTATATTCCGTTCTTTGTGCTGCTAAACAAGCGTAAGGAATACGGCGATCGAGACAACCCAGTAGTGCATTACAGTTACACTAGTTGCTATATAGGTAGTCTATGAGACTCGGCTCCGTATCTATGCATGGCAGTTCTACGCTTCTGAGCTGCGGCCGTCTGAGAAGATAGGGAGAACGAGCACTCTCCTGAGGTATGGAGATGTGACTTGCACGCGTCTTCTGCAAAGATGTCGTGGAGCATATTTCATTCCTGCTCCGCAGCCCATTTCCTCAATGACAACCAATATGGACTGACTGTCCCCTGGCAACTTCTTGGTCGTTGTTGCCTGCGTCAGCATGGCGCAGACTAGATGTTTGGGCCCGGTACCAACTGAAAAGCTTGAATTGGTTTACCCTTCCCATGGCTTATATGAAAGGGTTTCATAGCCCACAGGTTACATGCTGCTTACTGTCTAACTGCTTGATATACCTTTGAGTCTATTGGCGCATAATTGCGCACTATACAGACGAGAAACGGGTATCAAAGTAGTATGCTCATACAGCGAGAGAGAGGAGAGTAGTGACAACGATGGTTGTGACTGTGGACGAATGACGAAAGGCCCTGATAATTAGTCTTTCACTTCGGCCCGTCGCGCTCTTTCTTCCATTCGGTCCGTTTGCTCCCATTCGTGCCGTAGTTCAGTCAAGCAACGGACAATCTCCGGCCCGATCTTGGTGTCTATCGTCTGCAATTGCTCCGGTGTTATCTTGCGCAGGACATATTCGGAAACGGCAGCTGAGTTTCGCTCCTTGGGCCGACCGATACCGACGGTGATGCGACGCCAGCGGTCGCAGGGGTAATTACGCGGATCTGTGGAGTTCCTAACGCTCCTGACGCCGTTGTGGCCTTTGGGGCTGGCCTCCCACTTGCGTATCTTGACCTCGCCAAAGGCGGCCTCGAGCTCGTCGTGGACGAGCACGAGGGCCAGGTCCCGTGGCTCGCGCGTGTTGTACTTCAGCTCGTCTTTCCAGGCAGCATGGACCCAAGGACCGCAATTGTTCATCATCGTCGGGCTCTGGAGGAATGTATACGGGTGCGCCCACCATGCGGCCTTGCACGACTTCCTGCCATACTTCTCAGGCGCGAAGTCGGGTCGTTTGGGAGAGAGGACCTTGAGGGCGGCCGACAGCGCAAAGTGGCCGAGGGAATGGAGGCAGTCGTAGTAAGGTGCTTGATTCCCGAGGCTAACGACCAAGAAACGAGGACGACGCATAGTCATTGTGTGGTTCTTTACTTGTTACCTAGCCCTATAACAATAATCCATGTTGTCGAAGCTGAATGAGCGGCGCGAAGAAATCTCTAAAAGTGCTTTTTGCAAGGGTGGGTGTAAAAAGCTCTGGGTCTGCTCAGGTGGATTCACCACTGGGATTTACCGTAAGCACCCCCTGCTAGATCCCGTAAGCCCCTGTAAATGTGGCTGTCACTTACCTTACTGTGGCTTGACCGTGACATCCCCCGTAACCAATCCCGTCCCGGGTTACACAGCAGTGCTCTGACGCTAACTCTTGGTGCTGGCGATCTTGGCTTCCGGGCGCAGCCCCTCGCTGACGTCGACTGCCCAGGCAGGAGTCCAAGCCACAAACATCAGTCAATTGCTCCCCACCACCAAGAAGTCTCGCATCACCTGCAGCTGTATCGCCGCTGTTACATAGTTCTACTATTATTTACACAATACAATCCGTCCCGTCTTTCACGTAGACCATCGCATATCTGCACGCTCCCTGTTTCATTGGACCACTAATTTCTTGCTAAACTCATTTCTACTTCTACAAACGACGATAACTAAAAAAGCCAACATACATTCCATCATAGACTACGACCCATCATGTCGTGGGCTGGTACGGCAATTCCCCGACCTGGATTCGATTGCTCGTGGTCAATTATCTTTTAACTAACGACTGCATCGTCCAGGCTTTAAAAAGAATGTCAATCGTGCGACGACGCAGGTCATGATGAAGACCGGCCATGTCGAGAAGACGAACGACCGCGATTACGAAGTCGAAGAGAGACGATTCCGCACAATGGAGGCCGCTGCCTTGCGCCTGCAAAAGGAAGCGAGAGGATATCTGGATTCTTTGCGAGGTAATACGAAATGTCATACCAGCGATAAAAATTGATGCCTGCGACTAACGCCGCGACAGCTATGACGGCGTCCCAAATGCGCATAGCTGAGACGATAGATGCGTTTTACGGCGAGTCCGGCGCAAAAGATGGTGTCAGCAGGAGCTACAAGCAGGCTGTAGAAGACCTGGATGCCGAGACTATCAAGGCATTGGATGGCCCTTATAGGTATGACGATACGGCGAAACTGGGGGAAATCGTGACATGACATGGCATGGACAAACGCTGACGATTTTCAGGACAACTGTTCTAGAACCCATCAGTCGCTTCTGCGCCTACTTTCCCGACGTGAATGAATGTATGCGCCGAAACACTTCTTAAAGAACACGGATGGATGACTCTAACGGTGTGACCAGGTATTAAGAAGCGCGGTCATAAACTACTCGACTACGATGCCCTGCGAGCCAAAGTCAAAAAGCTAGCCGAGAAGCCGGACAAGGACGTGACAAAACTGCCCCGCACCGAGAAGGAAATGGAAATGGCCAAAGCAGCATACGAACAGCTCAACGACCAGCTGTCCAGCGAACTACCTCAATTGATCGACATGCGAGTGCCCTATCTAGACCCGAGCTTCGAGGCCCTCGTCAAGATCCAACTGCGATTCTGTGCCGAGGCATACAGCAGGATGGCTCAAGTCCAGCAATACCTGGATGCCGACACCAGGGAGCAATATGCACAAGGCCACCTCGACCAGAGAGTAGAGCAGGTATTGCAGGAGATCCGGGAACTAAGTATCAGTGGCACGGTATAAATCGCGACGTCGCTTCAAGGTCGTGATGTTTTCGTTGAATTTTCGATTTCCAAGGAGTTTTAAGGTTCTTTCTTGCAGGAGCGGGAATGGGAAAGACGGGAGGAAAGCCTTGGTGTGGGCGTGTGGGTTTTATTTTTATAGCCGGAAGGGTTCTTTCGCATGCGTTCAACGCAATACGTTTTTACGGATAGTGTACATACCGTATCATGAGGCTACGATACCTGAAGACAAAGGAGTGATACACCGTATATTTTCAAGAAACAGAAGGAGATCATGCTTGGTTAAGTCCGATGGTGCGTTACTGGAAAAGGATGGCTATTGTCGACGAGGCGACATCAGGTTGAATTCCATTAGTATGGAATTCACCACTTCTGACGGGGTTATCACTCATGAATCGTGCCAGGACATAGAAAAGAAACGCAAGTCTAGAGCAGGAGCAAGAGAAGGTGTCGCTTCACACAAGACGAGACGGACAGAGAGAGGCAAACGAAAGAAAAACAGATCAACACAGAGAGGAAGAGAGGAAAGAGGGCAAAGCAATGTCGGACTATGCCGACTGCCTATGTTACTTGTTGACACCTTTTGACCACAAGACGCAAGATAAGACCACACACCTTCTCAGCCGAACAGCGATATTAATATGACAAGATAGATAGAAGGATGCCTTAATATCCCCATATCTTTTCTCCTCGCGGTCCACCTTGCGGCCCGTTTAGCCGCCACTTAGGCACCGACCTACATATTTAGGTACTTAGTAGGTTAAAGGTTCGGTGGGTTGTTGCGTATGGCTTATCTTGCGACCTTTAATGTACCGATCTTATTAACTAAGAATCACATATGCGCGTAATTTTCACCCTCAGTGAAGGAATGAAGTCGATCTCGATTTTGGTGATGTGGTGGTGTTCGGACCGAATGAGACAGTTAGTCTGGCATCTTACTGTAGTATAGTGTAGTGTAGTGGCGATGATGGATGGAGTTGTGTATGTTTTTTTTCTTCTTTGCAGCTTATGATATGCTGACATCTTTTAAAGGGGTCACTCATAGATTCTCTGACGGAGGATAGAATATTCATACTGTGAATTTTTCTTCAAGCGCTCCCTCCCCCTCCTCCTTTCCTCATCATATATACAAGTAGTTAGTAGCACAACCACAAAGCAATTCATCATACCTTCTGTGCTAGAGATGCCAGAGCGGTGCTATATAGATACCTAAGTTAGATAAGTAGGTAGGTAAGTACTCTACTCAACCCAAATAACAGCGCTAAGCCCGTCTTCCTGTTGTTCCTGCCCAGGCGTAGCGACCTGGACGTTCGCCACGAGATCCCCAAGCTTACCCGTCTGCGGATCGCGGGCGATGATAGCGACATTGCTGCTCGTCTGGCCGCCGACGGCGACCAGCGTGCCCGCCTTGTTGATCTGGAACGTCCGCGGGAACCAAGCGTGAGCATTCGTCGCCTCGACCCACGCGATCTCGCCCGTGCTAGTGTCGATCTTGTACGTCGCCAGCGAATCCTGCTGCGGGCCGAACGTCTGGTCCGCGCGGTTCGCCGCGTACAGGAAGTCGCCCACGACGTGCACCTCGGCGGCCTTGGAACCGTTCGCGAGGGCGGCGCCAGAGTACGTGGGGAGCGTCTGCTGGCGTTTCAGCGAGAGACACTCTCCCTCGCTGTAGGACGTTGTCCACGACGTCACGGAGTTGCCCAGCTCGTTCACCGTGTACAGCATCAGCCCGTCTGTCGAGTTGGCGCTGGGCCCCCAGAAGGTGCCGTGGCGCGGGCCGTCGCCGGGCGCTGTCTCGCCTGGGGCGCAAGCTGTTAGTTGGCCTGTCGTTGCGTCGATGCTGAAGATGCGGATGAGATCTGCGCCGAGATCTGGCACGAGGAGGAATGTCCCTGTCGGGTCGACGTGTGCTGCGTGTGGGTGAGGCGCGTTTTGGCGTGGGTTAGGGCCTGGAGCTGTCATGTTGAATTTGAACTGCTGCAGGACCTTACCGCCTGCCTGAAATGGCAGAGCGTAGGTGGTAAGAGTGGACGGGTCACTGTGTACATCGTGAGTCGTGAGATTATCTCATAGAGGACATTGTTAGATAGCATACTATTCGACCGTAGCGAAGAATTTCGCATCCCCATAAGGCGTGCCAAAAACACTGGCTCCCAGCGAAGTGAGTTTGCCTGTCTGGGTTAAAGTGCCATTTGCTCCTACAGTGAAAGAAGCAAGCACGCCGCTGCCGAACCAGTCCTCGTCAACAGAGTACACGGTCTTGGCGCCGCTGCTGGTGTCGAGGCTCAGCCATGCAGGTAAGCTGCCAGCACCGGCGGTAGATGGGCCGACTGTCAAAGTGCTATTGTTGAGAGAGAGTGAGTAGATCTTGCCGGTGTAATGTGATGCTAGCAGGTTTACGCCGAGCACATGGGCCGACAGGCCAAGGAGCACCGGGACGATGAGGTTCGGTGACGGCATCTTGAATTCCCTATCTCTCTGCCAAGAAAATAACTAGATCTCGCGTAGGAATATAAAAAAAGAAAATCGTCTGAGGATGGTGGGCTGGATGAGGCGATACGCGCACTTACATGTGCGAGGCCACCTCATCGTGAATCTCGGAGAGTTTGGTTGCGCTGCCATGGATCTAGACTCCTTTCAGCTTGTGGGCGAAGCACCAGTCGGTCTCTTCCGGTCGATCACGAGCATTGTGGGAAACGCGCCTGTCTCAAGACCATGTTTGAGGAACTTGGTAGATCGTGGGGGCTGGTTCCGCGAGCGCAATGGGCAATGGGCCGGAGCAATTTCCCGATTGTGTCAGGTATTGTCGGGCGGGTGGAAATATGGCATCGAAATTGGAGGCTGGCTGGGTCAATGCAATTAGGCCGTCATCGCGCATTCATCCGCGGCTTGATTAAGGAGGCCCAGTGGACTGGTAATGCGGGGATGTGTGCTCCCCGTCGGAGATATGCCCCCCCTGACATACACAATGGCCTGACTTGGTATATTCAAACTTATCGCCGATGCCTTGGTGCAGAGGCATTGGCGTGTTGCTGGTGATATGGAATCATTGTCCATATCACGTAGCAGGGTTGGCAGATGCCACACATAATCCCGTTAACGAGATTACGCTTGAATAGCCGTAGTATAATACCAACAGGCCACCCGGTAATTTTCCACATAAATGAACCCCAGATATTGCTAACATGTATGTGTTAGCCGACCAGGGCTACATAATATGGCGATCTCAGCTCGGTGTTACAGGGCCGGGTAATTGTCTGTGGCGTCTACGGCCTTAGCTCGGTATTCGAGGCCATCAGCCAGCTACGGTTTGTGCCAGCCAAGCTGTCAGATAGAGTTGTTATAGGTATAAGCAGGGCCATGATATTGATACGAGGAAGTGAAAGAGTAGCACCGGGGTAGTTCATGCACCCCAGGTACTATTGGCGATGAGATTAAGGTAGCGTCGAATAAACGATAAGGCGACAAAATGCGATGAACGTGACCACAGCTATCTACCGAGACTGTGTATCAAATCCAACCTTGTTGGCATTATGCGTACCTCAAAGCCTCGTGATGCCATAGACTGGCCACCCACACTATGTTTGAGCGGCTATTGAAGCGTCTAGATAGACGCCGCGCATACCACTGCCGACGAAATCCTGGGCGAATAGGCTGTTTTCCGTATTATGGAACCATTGCCAGATCACAAGCTGATCGGCGTAAGCCATGAACACAAACCTAGGCAAGTGAGATCGGAACATGTCTCCCAGCGCCTGACGATCCATGCGAAAATCCAGAACCGTAATCTACAGACGCCCACGGGACGAATGGTAGGCGCTAAAATATTTCCCGTAGCTGACGATCGATGGTGGCTGGATATTAACTAATCGGGACGTGTTACCGTGGGTAGCGCGATGCATTCATCTATACTTTGTGGTGTATGACCATCCTCTGACGACTTATCATTAACCCGCAAAGAAAATCGTGCAATGCGGCTTATAAATGTCCGAGGAAGGAACTCGCCGATGACAATTGTATAGGCATACAGCAGTTCAAAAGGAGCGTCGCCCCGGCTCGTGGGAATCGATATTGTGACAACTAATCCAGTCAATAGATAGAAGCTGCTAAGATGCGATCTGCAATTTTTGGGTTAGGGCTCCTTGTTGGGCTGTCGCGAGCAGCGGCGCTGAACAAGCGTGCTGTTTTAGCCGACTGTCTCGCGGAGACGGGGACAGCTATCGACCAACCGGACTCGAAGGACTGGGAGATGGACACGAGGCCCTTCAACTCCATGTTAGCCTACAAGCCAGACGTCGTGGCAGTACCTACAACAACGGAACAGATCCAAGACGCCGTCGTGTGCGGCGCCAAGTCGGGATATAAGGTGACTGCTAAGTGTGGCGGTCACAGCTATGCATCATATGGCTTAGGAGGCGAGGACGGGCATCTAGTCATTCAACTAGACCGGATGTTCGCCGTCAAACTAGATACTAAGACGAACATTGCTACAGTAGAGCCAGGTACACGACTCGGTCACCTTGCTGTAGAACTTTGGGCTCAAGGGAAACGCGCCATAGCACATGGCACTTGTCCGGGGTACGTGATAATACCATTGGAGTTGAACGAATATTAACAGTCATTCAGGGTCGGAATAGCAGGTCATGCTCTTCATGGCGGCTTCGGATTAAATTCTCACACTCACGGATTGGCACTCGACTGGATAATCGGGCTGAACATTGTATTAGCAAACGGAACTCTTGTCCACTCTTCGGCAACGGAAAACTCTGATCTGTTCTGGGGCATGCTTGGTGCCGGGTCGAACTTTGGAGTAGTAACGTCGTTTGAGCTCAATACATTTGCGCCTCCAGCCAACTTGACCTGGTTTGTTGCCAATCTGCCGCTGAAGAAGGAGACTTCGGTGGCGGCACTGGAAGCGCTGGAAGATTACGCTCTTAACACCATGCCGGCGGAACTAAATATGCGCGTCATGGGAACGCAGCGAATGACCCAGTTGGAGGGAATCTACTACGGCGAAAAGGCAGGGCTCCAAGATGCTCTGGCACCGCTTTTGGCTAAGACTGGAGGTAATATCCTTGCGACTGGTACGACGGACTGGCCTGGAAGCCTGCAACACTTCGCAACTATGAGCCTAAACCAGACACACCCACACAACGAGGTTAGTGCTTGATAGCCCACAGATATTGACGTGAAAGGAGTACTGACGAGACCCTCTATAGCAAGAGACCTTTTACGGCAAAAGCCTAGAAATGACAAGCTTGAGCGGTACGGTGGCACAAGATTTCGTCAACTATTGGTACGACCAGGCGAAGAACGTCTCGGGCGCGTGGTTCTTCCAACTGGATGTGCAGGGAGGCAAGAACTCGGCTGTATGGAACGCGGACCATGCGCTATCCTCATACGTACATCGCGACAAGCTGTACATACTACAATTCTTCTACCGGTCCACAACGACAGCAGTGCCCGCGGAAGCAGTCAAGCTTGTGGATGAGTGGACATCGGCGACGATCAAATTCATCGCGGCGTCAGACCTGGGCATGTACATCAACTACCCAGATCTCTCGTTGGACCGGACGACGGCGCAGCAGATGTACTGGGGTAAGAATATGCCCAAGCTGCAGCAGCTGAAGACACAAGTCGATCCCCAAGAGCTGTTCTACTATCCAATCTCCATCGAGCCGGAGACTGTGGCATGAACTGCGATGGGATGAAGTGATGAAATGAGAGAGCAAGCTGGACACTGTCGCATATCATGCCAGCTCGAGGTTTGCATAGACGTGCATGAGCGTGTAATGTCAGAGTGTAGAGGGTATGTTGCGGAGAGGTAGACGCATATACTATCTGCTTGTAAATACGTACCAACTATGAAGCATATTTTATTTCGAGATAAGCCATCATCAAGACTTCATTGTGAAGAAGTTGTTAAAACATTGAATTGAAGAGACCGGTAAATCTCTCACGTGGTGCAGTTGCCTTGGTGAACTCATATGGAGGATTCAGCCAGTAGGTAAGTACTTCAGTATTGTCCATTAGCAGTGCTGAGCTCGGGCTGACGGTCTGTCAAACATCATCTACACCTGTCAAGCTGCTCGTCTGAGCGAACTCGAACAGTATGAACCCACTTCTCTGCTCTGTCATTTCACCAATCACCACCCTAGCAAGACCACCTAAATCAACCCAAAAGAGCTCTTCCTCCTTTGCCATTATAACTACAAGACAAAGTCTAATGAAGTGTTCAATGTAAACACGGCCTATGAAACAATTGAATACGAGAACTGCTTATGGCTACCAGCACCATCTGATTACACGTTGTGCTCGAACTTCTTCGGTTGCTAGACACCATCATACCATGATAAAGCTGGCCTTTACGCTAGATATACCAGGAACGCGTTATAAATGAACCACCTCGGTCGTTTCAAGGAGCCATGGATGAATGCCATCAAACAATCTGGCTCTACGTGCTCCGATGACTTCCCTTCATACCCCTGCTCTGAGCCTGAGTCCTTGGTCTCTACATCCAACATTGTGTCTTTCGAAGTAGGCACGGGCGCTTCCATCTACACTCGATCACTACTCCCGGCGATCTTCAAGGCAGAATATGAAGTCATACTTGTAACATGTTTCTGGGCACCATCGTCTACTCTTGATGCCCTGCGAGAGACCCTCGAACAGCTTGCTAGACTTCGAGCGGATCACATTCGCAGGTTGCATCCAGCTCACAGCGCCCTGCCGCCCTTGGAGGTTCGCATCTGCTTTTCATCGCGATCCTTCTTTCAGAAGCTATTCCACACGTGGTCGAAAGATGGTTACACATACCCCTCTCTAACATGGGTGTCCAAGCTGGGTCTGCCTGACCCGAAGTTGTTAGAAGCAGGTCTCATCAACCTACATGTTAAAAGCTTGTTCTTTCTGCCTTTCAGCGTCATGCACCCAAAATACCTCATCGTTGACCGCCAGAGGGCTTGGCTTCCGAGTGCCAATGTGTCATGGGAGCCCTGGCTTGAAGGCTGTGTGGAAATTACCGGCAATGCCGTTACCACTCTACTCAGATTCTATCGTAGTGTCTGGGACCGGAAGATGGAGACGGATGACCGACTGCCAGCCAGTACTAGCCAGCAGCAGCAAGCTCAGGCCCTACCGAGCCGTCCTACGACTGCGTTGATCTCGATCCAAAGTCCGGCTACACACCTTGTAATGCTGCGTCTTGAGAATGTACCAACAATCTTGTTGCCTTCATCACACCACCTCGATCCTCAGTTTCGCCCTCTTCCTTGGCAACGTTCTCCACATCCACCGCTTACCCCTTTGAACTGTGCTATTCTGCGCCTCATCGCCATGGCTGAAAAGAGGATATATATCCAGACTCCAAATCTGACATCTGCAGCCGTGATTGATGCCTTGTTCGAAGCCTTAAATCGAGGCATCGATGTAGTTGTCATTACAAGCAAGGGAGTGATGATTTTGGAACAAATTCTGACGAGTGGCACAACCACTTCGTGGTGTTTGCGATCATTCGTTAAACGGTATGAGAAACTCACGAAGAGTCTCCCACATTCTACTAGAGGGAGCGGTAGCGAAGAGTCCAATACTGTTCTTGATCTTGAGGGCCAGCCACCAAGGCCAGGATCCCTGGAAATCTTGTATTTCCACCCTCTTCGGGAGAATCGAGTCCAGCAAATACCGGAGGAGCCAGTTCACTCACACCTGAAGCTCGTCATGGTCGACGACGAATATATCGTGCTAGGATCGGGTAACCAGGACCGGGCCAGCTGGTTCACAAGCCAAGAACTAGGAATATTTTTCCAGTCGCATCAGCTTGTTAATAATGTGAACGAAGCTGTTAGTCAAGCGCTTAGGGGGAGGTTATCTCTTTTCTTCAAATCTGGGCATTGATAAACATCGATTCTGAATCAGCATCCTAGACATAGACGCCAGGATTGAAGTGCAAAGGGCAAGCCCTACTTTCGACAGTAGCTTAAGCTCCGATCTCGCAAGATACATTAAACAGAAAAAACCGTACTGACCACGGGTGATCTATAACCTCAAAGCCGGCTACCGGTCGGATAATTAAGTCAAAGAGGAGGTTGGTGATTCGATCCCTCCTAGATCCTTGTGGGCACAGAAAATCCTACGATCTAGACGATATCCGAGGCAATTGAGGCGAAACGAATCAGGACTAGCTGCAAGCTGCAGGACTAGTCTTTGCTCTAGACGAGAGATTCTCATGACCTATCACACAAGATTTACCTCGCCCGCGAGTTCCACCTCCACGCGTACCTCACCGCAATATACCCCGATCCCCACGACACTACGCTGTCCTAATCCTCTTATTGCCAAGTGCCTGGTTTTCGTCTGTTGGCTTGACCCGCAGATACTCTTGCATATCCCGCTTTTATCTGACCATATTTTTCGGCGCGCCAAACGCGACAGTGTGCTAAATAAGCGCGCCAGCCCTCGATGACCCTACCCTTAGCTTCGTTGCGTGAGGCTTCACAAATTTGAACACAAGGAGAGTCGAAAGGAGATGCAAGAACACTGTGTCTCGGGCCGCAGTATTGAGCTAGGAAATGCCACGATGGAGTATTTACGTCGGGGCCGGAAGAAAGATATTGACGGAAAACACTCTGCTGGGACCGGCGCATCCAATTGCTACCATGAACAGGGATATCTGCAGAGTGACCTGCAGCGCCCCGTCATTGGGAGACGAATTAATAAAGCCCCGTCGATCTCCGATGTGATTAGCGTAGAGACACCTATCTTAAAGCTTGATGGCGAGTCACTCGCACAATAGGTGCAGGGGCAAATCTCACCTCACTTTCCGTTGTATCAAGTTACGATGCGAGTTTCTACAGTGCTTTACTACACTGCCGATAGTTCCGAGAGCATGGCACCCACTACGAAACGCCTCGCAATGCGCACAAGCATTCCAGTCGGCCTCCAAAGGGCCGCGCTATGTAGGCGCAGCCGCCTCGTGTCACTAGAGCGCTGCTCTGGAAAGGGCTATTGCGGGTAACGTTATCAATCTAGTCCTCGGCATCTAGTGGATTCCCATCGGCACCCGTTCAGTCAGCATGATATTAGGGCCATCCGAGCTTAGTCTGGTCAAGCCAATGCCACCATATTGCCACCGGCTCGGAGCCGTGCCTGGACCAAGCGACTGGGAGCGCTCTATGGCCCCTGCAAAAGTGATAGGTAGGACGTAGTCACTCCTCGCTCGCAAAAGCCCGAGACAGACCCTTATAAAAGCCTTCCACAGAAAATTGTTTCTAGATGCGACTTGATTGCCGCCTAGTGCAGTCTTCCCTCTCTCCATTGGCCCGGACTTCAACTGGTATCTTTAGTGAAATAGGAAACAAAGGGTCCCCCGGATCCAGATTTTCGCTCCCGGCTTTATTCAGCTCCTTTCTTCACTAAATTGTAGCATCTGTGCATCTGTTCCTCTCCTATCAAAAGATTACTGACTGTAGGGGGCATTTTCTGGTGGATGTCCCGCAACTATCGGCTCCTTGAGGTAACACGGGCTGACGCAAACTGACTTTCCTAGGTACAATAGTCGACTCGGGAAGACAGTGGGGCACAGCTAACCATCTGCGCAGACTTTCCTCAGCTAACTACCTCATAAGTAGTCGGCTTCCAAGCCAGCTGTAAAGCCCGACGCACCTCACAATCCGCCCGAATGGCGGTGGACGTGGGAATGGACAGGCACGAAGATGCTCCGAAAATCACGGATCCGGGAATGGCTGAATCGGAGCGTGCCGAGTCCGTGGAGCTCGGTAAAATGGACGGCACGCATCGAAGACTCAAGCCGCGCCATATCCAACTAATCGGCATCGGCGGCACTATCGGTACTATGCTCTACGTGCAAATTGGCAAGGGGCTTATTCAGGGTGGACCGGGAAGTCTTTTTATCGCCTTCACTCTTTGGTGTACCGTTATTCTCGCCGTGACCTTCTGCTTGGCAGAAATGGTGACCTACTTGCCAATCTCCTCGCCTTTCATCCGGTTTGCGGGGCGATATGTCGATGAGGCCTTTGGTTTTGCTGCCGGCTGGAATTTCTTCATTTTCGAAGCCGCGCTGGTCCCGTTCGAGGTCACGGCCTGTAACGTGATTATTCACTACTGGAGCGATATCGTGCCGGCCGGTGGTATCATTGCGATTGTACTTGTACTCTACGCGCTGATAAATCTGCTAGCCATCAAGTGGTATGGTGAAACCGAGTTCTGGGCTGCGTTGGGCAAAGTCTTACTCATTGTCGGCCTTCTCATCTTCACTTTCATCGTGGCGGTCGGTGGCAATCCCCAGCACGATCGCTTTGGCTTCCGCTATTGGTACGAACCCGGTGCCTTTGCCGAGTACTACACCACGGGCTCGCTTGGCCGATTTCAGGGCTTCCTGCAATGCCTCATTTTTGCATCATTAGCCGTGGCCGGCCCAGACTACGTCTCGATGGCAGCCGGGGAAGCGGAGAATCCCCGCAAAGTGTTGCCGAAAGCGTTCAACGCCGTTTTCTACCGTTTGACTACGTTCTTTTGCCTTGGATCGCTGGCTGTGGGCGTGCTTGTCCCTTATAACGACGCCGAATTGAAGGCTGCGTACGCCGAGAACAGACCGGGAGCGGCAGCGTCGCCTTACGTCGTCGCCATGAACCGATTAGGCATTCCCATCTTGCCGCACATTGTCAACGCTCTCGTCTTAACGGCTGCCTTCTCCGCCGGGAATAGCTACGTGTATTGTGCGTCTCGGTCACTTTATGGACTGGCGCTCGAGGGCAAAGCCCCAAATTTTCTAATCAAGTGTACGAAGAAGGGTGTGCCTGTCTACTGCGTTCTCTTCGTACTGCTCATCGCGCTGTTGTCATTCCTCCAGGTTTCCCAGGGCTCCGCGGTCGTCTTGAGTTGGTTTGTCAATTTGATCACCGCGTCACAGCTGATCAACTACTCCGTCGTCAGCTGTACGTATCTCCGTTTTTACCGTGCTCTGAAGGTCCAGGGCATCAGTCGAGGCTCGCTGCCATACAAGGGCTATTTGCAGCCGTATGCAGCGTACTACGCCCTCGGAGCGACCTTCGTTTTCACCTTTTTGGGTGGGTATACAGTGTTTCTGCCGGGGAATTGGGACGTGGCTAGTTTCTTTTTCTCGTGAGTACTCTTCTAAGCCGGCTCTTGGCGAGAGCCGCCGAGTTAATCGAGATATTAGATATACATCCGTTGCTGCTTTCCCGATACTCTACGTCGGCTGGAAGATCATTCACAGGACCAAGATATATACGCCTGCGGAGGTAGATCTTCAACAAGACTTGGAAGAAGTCGAAGAATACACTCGAAATTATATACCCAACCCGCCTAGGTACGTACAAAGCGCTATCCCCCCCTGCCCTACTGCAGGGTTACATCCCAGTTCATGTGGTCTGCGCGTTTGCTAATTAAGCTGCATAGAAACGGGTTCTCTAAATGGTTCAACATGCTATTTAGCTGACGCACACGGCTCGAGATATCATACTATAATAGTGTATATACATAGTCCATAGCGAAGCGAAAACTACTTGCATCGTCGAATTTGCATTATCAATGGTATATATATCTT
The DNA here is from genome assembly GCA_022593225.1 of Xylaria sp. FL0064. Classification (NCBI taxonomy): domain Eukaryota; kingdom Fungi; phylum Ascomycota; class Sordariomycetes; order Xylariales; family Xylariaceae; genus Xylaria; species Xylaria sp. FL0064. Next base: position 482,300 of record JAJKLE010000004.1, on the reverse strand, counting down.
GCGTGCGGGTTTGGCGCTGGTTTACTTGGGGGAAAAAAGCGATATATTCCGGTAGACGTCAAATACAGGATATGCTTCTTCGGCATAATTGACTCTTAAGAACTTTATGGTATGGGAGTGAGGTCTTGGTAATTGAAAGCATGATTTCATGAACCGTGATTTTTCTATTATTGGTATTATTACCCTTTTCTTCCTTTCCCTTCCCTATCTTACCTTTCCCGCCTTACTTACCTTACTTACCTTTCATATACCTACATATATATACAAGTCCGTTGGAGCCGAACCCGCGGTTCTCCCTTCTCATACCATTACCATTACCACCACTCTTCTTCAGCACTCCCTCTCCCAATCCATGCCCGCCGCACCAATACCCAGTATCCAGTACAATCAACTCACCATGAGGGGGGCATCAGTCATAACTACATCCTCGCGATCCAAGTCCGGCGTGTCAATCATGACCACGTCGGTATGGGGATCCGAAGCCACAGCAGTGAAGCTCTGGTTGACGTCCACGTGGTAAGTGCCGATGCTGTACTCAGCGAGTGCAGCATCAGCGGCAGCGTGGGTAGCGTCTTTTTCTCTGTTACGATCATCCATCTGACTGGTGTACGTGGCTTTCAGAGATTTCAATTCTCGGGAATGGCAAGCTCTCAGAGCCTCCAACTCTTGAGAATGTAATTCATGCAGACTGTTCTTGGCGTCCTCCAACTGTTTGTTGTACCATTTGGTGAGTGAAGCCATAGTAGCGGCTTGAGCAGCAGTGATCTCGTTCTTAGCGCTCAGTATTTGCTGAGCATGAGCAGTTCGAAGAGACTCTAGTTCTTTGGCGCGCTCTGTGAAGGCACCTGTGGGCACCACGAGGTTATAGGTGACGCTGGCGGGAGTTTCGGTAGTGGTGGCCGTCGTCGTATACGTATACCGGAGAAAAAAGTAAAGAAAGAGAATAGGTAGGTAAATAACGAGCAAGAGAACCGAAAAGTCCATAAGAGGCATATTCACACACACTCCAAGAGTGTGTCTCTTCCCTTGCTGCTTTCGCTCGCTTACCTCCCGAGAAAGAAATAAGCGTAAAGGTAGAAGAGAAGTGTCAAATAGAAAGTAAAAGTGTTGATGATGCTGATTCAAGATCGAACGTTCGTGACACCGGGATTCCGACAGACTTTATACCTAAGCGTAGAAGAGGGCGATAAAGAGATTGTGATCCTCGTTGCGCGGAGGCTTTCATGGGGCTTTAGAAAGGCGAAAGGGGGAATTCTTCGTTTGATAAAGGCTCTGTCCGTCTCTTACGCCTTGACAAAGAGCAATTGTATCGCCTTTACATAGCATTGTAACACGGTGACCGGGGAGATAATGCCATTCTTTAGATTCGATACAATGATATATCTTTGACCTTAAATCGGCTGTAACACGCACGGCATCATCTTTGGCTCGAAAGGGGAGTAGATAGACTAAATTCAAAGATAGTTTTACATATCTGGGCTTGTGCCTTTTATTACTATGAACGTAGTGGTATCTATAAGTCGGAAGAACAAGGTCGATCATTCAGGAGCAACGCCATGATACCATGTTCTTAGGGCTCCGCGTTGTCGATGCATTTAATCCGGGGTACTATCCAATTGTGCGTCCAAATGCCGTATTTGAAGTCAAACTATGCTATACAAGGTTCTAACACCAGACGCCTTTATTTTGCCGGGACCTATTCCCTTTTTACACCGTGATACTTGTCAAAGTGTAATCGTTGTGTTACCATGGCCTTTCTATTGCCAGACAGAGTCGACATCATCTTGTAAAAATCGTCGAACTAGAAGATTGAAACGCGTATCGCGCGTGCGGACCTTTTCGGGCGTGAGCTTGCTCAGGAATCTATCCCATGACATCTGGCTCCAGGCGTGATAGGCGAGTTGCTCTCCAAACAGACTTCCGCCGTTACGATCTATCTCGGCGGCCCATTGGCGAGCCTGCTGTCGAGTAAGGGGTTCGTGCATCCACCGGATGTGGTGCCAGGTCCACGTTGGCCAGAAAAAGGTTGACGGTGGCAAAGCGCAAATGTCGTCAGGATTCTGGAGCTGGAGCTTCTTTGGAAGAATAACACTGTGAAAGTTCCACTCGCGCGAAAGATCAACATTGTTGTATTCTGCGGCCCAGCGGTCGATAAACGTGCTGTTCTTGCGGGCCACCATGATAGCATTGCATAGTCCGCCACGGTTGCCTCCCTCGTGACCCATTACGATATCGCGAGGGGATCTGAGCAGGTCTGTAAAGGGGCGAAGACCAAAGGCATCTATATCCATGTATATGCCACCTTGCTCCTGAAGCAGCTTGAGTCGCAGAATGTCGGAGATATGAGCAACCTGCCAATGAGCGCCGGGCTTGTTTTTCAAAGCATCCATTTCTTCGGGCGAGTGATAGACGAGGGTGATGTCATCCTTGAGACGGTGTACCCAACGATTGGAATAAGGATTTTTGTTTGGTTCTGGAGCAGGCGGATCGGCGAGGTAGGTATAATGAAGATAGACGCGGTCGGCTCGCATGCCCACAATGGCGCTTCGCATGGCGAGATAGGAGATAAAGTTGAAGGTGCCGACGTCCGGGTCGTCGTAGGGATTGCTAAGGCCAAAAATGAAGTGAACGTGGTTCGGGATCAGTTCCGTCTCGACTGGTGGCCCGTTCGTCGCCGCGGTCGCCGCGAGATGGCGAGTCCTACCGTAGAGGCAGTCGAGCTCATCCTGAGTTGAGACGAAGTCCTGCTGGACGCGATATTGCTCGGACCATGGGTTAGTCTGGCGCGCCCAGTCACCGAAGTCGTAGACAAAGGGCCACAGGTAGGGCGCAAGAAGCACGACGACGATGACCAAGATAATAGCGGAGGACCGTCGACGGCGGAGCAGTGAGGTCCCGTCCCAGCGCGGCTTAAATCTAGGAAGCAGGCGAGACATGCTCAAGAGGCGTCGAGCGAGCAAGACGGGATCGTGACTTTCTTCAGGTCGCGACGGGGCAATTGGGTCATGGGCGCATGATAGATAAAGTAGGACGGGCGGGGAGAGGAAGAGGAAGAGAGGCGGTGATGTACCGGCTCGAGTTGTCGTCGTTGGCGGCGGTAATCAAGAGTGAATGCCATGCGTGTCTACTACAGGAAGCAGAAGCAGAGGCGGACTTCACGATGGTAAACTGTTGGCGCTAGGCGTAGTTGTATATGTAGCTGTAATTATAGTGTTTTTGTCGTATCCCATCAGCCTCGCAGTGATTAGATGAAATGCCCAAATGCAGGTCAAGGAGTGGCGAGGACCGTAGAGTGATCCTCCGAGATGGCATGGTTTTGCGGCGTTACAACATGGCGAAGGTGTTGCGGTCGTGAAGAATAAGTGGGAGCTGTCAGATGCCAAGGCTCCTTCTCTTTAGGCATCCAGATGGTGTAGATAAACTTTTGGCAGTGTTTGTCGGGCTAACTACCCCAGCAGCTTGCGACGATCTGCTCTTGAAACTTTGCAGGATGCGACAGTGCAGTTGCAGTGCCCATCTCTGTGCCAATGGGCCAATGGCACAGCGGCATCAACGTCATCTACTGCAATAGGTAAGCTCAGGGGGTCACTGAACCAGTGCTGCTTGGTTCTGCCTGGGTAGCACTGCCACCGTGCATTGCAGAGCTCTGCAGAGGGCGTGGTGTTCCACTTTATTAATAAGTCTGGCGGCGCATTCCCCCCTGGCGTGCCCCTGGCCAGCCAGACGGGACCAACCTAGCCTACAGTGGCACCTTCCCCCAGTTCGGCCCCCAATAACCCCCTATCCCAAGAACCCTGCAGGGGTTCCCCGGGGTCGCAGTGCCTAAAGCAGTTACGTTCTCCACTTTGCCAATTATAATTGTTATCTGATAGATTTGACGGCGGTCAGCAGCCTTCTTCGTCTGACCAACGGAAACGATTTGCTTCGCGATGCGTTGAGTCTCTCTACAACAATTATACCCACCCTGGCGATTCGGAGTATTTTGTTCTTGTTTGTAGCCGGATCTGTCTGTATTGATTAGCGCGCAATGTTTTGAAGAATCATGGTATCCCATTCATAGTCCCGTCGTGTTCTCGTCGTCTCCTGTCGCACTTCATCCCGTCCCAGTGCGCTCGACCGGACCAACACGCTCCAATGCTACACCACTGGCTCTTGCAGCGTTTACAACGCCTGCTGCGGCGTGGGTTCCACAAGTCGCCCTTTCTATGGATCGTCCTCGGTGCGACTCTCCTTGAAGTCGTCGTCCACGTCTTTCGCTTCCGAGTGCCCGTCCCCAGTCGCGAACTCGACACCCCTTTCTACACCACGTGCCAGGAGCCCGAAGTCACTGCGCCCCGTGAAAATGCCGCCATTGTCATGCTGGCCCGCAATGAGGAGGTAGAAAAGGCTCGCCACTCCGTCGACAGCCTCGAGCGCCACTTCAATCAGTGGTTCAAGTACCCCATCGTGTTCTTGAACGACGAGCCTTGGAGCAATGAGTTCATCGAGACCCTCAACGCCACTACGAGCGCCGAGACCATTTTTGAATACGTACCAAAGAAAGAGTGGCTGTTTCCCGAGTGGATCGACCAGGATGACGCTCGAGCCAGCATCAAAAGCCAAGGCGAGGCCGGCATCCTGTATGCCGGCAAGGAAACGTACCATCACATGTGCCGTTTCTTCTCAGGGTACGTTCCCTCAGACTTCCACATAACAATATTGTCGCGAGCTAATTGTCATTCTTTTCACCGTGACAGATATTTTTACCAAGTCGAAGCGCTCAAGAAATACAGATGGTACTGGAGACTGGAGCCTGATGTTGATTTCACTTGCGCCATTACCTACGACCCCTTTCGTGAGATGGCCCGCCACAAGAAGGTCTATGGCTATACCATAGCACTCTGGGAAGAGAAACGGACATGCCCCAGCCTCTTTCGAAAGGTGTCGGACTGGAAGGAGTCTCAGAACATAGCCTCAACTTCTATGTGGAATGCTGGTATAACTCCATCGTGGGTTCCCTGGCCATTCCGCAACTACCTGAGCTGGTTCTCTCATCGGGATAGATACGGAGATGGGTGGAATACATGCCACTACTGGAGCAACTTTGAAATCGCGGACCTTGATTTCTTCCGTAGTGAAAGATATCAGTCGCTGTTCCAAAAGTTAGACAGGGACGGTGGCTTCTATTACGAAAGGGTATGTGTCATCCTAAGTTTTTCTATGTATCCAGAAACCAATATTGGACAACCCAAACTTGATGTCCGTTACGGGGCCCTAAGTTCATCGTAAATACCCAAATGGAAGAATAGCGCTAACTCTCATCGCAATAGTGGGGAGATGCACCAGTTCATACTCTCGCCGTGAATATGTTGGCCCAGCCGCACCAGATTCACCACTTCGCCGACATTGGTTACAGACACGACACGTTCTACCAATGTCCAGCCAATGCGCCGGGAGGGCAACTTCCCGAGTCGAAAGCATTGAAAACGGGCAATGACTCTTGGGCACCCGAAATTGAGGGCGGCGTAGGATGCCGATGCGAGTGTGATGGCAGCACCACACGCAACATCCCTAGTTTTTGCCATAATAGGCTGAGGTCGCCAAATACCATGAGTCGCCCCTGGTCTCAGTGGTTTCTCGAATGGGTCTTCTTTTGAGCCGGCCATACTTCAAGTCTATGGTGGATAATGAAAGCGCAGAAGCCGCCAGGAGTGCGCCAGCATGCTCCCGGCGCAAGTTCCTTTATCGTTTGGCGTGCAAGCGCCGCGCATGTTACGATGTAACTCAAATTATGTGTCGGGTCTCATTCATAAAGCGACCTCGCCAATATTTACAGCGGCAGCAACATCCAATGCTTGACGGAGTCTATGGTACATATTGGTAAGCAGAGGAGATCTTCCAGTAGATCCCCAAAACCCTGCGAACTAACCAGCCTTCGAGTTTTCGAGTAGAAACTCATCTCTACAGGTTGGAACGATGTCGATTCTGTATTTCTTTTGGGGCGGCTATACAGGAAACATTAGAGAGGCGAGAGAGGATTGCATGAAGCATTTGGAGTTGGTTGATGCGATGCGTCATGATACCCCTTATATTTATCTCAGTCACGGCATGTTTTATTCTGGCGGCAAAGTCATTCTATGTGATTTATATAAATAAGGCAGCATTTTACGGTAACGATATACACAGCTCATAGCAATAGTTAGCAGACGTGCGCATGGAGGCACACAACTGTACATTATATTAATTACATAGACTAACCGAGTCTTGCGGCCTATCAAGAACGGTCGCGTCAATACAGTCAATCAGGCCATCTCAAATAAGCGATCTTTGTACCTCTCCTGGCGGTGCTGGTATAGTCAACAGCGTCAAACTCATTGGTTCGCCATTTTATGATTGGAAAGCTTTGGCCATGGGAGATCCAACTCATCAGAGCCGGCTGTCAATCCCGCTCCAGAAGGCAGCACCTTTGGTGAAGCTCCGTGTTGTTGAACCCATCAGGCCGGTTCTATATGTCGTAACCCAACCCCCCCCCGGATGGAGCACACACGGTCCTCGGCCGTCATTATACGGTCCGTGAGCTGCTCCCTAAAGCAGTGCCAATGCACCTTTAAGACAAAAGACTGTCAAATGGTCGCTTAACCCATAGGTTGCGGGGTATACTTCATCTTCTCGGCGCTTCATGAATGCGCCGCTATCTCTTACTGCTCACTCGCTCATGAGATATCGTCCGTATCGACAGCCATATCCTCATCCTTCGCAGCAGCCTCTGCACCTCCATTCTTTTCACTCTTCTTCTGTTGTTTTGTAGTCTTAGCGTTTGTGTCCTCGGATACATCTACAGGCAAACACACAAACATTAGCCCTTCAGTCATCCAATGTGTGGGTGTGTGAGGATTACGAACCCTTCATCTCAACCTCCCCCTCACTCTCCATCCGCCGCTTCAAAGCGTAGCCCATCTTGCGCTGCAGTTTACGCATCTTCTTCGCGCTGACGGCGGCGTTCGGACCGCTCGTGGGTAATAATCCTGCTCGCGCGCCGCGCTTTGCGTCTGCTTTTGTGATTCTGTGCTGTTCATTTTGCGGAGTCTGTGTCTGTGTCCTCCGTGCGGATTGCTTGCGTGCTTTCGCGCGCGCGGCTATGAGGCGGTTTTTGGAGGGGCCGTTGGGGTTTTTTACCGAGGGCATTTTGGGTTGATTTGATTCCGGGGATTAGACCGGTGGTGGGTGGTTAGTGGCTTGGTGTAGACTTGTGAGTTGTGAGTGTAATATGTATGTGTAAGTCTGAATTGTTGGCACTGAATTGTAGTATGCTTGTCCTGTAGGTTAAGTGATTGTCATGGACCCTGAAGATTGAAATTTTGGTGGGGTTTGGCTTTCACATCCATTTGCGCTGGGGTAATAGTATAGCGCTTAAATGCATGTGTCTTTCTACGTGCATAAACTCGATTTTGAAGTTGCTCCTGTCACAGTCATTTCCTTATTCATGGCATATAGTTAGCGCGAACAGTACTGCGCGCGTCCATTGACTTACTTTCCAATAAAAATCGGCAGAAATTCTGTTGTGACATATAGTTCTCTTCTAAATTTCACAAATAAGAAACCCAATTACAAGATAAGCTGCCGTACGCTAGAAAGTAACTAAACACTGTATACTAGGAGCTGTGCGTATTAAAGAGTATTTACATCGTTCTACCAGTTGACTTTGAGTGTTCACTCATCTTAAAATTGGCTTGTTGGGATAGTGTAGCCAGCATCTTGACGGAGTAACAACTCCGTTTACTCCACCTAATCTTGGGAATTGTATCTACTAAGCGATAGGTACCATGTTCACAATACCTCCCACAACGTATCAGAAACCGGCATGAAAGCTTCAAAGATCCATTCTAAGTACAGATATCTTGACCAGTTTGGTCCTCCTTCAGAGAAATACCGATGTTGAGTCGACGAAGAGGAAGCCGGCGAGAACGGAGTGGAACAGCCCGCATGCCTTCATGTTGATGATCGCCGGACTAGCCCGAATAGGTACCTATCCTCGGGTACTGCCTCTGGCTTCAGACCACCGGCGGCTTAGTCTAGCATAAGTATTTGGTCTCACGGGATTCCTCGCTTGGTAGGTCTTCGGGTGGGTTGTGATTTGATAGAGGTATAGTACAGCCCTATGCCCGCTGAGGGAAGACTACAGACTCCGGGTCAACATAGAAGCAGTTGAGTTGTCAATATAAGGTTACGTCATCCGTCTCAGCCGATTCTTATCCCGCTTCATTACCCTGGATCTCCAGTCTGATCCTCTCGGCACGGCATAATGTCGCCTAAAACCATAGAGACCGATGTCCTAGTTGTGGGAGGCGGCAACGCTGGCTTCAGCGCAGCCATCTCCGCCGCCGAATCTGGTGCCCGGCGAGTGTTACTTATCGATGCGGCCCCGGAAGATTGGGCCGGCGGCAACTCCTATTTCACAGCCGGCGCATTCAGGACTGTTCACCATGGCTTAGAAGATCTTCTCCCTATCGTCAATAACGTCCCGGATGAGAAGCGGTATAAGATTGACATGAAACCGTATACCGAGGCCGACTTCGCTGGCGACATCAAGCGTATCTGTCTCGGCCGAGCCGATCCTGAGCTCGCCGACATTCTCGTCAGGGAGTCTAACGAGACCATCAAGTGGCTGGCCAAGCACGGCGTGCGCTATCAGTTATCATTTAATCGGCAGGCATACGAAGTTGACGGACGTATCAAGTTCTGGGGCGGTCTGGCATTAAAGACCGAGGATGGCGGGAAAGGTCTGATCGAGGACCACCGCCGAGCGGCTGCGAAGCTCGGTATACAGACTGCATTTTCGACGGCAGCTAAAAGTTTGATAGTTGACCCCGAATCAAACCGCGTTAATGGGATAATAGCACAGGGTCCGGATGGGAAAACCCAAGAGATTCGTGCTGGCGCCGTCATCCTGGCTGCAGGGGGCTTCGAAGCCAACCCTCGCTTAAGGGCGCAGTACCTTGGTCCTACATGGGACTTTGCAAAGGTCCGCGGAACACCGTATAATAACGGGACATGCTTGGAGATGGCCATTCAGCAAGCCGGGGCGAAGCAAGCAGGCAACTGGTCCGGCTGTCACTCGGTCGCGTGGGATGCCAACGCCCCGGCTAACAGTGGCGATAGAGTCATCTCTAATGAATTCACTAAGTCAGGGTATCCTCTAGGTTTGATGTTGAATAGGGAAGGGAACAGATTCGTTGATGAAGGCATCGATCTACGCAATTATACCTACGCCATCTTTGGGAAGGCGATTCTCGCGCAACCGGGTCATTTCGCATTCCAAGTCTGGGATTCCCAGGCCATTCCCTGGCTTCGCTCCGAAGAGTACCGTGACAAGGTCGTGGAGAAGATCAGGGCTGACACTGTCGACGAGTTGGCTCAGAAACTCACAGACTACGGCCTCAACAACGCATCCCAATTCGTTAATACTATTTCGACGTACAATGAAGCAGTAGAAGCATTTCGGCATGAGAACCCCGATAAGTCATGGGATCCGAGTATGAAGGATTCCCTTTCTACGCAATCTAGTCACAAGCGCCTGCCCTTAGCCAAGTCGAATTGGGCTTTGCCTTTGAATCAGGGGCCCTATATGGCAGTTAAGGTTACGTGCGGTGTCACCTTCACCTTCGGCGGGTTAGCAGTTGATCCCGAGACTTCTGCTGTTCTCTCGTCGATCACAAATCAACCTATCCCGGGCTTATACACTGCCGGTGAGATGCTGGGAGGTATATTCTATGACAATTATCCCGGCGGGAGCGGTTTGACTTCCGGTGCTGTATTTGGCCGTCGCGCTGGTCGTGCTGCTGCTGCGGCAGTGGCCGGCGAACCTTAGTAAATAGAGAAAGTAAACAGAAACTTTGATAATACAATATTTCGTAACACCCCAGGCCCTTGGTAATCAATATCTAAGCGTAGGCTTTAATGTATATCGTACATTGTTGATCGTGGCATGCAAATCATTACCCCTGTCTCTTCAGCGAGACAGGTAAGTATACAAGGCTTGCTCGGGTTTTGTCTTCCCCTCGCGGACCTAATCCCTCTTTGCGTATAATGGCCATCGCGCTCTTATTATCCTATTACTATTCACAGTTATAGCAGATTGGACGGCGAAAAGTTATCGTCCATAAATCCGAAAAGCAATTCCTGGCCAGAAAAGCCAAGATCAGCAAAGGGGTTCGTAAAGTCCATATCTCCGATACTCGCAGTCTCTCCGAATACCTGCCATGACGTATTCAGGTCGTTAGAAGTCGTCAGCTGGGGCTCCAATGGTACTACACAGTGGTCAGAGCAAGCTGGGAACCTCTAGGGGTTAGGGCTGTGTCACCTTGAGTTTCCTGGATCCCTTTACTTCTCATGAGTGTTCTGACAATCCTTGTTGTGTCGGCTACCCCAGAGTTTGGGACTGCCAGTTCATCTAGACATCTTAAGCTCGCACCTAGGAGAGAGGCGTCAGGGCTGACACTACGATTTCTCCCTAAGCTTGCGTTGTGGATATGGATCGTGCAAGCAACGTAGACCTATGATTTCATGTTAGTCTCGTTACTTTCCACTTGGCCTGGGATACGGATAGTTATGATGAAGCATGTATACTGGGTGGCTACGTACAGCATAGCTCAACAAATAGCTAGATTTGCGCAACGGGTATGTTGCCCTATATGATAGGGCAAGACTGGTAATATTCTGAGCTGCTGTGCTGCACCTCTTCCATGATTGAGTCGAGATTTCACGGGACTGGGCATCTCTATTTGATGCGAATGGTCGGTGCAGTAGTATGATCAATGAGTAGTAGACCATGTGTAGTATGGTGAGATTAGGGGCAGCTGGAATAGGGGGCTCTTCTGGTCGTCTCGTCCATGGCTCATATTTCAAGTGCATGGGGAGATCGCGATACCATTGGTTTAGAGTATCATCGAGATTCTGCCTCTGCTGTAGCTTTTTCTGGGTTGTCGCCCCCACTGAATAGATTTTCGTAGTCACTCTAGTCATGCTCTTGGCCAACGTACAGAATTGTTGAAATACAGATATGGAATAAGTCAGTGGCGGTCGACTAGACGTGGAGACCGTCGGCTGAAAAGAGCTCGTTATCGGGTCGATGTATGGGGTCCACGGTTCCAATTCTTCGTACGTGTCCATGAACTCGCAGGACACATTCACGTCACGTGGGTGAATGAAGACGGGACGGCCCAGATATAAACCCTGAAGCTTTTCACATATAAACGCGCCCCAGAACACACGACGTCGGATCTCAATTTCTTCAGCGTCGCCTATCTGCACCTTACTCTCTTGATGTAATCCCAGATCGTAGACCATCCGGACGGCGTAGCCGGTGTATAGCCATGCCTTCGATGTGAGTCCACGACCATTGTATGTCGACCCTAACATGATTAATCCAATTATTGTAGGAATACGTGATGCAGTGAGAAGTGAGTCACGCTGAAGTAGGTGGTCACAGCGGGCGAAGAATGCCTGTCCGGCAGACTCTGGATTGGAAGGGTCGCTTCGAATCTCTATGCGTTCTGAATACTTGCTTGCACAGGCAAAGACGGCGTTGAGCAAGAATTCAGAGCAGTACGGACCCCCATTAATGAGTTCCCGCATGAAGGTTGGACGATATGTGAGTAGAAAGGTATGATGTTGCCGATTCCAGTGTAAGTCTAGCAGATGCAGCGCTAGATCCATTGGGACCCCTCGAATGGTCTCCAGACTGCGCAAGTAACTCTCACGCTGTCGACCAATTGCTGCATTGGCTATTAGCTGATCTCTTATTGTCTGATCGCTATTGTTCTCTCTCGCTGACACTGGACTTGGTACGCCGCCATAGTGTAGACTTGACGTTGCGCCGTACACTTTGAGTTGGTCACCCTGATCAACAGATATGTTATCAAGAGCATCTCGATCATCACTACATGTTGATTCGTTGTCCCCTTCCGCATCTAGGTTCTCGCCCACTCCTGTTCCGTTCGGTGTTGGATATTGATCTACCATTGGCTGTGAATCACCAGCCCGGCTCGGAGAGACGTGAATGGTAGATGTTTCCGTTACCTCAGCCGCTATAGGAAGACCGTCTAGGAGAGCCGCTCTCTCTTCAGGTGTGGAACCTTTAAGCTGGGCAAGTACTCGCTCTAGTGCTTGCTTTTCTTGCTGCAGAGAATTGACCAACGACGCAGACGGTCTCTGTCTGAGCGGGCCTTCATTGTAGATACAGGTGCGATTACTGCCCCGACAGTGGCTACACTGTGGCTTCTCTGCATCACACTTGATCTTTCGTCGACGGCAAAACTTTGAAGATACCTGTTTTAGAAAACATCTTCAGATTAGGAATCATTGAGCGTATTGTACATACCTGGCAAGCCCGGGGCATCTTGGTGAAGGCGATCGTGATGCATTGGTTCCCTATTTAAGGCCGCATGCCCTCTCCTGAAATAATAATTAGAGTGAATGACTATCAACGTAAGTAGTTGAGCCCCAGGCTAGTGGTGAAGGCCATTTCCCACAAGCCATGCTGCTGGTGTCAACACCAAAGATCCCCTCATATAGCTGCTTTACCACGACAACTCCAAAGAGCGCCGGTCCCCATGAACAAGGTTCCCCGCAGTTACCGAAACTAGTATCCATGTCTAGACTACTGGCGGGGATCTTCTCCAACTCCTTTTTGATCTTGACCAGGATAATGATCATGCTCACGCAGGTTGGAGACACTGCTGGAAACTGTAGATACCCGCGTATAGAGACTGATATAGCAAACCCCTCGTCGCATGGTTTAATATGTATAGGCACTGCTCCTTAGTGTTGCACTAGGATTTTGCGTGATTCATTATTCTTACGCGGTACGTGTTATGAATTAGGTCCGTCTCGATCTCTAACTAGTTGCCTACCTTGGCAGCTCGGTTGGTCAGATACACGACGCACGCGTTATTAATAACAGAGCCGAGAAGTTATTGTAAAGAATGTGATTCATTGGTATCTTCGAATTCATTTAGAGTAGAATAACCAAACTCTAAATCCAGCTTTGGCATACTTTCCCTTGTTACGTCGCCCTGCACTTAATCCAACACTGTGGGATCTTCTTTCACAACCTGATCATAATATGGCTGAAAAGCAAGCCACATCTTGTTGGAGTTGCCACTCTTTTTGTGTGTGAACTCGGCTTCCTCTTTTCTGATATGAATCTTCTCAAACCCAGGGCAAACCGCCGCGTTCGCCAGCATCTGCGCGTGACAGCACCGGTCCAACGCGATGAATAAGAAAGCAGCTTCATCTACAGTCTTTCCGCATGTGATCATTCCATGATTCTGTAAGATGATACTGCGCATTGTCGGTCCCAATGCCTTAGCAATGCGCGCCCCTTCTTCTGTCGAGATCACCGTGCCTCCATAGCGCGGGTACACTGCAAGATCGTTATAAAATCGCAGTGCGTCTTGGTATAGCATTTCAATTGGCCTGCCAAAGCAACTGAAGGCTTTCCCATAGACTGAGTGTGCGTGGCACGCAGCATTTAGATCCGGTCGTGCTTTATGAATCTCGCTGTGGATGGCAAAAGCTGGCCCGTTGATTGCTGACTGTGCTCCACCAGGTAGGACCTCCCCCTTTTCGTTGACTAACACCAAATCTGATACCCGAATCTGCGAAAAATGAGTGCTTAAAGGGTTGATCCAGAAATGCTCTATGTTGGTTGTCAGATATTGTGTTTCGTCCGAACGCGCTACATGAGCCACATACCGGGGTTCAAAGGGTCCCGCAACGAAATATGCCCAGCAACACCTTCGTCAAAGCCTTGTTTGGCAAATACACGAAACGCTGCAGCTAGGTGCTGTTTCTGGTACTTAAGCTCGTCTTCTGCGTTATCGAAGGTCGGCGGTGATCTAATGACAACCTTGCCATCTTTGTCCCCTAAGAAATGGACATCCTCGAAGAAACCCGGTTTGTTCGCTTTTCTCTCCGGCGCAACATCTGCACGAAGTGTATCATGCAGAGAGGATTCAGTGATAGTTGCTGTAGACGTCGCCATGCTTATAGATATCAAGCTTGGAACCGTGCGAATTCTAAGGAAGATTCAGTGGCTAAGTGCTTACTGGGTAGGTAGCTATCCGGCCACATGGCTTCGGAAATCCACATTGTTTAAATTTCCATAGGTCTCGCCACAGTCGATCTTGCCAGGCCAGGGCTCCTGAATTGCTCGCCCACTCATCTTCTCGGGGTCGGAAACGCAACACGGGTTCACAGCTCCGCCTCCGCATTCTTTCTCCGCAGGCGGAGTTATGAGTCCGCTTCGGCACTATTGATGTAACCCCCGCATGAACCCGTCGCAAAACAATTCCCGTAGGTTGCTGTTCTCCACTCACAGATCCAAGCGGGATCTTGGCTCCGTTTAGAAGATGAGCTGTTCGTCTAGATCGTCGAGATGAAACGTGGAGCTCACGTGGACAGAGTGATGAGTGTTTGTAGCTTGGTTTCCAGCCCTTATGTAATTGATTAGTATCACAATTCTCCGAGAGATCTGACACAGCCTTTGAAAAATCTGGTTACCCTGTCCTACGAGCCGCGCAAACATGAGAGCCATCGGTATCAAAGGAGGCAAAGGAGATGCGGACAAGCTCTTCATTGAAGACGACGTTCCTGATCCTGTGGCCAGTGAAGACCGTGTTCTTGTTCGTATCAAAGCATTCGGTTTAAACAGAATGGATATAATGCAGCGCGAAGATCGGTATCCGTACCCATTACTTCCAGAATCCGGCAAGATTCTGGGCGTTGAGTTTAGTGGTTACGTGGAAGCGGCAGGCCCAAATTGTATGTGACGCCACGTTTGGTCCTTAAGGGCTCAAAGAGAGAATGAACTGATCGTGTTGCAGGTAGTGGTAAATTCAAGCAAGGAGAGAGAGTATTTGGTCTGGCTTACGGTGGCGCTGTATGTATTTACGCACGGATCTCACTTCAATGTACTAATGATGATTTAAGTATGCCGAGAAAGTTTCCGTCTCCGAGAAGATGTTGACGCATATGCCTGAAAATATATCTTATGAGGTAGCAGCTGGCATACCTGAGGTCAGCCATTTCAAAAATCTAGCAGAAAAAAACAAGTCGCTGAAACTGAGATTAGACGTATTTCACTGCCATACAAGCTATACACCTGGTTGGCGGCTTGGAACCAGGACAATCTGTACTCATACACGCGGGAGCGTCAGGGGTTGGTCAGGCGGCGATCCAAATAGCTCGTTTCGGCGGTGCATCGAAGATATTCACTACAGCGGGAACTGATACTAAATGCGCATTATGCAAGTCACTTGGAGCTGACTTTGCCATCAACTATCGAACCGGAGAAGATTTCTCTAAAGTGATTGAAAGAGAGACGCAAGGCAAGGGAGTCAATCTGATTATTGACCTAGTTGGACAGGAATATTGGCATAGGGTGAGTTCTCTGTTCAAATCATTTGAAAACCCCAACTAATAGGACAACAGTAAGTGGCTACCTCACGCCAAAATCTGGGATTCTTTGTATAAGTAAGTAGTTATTAAAAACTAACACATATCAGGAACACAGCCTCAGCAGCAATGGAAGCAAAAATAGTACTCGTCGCAGCTATGAGCGGTAGCATAATTGAGAGGTTCAACTTGCGAGCACTGTTAAACAAGAGACTCTGGGTTCTTGCAACAACTCTACGCACTAGAAGTGCAGATTACCAGGCGAAGCTTAAGGACGTTTTCCTAGAAAAGGCCCTGCCATACCTTGCGGAGGGCGCGATGACAGTCACTGTGCATCAAGTCTTTCCATGGTCAGAAGTGGCCGCAGCACACAAGATGATGGAGTCCAATACAAACGCTGGCAAGTTGGTCTGTCGCGTTGAGTAAATAGAGTTGAATGAAACCTATGTATTCAATAATACGTATAACATCGCTGAGATTGTGTACTTGGCATAATCGAGATTCCAATACATCCCAACACTACCTACGAGGGAGCGACAAATTGAACAAGCTCATGTTACTCAAAAAGACGTGATGGGTTGGTAATCCAGAACTTTTGCCACGTCTCTTCGTCGGGGATCCATTCTCGTAACCTTTCAATGTGTCCCTTATCGTCTACCTCCCTGAAACCTTCGATGTCATTGAGTCTCTGCTCTACAGTTTTCCCCTTGCGCACAACACCTAGCTCTGTGTGCGGCCAGTCACTACCAAACATGATCTGATCAGGACCAGCTGCAATGATTGCCTTAGCTGTTGCTTCAAGGCTGTCGATTCCCGCCGGATGACCATGATACAGCCGCTCGAAACCGGAAATCTTCACGAAAAGACGCTTTTCTCGGACAAGTTCGAGGAAAGTTTGAAATTCTGGCGTCTTTTCATCACCAGGGAACGTGCTGCCAAAGTGGTCTGCTACCATTTTCACCCGGGGGTCCAATTTCCGTATCATGTCAGCCATCGACGCCCAGGCGGAAAGCGGACAGAAGATGCCAATCGCCCATTCTAAACGCGCGAGCCGATTGGCCAATGCCTCGACTTTCTTGATAATCTGTGCACCCCCTTTCTGTTCTCCATGACCCCATGCCATCTCATGCATTCGCGCACCCCTCACGCCAGCCGCGTGTAATTCATCGAGTTCCTCATCAGTAATGTTATCAACATCAATGGTTGCGAGACCCCGGAGCTTGTATCCAGGGATGTCCTTTTGTTTGTTCAGTGTGTCAACCAGCGGGGCTGGAGATGATCCCTGCATCGAAGCATGGACGACCACGATACTGGTACATCCCGTGACCGCGTCGGGATACTCTGATATCTGGGCTGCCTTGGGCGTGTAAGAACGGGGAACTGCGTAAGGGAATTTCTCTGGGTCGAACACATGGATATGAGTGTCCCAGGCACCCTTTGGAACGGCTCGAGAAGACATGTTGCGGAATGACGTTGGAAGGTAGATAATGCGCTTTGAGAAAATGCGATAGAGATGGTAAGACATTTGAATGTAAATAAGAGCCAATAGGGTACAAGCGAGAAATAGATTCTCAATATTAAGTGCAGATCTTGATGAGGTACGAATCCGTACCAACGGCGAATTGCTAGCCACTACGGACTTGAAACTCCGCATTCACTCCAACGACGTTGGACAAACGAATCCCGGAGAGAATGACAACCTATCGGCAGTTATGGTACTGCGTTTGCGGAGATTTGAGATCGCGGGGTCCAGCAAGGATCGTCTCCAATATTGATCTACATTAATAGTTTAAGACTTCGTTGTTTGGATATCTGAGATCGTGTATTGGTCACCTCCGATTTCAACAACCAAAACAATGGAATTTATCAAAAGCGTATTGCGGTTCCCCTATGACCTCGCCTCCTCGCTGAGGATGAGCAAACTGTCTGCTTTATCATTCTTCACGAGTTGGCTTTGCTGGACTGTCGCTTGCATGCATTTCTATTGTCTGCCATATTCTATGGAGGCTGTTGCTGAATCTCTCGGAGTTCCCCAGAGCAAGATATCAGAGGCCAATACGACATCGTTGCTGACTCGATCTATCGGTGCCGCTATATTTGGGGTCATTGCAGATCAATACGGGCGAAAGATCGCAATTCTCATAGACCTTGTGCTGCTGGGTGTTTTCACGCTGTCTTCGGGCTTTGTCCAAACCAGCGGGCAGCTGATAGGGGTTCGCGTCCTTTTTGGTAACTGTCCCAGCACCAGCGCTGAAAGATACTTGCCTGATTATGAATTCCAGGTGTCGCTTTCGGAGGGCTCTACGGCCCTAACATGGCGGCTTGCCTTGAGGCAGTTCCTCGTAAAGCCAGGGGAGCAGTAGGGGGTTTCACTCAACAAGGCTTTGCGGCAGGGAATCTGCTAGCCTCTGCTTTCCACTTAGCAACAAGTAATAACCCTCACCTTACTAGTAATGGCGTCTTTCTCACTATTTTATCTAGGTAAATATAGGTGGGGGTCGTTATACTATCTTGCAGCAGGGTTGACCGTGCCATGCTTTATTTTACGCCTTGTCACTCCTTCGTACTCGGTCATTGGAGAAGCTGTGAGGGAAACAGAAGAAACCGGGAGAGTCGATGCTCGCAAAGTGGTCGGTGGCGAGCTGCTCTTCTGGACCAAGTTCAAATACGCCGTTGTTCGACACTGGCCGATTTTTATATACACGCTAATCCTCACATCGTCCTTCAACACCTTAGGACATGGGCACCTAGACCTTTACCCCTCGTATCTTTCGACAGAAAAGGGGTTGGACGTGTTACACCAGACATGGGTTACCGTGATTCTCCAAAGTGGTGGCATTCTAGGTGGTCTAATCGGCGGCCATCTGTGTCTATTCAACGTGAAATGGGTACCTTTCTGCTTTGCTGTGCTCATAGGTCCATTCCTACCGCTGTTTATCCTCCCTGAGTCGTGGCATCTTCTCGCTCTTGGCGCGTTCTTCTTCGAGTTCTGTTATGGAAGCTCTATAGGGGCCCTTGGGAATATCTTGCAAATCATTAGTCCGCATCCAGGGATCAGGGCAGCATTTGGCGGAGTAAGCATGCCAACTCCCTCAAATTTCTTGATGAGATCATGTTAACTAATTCATTCTGTGTAGGTGGCCTATAATCTTGGAAATGCAGTTTCCTCCTTTGCTCCTACCGTGGAAGCGCGACTCGGCGAAGAGAACCCGCTTCCTAACGGAAAGCCGAACTATGGCCGTACAATCCTCATATTAGCCGGTACCGTAAGTACAGATATACTGTATACTAATCGGAGGAAATGGCTAACCGCGAGTAGTTGATTGGCATTCTGAGCCTCGTATTGGCATGCATGCCAAGGAAGAATCTGAATATGGACTGGGATATGCAAGATCCAAACAGGATTGAACCATATGAGGAAGAGACAAAGAGAGAGCAGCCACACGAAGACGCAACTGAGATTGGTAAAGGTGACACTATTCACATGGAAGATGTAAATGTTGATTGTACTAAAACTTAGCCTGAGGGAAGGCATGCGGGATGATTGAAGTCGAATATCCATTTCTAACAGCAGTATTTGATTTTTTCTCTTTTATATGTATTATTATAGGATCTCTATGCTGTAAATCCTCGTAACGTAATCTTTCTATTTCTCTCGAAATATTTTGTTAGTAAAGCCAGTAGATTGCAAAGTTCGCATTATTACCACCACGCCTTACTTCTTCCTCTTGACCTATGAATTCTACCCAGCCCATCTTAAAAGTGACCCCATTGAATAGACGCTTAGTCTCTGCATCATCCATCAACTGTGATGTAGTAGGGAGCACCTCAAATATGTTTCCGTCGACCAGCAGTGCGATCACCGATGCTATATTGGTTGGTTCCCGAGGTAGGATTTTAGTTCTCGGCATAAGCGCCCAAGAAATAAGGGACAGTATTAGTACAATAGCGAGGAGTGTCTGTAATATGCGCGTTGATGCTACGTCTTGGACTACACGAACTTGGCCAACAGCTTCAGTCATGTTGGCTTGGTACGTGGTAGCAAAACTTGTCTCGCTAGCTCGGGTGGAAGAATTCTTGGCTTCAGGGGTTACACGTGAATTGAAATTCATCAGTTGTGCTCGGAGTATACTATGTTGCCAAACAACGGCATCTTGCACAATTTCTGCCTTTGAAGTGTCCGCAAGATGCTCGTGGGGTATGGCGTACCGCGATGTCGTGAGAGTATTAAAGAAACCCTCCACCTGTCCGCTTGGTCCATTTGGGAAGTAAAAATAAACTTCCTCCCGATCGTTCCATGATGTGGGCGTTTTCTTTGCTGTTGCCTCATCTGGAACTGGGGGGTTTGTCAGATCGATCTCGAGGTCTGCACTGATAAATGACGTGAAAACATCGACGCTTTCATATGACTCGTTGCAAAGCAGGGCCGAAATGGAAACTACCGTCGGATCAGGCGCCACTTTTATGTCTGCCCAGAAGTATGCCCAGTCGTACGCCGACTTACTTAGCACTTTAGGATCATTACTAGTACAAAAGGCATTCGTGGTACCGGCCACAAGACCTGTCTTGTAACCTTCAGCAGGCGGATATTCTTGAACAAGTCGTAGCACGTCTTTTGGGGGAGAACACGCAGCGTCTGTGATGTTCATCATGAGTTGATTATCTTCAAACCACGGAGAGATACTGGACTCGTTATGAAGACGGCAATCCATTCTCGGCCGTACTGCTGCAACTACGGCATCCAATGTAATGTCGTGGCCACTGGTGCTTTCGTATGACAAATTGAGTGACGGGAAGACGAGGTTCTCGTAGGTGAATGCCGGGTAGCTCAGGTTGCTCTCAAGTATAAGAGAGGATGTTAGAAGTGACGCTTCATGTCTGTCGAAAGTAGACAGTTCGACACTCTTTCCGACATGTAATTGCACGTTTGAATATGCCGGGATATCGCTCAGCATAAATAGAGACGAGGAAAAGGTAGCTAGCAGGGAAGCTATGAGGGTAGCCATTGTTGAACAAAGTGCGGCAAAGTTCTTAGTGCGTGTTTCTCTCAGCAATATCCGGGGTATGCTGAGATCCAGGAGATCGAGCCCCAGGGAGCGCCGAAAGGTACTACCTTGACTCAAATTGACGTAGGGCGTTAGTTTCCTTATATGTAGGTCCATAGACCCGTAGATCAGCCCTACAATAGTAAATATCAGAGCTGGTACGATGGTCCAGGAATAGTGAAGATATGACGGCCCTGTCGGGACCACCCCGATGCCATGGCTTCGCTGGGATATTGTAAGAGTTGTCTCCAATACGATGATAATAGCCAACACAAGGAAAGCGATGCTAAATCTAGTCCATGGTTGAAGTGTCATAGGATTGATTAATGGGGCGTTCTTCGATTCTGTGTTAGCCTCTGAAGCTGTACTGCCTGTTGCCGCAATTTCCAAGTATCCTTGATGGAAAGCGTCTCCATCTTGAACGCTAGTCATATAATTGGAACTATCCAGTCTGGCAGCTAGTGTCTTTGAGTCCGTTCTTCCGAAACTCCTTAAACGCTGGATAACTGCATCACTGCGGCTGGCGAGCTTGGCAACTCCAGAGATGCTCGATGGTGCGCACGCCAATACACTGGTCTTCGGCGTCGTTATAATGATAATCAGAAAGGGTAATACGATCGCCGCCAGTATACCTGCCATGGCATGTGCGGCCGTCCCGTTGACAATGAGTCGCTCCTGATATAGGATGGTCTGACCTATTGCCTCGAGTGAAACAGGTTCCGTGAGCAAGTCTTTCGCGATGAAGAGGGTGTGCATTTGATAGTATTGAGTGGTTAAATTCTGGAGCAAAGACGCATTTCGAAGTGTAGATGAAGAAGGGGGTGGTGCTGAAAGTTGACCTAAAACGAGGTACATCATAGGATCCACGTCTATGACGGTATCCGAAGCATTGAAGGATTGTGACTCAATCAAAAGTCCATCGTCTTTGAGATAGTTAACTGTAGTTGGGTTGTTGAACGATCTGAAAAGTGCTCGAGTGATATCCCAAGCATGGACATTACTCAGCGCTGTTGGCCCCGTGGATGGAGATGGAGTGACACTCAAGATTTCACTGCCGTTCTTTACAGCGTCGATCTTGCTGATCATATAGGTTGGACGACATAGTAGACTGACGTCCAGAGTGGTATTGACCTCCACCGGCGAGCCAGGAAACGGGATCTCTGCAGCGGGCGCACCATACTTCAATTTTCCAAAGCTGACAGCGATACGTTGATGGCCCAGATCGGACGAATTTTGACAGCTACCCGACCCAAATCGCGAATAGTAGAGGTCCATCTCGGGCCTGAGAGGAGGGCCAATCCAACTAGACGTAATCTCGCAGCCATCCGTAGCCATGGTGAAATTGAGAAGCGGAAGTCCGGTTTCGATGTAAGAACCATGGTACACGTGGTAAGATGCCTCCTCGCAGACTAAACTGGCAGAAAACCCATCTATCGTAGCGTGAAGTTCGGCAGTAGAAGGTATGTCACGACCATTGAATTTCTGGTAGCTGTATTTGTCGGAAACACCGTCTGGGAAGGTTAGATTTGCCTCCTGAAGGCCAAGCATATTGTAATAAGAGAGGGATCTGGCATTTTCCAGACCAGCTGAGTCATTCTTGAAGCCAGTTGTTATGTCAACGGGGACACTAGTGGGTTGATTGTCGGTGGGAGTCAAGTTGATAAGAGAGGCTGAAAATGCAATAATGAGACTCCAAAGCAGGGCGATAATGGCAGCAGCTGCTACGCCGCAATCTCCATTCTTGACGGCATTGAATATTGATACGGGCGCTAACGGACCAAGGTAGTCCAGTAACAACGTTTTCTTAGCAGCTGCTGGCCCCCGCGCCAATCGATTCCAGGGGGCTGTGATTTTTGCTTGGTAGTCGATCCTTGTCCAAATAGCACCAATGGCCGTGAGAATAGCCGTCGGGCCATATATCCATAGATAGTGAAGGTTGTTGTCGCTTTTCCTCAATCCGCGATGCTTGCATGAGTACCAAAACAATACCTCGACCGCAACGATGAGAGAAACGCAGAGAAGAATGGAGCATAGAAGAACGCGCCGTTGAAGATATAAGGGCCGCCATCCACGTTTCGCATACGTCGGCTTGAATCTGTCCTCACTTTTCAAGAGAGCCGTACTTGGCTCCTGAAAGCGTGTGTCCTCGCCGCCCATATCCACCCTCTCAGACGAAGACTGCAATGCCAGTGCACCTTCGTCAGGAGTCTGACGAGAATCTTGTGGGAAGTCCATCGTTGGACGTGACGTGTCCGTCGTGGAAACTGGAAAGATGCCATTTCGCCTAAGGGAATATGGTCAAGACCACGACAAGATAAACATTAAGTATGGCGTGAGGGTTTACACAGCCAAGTACGCGCCTGGCTACAGCATGTTCTGCAGTTAGAACACTACCTTCATAGTGATTGGCCAGAAGTATGGTATTGCCGCTCGGAAAGATCGGCTAACCCCAAAATGGCATTCATCATACTGAACTATGCCCATTTGTGGTAAGGGCATCTTATTTGTCCGGCATACAAGGCATACAGAACAGCCACTGAGACTTGGCAGCCGCCGCCGCTAACTGGCACCAACTCCGGTTGTTGGTGTCGGCGGTGTCGCGCAGTGCTAGGTGCATTAGCCTCGACATCCACCAACACTAACTGAAAATAGCACGCACTAACCTCCATCTAAGACAGCTCGTGTTCATTTGATGCTGCGCACGAGAGACATTGATTGCTTGCTTCCATAGACGCATAAATTATGGCTCCAGAGCTGGAATCACCGGGGTGCTCTATGCACAAACATATTTTGAGACTGCTATCTGAGCATTATGTAACCGTTATATTATCCTTCAGGAAATAGGGTTATTGTTATTTTGTTTTTTGTTGATTGCCCCTTTTAAATCAGCGTGTATGTAAGCAAGCTTAGCCACTCAGTGGCTGAATCCCCCCTTAACTAGCCTCACTTATACCATTTGTACCACTTCAGTAGTTCAAATTCCCATCACCCATCCACTGCCGTGTGAACTATCTGAACATCTCCCAGTTGTTCATTTGTGCATCTACGGAAGATACTGGTTGCGTGGTCTAAGATGTCCCCGGAAGTGGCATTGCGCGCGTCGGCCCAATCTTCGTCATAGCGATCGTTAATTGCGCAGGTCTCGAAATGATGTTTTGATGTTAGGTTAGCTATCATTAATTTGGAAAAATTGATAAATTGATAATTTGAGGTATTAGGGACCGGGAGTTAGGGGAAGAAGGATATTTTTACTGGCAACTTTGGCACAGATAAAACAGGAATCATGATGTAAGCTGGTTGGCCCGTCACGTACCGCTGCCCATTGATCCCATTCCACGAAAAACCGGAGCATCACGCCAGTATTGATACCAAATGTTTTAACGCAGTCTTCGAATAACGGAGAGCCACCAGTGCTCTCACACGGTTGTGTCCGGATTAGCGTCGAGGGGCTCTGGGTTATTTGGAGGAGAAGGTTGAGTAGCTGGGGAATATTATTTGAACTTAGTGCTTTAGGTTGCACCGCACAGCGAGGGAACCAGGATTTGTAACGGATGTCGGCTTCTGGATGATCAATTTTGCTTTAATGCTTGTATAGAGGAGGCTAAGTCTAGCTTCTGGGATTTGAAACTAGGAAGAGTTTTGCAAGCAGTCACAATCTTCATTCCGAATACCATGGGACATTCGAATTCTGGGCGGGAATTTGGAGCTGTGCCTGAGAGATTCCGCCGCGAGATAATCGCTGTGTAAGAGAGACTCAAGTGGCTCAGGAGTGACCATGTGTTCAGCAGTATGCACGGTGAGCTGGACAGGTCGGACTGGAAAACAATGCCAGAAGTTCAGCTAAGCAACTTTTGCGTGCTCTCGGAGTACCCGGGTCGATTCAAAGGAGTTTCGTGGAGCCATGTGTCGAAGCCTCCTTCGGGCTTAATATTGGGGAGGGGACTGGTTTGCATGCTATGGCATCCATAGGCTCCGGCCGATCTTTCCCAGTGGTCATCGTGTCCGGAAATGAAGAACTCGTCTACTAGATGCTGTTTGAATCCAAAGCAACACTACAAGTTGATTCACAAGTCACTGAAATCGAAAGTGGAACCCACCGACCGTTTTCTTTGAAAATCGCATCAGCCAATTTCGTACAACATTAAATACAGAGTATGACGCCATTGTATTCATTGGCATATCCATGAGTCGTCTTTGACCGCGGAGTTTGAAGCTACCCTTGAGAACTTCTCAACGTCATGTAGCGTACTTTTCGACTGATGACACCCTGTATTCCAGCACATTTGGAGTTGAACTGCGCTAGAACCCTTCAACACCCTTGACGACAGCGAACTCATCATATTGTGACAGCGAAACGCGGATTACGCGCTTGACCACATTCCCAGAATTCTACGTTGACATCAGGGGTTGTAGGGGGGACGACAAACGTGATCAGCTCATCCAGGTCCACAGAATTGATTCTAGCCTTCCGATATCTCAATCATAGCTCCGCTCAATGGCCGCACAGAGAAGCCATAAGGGGACCCTGTGTTGTGGACTCACACCCAGTCTTGGGATCAAGAAGTTTTAGTCGGCAATATTACCTATTCCGGTTACGTGGTCGACCCAGTTGAACTATAGCTTAGCATGCTAAATGCAAACAGCGACCTTCTCAATACTATGGAGATGAGTTGCAGAATGGGAAGAAATGCGGCTCTTGAACTGATGCAGACAAGACTATTACTGAGTGGGCTAGGACAAGGCGAGCAAGTTGTACAGTTATAGACCTCTTATTAGCGATCATAGGCAAATAAGAATAAACCAACGCATCATCCACTGAAAAAGTAACTATTACGAGCAACCCAATTATCAAGATATCAAGGGCATTCTCATAGCTGACGGAGACCAAAAGTCTCAGTGGGCCAACGAAACGACTGGATTGTGCAGTGCAATAGAGATAACACGATTGGTAAAGCCACTGACAAATCTGTGACACGCACAGTGAACAGGAGATACGGAGAAGTAGCGGTTACACTTGATAGGTTCCTAGTGGCCTTGATCAGAATATACTCAGACGCGGATACTACGGAGTGGCTCAGCCGTGTGTCGCATGATTTTGTATGTAATACGCACTCCTGAGTTTTTTATTCGTAGTCGTAACTCAGACTAATAGAGCTGTTTCTCGGAATCCCTTGATTGGATGATGCATCTCATGACCAAACGCGGTCCTACACTAGCGCAAGGAATAATCCCTTGAATCGTTTTAAACGTGACTTAGAACAAGCCATGACACAATGCATGGTGCGTCGTAGTAGCCGCACTGTTTACTATGTGTCTAGGGTTTATAATGTATTGTTTATTAAACCGCCTCATATAAGGAGAGACTACTACGAGAACTTCCTGCTGTCTTGACTTTTGCCTTTTCCACTCATCCAGGTTGGCTACAGCCGTCGTCGTTGATCTCACTTCAAGATTATCTAAGATTCTTTCCAATATTGTCTAGAGTGTCAATACTACCTTACAGTCGGACGTCTCCTTTGCTTCTGCAGCTTTGAAAAATGTCAGAAGCCTATGACCCCTCGGCATACTGGACGGCGGTCTCTAGGAACTTCCGATCGTCATCACGACTTCGCCTCCAACATCAGTTATGGAAGAGCACTACTACAACCCTTTTGGACTCGACTATCACACACCGCATTCCACCAGGCAATCCGCTGAAGGTCGCTGATCTTGGCTGCGGTAATGGCGTCTGGCTGATTGACCTATATGAAGAGCTCTCCGACAACGCAGGGTCGTTCCAGGCAGAAGGCTACGATATCAATACGGCGAATTTTCCCTCGCCGAATTTCCTTCCAGAATCGATTCAACTAAAAAAGCTTGATGTTCTGTCAAAACAGCTTCCCGATGACATCACTGGCACTTTTGACGTCGTCTATATTCGAGCTTTCTCAAGTTTCATCATCAATAACGATACCAAGCCAGTACTATCTACCGCCATGGCTCTGTTAAAACCCGGCGGATGGCTGCAATGGGAAGAGATGGGAGCAGACTTCATCATAGAGACGGCGCTACCGAATCAGTGGAAGCGTTCAAGCGAAATGATGGCTGGGCTGATGAAGGAGGGAGAGGACAAACAAGACATAAAGCTTGACTTTGTAAGGAAGTTCAGAGAGCATTTTAGCGAGGCTGGCTTCAAGGAAATCTTCGTCCACGATATTTTGAAGCTCAAGCAGGACTATCAAGGCTGGACAGACAATTTCCTCATGATCTGGGAAGAGGCTGCTTCTTTTCAGCCCCTAACGGACGATGGCACCCCAGGGACTACTACAAGAGATTTCTGGGAGAAGGATTTCATGAAAGCCGTGGACGAAACGCGGCAGGGAGTGGTTCTTCATCGTGGCTGTATCTGTCGTGCGGTCGGGCGTAAGCCTTTGTGAAGAAGTTCTGAGTCTAAGTTGATGCCAAAGAGAGCCACTAATTACATTTATCGAGTAACTCAGTGAAACGCTGTTTCACTACAAGAAGTCGGGACAAGGAAAAAAGAAGAAAAAGAAGAAAATCGAGAGAGCGGTTGCTCACCATTGACCTTTTGATTTCGTAGTTTCATTCTTTGATATAAGGGCTTAGAGTAATTGGTTACTGGACATTTTAGTATTAGAATGAAAATTCACGTGCTCTCGTTGGGCTTTGGCAATGCAGAGTACGTCTGAAACCTTACTCATTTAAATGGTAAAGTAACGCATATCCGCTAATCGACTATAAGGTGTGTGAGGATACGATGTGACTATATATTAAAGGACGGCAACAAGCGTCGATAAGAGCGGCTTGCGTAAGTTTCTCGTCTTAATGCCAGTCATTAGTAGAATTGTCTTGGTCTCTCCCACGTCCTTGTAAGCCGCGTAGCTTACTTATTCCACGACCCGTTCGAATTTGGCTACTTCGCCGTCGTGTCCTCCCCAGCAGCAATCTTGGCCTCATAATCAGTAAAGGTTTCGATACCTT
Organism: Xylaria sp. FL0064; assembly: GCA_022593225.1. Classification (NCBI taxonomy): domain Eukaryota; kingdom Fungi; phylum Ascomycota; class Sordariomycetes; order Xylariales; family Xylariaceae; genus Xylaria; species Xylaria sp. FL0064. Next base: position 454,839 of record JAJKLE010000004.1, on the reverse strand, counting down.
TAGGCACACCATTCCATTGCAAGCCTTGCTCATCCATGAGGCGTGCGCGAAGCTCCATGCAGCGTGTCCACGAAGGTAGCGCAACTATGCGTTCGTGCCAGGCGCGAACGTGCGGAGTGTCTTTCCATACTTCATCCCACGGCAAGCTTAGAACTTCGCTTAGACGAAAGTTCCACGGCATGAAGGCCATGTCGGCAAATGTCATCTTGTCGCCCACTAGCCATTGCGCATCAGCTGGCTTCTTAGACAACACAGTTTCAAGTACCCCGAGGATACGCCGGACTTCATTGGCGTAGCGCTCAATTGCAGAGGGAATCTTCTCTGGATGCAGGTGTGAGAACCAGGAGACTTGACCATAATAGGGACCCTGTCCACTCATCTGGAAGTGTAGCCACTGGTTACATAGATGTCTTTCGATAAGTGAATCGTATGATAGCCGTTTTTCAGTGTCGTACACTTCGATGAGATACTGGTAGATGGCGCCCGACTCCCATAGCGTAAGGCCCGTGTTTGGATCCTCAATGGCGGGCACGCGGCCGTTTGGGTTTATGCTGATAAAGGGCTGCTTCTTGACGTCGTCGAAACGGAAAGATTTGATTTCATAGTTCAGACCCAGCTCTTCGAAGAGGAAGACGGCCTGCGCGGGGGGGACATTAGCACACGGAATACTACGACTTCCGACTCGTAGGGTCTCTCGAGTCAATACAATTGAGAGCTACAATAGCTACCTTCCACGGGTTCGGGCCAGGGGCTGCGAAGCGTTGTTAGCATCTAATTTCAACTGAAATAGTTAGTACATAGTGAAACGCACGTGTGATCCATATTCGAATGGGCTTGGGTGGATTAGCCGCCATTCTGAGAGATGCGATGGCTCTGCTTTAGGCACGATCTTAACTAAAGGGTAATTGTAGTCAATTCCTGAAAGGTCGATGTGGAAGAGGATAGATATTTGGGAAGCAAGATGGTACCACACAAAGATCTTGCAAAGTTCATGATAAATACAGTCTTCTTGAGCCCGGACCGTCTTTCAATCCCTGACATTCCTCAGGATTTTCCAAGCTGGGTGACTTAGGTCCCGGGAAGGTTGCTGCGCAGGCCAAACCCATGGAAGTTATGTAGGCTAATGTATCCAAATGCATGACTTCGACCAGGGTTTACTCGTCGAAACTGCGTCATTTAGCTTAGCGCACAAAGCCTATCCGGGCTCTCCAGTATCCGAAACCAACGTACATTAATGGACGCTCGGGATGTTATCCGGATTTCGTTTCGTACCATGAGGCCTACCAGAGAACAGGAACTTTTGATTGTTGTAGTTAACCCTTGGGCATCTTATGCAGTTATGACCGAAAGGACATGGGGAAATACGACTACCTAAACGAGGATGCCTAGGCAAGGGGGCGATGTTACGCTGAGTGAGTGGGCCATTATGCTAGGAGACTAACAAAGGCAACATGTACGTCCTCCTAACAATAACGTGGAGTGCTGCTGCGCCCCTCAGGTTCTATGGTGTATTGCTGTATTTACCAACTTAACAGTTCACTACCTGCAGGATACAGTGGCAATCGAAATTTGTTATGCTCACCGCCCCTCAGGCTTGCAAACAGATAAATCAAATCAAATCGAGGGTCCAATTTGATTTGATTTGGATACAGGAACATAACGATTTGATTTGATTTGGACTGATTCGGATCTCATTTGGATATTTGGATAACACCACTTTTTTCCCAAGACGAAACGCATTGGGCAGCCCCTATTAGATCCGCTTTGAGCCGTCCTCTCTGAGGTGTGACCATCTGGCCCGTAAGGCTGAATATCCGCTCCGGCTCAGAAGACATGGCTGGAATTGAGAAAAGATCAATTGCCATCCTTGATAATCGTGGATACTGGCGTCTTCGCAGAAGCCAATACTGAATCGGATCCTCAACAAGACAATCGCCTGGATCATTGGTAGCCACCCACTCTGCGTATTCGTCGCGTTGAACGGACCGAGAAGGCGGCGGCTTCGCACTAAGCTTTCTAATTGATGTCATAAAGTCGTCTAGTTCCGTTGTCTTTCTGGAAATAGTTGGCTGTTCGAGTATCGTATCATACTCGACGTGAAGGTTTCGATACTCCTCCCATAGCTCTTGCACAGCGTCCTTGCCCCTTGCCAACCAATCGGCATGATCAACCCATTGGGACTCGACGGTTGTCCAACGAAATGCAGGGTGGAGGACAAGGGCAGTAAGGTATGCAGGGGTATCTCCTGTCAATGTATAGTATTGGTCGAGTTTCATCCAGCCAAGCTTGCAACCAATCCGTAGATACGGTTCTTCGTCCCCGTCGTGCTGCAGTTTTGCTTCTTCTAAGTGTTGTAAAAGCCATTCCATAGTCAGCAGAACTTCCCAAACAGCACCGAATTTGCCCTTTTCAGGGCGTCCCTCCAGACGCTTCGTAGCGGTCTTGAACGGTTTCAGGATCGCAAGGTACTCTGCGATCACTGACCAGTCCTCAGCAGACATTTTATCGTCGACAATCGAAGGCTTTTTGCGGCTCTTTACCGGCATTGACTTAGTTCCGTTCCGTGTTCTCTTGATCACGAACTGGTTCCATTCTGTTGCTTCGGCTTGGACGAGAGAATCAAGGGCATTTCGGAGCTGATAGCCTCGCTCCATCATAGCTTCAGACGAGTTCCAGCGAGTAGCATTGTCCAAAATCACATCATACGTGGTTTTATCCTCCAGTCCTAGAGCGAAGTTCTCAATAGACTGGAGCTGGTGGAGCTTCTCAATGCGTTGACCAGACCTCTGTACCCAATAAACAATATTATGAAGCTTTCCTATCGGTCCTTTCGACCTCCAGAGCTTTACCTCGTCTTGGATTTCTTTGTCGACTTGGCAGTCTTCTTCGAAAGCGTCAGCGTCTATGCCAAAAAGGATAGAACGGGCAACAAGATTAATGATATGACCACAGCATCGAAGCCGACGATGTTTTTTGTTGAACCCTATATTAGTAGCCAAATCTTCGAGACACGAGTCGTTGTTTTCTGCATTATCTGTAACGAAAAATCCTATACGATCTTGGATCTCGTACTCATAGATTATCTCACTGACGCGATCGGCCAAATTCTCACCGCTGTGGCGACCCTCAATTCGTGGTAAACCTAGGAGAAATGTACGGAATTTCCCTTCGTCGTCAAGGAAATGTACAGTGAGGCCCAGCAGTGAAGTAAACTTGCGAGAGGACCAAGCGTCAAAGGAAATATTGATACGACTGAGCGAGCGGGAGAGCAGTTCCGTCACGACGCCTTTATGACGGTTAAAAGATCGAAGAATCCATTCGCGAATAGTACTATGGGTAGGAAGACTGCCTGACTCCATGATAGCGCTATTTGCGTACCCCATGAGATCCCGAAAGTATGGGCTCTCAAGTTTATGGAACGGAATGTTGTCGCACGCTACCCAACGTATGAGTAAATTCTGAAAATGGGCAGGATCGAATGACGCTACAAAAGCGTTCATGAGGGCTTGGTCTTTTGGCCTATGAGGGTCTAACCCGACCGTGTTGAAAAGAGTGCGCTGTTTCTTCTTTAGCGGTGGCATTGGGCCATCTTTGCTAATGCGGTGAATTTCTTCCATATGGCCATTTGCTTGGCTTGTAGACGCTGCGTTGTAAATATGTGTGATGGTAGCTTTTTTGTGGTGACATATTTTGCAAAGCCAGAATCGGTAGCCAGAGCCGTGTTTTTCGATATCAAAGCCATGCTCCCATACCCAACCTGTCCTTGCCTTTCGTCGGTGATGTCGTATAGAAAATCCGGGGAGTCTATCCCAATCGACGCCTTCGTAGCCAACGTAGTCAATCGAAACTGATCCTTCCTTTTCTGCATTCCCTACGGACACTGATGAACGGAGGTCGGCAGAGCCCTCGAAATCGCTCACAGCTATAGACGGGGCGAAAGCTGCCAGGCTGGCTTCAAGATCCTGATCCTGAGTCATAGCCAAGGGTCGATCAGAGATGAATAGGCTCGAGGGCCGTTGAGCATCGTAATACACCCAACTTTTTGTTGCCAAAGCATAGTCTAGTGAACTGGCTCGCCTCTGATCCATCTCGGAGCGTTTGCAAATTGAAAACATAATATTTTCGGGGATGCGTCGCGAAAAGCAAAGTTCGATTACCAAATCAAGAAAAAGGGACATGAACATGTCGCATGCAAACTGGGGCCACGAGCTCGATACATGTACGATTGGTCAAATTTATACTTTGTGGGGCTTATCCAAAGAAATTCAAATAATCCAAATAGATTTATGTCTAGGATTTGATTTGATTTGAATATCCTGGCAGTCCATTTGATTTGATTTGATTTGGATAAATTTGATTTGATTTGAATAGATTTGGTTTGGATTTATCTATTTGCAAGCCTGCCGCCCCTAGCCTATTCTTCTTCAGAAGACTACATGTAGTGACATTGTCGGCACGTACTTATTTATTTGGAGTAGGTATTCACAGATCAACCTGCAGGACCACGCATATTGTCTGTTGGGACGGCATTCTCCAGCCGAGTATTCACTTCCCCCTAGGCTTCAGAAAAAAATAGCTCGCGTTACATCGGCATGTGTATGATAGCGTGATCATCTAGACGCCATTAGGTGAATGACATGCCAGCCATTTCTCTACTGAAACGACCAACTGCTTCTTTGTTGGAGTGGAGGCGATGAGGAAGGGAAATAGAAGGAGGGCCAGCTAAAGGAAACCCACAGGCACTGGAACTCATGTACGGAGGACTAACGGGGACAGTAGTGAGAGACACGAAATTCTAGTGATCCTAATCGAGGAGACTTGATCTTGTGTAAACGTGATTCATGCGTAACTCTCGAACACATACTCTTGTTTCAATCAGTGACTCAATCTCGGCACCTTCATCGACAATGAATGATTCGCTGGGAGCACAAGCAAGTTCCCTCGTCCGCAAACTTTCAGAGATGTTGTGTGGCGGCACTGAAATCAGGGCCGTCTTAAGTGCCTGGCCCAGAACTCTATCCGAAGTAAGTTGAGTGTCCTTATTCCCTGTATAGCCTACAGTAGAAATCTCAAGTGTTACGATGGAAACCTGACTTGCGATTCCGCAAATAGGCGACTACGGCATTAAAGTCAGCCGGATTGACGACGAAAGGGATGAGTACATCTGATCTGGATGATACGCTACTTTCTCGTCTCATGGAGCAGGAATGGCATCCTGATATTGGTATATTTCAACTTTGGTCACCCCTGTCCTCCCGAAATTCTATTAATGATCAGTCTTCAGTCCTGAATCTCTCCGACGCATACAGTGGAGTAAAGGCGGATGAAGGGCTCTTTAATCTTGAGTCGAGCTGTAGATTACAGAGCCTTGTCACTCTATGTGAAGCAGACGAGCACTTGATCATAAATATTGAAGATCAAAACTACAGTTTCAGCGCAAATTGCAACTTTCTCACAGCCCTCTTAATGAAGGAAGATAGCGCCAATAGTCTGCCCCAAGTTGCGAAATCAATCTTCTTCTTAACACAGACAGTGTCTCAAGGGACTGTTAGAGATAAGCGGGTACGTATATCTTACAGTGTGTTCACTCTAAGTAGCTTACCTTGCGTTTCAAGCATCTGTGTGAGCTGTACTGGATAATGCTACTTGCGCGATCTTTAGAAGTTCTCTTCCGGCATTACGACATTGTCGAACGACTTTTTCACCTAACCACGGGGCTACAGGAAGACATTCCACTCGTAGTCTTAGAGATACTGAGTCGCATACTATATGCTCAGAAAAGCAATGGGTCCTGGGACGATAACTGCAAGATTACTGCGTTTGGAATCCTAGCTTTGTCCTCACTCAGTTCACTGCCTTACACTCAACAGCTTGGCATCGGTCCAATTATCCAAAGTATTTCTTTAGGGAAGTCTTTCCTCCTATCTAACAGAACCGAATGGACCAAAGGATCAAAATTATGGGCTGATGAAGTAGCAGATAGCTCAGACACATTGAGTGAGGCGTACAGCATCGCTGCAGCGTTAGTTCCCCATCCGCGAGGTGCTGCGCCAGATATGACGGTTACAATAATTCAAGAAACTCTCATATCAGATCGATTACTTCTCAGCATGAAAAAAGCTGGCAGCATCATCTCACGCACTCCATTATTCCTCGAATTTGACCCATTTGCGCTGCATATTGCCGAAATAAAAGCTTGTTTCTTCCTTAGGGTGCTTCAACGCAAGCCCCTTGACATCTTTCCCCAAGACAGCGAAGGCGACAAGAAATCCAGTTTCATCATACCACTAACTCTGACGGCTTGTTCGGCATTGAAGGGTTATACTTTGAGTATTGCAACTTTGCACGAAATGCTAAAACTCTCCGTCTTAAATTTCCAGCTGGACGAATACATGGAGCGCGTGGTGGAAAAGCATTTTAGCGATGATCTAAATGCTGTTCGAGTGATAATCGATCAGATATTTGTGGTTGTTTCTCACAGAAGAGATGCGATGCTTGCTAGCGTTAGCACTAAAGGAGAACCAGATAAGCTCCCGGCTCTATTTGATGTAAGGTCTTGCATTTCTGACTAAGGCTCTGGATCTGGTTAATATTGACTCCTCCTAGGAGCAGGAGACAGCAAACGGTGTTGGTACCACTCTCCGTCGATTTGTCGAGTATACCTCTTATCATCCCGCTGTCCTCTCAAGTCCACACGCTCTCCAAGAACGCTTGGATTACGAGCTTAAAACTTGTATTCTCGCCCATCTTACACATGCCGAGGATAACAAACGTCTCCGGGGCCAATTTAATCCCTTAGCCCAAGGTGGCCCACCAAGGGATATAACCGGTCATTCGACAATCACTGACGTCCCCGTGCAGTATGAGAAACCTGGGCGGAGCTTTTACCGTTGGGTGCGGAGCACTTCAGCTGACCATACGTCGTGCCCGTTTTCATTTGTGTTTTTCAACTGTCTACTGTACGCTGAAGACGAAGTCTTACACCCTGGTCAAGCCGACAGCGGAATCCTATCGTCTGCAAGCACAGCCTATCTGGCGGAAGACGCTTGTCGCCACCTCGCAAGCCTCTGTCGCATGTACAACGACCTCGGGTCCATGGAGCGAGATGCAGATGAGTGTAACCTCAACTCTACCAACTTCCCGGAGTTCTTCTCTCACTTGGGCAACCTACCCGCGAAATCCACGAGTATAGTATCCAGTGCCGCCAAAGCACAATTCTTATGGATTGCGGAATATGAGCGACGTGGCCTGATAACGGCAATGGAGCTGCTGGAACGAGAACTAGGAAATGATCAGACAATGCGCTCACTCTGGTTTTTTGTGGACTTGACGGAGCTTTATGGTCAAATATATGTGATGAAGGATGTGGGTACGCGTATTCAGTGATGAAGTAGCTAGATAGATCAGGCTAGGTTGTTCAAGATATGATGTGTTCTAGGGTAACTAGTATAAAAGAATAGCACTCATTTCATATTAATATCCGTAAGTAGAGTTATCGGTTCGGAGAACGGAGTGACGGAAGGCAGACAAATGATCCGTGAGTGAACGTATTGCAGAATTGAGGATCAGAATGCATTCAACTAATCACGCCAAAAAAAAAAAAAAAAAAAAAAAAAAAAAGAGACGTTGCATCCGCTCAACATACGTAGTCATGCAAACAGATAAGAGTCGAACTAATTGATCTTCGTAGTTTCATAGATAAATTTGACGTGAGCTCATTCAAAATGCGGCAGCATTTTGAGACGGGCATTCTGACCTAAAAAGATACTTAGGTACCTACTAAGGTCCTCCTTCCCCACCAGTACCCGTTTGGTATCGCGTCGCGGGAGAAAAAGGGGCTAAGGAGAGCTATGGTGCCAATGTATCCTCAATGCGTCCATAGTTCAAAGAACATTACCTACGATAGTTTGACCGATATTTCGTATTCACTGTTTAATGTACTATAAACCCCTAGTAAAAGAGCGAGTAGAAGTCACTTGCGCAGATTTTAGTCAATCGAACTGGGTTACGTTAGACTATTTAGTGGTCAAGAAAAAGTAATGAATTGAATATTGGGAGGAACAGAGAAGTTTCACATTAACCTTATATGCCCTCTTACATTGAGCGCGAATCCGTGGGTCTCACCCCGATATTACCCAAGTGCCGTTCTGTTTCCTAGATGCTCGCTGTCTTCTTCCCCGCGAATGCTTATCAGGAGTCAGATGTGTAAAATACATATGTCGAATGAAACCATAGCCTGGTCCTACTATCCTACGCGACTATAGTCGCTGAAGTGACTGTCTTTTCGCCTGCATCTTCGGTGTCGGTCGAGCTTTGCCTACTCTTAGTCGATATCCACTTGCAGCCTAGCAAAAGAATGAATGAAATGACTGGTGCAACTGCGGGGATATACTAGAGACGCTGTTAATCAAATTACCCGGACTTGGGGTAAAGCAAATTCGGATCAGAATGATTGAAATGCTCACAAAAACTTGAGAAACAGAGAGATTGTACTTCTGAATCACCACTGGTAAGTCAGAAGCGCTCACGAAGGAACTAATGTCAGTCACGCCAGAGTTGATGATATTCCTGACAACGTCAGCGCCGACAATGAACATAAGGTTGCTCTCAAGCTGTCTTTGAAAAATTGCTTGGCCAATGGCGATGAAGATGGCACAGCTCAAAGATATAATAGATAGTAGCGTTGAGGATCCTAAGGCCACTAGGTCCTGCGGCAGCGAGGATTGCATGGCGGTGTGCGACTACCAGTAAGTCAGACTTGATTTCAGAGACCACATGTTCTCGAATGGGAGTCGCTTACCAAATTTGATGCGAGGGAATATCCAATACCTCCGAATATTTGGTAGCCGATCCAACGACTGCTAGATATAGTAGGGTAGATTGTTGTAAGTAATCCACCACCAATCGCCACAAACGCTTCTGAAAGCAGCAAGAAAGGATTCCACCAGCCTAGCTGTGTAACAAGCGTAGTACCCAAGAAGGCAGCCAGGACATCCGCGATCACAGTAGGGAAGAAGTTGACACCGCTTTGGGTTGGTGTTACCCTAAGGACACCCTGAAACCACACGGGAAGCCAGAAAATGACTATCTGAAAAGGCCCATTGACGAAGAAGGCAGCAGCACAGAGAAGCGCCGGGTTTCGATTTACCGTGAAAAGGCGTGGTGGAATCAGCGCATTCTCTCCAAGACGCAAGTCCCAGAGGATGAACACTATAAACGTCGCGCCAAATCCTACTAAGAGACCAATAATAAGATGAAGACCACGAATACTGGATTCCACCCCATTGAAGTGCGAGTAGGAACATAGTGACGGATCCTGCAAAGAGCACGAGCCCTAGACTGTCTAGGCTCTGCAGCTTTTCTGTCATAGTTTTCTTTTCTGTGTCGGCAGGCTTCAGATGGACGAGGATGGAGAACGCGGCTGCTGCAGCACCCCCAATGGGCAACTGTCATGCCACCTTGGTCAGTCTACAGTGCCTGAATATGCATGAAGCAGAAGGCAGTGAGGCTATTTGACCTACATTAATATAAAAGCACCATCTCCACGTGACGTTCTGCGTCAAGGCTCCGGCAACGACTGGTCCCACGATACTTGCAATCGAGAACGTCGCACCCATTGTGCCTATCCACACAGCGCGCTTGTGCAGGGGAATGATGGTTGTAACGATGGTGAACCCACCGGCGAAGAGCCCTGACGCGCCGAGCCCCGCGATAGCCCGACCAACAATCAATACATTTGAGGATGGGGAGAGGGCACATACGAGACTCCCTATCTCGAACACGAGAAGGTACAGCAAGTAGGTGAGTTTCTTTGAAAACAGCGTGTACAGTTTCCCTGCGAGAGGCTGGGTTGCGGAGAGGGCGATCTGGAATGCGGCGCCATACCAACCGATATCACGAGTCGCGTTGAACTCATCTGTGATCGAAGGAATCGCAGTGGCAATTAAGTTGAAATCCTCATAGCAATGTCAGCACTTGGCATAGTTTTCCCCTGAAGCACCTACCAGTCCGACAAGAAATGTGCACAGGCAGACGGATAGATGAATTAGTATTAATTTCAAGCCTCTAACTTCGTTCGAAGGGTCAATGTCCCCAGCGAGAGCCGTTTCATCAGCTCCAGCTAGAGTCCTGTCTCTTCTCCGTTCGGGGGACAGTTCGTCGGAGGTGTTAGAAGCGGTTTTGGTGGCCATGTTAACGATGAGAATAGGCCAAGAAGCTTGCTAGAAACCGAGTTCGACGCGAACAGCAGCTCGAGGCGTGTACGAGAAGTCTGAGAAACAGGGCTAGAGTGTCGGGAGAATCCGCCTCGGAGTGTAGCATCTTGACGACGGAGGTGCATTCACATCTTGGGCAGCCGATTCATCAACCAAAGCCTTGACGTTCAGGCCTAGTACCATTAGGACTTGTTCCGTATACACTACTTAGCGCTGACATACCTTGTCTGGCATAACGCTGCTAGTTGGCGAGCCTGCAGATCTCATGGCGGCAGGCGGCCACCTAATTTAGGTCCCGCACATGAGGCACTTCTTGGCGTATGGGTGGAGAAGATTGGTACTTATCGCTGTTGGTAAGATGCATAGTTCTGACCGCGCAGCAGTGTCTAGCTACTTCCAATCAAGCAAGTGATATCAGAGCATGTTGGCTTTAAAAAAAACATCCAGTTGCATATAGTATACGAATACGACTGACCTTGCGAAGGTAACCTAACTGGAATTCCGGATGTAACGATGTGATGTATTGAATACCAACAACACTATTTCCATTTGATGGCCTGTTCAAGTAAGGCAGATAGCGTAGCACTAATGCAGTGTACTTGTATGCACGATGGCCCAACTGCATATGTGGGTTAAACGTGCGGGCTACAGTCGACGCCCCTTCAGCCCTGGACACACGGTATCGAAGTACATACCTAATTGGTTAAGTGATAAGAAATCCCTGTTTCCCTTGAGTCCCTGTTGCCTCAAACAAAGTCTCCAATTCGCGCAGAGCGTCTAAGAAATACTACCATCTGCACTGCTAGTACTAACAGTACCATGCATCTTACCAACACCACCTCCCCGTTGCAGAGCACGTATGACCCCCCACGTACCTAGGTAGGTAAGGATGGTTAGTCCACCTTCGGGCCCGGTTTCATCATTACAGGTAGGGAGGTAGGTCACCTCATGTCAATAATGAAGGTAAAGTGCGCGAGGAATGAACTTAGTAGATCGTGAGTAAATATATTATCACGCAGCATCATTTCAAACGCGTTAGATAAGACATATCTTAGCTTAAACAAACGTCTCGATGAATCTAAAAGGGATCGACATGCCTGCCGCAACACACAGTCCAGTATTTACAACTTGGCTATTCTATCTACTAGAATGATCATGACCTACAGGCTGAAGGAAAACAATGTTACGGACCTCTTATATATCGAAAGATATATAAGACGTACGCTGGGGTTCTTGATTTGCAGGTAACAATAAGACTAACAGCAGGTGGTCCGTAAGGGAGGTTTGCTGGTACTCCCACCGCTATGCTTGTGTTACGAAGTAGACCAGGGAAGCGGCCAGCTGAGCAGACCAAGGGGAGAAAGCTATACGCTAAGGGATTGGAGGCGGGCCACGGCCCAGGAGATAGGAAGTCACATGATTAGTCACGTGATGGATAGGAGGATAGGAGAGCTATCCTGCGATCCAGAGGGATAGGAGGATAGGGGAGCTATCCTGCGATCCAAGGACAAAGGGGAGAATGGGGTTTTCTATATAAGTCTGACGTTTCTAGTTCTAGTCACTCGTTTAGTTTGAGTTCCTCAGCTATCAATCTCATCTCAATTTCTATTGACGACTACTATTCTATTGCGACTAGACTAGTGGTGAGAGTACCAGCAAACCTCCCTTACGGACCACCTGCTGTTAGTCTTATTGTTACCTGCAAATCAAGAACCCCCGCGTACGTCTTATATATCTTCCGATATATAAGAGGTCCGTAACAGCTTGATGCTGTTAAGTATAATAATTATTTTTAAAATTATATAAATATTGGGGTAAGATTTAAAATAAGATAAGATTAATAATTAAAGAATTAAACTAAATAAATAATTAAATATAAATAAAATAAAGCTTACCCCTTTTAATAATCCAAGGCTTACAAGCTTACTATTATAATCTAGTAATCCAGGGTTTACTGGCTTACTAATATGATCTAGTGATCTAGAGCTTACTGGCTTATTTTTATGATCACGTGACCTATGTTAATTATGGCTCTCTTTCTTTATATCTAGCCTAATATTTTTTTTTTACGCCTGGCCTGCCGAACTAGCTACTTTTTTTATTAGTTTATAATATTAATTTTTTTTAAGATTGTTATTTTAATAATAAAAAATAAATATATATACTTTTTTTTATTATTTATAATATTTAATTATATTAAAAAAGATTTATAATTTTTAAAAACTAAATAATAATTTATTTTAATATTTTTAATTAATAAAAAAAGATTTAAAATTATATTATATTTTTTATATAAATTAAAAAAATAAAAATATAAAATAATAAATAATATTTTTATTATAAAAATTATATATATTATAATTAATAATATAATAATTTTAAAATCTTTATTATTATTATTAATAAATTTATTAAAAAGTTTAATTAATTAATTTAAAAAGAATATTAAATAAAATAATAATTTTTAAAAGTTTTTATTTATTTTAATAATATATATTATTAATATATTTTTTATGAATTAAAACTTTTATTTATTAAATAAACTAAAATAATTATTAAAATATTAATAATAAAGTTAATTTATAATAATTATAATAATTTTTAAATATTGTTTTTATTTAATAAAATATTTAATATTATTTTTATTTTAATAAAAACTTAATATTTTTTTTAATTTTATAAATATTTTAATTATTTTTTATTTCAAATTAAGTTTTTATTAATATATTTTTTAATATTAATTTAAATGATAAAATATAAAAAATAAAATAGATTTATATATTTTTTAATTTTAAGAAAACTAAGTCTTTTAAAATTTAATTTATTATTAAATTATTTTATTTTTAATATAATAAATAAACTTTATTTGTTTTTATTAAAATTAATTTTTTAATTTTTTTTATTATAATATTATGATATTTATTATTAAAAAAATAAAATTATATTTATAATTTTACTTATAATATTTTGATTTTTATAATAATAATTTAAGTTTAAAATATTATAATTATAATAATAATTAATTATTTATAAATTATTTTATAATATAATATATTTATATTTTTATTAATTAATATATTATAAATAATAATTTTATTTAATTATTTTATTAATAATTAATATAATTTTAAAAATATTATTTAAAAGTTTAATTTAATTTTTTTATTTATTTATTTATTTAAAAATGATATATAATTAAAAACTTAAGTTTAATATTTAATTATTTAAAAAAGCTTATTTTAAACTTAAATGTAAAAGATTTATTATAATTAAAAATAAGTTTTCTTAAAACTTTATATTTATTTAAATATTAATAAATAAAAATATATTTAAATTATTTAATAATTATTTATATTTTATTATATTCTATTTTTATAATTAAATTAATGAAGAAAAATAATTTAATAATAAAATTTTAAATAATTATATATTATATTTATTTAAATATTTATATTAATTATAATATTTTATAAGGTTTATATTATAAAATTTTAATTTCATTATAAATATTATAATATTTTATTATAAATTTAATTATCTTTATAATCTTAAAGAATTATATTCTTTTTATAATTATTATATAGTTTTAATTATTCTTTAATATTTATATAATAAATATTTATAAAAATCTTTAATAAATTTATTTTATAAAACTTTTAATATATAATTCTTTTTATTTATATAATTATATGTTTAAAGGATTCTTAAAAATAGTTTAAATTTTTAAACTTTTATTTTATTAAAGGTATAATATTTAAATATTTTATTTTAAAACTTTAAATCTTTTTTAATTTTATTAATTAAATATATTAGTTTAATTTTTTTTTCTTTTTAATATAATATATTTTTAAATTATTTAATTTCTATATTATTTAATAGTTTTTTATATAATTATAAATTTTATTAAATATTTATAATTTAAATAAACTTTAATTAATTTTATTATTTTAATAAAAAATAGTTTTTATTTTTTAAATATTATAATAATTATAAAAAGTTTTTTATTATAAATAAAATAAGATAATATTATATTTTTTAATATCTTTAAATCATAAACTATTAAATCTTATTTTTTATTATTTTTATATTTATTTTAAGCTTTTTTTTTAATAGGTTTAATAATTTAATTATTAAATCAAAGGTTATTTTAAGATTTAATTTTTTAAAAGCTTTTTATATTTCTTTATTATATATTTTATATAATATTATATTATCTTTTTAAAATTCTTAATAAATATATAAATATAATTAAAAATTTTTAAAATTTATTTAATATTTATAATTATTATTAAATTTAAAATCTTTTAATTATATATTATATTAATTTTTAATAATTATATTTTTATTTATTTAAATATATTTATAGTTTAGCTATTTAAAATATTTTTAATATTAAAATTATATATTCTTTATATTATTTAAATAAATAAATATAAATTTATTAAAGAATTATTATAATATTATTATTATTATATATTAAAAACTAAATAATATATATTATAATTTTTATAATATTATTAAATATTTATATAATTTATATATTATTTAAATAATTATTTTTTATTTTTTATTTTTTATTTTTTATTATATAAATAATATAATATTTATTTAATATATTAAATATTATAAGCTGTTAGATTTAATTAATATTCTTTTTTATTATTATTAATAAAATAAATAAATATTTATTTAATATTATGATTTTATTTAATAAATAATAATTTACTATTATTTATTATATTAAGTTTTTATTTTTATTAATTAATTAATTCTTTATTTTAATTTTAATATTATAATTAGTAAATAATTATAAAATAATTATAATTCTTTAATAAATCCTTTAACTAAGTTATTTTAAATATATCTTTATAGGGTTTTTACTTTATTTAGTTTTGTATAATAAATTTAATAAAACTTTAATTAATATCTTTTTTAATTAAAATATAATAATTTTATAAATTATATTTAAAAAGTTTTCTTTTAATTTTTAAAATAATTAATAAAATTTATAATATCTTTTTAATATATTTTTAATAATTTCTTTTGTAATTCTACTAATTTTTAATTTATTAATTTGATTTTTATTTAATTATTTTTATTTTTTATTAAATTATAAAATTATTAATTATTAATTATAATACTTTTAAAATAATATTATATTTAAAAATATTAATAATATTAAATATAATTTATTTTTTAAATTTCTATATAAATATATTAAACAATATTATCTTTTTAAATATTTAATTATTATTATAATTAAAAATGTTTTTATTAAATCTTATAATCTTTTAACATTTTAATTTATATTTTTAAAAGATATAGTTTTATTTTATTATTTTTAATAATATAATATTTATTTACATTTTAAAATTTATTAAAACTTTATATATATTTTTTTTAATATTTAATTTTAATTTTAAATTAATCTTTTTTTATATTATATTAAACTTTCTATAAGATTTTAATTATTTTGGTTATTTATTACCTTTAAAATAAGAACTTTTTTTATATTTTATTTTTTATTTTTTTGAATTTCTTATATAAAATATTTTAATAAATATTTAGTTTAATATTTCATTGGTTTTTTATAATATAAGTTTTTTTTATTTAATTCTTTTTAAATAAAAAATATTTTTTAATTATTATCTTTAATTATATTATAAAATATAATTTCTTATTCTTTTATTTCTTATAAATTATTTAGTAAAATAATTATATTTATAATTATTATTTATATATTTCTTTATTATAATTCTTTATATATAATTATTTATTATAGACCTTTTATATATTAAAAGATATGTAAAATATATATTAGGGTTTTTAATTTATAACTAATAATAAAACTAATAATAAATAGTTTATAAATAAAGTTTGCTAATATTCTTATTATTAATCTAATTATAATAAAATAATAGTCGCTTATATTTAAAATAAGAATTAAAAGATTAATAGCTAAAAAATTAAACTAAACAAGTAATTAAATACAAAAGAATTATAAGATTATATAAATATAAGAAATATTAAATAAAACAAGGCTTATTCTTTTTAATAATCTAAGGCTTACTAGCTTATTATTATAATCTAATAATCTAGGGCTTACTAGCTTACTAGCTTATTTTTATAATTATATTACCTGTATTAATTATAGCTCTTTTTCTTTATATCTAGCCTAGTATCTCCTTTTTTTATACCTGGCCTGTTAAACTGGCCACTCTTTCTGTTAGTTTATAATATTATTCTTCTTTTTTTACAATTATTATCTTAATAATAAAAAATGAGTATATATTTTTTATTCTTTGTTTTTTGTTCTATATACCTTTTTTTCTCCTATTGCTTATAATATCTAGTTATATTAAAAAGCGCTTATAATCCTTAAAAACTAAATAATAACTCGCTTTAATATTTTTAATTAATAAAAAAAGATCTAAAATTATATTATATTTTTTATATAGGTTAAGAAAATAGAAATATAAAATAATAAATAATATTTTTTATTATAAAGAATACATATAATATAATCGGTTATATAATAGCTCTAGGGTTTTTATTATTATTATTTATAAATTTATTAAAAAGTCTGATTGGTTCGCTAAACAAGAATATCAAGCGGAATAATAATTCTTTAAAGCTTTTACTTGTTTTAATAATATATATTATTAATTGTTACGAAGTAGACCAGAAAGGCGGCCAGCTGGTCAGACCAAGACTAAGGAAGAATGTCATATGCCAAGGATTTGGAGACATGGCACGGGCCAGAGGATAGGAAGTCACATGATTAGGTCACGTGATGGATAGGAGGATAGGAGAGCTATCCTACGATCCAGGAGGATAGGAGGAATAAGGGTTCTCTATATAAGTCTGTTACTTTTAGTCACTCGTTTAAGTTCCTTAGCTATCAATCTCATCTCAATTTCTAGTGACGACTACTACTCTATTGCGACTAGACTAGTGGTGGGAGTACCAGCAAACCTCCCTTACGGACCACCTGCTGTTAGTCTTATTGTTACCTGCAAATCAAGAACCCCCGCGTACGTCTTATATATCTTTCGATATATAAGAGGTCCGTAACATTAATATACCTTTTATTGAAATAAAGGCGTGTTCTTTATTAACCAAGGCCTCCGCTTATTAAATAAGCTAGAGTATTAAAATTATAATAAGTCTGAGGTAGTTATTAAAGCGCAAGCTGCTAGGGCTATTAATATTATTGATTAAAATATTATTAACTTTTAAGAGGTCGACCACTTGCTTTTAGTCTTAGGCGATTAAAATATTAATAATAAAGTTAATTTATAATAATTATAATAATTTTTAAATATTTCTTAAGTTTTTAAATATTATTAATATATAAATATCTTTTTTATATAATAAAATATTTAGTATTATTTTTATTTTAATAAAACTTTAATATTTTTTTAACCTTATAAATATTTTAATTATTTTTTATTTCAAGCTAGATTTTTATTAATATATTTTTTAATACTAGTTTAAATAATAAAATATAAAAAATAAAATAAATTTATATATTCTTTAATAATAATAGTTTATAATTAATTAATAAAATAATTTTTTTAATCTTAAAAAAACCAAGTTTTTTAAAATCTAATTTATTATTAAATTATTTTATTTTAATTTATAAAATTTTTAAATTATATTTTATTTTTAATATAATAAATAAACTTTATTCTTTTTTATTAAAATTGATTTTTTAATTCTTTTTTTATTATAATATTATAATATTTATTATTAAAAGAATTAAAGTTATATTTATAGTTTTATTTATAATATTCTGACTTTTATAATAATAATCTAAGCTTAAGGTGCTATAATTATAATAATAAATATTTTTATTTTGTAATAATAGCTGGTTATTTATAAACTATTTTATAAGGTAATATATTTATATTTCTATTAATTAATATATTATAAATAATTTATATAATTAATAATAATTCTATTTAATTATTTTATTAATAATTAATATAATTTTAAAAATATTATTTAAAAGTTTAGTTTAATCTTTTTATTTATTTAATTATTTAAAAAAGCTTATTTTAAATTTAAATATAAAAAGTTTATTATATATAAAAAAATTTTTTTTTTTTTATATTTATTTAAATATTAATAAATAAAAGTATATATAAGTTATTTAATAGTTATATTACTCTTGAATAATAAAAAATAATTATATTTTATAAATTAGTTAATAATTACTTATATTTTATTATATTATATTTTTATTACTAGATTAATTAATAAAAATAATCTAGTAATAAAATCCCAAGTAATCATATATTATATATATTTAGATATTTATATTGGTTATAATATCTTATAAGGCTTATATTATAAAGCCTTGGTTTTATTATAAATATTAAAACTTTTTATTATAAACTCGATTATTTTTTATAGTCCTAGAAAGTTATATTTTTCTTATAGTTATTATGCTATTTTAATTATTTTCTAGTGTTTATATAATAAATATCTATAAAAGTCTTTAATAAATTTGTTTTATAAGGCTTTTAATATATAGATCTTTTATTTATATATTAGTTTATTATTTTTTAATCCTTTTTATTTATATAATTCTGCTAGCTTTTTTAGATTATATACTTATTATAATTATATATTTAAAAGATTCTTAAAAATAGTTTAAATCTTTAAGCTTTTATTTTATTAAAGATATAATATTTAAATATTTTATTTTAAAACCTGAACAGTTTTTTGACCTTGTTGACTAAATATATTAGCTTAAAAAAATTCTTTTTAATATAATATATTTTAAAATTAAATTTTAAAAGAAAAACTATTTAATCTTTTATATAATTATAAATTTTATTAGGTTCTTATAATCTAAATAAATCTTAATTGGTTTTATTATTTTAATAAAAAATAATTCTTATTTTTTAAATATTATAATAATTATAAAGAGTTCTTTATTATAAATAAAATAGTATAATATTATATCCTTTAGTATCTTTAAATAATAAACTATTAAATGCTATTTTTTATTATTTTTAAATTATTTAAATATTCTTATAATCACTTTATTTAAGGCATTTATTTTAAGCTTTATTTTTTATTAGATTTAATAACCTAACCACCAGGTTAGAGGTTACTCTAAGTTTTAATTTTTCAAAACCTTTTTATATTTCTTTTAAAATTAAAAAAGTCTTTTTTTTATATTCTTTTATTATATATTTTATACAATACTATACTATATCTCTAAAGTTCTTAATAAATATATAAATATAATTAAAAAATCCTAAAACTTATTTAATATTTATAATTATTACTAGGTTTAGAATTTTTTAATTATATATAATATTAATCTTTAATAACTATATTTTTATCTGTCCAGGTATAATTATAAATCTTAAAAACTTAATTCTTTGTATATATTATATATATTTCTTTAGGTTTAGTTATAGTCTGGCCTTTTAGAATATTTTTAGTACTAGAACTATATATTTTTTATATTCTTTAAATATATTTAAATAAATAAATATAGGTTTATTTAAGAATTATTATAATATTATTATTATTATATATTAAAAGCTGGCTAATATATCTTATAGTCCTTATAATATTACCTGGTATTTGTATAGTTTATATATTATTTGGATAATTATTTTCTATTTTTCCCCTTTTATTATATAAATAATATAATATTTATTTAATATATTAAATATTATAAACTATTATATTTAACTAATATTTCTTATTATTATTATTAATAAAATAAACAAATATTTATTTAATATTATAATTTTATTTAATAGCCGGTAGTTTATTACTACTTGCTATATTAAATTTCTATTTTTATTAATTATTTATTTTCTATCTTTTATTTTTAGTATTATAATTACTCGGTAACCATAAGATAATTATAAGTCTTTAATAAATCTTTTAGCTAGGTTCTTTTAAATATATCTTTATAGGGCTTCTGTTTTATCTGGTCCTATATAGTAAACCTGATAAAGTTTTAGTTGGCATCCTTCTTTAATTAGAATATAATAGTTTTATAGACCATATTTAAAAAGCTCTTCTTTTTTTTATTTTTAAAATAATTTATAAAATTTATAATATTCCTTCAGTATATTTCTAATAATTTCTTTTATTTATTGGTTTAACTTTTATTTAATTATTTTTATTTTTTATTAGATTGTAAGATTATTAATTATTAATTATAATATTTCTAAAATAATATTATATTTAGAGATATTAGTAATATTAAATATAATTTATTTTTTATATTTTTATATAAATATATTAAAAAGTATTATTTTTTTAAATACTCGGCTATTATTATAATTAGAGGTGCTTTTATTAAATCCTATAATTCTCTAGGATTTTAACTTATATTTCTAGAGAATATAGTCTTGTTTTATTATTTTTAATAATATAATGTTTATTTATATTTTAAAATTTATTAAGACATTATATAAAAAAGAATTAATTAAAAAAAACCTATATTATAAAAAACTATAGAAATATTAAACTAGATATTTATTAGAATATTCTATATAAAAAAATCAAAAAAACAAAAAATAAAAAATAAAAAAGGTTCTTGCTCTAAAAATAATAAATAATTAAAATAATTAAAGCTTTATAAAACTTTTAATATAATATAAATAAAAATTAATTTAAAATTAAATTTAAATATTAAAAAGAATATATAAAGTTTTAATAAATGTTAAAGTATAAAGAAATATTATATTATTAAAAATAATAGAATAAAACCATATTTTCTAGAAATATAAATTAAAATCTTAAAAGATGTTACGGACCTCTTATATATCGAAAGATATATAAGACGTACGCGGGGGTTCTTGATTTGCAGGTAACAATAAGACTAACAGCAGGTGGTCCGTAAGGGAGGTTTGCTGGTACTCCCACCACTAGTCTAGTCGCAATAGAGTAGTAGTCGTCAATAGAAATTGAGATGAGAAATTGATAGCTAAAGAACTAAACTAAACGAGTGACTAGAACTAGAAACATCAGACTTATATAGGAAACCCCATTCTCCCCTTTGTCTTTGGATCGCAGGATAGCTCTCCTATCCTCCTATCCCTTTGGATCGCAGGATAGCTCTCCTATCCTCCTATCCATCACGTGACTAATCATGTGACTTCCTATCTTCTGGGCCGTGGCCCGCCTCCAATCTTCTTAGCGTATGGCTTTCCCCCCTTTGGTCTGCCCAGCTGGCCGTTTTCCTGGTCTACTTCGTAACAAAAGATTATAAAATTTAATAAAAGCACTTTTAATTATATTAATAGCCGAGTATTTACAAAAATAATATTCTTTAATATATTTATATAGAAATATAAAAAATAAATTATATTTAATATTATTAATATTTTTAAATATAATATTATTTTAAAAATATTATAATTAATAATTAATTATTTTATAATTTAATAGAAAATAAAAATAATTAAATAGAATTTAAACTAATAAATAAAAGAAATTAATAGAATTATAAAAAGAATCATTAAAAATATATTAAAAGAATATTATAAATTTTATATATTATTTTAAAAAAAAAAAAAGCTTTTTAAACATAATTTATAAAACTATTATATTTTAATTAAAAAAGAATATTAACCAAACTTTATTAAGTTTATTATATAAAACTAGATAAAATAAAAGCTTTATAGAAATATATTCAAAAAAACCTAGCTAGAGAATTTATTAAGGAATTATAATTATTTTATAATTACCCAGTAATTATAATATTAAAAATAAAGATTTAATATAATAAATAATAATAAACTACCGGCTACTAAATAAAATCATAATATTTAATAAATACCTGCTTATTTTATTAATAATAATAAAAAAGAATATTAATTAAATATAATAGTTTATAATATTTAATATATTAAGTAAATATTAGATTATTTATATAATAAAAAGAAAGAAAAAACAGTTATTTAAATAATATATAAATTATATAAGTATTTAATAATATTATAGAAATTATAAAATATATTAGCCAGCTATTAATATATAATAATAATAATATTATAATAGTTTTTAAATAAATTTATATTTATTTATTTAAATAATATTTTGATTTAATTAAATATATTTAAAGAAGATAAAAGATATATAGTTTTAGTACTAGAAATATTTTAAAAGGCTAAACTATAACTAAACTTAAAAGAATATATATAATATATATAAAAAATCAGTTTTTTAAGATTTATAATTATATTTAAATAAATAAAAATATAATTATTAAAGATTAATATAATATATAATTAAAAGACTTTAAACTTAATAATAATTATAAATATTAAACAAGTTTTAAGATTTTTTAATTATATTTATATATTTATTAAAGATTTTAAACATATAATATAATATTTTATAAAATATATAATAAAAGAATATAAAAAAAAGACTTTTTTAATTTTAGAAAAAGTATAAAAAGCTTTTAAAAAATTAAAACTTAAAATAACTTTTAACCTAGTGGTTAAGTTATTAAATCTAATAAAGAAAAAAAGCTTAAAATAAATATTTTAAATAAAATAATTATAAAAGTATTTAAACAATTTAAAAATAATAAAAAATAATATTTAATAATTTATTATTTAAGAATATTAAAAAATATAATATTATATTATTTTATTTATAATAAAGAATTATTTATAATTATTATAATATTTAAAAAATAATAAAACTAATTAAAATTTATTTAAATTATAAAAACTTAATAAAATTTATAATTGTATAAAACATTATTAAATAATATAAAAACTAAATAATCTTTTTTTAAAATTTAATTTTAAAATATATTCTATTAAAAAAAAAATTTAAGCTAATATATTTAATTAATAGAATTAAAAAAGATTTAAGGTTTTAAAATAAAATATTTAAATATTATACCCTTAATAAAATAAAAGGTTAAAAGTTTAGATTATTTTTTAAAATCTTTTAAATATATAATTATAATAAGTATATAGTTTAAAAAAGTTAATAAAACTATATAAATAAAAAGAATCAAAAGATAATAAGCTAATATATAAATAAAAAATCTATATATTAAAAGCTTTATAAAATAAGTTTATTAAAGACTTTTATAAATATTTATTATATAAATATTAAAAAATAATTAAAACTATATATTAATTATAAAAGAAAAAGGTTTTTTAAAATTATAAAAAATAATTAAGTTTATAATAAAAGGTTATAATATTTATAATAAACGCAAGGTTTTATAATATAAACTTTATAAAATATTATAATTAATATAAATATTTAAATAAATAGAATATATAATTATTTAAGATTTTATTATTAAATTATTCATATTAATTAATTTAATTATAAAAGTATAATATAATAAAATATAAATAATTATTAACCAATTTATAAACTATAATTATTAAATAATTTATATATATTTTTAATTATAATAAACTTTTTATATTTAAGTTTAAAATAAACTTTTTTAAACAATTAAATATTAAACTTAAGTTTTTAATTATTTATTATTTTTAAATAAATAAATAAATAGAAAAAAAATATTAAACTTTTAAATAATATTTTTAAAATTATATTAATTATTAATAAAATAATTAAATAAATTTATTATTAATTATATAAATTATTTATAATATATTAATTAATAAAAATATAAATATATTATTTTATAAAATAGTTTATAAATAATTAATTATTATTAAAAAATAAAAAAGATTATTAATAAAAATATTTATTATTATAATTATAATACCTTAAGCTTAAATTATTATTATAAAAATTAAAATATTATAAATAAAATTATAAATATAATTTTAATTCTATTAACAATAAATATTATAATATTATAATAAAAAGAAATTAAAAAACCAATTTTAATAAAAAAAATAAAGTTTATTTATTATATTAAAAATAAAATATAATTTTAAAGATTTTATAAATTAAAATAAAATAATTTAATAATAAATTAGATTTTAAAAAACTTGGTTTTTTTAAAATTAAAAAAATTATTTTATTAATTAATTATAAATTATTATTGTTAAAAAATATATAAATCTATTTTATTTTTTTATATTCTATTATTTAAATTAATATTAAAAAATATATTAATAAAAACTTAATTTAAAATAAAAAATAATTAAAATATTTATAAAATTAATAAAATATTAAAGTTTTATTAAAATAAAAAGAATATTTATATATTAATAATATTTAAAAATTTAAAAGATATTTAAAAATTATTATAATTATTATAAATTAATTTTATTATTAATATTTTAATTATTTAAAATAAAAAATAAAAAATAATTTTTTTAAATAATATTATTATGAACCAACAGAAGGAGTGGCCAGTTTAACAGGCCAGGCGTGGAAGGGAGGAGATACTAGGCCAGATATAGAGAAAGAGAGCCACGATTAGTACAGGTCACGTGATCGTGGAAGTGAGCCAGTGAGCCCTGGATCACTGGATCACGACGGTAAGCCAGTGAGCCCTAGATCACTAGATCATAATAGTAAGCCAGTAAGCCTTGGATTACCAGAAAAGGTGAGCCTCGTTTTGTTTAATATTTCCTATATATATATAATCTTATAACTCTCTTATATTTAATCCCTTATTTAGTTTAGTTCTTTAGCTATTAATTTTTTAATTTTTATTTTAAATATAAACAATTATTATTTTATTATAACTAGATTAATAATAGAAATACTAGTAAACCTCTTTTATAGATTACCTGCTATTAGTTTTATTATTACCTATAAATTAAAAACCTGTTACGGACCTCTTATATATCGAAAGATATATAAGACGTACGCGGGGGTTCTTGATTTGCAGGTAACAATAAGACTAACAGCAGGTGGTCCGTAAGGGAGGTTTGCTGGTACTCCCACCACTAGTCTAGTCGCAATAGAATAGTAGTCGTCAATAGAAATTGAGGTGAGATTGATAGCTGAGGAACTAAACTAAACGAGTGACTAAATACAGGAGAGTCATGAGATTATATAGACATAGGAAATACGCTTTGTCAGGGCGCAGACGGCCCAGGATCGACGAGGTCGCCGTCGACAGTATCGATCCAAGATGGGATCGATAGAGTCGCTGTCGACAGTATCGATCCAAGGTGGGATCGATAGAGTCGCTGTCGACAGTATCGATCCAGTCAGGATCGACGGGATCGATGTCGACCGGAGCGACGGAGTCGCAGCCAACCCCCTTATGCAGTAAGCGGGGTCCGTATAAGCGTTAATAATGGGAGAACGAGTGTGAGAGCGCAACGCGCGCTAGGCCTTCTCTTGGGCCACCCCTCTTCGTAACAAAACCCTGGTATATATTTTATATATTTTCTAATATATAAAATGTTTATAATAAATATCTAATATATTTTAATTTATTTTTAAAATAACTTTAAAATAATTATTTTTAAAAACTAATATTATATTATATTTTTTATATTCTTTATATCTTTTTTTATTTTTAATTTATTTTATTTTATTTAATTTATTTAATAATTAAAAACTATATTAAATTATTTTTATTTTTATAAATAAATTAATTAATTAATTTAATATAATATTTAATTTATTATTAAGTTTTTCTTATTTAATATTATATTCTTTTTAAATTTTGAAAAATTATTTTTTAATTAAAAGTTTTTTTTTTTAAATAATAATTTTTAAAAATAGTATTATTAATAATATTTATAAATATATTTAAATTTTTATAAAAATAATTTATATAAATATATTTTTTATATTAAAAAACCTTTTTTATTATTTAATAATTTAATAATTAATTAAAATAATTTATTATTTAATTTTATTAAGCTTATTATATTTTTTAATATAATTTAATATTTTTAATTAATTAAAGAAAATAAAAAGATATTATAAAAAAATAAATAAATATATTGTTATGAACCAACAGAAGGGGTGGCCAGTTCGACGGGCCAGGCGTAAAAAAAAGGAGGTGCTAGGCCAGATATAGAGAAAAAGAGCTACAATTAACATAGGTCACGTGGTCGTAAAAGTAAGCCAGTAAGCCCTGGATCACTAGATCACAACGGTAAGCCAGTGAGCCTTAAATCACCAAAAGGGGTAAGCCTCGGTTTATATATATTTCCTATATCTATATAATCTTATATTAAATCTTACCCCTATATTTATATATACTTAAGAGTAACTGCTATACTTAACAGCATCAAGCATAGCGGTAGGAGTACTAGCAAACCTCCCTTACAGATTATCTGCTGTTAGTCTTATTATTACCTATAAATCAAGAACCCCCGCGTACATCTTATATATCTTTTGATATGTAAGAGGTCTATAATATATATATATATATTATTAAAATAATAATAATAAAAAGAAAAAAGATAATATTATAAAATAATTATAGCCTGATTAAGTGAGAAGCTATAAACAAAAGCCAGTATTTTTCTGGCCTGTACTAGGCCATTAAAGGGTTATATGCTGGCTTACCCAGCTTATAATAATCTAGGCTTACCTAGTTTATAATAATTTAGGTTTACTTGGTTTATAATAATCTAGGCTTATTTAGCTTATAATAATTTAAATTTATTAAACTTATTAATTTTTAAATAAACTTTTATTTTTTATTATTTATTATATTTATATAATTTTATAATTCTTTTATATTTAATTATTTATTTAATTTAATTTTTTAATTATTAAGTTTAGTTTTTATTTTATATAAATAATTATTATTTTATTATAATTAAATTAATAATAAACATATTAGTAAACTTTTTTTATAAACTATTTATTATTACTTTGATTATTATTTATAAATTAAAAATTTTAATATATTTTTTATATTTTATTATTTAAAATATTATTAAAGAATATATTAATAAAAACTTAATTTAAAATAAAAAACAATTAAAATATTTATAAAATTAAAAGAAATATTAATAATATTTAAAAGCCTAGAAAATATTAAAAAACTATTATAATTATTATAAATTAATTCTATTATTAATATTTTAATTAATAATATTAATAGTTTTAATAATTTATATTTTAATAATTATTTGAAACTTATTATAATCTTTTTATTTTAGTTTATTTAATAAATAAAAGCTTTATAGAATTATTATTTTATTTAATATTTGTTTTTAATTAATTAATTAAATCTTTTAATAAATTTATTAATAATATTAATAAACACTTTAACACTATTATATAATTAATTATAATATATATATTCTTTATAATAAAGAATATTATTTATTATTTTATATTTTTATTTTTTTATTTTATATGAAAAAATAATATAATTTTAAATTTTTTTTATTAATTAAAAATATTAAAATAAATTATTATTCAATTATTAAAGATTATAAATTTTCTTTAATATAATTAAATATTATAAATAAATAAAAAATATATATATAAAATAAAAAATAAAGTATAAAATATATATATTTATTTTTTATTATTAAGATAATAATCTTAAAAAAGAAAGATAATATTATAAACTAATAGAAAAAGTGGCTAGGATAACAGGCCAGGCATAAAAAAAAGAGATATTAAACTAAATATAAAGAAAAAAAAGCTATAATTAATATAGGTCATTGTTACGAAGAGGGGTGGCCCAAGAAGAGGCCTAGCACACATTACGCTCTTACACTCGTTCTTCCATTATTAACGTTTATGCGGACCCCGCTTACTGCATAAGGGGGTTGGCTGCGACTCCGTCGCTCCGGTCGACATCGATCCCATCGATCCTGACTGGATCGATGCGGTCGACAGCGACTCTATCGATCCCATCTTGGATCGATACTGTCGACGGCGACCTCGTCGATCCTGGGCCGTTTACGCCCTGACAAAGCGTATTTCCTATGTCTATATAATGATCATGATTTCCTGTATCTAGTCGCTCGTTTATTCTAGTTCTCCAGCTATCAATCTCATCTCAATTTCTATTGACGACTACTACTCTATTGCGACTAGACTAGTGGTGGGAGTACCAGCAAACCTCCCTTACGGACCACCTGCTGTTAGTCTTATTGTTACCTGCAAATCAAGAACCCCCGCGTACGTCTTATATATCTTTCGATATATAAGAGGTCCGTAACAGTCATATAATCATAAAAATAAGCTAGTAAGCCCTAGATTATTAAGATTATAATAATAAATTAATAAATATTAAACCATTAAATTATAATAATAAACTAATAAATCTTAGATTATTAAAAAAAATAAACTTTATTTTAATTATATTTATATAATATTATAATCTTTTTATATTTAATTAATTATTTAATTTAGTTTATTAATTATTAATTTTATTTTAAATTCTATTTTAATATTTATTTTAAAAATAATTATTATATTTAATAATATTAAATATAATAATAGGAATATTAATAAACCTTTTTTATAAACTATTTATTATTAGTTTTATTATTATTTTTAAATTAAAAACCATTATATATATTATATATATTTTAAAAAATATATATAAGGTTTATAATAAATAATTCTTTTTTAAATTTCTTTTAAAATATTTCAAATATTTAATTTAATATATTTTTAAATTTTATATAAAATAATATAAAATTAAAATTTATTAAATTAATTAAAATAGTTTTATTAAAATTATAAAAAATAATTATAATAATTCATTAAAAACAATTTTAAATTTTTTTTAAAAATCTATTTTAAATTTTATAATATTAATTTTATAAATAAATTACATTTATAATCATTATATTATTATAAATATATATTTAATTAATAAAAATATATTAATATATTTTTTAATTATAAAATCTTTTAAAATAAATCTTATAATTTTATTAATTTAACTTTTTAATATTATATATAAAAAAATAATTAATATTTATATACGAGCGGGTAAATTTATATTTACCCGAGCCTAGGACTTATAGTAGTCTGACAGGAACCTAAACACTACACCCTGGGATTCTCTTATTCCGGCAATCAAAGAAGTAGCGAACACGAGATCCAACGAGACTCTACAAGTCGTCCCACCTATGGTCTGGCTGAGCAAGCTGCTGGAGAGCGCTGAAAGTGATACCAATGAAGCGGGGACCGATTTGACCGCGTCTCTGGTAGCAAGGAACCCGGCTTTGAAGCTGGTTGATTTCTACAATGAGACCCTATGGTCATGTTCACCAGAAGATAGCTGCCCATGGTCGCCACCCGAGCGATGGTCAGTAGCAAAACGCTACGTAACGTGCCTGCCGTAAGTCCGCAATTGATGAGGAAATGGGTCGAGGAGTGGATGGACGATGTTGGGGCCAGTCGCAATCAGATGCTGTTAACTGTCAGGACTCGTGGCTCCGATAATGGGCGTCCATGAGATCGCCAATCAATGGATTGTCTTCTAGATAGGTAATCATGCTGGCCAGATTGATCGCGCGTTGTAGTAACGTAGAGTTCATTGTTGAGAGACAAATTTAGCATGAGTGAAGATGTTCATTTCTTCAGATTTATAACTGGATTAATTGTACAAAAATCCGAGAGGAGCCAAATTGTCGACACGAGTACACAACTACCTACGTTTTCAGCAAACTATCACCCCCTTACTAAAGCTCTGGATCCCCGGCCTCTCGGCGTCCGGTCATGATCCGAATCATCCTCTCCGCACCGTCCTCCTGGAACTGCAAGTGCATGGACCTTTCCGTCCTAGAAGTCTCCTTTGCTGAGCGAGTAAACATGCCCTTTTCATACCGCTGCAACATAGCCGCGAGAGAATCTCCATCCGTGCTTCCCGCCTTGACACAATCGGAGATACCCTGCGCCAGCTCAAACGCATCCATCAATGCGACATTTACACCAACACCAGCGAACGGCGTCATGAGATGCGCTGCATCGCCAACCAGCGTGACGCCCGGTCGGGACTCCCACGTAAGACCCACGGGCATCATGTACAGCGGGCGCAGGACGGACTTATCAGCCATAGAAAGTAAAATACGCTTGACCTCGTGATCCCAATCTCCAAAATACCTCTCAACATACTTCTCTCTAACTTTCGCGTCCATCCCGTCGACCTCAGTCCCACCATCCTCCTCTTTCTCCCCAAGTAAAGCCCGAGCGCTAGGCGCCGTCTTCGAACCCGTTTTGACGCACGCGTAGCATCTAGCTTCCGCATCGCGTCCCTGCCCGTTCCGCTGGAAAAGCAAGGCGCGATCTTTCGCCCAGATAAAGCAATTCCCCATCCCCACGAAGGCGGATACCTTCGGCGCCGCCTCGTCGACGTGGTAGATGCCCACGTCGAGCGCCGTGACGCCCGAGTAGAAGGGCTGTTGATCCGTGAGCAGCGCGCGCGTGCGCGACCAGGCGCCGTCCGCACCCACCACGATGTCGAAGGGGGCCGGGCGCGAGCCGTCGGATAGCGAGAGGGTCCATTGCGCTGAGTCCGGGACGGGCGATACGAAGGTCACTTTGCTGCCCCAGTGGATTGTGGAGGGTGGTACGCTGGCGATTAGGATGTCTTTGAGGGCTGCACGGTCGATTTCCGGCCGGCCTTTGACGAATTTGCTTGAGCTGTCTTGGTTGGGCTTGGGTTCTGAGATGGTCTCGCCGCTGTCCTCGAAGAGGACTGTGCCGTCTTTTTTGAGGACTGAGGATGGCGTTAATATTGGACATGGGGTCTATAGACATAATTTCAAGGCAAGGTGGAGGGAAGACGGGGAAGATGGATATTGACGGAATAACTTACTTCTCATAGCATCGCCTCCTTGTCGCATGGCATCGCGGAACTCGTCTAGTAGCCCGGCGGCGTTCAGGGCTTGTTGCCCGGAGTGCTCGTGGATGTCGAGGGTACCGCCTTGGCAGCGGGCACCGGCGCTACTGTCGCGCTCATAGATTGTGCAGGGGATGCTGTTGTGATTCAGGATGCTTGCGAGCATGAGGCCCCCGGGACCGGCGCCGATGATGGCTATTCTGGGTGTGATTGAAGCCATGTTATTGCTGTACAGCGGGAGGAGAAAATAAAGATACAGTCAAATTTTAGTCTCAATTCAATTAAATATGATGCATCAGATTCTGAGTTGAAACGTCTATGAAGAGCAAGGCTTTTGCCAGAGCGATGGGAACGGGGGTGGTCTTGTTATTATATATGCTGGCTAAGTCCGAGTACACGGACATCATATCATCCGAATTTCATTCACCAAGCCGGAGGATTCTGGGGCTGCCAAAGCATGGGACTTATGAATAGGATCTCGGTCTCGAGACTCGGCTTACGGCCCCGTTGTCTGTGCCGCGTAAGCTATGCGACACATTTTCCTGGGTTTGGGTGTATGCCGATCGATGTCTCGATGGCTTCAAGCCCGACGGGATACCGAGATGTCCGAGTATGTGCATCGCGGCATGAAATATCATCTATTTTACGGTATCCTTTCAATAAAATTCACGATGAAATTCAGGCAGCAGCTGTAAGTGCATTTTTATCACAATCTCTTGGTTTGAATAGGCAGCTGTGGTCGAACAATAGGTACTGGAATCGGTACTGATAGCTGCAGAAGACGTTGCAGTTTCGGGGCTGTA
This sequence comes from Xylaria sp. FL0064, assembly GCA_022593225.1. Lineage (NCBI taxonomy): Eukaryota > Fungi > Ascomycota > Sordariomycetes > Xylariales > Xylariaceae > Xylaria > Xylaria sp. FL0064. The sequence continues at coordinate 423,094 of JAJKLE010000004.1, read as the reverse complement.
CGCCCAGACTCGGTCCCGAGTCCGACCGGCCGGCCACGAACGACATGCCTCGGGAACGGACCCGCTCGTGCAGTTGCGCAGGCTACAGCAAAAATCAATTGCATAATACTACTAATAAGAAATTGAGCTTGCGAAAGATGAAAACAAAAAAGAAGTTTAAATTCGAATTCTTTGTATGCTAATTGTGCTGTGCCGTAGTCTTACATCCAACGAAGAAATGCTACAGATATTGGGTAATCGGATATCCTTATATAAAGGTCCTATTTACCAATCGATATCAGATGAGGCTCATGAACGGGCAGTTCGCCGGAAAGCCATTTCGTCACCGGCATCTCAATGCATTCAGTTGCATCCTCTCCACACTTCCTCAGTGAGCGGAGCTCCAATTGTGTTCCATTTCCAATTACAAGCAATTGAGCTCGACCTCGGCCACAATTGCTTCGAGCTTGCGGCACTCATGAGTAGACCTCACTCGTAATTGATTCTCGTTCAGACATCTACACTATTTAGTTTGCCGTCCTCGGCATTAACTACCATCGGCAATGTCCGCAATGAGGGCACCACGTTCTTTACCTACAACCACAGCACCACTTTTGCGGTCTGTCGCGACAGGCTCACGTCTCCCGTTTGCACCGCGCTTACAATGCCGACTGCAGAGACATCCGTCTCCGGTTCAGCGCCGGACATTCTTGCGGAATGCACGGTCGTCATCCGGCCGTGCCGTCGAGGGGCTCAACCTTAACCGCATGAGAAATGAATCCTACGATTACCACGTCCGCCGGCGCAATTTCCTGCTCTGCGGCGCCATCGCCGGCGTCATCGCCACCTGCTACACCGCCTACCTCCTTGTCGCCGCGATCCGCAAGCCCACGAAGCTCGATTCCGGACTCCCCGACAAGGTCGACCCCTTCACCACCGACGGCGGATCCAAGCGCAAGACCGTCCTGCACGATGCCGAGGGCCGCGAGATCGTGCCCACGGGCAACAGCACTGTTCCATTCTTCCCGCGCGTGTTAGATCTGGCGATCGGGGCCGAGGGTGGGCAGGAACAGGTTAACGGCGTCGAGTACACCTTAGTCGGCCTTGGCGTGCGGACCGTCACATTCCTCGGCTTCGAAGTATACATGGTCGGATACTACGTCGCGACGCAGGACATAGCGGCGCTGCAGGCCCGCCTCATCAAGGAGATCAATCCCATGGCCACGACACTAATCGCGAGCGAGAAAGAGACACTGCGCCGGGCGCTTCTCGACCCGGAGCAGGGCGAGAAGCTCTGGAATTCCATACTAGAGGAAGTCCGCCCAAGGTCCTTGTTCAGAATCATCCCTGTAAGAGATACAGACTTCCATCATCTGAGGGATGGCTTCGTCCGCGCCATCACGGCTCGCTCGCAGGGGAATAGTGCCGAGTTCGGCGACGAGGCCTTCGGTCTTGCGATGAAGGAGTTCAGGTCTCTTTTCAACCGCGGCAAGGTGCCTAAGTCACGGGAATTGATCCTTTGTCGAGACGCCGCTGGACGGCTGACTGTGACGTACGACGATGGAAAGACGGGCATGGGTTCTATCGGTCGCGTGACTGATGAGAGGGTTTCGCGCTTGCTTTGGCTTAATTACCTAGCTGGTAAGCAGGTCGCTTCTGAGCCTGCGCGGAAGAATATCGTGGATGGTATCATGGAGTTTGTGGAGAGACCTATTGGGACCGTGGCCACTCGGGTTATATGAGCTACCTAAGCGGCTCTGTGGTGGGGAATGCACAGCAAAGCGCTTGACGCGTGTATGGTTTATGTGTTGAATACCTCACTCATAGCAGTCACGTTGTATCTTATACTTTAAACCTTATTATTGTAGCCAGGTACGGTCGGATGTAAATACTATCACTCCCCACCCGCTGTATATAATTGAGCAGCTTCGCTAAGTGGTGTGCCTTACCCTTCTGCATGTGTGTGGGGATGAGCTTCCCTTTTATACTCTCAAGCTTAACAGTTGTGCAAGCAATTGGCGGTTTTCATGGTCGCAAGCAAACCCAGTTGAAGTTCAGTAATTGAGTTAAGGCTTGATGCTTGCTTTCCATATGTTTTCAATGTGGTTGATAGATGCGGACTCTGTAGTCGAGTCATATAACTTTTTAATTACTTACACCGCAGCTCAATAATAAGCAATCACCCTCAATAGAGCCAGCTTCTCAAGCACCTGAGAGCTTTTCACAAAATCAGCGTGATAACGATAATGATGATCATAAGCTTTAAACCAAACAGCGTTTTTATTTACAGATTGAAGTAGATTATGTTGTGTATATATCATACAATAAGCTGAGATCGGGTAAAATAAGGAATTCTAGGCAGATATTCATCGTTAACAGGGCGTTTAGAGTCTAGTACCTTATCCTATAAGACTTAGTCCGATGCCTTATTCCGGACCGCGACTCATTTCGAGGATTGTAGCTGTCACGAAGGTAATGTAGCGAAGGTATTACTCAGTTAAGTTAGGTATGTACTTAGTTGGAGTTGCCTGGGCTTTGTGATTTGCACAGTACACGCTACAGTATGCTTAGAGCCGTTACTGTGGTACGCAATAGCTTTTATCGATAGCGCCGTCTGGTGACGGGCATCAACGCTTCTACTTCCACTTCCATCTACATATCCCGAACACGGCTATGATTGCTTGATGAATCTTTTCTCCTTTTCTCCCCGCGAAACCCGTTGGTGGTACCTTTACTAATTTACCTTCAACTGTACTTGATAACAAAAGGATCATCAATAATTGACCACCAACCGAGCATCTACCTTTACCAAAGCCGCCTTTCAAGTACGCCACCCAGGCGAGCAAGGAGCAAGCACTCAACCGAAGTAAATATGGCGACAGAAGATGCTCGCTACCGGCAGTCGACGCAGTATAGACTGTGGTCCTTCTCACCGTCACATCTGCAGTCTCTTCGCGAAAAGACAAGCTCTCTCGCCGTGGCGCACATCTCCAACCGGCTGCGGGCGTCGTCGCCGCCCGTCGACCCGCTGCCCGACTTCCTGACGCCCGCCGACGAGGCCATGCTGCTCAACTTCTACATCGTCGATCTACTGCGCGCCGCTCAGTTCTGCGACCTACCTACCGAGATTCAGGCTACCGCCGCCGTCTTCTTCCGCCGCTTCTACGTCACCAACAGCCTCATGACCTACCCGCCCCGCGCTCTGACCATGACCTGCATCTTCTTCGCCTGTAAGGCCGAGGGCCTGTACTACAGATTGCAAAAGTTCGTCGACAAGTTCCCCGGCATCACCGGCGAGGAAGTTCTCGCTGCCGAATACGTCCTGTGCCAGGGTCTGCGCTTCGCCTTCGATGTACACCATCCCTATCGTGCGTTGGAGGGCGCCATCATGGAGCTTCGGAGGCTTGGCGATTTCGACGACTCCCGCATTGTCCGCGCCCACCAGCGAACACGCGACATTCTCAAGCTCAGCCCTCTCCTCACCGACGCCTACTTCCACTACACGCCGAGCCAGATCATGTTTGGCGCATTGTCCATGGCAGACGAAGGTTTGCTGCAGCGATTACTGCGTGACGCGTTCGCAGGTCAGGGTGAGAGTGCCAAGAACCAAGTCTTAGACATAATACATAATTGCAGAGCTATGCTGGAGAAGGAACCACCCGAAAGGCGAACAATATACTGGGATGCTGTAAGAACCCGTCCCTTTCCCCTGCGATTTCCGCGTAAAAGTTTGAATGCTAATCGAGTGATAGAGCACGAGTAAGGAGACGATGAAGCCACTCAACAAGAAACTTAAGAAGTGTCGGGATCCAGATCGGGTTGATCTGGTTGCGTTACAGAAGGCAAGAAGAGAGCAAGCCCAACAAAAGACCAAACCAAAGGTACCTACCAAAGACGACGGCGCAGTCTTTGGTACTACTAACGGTACGATCAAAGATGACGAGAGGGAAGCTAAGAGACGGAGGGTCGCAGCTGGTGGAGGTGATATGTTCGGTCCTCCGCTATGAGATGAACTCCCCAGAAACTGAAGCATTGATAAACCGATTTGCCACAGCAACATGCCCAAGCCTAAAAGCTCGCTGGAAGGCGAGGGGGAGTTCAGTGGCCTTTGACTTGCTCGCGACAACCCTTGGGCCGATCTTCTCGAAAGGACACAATAGCGAAGACGGCGGCAAACCGAACATTCGCATCCGCATTCTAGAAATGAACAACGGCCGAGCATTCCTCCCTATCTAGATGAATCGCTAATACGACATCATGAAACGCATCGGGAAACTAGAATCTGGTCAATCGTTCCTTACAACCACGTTAGCCAGTGCACAAGGCTCGTATACGGCGAGAAGGTAGCTGTCTACACCAAGCCCAACGGACCGAGACGTTTCATCTACCTTGAATCAATTTTGGCGCTCTGCCCAGGAATCTGGAAGGAGGGTCAAGCATAGCCATGAACCGAATCACTGTTATTAGTAGGTCACGGTCCATCTTGTAATATGTTCTTACATGATGACTAAATTCTAACGTGATTAGCTCTTCAACTCAACTATGCGTAGACTCCAGTACTGGCCTGTAACTCGCTTCCCGAAAATCTGTTACTTGAACCAGACAGATTGGGTCCATTACTTTAATAATGATAATCATAATTACCCCCATTTACTCTGTATTTTGTGTGTCTTCGCATGCGATATGACTTTCAGATAACAAGGTATTCGAACGACTGATTCAATTACCCCTATCTAGACATACCCCGCATATCAATCACCAAGTCTAAGTTGCAGATCAATATCCACTCACACCGGGTAGCTGGAATCCCATGCTTCTGTTGACGGTAACATTGTTGCCAAGCTGTACAATTGAGGCGGGTCCATCGCGACGGTATGTAGCATCAAGCAAGATAGCCCCAAGCTACCCCGCCATCATCGGCACGCTCTTTCACGAATTCACGACTAAGATCGTTATCAGTGCCAGGATATGGGACGTCTTGTAGATAGGCAAGCGACATGGCTTCCCCTCACCGACAAGAACAAAGAAACAGCGCCAGCGACATCGCAATAGTAGCCTCGAGACTTTCACGCACCCTTCTGTATATGTTTTAGCTAACGAGACAAGCCATGAGAGAAAGAGTGATTACCAATTATCTCACAGGCTGAACAAGAATGAATAAAGTCCGTTATCATGGCTGACATCGAGGCGGCAAGTTATCAAAATGAGGCGAAATCGGACCCGACAACTCGCCACGATGATTTCGCCAGCGACCCGAAGGGAGAGCAAGAGGACCGCAACGTTGGCACTCTTGAGCGGAAGCTGAAGTCAAGGCATGTGCAATTCATGGCGTTGTCAGGGGCCATCGGCACGGGTCTCTTCGTCGGCAGTGGTCAGGTAATATCATTAGCCGGCCCGCTTTCGGCGTTCCTGGCCTACCTCATCACGGCTTTCAACGTGTACTGCGTCGTGCACAGCCTGGGTGAGATGGCGACGTACCTCCCGCTGCCGGGCGCCGTGCCCGTGTATGCGGCTCGGTACGTCGACGAGGCGCTAGGCTTCGCCGTCGCCTGGAACTACTGGTGGCAGATCGCCATCGGCGTGCCTATCGAGGTGACGGTCAGCGTCGTGATCGTCGATTACTGGCCTAACAGCGTGCCTACTGCCGCTCTTATCACCCTCTTCCTCTTCACCATGGTTATCGTCAACTGTCTCCCCGTGCGCGTCTACGGCGAGGCGGAATTCGTCTTCGGGGCTGTGAAATTGACAACTATCGTGGGTTTGATCCTACTCATGTTGATAATAACGCTCGGAGGCACACCCAACGGCGAGCGCATCGGCTTCCGATATTGGCAAGACCCAGGCCCCATGAACGAGTATCTTGTCGGCGGCTCGCTGGGTCGATTCCTCGCTTTCATCAAGGTGTTCATCCAGGCCACTTTTTCGTATGGCGGGAGCGAAATGGTCGTCATCGCATCAGGTGAAACTGAAAATCCCCGCCGTAACATCCCCAAAGCCATCCGCCGCGTCTTCTGGCGTATTGCGCTGTTCTACGTACTCGCCATATTCCTAGTCACGCTATGTGTGTCCTCCATGGACCCCCGGCTGTTGGACGCCATTTCCACCTCTGCCCCGGGCGCCGCCAGCAGCCCTTTCGTCATCGCCATCGAAAACGGCGGAATCGCAGTCCTGCCGTCTATCATTAACGCCGTGATCCTCTCCTCGGCCTGGTCCGCGGGCAACTCCTTCTTCTACGCCTCTACCCGCGTACTGTACTCCGCCGCCCTCGACGGTAAAGCCCCTGGCTTCCTAGCCTTCGAGCGCTGGGGCGTGCCGTACGCGTGCGTGACTGCGACCTCGCTGCTCGGGCTGCTGGCGTACCTCAACGTTAGCAATAGCGGCGAGAACGTCTTCTTCTGGTTCTCGAATCTCTCCGCCGTGTCCACGCTTATCATCTGGTCCTCGGTGTGCATTACCTATCTACGCTTCTACTACGGCCTCCGCCACAACGGGATCTCCCGCGACAGCTTGCCGTATAAGGCGCCGCTGCAGCCGTTCCTGGCATACTTCGCGCTGTGCTTCTGCGTGGTCGTTGCCTTCTTTAATGGGTTTGATGCTTTTTTCCCGGGAAAATTTAGCGCGAAGACGTTTGTCCCGCCGTATATCGATGTGCCGATTTTCATCGCGTTGATACTGGGGTATAAAATTGTTAAGAGGAGCAAGCTTGTCCCGTTGGGTGAGATGGATCTTTGGAGCGGCAAGGCTGAGGTCGATCGGCTTGAGGGGTGTTGGCCGGAGGTGAAGCCGAGGAATTTCTTGGAGAGGGTGTGGTTCTGGATTGCGTAGTGCTTCTTTGGATGAGGTTTAAAGCCATTATATTGGGAGTATAATTAAGAGTCCAGCAGATTTTGATTATTATTTTCCTCTATCTGCTTTCTTTATACTTTTAGTCCAAGATGTTGAAACCATGAGCTGAAGAAGCGCAAGAGGGCTCAGTCTAGCCTCCCCATAAGTGCTATGCGTGCGGATGGCTAATTCTCACTACACAAATGGCACATAATATTTCATTTTGTTCTTGGGGTCCCATTGCTGCTTGAGCTGTCTCAGTTTTTGTAGTCTCCACTCATCCCACCCGTAAACCGCCTCAAGTGGCTCGTCGCCGTTGGCGTAGTTGACGTAGGCATGAAGGTGTTCTGGGTCATCGCTCCCCTCGAGTAAGAAGCTCCGTAGCTGCTTGCCGAACGCTTCCGCGATCGGGTCAATGGTCGAGTTCGGTTTGTACTGAACGTATGAGGTCACCAATATCTCGTCGTCGCGATGCGGAAAAGCCGTGGATGCTGGGTCAACAGCTTGCACAGCCTGAGTTGAGTAGCCCTCGAGGAGGAAGAAGGACCCGGCAACTTCGGGAACCTTGGCGAATGTTTCATCGATGTAGTCATATACCTTTCGCACGGCAGGTACGTTGTATGATTTTAATCCGATGGGAAATCTGAGGGACGTCAAGCCATAAGCACAGCCGGGACCATCTTGGTCCTGGAACGTCAGGACAGCGAGATCGTGCAAAGTTCCCTCGCCAGCCTGCACCATCAGTGGCCCAATATCATGAAGTGGCTTGGCATATTCGCGTGCTGTTTCAGTTGGTCCATCGTAGATAATGCCGAACCAAAGTATGGGCTAAAAGTCGTTAACTGCTGAGTATCTCGAGGAATTACTGTTTTAAAGTACTTACGTGGTCAGCATCAATCTCAGCAACCTTGACGATGTATCCCCAATGCGTTGCCTCGGCTGGTTGATCCTTGAGCATCGTATTCGCTAGCTCATATAAAGCCTCGAGCTTATCTTGCGAGTAGATGAAGATCTCATAAGACCATGAGTTCTGTGGTGTGTCGTGGACACGATACTCCCATTCCGTTACCAAGCCAAAGTTATGCCCTGCGCCCCTGACGGCCCAGAAAAGGTCTGGATTCGACTCATTGGATACGGTAGCAACATCACCGTTTGTGAGCACCAGCCGAGCCGATACGACTTGATCAGCAGCAAGGCCGTACTGGCCTTGTAACCAACCGTGGCCACCTCCCATGATAGGCGCTGTCAGGCCGACGCATTCACAGATACCGGTCACTAAAGGGATTTTGTCAGACGCTACTTAGATGATTTCAAACTCACGCTAGCAAGCTTACCTGCTCGCTTTCCCACCGCCGCAAGTCCGTCTATGACCTGCTTCACGTTCGCACCACCGCCAATTGTGGCAGTTTGCCCATTCTCATTGAGCTTCACCTGATTCATTTTACGGAAGTCAACCTGAATCGCATGTGTTGCGTCTGCCAGAGACTCAGTTGCACCGTGGCCACCGGCTCTCGCAACGAACGGGATGTTGTATTTGTCCGCAAATCGCACCTTGCATTAGTTAGCAGTCGAACCGAACATTGAATTGCAGCAGAGAGCTGCGCACTCACTGTTTGCTGAACATCATTCTCTGTCGCAACCTGCACGACGGCAGCGATCATGGGTGAGTGCCACTCCCTCCATCTGCTCGTCAGATTGGCAAACTCGGGGTCGCCCTGGAGGACAAGAGATGCTTCGGAGGATAACAAGGGGCGCAGGTTGGAAAAGACGGTAGTGTTTCCGGCCATGGTTGTCAGGAAGTCTGTGGCGAGTACGGTAACGGAAGGCAACAAGTTGAGGAGGAATAAAGCACTGGTGGCCCTTGAGAAGAACAACATGATTGCAGCAGGTGGCGGAGAGCCGCTAGGTCCCAGGACGTGCGCTTTGATTCGGATTCGGTGTCAGACGGAAACTGGTGTGGCACGAAGGTTGCAGCGGGAGTGTTACATGCACATCTCACCGGGCATTTTGTCCTATGCTACGTCGGGCGGGAATGTTTTGTATTATCAGTACGGATGTATGTGCAAGCATTGCCCCAACTCTTCGACAACTGATAATGAAAAAGGGCAGCTGAGAAATGTAAAACGGTTCATTATGCTGTTTACACGCGCAGTGCCTAGCATGTACTCTGTGTAGGCTCTTGAGCCGGGCTGAGCCGGTTGGTTGGAGGATCAAACATCCTTGTGCGCACATGGTTGGGGCCTGAGGGGACTGATCCTCCTGTAGTGTTCGCTTGGCACTCCGCATGGCGGGAATAGTAAGAAGACCCTTGTTATCGTCGTTATACGCTACGTAATGTAGGTATTATCAACTCGACATCTGCAGACGACCCCAAAGGAGTAGAACCTCTCGCTTCCCCTCACGTCTTCTACCTCGTGTTACGCTCTGCGATGTTTCACTCCATTGCATTTCCTTCGTTTCAATGCAAAGCTCGCTAAATCCTAAGCGAAAGTCCCCGTAGAGATTATGGATGAGACGTTGCGGGGGCAGTAAATGGGTGCTGCATACACACACGTGTAATATGCACATAGTAAGGCACTGGTTAGTCAGTCATCTCAGCTTCGCTCAGTAAACTTGAAACGTGCCATTCTCCAGGTTTAGGAAATAAGTGTCGAGCCAAGTCATAGCCTGGCCGGCGCCGGCGCCGGTAGAAACTAGACTACATAACCATTCAACAAGATGGAATCAAATGCTAAGTACTGTCTACATGCGCCTGTCCATGATCCAAACCATGTGCCAGAAATCCTGTGGCGTTGAACACCCTCCATTTCTCGACATATGTCTTTACAGCTTCAAAGTCTCGACATTGTCGCGAGAAGCCGCTCCCTAGATATGTACTTAGTTATGGGCGCCAATAGTAAAGACACGGGGAAAGGAGTTCTAGGGGGCTTGCAGAAATAGAAACTCTTGATCTCATTCCCGGAACACGTCACAAGGGGTGCGTAAAGAGGCTTCAGCATACTAACCTAGGAATCCATTGGGGTCATCTTCACCTGGCTCTACCGTACTATCTGCTGCACAAGTGATGCTCTGCTCGAGGTAGTCAAAGCAGTGAGCCGCATGGATCGTTCGGTTCTTGCCAAAATCGAACTCCTGAAGTTCTGCGGAGTGGGAGTAGTACGCACGCCTCAAGACATAGAGGCAGTGAAGCTGATGGAAGACGGTTGGGATAGAGATTTTCGGTGCGAGATCGTGGTCTCTGAAATAGCCCAACCCATCTGTGAGAAGTGGTTCATTAGCATCGCCCTACTAGTATCAATACTGGCAGATTAACTCATCTCGGGTTTCTGAAAACTTACTCGGAATCAGAGCGTCCCAGATCGGCTCTGGTTTATCTTCTGATCCATCATCTTGCGGTGGTTCTTTAGAGAAAGGGGAAGAGAACACGAACTGCCCCTCAATTTGAGGAGCTGGAATGCGCGGCGCTGTCGAACCACTGGCTCCACGAGAACGACGTCCGGAGTTGGAGAGACTTCCTGCAACGAAACCACCCGTGGCTGCCAGTATCAAGCAAACTGATAAGACCAAATATGTATGCTTCTTTGATAAGAAAGACCAGTCTGAGTCTTTCACTGGCATAGACCTCTGGTCTTCCTCGTCTTCAGCAACTCGTTCATACGTAGCTCGGGTTCGCATGAATTCCATCATAATCGCATATGTTTCTGCCCTTCACGGAGTTTCTTTGAACTGAGAGAACACATTAAAGTTGAAAGACACGATGAATTCATTGCAAATCTATGATACAAATTACATGGAGGGATCACCGACGGATTCGGCAAAGCCGATAAAGTGTAGCAGCATGGTGCCTGGATGCCTTTTCTGGTGATAAGCCATGGCTGCCATGCCGCTCATGTACACTGTGCTCGTTACACTATCGAAGCCACAGGAGGGTTGCATCTACCGACATGCAGGGGCCTCTCCTCAGCGCCACTAGTGTAACTATGATATGATGCTTATACTTAGTAGTAATGTAACCTGATTGCGGCACTGTAGGATTATAAGGTACCATCGAGACGTACGGTGAGCCTCTGACCTGGAGGCTTAAAGTGGCCAAGTATGCGATATCCCAGAAGTCAAATAGGAACTTTCCGAGAAGAATTCGGTCCTATTGTCCGTGCTCTATCCGTAGGATTTGAGTCCCTACTCCTTCGGACTCTTGGCGCCAACCAAATCTCTAGGTCTGGACTGAAAAGCCTGAAGTAAGGGGACTATGTAACCTCATACTCTTCCAATGCCGAACCTATGTGGAAGGACCAGAATAAGATCAAGGTTTTAGTGTAGATGACCACGAGAAAGGAATAAACTCGCCGTTTGATGTACTGAGTGATGCAGGCCAAGCTTCTTACATTCCGACGTTGCAATCAACGAACTGGTGACATCGATCCCTTCTCATAGGACTCCTTCAAAGATGTGATGATAAGGGGGCCATGAGTCGTGTGTTATAGTTGGAAAAGACGCAGTTATATGGCTATCTCTTGAGATAGGATCCAACCAACACCACAGACAAACGTTCTCCTATACACAAACACTATGAAGTCTTCAATCATTTTCGCTTTTTTCGGGCTATCAGCCTTGACAAGCGCCCTTCCTACTGGTATACCCCCAGCCTCATCTAACTATCGGTTCTTGTGCTCATATTCTGTTCGCAGGATCACCCGACATTGATGTCGCTGACGCGTTCAAGCGTACCGAGTCCAGCATCGATGTTGCAGACGCGTTCAAACGTGCTGAGGCTAAAATCGATGTTGCTGATGCTTTCAAGCGTCATGAATCCGATATCGATGTAGCCGACGCTTTCAAGCGTCACGAAACCGAAGTGGACGTTGCAGATGCTTTCAAGCGTACCGAGACTGAGATTGATGTCGCGGATGCTTTCAAGAGAGGCGAAACTGACATCGATGTTGCCGATGCCTTTTAAGAAGGAGGAGATAATTAGTTGAAGCAGGACTGTACTAGAAGTTGACTTTCGATGCTTATTCTCGTTTGCTTGTTGTAGAAGATAGTGATGAAGCGGTTAAGGGGTGGAATATATGCGACTTGTTTATCTCATCTCTCATCGAGTTCCTCCCAATTAGCTTACATGAATCAATTCAATTGATATTTCAATAATTTAAAAAAAAGTCCAAAGATTATTAGATGTGCGTGATTCTTTATACTTTTGCTAAGTCATTACACCATAATGGGATATATTGCTACATTACGAGAGCAAATAACACTAGGCAAAAACTTTAGATCTTTAACGAAACCGCATCTCATATTGAAGAATAGATAGATGTTCCCAAACCAAAATTTATTATACAACTAAATATTCTGATTATACATGATCTTGTATAGACTCTTCTGGAAGTCCCTCTAAGAGCTCATCAGTAGGGACGTAGTTGTCTATTACAACATATCCACTACCTGGAGGACAATGCTTAAATCTATCCAACTTGGACGAATGTGTTTCATCGGGATTCTCGGGGCGCTTATAACACGCCGTATGCCGCTTTGCAAATGCTTCTAGCTCTTCCCAGCTGCGACATTGACGGTGCTGGTGTAAACCACTGACAACTTCAACCCGTCGATCCGTGGCTCGTGGTGTGTCATCTGCGTCACAAATGATTTGTCTGCGTAGAGCATCGAGGCAATGGCTGATATGATGCCAGGAACGAGTTTGAGGAATGCCCCGACGGTACTCGCTCAAGGATATGTAGACGAGTTTTAAACAGTGCAGATTATGGAAACCATGCAGGATATAGATCCCCTTGGACTGGTCCCAGGGGAATCGTTGGGCTTTTCGAAGATCATGCTGAACAACCCAATCATCGGAAAGGGCGACAACAGCTGAGTCGACGTTGATATTGTACCATAGCTGATCTTGAAGTGTTTCGTTCTCACTGCTGTATGGAGTCACTATAACATAGGGCTCTTCGCGGATGTATTTGAGGTGAGCATATTTGGTTGGTGGCTCAGATGGAAACGATGATTGGAAGTACAGTGCCGTGAGGAATATGTTCAAGGCAAATGATGCAGATAATATAAGTAGCAGGGCTTTTTGGACACGGCTCTCTGCGTAGGATAGAGAGAAAGGCCGAACAAGAGACATCTCATTATGCCTGCTTCTCTCGCCATCATCTTCGAGCAACCCCCGGTGCTCAATACCATCGATGAAGCTGGTCATGCTGATTCCAGATGAGTCACGCCGAACCTTTTAGCAAAGAAACAAGACAGCACCATCAATAGTTGTGCGACGCCCAAGAAGCACGTATGTCATCTCTGTGAAAGAGCGGTCGTTAATATTGTGATGGAGTGGGGGTATATCCCTTCAAGAACAAGCTTAGAAGTTAGATACTTCACAACTAGCTAGCTAATACTAGATATGGTAGCTAAGTAAATTTAAAAAGCTTGTACATGTGATGATGAACCCTACGAGCGTGGGGGTACTGAATGCGTAGCCTTGATAGGCAGTCTCATTCCGTTGAGCGTCGTAATGTTCTGGCCAACATTGGTGGTGGGTTTTTATTCACTTCCATCTTAGCTTCAAACCTCCTGATTCTAGTTTAATGAGAAAGTATAATCCGAATTATTACTATTCTTCTTCTTAGGTTTACCTTCAAAGATCATATTTGACAGCAGTCTAATCGTTCTGTCTAGAAATGATTGAATGTTCTCTATTGGCGAGCTCTTAAGTTGCAAACACATGTTTGCTAATTTAGCGACTCACATTGAAGTATACTACTCTAGATGACCTGCATGGCCCCGGAGCCGGATTGGTGCCGGCATGAGGTGATACATAAGCCCTGGCAGGTAAGTACCTTACCTCGAAACGTGGATAATATTATGGCTTCCTAATCCGAACCATCCAGCATGCACTGCATGTAAGCTGACAATTTACGCGAGCGTCACAACTGAAGGAGCCGGGGTACGGATGGAACGCTGATATGCAAATACCGTTTGGGCAGACCTCGCGCCCAAACCCTCCTTATTCCCTTGTCTAAACACCCATTCGATATTCGCTCAGCGTGGTCTGCAATCCATAATATGTACGGGCGCTCAATTGGTTCAAAGCCACTGGGTGCGTTCGTCATCTAGTCGCTAATCATGTTTCCAACTACCATCGCCCAATACTTTATTCACACTCATGTCTTCTGCTGTTCCATTCAGTAGGCTTCTGGGCGCAGTGAGATTCGTGTTTTTGTTCAATCCTATCGTGTGACGCCTCCCAATCCGCCACAATGCCGGTCGTGCAGCAGGCCAACGACCGCAATGGCATTATTGCTATGACCGTCCTATTTACTATACTCATCACTACCGCAGTGGTGCTCCGATTCTATGCAAGACATATGACTAGAGCCGGCTACGGTTGGGATGACTGGACCGCATTAGTTGCACTAGTGAGTCCCTTTGAAGCTCGCAATCTCAATCAACCGCGTGGATCAACTGCTGAATAGACTTCAAGTTTTTCACATTAGCTCTCAATGGGATCTTCTTGGGTGCCACCATTGAAGGAGCTATCACAGGGCACTCTCCTGTCGTCGATGGCTGGCCCGTGACGATTCCGCTCGAGATAGTAGCGCAAAAGTACAAGTATGCATTTCAGACGACGGAGAAAATAGTTTTTGGATTGATCAAAGTATCAATTCTACTCCTCTGGATAAGACTCTTTGGATCTTCGAAGCGCTTGAGGATTTTGTGCTGGGTGCTCATTGGCCTTACGACGACGTGGACATTCGCATTTTTCTTCACCACCTTGTTTCAATGCGGGACACGCTGGTCCATGAACTGGTCACCGATAGGTGTATTCCTTTCGCAATGCATCGAGAGTCTGAACGTACTTACCGTCTTCGCCGCTACGGATATTCTTTCCGATCTGATAATCATCTCCATACCGCTTCCGCTTATCTGGAGACTTCATCTGCCTATCAGAAAGAAGATTGCGCTCAATAGTGTGTTTCTCATTGGGTTCTTGTACGTTCAGACCGAATTCTCCATTAGCTTTTACTTTACAAGAGCCCGAGTGTTGTATTAACATCTGGACTTAGTACTATCGGGGCTGGTATTGCGCGGATATATATGTATCTTGTTACGTCCTATGACATGGTCAGCAACCCCGACTTCATTGCCGATTTCACTCTATGCATTCTTTGGTCAGAGATCGAAGCCAACGTTGCCATGTTGGTGTGTTGTCTGCCGACATTGAGTCCGGTCATAGGGAAGTTCAGCAAATCGATTAGATCTTCTCTGCGTACTACACCTTTGGGCAAGTGGCTCCCTTTGGATCCCCCAACACAGAAGAAAAGCCATTCCACGAACGAAGACTTAGAGTTGTCGATCGCATCGAAACTTCGACGAAAGCAGCCGTCACGATTATCGTCCGATGAGCAGATGTTGTGGCATGAAGGACCGGGCATGGTCACCACCGCTGGTTACTCAAACACTAATGAGGTACCAAGCAACGGTCATGGAATCCTAGCCCGTACTGACATCTCTACGACTTTTGAAGCGAGAGACTCGCACTCCATTTAAGCGTTTAGCTTGAGACATAGGACATAGTTGTATTATAGCCTAGGGAAACATTGTGAATCGACTCATCAAATAATACACAACTGTATAGTATATATGATACCTTATTCTTATTGCCATTCTTAAGTTTCCTGTCCCTCTCTCGCATTGAAGTTGACTGTTGCTATTATTCATTTCTACTTTACGCTATTCTCTCGTGTATATGCTTAGTATCGACAAGAATAAGTTAGATGAACTGGGCTACATTTTCTTGAGTCTCAAAATCGCGAGAGCAAGGCATTCCTCACAGCATACACAATATTCTGTTCTACCTTTAGCGCGTCTAGTCAGACAAGATAGGCATGTACATAAAAGTACCGTGTAAGCAAACCAGGGTAGCGATACGCTGGCGCGGACTCTGCCGCCCGCCAATCCAGACTAGCACCGCGTCGACTAGCAGTCTATCTGGGAAGGAAGTTATGATCGGACACTATCCGGTCAACGTAGGGGCAGGCAGACCTATGGAGAATGCAGGCAAGACATTACGGGAATCGATAGTCATAGAGGAGCACACCCAAGTTTTGCTGTAAGATATTGGAGAGTGCTGTATCAGTCTGTAACGAGAAGTCAAACGGGGAACGTTCATTAGTAATAGAAATAATAGACTTGGATTGCCCCCACGGTCAAGGCAGATAGTGTACGGAATAAGCCACGAGGTTTGATAACGCCTACTGTTCGCTACCTTAGGAAATCTGCGAGTAGGTAATCCAGCGCCGTCGTATTACAGGGTGCTGCATACGTCTTCTTTCAGTATCATATAGTTAGTGAATATAATCAAGGATAAAAACTTGATCATATCATCATTGCGCTTCCTATTATGGCCTATTCCCGTCTCACTGTGTTTCGGCGGGATGGCTTGCCCAGTCGGTAGTCGAAGAGAACTCCTACCCTATTCAGTAAACGAGCCTGATGCACCGTAATGCGACAACGTGGTTGTGGTGCAATTACATAGGAAGTTCAGGAGCACCACACTACATGCGTCTTTCCGGGGTAGACAGTATTGTACATAGGGTATTGGCCAGGTAGGCTGCAGGTACGTTACTGCATCAGTACCTACACATTCTAACTTTCTGCAGACTAGTAAGCAGCGGGGTGATGCTATTCAAGGATCTACTACGGTATGTTCGGTCCGCAATTTAGCTACAGACTAATGACGGCTACTGGGGTCTGATTGATTCCCCGAAAGCATTCAAGATCGTGCGATAGGTCTAGACGTTCCAGACATTATTTAAGGACAGGGATAAGGCAGTATATAGACGGTACCTAGCATAGGCTATCCCGTTTACGAGTCTTGAATGACATTGCTGCGCACTGGCTCCGAACAGCGTTACATTTCACTAGAGAATCAACGTTATATAAGACGGATTTACAAAGTCTTCTACGCACGTAAAGCGAAGGATGATAAGCGTCCTGTGTGTCCATGTATCGTATCAGCAGCCGACGTTACAGTGCATAGTAGGAGGTTTGATACCCCCTTCCACGCTTTTCATGCCTTAGGAGGTGGGAAAAGCTTGTTACTGTATGATCAATGGCACCATTTGGACAAAGATGTATCTGTAACGGTGCTCACCTTTTTCCCACTGTGAGACGTTATGTTTTGGGTAGTTCAACATCCTACATCCTCTGACATTTTTGGCCGATTAACACCTTCCCTATCTCGGTCCCTCACACCTTGGACCGACGATCCATGGAACACAACAGCATAATATTCCTTCTATCGATACGTGTTTCGGTGTCTCAGGGCCACCTGCCTCTTTACGTGAGCAGTATCGACGCAGCTACTGCGTATGTTGTTTAGTCACCTTCCATATGGTTTGTGTGTGGAGGAACCGCTCGGTCTCCAAACTTATTGTACTATCTACCGTAGTAGCTGCTCGGAGAAGACGCACATCTTCGGTCCTAAATAGATGAAAGGCATGCTCACGGATATGCCGCTGATGTTTAAGAAGAAAGATGTGATTGTAAGTGATTTCCATGTCAATAGATTGGTGACATAGAGGTAGTGTCTTCTGTTATAGGCACTTCATGGAACGATGAATACTCAAATGGAGAAGCAATGTGAATATGGAAACTGAATTAACCAATAGAAGGAATTCAGACATTTACCACAACAACTACAGTCACTCATCGCCGATTGTCAAAAAAACACTTATGTTTCATCACACTTGAATTAGAGAGCGTCTTCCAGTATCACAAATACCACTTTACTCACTAGCTTCCCGGTTTGCATTAGAACAGCCCCCAGCTGAATATGAGAATCCGCCAATTCTTGCTCAACCACTTCTCAGCTCGCCACTATCGTCAATCTTCACCTTTTTTTCGTCTTAACATAAGGTTACATACATACGCATTGAACAATACAACCCTATGAAAAGCAGTTCTGATACGCGGAAGGCGGGATTCAATAGACGGCGAGTGAATGATCTTCGTGTTCGGCGTCTCCGTCTCCACGGAAGTAAATGCCCGTTCTCATCATTCGTACTCCGAACTTATTCTCCTACTTGCCTCCCATCCTTGACTACTCAACAATTGCGTCATAGGAAGATGTGATATATTCGGCTCTGTTTTACGGACAGAAACAGGGAAATATCGCATCCGGAAGGAAGGAGAGCGCTTCAACAGGTTTCTAATAGTACTCTAGATACCCTACTCACTTCGTTGCTCTCTGCTCTGCTGTCAACCCTGGGGCAAGGGAAGAGGAAAAGCCCGAAGTCCAAACTCCTGGGGAAGATTTACAAACAAGGCGTGGTTAGTATGAGGGCATCATTATGTACAGTTAACTCAATATGAATGAGAAACGGAACGATCGTCTCTCAAGGGTCCGTGAGTAAAGCGCAATGGTACATCTGTCATATTGGTAGCAATTCAGCGATCCCTGCTATATCTGCAGTTTCGTTTACCGCATAAACATTTCTTGTCTAGACCTCTCCAGTACTTATCCGAATAATCCACCGTGATCTCGGATCCAGCCTCAATGCCCTTGCTCACTAGGATGATCCGCTGCGTATCGAGCCAAGTAAATCGCCGGTATTGAGCGTTTGCGTTGCAGCTGTGATTAACGAATCGAGTGAAGTTCCCCTGACGTCCTTGCCATATCTTTGAAGAGTCTGGTGTTAGTAATCGCTGTTCGTGGTAAAGACTGCAAAAGGTTTGAAAGTGTGCAGTAGTAACACGAGTAAGAGCTCCTAACTAAGCAACTTATACTCTTTACAGGTGTTAAAGAAGGACGTGAAAGATTCTAGGGACTGACCTGATAGTTAGTAGAGCCCGCCGTGCTCTCCATAACATCTACATCCCGCAGGCCCTTGGTGATCATGCCGACAAATTCTCCAACAGCCGCACCCCTTTCGAAAGCGCATAAAGCCATTAGCCCGTTGTTACGCCCATCTTGAGTACGAAACACTTGGACGGGTGGTGGCGTAAGCGTGGTACATCCAAATAGCGATGGAAAGCAATAGCAGCAGTTAAGTTTCGGGTTATCCGACTGTTCGTTTGAGCAATCCTGGCAAATGAATAAGCTCGAGATCCGCGTCAGTGCTTGTGAAGACGGCGGCTTCCAGCGAGGATCTTCGCCGCACCAGACTATTTGGTCAACAATAGACTCCTCAATGTGCTTGTACTCGAAATGGGGATCCCACTGCAAGTACGTCTTGCGCAGTGGTATCGAAGGAGCTCCATCGAGACAGACCACCCAGTCGTGGGGATGGCCGGAGTATTCCGTTTCCGGCGGCTCGCCAACGACCGAGAGGAGCCGTCGCCAGTTCGGATTCATCGTGTCTGCTGCTACCTCCAACGCGGGGCGCAGGTTGCGCAGACGCTGCATGCTTTCGCTGTCGAAGCCGACGCGGTACTTGCAGAACCGGTAAATGCCCATCCCAGCAAACACCAGCGCAGCCCATCCGCCGGCGTCTTTGATCTCCTTGTAACCGCGCCATATGGCCATTTTGTTCCGCAGTTCCTTCTCCGACCACCCAAAGTTGCTGGACGCCTCTACCGTAGCCGTCTTGCGATGACGTGTGCTCGAGGTCTTCGGGTCGTTCGCTCTCAGATGTTCCAAATATGTGTCGAAGTGTTCGACCCATCGTGCCTGGACAATTACCTCGATCGACCTGCACGTGCGGCTTGCCTGCGTGACCTTTCGGCAGAAGACAGTCGTATCATTGAAGCGCCGGTCGGGCGGAGAAGCAGCACCAATCCCTGACACTGAGAGACCCTGTCCAGTTATATCTCGTGAAGAAGAGTTGATGGCTTCTCTGAGAAGCGGCGGCGTCATGAATTCACCCAGGATCTGCACAGGGTCCACGCTGCCGCCGTGCAGCTGCTCCCAAATGCCGATGATTAGCTTATCTAAAGTCGACGGTTTCAGAGCATATCCCACGGCTTCAGCTTTCCGCCGCTTGGGAAAGTTCTCATTCACAACCTGCATTTGTCGCTGCGTGTTGTCCTCGACAACCGGTACGCCGCGACAGCTTGCCATTCTTGAGTTGCAACCATGGTCTTCGCCGTCCGAGATATCGCCATCTTCGTTTACAGCACTCTTGTTTCCCCGTTCACTCGAAGCGTTGTTAAGCGTGCCATGCGACGCGGCGGGGATATGGCTGCGAGAAAACGGCACAATAACCCCGGAACTTGGTTCAGCACTTGGCTGGTTTCTAGGCCCTCCGGTCGCATCTTCCCCGGGGGCAGTAGAAGATCTAGGCGAGATGATTTCCGTCAAATCAATGACTTGCCATTCGGTAGATAGGCCACGTTAGCACCGTCTGTATGGGAATGGCTTCACTTGGACACACCGAAATGGCGAGGCCCGGCAGTGGTCGCCGTGTCACAGGCGAACGGCCTGCCGATCTGTCTCGGAACTCGGCTTCGATGCATATGCTTGGTTCGGCAAGTTGATCGATGGAGGCCCAGTCGATATTGGCTCGTATCAGCTCGCCGGCAATCGCATTCGCAATTTGTTGACAGAGCACTGTAGTCTGTTCTTCCGACAGCATGTCCTCATTGTGGCGACGATATCGCCATTCTTTGGAATATACTGAGTATTTGCCTAAGTCATCTCACGGCGTACCGTCGTGTATGACAAGTCAAGATGGCTAGATGTATGAACCAAGATGGAACCCCGGCTCAATTGCTCGGCACGTCGGCGGAGTCTGCCTGGGCAGCACAAGTTCTTCGGCTGGCCACGGGTACCAAAGGCGCCCGTCTTACCTCTCTCCGTCTCCGTCTCGGCGCTATAAAAACGCACTTACAGCGTAGAAGATAAAAAGAGTCACCCTTCTACGACAATACTCAAGTAGCGCAAAAAGAACATAAACACGATGGGGTTATAAGGGATCCCATTCATAATAAGCAGGTTCAGGCTCGGGGCGTAGTAAATAACATGCGACGAGAGACCTGCGATGCTACTAGTCTATTAATTAGTGTATCTAATTGCGTTGTTAAGTGGTCTTGATCTTGATTCTAAAGCAAAGATTAACATACTTAAAGACAAGAATGCGAAGCAACATAAGCACGATAGAACAAGGCACGCGATGAGACTAAGTACAATATAATTCTTTTCATTAGCTGTCTAGCTACAGCTCGATAACTGAAATAACGAAAGTCTATTTATGCATTCTATAATAAGGAAAGTTTGAGCATATAAGGTCATGTTATGACAATACTTGAGAGCCCTAGCTTGTAAGCATTTACAGGCGCCTGCAAGTTCCGAATTGCGACTGACAACCAGTACTGCAATAGTCCAAAGAGGAGCCGCACCAGCCTTTGGATGAACAACAGTCACCGTACACCGAGCCGAGACAAGTAGCTCCACTAGCACCGCACTTCCCGTCAGGAGAAATTGCCAGACCTTTGTTAATCCCTCCATTCGAGGGCGGAGTACTACTAGCCTCGGGAGCTGAGACCGCAGTCGAGGTAGTTGTCGGGGAAGTGGAAGACGGGGCGCTGTTAACTGGAGTAGCACCATCTAGAGGACCAAAAACAACATCGGCGCTTTCCTTCGTTCCCGGGAATTCATAGACCTTTGGGCCGCCGAGAATGTAGGGGAACGTCTTGACGGCGTCGGGATGCGAATTGAAGGTCACAGCTGGGTCGCTGGCCTTAATATACCCAGGAATGCTGACTAGCTGGTCATCAGGGATGTTCAGGGGCTTCGAGGAGCTACCGTCAACAGATATCTGAGCGCACCCGGTGTAGAATTGTGCGGGCCCAGCCGCGAGGTTATGCAGAGCGATGATCTCAGGGCGAATGAGATATTGCCCCTTTGGCATCTCGCTAGGAATCTGCATAGACACGATGCCATCGTTAGCGATGAGCTTCTGGGTAGCCCACGTGTGAGAGTTTTCGTCATAGCCGTAATCGTAAAGCTTGAACCAGCCGGGACCTGTTGGGTCTTATGAGGTGTCAGGCACCTGCTTTGCGTAGATAGCCATCGGGCCTAAGTGACTGCCGTCTATAGTTCCGGGCGGCGATCCGCTTGCCCAGAGACGGAACTCGAAAGAAAGCTTTGCACCGGCCTTGACATTGCAGATGTCAAGGCCGGGGTCTGTCCAACGATGCCGCAGGCCAAGTCGGGGCTTTCAAGGTCTGTGATTGGGCTTGTGATCTTGTCTACTGTGAATGAGGTTCGGAGGCATTTGCCGTCACCTTGGCTGACACCATCTATGAAGAGTGTAGAGAAGACACCGTGAGATCGCGCTGTGCCTGCCAACGCGGCGGCCAGGCCGAGAATCGAGAAGGACTTCATTTTTCTTGCGGTGTCAAAGATAGCGACAAGTTAGACGATGTATCCAGCTATGGAAGAAGTAGTGGTTGATTTGATTAGTAGAGCAACTTCTCAGGAACTGTCTCTGTATCTATAGACGGAAGTTTACGTGGAAAGCTAGCGGTTGCCGTGCTCACTGGAACTGACAATGCCTTTATTCATACATGGCTTGAGTCGAAGAACAATGGCATTGTCCATTACAGCATTAGCAACAAAGGCATTGACTAGAAAACATTAACGATGTCAGTAATACCTTTTTCTTTGAGCCAAAGAGCAATGTGTGTAAAGGAAACCCAGTCGATAGCTCGGTAATCAGACTTCCTCTATAGTCAAAGTGCGTACCTAGCGAGGACGCTATAATAGACACTGTAGTTGAGCATTGTAACCATTCGCAATATTTTCAAATTTGAGCCGATGCGCACTGGAATAGAATCAATGGTATGTTTCATTCATATTTGCAATTAACTAGTAACGCAACGCAATAGCAAGAACGCCTCTGCTGTCGAGTGTCTGTTCCCAAGTCGTCCCCAAACTCAACATGTTCCCTTATCCTTCGAGTTCTCAACTCTGTAAGCGGCATTCAGTTCGGCCCAAATCTTTAGCCTAGATCATCGCGTATTTCTCTCAATGGCAATTATCTGTATTATCGCCCAATCTCGGTGCTGTGGCTCTGCGACGCTAACACGAAAAACACAACCGTATCATTTTCGCTAGTAGTGGTCGAAAAAGCGAAGCCTCTAATAAATCTTCGAATTAATTGTGAATACGAAAGGGATTCTTCTTTCTTTAGAAAGTTGTCTTTGTATCGGAATAGGGAGAGGGAGAGGTCGTCGGGTTATCGCTGCCATTGCAGCGCGAGCTCAGCCTTTCATAGCTCGGCTAACCCTTGGTAATTATCCCACCGACTCTAAACTCATGATTACTCGATCTTTAATGGGAGGCGTAATTTTTTGATGAGAGTATTCCGCTTGGCTTGTTTGGTAAGTGGTCGGTGGATATTGTGGGCTGCACGGAAACCCCATCGCCTCGACGGGTCGGGATGAGAACTGCGTGATTCCTCAAACCGAAACTCGAACGCATAGCCACTTCCAACCCGACCGAGTTGACCGGGCAATGCGACGAGCATGTCAAGAGCGGCAAGCGAGCCTTGCCTTGCGGCGTTTACAGCACCATCATAGAGGGCTGGCTAATGAGAGCATGTCAGAGTTCTTCATCTTTAAATCGTTCTCAAAGAGACACTTACAAATAAACTTCCCCAGGTCTTAAACATTGGTAGTTTTAGGGCGTGGTAGTCGACTTGGTATTCAATTGGTGTACCGCTTTCTGTGTAAGTTGCTACACATTCGCATCGCCAGGGTCCAGATTTGCCGCCTACAGCTGAACTCAAAGATTCAAACTTGGGATCGTACTCGCTATACGAGTCATTGTAGCTTTCGTTCCACACGAACCATCGCCTCTCTTGGTATTCATTCGGTTCCAAGGTCTCGCAGAAATTCTCATACTCGCGCCATAGCTCCTCTGAGATACAAGCAGCGTTTCTTTCAGCTCTCACGCTTTCCTGGTGCTCATTGACTTGGGCCTCTATTCGCTTCTGCTTTTTCCTCACGGCTTCGACTTCTGAATCAACCGCAGCTCTTTTGCGCAGCAACTTCTTTTCTTCCGACTTGAAAGATTTGAGTTCTCGTGTTAGCGAATACATTTGATTATAGTCGGAGCTAAGCGGAAGACCCAAAAATGAACTGGGTTTGGGGTGGTCGTCGCCATGGTCTTGTTCGGTAGCGATTATTCCTTCAGGTCTGTTGCTGCTATCCTCATCGTCTGTGCTGTCTGCCTGGTCCTGGCTGATCTTGCTGTCGTTCTCGGACACGTAGCTGGGAGAAACTGAAAGTGATTCGGCCATGACTTTGTTGTCTGAATCTGCGACAACGCTTAGAAAATCCGTGGAATCGCGATATGCCTCGCTCAGAAGAGATAGGGGTTGAAGAATGCGGCTACTGAGGGTGGGGGTGTTGGAGGGACTTCGTGATCCGCCGCTCATGACGTGGTCATGAAAGTGAAGAGACTAAGTGAAGCTGTAGTAATCGCCGCCAGGATGTTTGGATATGCGCACAAAGGCTAAAGGTTTGCTTGAATTAGGGAGGGATACTTAAGCTGGGTTTGCGTAGGAAAGAGCGTCGCAGGGGCGTCAAGTTGTTCGATCTCAGTAAGTATCCTGACAACCATGTAGTAGGCTAGATATCAGATCTAGAATGCACTAAAGCAACGGATTCATGATGAAACTAGCTGTTCGTGTCAGCAGCCTCAAAGTACCTTGCTCGGTTGGCCGAATCTAATTCAAGCTGGACAATGTCCACTGTAGTTGAAGCACGGCGGGCTTAGAAGTGGGTATAGAATAGATATATGTAGTGGTGGAAGGCTCGGGAACTGCCTTGTAATTGGCTTGCAGCACCTAGGTAGCATGTGACGAGGGCGAGGGACGGCGCTGCGGAAAACAAAGATATACTTAACGTTCAATGGCGGTTATGCAGAGCTTCTAAACGCGGGAAGGTGAAAGGGCAGTCATTTAGAGCAGGAACTGTCTGAACGCAGGGTATAAGGCATCTGCAGGAGGCGATGCTGTGATAAAGATTTGTATGGAGTAAATATTTGGTAGATACCTAGGTATATAAAGTCGAGTCGCAGGGAATACTAGATGAAAGGGTATCAAACGGCTGCAGATATTAAAGCTACGTTTAAAATGTATATGTGGTCCGTATTTCCGGTAATCATCATTCTCGTATATCCCATCATAATTCCACCAACTAGAGAAGCTCAGAAAACTGCCAGGTCATGTCGGCATCGTGTGGTTTGCCGTCCACGTTACTCTTCAACCAGCAGCGAAACGGAGGGCCCTTGTCGCCTTCGATGAATCCCCATCCGCAGCCCGTACAGCCTGTCGTTCCGGCGCAATTCTCGATGCAATCTTCCGCAGTATCCGTATAGACATTCCGTATATCAATAGCTCCATCTTGCTTCCCATAATCAATACCACAGAGTTGAAGGAACTTCTTAGTTGAACCCGGCACTTGATAAATGGTCCCGTTTACCCCCGGACAGCTCGTCTTAGTTCCGGGGATGGCTCCTGGTGCTGGCGTAGATGTGGTCGGCATACGAGTCGAGGTAGGGGATGCAGATGGAGTTACTGCGGTCATCCCACCTGTTACGGGTGCACCCGTGCTTGTCATTGCTGTATTCGAGGCATCGGAGCTTTATGCAAGTAAGTATATGCACATCGATATTCAATTGAGGGGTGGAAGGCATACGCAGGACCAACAGCACTTGGGCTCTTGGAACTATTGGTGGCTTGTGGAAGTCCTATCCCCAGACCTACACCTAATGCCACGATTATTATGACCGCAATTATTGCTAACAATGTCCAGAACCATGGTCTCCGAAGCCCTAATATCCTCCTCTCGTCCTGCTGCCCTCCTTGACTTGGCGGTGGGGAAATCTCCTCCGGGCGCGGCTCATCGAGAGAGGCGTGAGCAGAGGCCGGTGGAGTTGCGTCTCCGAGCCACGAGGAAGGGTTTCCATTCTTCTCGGCAAAGTATGCTCGCGATGCATCCCGGTATTCGTTTAAATCACGCTGGGCAAAGAAGTCAAAGCCACGAAACTCGACGGGTTGCGACGGCCCTGCTCCTGCTGAGTCCCCGAGTGTTGGCGATTGCTGCAATTCCCTCGGGGGACCGAGGACCGTGACAGCGGGAGGCCGCTGCTGCTCCGTCGCCATGACTAGCTATCTCTGGTCTGGGAACGAGCTCATTGCCGGACGGCCATTATCGTCTCCTTGTTTCAATTGCAACGCGATACTGAACTCGAGAAAAAAGGAGTGGACGGCGGTCACAAGCACCACCAGCGATTAATTGATGTGCTCTTGTCACGATGCACGATGTGCGATACAGTAAACACAGGTAGAGGAATCCAGGACGGTGGATTCGGAGGAATCCCCCTGCCTTTAACTAACGAAGCCACCAACGGATTCGGCCTTGCATCCTAGCATCCTAGCATCCTAGCGGCCATGTTCGCCAGACTGTAGGTGTAGGGGGCCCCGGTCGTTACCCTGTCACTGCATCAGCGCAATCTCGTGATAAGCATGGCATGGCAGGGCATGGCAAGCTCCTCCTTCACTGCCTGTTTCGGGTCCATCACACGTGGTATTGTATCCTTGTGGCTACTCTACCGGACGCTAAGCCTGTCAGTTATATATACTTATCTTTACCTGGCCCGACTGACCAGCCCATTGTTCATCGACAGTGGTTGTCGGAGGCCAGTCTAGGTGGCCTCGGCTGTCGCACAGATCTTCGCTCATCCACTTGCAGACCCCTTACTTGTGCAGTTGCTGCTTGTGCTTCTGCTCGTATACCACTGCACAGGAAAGTAGAAATTTCGCCACCGCGATGGGCAAGGGGGAAGATTCAAATGAGTTTCCAATTACATTGATGTAGGCCTTACCAACAACAATCAGAACCGAAGAATGATTGGATCGGATGAGATTCTAGATCTTGGAGGGATCTGAGACAAAACTAACATCTTCATTCATATCAGCTAAAATCGGTGCCGCCCAGATGCTATAAAAAGCAAATGCCATCTACTGTATTTACAATCCCACATACTGGGTCAGTATGGGTAAAGTTGGGCAGGAACACTAAATCAGGAACAACTCCTGCGAACACTGTGCGACGGATGATTGTTACCTGTGCACTATTATTCGGTTGGTTCCGTTTTGGGGCGGAGGAAGAGAGGTATGAGTTCTAGGGGACAGAGCCGGTAAGTTAGTGTGCGCTATGGATACCGCTAAGTAGCAGCCCATCTGCCTGCCCCATCTACCTGGAATACATATAGGTAAAGGAGCTTATAAAGAAAACGATCTTATACACCATTTGTCGCTGCACTAGAGCAGGCGGTGTTAGCCAGACCGAGGAATCAAGAGCAGGTTAAATAACAATAGTAATGCACTCGTCATCTATATAGTCTGTCTGGTTCTCCTCAATTTACCCAATGTATCTCGATTATAGCCACAAACCCAACCACAACCTGGGATTCGCCGCGATCTGAAGAACCGCGCCAAGTGCCGTTTAACCCCCCTCGACACTTCATATGGCTATTCTCCTCGGTGCGACACAATGGTCGACTCCAAAGCTCCGGAGACATGTGTATTAAAGAACCAAACCCCAGGTAAATGATAGACATGGATCCATCGCTGAAGAGCTCGCTTTCTTCGCGTTGCCAGTCTATCTCAAATTCACACGATTTAGATAAAGTAGGTTAAGGGGCGAACCGGAATTCAGAACATCAACATGCAGCAGAGACTCCTCTCTCTCACCGCGCTCGCCGTGAGCCTGTTTTCGGGCTCCGGGGCAGCCCAGTGCGCCCGCGAGACGCTCGAGGCCGCAACGCAGAAGCTGCTGGCGGCACAGACGGCAGGCAAGCCCGACACGCTGGGCGCGCTCGCGAACGTGGCGTACCTCGAACAGTTTAAGACGGCGGACATGACGAAAGGGATCCTCGCGACGCCGCTGGCGCTCGACTTCAACCGGTCGCTGCACGACACGGTGCAGTGCGCGACGTACACGGAGATGGTGTCGGCGAAAGGTGCCCACCCGTACGTCGTCGGCACGCAGATGCACTTCACGCCCGACGGCGCCCTCACCAACGTGAGCACCCTCATCACGGACCAGGGGGACTGGCTCTTTAATGCTACGGGCACCCTCTACTGGGCCTCGCGCGAGGCGTGGAACGTCATCCCCGAGGACCAGCGCGATTCCCGCGAGA
Organism: Xylaria sp. FL0064; assembly: GCA_022593225.1. Classification (NCBI taxonomy): domain Eukaryota; kingdom Fungi; phylum Ascomycota; class Sordariomycetes; order Xylariales; family Xylariaceae; genus Xylaria; species Xylaria sp. FL0064. Next base: position 395,136 of record JAJKLE010000004.1, on the reverse strand, counting down.
CCATCCAGGCGGCCGCCGACGCCTATGCCGACATCTTCAATGATAAGTCCGTCACTGTCCCCTGGGGCTCGCCCTGCGCCCGTCTCGAGGGCGGCGCGTATACCGGGTCCGGCTCGGCGAGTGATCGATGTGACGTGGGAATCCCGAATGGTGAGTGAGGCCGGTTATTAATATTAATCTTTCAATTCATGCATACTTTCATTACTCTGCTTCTCGGTTCAGAGACATCGCAGTGAGATTCTTCTTCGTATAGTACTGACTAGTCTCATCTAGGCGTGGCTCTGACAAATCGTCGCTACGTGATCGATGAGACGCTCGGAGCCGTCGATGTATTCATCGACTTTGCCTCGCTGCCCGACAGTCATGAGTTCCGGGTTGAGAAAGGCAAGATCCGCTATGTACACACGATTACTGTGATGGGTTAGCGAAGAAGAAGAAAACGAAGCCAATTCGGCCGTAGATGAGTTGAGCCATCGAATCTCACGGCTTAGTGTGCTTTCACTAGGTTAAATAAATTGTCCAAGTAATTTGTATGTAAATGGCAGTAAAATATATGAAAGATGATGATGGCGCCATGAAACAGTACGGTTGCCCCCTATGCTCAAGTCTAAATCCAAATCTAGTAATTATACGGAATATCCTGAGATCTAAATGCCCAGTAAGCCCTTCCAACCTGTACAATCCCGCGCCCCAAGTATATCATTATTATAAGCTTCGCCGCTCCTCTCGTCTCATTTACGACTGGTTCTCTCATATTCTCCTGTAAAACCGAAACCCAACAGTCGCCATTGCGGCGATTACAAGTGTCCCAGTTAAAATGGGTAACCCAGACGTAGATGACACAGGCGAAGCATCACTACTATGCGCAACCTTGTCTTTCGTCGCCAGTCTCGGGTGATGCACATACGGCATGGCTCTAGCAGGTAGGTGCTTCTCAGGGAGCCATTCTAAGACTGGCGCGCGACTGATGACGGGGCCGAGGATGTGGTTGAGGCCGTATTTGCCGAGAGGCAAGTAAGGAAACACCCACCTCGCCATGATCCAGTCCTTCGTCGTCAACCATCCGCACATGCGCGCTCTCTTCTCCGACATCTCGATGATAGCCGGTGTGTCCTTCATGCGCTCCGTCTGGTAAGCTGTGAACAGAGCTTCGAGGTCCTCCGTAGTTATCACCGGTGACGATGAGGATAAGGATGATCCCCGCGGCAGTCGTCGGAGTCTGTTAACGAGGCCCACGAGATCCGAAACCCCGCTGTTGTAGCCCAGTCCAGCGTGCGGCTCGAGCTTGCGCACCGAGTCGCCGACGAGCACGATGCGCTTCCACGACCATTTATCCACGAGGCCTTCCTCGAGATTAATCAGGCCGATAGGCCCCTCGCGAAGCCGATATGCATCCTCGAGGGTATATCCCGGCGCCATGTACAAATGGCCCCATTTCTTCAAGATAGCCAGCTTATCCTCCTCAGTCCAGCGCAGCCGCTCCGAGGTCGGCCTCTCGATCTTCTCATACACAGCGAACCACGCCTGGCGCGTGCCCGTCAGGATCTGCGTCGAGACGCCGTTGGCGGCGCACTCGTAGTTGGTGATTTGCGCCAGCCCCGGCAGCAGCGGCAGGTTGCCGAAGAGCAGGCGGTACGTCGTTATGTAGGGGCTGGCCTGCGGTGTGTCCGCCGGCGAGCCCGTGGCGAGCGACTGTATGATCTGTCGCGTGCGGCTGTGCACGCCGTCGACGCCTATGACTATCGAGCCGCGCTCGACGCTGCCGTCGGCGCAGTGCACCGCTACGCCGTCCCCGGCCACGTCGATGCGCACGACGCGCTTCCGCACGTGAATGCGCGCCTTGGCGGGTTCAGGGAGGCTCTCGTATAGCGCTTGCACGTAGTGCGGGCGATGCACGATACGGACGCCATGTCCGTGGCTTTTGACATCCTGCGCGTCAGCACTGTTGATTTCGAAACTCGTTCTTAGGCCGGAGGAAAAAAAAGAAATCTCACTTCGCCTCCATAAGCGGGCCTAATTCATCTTCTCTCCAGATAGATCCATCGGAAGCAGACATGAGGACGTTGTGGTCGACGCGCGACACGATGGGCGAGACGGCGTCCAGAACATCCAGCTGGTCGAGCACGCGAAAGGTATGAGGCATCAGCGAGAGCAGCGACCCAATGTCCGGCATCAGATCATCGTGCTGCTCGAGCACCACGTAGTCCATATCCGTCTTGGAGAATATATGCGCCGCTGTCAGACCCAGCAGACCACCGCCGACTACGATGGCCCGGAAGGGCTGTGCTTGGGAGTTCTCCTCTGCCATCTTCCCCTTATTTTGCTATATTCTCGCAGAAGTGATGGGAATATAATTATCACTGCTCTTTTTATAATATTAGAAACTGATGAGGAAAAAGAAAAAGCATGGGTCCATACAGGGAGGTTTACCGCTTATCCTTGTATTTATATACCCTCTAGAACAGGGGTTGTATCTTCGAGTCGTCGTTAGATTACGCTGACATATTGCAGCAGGTCTGTCTGTGATGAGTGAGAAGGAGAAGACAGCCAAACTTGCGCACATACTTATACACATATTTGTGTATATATATAGACTGTATGTAAGCTGTCGTATGATAGCGCAATCTCGGGACAGATAATACCTAAAGGAGAGCGACTGTTCTTACGGCTTCAGCCCCAGCGGTAAGGGACCAACGCACCTTAGCGTTGGCCCTAGATGCATATGTAGGTGCGCCAACGACCTTCGATGGTCAACTTGGCAAGGTCGCCGTTACATCGGTCCACGCCATCTATGTCTTTACTAGCAGGTAAGCTCATTAAAAGTTCTCGTAATATGATGTTCGAGAGCGGTGAGGTTGATGAGAGGAATGTGTGTTGGCTGCAATCATCCCACCCAAAACCGAATGTTCTTTATTCATGGCGTTGATCAGAAGAGAAAGCAGGAAAGAAAAACGATTGGTGACTGCTCACACAACCACTCCCAAAATTCGAAGGTGTTAGCCTAGGTAGCCAAGGAAATGCTATTGAGTTAGTCAGATTTTAGAGCCACACATACTGTCAAGGAGTATGCTTTTCATTGTATAGCAACTCATCATTCATCGACATTAGGAATAATACATATAACTATAAGCTAACCATTATAATAAGCTAGTAATACAGAAGTTTTGAGTGAAGCATTCCACACTCTATAATGTATAGGATGCAAGCCTCAATTACTTAACCAAGCAGCCCGAACGTCATGCGGGCCGGCTTTCTTCTTCGTCTAACGCCTATCTTATGAAGTTCATCAGGTGGAAAGAAACTTAATCATTGTCGTCCCAAAATAATTCCCTTTCTCTTTAATATGAACCAGAAAGGTGAAAACGCTGAAGTGCTTTGTGGCCCCATCGCCGAGCCTCCTAATGCCAAAATTGTCTTGAAACATAAACCGCACAGCCTATCCGTCTCATAATTTCACTTTTTAGTGTCATAAAACTTCTTGCCCATCCTCCTCTTCCGGAAACTTCAATCCACCTTCTACCTGGATCGCCCCCCGAACCCACTCATGATCTATTACCTGCCTCATTGACCAGCGACTCCGAGCGCGTCTTAAAAGGCCTTCGGTAATCTCCATAGCCCCTTTAAGTTGATCTTTCTCGAACAAGGCTATATTCGCGTCGTGATCACCATCTTCGCCCGCATATTTCACCCAGCTCCATTCAACACGAGCAATACGATGGCTGGTCCTGCTTCGCATTCTCTGATAGTCACTGGCGCCAGGTGGCGGATCAAATGGCAGGCGTGACTCGATAAGCGCATAGAGAAGCACGCCTAAAGACCAAGCGTCGGTTGCCCGACCATCATAAGACTGCCCTAGAATAACTTCCGGTGCGGCATAATCATCAGAGCCACAGCGAGTTTCCAGTTTCTCATCGTCAGCTACACGCCGAGAGAGCCCCAGATCTGTCAGGGTTATCACGGGATAAGGATACGTTGTCCAGTCCTGAGTGGGACTAATTAGCTCTGTCGGTGAGACATTAACGAGAACGTCTACGCAATGTTAGCATGTCGACCAATGCCTCGGAGAGAGTATTTTCTGGCTCCGCGAGTAGAATCGGTGCTAAGAATCACGTACTCTCAAGCTTAATGTCCCGATGGACAATCCTCCGCTCGTGTAGATACCCCACCGCTCCAACAACTTCTGAAAATATTCGCCGTAGAATTGGAGCTTTGAGTGAGTCTCGGTAATTCGACGCAACATCGAAGAGGTCGCCTCCGGGGGAATAATTCAGAACCAGCAAAGCTCTTGTTGGCTCGATACTCCAAGCCTTCAGGTGCACCAAAGAGGGATGATCGATAGACCGCATAATATCGAGCTCTCGCTTTAAGCTCATTTCGATCCTGTCCTCGGAAGCACCACCCTTCGGTCCATGTTCACAGATTTTGATGGCGACCAGCGTTTTCGGGTCCAATTGAGGGACTGTTACGGGAGCGGTACGGGCTTCGCTTCCAGTCTGAATCCTGCTGTCTGTGGGGGCATCTATGTCGAGTCTACTCGTCGCGAGGACTACTCTACTAAATGTGCCTTCACCCAGATCTTTAATACCACGCCATCTTCTTAATTTTTGGTCTTTTCTACCGCGCGCCTCGAAATATTCGTAAGACGTTCTCTTCGAACCCGAGTTGTCGTTGCTTAATGACGATTCGCTAGGTGGGGGTGTTGGGGGGCTGGCTGGTAAAGCGAGCCCTCTAGCTTCAGACAAGCGCGGTTCTCTTCGTAGTCCTGCAGCATCCTCCCGATTCCTCTCGTCCACCTTTCCGGAAGCAACGGTATTCTGTCTTTTGGGAATGCCTTTGGGATCCGGTATATATTCGCTGATGCTCCGATTCCGAGTATGCTCGTTCTTACCGCTGCTATGCTCTATTGCGTGCCCAACTTGAAGGCCGGCATAGACCTTCCTTTTGCTTTGATTCTCGATAGCAGTAGCCACCGACTCTCCGCTCTTTGTAACAAAGACGGAGTCAGGCATGATAGTTGGCACAGTCAGCTCCCTCGAAGGCGTGGGGGTGATGAGTCGTTTCCAAGGTCCGGGTGAATCACTAGATAATAGAGGCGACGGGAGTGGTGTAACGTCGCCCATAGCAGATATCACAGGGCTCGGGTAGGCGGAACTCGTCGCAGAACTTATGCTCTTAGTCAAGTGCTGCTTCCAACTTGGAGTTCGCGAAACGGGCTGTAGGTTAGAGTTTGATGTCTTTCGCTGTAGGGCGGCGTTCTGTTGTGAAGTAGACAGACGGTCGCCACGATCTTTGAGGCTGTCGGATCGCTGAGGCGATGCAGATGATGTCTCGGTCGAGATGAATAGCGGAGCGTGGTTATGCCCAGGTGGCGACGGAGAATGCTCATTCGGTAGTTTGGAAGTATCCCCCAAAGTATTCACGGATACAGGGAGGGGGGAGGATGCCGTATGCGCGTCGAGATGGACTTGACCACGAGCGGGGGAAGGGCTCATCACAATGTCATCGTCGCGGTTGGCTGGCGAAGACGCACCGTGACCAGGGCGAAGCGCGCCGTTGGACTCAACGCTTTGACGGTTCAAGCCTTGCAAGGAAACTAGAGTGGGAGAATTAGGTTGGTGGGAGGACCGAGGAGCGCAAGAATCCGGCCGGCCGTCGCGGTCTAGGAAAGCATCATCTGGAAGGCTGCGAGGTGGGTGCGCTGTCATATTGGAAGAGCGGCAGGCCCTGCCCGAGGGAGAACGCGGGATCAGCGAAGCAAGTGGGTGAGACGCCGAAGGGAACGGCGGGCAGGTGATGGGGCTCGAAGACAATGGCCACTCGGTAGTCTCGACTGCTGACGAGACGACTAAGCTAGATCTCCTACGACACCTATGTCGCAAGGACTAGGGAGCTACCGGCAGCGTGGGGAGTAGGGAGGAGGAGGATGCTGCTGCTGCGCCGGAGACAGTCAAGCAAGGGCAAGGGATAGAGAGGCTTTCGCGTCCCCTGGAACTAATGTCAGTGAATGCGGCCATCGATGTCCTGATCGAGCCCACCTGCCTAATAGTGACAGACAGGCAAGCACACCCCGACAATGGCCGGGGACAGAAGCGGCCTGTCAGATTGGTGGGATACAGATAAACTGCGTTGAATTTCTCACGGACTTGGTGATGGTGTTTGGTTGGGTGGGTGCAGGTGGTTGGCCGACTTGGTGACAGTGGGCTGGCTGGCTGGCTGGTTTCTAGTAACCGGCAACGGGCACTGTAGAGGTAGTGTACTACTAAGGTAGTAGGTTCAGAGTTAAGGTACCTTACTCATTAGCGTGTAAGCTCCACCCGCAGGCTCAAGGCAAACACGGTGGTTGGCTACCGAACTATTGGTTCCCTTCGATGAAGGCACCTGTTCTGCTACCTACAGGTAGATTGTTACATTAGCTAGCTCACAAGCCCTGTTGATGGCCAAGCAAGCAAGCTTACTACCTACCTAACTATATGTAGGTACCGTAGAGTAGTACTTGTAGTACAAGCACAGGTACAGCCAAGGCGTGTTATCAACAGCAAAATCCAATGAAAGTTGTGTGCAAGCCGGTCGAAGATAGAATTAGGTTTGACAAGATGGTTTCTTGATGACTCAGGCGCAACAGAGTGAACAGTGCCTGAGTAGGCGGGTTGGTGCCAATGCGGCCGACTCAGGTAGCCCATCAATCGAAGTCAAGTGAAACCGAATTGTAACGTTGACTTCGTTTACACTGCCAGTGCTGGGCTGCTAGGCAGAACCTACCCACCTGCTAAGTTAGGGGAGTCGAATACGGCAATCCGGTGGATGCCGGATAGGTTGCCCAAGTTAAGTAAGGCAACAAAAACTGCGACCGTAGGGAGTCAAAGACACCCAAAGAAGAGTCTAAAGGAGTAAACTAGGATGCTAGTCGTCTTTGCGGCCAGAGACTAACTATATCCGCCGTGCTAAATAAAGACTGATAGACAATCAATCCGCGTTTCTTGGAGTTTATTCGCAGTACAGCTATCCAAGCCTACATTACAGCAGCGCGCTTGATAGGGAATGCTCGTGTCATTGGTGGACCTAGGCTGAGCTGCCTATGGAGATAGGGGACAGGCATGAATTGTCAGGTTCAATGACGGCCAAATGTCGAATCTTGTATATACATAATATAACCTACTGTCAATACGCCCATGCAATCTGCCAATGGGATGGTCGAGTGCGACTTGGAGGTTTCGCCTCGGCAAGATGCTGTAACACCGGTCTGATATTGTCTTTGGGGGTTCGAGGTAGATAGCGATATTGATGATAGGGGCATTAATGTGTCAATGCGATGAAAGTGTGTACATGTATGTAGGTAAGGTAGGTTCCTTGTCTACTGTAGCCAGTTTACTTAACCACATCTAAAGCCTCGGACTTATAAGCTTACAGGAAGGTTCACAGGAGGAGGTGGCAGCGGAGTTTTACAACCTTGGCACCTAGGTACGTACTCAGGTAGCAGGTAATAAGGGGTAATGGGGAGGCGAGGTACCTAGCATGCGCAATCTTACTCCTGTCATTTTTTTTTTTATCTTCAGTGACGGGAATCCATCTGTTAATCAGATAGCATTTTCCGGTAGACCCCCACTCGGCCATCTATCTATCATAGTGCCCGTGCATCATGCCCAATCTTTCTCTTATTGGTCCAATCAAGGATGAGTCCCCGGCCACAGAGCTTTGATAAAACACGCGATATCAGTTATTGTCCACGACAGCATTGTGATACAAAGGCTAAGGTCGGCGTTCAGCTTCTGGGAAGCATGCTGATGTCATTTCGGCCCTTGTTCTGGCTTCGCCAGCTGGAAGCTTTCGAGCCACTGGATCGAGTCCCCGGCGCACGATCCAGCTTGCTCGAAGTCGATTGGATGGAAGCCCATCAAGCTTATTGTGCCCCACCTCTGCCCCTCTTTCCCCGCTGTCACACGCAAAGGGGGACCGTAGACCGTGGCTAGCGACCGTGGTTACCGTACCGTCGGTTTCTCTACCGCCAACGCCGGAGCCGTTATTCCTGAATGCCCGGGGAATGACTGTCTCCAGATTATCGCCTCACTTTAGCCCCGAGAACCAGGCGAGCTGAAGCGGAGAATCGAAATCCTCGGGATCCAAGTATAAGCAGGGCAACCACCTGTTCTGATGGTATTGGCGACGACGACAGTGACAACGGTAGCAAAATCGCGACTTCGTTTTCTTCTGAACAGTCTCTACGCAATGGGTAAAATTGTATTGACAATTTAAGATTTCCCTCCCTTATTCTCGTAGCAGCTTGCCGAATCCTATGAGCTCGCTTTGTTATGAAGTAGAACTCCATAGGAGCTACCAGATTTGGAGCTCTCTCATGGGAGGAGGTCAACGTCCCATCTTGTCCAAGGTAGAGAACAACTAATTTTAGGATGGCTTGGTAACGTGATGCCCGCTCTTATACTTTTCCTCTACTGCATAGGGAGAACAGCACCTGTTTCGACGGACACGATAGTATAATATGGAAACCGCTGCCTTTTTGTTCCTACCTGCTTGAGAAAGCTACCAGGGTCATATCAATGATATACTTCTAGCCCCCTGTCATTAACAGCTGACCTGGCACTAGCCCGACGTGGAGATGCTCGAGAATGAATCAAGTTTGCCGTGAACTTATACACACGGAACATTGGGTACGGCATACGGCGTTGCTCTTTTCACAACTCGGAAATGAATTTCCTTCAGGAAATCCAGACACTTTTCATTATGTTGCGGCTCATTTTAGTCCCGCCAAACCAAAAGCCCTATTAGCAAAGCTAGATGCCGCCTCCAACACAACTTGATTCCTCGTCTGGGTTCCATAACCTCGAAAGGGATCCGATGTCGACCTTGAAGGGTCTTGTTGGTATGGCAGACTTGAGACTGTTGGAGAATATGGTCGAGATTGAATGAAAAGCGCGGCAATAAGGCGCCCTTTTTCTCGTCATCATGCCAAAATTATCTCCCTACCAGAACTCCCGAGCAGCGATTATAATTGCCGAGATCTCAAATGTGCGGGGAAGAGCACAAAACCTCATCGTCCCACATCTGTAAGCGCGACATCTCTCCCGGGGTATGAACGGGTAGGATTACCAAGAAGTTCCCATTCAGAAAACCGAAAATGGCTCTTAAAGCACACCGTACGTCCTATGATCCTAGCCTGTAACGAGGCGTTAATCGCCAGGCAAGATCTTCTACCAATCGTTAGCAAGTTACCTCTCTTGAGGCATCGGTTTTATTTTGCGATTATCACTTGGCGTGCTGAGTAAGACGCAATGTTCGCTTATTTCAAACGAAAGAACCGCAATATATTTAGCCCAAAGAAGCGGGACTCAGATACTTCATTTGAAGAAGTGGAAGCCCAAAAATCTAAACTAAAGGAAGAGTTTAGACAATTAGGAGAGGCTCGCGTGGACGTGACTGAAGATGCCCGGGCCTTCAAGCTGAAGGATGAGCCATTAGACGGCCATCGTAGGATCAAAGTTCGAGTGATTGGGGCGGGTTACTCTGGGATCTATCTTGCAATTCGAATTTCGCAGCGGCTCCGAAATATCGACTTGCAGATTTATGAGAAACATGAAGGTACTGGTGGGACGTGGTGGGCGAATAGGTACCCGGGTACGTATCCGTTCATCTTAGGTTCTTCTCATTGAGTCGTGTGGCGGTTGTACTTACACTTACCAGGCGTTGCTTGTGATATCCCAGCGCACTCGTACCAATATACATTCAATCCGAATCCAGACTGGTCTTCGTTCTACGCGCCGGGAAACGAGATACGCAAATATCTACAAGACACGGCGGAGAAATTCGGCGCCATAAGATTCATAAAACTCTCGCATGAGGTACTATCTTGCACGTGGGATGACAGTACGAAGAAATGGTAAGTTTTGAAGAGCAACCTCTGGAAGTAGAATACAAGAAAACAGACTGATACAAATGGCTCATTAGGATTTTGTCCGTGCGAAGGGGGGATACAGGGGAGACCTTTAAGGACGATGCCGATGTATTGCTCGTAGCTCGAGGTGGCCTTAGCAATCCGTCCTGGCCCGATATACCCGGCTTAAAAGAGTTCTCAGGGGAAGTTATGCATTCGGCAGCCTGGAATGATGAGTATGAGTCTGCCCTTCATACTAGTCACTTTCGAGCAATAAACTGAGAAACGGAATAGTTACGATTTTAGAAATAAACGAATCGGAATTATAGGAAATGGATCGAGCGCTATTCAGATTGTGCCCAGCCTACAGAAGGTTGAGGGCACTCAACTTTCCTGTTTCGTTAGGAGCAAAACATGGATTACGAATCCGTTTGGTGATGGTAAGCTAACTTCTTCACCGTCCTCGTGATTGTCCAGATTCTTCTACTAACCAACAGCGAAGCTGCCATGATAAAGCTAGGATTAGATCCCAAGAAACTAGACTGTAAGTCAGTATTATGTACTTATTATACGCATCCTTAACACCACTGCTAGTCTCACTTGAGCAACGCCAGCAATTTGCCCAGGATCCCGAGAAGCTTTTCAATTTCCGAAAAGAGATCGAGGCTGACGGGAATGTAATCCACGAGGTCTCTTTCCGAGACTCAGGTATGCAACGGGGCAGCATGGCACTGTTTCGTGAAGAAATGCAGCGCCGTCTTGCACCGAAGCTAGAGATCGCCGAATTCCTCATCCCGTCTTTTGGGATCGGCTGCCGACGAGCAACTCCAGGCCCGGGGTATCTTGAAGCATTGAGCGAAGATAACGTAGACTTCATTACGGATCAGATTGCCGCCGTAACTTCGAACGGTGTGAAGCTTGTTTCCGGGCGTGAGGTACCCGTAGACGTCATTGTCTGTGCAACAGGTTTCCAGACCTCCAAGGCACCACCTTTCACAGTCACGGGACGGGGAGGTCTCACACTCGCGGAGCGCTTCACACCGTTCCCCGAAGCATACTTCTCGCTCGCGGTAGACTCCTTCCCAAACTATTTCATGATGCTAGGTCCGAATTCAGCAATTGGTTCCGGATCCATGACCTCTATCCTTGAGGCCGAGGGCAACTATATCGTGAAGTGTATCCGCAAGTTACAGAAGGAAGATTACGCGACCATGACAGTCAAGCCCGAAAGAGTGCGCGACTGGCGCGATTACTGCCACGAATACTTCAAAAAGACTGTTTACACTGAGAAGTGCAATAGTTGGTACAAGAGCGACGGCGGCAAGGGAGATAGGATCATTGGGCTTTGGCCCGGTAGCACTTTACACGCAATTGAGGCGTTGCGCGCTCCTCGGTGGGAGGACTTCGACTGGGAGAGTCGTGATGGGCCTCCAGCGAATATGCTACGATGGCTCGGCAATGGGTGGAGCGTCACGCACACCAAAGTCGAAGAGGGACAGGGCGATGGGAAGCAGGAATACCAAGGTGATCCCGCATGGTATCTTGAGCCTAGATTTGTAAGTGTCCCTTTAGAGCAACGACCTGAGGAGGACGAGGAGTTCAAGATGCGGCCGTTTTCGCATTGAGAAGCGCATTTCGCTCAGGGCTATGGAGTACCTTGGCGGGTTGAGTACTTGGTATGCATCTCTTCTCGCCCGAAGCGACGATTGTGTTATATTATAATATACGCAGTGTATCAAAGCTACGCGCCAGCATGCCCGTCGCATAACGACACTATTATCACTACAACTGCATGATAACATTATCGTATTGTTCAGAATTCTGTTGCCTAATGTAGTAGCTGGGGTAGTTTATGTCACGGTCTCAGACTTATTTTAGTATAAGGGGGACGGGAACGCGGTCAGATCTACACTTGTACACGTGTAGTTAATCTTATCACTAGGACCAATAGCGTCTCGAATTGAGAACCTAAGTCCTAGGTAAGTAGGCTACTGAAGGATAACAACCTCGCCGTCGCAAGAACAGACTTTTCGCTTCTCTCTCTTCCCAGTGAACAAACTGAGAAAATGTCGCGTGCTGAATTATACTTGTATACGCTATGTAATCCATAACATTACATAAGAACGATGTTTATTTGCCTGGATTTCGGATGAGGCGTAGCTGAAGCATTTGCCGGCCGTCCACAGGGGGTGAGACGCTAAGAGACGCCAAGAAAAAGGGGTCCTTTTGTCTGGGTTGGGTCTAGAACGGGACCGAGACGGATCTGATCTCCCTGACCGCCCTATTTATTGATTTCAGTGGCGGCTTGGTTGACTTCCGTGCTCATGGACAACTATGCTGCATATAACATCTGTGTAGCACATTGATATCGCGCAATAATTCAATGGGATGATTCAGCTATGTGCTAGTCAGCGTGCACATTCCTACTTGGGAACTGTTAGTAAGCGTAGATATCAGCAGATTGAGGCTGTTCAGTTTCCGCGTATAGTTCATTCAAGATGAGACGCCCCTGTCGATTTCAGCTACACTAGTGTAGGGATCTAGCCCCTGATCCGCTCGGCGCGTCCCTGTTCGTGTTCAGGGTAGGCATCTGGTATCCCGACTAGTGAGTGGCAGAGAAAGAGGAAGTTAATAAAAAGAGTCGAGACTCTCTGCTTGTTTTCGTTCAGCTCGTTCTCGACGACAATCTTTTCCCCGTTTTCCCAGGACTTCTCTCTGGCTCCCGAATTCGGCCCATCTACTAACACTACCGGCACCCCTTGTGATCGATCTACTAATCCTTGATCGGACGTCTGCTTGCGAAGTCGATAATACGCCGTGATGAAGGCTTTCTTCTATTTTCCCGCCTCGCTGGCGAGCCTGGTCCTTGCGCAGGCTGCTTCGTCGCCCGCAGTATACATACTCATGCCGAGTAACACCGCCTCAACAGCTGTATCCTCGGCGCTCGACACCCTCGGGTACAGCTACTCTGAATCCACAGCTGGCGATGGCCTAGGCCTTGATTTAGATCATAGCGCATACACTATTTTACAACCAGGGACGGCATACAGGAACATATCGCGCGATAATCCGGGGGCAAGGTTCATCCTACCGAACTTTGCGACAGCAGAATCTCAATCCTGGCTGGGGTCATATTCGCAGGAGCAGCGAGTAGGAAAAGAGTTGCGGTCTGAGGATGTCGACTCAATCCGGGCTTTCTTTGCTGATATGGAGGGCTCTGGGACGGGTGTCTCACAGCTTCTCGAGCTTGACGTTTCTGCTTATGATTCGCACACCCAGGGTCAGACTTGGGTTGCACTATGTGACTTTTTGGGTCTGGGATATAGTGTGGTCGAGAGGCTGAAGTTGTGGCGTTTCCCGCAATGATCTCGATTGGTGCTGGTTCATCGAAATTGGAGCTTTGGGAGCTCTAATGCTACGTCGGATGCTGAGCGCGGAATCGCACCGCGCTATCAATGTTCACGGATCCAAGGAAGTGGCACTGTTTGAACAAGCCTTTCCAGATACAAGCGCATTGGGTGGGTAAAGTCAATGCCAACGACAGAGCTGGAGCTCTATCAAAATGGTGGACATAGCTATTCCAACTACGTCTTATCGCCTTGATCCCTTTCGGTACAATCCAAAGCGCCCGGCTATGAGTTGGAGCTGCATATGCGGAGGGAAGGTTCAGCTCGCACGAATATCAACAAAGCAACCGAGTCACGGTACCGCATGAAGCTACACTAAGAACCATCTATGATGGGCCCTTCTTGACGGTATGAGCGGGTAGACCAATCTATGAGCCCCCCTCAGAGGGGACGACCGTCTGCGAAGCACGTTGTGCTGGAGCTCGAGAACGGGGTTTTACACCTAGAATATACATGCGTTCGGTGGAGCATCTACCCCACAGGTAAACCTGTGGTGGTATCTCTCATTTGCATAGAAAGGCGTATTTACTTCGCAAGACGCATCTTAGAATGATAGATATGTCCCTGTCAGAATAGATGGAACGTGCAAGCGTATCTAAGATGTGCCTCAGCGTTGCTCATTAACAATTAGATTCTCGCCGATTTGCTGTACTACTGCCTGCCAGTCAGCTTGTCTCCTATTCTGTGAACTCTGGTAACACATGAGTTCAGGCAACTGCAAACCAGAGGTTGCCAGTATCTTAGAAAGGCCATCGAGCTTTAGAACGGTAGACACGGCAATGTGTACCGTACTTTCATGTAAAATTCTTGGTATCCCGTACCCTCGTAGTACTAGTAGTTGTCTGGCTCAAATAATCGGTACTCTTTGTAACAGGAGTTATGCATAGACAGGAAGCCGCAGTTGCTCCGCGGTGTGATAGTCAATATTTGATAAGATAACTGCTGCCGGTTTAGACATGACTGAGGGTGCCTACCTTCTCGATAAGACGCATGTCAACATGATGGAACAGGCCGGGGTTAATGATCAAAGGAGTAGGCGCAAATACGGGTTCATCCCATCTTCAACATGACATGTATCTGCCAAGTAATTGCTTGTGTACAGTTCCTCTTTCTTCAGTAATCGCTATAATCTAAAATGCTCTTGCTACCAAAAGGTATGCACTCGCCCGAATGATCTTGGTCACTACTCGTTCACTTCGATCCGCGAGAATGTTTCCAACTTCAGCATAACATTCTATCTTATGACATTCTATCTTATGACATTCTATCTTATGACATTCTATCTTATGACATTCTATCTTATGACATTCTATCTTATGACATTCTATCTTATGACATTCTATCTTATGACATTCTATCTTATGACATTCTATCTCACGCTTATTAGCGATACTTGTCTTGATCACCCACCCCGCAATCCAAACACCTTCAGCCGATGACAAGAGCAGCTACTTTCTTGTAGAGTTTACTATAAACCAACAGGAGCAATATCCTACCATCACTATCCGCGACCCCAAGTGCAAACATCAAACCCAAGCTTCCTCACAACCATGAAAGAAGGAGAAGACAAGCCTGTTGAGAACGGAGGGCGAGCCAAGAACGATGTATCCAAGCCGAGTGCGGGCGCCCTGAGATGCATTTTAGAGCGATTTGCGCGACCTACAGAACATAAAGATGGCTGGAGAGCACGCCCTGCCTGTTCGAGCACGTCTCATAACAGCCAGACTACAAAGAGTCACGACAACTCAGAAGTATACTCCGGGGAAACGATCAGAGACGGGACCAGAAACGAAGTGCATGACAAAGAAGACGGCGAAATTGATGAGAAGGCCGAAATTAGGATGGAAGAGGAAAGGAGCGAATAGGGACAGATTGACGCTGAGGAGAAGAGAGAAGAGATTGACAATATAAATACAAAGAAAGCGTTACAAAGGAGCAGACAGGAGGGGAGGGTACAGATGGCATAAAGAGGCGAAAAAAGAAAATGTTACGAGTCAGATGATGAAGATGGCGGCGTGAAGGAGACTAGCGACAGCGGACGGACAGATTGGATTTATTGGGATTAAGAACAGCCAGACGATAGAATGGGTCAATCAACTTACTTCAGGCTTGTGTGTTTTTGCTGAGTGTTGGAGGAGTGGGCGGTGCAAGCAGAATGTTGAAATGTTAACGTTTCTAAGTATCATTACCCTATGCCCTAAACGCCAGTAGCTGCTTCATTACATAAATCGTGATGTTCTATCATAATATTCGACGCCGACGGCTCCCATCCCTCGCTTGTAGCGTCAGAGCCTATGCGGATAATGGTGACCTTCGAACCAACTTCTGAGTCCTTCCCCGACGATGCGTCCTGATCCACCCAGGTGATGGTGCCTAACCTACGAAGAGCGCTGAGCCTTTCCGCTCGAATCCCCTCGGCCTGAAGTGGTTCTTGCATGTGTAGGTAGAACGTCTCAAGTTGGAAAAGAGCCTCGCAGACGCAATCCCGGGAACCGGTCAACTTAGCCGCCTGGACAGAGTCCTTGTATGCTTTTTCAGCAGCAGTAGTGTCCCCTTTCATCCATCGAATGTATCCCAACCAAACACACCGGAATGAGTTATCCCGGGGGGACAGAGTCATAGCATCTAGTCGAGATAAAGCGTCCTCTGCCTTGCCTGGTTGCCCATCGGCGAGATCTGCCTTGCAGGTTGCTAGTGCATGTTCGAACTTTAGCATTATCAAGACAGAATGGTCGGTGTTTTGTTCGTCGAGTTTAGATAGCCGGCATTCGATATTCTCAGCCTGAGTTTTAGGATCCTTCTGTCTCTCGACTGCATCGAAGTACAGCAGATACACCTCTGTGGACAGCGAATGGCCAGTACCAAGGTGCTCATCAAATCCAGATACGCACTGTGCAAGTACAAGCAAGATAGCCTTGTTTCTTTCAGCAGCTGGTACGTCAAGAAGAGTTTGCCAGAATTTAGAAAGAATATTATCTCGGCTGTACAGAGCTCTGGCGAGGTCTGAGCAGAATTGTAATAGAATGCCTTGTATCTCTGTCCGGCCAATAAGTTCTAGGCGAGCAGCAATGCAGAGTATTCTAGGTATCATCTCTGGTGGAGGATTTTTGAAGACCCGAACTAGTAAACTAAATGGAGTATCAAGTGCGTGTCGTATAGCAGCTGGTTCAACCTGCCGGCCAACAGATAGAGCTGCCGTCATACACCTGTCTAGTAAAGACTTCAGCAGTTCCGCAGGACCTCGATGCCCTTTCGAACTCCAACAATAAGTCCCAGACCGAACCCATAGGCCTGACTCGAAGCCCTGGGACATATAATTTCGAAGAAGCCGTATCAAGCTGTCGTGAAGCTCACTAGTCCTTGTGGCCATGACTTCCGGCACCTTCACTTGGACACACTCGTTTTGCTCTGCAAAGTCTGAAGGTGATTCCATTGGAGCGGGAGTGTGACAGCTGACATCCCGAACTGCATCTGAGTGGGGCTCTTCTCCGGACTCTAGCTTAGAATAGAGCGATGGGTTTCGGGATATATATATCTGAAGACTGTCAATCTCCACTTTCCGGTCTCTTACATAAAAAACGGATCCCTTATTATGCTCTGTTTCCCGCTGTCTCTTTAAGCGGAGAATCTGTAAGACTTCGTCGAAGCGTAGGTTCTTGAAGGCGTTCCACGAAGCGAGCTGTCTTTTGTACATGGATATGCTTCGAAGAGAGTTAGCAAGACTCGCCACTGCCGGACCGCCTCGAGGTTTACCATACGTTGCGACGAAATCATGTTTCTCTTCCATATATTTCTTGACTTCTTCCAGCGTCTTATTCTCCTCCACGTAAAGCCGCACAATGACATCCTGAAGCTGAGGCCAATCTTCGGGAGTCGCATATCTTTTGGAAGACGATGATTCTCCAGAGTCGGTTTGCATGACAATGATGGCTAGCGAATGTTAACTGATGCGGCACTGCGAATGAGAGAAGCATTTTGGCGACCGGTTCAAGTGGTTTAAAAGTCGGGGCGGCTGTGCGTTTGCCATCTTGTAAGCTAGCCACGAAGCAGAAAGCTATCTACTTCAGGATAGAGAGTTGAAGCACACTTGATACAAAGCAACAAAAGCGGAGGCAGGCAGCGCCCCAGGATATGTCGACGTTGTCGCTGATTGGCCGGGCGGGCAGGGGGTTGCCCGAAGGGGAAATAAGTCAGCTGCACTGACCCTTTTAGCGTGAACATGCGGGCTGAAAACCACGTTGGTAGGGTTTGAGGCAGCTGAAAGCATGCAGAAGACTATTATGACGATTGGCTGCTGCCGCGGGGCGACCAGGAAATACCAGGTAATCTGCTTATTCTACCTAGGTAGCGTAGCGTCGTGTAGGAGATGCTGTCCCGAGGGCACATTCGCGTGTAGCCGTGCTCCCAAGAAGAATCCTTCGGTGACGGCAGCCGTGAGTAAGAGAGAGGCGGCAGTGAAACACGTCGCCGCCGCCGCCGCCGCCTCCAAAGCGCAAAGCGCCGATTCTGGTGTGGGTAGAGATGGAAATGGCCCTGATGATTGACACTTTGACACTCGTCGGCTGCCATTCTGGAAGGCCCCCCAAGAAGCCCTCGAGGAAGAGCTAAGGAACAGTCAGAATCAGGTTTCGACCTAGGCGGAAGATCATCTGCCGCCGACGGTCGATGCTAACTCGAACGAGGCTGCATAGTTCGCAGTTTATGACCTAGCATCAGCCTCCGTCGCCGTTACTCAACCCGGTGCCTCATCCACGTCGCTCGTCCCTGTTTATAGCCGCCTACCCTGTACATCCATCTTGGATCTGGCGTCGAGAGATCTGTGCACTAGCTACATGCGTATTCGGCAACAGCTTAGCGCATGATCGACCAGCAACCGAACGGCAGCGTAGATCTCTCGATAGAGACAATAAGAGACGTAGCCTTCGGCTGAGCTTCGGGCTCCGTCGTAGTCGAGTGACATATGGCATACATTTTATTGCCTCTAAAAGCGGGGAGGCGTGAGAGATTTGAGCTGGCTGTAGCGTGCGATATTCCAGAGAGGCAACTGTAGTACGCAATAAGTGACGAGCTTAGTAATTTTTCTTCGTTCCTTTCTTTTTTTTCATTTGTTTTTTCTTCCCGCTCCCCCTCCGCTTCGTTGCCGCCTGCCGGACCACCTGTTGATGAAAGCGAAGGGAGTGGCTGAGAAACGAAGAGGAGGTGGATTGGAACTTGCTCGCTGCGCGATGGCAAAGAGGCGGAGCCCAGAGGTGCACGCTACTGTAGAGGCCGATCAGGGCAATTCTCAGGTGCCGTAGCCTTCTGCAGGCTAGGGGCTTTCGGGGCTTTCGTGCTTCGTAAATTGAGGTTTGGGCAGTGGCTGTGCCGTCCGGATAAACACCCCACGATTTCCATTGGCGGCAGTACGTGGCGCCACAAGCCACCTAAGCCGCCCACTGAAAGAGCACGGTAGGTACCTAATAGGTAGCGCCCCACTAGGTAGCAGCTGGAACAGCACTTAACGCGTCGTCCCGCTTCGGTGTGATCTGCGACGCGTGTTTTCGCAAGCCAACCGCATCGCAGCTCTGGTGAACCGTCGTCCATAACGCCACATCGGCCAACTACTTCGAATGTTAGTGAAGTTCTAATCCCAACCTCATCCCCATCGCCACGATGCTACGACAGGATTTCAATCGTCCCGACCTGAAGCGGCGCGTTCTTGCCGACCACCGCAAGAAACAGTTTGCCGACCCAGGTTATCAGGCGACTGAATATCCCCATCGCCTCAATTTCTACGCCACGCCCCCAACCGCTGATATTACGCTTGAGCAATTTGAACAATGGGCAATTGACAGGTTAAGGGGTAGGCTTCGTGCCCCTAGATAGTGCCATGGTCCAGTACTGACCTATCTGCAAGTCCTCGCCGAACTAGAAGCATGCTCGTTCCGCAACAAGTCCCTGGCCGAGACGGCCGCGCACATGGAACCTCTGCTCAAAAAGTATCTCCTTCTCGAGCCGAATTCTTCATCCTCAACAAAGCTCTTCGAGGAGCGCCAGAAGGACCATTACAGTCATTTCATTCTTCGCCTGGCGTTTGCGTCCACCGAAGACTTGCGCCGGAGGTTTAGCCGTGTTGAGACAATGCTGTTCCGCCTGCGACTAAATGAAGCAGGGTTCCGCGAGAAGGATGAATTCATACAATCCATCAATCTCGACTGTGAAAGAGTAACCGAAGATGAACGAAACAAGTATCGAGACGAGTTGGCCGCTGTAGCAGGCTTCAAGAAGGGCACCGAAGAGGAGACATGGGTCAAAGTGGACTGGGAAAGAGTACCGGATCTGGTCGAGTCACGGCGTGTGTTCTTGAAAGCCGGGAAGGCTTATGTGCCTTCTAAAGAACAATCAAGCATGGTGATCGCAGAATTTACAAAGCGACTAGATCGCGCATTAGATGTATTTCCAAACCCTCCCCCTTTGCTGCGGAGAGGGGCCACTTCGACTGACCAAGGTTTAGTTAACGGCTCGCGGCTTACACCGGCTAGACGAAGACGATCGACTCACACCCATACTGGACCACCTGTCCAAGAACTTTATCACCCCTGATTCTTCATATATGGGTTCGTCATCATCAGTAACAGGTGCTGATATCTCGGCACGAAACATCGATGCTCTCTCGGCACATTTCCCCCTGTGCATGCAGAACCTACACAGAACTCTGAGACGAGACGCGCACCTGAAGCATTTTGGCCGCTTACAGTACACATTATTCCTGAAAGGAATTGGTCTAAACTTGGAAGAGTGCTTGATCTTTTGGCGAAGCTCTTTCCATAAGATTACGGACGATACTTTCAACAAGGAATACAGATATAATGTACGGCACGCATATGGTGATGTTGGTGGCGATTCGAATCGACGTGGTGGAGGCTACTCTCCATTCTCGTGTCAGAAGATATTGACGGAGCATCCACCTGGCCCTGGCGAAGCGCACGGATGTCCATACCGCCACTTCAGCCTTGAAAACCTCACCACGCTACTACAGGGCGTAGGCATCACAGATAGATCTGTCCTCAATGGCGTCAAAGCAGACAAGGAAAGCCAAAAGTTCCATATGGCCTGCAATCGGTACACTCATTTCCTCTCCCCTCTATTGCATTGTTTACACTAACCCCTGAGTTCAGTGTCTTCGAGCATGTTCATCAGAATGAGATAAAGAAAGCTAAGGAGGAAAGTATTATGACGTCCACACAGCTCGAAACTATCGTTCATCCCAACGAGTACTTCAAGCGCAGCTATTTGTTGAAGAATCTGGGTAAGGCGAACGGGGAAGACGTTAAGATGGAAAACTCTTAAACGCCCTTATTTGGATTACGAGTTACGAGAGGTGTATGCATTAAGGCTAGGCATGGGAGCGACAAAACTACCAGTAATAAAAATTGGTATGTAATGTAAGTATAATCACGCCAAGGATTCATAGGCTCGCGGCCTCGGTACGGGATCTGGGCGTTTTGGACTACAACTGTGAAAGTGATAAAGGAAGTCACCACCACGAAGGAATGAAATTATCAACTTGATGCTGGCGTGTCATTCTTTTCAGCATCGCTACCAGTAGCGCTGCGAAGCGGGTGGTATCGTCCGTTTCTTCCACTTACCCGGATCTGTGAGCCTATAGACATTCCCCATGCCGCCACTCATACGGCGTCACAGACGGCTTGTCTCAGTGCATCTGGAAGATGCGGCATTATTTCCTCATGAGTAACCTGAGTCTCCCAGCATGTTACCGGGTCGTCCAGCCCTTACTCATGGGCGGCTGGCTGTCTTCTCGCTTGTACTGCAGGGGGCTTATGCGTGTATCTAATCAAGTAATTGCCGAATAACTAAACCCGGCGCAGATTCCCTAAGTAAGCCTATGTGTATGTCAGTTGAAATATCCCAGGGCCCAGGTTGTGCCTGAAGTCTCCCGTCCCGGCTCTTGTATACTCGAGGATGCCTGCCTGCCTACCTTTTGCTTGTGCATAGCGGCTTCGAGTATAGGGTTTCGTCGAACGCAGGTGTTCTTACTTCAGCGACGTGATCACCTTGTTATCGCTTCTGTTTTAGGACGCTACGTCAGATCTCGAGCCTTGTTTCAGCACGGCAGAAAAACAGCCATGTGCCCGTATCGAGTAATATGTTGCGAGACAGGTAAGCAAAGACAAACGTGTGTTTTGGCCCCAATATTGCGTTACTATATTGGATTTAGCTTGCTATCGTGACCTACGTAGTAGTTGACGCAGGAACTTGACTCATCATAATCATCTTTTCATCTTACCACGTAAGCGAAAAAAAGACTTGCAAGTCATTTAATTTTTTGTGACTTGTTATTTCCGGGCCTAACCCACCTTCCGGGAGTACCAGACCCTCGGGTCCGCCGGTGTCTTTCTCGGACAGTTCGTGCGTTCGTGTAGTGCATACAACGCCGGTAGGCTAAAACCACTTTGCTGTAGGAACAATCTTATGAGGTCGCATCACGAAAACTTGATTTTAGCCAGTAATTGATTATATATGTATGCATTTAGGTGTGTCTGTATCTAGTATAGTAGTATACAGCAGGTGGTATATTACTTCGGGCATGCCGTATCGCTTCCCATCGCCTTCGTATGCTGGGTGAGACTCGCAGTTTTTCTCGCCAGGATTTTTTTTTTGTTAGATCACGCACGGTTGTACCCGATCTTGTCACCTTGAGAGCACCAGTCCAGTGCTAACCTGTAAGTAGGTAGAGCCAGGAACCCCTTCACTATCTTTAATTTAAGGGTCCTTTTTTATTTTTCGCTTCCCTCTCGCTCTCTCTCGGAATGGCGAAAAGCGGAATATCTGCGAATGCACCCGAAAGTTCTGTCGGTCTGACGGCAATGTCAGGTACTGTTCTAATTTATCTATTTCTACAATATAATTTTTTATTCATCGTTAACGTTGCTATTGGTGTCCCCACCTTTCTTTTACTAGGCCCCCTGATCATGCCGTGTTACCAGCCTCGCCAGCATCGTGCCTGATCGCCGAGATCGTGATAGATAGGTCTTGGCGTTGATTGGGAGGGGTTTAGTACTAGAGCTCCAGCTAGCTCCCTGAATTATCGATCTCTCTGTATCCGAGTGACGTCGGGCTGGCGGGTAGGTAGGGTCCTACAGTAGGCATATGTACCAACCAGCGGTATCTTCCGCACAACTAGTTTCTTGCTCGTGAAATCAACCAACAAGGTCTCACATTGAAATCTTATCAGATCTTTTCCTTTTCTGGTGAATACAGGTCAGGTGACGGTATCAACAGCACATTGTACATATCGCGGCCTTACCAAGCTTCCAACTGGTGGAACAGCGCAGCACATTGATTACACGTATGTGTTCTGGAGAGAGATGTTTGGAACATGCCGCGCGTGGATCGGTGCGGGGCGGTTGTGATCAGGAGTTGGGGAAGATTAGGGCCTGATGACGACCTAGGGAGCGAGATCATTGGGAACATGCCGTGGAACAACTCCATAACACAAAAGAACTATGCCCCCGTTGCCATCGGCAGTCAATCTCTCAAGCCGCTAGGAAAGGCATAGTCTCAATTGATGGAGCTCTCTCCGGTCCAACGAGAATTGGCCAGCGAATCAGATAAGCGAGCGGGGGATTGTGAATAACCTCACTTTTGTCTTATCCCTTCCCTCGGTTGGGCAGTAGACATACCTCCTACTGTCATCTCGTCGTCATATGCGTCTCCAAAACCCCAACGACTTGACACTTATCTCTTCCGTCATAGTGGTTATCTGGTGACACTTGTGTAAACCCCCACGGAGGCCTGACGTGGATTACGCAGCTGGCACAATTCGCGGGGAAAGCGGTTATGAACAAAGCTATGATACGGCATTTGAAAATAATGATAGAAGGAATAAAATAAAGGAAATAAATAAGATAAATTAATAAAATAAAGACGAAATAAGCTACCTACTGAGATACAGTCACAGAATGAAGCGGTCATAGGTATACAACACAGCCGACCCCTGTCGCATACAAAGCTTGTTTAACTAAACGGTACTTGCAGAAGACCTAAGCTTATTATTTTATCTGTTTCGTTTTCTATTTTACCTTATTTTTATTTACTTTTCCTTGTGCGCTTTTCTGTACTGACCTTCGGCCAAAGTTTACGGATCAATCTTTAGACTCCAGTCTGCGTTAACGAATGTGACTCTAGGTTTGACTTCCGCCCCTTCCCCTTCACTCCGCATATCTGTCCATTTGGGCACCATCGCGGCACCGTCTCCGCGGTTATGAGACTCTCAGTAATCATAATGACTTCTTCTGCTGTTTGCAGCACTGGGAAGAGTTACAGGTGTGCCATGAGGGATATAAGGGGTGTACAGTAACCGGGGGTAGATGACGCGATTGAGGGAAATATCATACTATGTAGTATTAATATGCTGCTACACACTGCTGTACGCACAGGGAGTATAAAAACAAGCGCATGCGATGCACACGTATGGAGAACGATGCGGAAGCAATGCCCATGAAAGCAGGCGCACAATGATGTCGTCGTGCAGGGTTGCGCGGCAGCAGACGACGACCCCAGTCCAATACTTCTCTTACCTATGGTGTGGCATACCAGCAGTAGGTAGATCTTTTCGGACCCTGCTTGCCCGATAGGGTCTCTTGCTCGAAATGTTGGGGGCCGAGGTAAGGAGCAGGTCCTATAGCACGCAGCATCCATGGATTCTATAGCAACATTCGGCCGAGACAGAAAACAGAGGAGCAAGGGTCGTCATCGCATCTGATATTTTAGGCTATGGCGACTCGGCTACCTATGAAGAATGAGGAAAGAAGTAAAATATCCTCTTCGTATTCATCTGGCGTCGACGTGAAGCTATTCCGAGAACAGATAGTAGCTACAGACCTCGTGCCTAAGCTTGCTTTACTAACGCGGTGGGGACCCGGGAGCTATTAGTACTAAGTATGCCGTAACTTACATTAGCTGCCTTCTTAACTTAGGTAATTCTTCAGCTCTCGGTCTAATAAACGAGTTTTTCAGACATGTGTCTCGGGATAAATTCACTTGTCTGAAACATAAAATAACAAATAGAGAGAAATAGAAACTGGCCAAGCATGTGATGCATGTTAAACTTGTCGCCACGTCTCAGCCCCTTTTCAAATATAGCACAAAATAAGCCACGGGCTGCTGTAAGTAGCTGTGTGAATCAAGGAACTGATAACGAAACGTTACAAGCCGCCCGCCGCAGGGTAAAGCAAAGCACAAGCACGAGCAAGGAACGCTGCAACTTCAGGGTTCGATTTCAGGGTTGGTATGCATATATCTGCGTAGCCGAATATCGTCTAGCTGATGCTACCTGTTCTCCAGTGCAGGGGAGAGAGGGAGGGAGGGGAGAAGGCTTAATTAGGTGCATAGTCAAGTGTCGCGTAACACCGCCAGTGTGTATACCTACACCATTAGCGACACATCAACACACTATGAGCTTTAAAAATAAAAGGACACAGACACCAAACGGAATTGTAGCTATCTCAACCCGGCCGGCCCGCCGACAGCACAGCACAACACAACATAACACAGCGATGCGGTCGCAATGCGCACGATCTGCGCCTCGCAAGCCCCTCCAAAACCTTCGTCCTGGGTAGGCAATTCGCTAAGCTGTGCCTCTCAAGCGTTGCTTTGATTGAAACCCTACTACGTACGGCTCGCGCACGCAATCGTGCCATGTACTGAGTAGATACCAGTATATGAAAAAAAAGCGTGTCTGTCTCACTTCTTTCATACAGTGTCTCAAATTCGGGCATGTTCGACATCGCCGATGTTAGTCGGAGGCTCGCGCGCACTTCTTCCTCTCACCACTACTTCTCCGTCCGTCAATTGGCTGCCCACCGGCGGCCACCTTCGCTCCGACAGACCGGGATTAGATGAAATATAGCTACACCGGCCGGGGGTTCCATTCAGCTCAACGTGCGTGTGCTGAATCCAAGTAAGTTGCAACGACGGTGAATTCAGCGGTGTACTTGCTGTAAATTTGCTACAGCATGCCATACACGTACCTAGGCAGAGGTATTTCATCCTCTGGATACAATAGTCTTGAGAGCTCCAAATATAGCCAATTAGACCATCGCAAGCAAGGTCGCGGCAGGAAAGAGGCGTGATTGGCGGAAGATGGCTAGGGTAGCTATAATTAAAACTACGTATATCGAAATGACGTTGGATAGCGACAAGGGTCGCCGGCACACGCCTTGATTAGGGAGACTATTACGGCCTTGTACAGATCGTGTCTGCTCAAGCCTACAGCTGGGGGCCACGACGTCATGCAACAAACACTGCGAAGCAAGAGAAACGCGATGCGGTCATGTAATTCATTGTAAACTGGATAGTGGTATCTCATCTAGCAAAAAACATATTCAAATTTAACAAGCCAAGGGGTATTTTCCAACGTAAAGTCATGAGAAGAAAATTTTCAAGGGAACCAGGGCGAATGCATAGCTGCCCCATTGTCGCACCACCGAGACCTAAGCAAAGTCCCGTCATCGTCGTCTGAGTAGCGGCCACTCCGCTAGATACTGCAAATTGTGGGGACAAGATGCACACTGTAGGCTGTACACCTTGCTAAACAGCTCCACATTCTTTGAGCTGAAGCCTCAGAAAGTTATTGCAGCGGTCAAGTCGTGTCCGCTCTATCCGGTGACAATGAAAAGGACTGAATCGTGATCCGTAATATCCGTTCCAGCCAGCTGGAAGCCATAAACGAGACGAAAGAAGGGGTTGAAGAGTGAAGGGTAAGGGTGAGAAACGCGCGAGAATGGTGGTCCATCCTGGCGTCTTGTGTTAAGCTGATGGAGAAGGCGGCGTGATCCGTATCAGGCAATTGCTGGCCATACAGCAATATCATTCCAACCGATTGAGTCGTGTCGCAAGTGCGTGCTGGATAGACAACCAGCCTTGTCGCAATCGCAGCCAATCAGTATGGAGCTCTGTCCAGGAAAGCTAAGCCACAAGACATTGTCAGGATGTATGTAGCTATGTAGCATCCGCTGAAACGAAGTGTAGATCCCTAGTGATGAATATGGAAATTGATGATCGTAGCCGTTGAGGAACCAATTTATACAACCGACGATCAGGGTCAGACCCTGAAGCTGGGGACGAACTCCGAGTAGTTGGTTCAAGATCCAAGCTGCTGGGAAAGTGCTGCAGCTTTGTATATGCTGCCGGGATTTTCCCGTTGGATTTGGTCTCGATCTTCGTCCTTCCTATGATGTGTAGGAGGGATAAGCCGACTGCTACTTCGTATGCAGTTATCGTCTAATCGATTGCTTCTCGTGAAGCGACGCAACTATAATCCCGAACCTCGAGCGCATAATTGTTAATATGCGCCCTTCCCCAAACGTAGTTTTATATCCAGGTCGAAATCGGTCAAGGTTAATGCTGTCCGTTGGGAGAGTCACAATCGTATTCGCCAATCTGGGGATGAGCCTTCATGAGCGAACAATGTGGCAGATATCATTGTAACACCTCATTTGTAGCCAACTGCATTCGCACACTTCGTGCAGTAGTATAGGTTGAAGCCCACACGGATCATGCCCGTGGAGGCGAGGTCATCTGTCGATGTTGTTTCCACATGTCTGTGACAGCGAAGGCAACGTAGCACCTCCACTGAAGCTACGGGTCGAGCATCCATGCTGAGTCTGTAAGAGGCGTCGGAGTCGGTCGAGGACGAAGAGGAGGAGCTTGAGAATTGCGTAGTACTAGGGCGAGTAGTAGTAGGCATGACGAAGGGGTTCGCTGCTACTGGCGAGGGCATGAAGGTATGAGTGGCTCCAGAGGGCCGAAGTATGTTGTTGGGAAGCTTTTCGTAGCGGGATGGGAAGTGCGCCTTTCTGTTGTTGTGTTGCTCGTGGGAAGCAAACAAAGTCTATGTGTGAAACGAGAAGGATCCGGCTGCCTTTATGAACCAACTAGCAGGTGTCAGATGCCCAGCGTTCTAGCGTTCTAGCGTACCTAGTGTGTCACAGGCGGGACCAGGCACCCCTGTTGGGCAATGGGCAGTGGGCCACTGAAGCTTTCCGCCGCCTAGTGCAGATGCAGTCTAGTGCAGCGTACCGAAACAGGTAGCACTTTGTCTGGACTCTGGGTTGTACCTAGGTACTGTCTGCGAGTGTCTGGGCAGCAATGGGGGCCAATGCCGAGCCAAATGCTGCTACCTGGTGGATGCGTCCACTACCCAAGGTAGGTAGTATAGCACTGGGCTGGCTGTGATTTGTTAGGCTGTCTGTGCCCAGGGATGGGCAGGCCGAGCGTGCGACGGTAAGTAAACAGGTAGCTAGCAGGGGAGCTATTGGTGCTTGAGTATCGAGCACCAATGAAAGAAAGCAAGCAAGCTTGAAGAGGACAACGTCGTCTTTCTTTTGCTTGCCTGACAGGAGGAACCAAGAGGATGCTAAGAGAGGTACACGGCTTAGGTAGGCTGAGGTTATACTACAGTAAGTAGTTGCTTCGGCACTTTCGGGCACCTGGGCTTCGCTTTCGGCGACGTGACAACACTTCTTAGTTGGGCTCGAACTGCGCCTCCGTGTAATTGAAATTCAAAATGATAATGCCTGTGGCTTCTTTTCTCTGTCTTTTTTGGGAATAGGTACAAGTTAACGTCAAATAACGTAATAAATGTTCGCCCTGCGCAGCTATACAATTGCCCTGTTAGGCAGCCTTTTTCACAGGGTACCAGGCTTTAGATCAGGTACTGCCGACAAGGGGAAGCCCCGTAATAAAAAAAAATTATAGTAGTCGTTGGCAAGGAGAACGGACTACCAGCGCAGAGTGAGTCGGCCGAGTGAGAGTGGCGGTAGCGGTTCGGCGTAATGAGTTTTGAGGTGTCTTAGTGTAAGTATTATCCAAAGTGTTGAGAATGCCTTTGGTGCAGTATGTGTAGCTTGGGAGAAACACTCCCTTTACATATTCGAATGGTTATGTGGGCATTGAACGATGAATCGAGATCTCAACGTGGTTAATCCCGAGTCTCGACACGGCGATCTACAGAGGCCTACATTTTCGACAGGAGAGGCCAATTAAAGTCCATTTCCATCGCTGGGAGGGCCCGAAAGTCTGGAGTAAAACGTCCAGGCGGCAATCATTGCTGGACCGCTGTCCTTACCTAACCGTCCTACCTAGCACAAGCAAGGTACAATTAAGGCCGAGGAAAAAGAATGCTGCCGTCTATTGGCCATACCCAGATATGAATGACACTAGGCCAGTCTTTTGAGATCTAGACTCATTGTCACAAGATACCTGCGTAGGTGCTACACGGGCAGAGCACAAAAGAGGAGAGAAAAAGACGGATACTGAATATCGACTTGTCATCAATCCCATCTGGGAGACGCCCCCAACATCCAGATTCCGCATCCCTTTCTTTCATTCACCGTATGGACTGGATACGATGCACACTACATACCTTGTATATATAGATGTATATCTACGTAGTAGATGAATAGTCGAAGAGGTGCCCTTGTACCCCCTGTCCAGGTCGCTCTCTATGCTACACAGCCTATCTACTTACAGCACTTGGTGCATGTATCTCTGCAGCACGTCCTTGTTGACACCTACTAATGTACTTACATCCAGTGCGGTACTAACGACGATAAACATCTTCCCATTAAATATCACCCGGCCTAGCGCAGCATGTTTGTCAATAGCGGTACTGGGCGTGAATTTGTAAGAACCCAGAAAAAGCAAATTGCCAAGTCATGCCAGGTACTGCAGCGTATTAGCCATTTACAACTCAACATGGCAGTTGTAGTTGCAGTTGCTGCATCGCATCATATACCTGGTTTACTACCTGTATAAGTAAGTAATGGCCCGTGCCAGACAGGAAGCACCCGAACCGTCGCTCGTAAGCACATGCAATGTATGCTACTGGGAGACCAGGTATGGCTAATGAAGATGAAACCGGTCTCAGCAGCCGGTACGCGCGTAACTCGGCCACTTGCCTGGTCCGTCACCACGACGCTCGGAGCGATATGCCATCATGGGCCTTCCGTTATCCCGTGTACTCAATGGCCAGTCTAGGTACCTACCTAAGTAGGTAGTATGTGGTGCAGGCGTAGTGTACACTCTACCACGGCGCTGGCCACAGTAATTAGCGGCTTCTGGTGCGAGTACCTCCCGTGCTAGGCTTAGCGGTATTGATGGGAACGACGGGTTCCCATGTGCAGGAACGGAGTCCCGATGGCCAGCCAAAAGCTGATCCAAGACTACGCAGCATGCCGAATGCGGTGATGATCACTCATCCAGCGGTTGAATAATACCAGTGGTCGTAGAGTTCTGTACCAGGCGACAACTCCGAGCTCCTGTCCGAGGGATTTTGCAGCGCCGTGCTGCTTCTGCCGATGCCCGCTTGATCACACGCGTCTATTCCTCTGCGATAAGCATAGGTTTAACGGTGGTATTATTATCTTGTGATTCGAGGCTACATACTCAGTACAACTGCTGCAGAACCCTTACTTGCCAAAATCGATTTCCTGCTGATCCGAAGGTTCCCTGGGTGATCATCACGCGCCATCCCACGAAGCTGTATCTTGCCGAGGGCCACCGTCCAAACCGTTCTTAAGATAAGCGGAGAAGGGGGCGAACGATCACCCCTTACACTAAGGGTCCTGTTAAGGTACGCACGATCGGTGCTGGACGGGCTCAGTCAATTCCCGAGGGATTCCTGTCCAAATAGTAAAAAATAAATTGCAATAAAATAAAAAGGCTCTACGGCCATTGCCGTGGAAATGAGAATGGATCAACTGCGACCAAGGCCGAAAATCCACCGATAGGGCGAACCTTTTTGAAAGCTTCAGTAACCGCGCTGCATGACGGCTCGAGCGCTCAACCTCGATCCGGTTACCGAAAGGGCGATACGCGCACCCTTCGCTGGCATGTATGTACAACCATATGCGTACCGCATCTGTGCCGATTACGTACCATCGAGATCGCAGGTCAGGCGTCTTACGAATGGCTAAAGAGTCATCCCTCATTATTAATCCGCGCAACATGTCGCCCACCACGGCGATGTCATGGACCATTGTCACGGATCAATGCCTACGCCAACACTCATTCGTTATCATAAATCTGCGCAGACAATTGATTGTATCCGCGTACGAAGTTAACTTACTACTGCTTTTAGTCAACCACGCGGCACTCGACTAATACACACTACTAGCCTAATTTTCCCAGGAGCAGTACCAATGGCCTACAGGTGGCAATGCCCAGGGACGCTGGTTCTGGACTTCATTCAGCCAATCACGAATTATGCCGCGGGATCGAGATTGCAGTTCATTGACGACGGATCACCGATGGATCGCCAGAAAATGATCATCGCTGATAACTAACAGCTAATGCAAGATGAAACGCCCAGACGGCACCCGAATCTTCTTTTCCCAGCCGCGTGGTAAATTTGTGGGGAGCTTTTCGTTCGAGAACAACGGCTGGAAGACTCCTCGACTCCACACGAGAATTTCCGTGCAACATTAAAACCACGCAGTATCCCTTTCCCCCGATTTCAGACAACGAGCACTCTGGACGAGGAACGGGGTCAATCGAAGACGATCCTCAGTTCGGTCGAGGCGCGGGCAGGAATGCAACACACCGAGCAGCACATCATCAGCACATCATCAACTCTCGACGCGGGTGCATCATGAACATGCTCGATGCGCACGTCACCAGCATCATTATTCATGGCCGGGCCTCGAACGGGCGGTTTGGCCCACCGAGCTCCAGCAGTGTACTAGTAGAAGCCGAGAAGGAGGAAGCGTAACAGATTAAGTGCCTTCCGTAATCGCGCCCCTTCGTCCTGCGGTGTAATTCTCTCGGCTTCCGTTTCATTCGTAAAGTAAAACCAACGGCCGAACTATCATGGAACCACATCGGGCGTTGACATACATCTCGGGCATTTTTCATCTCCCGTTATCGAAACTGTTGGATTCGGTCTTTGAGCCGAGCAGAAGTGCCGTCCTCCAAGACAGGGCTTCACACAAGCGTGTGTTGATATGTTTGACATTAACTAGTGATGTCAATACTAAGAAACCTCACCGCGGTCTGCACGCGTCATTGGCCTTCACGACATGTCAATAGCATGAAGATATGAGCATTTTCCTGTTGCCGCGCTCTCCTAGGCCCTTCCATCCCCTGAGTTGTCCGTGTATCCAGTCTGCTAATATCACATTTTGAGTTGAAGTCTACAGCAGTGTTGGCCGGGTGCCGCCTGCGTAAAACCCCTTTCCCTCATTCTCAATTGTCTATACAGAACGTTTACCGTATTTCCCTGTGTACCGCCAAGGCCCCCATGTATAAGCATTGGACCGCATCCGGCGCCAGACCATAACATTTAGTCACATTATTCGCAATCGTTGCTGCCGAACAGCCGACCGTAATCGGCCTCATGATTCAAACTTAGGCATCTTCTACGATATCATCGCCGAGCTACGATGCATTTATATGCAAATGCCTTATTTCGGTCAACGTCAACTCAGCACGTGGCGCACGAAAGTAAGCCATCCCGCGGCACTATCGGCCGTGAAGGGTGCCTTGATAGCTTTCTAGAACGGTCTGAGAAATTAGATGCGTTAGTCAACCCGAGACGTCAGCGTTCTAGATCCCAACAGTCCAAACCAACGAGGCTCGCAGGATATGGAACGTTACGTTTGATAACAGATGAAAGTATCCATCTTCATAGTGTAGGTATTTAAAAAAATATTTTTATTTTATATTCCAATTTTCGTTATCCCGTTTTCTTAGATCTCGCGCTTTAAACCAAATGGGCGCATACTATCCTATCAGGGGAAATGATCAAGCCAGCTCCGACCGTCCTCAAAAGGAGGTCAAACCTTATTCAGCTTGCACCTAATATGCATGAACGAGCGTGAGCTCCAAAATGGACCTATTCCAGACCTTAAATCTCCCTGAGGCTCAAGTAACCGTGGGTCAACCCTGCACGAGACCCATTCGACCGAACGGGCACAGAAGCTTCTGTTTCATACCTGCATCGTCAAGTTAGGCCGTCTAGCCAGTGTGTAACCGTTACAGTAAATGCTCTTGGCTCCTTATGCGCTCGTCGCCAGGATCATGACAGATGGCCACGCGCCTTCGTGCTTGATGCATGCATCCCTACTAAGTAGTGTGCCTGATTCCACGCTGACATTACCTACTAGTCAGGCCTTCGGGTGTTGTCGCCTTGTCCCAGGCCGCATAATCAGCTACCTACGTCGGAAGCGAGCAGACAGATACTGAGCTTCTTCCGATCCTTGCGAGGTGTATTGCAACACCAACCTTCCGGGTGGCTTCAAATCGGTGCCCGAAAACCACAACTATAGTAAATCGCGCGGTTACTATCCGCGCCACCTCAAAGAGAGTGCCTATAAATATGTCGACTCCCTAAAGCAACTAACCGTCCGTGCCGTTAACCGGCGCGAAGGCTAATCGAGTCGTTGCGTCGGCTGTAGGCTACCGCTCTAGTTACTTAGTCATGCATTAGCATCCCGCTAGCCGGAATCCCCATTGAAGCCATTCCCGTCATTTCAAAAAACAATGAAACATAGAAAGACGAAACAACCCAAAATAAACCCCCTAAAAATTATACCTCAAGCCACGGATGCGACTTATTTCAAGATAACAGGGGTGAGAAGTCATATACGTGGCCCAATGCACCTCTGGGAGCATAGCTGCGGGAAACCATGGTTACGTCTAGATAATGAGACGGAACGACGGTTTCCTCTGATTACAAGGTTGATGCCTTGCATCAACTCGCATTTCCGCCCAAATGTCCATTCCGAAACTTCGCGCGACATTAGGAATTCATCGTTGAATCAATTTACATTCATATCTAGGTACCCAAGGCGAGCTTGGGCCGTGAGAGCGAGGACAAGGTGAGTATAGCTAACGAGTGAACAGGCGGGCCAAAATTGTTATGTCAAAGGGGATGAAGCATGTACAAGAAAAGAAGTACTATGTTAGTATTTACTGAATCACTCCTTTTCATAAAAAAATTTACTATTGCAATAAATCGGGAACAAAAATGGAAAAGACGAAGGAAGCAGGATAGTAAGTAGGAAACACACTCACTCACTCACTCACCAATCTTTCCAAATCCGTCTCGCCTTATACGCCTCCAAATTCTTCCACTTCTCAACCAGCCGCTGCTGCCTATGCACATCGACAACAGGAATAACCCTATCCTCCGCCTTGACCTCGCGCTTCCGCCGCCGAATATCCTGCTTCGGCACCGGCGGGAACCGCAGCTCCTCCGGGATGGGCCGGGATAGTTCCAGGTCTAGGCGGATCTTGCTCGCGATGACGAAGGCGTCGCGCGACCGGCGCGCAATCGATTTCTTTTTTACGAGGTCTTCTGCGTGCTGGCAGATGTGCAGCAGTCGCACGTCGAGGCACTCGCAGTCGATGGTGTGCGCTATTGTAAGTTCTGTCCGCTCGCCCTCGCGGTGCCGGACGGACATCCCGAAACACCCCGTTTCTGGGTTTCGGAGCATCCAGGACTTCTGAGGCACGAGCCAGCGGCGCGCTTGGTAGAGCACGTCGTCGAGCGTTGGATTTTTCTTGAAGCGCTTCGGTGCGCGCTGCTTGGCGGTGGTGCTGTTGAGTGGTCTTTTTCGGGCGCCGGTTGGCTTGTTTCCTGCTGCTGACTTCAGCGTTGCGGCGTTGGCGCCTTTTGATCTCTGGGCTGCTGCCGCTTTCATCTTAGCTGGGTCAAACGGTAGTGGTTTCTTGTTCATTACCTTCGTCCTCTGCGGCCCTTCAGCTTCTACTATTTTAACTTGGACTGGTTCAGGTTGCGGCTCTTCAGCACTTGCTACCTTGTCGTCGTCATCTTCGTCTTCGGAGTCTGTAACTTCCCCTTCTTTCATACCTTCCGGTTCGTCATCCGCTTTGCTGCGATATTCGTTTATTAACTCCTCAACTTCATAAGTCCATCGGGTTTCCGTTAGTTTAATCTCTTCTCCGCCGACATTAAATAACTGGGTTCCGGATTGTACTTCCATTTTTAATTGGGTACTCTCCTGTTGAATCACTATAACGTCGGGTCTTAGTTTCTCGAGTTCTTCAAGTTGAAATTGCTGGTACATTGTTGCTAATTTCGTTCAATTCCCTTAGTTACAATAGTATTATATAGGTGAGTGGCTATTGTTGCCTGTTCCTTTATGCCTATGTGCTAGTCACTCGAACTAAGAGCCGTTTGAGGGATACAAAGAAAGTGATTCGAGTCCATCAGGTAAGGCGATTAAATTTTCTTTGATATGTTTTGTTTTCGATACGATAACAATATGCTTTATGATTTGACTTGTACACAGGATTATGGTTTCACTCACGTAGACATCTACCATGTCTTCAGTACTCGTAGTTCAAGGGTCTTCGAATTAATAATGTACAGTATCTATTCTGTTAATACTCTGTTTCAATGAGGAATTCTAACTACATATCCTCTTCGGCGTCTTGTGCGGAGGGTGCATCAGCGAATTTATGTATCGACTTGTATCCGAAGAAGTTGACCCCCGGTAAAGGGGTATCCTGTATTCTTCCCAGCAGTAGAGACGTAGACGGCTTTTCCATCGTTCGATACAATAGCCGAAGTAGGCTCCAGAAGCATCGGATCCGACCCTCCAGCAAAAACCCACTGTACACCGTCGGGTGTGATCTTGTAAACTGAAGATGGAGCGACAGCGACGAAGGCGTTGCCCTGGTTATCGAAGCTGAAGCCGCCGTACGAGGTACCATATCCATCTAGTCTTTCATCTAAACGGGCCAGAATGTCAACATCGCCGGTGCTGTTTCCATTTTCGTCGATAGGGAAGCGGCCGAAGATCCCTTGGCCCCCGTTGGTGAAATATAGGTAATCGTCTTTGGCTACAAGTCCCTTGATGCCCTTTGCCGTCGCGTTCGTCTGATCGCTCGGTTTCAGCGCCTCATGTTCAAATGCCACACTGACTGTGTTATTGCCGACGGCCGTGTTGATGCGCAGGATGCGGCCACCGATTGCATCGGCGGTGAGGATCATATGTGGGTATTTTGGCAGCGTAGTCATCCCATCTATGCGTACTGTGTCCGGGACTTCTATGTTTGCGTGCATCGTAGTATTCCCGACAGTTACTTCTGTGTCGACGCTGAAGACGTAGACATGCATGTAGCCCCCAGGTGTAGGTAGTTTAGTAGTGCTACCTGCAACCGCATAGCGTCCATCGGGCAGCGCGACAAAGGCCGTGAATGCGGCGCTGCCTGGAAACGACGTGATAAACATTGCTGACGGGAACAGGGCCTCAGGGTCAATGTAGTAGAGGGTGTTACTAGTAGAGGTGGCCAGGAGAAGACAGCCGTTCGAAAGGGAGATTAGGTCTTCGACGGCGGTCGGATAAGTGAATTGGTAGAGCTGCGAAACCTGATGCGCTGCTGCTTGCGAGGATCGACCCAGTGAAGCCATGAATAAGAGAGCTTGGACAACCCAATACTTGATGATGATGAAGTTTGGTGTTAACGCCATCTTGCTAAATAGACCGTCGTAGTCGGCCTGGTCCAGTTAATGCAAGGTAAGTAGCTAGCGTATGAATATGGCGTGCTGATGCTGGCTAGGTGCAATCTGGACAAAACAAAAACCCTTTGCGTGCAATCAGATGATCTCGCAACAAGGAGTTCATAGCTTCGTCTTACGTTGCACATGAGCCTTGTTTCAACTCACACGACACAGGTCCAAAGAGTTGGCAGCAGAACCTGATTTCTCTTACGGTCGGAACGCCCCAGAAGAGAGTTATCCCCTACGAAGATAGTAATAGCGATCATACTTTAAAGGAGGCAGGGTGTGAAAAGAAGCAGCGAACCTCGCCCTGCTAACCTAGCAGTTCACACCCATTCCATTTCTGGATATATTGAATTCTTTGGGAAGTCGCGAGCCTCCAATAAAGACACGGCTAATGATCAGTCATTGGAAATATAGATGCGACTACCTAGCATGACTAGAAACCGCCCGCGCGCTTAGCCTATCCCTCCCTGAGACTATTCGCAAGCATTCTTCAGCTGAATCAAGTGCCTAGCCTCACATTGTCTCTAGTATGTGAGATGATTTGACCTAGTTCACCATGGGCAATAAGGTACCTACCTAAGCAAGCGTCGCGCGCAGAACGAAACTTTGACCTATGAGAGTTTATAAAGGCTTCCAACCGAATATTAGATTCCAAAGCGCCAGCGACATTGTTTGTGAGATCCTTGATGGCTTCAGAAAAGATAAGGGTAATCGAAGCTGTACAGTGTGAAATAGCAGGTAGTCACTCATATAAAGCACGGTATGCACTGTATCCATGCCGTGCAACCGACCCCTCCATGGGTGATACCATGACTTCACACGAGCGTCAGTATTGTGACCGACCGTGCAATTGTCTCAAGCCATCACGGTTGTTTTTGTATATTTCTTCGAGCGGCTTATTAGAAAGCGGAGAATAATGTCGTTTCTTAATCAGCTAAAGGGGAAGGCAGAAGAACTGAACAGGAAACACAATATCCTGCCCATCGGTCAGAACAGACCACACCAAGGCTACGGTGCTCCTCATCAGCCGCAGTATCAACAGCAGCAGTATTACCCTGGACAACAGCCATACTCACCTCAACCTCACTCTCAGCCTCCACCCCAAGGCCAGTGGCAGTGGCAGCAGCAACCACCTCCGGCGCACTGGCAATCGCCGCCGCCGCCGCCAGAGGGGCATTGGCAGCAGCCGGCGCCTCCTCAGCCAAACTACAGCACTCGTCCTGGTGGACCACCCCCAATTCCTTCACACTCCAAGCCCCCAGCTAGCCCGTCTGTCGAGTCTAGCGGCCCGAGGGTCTACTGGCGCCCGACCTTCAACCCGAGCATCCCGGTGTCCCATGAATTCGACCAGAAGCGGGGACACGGTGACCCGTGGGGCTGGGGCAACAATGAGCTCGAGAACTATACGTCAGATGGCTCCAATAGTTTCCACACGCAAGACGGCAAGCTTGTTCTCCGCGCCATCTCACAGTCGCATCATCCGGACCCGGAGGCGCGATACACTTCCGCGCGACTCGTGAGTAGGGCCACTCTCGGCCGTCGCGACGGCTGTCTGACGGCTTGGCTCAGCCTGCCTTGTGCTGAGGGTATATGGCCGGCATTCTGGCTGCTACCGCGCGAGCCCTTCGTATGGCCGCACGAGGGTGAGGTCGACATTGCTGAGAGCTGGAACGGTGACTGCGAGAACCACTCTTGTCTGCACTGGGGATTCTACAATGCAGAAGATGCGCAGAAGCATCTGGTTCGTGGCACGCGCATCCCGGATATGCCACACCGGCCGATCCGCTACGACTTTGTCTGGCAGTGCGGTAGGACTGGGGTTCGAGGGGATGGTAAGTCCGAGGGCGGAGGGAGGCTCATGTGGTATATTGATAGGCGGCCGGTCATGAAGAACTTGATGCCACCCGGCACTAGACCCATCGAGGATTGGACTGTTCTGCTTAACGTAGCCATGGGTGGAAATGTATGTCAGGGGAGAACTCCCCGGGACGGAGCATATGACATGGTTGTCCATAATCTCCAGATGAGTGAGGCACCAGATGGTGGGTGGGCGAGGTTCGAACATGACTGGCAACACTGTGTTGACGGTGCCGTGATGTGATTTCTACGATTTCTGCACGATTTACGCAAAGTCTGCACATAAGAACCTTGATATTGGAGGCTATGAGACCATATTATATGTCTTCTTAGCCAGTCTTTTGCATACATTACCCCGGGTACTTAGGCACATGTTTTCTCAACCTTCATAAATTAGATCTCTCATGATATATTGAATGCATCTCAATGTTTCGCATTAGGAATCACAGTCGCTTCTGAGAGCCTAGCTGGGAGCGTGTATCTCTGAATGTGGTCTGAGGCTTTGGGCTGTGTTCAACATGGAAACTTGGGAATTTCCTAAAAAGGCAGTCTCTTGGAACCACTCGACGCTGCGATATCGGCGCGCCACCAAAGCCTCCATCTACACTTTATATATAGTTTGATGCTCTTTCGGTTTATCGCCATAACTCTTTTCACAGTGATTGAGAGTGAACTCTTATTCGATTGAAATTGCTCTTATTAATTATTTCTTATTCAACTTGAACTAACCCTCCTTACTAACCTCACAGGGAAACCATGCCGGAGCAGTAAGTAGCCCTGAGTATCCCTTGCTGTTTGCTCTCATGACCTTCCAGGTTCTACTACTATTCTGGAGAAGGGAGGGTTTGAGTAAATCGGCTTCATGAAAGCTACATTCAATAACATCTGGACCCTATAGGAATACGTATGGTCATGGCCATCACGCCTCGGTCGTGAATTCGCATGCGCGCCGCACAGCAGCAAACTCGGCGGGGTTTCTAATACCACACATAAAGCCACACTGCCGCATTCTCGATGTCGGATGCGGGCCTGGTTCCATCACTGTTGATTGTGAGTGCCCTCAAAGTATTCCACTGCCTGCTTAGGCCGTCTCAAGAATTTTGCCAGCTCTCAACTTAGGATTATGCATTAGAGTTCCACGTATTCCTATGACAGACTCTCA
This sequence comes from Xylaria sp. FL0064, assembly GCA_022593225.1. Classification (NCBI taxonomy): domain Eukaryota; kingdom Fungi; phylum Ascomycota; class Sordariomycetes; order Xylariales; family Xylariaceae; genus Xylaria; species Xylaria sp. FL0064. The sequence goes on along the minus strand of JAJKLE010000004.1, from coordinate 356,290 downwards.
AAGCACGTGTAAGCAGTTGTTACTGACTCCGCGAGCTATAGTCGCACAGCTTGTGCCACAAGGATCGGTAATCGGAATCGATTTCGTAGAAGACGTTTTATCGCAAGCGCGGGACCTCGCTCGCGCCCGCGGCGTGGAGGGAAACTTGACATTCCAACAACACGACGCCAACGAGCTGCCCTTCGGCGACGGCGAGTTCGACATCGTCTACTGTCATCAGCTCCTGCATCACGTGCACAAGCCAGTCGAAATCCTCAAGGAAATGGCGCGCGTGACGCGGAAAGGCGGGCTAGTCGCCGCGCGCGAGGTCGACTACGGCGCCTTCTCGTGGTACCCCGAGCTTCCAGGAATCCAAAAGTGGGAAGACGTTCACATGGCAGTGATGAACTCTAATGGCGCTCGGCCGAAGGCCGGCAGATATGTGAAAGCCTGGGCTAGAGAGGCTGGTTTTGCGCCCGGGGATATTACGTTCACTTGGGATACGTGGAATTATCAAGATGAGGAAGCCGTTGTCTGGGCGAAGCTTTGGGCTGATCGGACGCTACATTCATCGTACGCACCTACGTCGCTTAAGAAGGGCATCGCTACGCAGGTAAGTACGCTTGATCCTCATACTCTCTCCTCGGATGTGTATCGCGAGCACAAATCACCGAATTCGAGGTGTTTAAGCCCCGTCACTGCCCAAACTCGTGACAGTTCTTACGCCGAATGGTGAATACTAATTCAAGAGTTTCATATAGGAGGATTTGGATTATATATCCGATACGTGGCGAAAATGGGGCGAAGTAGAGGGCGCATTCATCATCATACCCAATGGTCAGATATTGTGTCGCAAATCGTAATCAGGGTAAGATACAGGAGCTAAGTACTATAATAAAAAGGAATCATTCGAGGTTGAACAGCATATAGTAACAGCATACGTATAAACCTATGGAGGAAGATGAATATCTATTCTATTCCATCTCAGCCCTATCGCAAGCTGCACGCTTGCATCCCAATGCAGCTGCGACGTTGAGAGAGTTACTCACTGATGATAACTTCTTCAGAAAAGGGGAAAAGGAAAGAGAAAGTCTGATTTAAAAGCAGGTAAACAGTCCAATTCCTCAAGACTCTGTAGTCGCTAGTGATCTAAATAACCGAGTGCTGCGGTCCAGAGTGGAATGGATCTAGCTATGTACAATTGAACAGAACACTGGAGAGCGGAACTCCCATTAAGCGACAGATTAATACAATCTGTATGTGCCGATGCAGTACCAAGCTGTAAGCCTACAGATTCTATCAATACTCCGTCCAACTCAAAGAGTCCGTTTAAGCAGCAGTGGCACTAGCAGGAGGAGCTGAGCCAGGTCCGCCCGATGGCATAGTGCCGTTGCCGCCATCGCCGCCGCCTCCGACGGTATAGCCAGTTGAATGGCCACCATCCTCATCATAATACGCGGCAATACCGTAATATTCGTCCTACAACACTCCATATCAGTAATTGCTATCTGAGCATAATATAGACCGTATCACGTGTTGAAGGCTTCTCAAAATACGAATCCAGTCTGAAAGGAGAGTCTTCGTACTGTGAAATTGGCCCAGGAGAGGAAGAAGCGTGTGTACACTTACCGTGGTGTAGTCGGCTGAGCCGTTGATACCAATCTGGATCCAAGCGAACAGCCCATCCTCGATCTTGTCGCCGAGGTAGACGAACTGCGGGATAGGGTCGAAGTTCTCGTCCGCTTGAAGGATGGACCACATGTCCTCGTCGTTGGTGGTTAGTTCCTGTGTGTTCTCGGTGTACGGGTAGGTGGCCTCGACCTCGGCACGCAGATCATCTGGCCAGAATAGCTGTCCGATGTGGGCCACGGGGGCTCCCCAAACGGAGATGGTACCGTTCGATTGCACGCTGGCGTTGGTGTGCGCAAGCTGTAGTTCACCGGAGTCAATAATTACAGTACCAAAAAGAAAGACAAGGGTAGCTCACCAGGTGAGTATGTGGTGCACGACCATCATAGTGTCCAGGGAACTAACAGATATTAGCTTGAATCAGTCTAAACGTTCCGAGGGAGCCATACGATAGTCTCAAAGCTGGCGACTCCATCATAGTCGGTCAACTGGATGCCACGGAGGAAAGTCGTGTTCAGTCCGCCCTGGCCAGATTCGACGCCGGCGTAGAAGCCCGTTGCGTTGCAGTTCCAGATATCGATTGCCATTGAAGGAATTGGCTCGCACGTGTTAACGTCGATGTATTGTACTTCGAGGAAAAGGTCGACACCATCTGAGTACTCGGCCTCTTTAACATTCGACCTCAGCTTCTCTCCCACGACGTAGTAGGGCCCATCGGTGACGTAAGGGGCCAGAATACAGCTGGTATTGGCACTGAAGACGTTCTCGAGAGGCGTGAACATATCGTACGAGACCGAGCCCGTCATGTTATGGTTGATCGCTTCATAGGCCTCTAAGTCCTCGAGCGTCCGCTTGCCTTTCTTGGCTTCTAGTGACGAGCTTTAGCAATGCTGATACCGGCCTTTAGATTTTCTGATTGACTGTGTCTTATGACTTACGGGCCTTGATACCACGCTTCTGGCGTATGTTCTTAACCGCTTCAGCACGGCGCTGAATAGATCGGGCCTTAAGAGCTTGCGAGGCGGCCGAGTTGGAACAAGAGCCGAGAGAGCGAGCACCGACAACGGCGGCATTGTCTCGAGCAAGGATCTCACGCTTCATCTTGACATGGTCGTGAGACTCGCCTGGATGAGCAGTGGCGAAGCCAGCTAGAAGAGAGGCCGAAGCCAGCGCGAAAGCAGAGAAGGCAACCATCTTGTCAAGACGAGGAGGGTTGAACTGATGATGGAGCAAAGAGGTAACAGGAGGATGAAGCCGGACTCTGGTCAGTTCGCAATTCAGGATGAGGGAGGTAGTACATGTTTCCCAAAGGCCGGTCGTCGACCTTATATATCATTACACATGGTTACCATCCGTCAGTAGCGCTACCGACACAACTCAACGCCCTCGTGAATTCTTCCTTGGCGCTACTCTAAGCCTCTGAAATGCATAGACAGAAAGAGGCTAAGGCCCTCAGACACATCATCGCCCACGTACAATGGAGAATCCTGGTCATCCTGTTATTTCTCTAGTCACTTTGATGGGCTGGTCGGGTAGGTCCACAAACACACGCATACTCAGACAGGGTATCGTGTAAATTAGACCAACGGGTCATATCAAGCAACGCGCCAGCAGCCCTGTTGTCAACCATTCACGCGGGTACCAGGTCTGATTCGGGATGCCGCCCGGCTCCTCTTGGCGGGAGGACCCATAAAGAGCCCCAAAGCTAACGTTCGGGATGTGGGAGGTGGGTTTTCACGCTGACGCGTTCTCGTCGTCCCACCACTCTAAGTCGAGGCATTGCTAATGAGGATCGTGCCACCCGGCAAGTGTATAATGACTAAGGAAACTACAGTACTGCAATCGAGCCTTGAGGCGACTAAGTCACGTCATAGTATCCTTATTCGCGAGAATGTAGATATAGGATCCTTGAGTGAGTACGCAAAACAAACCCACTAATTCTTTTTTTCGAAACATTTACCGGGGCTGAGAATGTTTACTAGCAATATTGCGTAGTTCAACTCGGGTCGAATGAGTGTGCATAGACTTGTCATGAAGAGGCTCCCCTAGACTTCACACATTCAAAGCCCCTTCCAATTGGCCATATCTTATTGAGCGGGTAGTTCATTCGCCTAGTTTAAGTAGTTTGACATCTCCCCTCCTTTATGTACCCTGTGCAGATCTTCTGCATTGCGCAAATGGTTGAGGTTTGGGTGTAGATAGGGTAGCCACTCTACCCTGATTTAATCTCTCAATAGGTGTTAGTACGACAAAGGCCACCAATTATCCTGCCCGTGTTTACGCTCGTGGGTCGCTTCCAGCCATGTGGGCGGTTCTAGAAGCCCAAGACTCATCTGATGGTATTTGATGACAGCCCTTTGTGCCTTATAATCAATGCCGAGTTTAACTACACCAGATTCGTTGGCACAATTTGCAAAGTGACAGGACATGCCGTTATGTTAATCTACAGTAACGAGTTGAGAACCTCGAAATCTTGTATTATCGTTTTAGATGACATAGATCATAACGAGGCGTCACCGTTGTAGTTAACGAGAAGATAGCCGGGTAGACATTCTCACTTCATACGGCAGAACGATGTGAATAAATAATATTTCACGGCCGTCATTTGGAACGGCACAGACCGGGCTCTGGAAGGGGAAGAAATTGGAACGAACGTCTGTAATGTTCAAAAGAACAATACAAGCGGATTTCGAATGAAGTCACGTATTTCGAGAGTCAATTGAAGTGTACGTCTAGCTGCTGGCTCCGGTGACGCGCAATGCACTGGGGGGGATTGTCTCAGTCGTCTTCTCTTGTACGTTGCCCTACTATAATGATTCAAGGAACATCACAGTGCATGACATGTACCAAGACTAATGGAAGAACGAGTCATAACCCCTACGCAACGACTTTCACAATAACATATGATTACCTATTTATTTTACTCCTTGGCAGCACCATTCATAGAGGAACACATAAGTACGATCTTGGCAACTCCATAAAGTTTATTAAAGAATAGCTTTTATATAATACTCATATCAGTATTCCGCCTTACAGTCAAAGCGTGGAGCATTATAGATACGATAATGACCCGATATTGCGAGTGAAAGAACAAGAATGAGGGTGCGATGGAAGACTCTTACATGACACGTGCTCCAGATTAGACTAGATAACTTTGGCTTCCATGGTAACTATGAACGTAAAGAGATACCACGAAAATCTAATGCGAGCTATAGTCATAGAACAAGGAAACTAATGCACAGCTATTGCACTTAGTGAGGATTCAAGCGCCTGCATCGTCAGCATCTGGCTTTCTGAGCTAATAATGTCTAAGAGAGACACATGATTAAGCCCCTAACAAGGTCTGAGATCGCCATCTATTACCAGCCCTTTCTAAAAGTGCCTAGTCTGGCGTAATAAATCTACTCATCTTACTCGAGTTGCTACCATCTAAGCTTCGAAAAACATTGTCAGATTGGGTATAGATTGTAGCAATTCTCTGTAGCCCGCTTTTTAAGGTAGTTTTTGATCTCATTGAAAAGCTTTCAAGTTACATATTATGAAGAAATTGGTATCCAAGGCAAGATTAGATCATAAGGAGGGCACTGATAGGAGGTACTATGAGGTGAAAGCTGGTAACCACTGATTCGAGGTCTCCCCCAATAAACTCGTGAGAGAATTAAGGTTTTATGTAGAAGATGCGAGGCTGCACTTAGATCTAGGGGTTCCTTCTAATCCCTTGAGATCCTCGTAATTCCTGTCACTTCTTATTGAGCCTCGTACTCTAACAATATCCATCTCTCGTGGACCTCGACTCCTCTAGTGCCATTTTAACTACGCTCGGACTCTGGGGGATAGGACTTCTCCCTAGTTGGTCATAAAGGAACTACTTACCTAGTAATTATCGCTTGCGCCACATCGTTCCGTCTGAATGTGCTCTTGGTGATAAGCTGGAGATGCGCTGTTACTGATTAAACTACTGATGGAACATCCTGAGATAACCAAGTGCACTTGTACGCTAGAGGCGGTAAGATAGGCACTCTGTAGCCCAGTGAGTAGTCAACATAGTAAGGTAAGGTTATAAAAGCGATTCCATTTTTGAATGCGTCGACTTTCAATCAACAGAATACCAATTCCCGGTCCCAGTAATGATCGCTGTCATGGCTTAGTGACAACGAATGAGACGATATCAAGCTGTAGTGAGAGAGACTGAGTACACTAAAGGCAGATAGGAAGCATAGAGGTGTACAGGTTTGGTGTTATTATGACACCTTCATTATACCCCTTTTTGGCTCTACAAGATGTCTTCGAGGATTCCTATTGGCTTCAGCCAATCTTCTTTCACTCTACCCCTGCGACCTAATCGTGCATTCATAGTCTTTGCATTAGACCGTGCTGAATTCTTAGGCTTGAAGTCTCCCGACAACGCATGAAATCGTCATGTAACCCCAAGCGGATATTCCAGTAGTCTGGCTCCATTAGCGGACTCTTGCAGATTCAATTGAACCTTCCGAACTCGTGCGCGCGAACTTGATCGCTCTCTTCTCCCCAAACTACTAGAGATGTTCACTATAGTGGAAATGTTCACATTACCTAATATGTGCAGACGCTTCGTCGAGGTGGGACTTTCGTGCATTTACCCGGCCAGTACGCCCGGCGATCCTTACAGGTATAAGGACTGGACGATCTACCAGCCCGAGTTGGAACCTCGGGTTCGCGCATGGCATATTCCATCGCCGTTGATGAAATTGGCAAGTTGTCATGACCAATAATCTAGCTACTGTTCTATGTGCATCATGACGGAGGCCCGCGATGTCAAGGGAAATAGGGCAGAAATTCCGAAACTTTCGGAGCACTAACGGGGAGCGGAGGGAAGAGGTAGGGACGCGATCATTTACGACGGAGGCTTGGGCTCCGAATCAAGGTCCTTAAATATTGCGGCTTCGGTCCCTTTCCCAAAGTTGCATCGTCTCGTTAACCGTGCATATCTTGTACTTCTTGTCGGTCAAGGAACAACGACCCCGTGAAAATGTTTGGCAAAACCGCTGCTTTGGCTTTGGCCCTCCTCCCCTTCTCACTGGGCCAGATCTCTTCGGATTTCGAGAGCGGATGGGATCAAACGGCATGGCCGACCTATGCCGTCGACTGTAACCAGGGCGGCAAGGTCACTCTCGACAGCACGACAGCGCACAGCGGTAAAAACTCCATCCGCGTAGACGGAGCGGGCGGCTATTGTGGCCACATTTTCTTCGGCACAACAAAAGTGCCCAGCGGTGATGTTTACGTCAGGACATACTTGTAAGTCCTGAGATTGAAGAAAAAGAAGACAATGTATGATTGAACCATTGAGCAAAACAACTGACATCAATCCCTTCTCTCAGAAAAGCCTCTAAGGCCCTCACCGACTCCCACGTCTCCTTCATCACCATGCCGGACTCCGCGCTAGGTAGCAACAAGCACCTTCGAATCGGCGGACAGAGCAAGATTCTCATGTACAACCGCGAGTCAGACGACGCCACGCTCCCGGATCTCTCCCCACAGGGTATTGCGACTTCCACCGCCATCCCCACTGGTGCCTGGCAGTGCTTCGAATACCACCTGGGCACTGACGGGACCATTGAGACCTGGCTGAACAACAGCACCGTTGCCGGCGTTACTGTGACGAAGGGCACGACCAACCCCAACGCCGCCCAGTGGACAAGAAGCAGCTACGTCCCGAAGATTACGGCTGTTTACTTCGGCTGGGAGTCGTATGGTGGCGACACCAACACGTTCTGGTACGATGACGTTGTGGTTAGCTCGACTCGCGTTGGGTGCTAGTCGGGTTGCCCATGTATATAAACCCTACTGGCATTATAAGCAATAAGAAAAGAACATAAAGGAAAATATGTCTCTGTGAGCTGGACCTACTGCTTAGCAGCCTAATCTTTAAGCAAGTCCTCAGCTTCCCTAATTGATGAATTCTCTGCTACTCATTCAGCCTTCGATGATCCCCTACGGAGGGTTCGGCCAGAGGATGACGTAGCTGGGGCTGAGTTGCTAACCCGTACAGCACTAACCTAGCTGGTAGGCTGCTTTACTGAGCTGAGTTTGCTGCGTATAAGTCAGCAGCCTCTGATGTGGTCAAATCAGAATCAGGAGCTCCTTGGCAAGCAAATGTAAATACTCATTAAAACGACTTAATCTAGAGCTGGTCTTGTATAAAGTCTCTAGTGAGTAGCGTGCATTTAGTTTATGTCTTCGCTTTGCGGGGATGTAGGTCTTGGGCAGATTCCTTGATGTCGTGCATGTATCTGAAAGCTGAGCCACTCTTGGCTGCTTTCGAAGGCGCACTTGGAGGTAACCACCAGATTATAAGTAAGAATGGAATTAAACTTATTGCTCGCTTCATAGCGTTTCTTGTTGTCCCGTGCCCAGTAACCATCCCCGCCGCATGGACAGTTAACATGGACGTACAAGATGACTTCTTCGACACCAAAGAAGCTGGTGTTAATAAGATAGCTTCGGGTATCGATCAGGCGGTCATTGCTTACCTCGCCGATTGTAATACGACGACCCAGACGCGATACGTCTTATTAGCTATCTATGTCCTTTTGGTCCTCATCAACGCGTTTAGCGACGTGAGATGGTCCATTGTTCGGGCCCTGTCATTGATTCTTCTTTGGTTTTGCTTCTATGACAAGGGGGATTTCTCCTTGATATCCCTTCATGGTTCCTATCTCATCACAAAGATGACGCTCATGACGCTTGGGAATGCTTCTATCTGGGTGACAATACCTGGAGTGTGGTTTGACACCTGGTCTATTGTAATGGGCAACTTTGAGCTTGCAGCATATCTCCTTTCGTGGGCAGCACTCGTGTCAGCAGGCTGGATAGTAAGGCACTGCGCAGGTTCCTTCCAAAGATTGCCTGCTCTTCAACAAGCCGTCATCGCGACCACGATCGTACAGGTAGTGGTAGTTGCCATTGATAAGACGACATCATCAAGTAGGCGACTGGAGGTGCCTAGTTATGACCTTGATAATGAGCAGCAAGCGTCTGAGGCCGAGATCGACTATAATAGAGTCATGATGTATGAAAAGAGCGGGCAAATATCCTCTGGGAAAATCATTCGATTGATACGGCTGCTTCCCCTAGCCGACGGCGAGAGAGTACGCTGCGAAATTGTGAACCGCGACCTGGACAAGACATCGGGTGATTATGAAGCGGTATCCTATACTTGGGGCGAGATGAAGGAGCAGGTTGTCATTGAAATAGACGGCCGGCCAATTCGCATTTCGCGAAAAGTTTTCGAAATGTTGCGAGTGCTTCGACAGACTTGGAAACCACGATTGTTGTGGATCGATAATATTTGCATCAACCAAGTGGACACAGATGAGAAGTCTCATCAAATCACCCTGATGAGACATATCTATTATCGCGCTACCAGTGTAATCATTTGGCTTGATCCTTCGCCAGACACTGCCATTGCAATTGGCCTCCTGACTGAGATTTCCTTGTCCCGGGGGCTCACTGGCGTACAAGGAGCGCATTTATATGGACAACGAAACCAAAGGCATCGTCTATTGGCGCTTGCCCGACTCATAGGCAATGAATATTTCAATAGGCTCTGGGTGGTGCAGGAGATCGCTTCAGCTCGGAAAATTCAAGTTCTTTGCGGTGATCAGTCGATCCGATGGGATGATCTGGCCTTCGTTCTGATGTTCATGGGAAATCCGGAGATGATTCGCTCTCTTCAGAGAACTGAGAACATGGGGGTAGTCGCATGCGATCAAGATAGCCTGCGTCACGCAAACACAATACTCAACACGAAATCGTCTGTGTCGAGTGGTGTTTCGTCCAGCCTAGCTTTTGTACTTTGCAATTTTCGCAGTCTGAAGTGCAAAGATCCTCGTGATAAGGTCTTCGGCATCTTGGGGTTGGTTCGCGGCACTGATCATCCCCTCATACACCCGGACTACAATAAAACTGAAATCCAAGTCTACAAAGACGTTGCTACGTACGTTTTCACAGTCGAAAACACGTCAAGAAAACTCCTAGCACTACCATTCGCAGGGGTAGGCCACTGTCGGCGGTTACAAGAGCTGCCATCTTGGGTGCCGGATTGGGCAGCGAATATGCGCAGAAAACGTGGGGAAGGAGATGATGAAGACCAGGTAGACGATGTGCCGAGCCCCAGCCAATATACGTTCTCCTATCTCATTCAGTCGTTGAGCAACTATGGTAACCATACCGATATAATAGAGCCAGATCAGTTTGACTTCAAGCCAACTAGCCTCAGACTTGGTTACCAAGCGGCTCTCGACACTGGAGTAGAGATTAGCCTGGTCAGTGAGGATGTACTGAGAATTCGAGGCTTTGTTGTCGACGAGATCGAAAGCCTCACTTCTGTATTTGATATTCCATTTGATGACACGATGAGAATATCGCATACTATCATGACTCTTGCAATGCTGGGTTGGTTCGAGGAAGCCGAGGCGCTTGCTAAGACTGTCCCAACCCCTTACCCCACAGGCCAACCTATCGAAGAAGCAGTTTGGCGCACGATGATAGGCGACCGACTATTAGAAGCAGAGGATTCTCAGGTGGTGCGCCCGGCACCTGACGAATATGGCCAAATATATGAGCACTATAAACACGCGGCTATAGGTTTGAGGCGGGCTTGCTCACTGCTGAGCATGGAAGTAGTATCCGAAATGCGAGACATCTGGCAGGAGATGTTTACTCAAGCAATTGGAGGCGGATCTGTATTCAAGGTGCTAGTAGAGGTGCTTTGTGGCAAGTCAGGTCACAGTAACGTATGGACGCTGATAAGCAGAAGGACGAAGTTTGCTGGCAATGATACGCTACGGCCCGAGTTCCCCCAGGAGTCCGGCGATAATCAATTCTGGGCCGAGCGGCTCGAAGAACTGAGCGAGAATGAAGAAACAAAGAGCCTTGTCGCAGTCTTGGTTGCACTGTTCGGGCTATTCTCACCAGAGGAGTCGACCAATGTCTCGGACGCATCAAGGGGTGACCCTGTCCATGGTCCACGGCAGGGTGGTAGCACGGAAGCAGCCGAGACGAGCCTTAGCCAGCTCGCGAGCCTGGCACCAGCGGTCTCTCGATTCCCGGAAGGGTTGCGGCTAAGCTTCGAGAGGAGGCTGTGTACCACGAAGAACGGCTTCATCGGTTTAGTCCCCCCGCTGACTCGCGTGGGAGACATCGTGAGCATCTTCCACGGCGGAGATGCCCCATACCTTGTGAGACCGAAGACGGATCCGGCAGTCAGGAAAGAAATAGGGGTCCTCCGCTGCCGGCTGGTTGGGGAATGCTACATGCATGGGATGATGGATGGAGAAATGATACGGCCAGAGCCAGAGCCAGAGAGGACGCCGCTATGGTTCCACCTGACATGAAGGTGAAATACGACCTCATAGCTCTCTGCTGCTGCTAAGTAATACTTACCTCCGTGGTAGTAAAGATACCACTAGCTCAAAAATAAACGAGAAAAAGTCGCGTGAAACAAGACCCGATTCGATGCTTCGCTTCATTCACATGTAAGTACTAGCACATGCAGTTAGGTAAGTACAGGTACCTAGTTGTATTGATATTTATAGGTACTCTTATCGTGAGGCGCATGTGTGAGAAGGTGCCCCTCGGGATATACAAGTCCAGGAGTACATAAGGTAAGTGCCTATAATAAATCTCTACACTAAGGCAGCTACTACGTATGTAGGTATCCACTAGTCTAGGCTAGTAGGCACCTATAGCTGTCTTTAGGCCCCGCGATAGGTGCAGGCCTTGACACCCCTCACCCCGCAACAGCAACAGAGCACCCACCCCCTTCTCCCCCTCTCTCCCCATCCAATCTGCTAAACCCTCCCAACCTGGGTGTCTCGTGCATCACTGCATCGGCAGACCGAGCTACCCTCTTTTGCCCAGCACACACCTGACACCCATCCAGTCACACGCCTCGGTGAAGCTTAGTACCAGCAATAATACAGCCCAAAAAAGGGGGGTGGCCTTCCACCAACAGAGTGTTGCCGTTTGGGACGTGTGTGCGTTGTACGTGTGCGTGCCCGGGCCAGTCGTAGGCGAAAGTCGAAAGCGAAGGCGTAGGCGGAGGCCACGATGGATGCGTCCGACACCACCAAGTCCGCTCACGAGCCACCCAACATCCCCAAGCCCCGCGTCGGTCTAGGTCCAGGTCCAGGTCCAGGTCCGGGGCTAGCCATGCCCTCCGTACCGCCGCCGCTCGCTGCCAGACCTGGCCCCGAGAGACTGCCCGAGCTGCCCTTCGTCCAGCCCTCGTCGTACCTACGTCCCAGTTCTCGTAGTCACCCAATCCCTTCCGTCGCCGCCCCTCCCATGATGAGTCCTATGGATGAAGAGCAGATGCAAGGCCTGGTGAGTCGTGCTTCCAATTCCCTCCCAATCCACGCCCATCGATACTTGTGCCCGCACGAGAACCTGAGCCTTAGCTTGAGCTTGAGCTTGAGCTTGAAATCCTATGTTGGGCTTCAGTTTCCGTCCGTCCGTCCGGCTGTCTGTCTGTGCTGCTGGCTAGACTTACGGAGCCCTTCATGACTGGAATAGAAAAGAATACGTGTTGTCGCTGCTAAGCTAGGGTACATTGGCATCTAAGACTAACAGCTTGTTCTTGGTGTTTTAGCAAGGCTTGCGTGACTTTCTCCGTGTTAGAACTAGTTATGACGTCCTGCCGCTCTCTTTTCGCCTAATTATCCTCGACAACGACCTCCTCATCAAGAAGAGCTTAAATATCCTCATTCAGAATGGTATGCCCACGGCAAACTCCTCTTCTTGTTCTCGGCGACTAACTCTCTTACAATCCCTGCTGACTGGGTTCGATGGCAGGAATCGTATCGGCACCACTTTGGGACTCCCAACAGTCTAGGTTCGCCGGGATATTGACAGCCACGGATTACATCAACCTGATTCAATACTACTGCCAGTTTCCGGAGCATATTGATAGTCTCGATAAGTTCCATTTAAGTAGCCTTCGTGGTACGGCCCCTCCAACAAGACCCTGCGGTCATGCGGAACAAGATACGCCCAAGTAACCTCTTGGCTTGGCTAATTCAATCTCCCTTTGTAGATATCGAGAGAGCCATTGGTGTCCTCCCTATCGAAACCGTTTCCGTTCACCCGTCCAAACCACTATATGAGGCTTGTAGTCGTATGCTTAAGACGCGAGCACGCCGTATACCCCTAGTCGATATCGACGATGAAACGGGCAGGGAGACTGTCGTCAGTGTCATTACTCAATACCGTATCCTCAAGTTTATCGCCGTCAATACCGAGCAGTACACGTCTCTCCTGAAGAAAACGGTTCGCGAGATCGGCCTGGGAACATACACGAATATCCAGACGGGCACCATGACACAATCGGTCCTGGAAATTATCAATACAATGGTCACTCATAATATCTCGGCTGTCCCCATCGTTGACAAGAACAATGTCGTGCTCAATGTCTTCGAGGCTATTGATGTAATACCGATCATCAAGACCGGCGTGGTCGAGGAGCTCCAGATAAACGTGGGCGAGGCACTATCCAAGAGAGGGGAGGAATTTGGAGGCATATTCACCTGCCAGGAAGATGATCGTCTCGACTCGATATTCACGACGTTGCGCCAGTCGAGAGTGCACAGACTCGTAGTGATTGATGACAATTGGCATTTGAAGGGAGTAATCTCCTTGTCGGACATACTCAAATATGTTCTGTTTTACGGGGATAAGACGGAATATTTCCCTTCTTCTTAACGACGCGACGATTCACCATGAACCCCTAGCCTTCTCGGAAAATATTTGTGCCAATGCTTGGGGTATTTATTGCAGGTACTCAGGGGAGTCTGGTTTCGGAGGCTGGGAAAGGGAGGGGCATTGCAATGGTGTACGGAGTTAACAAGATGGATCAACTCTGGGATTTCTATAGAACTTTTGGCCCTGTCCTGTTGGAACACTCGCCTCATACATTTATTCGGAGACGTCAGCTTATTCTTATCCCTCATAGTAGTCGGGAGCCAGGGGAAGCTCACGATGAAACTATTATAGTCTCGAAATTGATATATCGAACGACAATCTCATGTCACAATTACACTCGATTATATCATTCTTTAAAAGGAAACGAAGGATTTCATTTTAGAGCTTGCTAGCCGCTTTAGATCCTAGAGTACGCGTAAAGAACATAATGTCGACCTGCCAATGAAGCATGCCGGAGGTCCTCGCACCTCCCTCAATTCTTGAAGTAATAATGTTTCTTGAACTTATAATGCTGCAGACGGATCGGTTGAGCCGGGCGGTTATTGCGGTCAGCTACTGCCAACATGCAGGTCATGAAAACAACAAAGGGGTGACGACACAATATGGGAGGAGCTCCTGCTTGGCTGAAGAAAGCAGAAGCTGTCCTGGCCGTGTTAACCCAATTCATATCGTCGTTAGCCAGCCATTTAAACATGCTCTTTATCAAAGAAACTACCTCTCATATTCCTCCAAGTATACTATCATATCTCGAAGTAGTACTGGCTGGGGCTCGCGCTATCCTATGTTGCCTCATCATTATCATCAAGACCGTTCCATGATTCCCACGAAGGGGGAGGGAAAAGAGCCAGTGGTTGCGACGTGGCCGACGGGTTCGAACTCCTACAATGCCCCCCTTTCGAAATCAGGACACAGGCCAAACGCATCGCAGTCGATGCTCGCCCAATCCCAGACATCAAACAACCCCCGTAGCGAGAAACATAGCAGCAATACTTGGACATCTTCTAGCGATAACCCAGATTTTCCTTTAGACGAAGAAGGGAAAGATGACCGAGAGCAGTTCGTTTTGGAATATAATCGATTAGCACAGCGGGTAATTACAGATCCAATCTCTCAGAGGGTTGGACAAGTTAGTAGCTGACAGGCGACTTAGCATGGCCTTCGCCCTCTTGTCCCTGGAGATTTTTCACCCTCAAGTGTAAGTTATCGCGATGTGCCTACTGGACGGAACGAGAATGGCTCATGTCGATTCAGGGTACCAAAGACTCACTCAAAAGCCGTCAAAGTAGCTGGTTTTCCAAAATGCTACGACAGGCTTCGGAGCAGTCACAGCAGACGAGCACGAAGCCTGACAATCTTATAAATAGTCACAAGCGAGACGCATTGAAAAGCCGGGACCTGAAGACCCTGGTTAGGCTTTGTGGCAGAAGTCCTCTTTTCTTACCTACAGACTACGCCCCTTGCTCCTTGACTCTGCCTACTTGTTTTCGGGCACTCGCACAAGCTCTAGTTCAACACGGTAATGTTTCCATTTTCTTTAGCCCGGCATACAGTTCGCGAGCTCGTCTTCTGACACTTGTCACAGCCGACACCAAGGGAATCTTTCGAGTGCCAGGTTCTGGACGCATTATTAACGAGTTGTACGAATACTACTGCACGGATGGCGATACCGACGCTATATCGAGCACGACGCGATGTCCCACGTTGCCAACGCACATCAGGTGTAATACACATGATATTGCAAGTACTTTCAAGCGGCTTTTGGCAGGGTTGCCGGGTGGTATCCTGGGCTCCTTGTCGCTATTTGATGCAATGGTTGCCATTCACACTCAGCTACAAGGCGACGCAGAGTTGCACCGGACCAAGGAAAGTAAGCTCCGCGCTCGTCTCATCGCTCTCGTTATTGGAACCGTAAAATCTCAATACCAGAGAGAACTCATATGTGCAGTATTCGGTCTACTATGCCTCGTAGGCCGGATTGCTGAAAATGCCCCTCGAGAGGATGAGAGCGGTCACCCACTCCCAACCAGTGACTTGATGGGTTACAATGCTTTGGGTATTGTGTTTGGACCGCTTCTGATCGGCGACTTGATCGATGATTACAGCATGAAAGTGGCAGATCCTTCAGCCGGGTTGATTTTGCTACCTGTTTCGCCGCCTAGGTCGAGAAAGGAGAGGCACAAGCATAAGCACAGGCACAGACATAGACATAGTAAAAGGCACGAGAGAAAGCATGCGCCTGCCGCGGAACAATCTCTCAGTCTAGACAAAATACACATTGCCAACAGCATTACCGAGATGCTCATTGTTCACTGGAGAGAGGTGGTACGTCAATTACGGAATACGGGAGCCGTAAAGACTGGACATAGTGTATCAAATCGCGTGGACCGCCAAGGGAGTGTGCGAAGTAGAATATCGTCATCTATTCCCCGAAGTCTCTCCGCCATAACGCCGTCCCATTTAGATTATGCTCATTCAAGGAGTGCCTCCCCTGCTACGGTCAGTCAAGCATCGACGTTAGGTAAGACAACAATTTACTCTATTCATGGGTATTTGCTAATTGTATGTTTAGGAATGAAGCCTTTGAGCAATAGGAGTGAGCAAGACCATGGGCTTGATCTATCAACTCCACATGCGAGACCAACAAGCAATACCTCAAGCTCGGGGTCAGCACATAGACACCCGACCAAAGCTGCTCCACATCCATTGTCTCCAACAATCGAAGAAAGTCCATCTCCTCGTATTGGCGCATCAAACCTCATTCACCATTACAGGAACAGTAAAGATATTGATGTCAGTGACTTTGGCCAAAACGCTTGTTCTATCCCATTAGATCCACACGCCAGCCGAGATCATGACGATAACTATGCAGGGGGTATTAATAGGCATGGAAATACCGGGAAAGAAGCAATCACTGACCCAGGTACTGTTACGCCACACACCGCTGCATCAGCAAGGACGCAAAAATCCGAATCGCCACCGTCGCCGTCGCCCACGCAGCAAAATGGAACGTTGATCATGCCTTATCTGGATTTGGTTCCTGTGAGTTCGGACCGAGCGGCGGATGCAGCCAGCTTGAAAGCGACTTCAAATCCCAGTACTATTAGCAGTATATCAAATAAGGGGTTGGATTCACCCGTTACTCCTCGACATGAGCATAGTCCAGCGATTCCAAGTTTCAAGGTTTCACAGGAAACGATGTCGTATGATTACCGAATGGACACCTGTCCAAGTGATTCAAATGGCGCAGTAAAGGACAAGACGAATTTGAGTTCAACCCTAACTGCTGAGAAGGTCCCAGGGAAGACACCTCTCTATAATAGCTGCCATAATGGCGACCATGCCAATAGACGCCTACCACAGTCAACCACAGCTCCGAATTTGGGTAGAGTAGGAAACCCCGTCCTAACAGAATGGCCAAACTCGGGCGAGGTGCACTCCAGAAAATTATCCAGAAACAGTCCTAGTTATGAAACTCTGGCAAGTCCCGCAGATCAATGGCGAAAGCTCAAGTTATCTAGCAAAGCTAGCACTGAGTCCTTAGCCAAATCAGCGAAAGAAAGGCGCCTGAAACGTAGTGCTGGTTATATAACGTCTCGTCAAAGTCGAGACGCGTCTGTCTTAGCAGATTCTGAGCCTACGGCGTCCGAGCGGACGCGAGAATTGATGCAAAAAGGGTGTGAACCAAGAGAGAAGTCGACAATGGGAAGGCCAGAAAGGCAGGGTGGCATGGAGGATAAATCGCAACCTACACACCCATTGATGGGGACTCATGGGAAGAATTATTCTTCGGACAAATATTCTACCAACACTTCTTATAGAGGGGGTTCACAGCGCTCAGCCTCCAAGCCCATGCCTGGCGCTGTGAAGGCAATGGCGGCCTTATTTGATAGTGCCGCAAAAGAATCGCCAAATACACTAGTGGCTACTCTGAGCGGGAGAACTCGTCATGGCCTCGGAGATTCTAACAGCTTCTCTCATCGGGGCGCCTTGGACGAATCGCCGACTAGACCCCAGTCGTACCGTGCTCAAGCATCAACGAAACCCGAAGCATGTTTGAATGAACATCCGCAGCACAGAAAGCCAGCCGAGACCTTGACTCCCAAGAGGTACATTCCTACTCCTAAAAATGGCCGAAGCACTGTTCGAACGGTACCTTGTCGGCCGATGGTAGAGCATACACCTAGCAATACCTCGCGCAGCACCTTGAAACCGGTAAAGACATTCCACTCAAGCAGAAAAGAGCCTCAATCGTCAACGCATAACGCCACTCATGAAACAGATCGCACCCAACCCCCAAGACTGGGTACCATGGTACCGCACCAAGAAGAGCCTCCAGTCGGGCACTTCGTACGGCCTACCTCGGCGACATCTGCGCGAAGCCAGAACATGAACACGAATACCAAAGGCGTTCCTCCAGCACTATTGGGTCATCACGAACCGGCAGCGGGTTCGAGACAGACCTCGTTCCTGCACGCCCAGATCCGCAGCCTCCAGCGCCAGCTCGATCTCAAGAACGAGGAGATCCTGCAGCTGCGCCGCCAGCTCGAGACGCAGGATCACATGGACATCGGCACGCTGTGCGAGCAGCTGCGCTTCGCGAGGCGGGAATGCTTGAACTGGCGCAAGAGGGCCGAGGCTGCGGAGAGGAGAGTTGCTGTGTTCCAGCGGTTTGGGTCTAAGGTTGATGGTTGGAAGGATGGTGCCTTTGATGATGATGAAAGCTATGGCTACGAAGGTGATAGTGGAAAGTATGGCGATGGGGATGATAGTGGTACTTGTGTTCGTGGATCCCCGGGTAGGGAAGAAGGTGTGGGTTATGGAGTTGGACTGGGGGATGATGTGGAGGCTTCTTCGTCTTATTCTGTTCATACGGAGAGTCGGGAGGCGTTTAATGAGCGCATCAGACGCAGCTTTGCAGGGAAGATGAGGAACACTACAGGAGGTGATGGGACTGTATTCCAGGAGAATGATATCGAGGGGACCAGCGATGTCGGTGCTAGGGGTGAATATCAGCTGCGAAGGGATAGGTCCCCGAAGACAGACAGGTTATAGGAGGCTGCGCAGGAAACGTTTGATATGAGTCATCCAGAGGGCATGTATATATTAGGGCGAGAACACGGGTCTTTTTGAAAGAGTAGGGTATGGCGTGAGGGAATAGAAGGGAGCTAGGACACGGGTTTTTGTAGCATGCTTGGTTTAAAGTCCTGGTTGGGCAGTTTTGTATGGATGATAGAATAAACCTGAGCAGAAGGATAAGGAACATGTCATTTTACCCCTGTCTACTTAACTTAGGTAGTAGCAACGATTGCGGTTATTGCTCTAGTGGTCCACAGTTGGCCTTACTTCTAGTATCTTGTTATTGTAGGTATTCGGATAATGGACATGGTATACATGTATATACCGGATTGGAAAATATCTTCGAAGTGCTCAAGCCGCCGTCTTCGCTTGTGTGTATCTTTGTTGGGATATCAATGTCCAAAAGCATGGTCTGAGACCGTAATCATGTGTCCACCCTCTAAATACCCGTGTAGTTGAAGCTTCCGTCGTCTATCTAATCCAGGATTTTCTGGGTGTCTGTATCGCGGTTCGCATCTAAAGGGGAGGTCATAGGCTAAACGTATTCTTCATCTTGGCACAAAATAAGGTTGGGCTGTAGTACGTCTGTCTGTCGCACATGGCCACCCAAGTACTTAATTTTCAGACCATAGTTGACGCGACCTCGAGCATCAAGCCTAGCTTATCACAGCCCGCCAGCCAATTACTTATTTGTCTCGCGCAGTCCGGGTCAGAGGCGCGTGCTCGGAACTCTATCAAGTCGCCTACTGTCCGCAGCGAAGTATTGTAAAGTGGCTCTTGGCGGTGTTCTCGTATCTCTGCTCGCGCCGCCTCCCAATCCTCCCTCGTCCTCGCGCTCCAAAGGGCTTCTGGCGCCGGCAGCGACAGCCCGCGGTAGCCGATTACGGGTGGACACCGTAAGCCGTATCTTAGGTCGATCACTCGACTGGCTATAAACCAAAATAGGGCACATCTGGTTGAATTTTCAGTGAGCCATCTATATAGTGGAGGAAATCGGAATTATATTCAGAGGCAAAACTACATACCTTCGCCGCGATTCCGCGTATATAAATTCTTCCCACGTCTCATCCGGATCGTCAATATTATCGATATTAAAGGGACCGTAAGCGTCGGATTCGAAGGACTGATGAGCAATGCTCGTCATGATGTCGATGTCACATTTCCGCACTGTTAATTCGGGTGTGCCGTTCGCCTGAGGAGTTTGGTCTTCGAACACGGCCATTAAAACATACATGGCCATGGCCGAGAGACTAGCGGCAATTTCTTCTTTGCTTGCCGTATGTAGCTGGTAGAGAAAACGTGCCGCCTCCTGGCTCATGGCGGAATAGAAGAGTGCTCTGCCGCGCGGATCTGTATTTCTGGCGATATAGAGCTCGCTGATGCGCATGCAGTTGATGAATGTGACCGGAAGCTCAGGCAGATGCCACTGCCCGTGGAGGAAGACGGGGAACGTCTCTCGCCTGCTCATCATGTACGGTAACCCGCGCATGGTTTCTAGCAGGAACAGACTGCTTGCTTGATGCTTTGGGTCTGTTCGGAGCTCTGTCACTGGCCGCGGACCCGTAAATTGGCTTATGTAGGGTATGGTCGTGATCTCCTCGAAACCTGATAGCATATCAAGTATCCCTGGTGAGCCTATGCTCTCACAGGGGCTCCCTTCGGACGCCTCCGGTGTTGATGCATCCTGGGGCTCGTTGCTGGTTTCGCTGCTAGCCGAGGGAACTACAAGTTTCTCATACTCGCATACCAAGCCCTTTGATGTGCAACGGGAACACTAGAGCATCAGGTATCAGTATCCTCGTTATCTCTTATAGGTAAATGTCGCACCAGCGCGAGTTGGCGTATCGCTCCTGGGACGGAAATACGAAATTTAGGCCAGGGCGAGAGTCGTGTCCCTCTGTAGAGTTGCAATTGTTGTCGTTCAACACTCACTTGTGGATCGAAGCTACACTTCGCCTTGGCACGGTGACACTGCCTACACGAACGCTTTCTCTTCTTGGGCTTCCCAACCGTCCGACGACAGTAGGCCAGATGCCGCTTAAAGGCAGTTTCTACCAATGGTAAACGTCTGAGGCTTTAGGGGATGTTCGGGAAGCCTACCTACCACTGACTATGGGCTTGCTGCACAGGTCACAGAAGCGAATATTGCTAGTCCCCTCGGTATCATTCCTCATAGGCGTATCGCCGATAGTCATGTTCACTCGCGCCCTTCGCCCCACTTTGGGTTGTTGTGTTCAACTACTGACAGTCTTGAATAAACCGAACTCCTCTCGACTCTGTAAATAAGTCTTCACAGTTGAGCGTGTAAATCGAACTAGGTCGTCTCTCTTTCAAGGTTGCTTGTTTCGAGACTCAGTCGGATGGCCAGCCGTATTAGTGACTCAGCGAGTGATAGTGTAGATAGTGTCTTGCGGTGCTACTGTGAGGTTAGCTCGATGATGTGACGCGGGTTTTATGGAGAGAGGCCCGGTCAGGTCGGTGCCGTGGCCGATCCTCTGTGGTACGCTAGCTTCTCGGCTGGCCGGCCGGGGAGGAAACCGCTCCCTGTCACGCTAACCTCACCTCGGGAGGAATAGGGGATTAAAGACAGTGCTTATTATAGTACGAGAATACACCTAATGAAACAAAACCTAACAGCCCCTGCCTCTCCGCGTCTTGCTAAAAGACTCATTTCAAGTTGGGTACTAGTGTACTGTAGTTTATACTGATGGCGCCGTATCTCTAAGCATATACACGTACGCACCTATGGACGAGATAGGTAGTTGCTCGCCTAGTATACCGTATGTACACGATACCATACACGCGTGTCGATGACCGCAGCAACTCGAGCCGTCGTTCGTATCGTCAGCATGGTCAGCCTGCAGTTGGTCCCGCAGTGCAGATCCCTGAGCCATAAGCAATTGCCGCTTCTAGAATCGATAGTTTCAAATCGCATGGTTCAGACAATCTAGGGCGAGTGATATTGCTAGTATATACTACTCCTCATAAGAATACGCGTCAAGTTCCTCATCTATGTTAAGAAATCCTTGAGCTTGAGGCGTTGCAGCTATCAATGCCAACGATTGTCCATGGGAGTAGAAGAGAAGAGGCTATTAGTTAGATATATAGATTTTGACCAGTTAACCCGTGTCACTCTACCGAGGATGTATTGGAAGTTTATCTCTTTTCTCTCTTTCAAACCCTTCCCTCTATATTCATATCCTTGTCCAAGATACCAAACTTGAAGGGTCTGCCCTACCAGCACTCGTACGATATTTTCGACTATTGCAATCCTATGTTATATCAGTGTTCGAGGATGGTTGAATAGCTCGTGGTAGCATAAACGACTCACCTCCTAGTGCAGATCAAAGTCTATGCTTGTGCACATTCTGTAACGCATCCTGTCACTGTTAACTTGACGTGCCAATAGTAAGATTCACCCACTGCACGTTTAGGTGTGGTAGTATTGTTACTACCTTAGATAACCAGAATCAGTAGACCTCGAACTGTAAGTGAGAACGCAATCGACTCCTTCGGCCGCTCGCCCGGGCTCCGCGGCAGATCAACCACAAATGTTTGCATCTGGAAACATCGTGGCCTGTGGAAGAATTGCTGATATGATGACAAACCAAGTGGAGAAAAATGCCTGCTATATTACATAACAGCGTTCGACGATGCAAGACGGAGGTTTCTGAGCGGACGTAAGGATGTCTCTTTCTTCCAAATTGATAGACTCCCCAGCCTCGAGCAGGCATATCATGAGATAAAGCCAAGTTCTTCCCGAGGCCCTGCGTCGATCGGCGAGGTTCAACAGCGATGTCAGTGGGGGTAATCCCGATCGTTGGACCATGTTGAGAACCATGTCGAGAACCAACCATGTTGACCCAGCACCGAAAAGACAGGTCCCTCGTTGTTTCGGGCGAGCCAATTAATCAGCGAAATGAAAAGAATGGCTTGATAGAAGTCGAGCGGAAGGATATTCCTTGTTCATCGCCCTATATCCTAACGGGGTAGGAAACGGAGGCAGTATATCTGTTAGGTAGGTAGGTATGTCATACCCCTGCCAATAACCCCCAATTACACGGCGTCGCCGTTGCCCAAGTACGTTAGGGGCCCCCACGGGGCTTCTACCTTGGACATGGGAAGGGGCTACGCCCAGCAGAGTCTTAGCGGCTGACCTGCAGCTGTGCACTAAGTTTTGCTAGTACAGTCTGCATCTTACAGTACGACTGAATATATACACTGTATTCTAAACCTACCTACCCCGGATTACCTCTAGAGAAAGGCAGCAAGGATTGGCGCTCTCGAAAGCTTTTAGACTGCCTAATTGGTAGCTAAAACAATGCACGTTGCCGCACCGGCGTAAGCCTCACAAGGTGATTCAAAGTCTCTCTTGGTGTGCCCACTGTATCAGTACCTGTAATTACGGGAGTCGGTACCTACACTACACTACTACCTTTCTGTCTACACTACCTACCTACCTCCTTGTCGATTCTGATAGTTGCACGCCCGTCAGCTGTCTACTAGCTTTTATGAAACCTCAGTCCAAAAATCTATCGAAACAAGGCGACGCATGCATGAATTTATTTGAGTTGCTAAAATGGAATCGTAACATGAAGGGTCCTTCGCTCCGTTCCTACCTTATCAGTACATTTTCACGTGAAGCTGGCTCAGGGGTTGTTGGCTGGCAACGACCTCAACACCGCCGCCGCTGCCGCCATCATGACGCGACGGATAGTATGTCCAACCTCCCTCCTTTAACATCCTGTGGCTTCTGTCCGCTATTATCAATACGTGCACGTGTGTGTTTATGTCTCAATATCCCCGCGCTGACCCTTATGCCTCCCCCAATAGGTACGCACCATCACCCAGCTTGCTGCCGCCGCCTTCTTCGCCTTCATCGTCATCTTCCTCCTTGATCGCAACTTTCGACTCCTGCCCAATGCCGTCCACGAGTACATGCCCCAGCACCACCATGGCCTCGTCATCACCGATATTACCATAACAAGATGCAGCAAAGTCAACCTGTTCTCGTCGTGCAAGCTCGACCCCGACGTCTGGCATCGCATCGACAAGAACCTGTACCTCGGCCAGACCTGGATGTCCAGCGCATATATCCATGTCCAGCGAAAGAAGGAGGAGGAACTCACCGCCGATGACAAGGTCGTCGTCGATGTGAAGGTCGGCCCAATGGACCCCTCGAACGCCGGCAAGGAACAACTGGACACGAAATGGGAATCGAGATCAGCGGGTCTGTGGATCTTGCGATCTGACAAACCGCACGCGAGCGATCGGAAAGACGCCGTCACTGCTGTCGATGTACTCTTTGGGGACGACGCTTATGAAGTACGTCCTGGGTGGGCAATTCGAGGCGTCGCGCTTCTGCTCGATATCAAACGAGAAATACCATCTGCCTACATCACCATTAGACGCAGTGGCCACCAGGAGCCACCCAAGCAACCAACGCCCCGAATTAGGGACAACGGCAAGTTCAAGATCATGCAGCTAGCCGATCTACACTTGAGTACGGGTGTGGGAGAGTGCCGGGATGCCGTTCCAAACGAATATGAGGGTGGCCCCTGTGAAGCCGATCCGCGTAGTCTCGACTTCGTCGCCCGGCTTCTTGAAGAGGAGAAGCCCGACTTTGTCGTCTTAAGCGGCGACCAGGTGAACGGAGATACTGCACCTGATGCGCAAACGGTAAGACTTTATTTTTTGGACCCTTACCACGAGACCTATTCTGTATCTAGCATCGGCCACTGACCCTGACTTTAATAGGCTATCTTTAAGTATGCGCATCTGCTCATAAAACACAAAGTTCCTTATGCCTGTATTTTTGGCAACCACGACGACGAAGGCTCTATGCCCCGAGCTGCGCAGATGGCACTTATTGAACAGTTACCATACTCGCTATCGAGGGCTGGGCCGAGCGAGATAGATGGAGTCGGCAACTATTACGTCGAAGTCCTAGCTCAAGGGAGCTCGCAACACTCCGCCCTTACCTTGTATCTTCTTGATACACATTCTTACTCTCCTGATGAACGACACTATAGCGGCTATGATTGGATTAAGCCGAACCAGATAGAATGGTTCAGGCAAACCGCCTCGGGTCTCAAGAGGAAACACAAAGAGTATACCCATATACACATGGACCTCGCCTTCATTCATATTCCCCTTCCGGAGTATGCAATTCCTGAGAATCGCTTTGTCGGAGAATGGCGAGAGGGAGTGACCGCCCCGCTATACAATACACATTTCCGCGACGCCTTGGTGGAAGAAGGGGTAGTTTTAGTTAGCTGTGGACAGTAAGTGGACACAGAAAGAATAGAAAACGCACACGCTAACATGATGGCAGTGATCACGCTAACGAGTATTGCATGCTCTCGACAAATGAAGAGAGTGAAAAACCTGAATTATGGATGTGCTACGGAGGTGGAGCTGGGTTCGGCGGGTATGGAAATTACGAGGGTTACGTTCGCGGAGTGCGCTTCTTCGACATCGACATGAATACAGCGCGCATCACCACATACAAGAGACGTGAGTACGGCGAGACGGAGAAACGTATCGACCAGCAAATCATCGTGGAAGGCGGCAATGTAATGCCTGCGCCAGAACCACCAGAGCAGGAGGAAGTAGCGGCTGCCTAATCTTCTCTTAAGGCTGCTATGGTCAAAGAACCAATATCCCGTGCTGATCTCAGCCCAGGCAGCAATATAGCTATGCTTAACCCCATCGCGACATGAGGTTTGTACAAAGGCAAATGTTAAGGACTATCAAACCTCCATTTCACCTGTCGCGGCGCACAGTAGAGCCACGATGATGTACAAAGAGGAAGTTCGCAGCAGCAGCAAGCAAAGCAGAAAGAAGATGGGCGTTTTGAGGGTTCGCGACCACTCTTGGGACAAATATGGCCCAACGCTCGTTAGACAATAGGACGAATCTTGAAATGGGTGGTGTCCAACGCGGCGCACCACAGACGGAAGATCCTGCGCCTATCTACCACCTCTCCTCCTGACTAATTCATATCTAATACCCCTGTATGATATGATAGGATAGGAAAGGAAAGAGAGGGAAACAATCAAAGGAATGTCGATTGAAGATAGACGGATATCTGTCTCATGCGGCACAATGCATTCATTGCTGTTGCTACTACTCCTGGAGTTAGTCGGGGCGTGATGGTATATAGAAGCTATGTACTCAGACTATTGTGATGACCCCCTTTCTGCGGGTTTCTCTGTGATGATTAAATGTGCATTAAGAATTGAATAATATCAACGTTCTCCTATCTGTTATTTGTGGTAATGTTGGCAGGTACGATGGACAGTGTGTAAAGACTACTCACAGTAACTCTTGGTCACCAGTCTCCATCACCTTTACACCATCAGTACTACCAATTAGCCCAACAGTAGAGTTAACAAGTCTGCCTTTCAACCATCGTGAGGGTATAGCTCGTTTATCGAGTTTTCCTTCCTTATCTTACCACTCTTCGCGGGTGCTATGGGGGCATGGTGAGACAAGACCTCGTGGTTGGGTGGTACGAGTATTGCTATGCATATGCATGTCAGCCATGTGGCGCGAGATGACCTTCGCGATTCCGGTGCCTCTCACGATATACATTAAAAATTACGGGGCGACAACAGGTGATGTTCGACTATCATGTATTTTAACGAAGAAGGCAGGCAGGAAGGAAGGAAGGAAGGAGGTCATCACGAACGCAGTGAATCGGCGGTAGCAAGTATAGAAATGAAAGATAGATAGATAGATATCGGCGAATTTATTTACTTCATTCGACTAGGTAGTCCTCTAATGTTTGTCTATTTATATACCTTTGCGTGAGGTCATGTAAGTTGAGTATGTATGTAGGTACATAGATGGTCCAATTCCTGTGCTCGAAGTGAGCCTCCCCCTTCATTCCTTCGCTTTAGAACCAGGGGTTGAGGTTTGATCTCTCCCCTACTCGAATAATGGGTAAGTCGAGAGGCGTAGAGCAGGATAAGTAGTGTAGGACAATTGGTTGGTTGGTTTGGTTTGGTAGGTAGGTAGGTAGGTTATATATAAACTCCGCGCTATGCATAGCTCCTTTTGTGGACCCAATCTCAAAAAAGGAATATCAAACTGAACTGACTGGCCAGAGACCATCTCTGTGTTTGTATGATTTTTCTACATCACTTTATCCAGAGGCTCTCATAAGGCCGTAAGCTTAAGATCAGCTTAAAGCCCAGCGACCTTGAAGGTCTCCTCGAGGGGCAGGTGGTCCTTGGCCCCGGGCTCGCCAGCGCGGCCGCCGAAGACGAGCTGGGCCGTCAGCTGCCAGTTGGCGGGGACGTTCCACTCGGCGGCGACGCGCTCGTCGATCAAGGGGTTGTAGTGCTGCAGGTTAGCCCCGAGGCCCTCGGCCTCGAGCGTGGTCCAGCAGGCGAACTGCAGCATGGCGGTGCTGTGCTCGGCCCAGGTCGGGAAGCGGTCCTTGTACAGCGCGAACTTCTCCTGCATGCCGGATACGACGGTCGTGTCGATGAAGAAGAGAACCGTGCCCGCGCCGGCTTTGAAGCCCGCGTTGCGCGCCGCCGTGGCGTCCCAGCTCTCGGCGGGGACGAGCGGCTTCAGGATCTCCGAGGTGATGTCCCACAGCTTGTCGTGCTCGGCGCCGAAGAGCACGAGCACGCGGTTCGACTGCGAGTTGAAGGATGATGGGATCTGGATCAGGTTTTCTTTCACGATGTCCGTGACCTTGTCCTTGGGCACGGGCAGCTCCTTGTTCAGCTGGTAGAAGGAGCGGCGGGCCTTGAAGGCCTCGATGAGCGCGGTGGAACTGGTAGCCATGTTGGTAGAAGTTGTAGAGAAAGGTCTAGTGGTGGTGATAGTGGTAGTAGCAGTAGGTGCGCAAGTCTTGAGAACACTGGAAGTGGAAGGGAAGAGTGGACGAGCTGCTCGACAAGTCGAAGAGGCAGAGGAGGCTGCGGCGGCGCTATAAAGTCGTGAGGCGGAGAGGAGAGTCGAGGTAAAAGTCTGAGGACGCATGATGATGGTGACAGTGGTGGGCTTATAGATGCCTTATATATATATATGCGTATGTGTAGTAGTCTGGGTGGACACGGCGGCGACTTACACCACACTTACGCAGCTCGCACTGGCACTTACACTGGCACTATCGCTCGCACGCACGCCGAACAAGTCTTTTCTAGTAGTCTAGACGCCTGGTGGGAATACTACTACGTAGACTACCTTCCACGATGGGGACAAAATGCGCGACGGAGCTGGGTCGGGGGCCTGCAAGCGCGAGACGACGCATGTGGGTGAGGGGTTTACGGGGGGAAGCTGGATCGCCTGGGTTGCCTGGTCTGGTTCGACTCGTTCTGTAAGAACTTATTAATGCAGCCTGAATACCGATAGACACCAAATGACACTATCAATCTATCAGATGATGCCAGTGACAGTCCCCAGCGGTCGCCCGCGCGGGTGGATTTGTGTTGGATCTAGGGACAGACAGTCGCAGGTGGCCGGTGGATAATAAAAAGTGGATGCTGTAGCCCCCCGGTGGGTACCGCTCCGAGTGACCGCCAGATCGGCGTTGACGATATGTTTAAGTACCTTGTTGTATATGCTTCCTGTAGGTTCTAGAAAAGAGTGATGTAGATGGCACTGGTGTGTACAAGCAAGTTTTACAGCAACTGACTTGTACTACCTACTTCCTAAGACGGTGTCTCTGGAAATATACTTACACAGGTGACCACATAACTACATGTTGTACGGAATATAGGTAGACGTTCGACTTCCCTCCGTCTTACAGGTGGTATCACGCAAAACAATTCATTAAACCACAATTTGGAATTACGATCACGATCACGCTACAGTACAGAACCTGCCTGAGCCGACCCAACGGTAGATGCTCAGCTGGTACTGTATATAGTGTCTAAGCGAAGATAGCCGGGTGTAAATGGGAGGGCAATGCATCCTAAAAGGGTCAGAAAATCCTCCGACTCGTCGGCGGGGCGGCTATAACCAACGTCCGTCCTGGGTAGATGGGTGGTCGTGCTTGGCTATAAAAACTTACTCGAAGACCGCGCGCTAAAATCGGGCGTGATACGATACTCTACCCTATCTAGGCTAGTCTTTAAGGAGCCGGTGCAGTTGAAACCGGATCTTTTTTTTTTTTTTTTTTTCTTTGCTGTTGCTGTTGCTTAACAATCAAACCTCTACGCTATGATAATCACAATAGGTGTCGTAACATGTGGGGCTTCCTACCTACCCAAAGCGAAAAAAATTAGCGATGAAAAGTAGCAAATGCTCGTACGCTGTTAGAAGCAATTGTTAAGCGGGGCCTCTCTGCTTACACAAGCCTGGGTAATCAAGAAAGCTACTTAGGTACATAGGCACCTGGGCATCAAACATCCCGATACGGTTCATATTAATTCCGAATCTTGATTCATATCTCTCGGCAAAGGCGGAATTAGAACGATTCAGGTAGATAAAAAGTTGCATGTAGACAGTAAGGATATGTCTTATTTTGTTGATTCTTCGGTCTGCTATTACTATTATTGTATTTGTGACTCAAGGTATCTCCCGGCACTTGGTGTTGTCTCCCGGCTGTTTTCTGATCTTGGCTGTTTCTTCGCACCTTTTATTCCTCGGAGCGAGGGGCAGCCTGACCCCGCCGTGTCTTCCCTTAGGTACTTCCTAACACAAAAAGTACCATGGAGGGGCACTGCATGCCCCTCCATGTAATTCCGAAACCCCACGAAATGGGACGTAGCAGTATACTTGTTGTAGGCTAACCCCCCCCTTCTCCCCCCCTATTGCTTCTGTCCGTGCCTATCACGACTCGACTCCCCCCTCCCAGACGGTCTGTCAGTCTCTCTTCACCTTGAGCCGAGAAGAACGGCTACGGCCAATCAGGGACGCTGACAGACGCCACATTATCAAATTTCCGGAATAGGCAATTATCACTATCAAGGATGCCCCGGGAATTGCAGACGAAGGCTGTACGTATACTCTTAGAGCCTCATCTCTGCCCGTTGAAGACTTGGCGTTGTAGAAGAAGAGTAAAATCGACTTCAGTGCTGCTAAGTGATATGCTAAGTGATATGTCATATTTTTTCTTCAACTCTATCGTTATCACAGCGGGAGTCATACTACATCCAAGAAATGTGGTGGTGCGCAGATTTTCTATTTGTCGCTCAATAGATGCCGTCTTCTTAGCTAAGAATGACGAATACAGCTCACATGAGCAGATGATTTCGGCCGAAATCCAACGCAGAAGCATATACTGGCGTACTTAATATTCCCCTATAATATAAATAATAAGTAACGCTATGATTGTCGTGATATCTGATGATTATCCGCGCTCTATATCTGCGTCAAGGCCTCGAAGCAATAACGCACACTGGCGACGTCAGAAAGGGCTTTCCCCCAGCTTGCGCGGTATTTTGAAATCTAGTTTTCCCTTCTGTGAACTCCCTGTTGTGTAGTCTCATAGCGCATGAAATATAGAGAATAGTAACTCCGTTGCCCTGAAATTGGCCCCCAGAGAATTACCAAGTTTCTGCAATGTACTGGCCGCCTTCCTTCTTCAGTGCCCAGAACTTCTTTGCTTCGTCGTGCTCCAGGTTACCCTTGGCCATAGCAACCTTGATGAGTGCCTCTTCAACGCCTTCGCCCATACCCTTGCTGCTTCCACAGACAAAGACACGTCCATCGACGGAATTGATGATGTACCAGACCAGATCCGCCTGGTTTACCACCTCTTCCTGGACGTAGCGCCCCTCACCGCGTCGGCTCTGGATGACACGCTTGACCTCGTCTTCGTGAACGCCCCACTCACCGCTATACAACTCGTCGACGAGCGAGTCGCGGATGCCTTGGAGAACCCACACCTTATTGGCGCAGTTGGCGTTTTTAAGACGTCGCTGGACGAAACCACGGAATGGTGCGATTCCCACTCCGGCCCCAATCAGAAGCATCGGCCCATCCGTTACAAACTGCTTCGCCAGGGGGTTGGCCATTAAGCCTTTGAACATGGGGATGTAGAGCTGGGGAGACTTGTCACCACCAGCCCGCAAGTCCATAAATTTGAGGGCTTGACGTTGGAAGAAACCCGAGCCGACACCAGTGCGATTCCCACCACGCCAGTCAGCCGTCTCATGAACGGTGACAGCTATCTCAATGATGCGATGCTGCTTGCCGTCTCGGATCTCGTAGGATTCATGTGGATCGTTAGAAAGGGAGTAGAATCTTGGCATTAAAGGCTGTAGAACAGTAAGGAGGAGATCCATGGGAGGTTTAGCTGAGGGGAATGCGCTAAGAATCTGAGAAATGGAGATATGCGGTCCAGTGCGAAAATCGCAAAATACGCCTTGGCCTTCTCCAGAACATAGGTACATGAGGATCTTCTTCTCATCAGGATCACTACAGTGCTCGGCCAGCACACGTAATAGGGGCTTCGTCGGGGGGTAGGACTGGAGATCAGAGCACCAGGTAAGTATGTCCCGGCGCGTTGTCACGAGCTCTCTTGCCTTGTCGTCGCCCCAGACAGTTGGCCATCGGCCCTTTGTAGTCCGCAATAGTATTGGCTTGTCACGAAGGAAGCGAGGAACTAGTAGTAAGTCAAGGACGTCCTCTACGACAGAAGCATCGTTGGGTGCAGACACGCCGATAGCACCGCCAACCTTGAACTCTAGATTGTCCTCGTTGGGATAATCAGTAATATCAAGGTCAAAATGGAATGTTCTCTTCTGAGCACCAGGTCTGGTCAATTCCCTTGTATGGTGAATCTTGGCGGGATAGACATGGTAAGGGGGGTGTGGCTGGACAAAAGATGGAGGCTGTATCGAGGTATCGAGGTTCTCAAGCTCCAGATTCTTGAGGCTTTGCGCCAATGACTTGGGGCTTCGGGATTCGCCATTGGTATCATTTCCGAGCGAAATGGCCGAGTCCGTGGGAGAGGCTGTCGAAGACCGGCGCCGAGGCTGCTTTTCTAAGAATATAAATTGTTCCGGCAGGTCGGTGACGCCTGTTAGAACTGTAGGGATCTCCTTGATCCTCAATCCCAAGGAGCGAAAGGCATCATTGTCCGGAAGGGGAACTTCTTCGTACTCAATGCCCTGCTTCTTCTTCTGAAAGTTCATGCAACAGCCAGCACCGCAACATCTGCTGATCAGCTGCTGGGTAGATTCACCGGTGATTCTCTGTATGTCGGTAGCGCTCTGGGCTATTAACCGGGTGGATGCGCGCCGCTGACGTGGGGGCTCTGGGAGTCGTAGGTCGTCCTGGTCGTCGGAATCTTCCGAGTATGTGAGGGAGGGGGCGATTGAGGGGAGTGAGGGCAGACCTGTCTCTTCAGGAATGCTCTGAGCCACAGAGGCAGCCAGTATCTGGTCGGCTGCTGCAGTAGCCATTGCGCCTCTCACGGACGGGGACTGCCTGATGCTCGGACCCGTGCTTGTTATCTCTTGCAGTGGAGGGGAAACAAAGGGACGTATTATGGTTTTCTGATGTACGAGCCGACTCAATCGCAGCGAGGAAACAGTGAACAGTGGAGGCTGTTGCGGATTTGCACTGTGTCACAATGTCGTCGTGGTCGTGATCATGCTGTGAATGGGTTGATTGGTACTTTCGGGTATGGGTTATGAACAGGGGTATAGTGTGAGTCCTGTGCCCTAAGAAAGCACAAATCGTCTTGTTAATAGAAAACAAGTAGGTCGAGCTTAACTTGAGCTGGTTGCAAGCGGACGGTTGTCCGAAACGTCATATACTATATTCAATAAAGGCTGTGGGGAGGATAGCCTGCTAATGAGCTAGCACGCCGACAAGCAAGATTGATCGGGCCAAGCTGACAAAGGTCTGGATGAATGTCTCTATCGTGCTTGGGAGGTGTTCTGGTTCTGGTAGAAGGTTGGTAATGCGAAAACAGGCTGGGGAGGTCCGGGGGCGATTGTCATTAATAAGGCAAACAACGCTTAGACTAGATCATTGACTGGCTCTCCAGTACCAGACCGTTGTCGGTTATGGATGATGGCAGGTTTTGGTTAAAAACCCCTATCAGATGTGGCTTGCAGGGGACACAAGTGGGGAGCATCTGATAACTTTGTACCTAGGTAACCCGAAATCCTGCGAGCAGTTACATCAGTGATTACGATATCACTGTACAGCACACTGTACCAGTAGCAGGCTAAAAAGCCAATCCTTTGTACTCCGGTCTCCGGTCTTCCCCGGCTTTGTGCGAATCCAGATTAAAAATTTCTGACAGGAATGCATACTTACTTACACATGTACTAGGGACTACTTACTCCGCGCAAGACACGCACATCATCTCAGATGCATGTCAATGTAGTACTGCCTACCAGGCAATGTGCAGAGAAAGCAGAGGCTTTATAAGAGCATTATATCAAGGTAGGGTGTGTTGGTGTTACAGTATATTCCGCCCCAACCGACAAAATAACTATATAAGGAGTATACTAGAATACATCTCAGAGCCGCTTACTTTATCATGTCGGAATGTCAGCTTATTCATCTCATCACAAGACGATACTAACCAATCGCCAACATACGAGATTCTTGTGCTGAGTGACGTGATATTTTATCAGCCCATCAGCTGGACTGCTCGTCGTTTTTTTTTTCTGTGGGCTATCGCGCCACCCTGGTTGTTCAATTGGCTGATTCTCCCCACGACACAAACCCGACATCATGGAATAGGTATCTTCCCCAGCGCTGGGGTACAGAGAGCGTGGATCACGATGAATTTCTCCGTCCCGGATCCGAGGAAATGCAACCTCACTAGTATTATTTCCAGCTGGGGTACCGCGCTTGTACCTGCAGACAACTACTTGTGTGTCTTGCTTCTCTTATACAAACGAGGCTAGTGTAGCATTAGGGAGAAGACTTCATTTCCCAAAATATGGGCGGGTACTTCTCTCTTGGAAATCTACTCTTGTCTGATATGCCTCGCACCATGGCAGGAGAACGAACTTCCATGCTTTGGTGCGACTGATATACTGAGCACATGCCCAAGACACGTGGACGATGTCTGTACGCACAGTGCTTTTTTAGCTGACCGCCTTCCCTTGCCGTTTGTGTTCGGCAAACCGGCTAGATAATGTAGTACCCAGCCGAGGAACAAGCAGGCAGCGTAGGCTTAACGCAATACTCGGTTACACTTACTCGCTTTCAAGATACTGTTTATAACATCAAAACATGCCATTGGCAGCTGCAGCGGATAGCAATCACAGACCAAGTTATTGTTTGCTTGGCCGGTGTTGTATCTTCCAAGTCAGTGCAAAGGTTAGGGAGATACCCAATCATACCCATCGATAACCAGTCCTGTGCGTTATTGTAGAACCGTGCTTACTTTCCTATGTAATCTAATCAATCAATCAATCAATCAATCTCGATCAATCGACCGGGGTTTTTATCAATCTCATTTCAGCTCCGAGATCGGCCGTCGAATCAGGTACTCCACTCTTCCCGAAACAGTCAAGCCTATTAGATCGTCCGCAGCATTTGTTCCCATTTTAGCAAGGATTAGATCTGATAAGGAACTTTATAATGTACCCAAGTATTATTACCGAGCCGTCTGGAATTTTCAAGGACCAATTGCGAAACACTTGCCGAGCCTCGTTTGATAGCTGTCGACACCGTCTTTTGAGTCCTTTCTTTTCGATTGGGAATTATTTGCTCAACACACTAATACGGTCAGAACTTTAGGCACGCCACTTGCTGTGCAATTTAACATAGCCCCTGAACAGAACATCAATATTACTCGGGAAGTCCTAGAGCCGCTCACGCCATGTCGAATGATCAATGGCCATGGTTCACATTCTGAACATACACCACCATATACAGCTGTCAAAACTTTTTCACTTTTTTAATTACGTGGTCATACATTTGTCGAAACATCCCAACTCACCAATAGTTCACCAATGTACACAGTATGTCAAATGTAATTGCCCTCGCCAACCCAGGGCAACGGCTCATTGTCAGACTAGTGTAAATGCCTGTTGGAAATGACGATGACGGCTGCCAATAAATGTGCTACACTAGCTACTATTCCTCTTATCGTATTCGGAAAGATGTTCAGACCTGTCCTCTTTAGAGCTAGCCGGCTCCCTCATTTTTGACGCGTCCTTATCTAACTCGACGCGCGGCATCAACAGGGTTCTACATACTTAATCCTCTCCTGGACGAAATCACCAAGCTGCATCATGAGAGCCAAGCTATGTCTGCCAGGTGTATTTCAATGTTTTATCCAGCTCGACGGCCCGACGTGCTTTAGTCGCGATTTCAGAACTCGAAGCCTCCCTCGAGCAGTAGACAGAATATAGTTATCAACATGATTATAGCCCGGTAAGTCCATTGCGGCGTCGACTCACGCTACTTTCATTCTTTAAAGATGGCAAAATCTCGGATCTCCCTGGGCTTCCCTGGCTTCATAATTATTCTCGCCGAGGGGGTCGAGAACAGGCTTTCAATGAATCAGGCAAAAGCTCGCGCGGGATATGTGATGTCGCCAATAACTCTGTTTCCTGGATTGCCAAAACTTAAACAATTATGTCTCTAGCGTTCTCCTCTCTAATTGCTTTCTTCGTTCGCCTTATCCTTTTTTATAAGTCACATATTACTTAGTCAGTTATATGACAATAACCGTATCAAAGATTGAAGTAGCAATCGTAGGTGGCGGTATCGCTGGACTGGCTCTAGCAGCCAGTCTAACGAAGAAGCCACACCTCAATGTACACGTATATGAAGCCGTAGCTCAATACTCGGACGTCGGTGCCGGCTTAGCGCTTCATCTAAACGCTATCAAAGCCATGGACCTCCTGGGACCCGAAGTGCGACAAGCTTACTTCGATAAAGCCTTGACCATGGGTGAGGAGGATAAGGTGATGGTGACCGAAGTCATTCTAGCACAAGGCCAACATACCGGCCAATTAGTTGCTGAGCTGGGCAAAGCAAAGGGGAGAAAGACCGTGAGCCGCGCCGACCTCATCGACGGATTCCGAGCCCTCATCCCTTCCGAGCACATCAGCTTCGGGAAAAGGCTGGTCGCTATCACAGAGCAGCGAGCACCCGAAGGGCCAAAAGTCCGACTCACTTTCGAAGATGGCACGTCTGTGTCAGTCGACTACCTACTTAGCGCGGATGGCATTCACAGCATCACGAGGGCTTATCTACTAGGACCAGACCATCCGGCCACTGCTCCTAAAAACCACGACGGCTGGCAGATCTACAGGACGATGTTGTCCACCGAGGAAGCGAGAAAGCAGATCAACCCCAAATGGACGACGTCCGTGCCTATCCTGCTTGGGCCGAAAGGCCACATCAACTGCATACCACTGAACAAGAACACGCGCCTCAGCGCAGGCGTAGCCGTCCGCAGAGCCAAATTCACCCCGAGCGGGCACGCTCCGCCCCTGGATCCCGCGCTGTACGCAGACTACAGCGAAGAAGCACAGAAGATCGCGCGCATGGTCGCCCGGGACACGAGTGCGTCCTGGACCGCGGCGGACCACGACCACGCGCCCTTCTACACGCGCGACAACGTGGCCGTGTTCGGCGACGCCGCCCACGCCTCGCTGCCGTTCACCGGAAACGGCGCGGTGCAGGCGCTGGAGGACGCGGCGGTCCTCGACTGCCTCTTCGACAACTGCGTGCGGAAGCCGGGCGACGTCGCCCCTGCGCTGCAGGCGTTCTGCAGGGTGCGGCGACCGAGGTGCCAGGCTGTCGTTGACTTAGCGCGGAAGTTCGGGCGCGTGTACGCCTACGCTGAAGATGATATGCACGAGGATCCGGAGCGGATGAAGGCTTTCTTCGCGCAGATGGCGGCCTTCACCAATGATTTCGACGTCAGGAGCCAGAACGATGACGCTGTGAGGCTGTTTCGTCAGCTGCTGGAGGCGTGACGTGACGACGGGAATGCTCGAGACTGGGGTCTCCCGGCATTGTCAAACTGATATTGACTTGGTTTTGCTTCGTGCTGGACTTGGTGGTCGTGCAGTCAGTCTGGTAACATCTATCTATATCCCTATTTCCCTAAAGGGGACGAAGGTAAACAGAGATTCTGTGCGCGTACATATACTACAGACCTTATATCATATATGCGACGTAGAGTAGTTCGAAGGGTGTCGGAAGTTGTGCCCGCTCCTCCAGTTAGGATCTTCTTCTTTTCGGCCGAAGTTACGCCTTTTCATGCATTAACTCACTGCCCAGGTCGTCATCTTTTCCTTTATTGATTCTTCGGGTTCTTTGCCGTTACGTGTCCTCTGTTCCGTCCGATCTGAGTTGAATGTGAGGCTCTGATCTCCAATTGTTACCATGATTTGCGCGCAGCTCAAACCGTAAGGAGTCGTCGATCATGCTTGTTTGAGCCAGGGCGGGTAAAGGACTTTGACGGAGGTGAGACGCTGCCAAGACGTAGGCGTCAAAAGATCTCGGGTGTAGATAATTGATAACTGACAAGTCAATTGAATATCAGATTTACACTTAGTACAATAAAAAAAAAAGGTATTTTTTCAATTCTTTCTATAGTCGTCAATAATGAATTGTTTTGTTTCACTATCGTACCATTTATTATGTCGTTGTCTCGCCGCACCATATCGCCAAGATCGCCAGCCGTGATAATAGGAGGCGACAGGGGGTTATTACTTACACCACATATTCCTCGTCACTCTCGGGGCTGGCAACTCCCGAACTGTTTGGTCGGATGTTTTGGTCCCACGTTTCAGCCAGCCTCTCCCGACAGTCGTCGGAAAGCCACCCGCGCTCTTGGCGGGGAAGTTTAGGTAGGCGAGCAAGGTAGCAATTTAGATCGATTCGCGAGACACAGACCCTTTTTTTTTGCTTCTGTGAACACCAATTCTGCTCGTGACAATGAGGAGTCAATTGTCAAACAGACAGTCTTCCGGGCCTGTTTAGGGCCGGCCGTCCAGCTGAGCAGCCAACCGGCAGGCCAGCTAGCCTAGCTGTACCGCTTCGCGCCTCGTTTCTCATGTGTAAATCAGGATCTTCGATTGACCATGGGGAGTTCATTTTTAGAGCGGCTCCCCATCCCGTAATTTAGATGCACTAATCGTTTTTGTCGTTTCTCTTTTCTACTCACTCTGTGCCGCCCTTGTCTTGTGTTCTTCTATTCACACTTCCCATTTGTGCTTCTATCGGTAAGCACTTTGACTGGTCAGCGATAATGTGGTCTTGAAGTTGCTGGTTTAACCTTCCTCGCCCATTTTCCCACGGCATCTCATGTGTTCGCACGACGTGGAGCTCGTATCTAAATAATAATAATTCTCGAATGCCACAACTATCAAGACGCAGCGTGGCCGCTATTGTGGTGCTATACTTGACAGGCAGTTGTTCGGTCGTGTTCCCCTCATCACCACTTTCATACTTCCGCCCCCGGACACCTCTCGTTCTCTCCCTCGATGATCTTGTCAAGGGATAACCTTCGAAGATACCTGCAACGTAGTGTTACTACGTTCTTACCGCCCTATCACCAGTAATCACGATATGGACACCGTACTGGCTCAGAACCTTAGCCTCATTGCAGCAACGAATGACATATCGCATCAAATCTCAACGAATGGCCGGCTCATTTACTATGTCGCCATCACCGCCATAGCCCTCTGCGTATGGCTATTTGGCTCACAAAAACGGGAACCTTACGTCTCAGCACCATTTTATGGCGTATCTAGGATAAAATGGATGTTCAATGCCGACTCTTTAATCAAGGACAGCTATTGCAAGGTCAGTGTATCCGACAGCCATATGTATAGAGAGCATTGTTAACAGATGCTGCAAAGTTTCGTGACAACGTGTATCAAATAAGATCCACTGAAGGTGTGCGGACAATAATACCTCCAACACTCGTGGGTGAGCTGAAAGGGTTACCAGAGGATACCCTCAGCGCCAAGACAGCAGTTAGCGAGGTCAGTTGAGGCAATCATAACAGATTCTACCCTCAAGAGCTTAAAGCTAATGTTGTTGACCAGGCTATGTTGAGCGAGTACACGCATTTATCTGCAGATGCTCACTCAGAAGTCCTAACATTTCTCTTGAAAACCAAAGCAACACATAACCTGCAGAGAATAGTCTCGACGCTCAAAGAGGAATTTCAATACATTCTAGAGACGGAATTCCCTGCCTGCGAAGGTAGAGTTTGAGGTCAAGACCGATCTACTGCATGATTGCTAACGCATCTAGACTGGACGCCATTCAGGATACAGCCGTTCATGGTACGAGCAGTGTCGAGGTTGAGCGGACGAGCCTTCGTGGGGTCTTCATTAAGTCGGTCGGAGGAATGGATGGGTGTTAGCGTGAACTTCGCCATAACGGCGTTCATCGCCGTGACCAAGTTGCAGTTCTTTCCGCCTTGGATGCGTCCGGTGGCACAATATTTCGTCTCGGAGCTTAAAACAATCCGGACAGACCTCGCTAAAGCACAGGCTATGTTAGAACCCTTAATAGAGGAGCGGTTGGGCAATACAGACGCCTCGGCCTCCGAGAAGCCCGACGACTTCATTCAATGGCTTTCAGACGCTCTTCCAGAGGAAGAGAAACGGAATTACTTCATACAAGCCAAGATGCAACTCTTGCTTAGCGCATCTTCGATACACACAACTAGCAATCTCACCACAGATTGTATATACGATCTCGCCGTACACCAGGAAATGCAGGATATTCTGCGAGAGGAAGTCATAGAAGTGTTTGAAGGAGAAGATGCTTGGGAACGAAAGGACAGCATAGCGAAACTGAAGAAAATGGACAGCTTCATCAAGGAATCGCAACGGCTGTCCAGCAATATCAGTAAGTGAAAATCACGATACTGCTTCATCTGCCAAATTAGGAGTATAAAAACCCTGTAGATCGAAACTGACTAGAAACAGCTTCTTTCATTCGCAAAGTCATGAAGCCGATCGATTTATCAGACGGCACACATCTCCCACCAGGGACCAGCATCCTAACACCGCTGGCGGGAATGTCATTCGATGAGCGATATTTCCCTGATCCCGAAATCTTCGACGGCTTGCGGTTCTGGAAGCTACGGCAGCAACAGCAGCAGCAATATCCAACCCCAACACGCTCTTCATCTCCCAGTCCTTCATCTAGCCCTTCAAGGCCAACAACTCCTCCTTTAATCAAATCTGCTACGGCTACCTCACCCTCTCCATCTCCATCTACACTCAACTTAAATAGACATCAATTCACCAGTATCGGGGACACGAACCAGAATTTCGGACTAGGCAAACACGCCTGTCCGGGGCGTTTCTTCGCGGCGCAGGAGATCAAGCTAATCCTATCATACCTCCTGCTCAACTACGACATCAAGCTCCGGGACGGCGAGGCTCGTCCCAAACCCATTGTCTTCATGATGACCAAGAGTCCGAGCCAGACTGCCGAGGTACTATTCAGACAGAGGAAGGCGGCATGAAACATAATTATACCCCCCACCCATATATACACAGATACAGAGATATATAGATACCAAACCCTGCCAGACCAGAGGGGATAAACAGGTGTTGAAGAGGGAAACCCAGGGAAAGCGGCATGTTTGGATGCCGCAGCTTAAACTCAGGGGCCCGGAGCCTCCCGGGTCGAGTAGCTCCCATGTTATAATGCTACTCCTCAAAGGTCAAGCTAATTTGTGACGGGAGTAGTGTCATGGGATTTGTGGCCCAATAGATAGAGACTAAATATGCATATATACCAAGTACTATATATACATTGCGATGAAAAGCCGACACATATCATTTTCTGATTTACGTAACGACATCGCTCTGGAGAGAGCAATGAAAGGAAACCGTACCTAGTATACTGCAAACTACTCTCCAAGGTCAAGACATTGTCATGGGTCTAGAGTTGGCGGAATCACATGCATGAAACAAAAACGAAGGTAAGTCAATGAGCCCATTGCTTTAGATCCAAAAGGTTATAGGGTATCTCTTAACGAACTGCGACTATCGATCGTAGTAAACTTCACGAATCCAGGACTCCAATGCTTGCTCGCTCCCACCCCTATAATAGCAACTGCTATAATGTCGTCATCGGCGTCGTCGTCATCATTGATTGATGGTTGTCATGTCGTGTCATCGTAAGAAAACAATATGAACTTCTTCCACCTGGCAGCATGCCACTCTCCCAAGGCATCTTCCATCTTCCCTGAATTATCCTTCTAACCAAAGATTCCGCTACCAGAGCCCTCCACAGTACCCTAAGAATTAAGTCCGTTGTCCAAGCGCGAGTGAAGTGAATGAATAATAGTCTGATGAAGTCTGGACAGCCGTCGTGACGTCGACGTGAAGACGATTCAGATCAAAGACTCATGAAGGCCCCCACCAGATCAAGAGTCCATACTCGGCGCAGCCAGAAGCATTATAGAATTCCAATTTCTCGCCCCAGGCCCCTACACAAAAGCTCCATCCAGCGAAGATAGAAGTGAAAAGAATTAATGTATGGTCGCGATTGTTGAGTAATGTGTCCAAAGAATGAATAAAAATGCCATGCGATGAAAAGCCGATGCAGCAATTCAGTATGCTTGACTATTGCCCGCTGATAAGAGGGCATTAGATCCGTTGGTTCCCGCCGTCGATCTATGCATGTGGATAGTATGTCGAGCTTGCGCTCTTGGAAATCTTTTTTTTTTTTTAAATTCTTGAAAACCCCCGTCTTATGCTTGGGCTCGGTCGCCCTGCCGAAATAGAAATGCGTAGTATATGCACAGATGAAAGTTAGTATGCCCAGGCCCTATAAAAGAGCTTTAGTATTGTTGGTGGAAATACTCTGACCGCTTCCAACGAGGATCAGACGCTTGCATTTCGCCCTCTAGCTTCAGGTACTCTTGCGTGGCAAACCATCAGCTTTAAGCTAGTGCCCCATTCTTCACACTCAGCAAGTAAAGCTTTATCATGCCAGATACTGGCCCCCATCCCTGTAGGAATCTCGTAGCACCGATTGTACCACCAGCGACCGACTTTGGAGACCATTTTCGTTATATTCTTGTCGCCTATTTCGGTGTTATCGTTCATCATTTCTGCCAGACTGCGCTCGTCCTTTTTCCCATCTTTCTTCGATGTAGTCGTAATTGAGCTGGCGACCGGTACACCCAAACGACACGTCTTGATATCGACAAACCCCTTCTTTCCTAGTAAACGCAAAATAAGATCTGCAGTACTGCTAAGATAAAAGTCGCAGTTCTGGGCGCTAACTTGTTCTTTTAATTGTCGAACAGCACGTCGAGCTCGGTTACCGACGTTGTTGAGGTCAACATCGAGAACGGCAAATTCGATGAACCCGCCAGGTTTCAGAACTCTTTGAGCTTCAGAGAGGATATTACGATAGTGTGACTCGGGCGCGACTGCAGGAAAACGGAAGACCAAAGCAGTAAAACTATCCGGGCCAAATGGAAATTTGTCTGCGTGAGATTTGAATTGTATCTGGTGGTGGTTTGGCGGCGAAAGGGGGAAAGACGACACCGTTTTGTGCTCACGTGGCAGCGGCGCACGAGGAGAAAGATTGTAAAAGTTCGCAGCAGGATATGTTTCTGCAGCATAAAAGGACCAATCGTCGTTCCCCAGCCCATCAATAACCAGAATCGATTGGCGCTTGATGGAACTATCAGTATCGACGAGATCATCTCTAACAGGGCTGAACAAAACGTGACCAAACGTGAGCCACTTGCTGACTGTCATTGAGCCCACGCGTAGATTGACTTGCGATAGTGGCGTCTCTTCGCTGAGTCCACTGCTTGTTGAAATCCTCTCGCTAGCTCGTGAGCCCTTCTCGCTATCCACTTTGGCATCCTCATTATCATTGGAGGCTAAACTGGCTCGAGGGGGTGACTCTGATTCTTGATCCAAGTCTACCTTACTGTTATTTCGATCACCATAGCCTGACACGAACTCGGAAACAGACAATGGCGTCGCTGGTGGTTCAGAATCAAATCGAAAAGCGGCATTGATCCTTGCAGTCATGTCGGCGCTAGGATGGCTAGACTCAGTGGCAGCTTTGGCTGTTTCAATGGAGATCCGAACATCTTTAGCTGGCTCGGTCACACAGGCCTGTGACTCAAGAGATTCTGCTGGTTTTGTAATTGGAGTCGAACGATAAATCTCAAGTGGAAATGGATCCCCGCAGGACGATGTTGGAGATGAGGGCGATCCCTCAAGCAGATCATTGAATTCGTCCCAAATCTCATCTTCTCCAAGCGGTGCCGAGGTCTCCGGCACCTGTGCCGTGGGAACAACGTGGTTGGAGGTATCAGAGCAACTTGAGTCGGACTCTCCTGTTTGGCCAGAGCTCTCATAGGGTGGAAATACAAGGAACTCTTGACCGCACTGCTCAAGGCTGGGTGTGCTGTCGTAGAGAATCTGATCTGTTTTCACTTTTGTCTGTGTTGATGTCTCTCTTGGTAACTCGGTGTGTGTTGTCCCCGACATTACTGAATCAGGAGGACTGGGGCCCTTGGCTATGGAATCTTGGTCTAACTGAGTTAGTTGGGCCGGCAGCAGTTGGACACTGACTCGATTGAACGGACGAGAGAAGCTCTTTGGAGAGGTCTGTTCAGGACGACGAGCCACGACTTTT
This sequence comes from Xylaria sp. FL0064, assembly GCA_022593225.1. Lineage (NCBI taxonomy): Eukaryota > Fungi > Ascomycota > Sordariomycetes > Xylariales > Xylariaceae > Xylaria > Xylaria sp. FL0064. The sequence goes on along the minus strand of JAJKLE010000004.1, from coordinate 313,318 downwards.
GGAATTCTGCCGACTTGGGGAAGCCTGCTAGGACGACTAGGGGGCATTACGACGAGTCTTCGTTCAGCTGGCCGGTATTCTTGTCTCGCATCAAGCCGCCAGATCTGAGGCACCGTGTCAGTTGGCTTAGAACTAATATCACTACTCTCTTTCCCGGAATGTGTCTCCGTCATTTGGCCAGTACTACTACTAGCAGACGGTCTTCGGTCATAGTTCAATTGCGCGTCTACCATTGGAAGAGCTTTTACTTCTCCTGATATGGTACTGATATCTTGCCTTTCCTTAATTTCCTTCTGACTAGGAGAGTTTAGCGTTGCTTGAAGCATGGGTGGTTGGTCCTGAGAAGGCTGAACCATGACACGTTCGCTCTCCGTTTGTTTTTTGGGGGATGAGCTGGCTTGGCCCTTTCCAAATAGGTTCCATTTGCGAGGTGATTTGGCTCTCTTCGTTAATTTCTTGGCGGGTGAATTGGCCTGGGGAATGATAAGACTCTGCACCGGTTGTATGTCCGGCAGTGAGTCGTCAGTATAGATAGTCGTCGCCATGCTTACTACCGATGGAGCTCGAGTATTGACGGCCTTGGGGATGCTGATTTGCGCATTCTGTTCCGACTGAAGCTCACGCGTTGACTTTCCATGTCCCAGCGTGGATTTCATTGCAACCTCCCCCAAGCCAGTATTATCAGATGGACGGCGTGACTTGGTCGGCTCTGAAATAGAGGGAGACGGCCAGAGAGTCTGACGACTACCTTCCCGAGTAACAGAAGAGGCAGCTGAAAGATTTCGCGGGCCTAGACTTGGCCGGCGCAAAGAGCCGCTCTGATTACTTTCAGTGCGAATCAATTCAGAACTAGTATTCCGATTTTCAACTACCTCGCCACCAGCAATGATGACGGGACTCATCCGTTCAAGTAGGAATGGGTCTGTTGATAGAGTGCTCGCAAGGCTCTCGGACGATGAAACAGGACCGGGAGCCCTGCTCTGCAAAGTTGAGACTATACTACTTCGTCTCCTAACTGCGCCAACCCTGCCGTAACCTTCGTGGCCAGTCCCAGCCGCTGGTCCTTTTCTAGAAACCTTAGCCCTTTTCTTTTCGGCTTGAGTTGATTCGGAATTCGCTTTCGTTCGTCGCCCAAAAAGTGGAAACCTGGATTTGAATGTTGAGACGCCAGGGCTTGGGGCTCTGTTAGTCTTTCCAGTATCATTCTTGCCGTCTCGCGAACCCGGTAGAATTTCTGCCCGTGAAACTGGAGGCTCTTGACTGAATGAAGGGCGCGCGGAGCCGGGCCGGTCTTGACTTGGTGTCCGAGTCGTCGCCCTGGAAAGCGAGATCGGCTGTAGTTGTCCGCTTTGACGTCGCTCAGTGAGACTCGTAGATGATAAGTTACTATGTATAACTGGGACAGGGCCAACAAACTGAGAGTAGAGATCTGGTGTCCCATCTCTGCTGGGACGGGATGGTGGTTTTGGCCTGCGCTGATGTGACGACGCGGCACTAGGAGCTCTGTCGTGAGCAGTCCCAGTGGATTTGACAGGGGAAGCAGATCTGGTTACTCGGTGAGATGAAACCCGAGATTGAAATGAGGATTGCGTTTCACCTGCACTTGGGTCTTTCTTAAACTTTTGTGAAGATTTTCTGGGAGGCGGGCTTGGCGGTGCGGGCGGATGCCCCCGGCGGACTTTATTGCTGATCTTCTCTTCTGTCCGTACCGTCGAATTGGACGATGATGAGGTTAAAGCCTCCCTCACCGCAGCGAGGCCTTGAGGGTCAGCACTAAAAGATCCACTTTCATTCGATGCACTGCCGGCTCTTCTTCGCGTTATCGGAGGTCTCGTCTCGGCTGGACTTGCTTGTCTTGCCCTGGAGGCAGGTATACGAATCAGTGCAACAAGACCAGGTGATTGCGAGCATACGGATGTTGGCGTCGTGTCTCGGCTATATGGACAGGAACCGGGTGACCCTGAAAATCTCGTAGAAGGGCTGCCGCTGAAATTGCTTAATTGGCTATGGCTACTGCCTCCTGAGAAGAGAGGCGTTGGTGGTGGTAGGTCTTCAGTTGCGAGTCTATAAAGGGCATCTCTTCCGAGTGGATCCCTAGAGTGCACGGGAATATTCCGGTACCGATCCAGTTCTGGGTATATTTGAGCAGGCTGCACCATCGGTCGATGAGCCTCAACTTGTGTTGCACTACGAGACTCTCTTGGAACCTGCGTTATGCTCTCGTCCGAAAGGGGGCTGATTGGGTTGAGTGAGGCTTGGGACTTCTGGATTGGAGGAGACAAGCCAGTTCTCCCAGAACCTAAAGACGACTGATCGTGTGCAAAGGCTTTTGAAGGCTCTTTCAATATAGTTGACTGTTTTCGTCGTAATACTCTTCTCGGTTGTTCAAGTGGCTTATTATTACCCCCAGCCGTCGTCATCGATCTTATCATGGGAATCCCCGAGCGTGGACTCCCTGAGGAGAATTGCGTCTCATGAGCAAGTGGTGGACGAGAGGGCCGAGCCTCAGTCTGTGTAGGCTGCTTCTGAGTAGATGGTGTCTGAGGTATCCGGCTCATTTGTGCGCGGGGTTGAGAGTTCACTTGAACCGGAGGCATGTTCCTTTGAGACTCTTTCTGTGGATTTCGTCTCGCTGAAGTTAAGGGAGGCTCGCCACGAGAAAGATCTAGCAGTGCCCCTATCCGCTTGCTCTTAGACTTCTCGCTTCCAATGCGAACATTGGCAACTGGGATAGAAGAAGCCATGTTGCTTTTGCTTCTCTCAGTTGCAAAAATTTCCAGTCGTGTTATATACCTATTAACATTTTTACAAAAATTCCAATGACCTTCTACACAAATTATTAGCGATATTCACTAATTTTCATATGTCTAAGAATAACTTACAGTTATTATCGTAGTTCTACCTAGACAAGCAGTCTTAGTTGATTTGGCTGATGAACCTTTTGCCACTAGTCGATTAATGGTGGTATTCAGCTTCAACGATTGATCTCATCCAAAAGGATAAACGGCGATTTTTTTCGAGATAATTCATAAAGATGTACTTAGATGAGCGCATGGAGAGGGGTTTGAATCGCACATAAGTGAGATTTGAAAACGTTTGAGACGAAGAGCAACAACAAGGAACACCGCTGAAAAATTATCTGACTCGGTGTAGGCTATACAACATCTAGTTCATAGGTGGGAGGGACCGAGGGACCGTTCCGTGCGGAGGTTAAGTAATCGAAGATCTTGGTGTGTGAGTCTGGCGTGTGGTAGTGGGGTGGACGGCGTCTAAAAGTGTTGGCATAGCCTTTGCAAATATCACACTTGAAAAGGTTTACCTGGTACGCCAGCGTTGAAAACGTGGGAACACTGAGACAGAGTAAACGATTACAAGCCCCCGATGCTCTCGTCAACGAGACTAGAAATTGACAGAAAGTAGCAGTAAAGAAAAAGCAAAAAAGTAGACTGAACAAGTAGCGATGAAGACAGGGCTAAACACCGGTATAGGAGTGAGAACCAAGAGGAAATGGAAAGGTAGCATCGGGGGAGGGTCGGAGGATCCAGGAGAGCGAGACGGCCATGGGGTATATAAGATACCTGACCGAGTTGCATGGATTCATCGCATCGTTTTCCAGTTAACCAGTAACGCTGACTTACGCAAAGGAACATGGTGAGCAAAGACGATACTGGCTTGTTGGTTGGTATGCTTGAGAATTCGCGTGGGTCATCGTGGCGTAGACACCCCTGTCGGCGGCCAAGAGGTGGCCATCTCGCATTGCTCTGGAATCGCCGAACAACGTCCCTAACATTTTAGTCCTCACTAGTTGGCAGCAGTCACAGCGGGTTCTGCGGAGTAGCACGGGGGCGATCAGCAATCTAGGGACCTGTTTGTACGGCGCATGCAACCTAGGATAGAGAGCAGGGAACCCAAAATGCCCCAAGGAGCCAGTGAGCGCTGCACTGAGTCACACAAGGCGAGGCATACCTAAACCAGAGTCGCGGGCGACGCTTTTCTTACGCGACTACTGCAGGTTGCCGGCGCAGCCCTTTTTTCGCTTTTTTTTTTTTTTTTTTCCTCTCTTCTCCTCTCTGTCACCTTGGAGAGTACACGAAGCTCCTACTAGCTAAACAACAACAAACAGCAGCAGCGGACTCTAAGGCCGATACTAGGGTCGAAGCTGAAGCTCAACAAAGCCTGGTGAGGTGGACACCCTGTCTGTCTGTCTGTCTGTCTGTCAGAGCGAGCATTCGAATATGTCCCGAGCTACTCTCACGCATGGCCCAACATAGTGCTGTGGTAGTGTATACTAGTAGTACTACCTTCGCTGGAGAGCCGGGTAGACAGTTTGCGAGATTGTTGATCGGGATGATATGCGTAGCCGCTGCACTGGGCCAATCTGCTGGTACTATATAGGGCGGAGGCGGGTGCTGCATATACTCATATCCTATTAGAACGTTAAAAGAGCGCTGCAAGATGCTATTCGTCGGCGTGTCCCCTGTACCCCTCGCCCCGAGGCCTAGTGGATTCCTCCCTGGTTGGATGGTTGGCAGGTCGCAACACCAGCCAAGGGTCAATTGGGGGTCATCTGGAACTGGGCACATGTGGGCAACCCTGTCGCGGTTTGGCGCCCCAGAATTCCGTACACAATACTACACTGAGGGACGCTAGCCTGCAGACGAACGATTGTGGCGGCACTTGTAAGTATGTTAGTAGCATTAACTAAGTAATTAATTGTTGTGTCAACATTTAGTGTATATGAAGCGCGAAGTTTGCTTATCGTGAGATGAAACCGCAAAAAGTTTGCAAGAACTTGAGTGGACATGTCAAAATCGGGCTGTGGCTGATAATGCCTGTGAGGACGGCTATTTGCGGGGGCCTGGAGACAGGAGGCAGCCAAGTGGAGAGAGTTGCCGGTTGAATGGCCTGTACGCTGACCGACTGCACTTACAGTTAAAGTGCATTGGAGTTGACCATTTTTGAGTCCCTCGTCCAGCGCTCTGTCAGTGGCATTCATAGACTGCAGGTGCCTATCGGTATATCCCAGCGCAAACCATCTAGCCAACGCACGCTGTGGCAGTGACCTGCCTTACTGTTGGAACCGAGTAGTTCTTAAGGCGCCCTCTTAAGACGCGTAGACCGCCTATTATCCTTGTATACATCTCGAATTATTAGTGGTGAGAATGCGCTCGTACAACTAACCTTCTTTCTCTCTGACGTCGATAGACATGCATAGTCGTATACGCATAGGTAAGGTAAAGTATGTATGTAAGTAGGGATAGCTCAAGTCTGCCTTGCCGGCAACGGGAAGTAGTACTCCCGCCAACAATCACCGTTATTCCTGTCTGTGTCCTCCTCTGGCCAGGATATTCGTCTTTTGACCGCCATTCAGATAATCACCAAGCATTTTGTTTGCTTGCGTCTGCTGGGAGGGAAGACGAAATGCTGTATCATGTCACCTTTCAATGTTCCGCGTTCGCCTATCTCGCTTTTGTGACACTCGACGGGATCCACTTGCATCGTGGTGGCGTTTATGTATGTCTCACTCTGTTAGCACCCGTTCTGCACCCGTGTGCAACCAGTGCCCACACATCCACGGTTCAACAGCCTGATAAGTTAGTGTAATAAGGGCCCTAATCTAGAAATGTATAGAATGATTAGGTCATCCCTCCAGATTGCGGAGACGCTTAGCTACCTACTCTTAGCTGCCTGCTTGGTAACTTGTTCTGTTTATATCTGTCTGTGGGTTAAATACTTACCTGGATACTTACCAACTATTAGCATATGTCTGGACAAGGTACTCTCCTGTATACCAAGTGGATAGCTAGAATACCAAATGCTTTGGATACCGGCTGCGAACCTGAGCATTATGCATCTGCAAAGTCAAGCTTGTAAGTGGTGATAACATCAAGCTTGTTGGGGATACGAGGCCGTGAGACACGGCTCGGTAAGTAACATTATACAACTCCTACGCTACGCTACAATACACTACTACTGGGTATACGTCCTACAGTGCACTACGTCAGGTTTACCGAATATTACCTTATGCAGGAGCAAACAACTAGAGTAGGTAAGATGAACTACAACATGCGGCGCCGAATACAGAAAGTCGTAACCAAGCCAATTTTCTAGAAGCTTTCCCTGCAAGCGGCCTTTTTCGTACTCTCTATCTACGTGCTGTAGGTGATGGGTTAGAGACAGGGGTAATTACCTACTATTAGGTACGGTATGTATGCTAAATTTTAGAGATTTTAATTGGCTACAGAGATCAGATTATGGTCCAATAGAAATTCACCCTGAAGCTGGCTATTCCAAGAACGCCATCTAATAAGGGGTCCTGAGAATCCTCTGCAAGTCTCGGCTTCTGGCATCATCCAAAGATCATCTGAAGTCATTTAATCATTGCTCGACTTGCATTCAGCTTGCGACATCGGTATCTTATCGCGGAATACGGCACCAACAGGAGCTATTTGCCTCCAACTTCTAGGACTCCGAGCCGAAGCAGTACCGCCCCAACATTCCATCATTAATTAGTACTATAGCAGGCGTAGCTATTGATTGCATAGTGTTATATGCATAGCACTCTTAGTAGACCAGGGCAGAACGAGGGATCTACAATCTAGTAATTGTGTTAGAAGACCTACCAGCGTATCCATTATCTACACCAGAACCCGCTCCTCGAATCCTACAGGTAACGGTGGAGAAAACATCCATCTGCGAAGCGTTGATGGGCTGAAAGTTGCATGATCTGAGGTAAAACTAATGTGTAAACAGCCGGTTTGCCGCCTAAAAAGCCGTTTGTTTTAGATTATCCACGCGAGGTCCCCAGACCGCTGGGTATTGCTTAGTTAATGCCAGTGGTCTATATCGTTGTACATGCCTAGGTACGATGCACCTCGCCACCGCTGTACCTAGGTATATTCGTAGGCGGGATCCGCGGTGGCTATGCTCGTGTGGCTAGTGACGTGGCATTCTGACCGCCATAAGTTGAGTGTAGGATATCGGCCAAAATCAGGATCCCATCGTGCTAAAACTCATGCTGCCGAATCCATAGTGGCAACTCCCATTTCGCTCCCGTCACGACTCGTACTCACAACAGTGTTCACAGAATAGGAAAGCAGGCTCTGGCGCTCTGCCCAGAAGGATCCTCTCGTGTATAAAAAATAGCTAAGCAAGGACAGGGATCCAAACCCAATCGTAGCCGCCCGCCTTAGTGACGTACAAGGGTCTGTTCAGGTGAGCAGGGGTCTTTTCACTGTCATTGGACAGTGATGCGAGAAGGTTGAAGCAAGCCTCTAGAGATACATGGGTACATTATAAACGTGACAGGAAGACCTTAACTAGGTGATACCATTATTGAATACTTATGCCATGTCGGTTATTGGTTACGGCTGTAGTATAGATGTGGGCTAATAAATCCGACAGGTTCAAGATATCTCTCGGGAACCAACAGAAGTAGAATATTACTCCATCAGAATTGTACACTTACAACAATCTTGTGTGCTCCTACGACTACACGTGTAAATGTCGGCGCACTCCTACATACTACCGAGTGCCTCGGCATTAAGCAGTGTAACATGTCTTAAGCCACGTAGTGAAACATTCTCTGCGAAATTTTTCTCTCTGGGCTTGGAACCGAGAAGCGGGAGGCATGTATGTCTCAGACATACCAGAGGTATCCGGGCCTCGGATCCGGCTTTCTTAAGTAATTATGCTAATGCTCGGGGTTTTAGCTCAAGTTCATCGCGAAAATCGTCTTTCCTGGAGAGTACAAAGTGGCCGTAGCCATCGTGGGTCTGCTGACTCAATATATGACCGTCATCGTTACCCCTTATCTTCCAATAAGCGCGTGTATCTCGACAATGGCGCTTGGTATTAACGCCTCGGTGAGGATCCAGCCACTAGCAATCAACTGTATATAAAACTGGTACGGTTTCTAGACCAGGTATGCAGTTAGTTCGTCCTACCAACACAAGAACCTCATCAAGTGGAGTGCCTCACACAAAATAAGCGCCTCCCCCGGACCCCTAACTCCTAACTACATCAAGGAACGTCCTCCGGTGACTGTTTCGGGGCAGTCCGCTTTGACCAGTGTTACTCCTTATACGTATCTATTGGCAGAGAGCGTGTAAAACTGTCAGCTAAGAGCACTTAGCACTCGGCAATTTGACGATCCTGGCTACCTATGATGGTATCATTGCGGCTGCACAGCTGGCCAATATCTTGATGTTTGTTCATTTCCTAATGCCATCAAACCCTGAGCCGAGGGCTCACATGACCTGATCTGGGTCATATGACTTGCCGGCCGTTTGTTCTTCTACATAATGATAGGCAATACTCCCGAATAGCATCAAACACAAGAACCAAGCCATAAGCCTACGGCTGGACTCACGTCGGCCAGTGATCGGACTGATACCTGGATGTTGCTCTTGAAATTGCGCTTTCGAATCCGACTCCTCGCTTCGTGATCCTTGAAACGAAAATCGCCTCTAAAGCACAAGCACATGGGATGTCCCCGTCCAATGGAGTGACGTTTCTCCCTATAAAACTCGCCTATCGTCGAGCGACCGTCAGCCTAAGGGAGATGCAAACAAAACACAAGACGCGCTTGCGTTACTAGTAGTCTGATTTTCGGGCAAAACACGTGAGTCCTTTCTCGAGTTGAACTCTCGAACCACACACGTTCGACTTGATTCGACTCGGAGACGTAAAAAATAACCCTCGCATATCAATACCAGCTTGTGGCGTCGGGTCCGTCGAGATATTTGTCATGGAGGCATACCTCAGTCTTGCTCGAGCCCATCATGTCCTCGATATTTGCCCTGGCTTAAATTTTTCTCATGAGGCCATAGCAAGGGGTTACGTATTTACTGTCCAAATTAGACTATCGCATAAGATGAGACGTAGCTGAAAACGCATCGAGATACCCGACGACAATCTCTTGATCGCCGAATTCATCGTTTGGCTCTCAGCCGTCAATCGTTGATCATCACGTCATGTGCCAGGTACACTTTCGCTCGATTGGCTCCTTCTCGTTGAGCCTGACTTGTGAGGCATTTCAATAGATCGAGCGTCGGAGTTGTACTGCAGGGAGAAGATTTCGAAATCGTCGCCCAGCATCGGCCAGAGTGTCTCCGACCACGAGACGCCCGTTGACTTCGATCATAACTCAGAGCCGTCGCGCGTTTGCCTCACGTCCCTTGTGCCAGCCTCTCCCTCACTCGACGCTCAAAGGGAGAGAGGAGTTTGATGTATTAGCTCAAGGAAATTGTGCTTCAACGCGAGCCGCTCACTGTCACTCCCTTCACTCTACTAAGTTCTTACCTGCAGATTTCATTTTACATCGTAGGCGCCCGACTAGCAGCTGGTCACCCGCCACATGAACGTAACCCCCACATAGAAGCACACAAACTGGCTCGTGAGATGCAATTTCGCCGATGATACGTAGGTAGGTGGTATGCATAGGAAGCTAAGTCGATGAAGGTGTTTGTTACGGAATTGAGGTTGTCTGAGACTGATCCAGCGTGCTCGTGTTCTTACCAACTACCTGACCTGCCCCTCCCTACATTCGCGGGCACATACATCCCAGCCTGCAAACTTATCACAATTGGCATATATCTATAGGAGCAAGTTTGCTTGAGCTTTATCACAAAAGCAAGTCTACCTTATATTCATTATGGGGGTAACTTTGCCCTGAATTCTTCGCAAGGGAGAGAGTTTACTTTACAATCATCATGAGCCTTTATTGTCGCAGGACCACTAGCGCGACACTCATCGATAACTTCAAGTCCAATCACTGCGACGAGATGTCTCAAGTATGAGAACACTCTGAGACATATATCCTGTTATTGGTACATAAAGTTGGTAAATGACGAAGAGGCTACTCGTGATACGAGTCTAATTGTCTGCGGTATACTGAACAAATTACCATTCGTCTACTTCATTATCTCTCGAATCTGGTTCTCCCTCCTATTTAGAACCCGATGTGTTATTGTGTTGTCTCGTCGCAGATGCGCCTTCTCGATGGCCCTCTCGGGAAAGCATTGAACTATGACACCATACTTGGCGTAGCGCGGCCAACGACAACACAAAATCGAACTCAAACCACACTCTATGCCATGCTGATAAAACTGGTTATGTATATAGGTTGCATGAACCGATTTCTTGGTGACCTGACATATCAAACCTTAGGCAATGACGATCAACTAGCAACGAACATTGATTGAGCTGATGAAAGCGGATCTCTCATTGCAGCTGCAATGAAATGAAACGAACGTAAGAGAGCTGCGACCTACAGTCATTATCCTTCAAGAGGCATTTCTTCGTCGTCGGCGTTGTCGTCGTCATCATCATCGAATGTGTTGAAAAGAATTGTTTCGATATTGACGCACAGCCACAACTTGTGACAGCAGCTCCCTTGCTGAAAACAGCAAATGTATCAATCGCGATTACGTCGGTCGTTGGAGCTCAGAGATTCATTATTAATCGCAGAATGGTAGCTTGGCGCGCATTAGCATTGTCGCGGATCGATCGCGTCACGTTTCACCCCGGCCGAGTGTACAGCCGCCACGGTTTTACGGACCTTATTTTTTAATATCCGGACCGCAGCTATACCTAATAAGGTGACTGTCCTACCAACTGTTACGGACCTCTTATATGTGCCTCGGCTCTGGGTGGGCCGTGGATTTGTCATGAGAGAAAGTTGCGATAGTAAGTGAGAAGCGACGATCGAAAAGGTATAACGAAAAGTTTAATACGCTGTTAAGTCCGGTCGCTCGAGCCGAAAGGAGCCAGTCAGTAAATATAAATATACGCCTACCTATACATTGCTAGTTTCATTCTTCATCTTTCTTTGCTTTCGCATTGCTGGGCAATATCTGTACTGGAACAAATATTGAAAACGTGGTTCTCTTGAAATTGTCCAAAAATGCTGTCGAAATCACTCGTAGCGCTGGCGGCGTCGATATCGGGCGCACTCGCGGCAACGCCTGCTGGCTTTGAACCGGGAAGTGAGACAAGTCTGGTGGTGACATTCGGAAATGTCGCGGCGCTCGATGGCGTGGAGGTCGCGCGAGAGAGTAAGTCTCGGGCATCGGGCGGGACTGTATGTGAATTGTGACTGATAGAGAGTTTAGTCACACAGACGGCACCCGCGCTCGCGACGCAGAGCAAGCTTGACGGCACATCATTCGCAGTTCTGATGATCGATATCGACATTCCGACCGATAACCCACCTCAAACGAGCACGTTGCTGCATTGGATGCAGACTGGCCTCACACAGGGCTCTTCAGCCTCTTCCTTGAACACCACGACGGGCTCAGTAACTGCGTTCGTCCTTTCAGTGCCACAGGACGAGGCAGCCTTTGCCCCGTACATAGGTCCAGCACCGCCCGCCCGGATTCCGCTTTCTCATCGATAGTGAGTATTCCCGGAGCAAATTCCCTGTTCCAATTGTTTTCAAGAGTGGAGGGAGACGGGATGAAGTAATGTCTAGAGCGTTTCTGCAAGCTCCCGAAACAGTTGTAAAACTTACTCTCAGGCGCCAATCACTAATACCGACTCTCACAGCACGCAAATCTTAGTCGACACATCAGACGCTTCAGACGAGACTCTGTCGGCTCTCCAGACAGCGGCAGCAAATCGATTGGGTTTCAGCGCTGAAAGCGTGTTGACATCGGCTGGGTTGGCAGACAAGGTCGTCGCGGGAAACTTCTTCAATGTGACGAACCCAGGCCCCGTATCAGACTCAACGACGAACTCATCAACAAGCGGCAGCAATGGAACCAGTTCCGGGAGTTCGCCGTCGCAGAGTCCTGTCATTGCCGCCGGTGTCGAGCAGGGAGCAAACGCGTCGCTATTGGCCATCATGCTGGCTGGTGTAGCATTTCTTGCCCTATAATGTGTTTATGTTGACCTCCTGACTCGGAAACCTCATCAGTATATACTAAAATCGCGCTGTCAATACAAAATTTGAGTCGTTAAAGTGTGTTCTGAAGCTGACAAGCTGATTAACGAGGTGTACGTATGACTTGATTTACCTATCTCAAGGTCTAGAACAATGATCGTAGTCCGATAATCCACGAGATCATCCCGGGGTGATACGCGTTGCCTTGGCGTACACTCCCCGATTTCGTAACACAATAGTCCACGAGAACAGCAAACAACGATATGGAATCAATCGGCTCAGTTGGAGTTCGGTGTCTCGGAGACCAATACACCGGGTCCAGATCACAACTGGCGCTCCACAAGGCTAGTCAGGCTATAGCCAAGAATTCCGAAGTTTAGGTAAACGGACCTTTCACGTTCGTCACTTGCATCTGTGGTACGAGGCTAAGCCTCTCTGCCGATGCACTCAAGCGGTTGGCAGGTGAACAAGGAGTCCCAGCAAGTGCCGCCGGCGGGATCAGATCGGGCGCTGTATGCAGCTATCCATTCCATAAATGTATTCTATGATGCGAGCGTCCACCGGGATGGAAAGCTAAGCTTCTCCATAGATGGTGTCCACCGGTGCTCTCCACTTCACCGACGACCGAAGCTAAGCTTCTCACTGGCCTCGTGGTTGTGGGTTAGGGACGCGGCATCGTCGACTGTCTCAATGGTCGAGGGTGAGCGTTGATCAATGGTCTACTCATACAGTAATCTAATCCACTCTACAAATAAAGAGGGACTGACTAGTCGAAGCTGAGATGTGAATAAGTGCGGTTCAGACCGGTCCAACGGCATAAGTAACACGAATTGCCTATCACCAAAACCCCGAGCCATCCCCGAGACCTGTCCGGCGCGGGGCCGAGAGGAGCTAGCCTGCTCACAAGATCCATTTGATCTAGCACAGCTCTAACCTAGGGCCACTGCGGTCCCAGACGCGCATGGCACTCGCGCAGTACACTCGCGGCTCCGTGTCACTAAGGGGGCATCAGCTAGCTTGAAGGCGGACCTGCAAGTGCGGGGAGATTTGCCTGTTTCGCGAATGGCACGATACGCCCTCCTAAGCTGCTACTCCAGTGCCAGTAGCCGCGCTCCTGAGCATTGCAGCTAGCCAAGGGCGACACGTCCGGCGAATAGGGAGGCAACGTGTCGACCGCAGGTGACCGGCGAATCTATAGCTGATATTACCCGATACCGATATTGCGATGGAAGGCCATTACCCCTCAATCTCTGGAGCTGTTTTGGTGCGTGGTAGTGCCGGGCTGGCTGTGTGTCTGGCTGTGTGTGTGTGAGTGCGTGTGTCTCAGAGGACCCTGTTGTTCCACTTGGACGGAACGGCGGGTTTCTTTTTCGTGCCTCTGATCGTAGCCGTTGAACGAGCATAAAAGTCAGGATCCTCCCCTTCGTTGGAACTGCTCCGGCCTCCTGGTTTTCTCTCATCTCTTCCTCTACGTCATCGATTCCTCATCTCGCAGTCTTTACGGGTGTTTCTTATTCACTTCTAAATATTCAAGGAGTTTCTCGAGGACCAGTTAGAATTACCCTTATTCGAAACTATATAAGCATTATTCAAAATGGTATTTCTAACCCGTTCTCTCCCCCGTTGCACTCGTCCCGTTTCTAGGGCACTTTGTTCCTCCTCATCAGCTCGCTTTTCAAGCCATGCCCGCCCGGCAGCGTCCCTGCGAGGTATAACCTCACGCGCAGCGGCGGCATCCAAGAGCAATACTTCACCATTGTTTACGTCGCCCTCTCTCGGGGCTCCTGCTTTGACCCGTTTGCTGACGACACAACGTGAAAAGGTCAAAGTTCTGGCTGTACTATACGACGGTGGCGAGCACGCCAAACAGGTATGTAGAACTTTACAGATTTCTTACAGATCATTGCCCCCCTCCCCTTTCTCTCCCCTCTCTGCCCCTTTCGACTAGTCAAATCCCGGGTCACTCGCGACGTTATGGACTTCCCAGTTGGTGTACGGCTTTCTTGCTAGTAAGCCAATGACTCCATTTCTTGGCGTTAGTTCTCCATGCATGTCGCTCCAGTTGGAGAGAGGGAGCATCGAGACGAAGGAGTGTGGGGTAATCAAAGACAATGTCACTTCACCATCAACTTCTCCACTCGCGGCGCGGACTGCTGCATGCCTGGTCGATATTGAGACTAACTAAGCCCTCTTCTTTCTCGATTACAGCAACCTGACTTGCTCGGAACCACTGAGAACGAGCTTGGCATCCGAAAATGGCTGGAGGACCAGGGCCACACGCTGGTGACCACTTCCGATAAGGAGGGCGAGAACTCTACCTTCGACAAGGAGCTAGTCGATGCCGAGATCATCATCACAACACCGTACGTGTACCCCAGATTTCTTGGCGCTGCACACTTAGGCCCGTCAGCATCCGGAAACTGACATATGGTAGATTCCACCCCGGCTACCTGACCGCCGAGCGTCTGGCCAAGGCCAAGAAGCTCAAGCTCGCCGTTACTGCCGGTATCGGTTCCGATCACGTAGACCTCAACGCCGCCAACACGACAAACGGCGGCATCACAGTCGCTGAAGTCACCGGCTCCAATGTCGTCTCCGTCGCCGAGCACGTCGTCATGACCATCCTGCTCCTGGTCCGCAACTTTGTCCCCGCACACGAGCAGATCGAGGCCGGCGATTGGAACGTTGCCGCCGCTGCCAAGAACGAGTATGATCTCGAGGGCAAGGTTGTCGGTACCGTCGCCGTCGGCCGTATTGGCGAGCGTGTCCTCCGCCGCCTGAAGCCATTCGACTGCAAGGAGCTGCTGTACTTCGACTACCAGCCCCTAAAGCCCGAGGTCGAGAAGGAGATCGGCTGCCGCCGCGTAGAGAGCCTCGAGGAGATGCTTGCGCAGTGCGATGTTGTCACAATCAACTGCCCTCTGCACGAGAAGACCCGTGGTCTGTTCAACAAGGATCTCATCGCTAAGATGAAGCCTGGTAAGTCATTTTCGCATTGCCTATGAATGAACTCCCGGAGTAACCCATTACTAACTCTTCCCAAGGCTCATGGCTCGTCAACACCGCCCGTGGCGCCATCGTCGTCAAGGAGGATGTCGCCGAGGCTCTGAAGAGCGGCCACCTCCGAGGATACGGTGGTGATGTCTGGTACCCCCAGCCCGCTCCCAAGGACCACCCTCTGCGCTACGCCAAGAACCCCTGGGGCGGCGGTAACGCCATGGTCCCTCACATGTCTGGTACCTCACTTGACGCCCAGAAGCGCTATGCCGACGGCACCAAGGCTATTATCGAGAGCTACCTCTCCGGCAAGCACGACTACAGGCCTGAAGACCTCATCGTTAAAGATGGTGACTACGTAACGAAGGCCTACGGTCAGCGAACCAAGGCCTAGATTTAATAATAACGACATATGCAAGCGGCTTCGTAATTGATAGACGAGAAAGACGAGAGGGACGCGTTGATTATCTCTATTTATGATCATGATATATATACTTCAGAAGGATATCATCCTTCAGATGATTTGGCTCAGCATCGCTGACCCCTTAAAAGATAAGGTAGGCAGCATGGCAGCTTCGTAGCGCCTACATATACCAAGCATAATAAATAAAGAAAAAACAATTGAAACGAAGAGCATCAACATTTCCTAGCTGCCATCACGAGTTAATAACGTATATGACCAAAGCTGCACCGGCGTTTGACCTTTTCACATACACACTTGATGAAGATACAAAACTAGATCGTTAACCTCGGAATGTTTAGATCTATCCAACCCTACAGTGCCTCACGTAATTATTGCTAATAAGATCCAGGTGTCCTCCACACAGTATAGCCCTTTTGACTACTATTCAATAACCCCCACAGATTTCGATTATCTGACGTTACACAATTCGAGCTGCTCACCATCTAGACACGTGGGTGACATAGTCATGACTGTTTATAATCGTCATGAGCGATGCGCTAGCCCAGTCCACCGTAGCGGCTCCTAGTCTCATTGGCTTCCGCGCGCAATGCTGACGTTTTCGGTTCCACGTCCTCGAGGGGGATGTCGCAGAACACATACGATTATGAACAGACCTGAAAGGACAAGACTGGAGTCTTTGAATAGGGTTGAAGGGGTTGGACAAAGACCTATAAATACTCGCTCGAGGAGGACCTTGATAGTCACTTTATTTCCTCATTCATCCACCACGGACCAATCAAGCAACGCGAATATTGCAATATTGTAATTCAAGGTGAGTCTACCCTAATCAAAACTTGCTCAAACCTATAAATAACCCTACTTACCTATGGATATGCTAACAAAGCGTAGATCTGAAAAAGACTACTTAGTATACCTACGATCATGACTTGCAACTGCAACTCTGCCGGCTCTTGCTCCTGTGCCTCAGCGGACACCTGCAAATGCGGTGACAACTGCGGCTGCTCTAACTGCCCCGTAAGTTCTCTATAATCACATATTGAAATTTATCGCCGATTTATTAGAAAGGCAGAGTGAGGAAGAATGCTGCCTTTTCAATGGCATTGGTCTATGTAGCATGCCATGATATATTGCCTTTCCGCAAGGACCTCCGTTATTGACCCTTCAGCAGCAGAAATAAAGGACGAGTAGTCGAATAAGGGACCGCTGCAGCTGTGTACTTTTGGTTGAATCATACATACGCTAATTTGGGCAGAGAGTTGCCTTAAAACAAGCTTCATCTGTACAATAGGAGACGTCCTTCAATAAATATTTTATCACTTAACTCAACTCTCATCTTATGGAGTCCCGATCATTACTACCTAATGGTCCCGTAACCTGATAGTGAATTGATACGCATCTGATAGAATTAACTTTCCGCGAGTAACTGTCTAGGCGGACAGCAAGCGCGTGTGGTTCAACTCCAGTACCAGTACATCTCCAGTTAGTAGATATTGTGAATCGACTTCTACTTCGCCGAGTCTCGAATCACAGAATGCAAACTATCACAATGTTATTTGTATTTCCAAGTATTCGGATGCATTTATGTCCTAACTGGTTATCCACATGTTTACACCCCGCCTTAGTGTTAACTGACTACTAACAAGAACTTGGAAGTTGATTGACATTCGTAATTTCCGGGGGTCTCGCAAGGCACAAAGATTATAACCGAACCCAGAGTGACAGTCTGACCTAAGTCCACATATACAATATAACACATGTATAAAACCGCTGCCCACTGTCGAGAACGCCATACCCCTATGCAAGCCTCATATTCAGTCATTCATTATTCTTCATCACTACTGTCTACGATGAACCCAGCTCTAGCTCTCGGTCGACGCTGCTGAGTCGGCTTAGATGCCGGCACATCCTCGTCTGCATCTTCCATGGCTTGGTCTTCATCCATGTTCGCAGAAGGCACCGGTGGGCTTGGCTCCTTAGAAACTCGCCTTCGTTTGGCACCGGATGTGGAATCGGCCTGTGAGGTTGACGAGAGCGGTGTATCGTCTGTTCCGGATGTATCCTCTTCATCATCTTCTTCTCCGTCCTCATCGTCACTCACGGCCGCTTTACCGTTCAGTTTTTTCGAGGTCAAACTTGGTATCATGAGCAAGTCATCGTCATTATCACTGTCATCCAGGTCAAGAGCGCTAGCCTTTCGCTTCTCAGCTGTCGTGCCTAAGGTAGAATCTGCGGCTTTCTTAGAAGCATCAAGTGCAATGACTTTCTGTTTCTGTCGTATCCGCTCTTCATTGGCGTAGAATTCGGCCCATCGTCCCTCGTCATCCGATTCATCGTCACTCGCATGCACGAAGAGTTCACTTTTGAAGCGTCTAGCTTTCGCTCTCTCGCGTTCACGGCGATCGCGTTCTTTCTCTTCGATTTGCTCCTCTGTCAACGGCTCGGCGTCGCTGCGACGCCGGCGACTTCTCGTCTTTTTGGGCTTGTCAAGAAAACCGTCGGCAGCCTTTCTATTAGTTGGCCCACCAGCTGGGAACAAGACCTCGTCATCATCGTCGATGCCTTCTTCATCGTCGTCAAAGACAGCCTTCTTTCGTGGGGCTGTTTTACGCCTCAATTGGTCCTGAGCTAATTTGCCATCTTCAAAAGTAGGTGGGTCAAATTCCGCTTTATTGATCAGATCAAGCGAATCTTGCAGTTGTTCAGATGATAAATGTGCTGGAACTACCCAGGAAGATTCAGGAGTCTCGTCTAACGTTGGTGCAAGCCGCTCAAATCCGGCTAATCTCATTAGGAGCCTGAGGTGAGAGTTTTTGAACATGGCTGTACGGCGTGCATCGTCATCAGGTCGTATGGCTAGAAAATGTCAGTCGAGATAACAGAAAAGCGATAATACGTAAAAACTTACAAACGAGCGGTGGCTCTTTTGTCGTTGCATCTTCTGGGCGTTCCGCACTTTCTGATGGCTCGACTGATGATATAGCTTTTCCCGCACTCTCCCAGGCTTTTCTCTCTTCAATCGCGCGCGATAGCTGGTCCTTAACCCACTTGATATGGTGCGCCAGATTTTTGTCAAGCAAAACCCCAACTGCAATTGCTACCTGCTGGTCTCTCTCCACAATGTGCCGGAATTCAAGCTCTGCACCTGACCTAGATTGGGTGGTTGAAAGTGTCTGTTTCTCATAGCCAAACTCTAGGTAATGAGCGGTTGCGGCAATTTTTGAGAAAAGCATTTCGATGATCATCTGTGGTCGTTCTTCGATCTTGCGGGTACATTTCCGCAGTATCTGTTTCACCAGCTCTTCCCACTCTTTGAATATGCTACAGTTGCTGTCCAACGGCTCTTGGCCCTTGATCATATTGTAGAAGAGTTGAATGATGTCAACTCGAAACAGCATTACACTCATCTCTTGCTTGAAGGCAATCCGATAAAAATACCGGTGTGCCCGTTTCAGTTGTGCTTCGTTTAAGTCTTGGTAATACTTGGTGAAGGCGACAAAGGTATCAACCACGCCCTGGGGAATGAAGCGATTGGCGAATCGGTGGAAATCAAACTTACGTTCTCGTGACGTACGTTCTGCGTTCGCCTCATCATTCTCCGACTCATCTTGTTCTCCGATTGGGTTTTCCTCATCCTCCCCATCTGCTTTCGCCGCCTTCTTCTTTTTTCGTACTCGGCGCCGCGAACGGACTTGCATATCTACATTCTGCTTTGAATACGCCTCTAGAACGCGAAGATATGTATGTGTTAACTCAGTGCAGGCGTCCAGGTACTCGAAACCCTGATCCTTGTAATTTTTGGCAATATTAGCCACACGGTCATGCGTCTCTTCCTCGTAGAAGATACGGCTCAATATATTCTCCGCAATTTCTTCATCCTCTTCATGGCCAGAATCGAGCATCTCTTGGACAGTCAGTAGGATTTGAGTAAAGCATCTCATAGTGGCGCAAAGCTCTTGCCAGTGCTTGCTTTCCATTGAACTGGCCATTGCTCGATTCAGGGTGATGAACATCTGCTGATTGAGCACACCAGCTACCAAATTGAAACTCCCCACGTCGGTAGGGTTCGCCGATTGACTGTCCTTGTCCGCCTTCTTCCTTGCTCTTTCTGCTTCTAGAAACCATGCAACCAAGTAAAACAACTGTCGTGAGTGATATTCGAATATGTAATCTTTCTGTTCGTCCAACTTCTTTCGCATATGCTGGAAAAGGGGATTGAAACCCGAGTCCAGAAATTCCTCAACAAAACCTTTGAGTTGTTGCCGAGCTCGAGTGTTGAGTGACACAGGAGGACCAAGATCCTTGGGTTCCATCTCATCTTTCGCTGGTCTTCGAGGGGGTCGGAAGACCTTACTGTTATCTAGTTTCTTTTGTCGCGTCGTAGCATCCAGTAGCGCGTCTTGTCCAGTGACAGTTGACATCTTGCCATCGCCACGATCAACCCAAATCATAGTTCCCCATCGATTATGCCGAGAGGGCGCCTTGCGGTTGTACGGTCTATGCATAGCTGCTTCTTTATTCATCATGGCCGTAAGCTCATTGGCTTTCGTCTTGCCTAACTGCTTATCATCCATGAACAGCTTGGCAACATCCACTCGCTTGACCAGATGGAATATAATCTCCATCAGTATGACACCTTCCTGGTTGAAATCCTCCCCAACATTCGAGGCGATGGTGAGAATGGTGATAAGGATGTCCTGGTAGGAAAAAGCATCGATTAGGGCGGACCGCGAGATCTGTGACTCGTCGCCTTCATATTTTACACCGGGCGGAGGCGATATCATCGCTATATTTCGTAGGAACAGGAGGACAAGCTTTATGATGCCTTCGTCACGAGCCGTCCGATCTCCTCGGGAGAGCGCCATGGCGGGCAACGCAACCCGAACGGCAGTATGCAGAATCTGAGCGGCATCGTAGTTTATGATGGCTCTTTTGTAGCCAAGCTGAGCGAGTTGGAGAGAGGGGAGGTGTCTGTGGTGGTTGATGGTCATCTGTTCGAGGTCGCGTTCCAAGGGCCAGGTGAGGGGGACCATAATTTCGAAGCAAGCGAGAGCGGCTCGAGCCTTGAACTTATTGTCGGTGGCGTTTTCGGGCCAGGCGGCGATGATGTGTAGCAGGTCGCCTTCGATGATGTTTGCCTCGGCCAAACATCTCGCGACGTCCATGCGATTGGTCTTCTCGTCGTAGAAGCGAAGCCATTTCTTGATGTCCCTTAAGACCTCGAGTGCCGAGTCACCAAGTACGTATTTCCCCTCATCATCTCCATCGGCGCCGAATCCACCGAGCTGTATGACGACTCAAGTCAGCCAGGAGATCGCCATGGCGGGGAACACGTGCGACCACGAAACTTACAGCAGACACGAGACTGTTGATGTGTGCCCGAACTTCGGGATGGACAATGTCCGTCAATCCATCTTGCGCCTCCATATTTGTTGGCAATTGGCAGGCGATGAGGAACCGACGCCTCTTGGGCGACTTGTGGCTTCAAATCAGTTGCAGAGACACATTGATGTAATCTGTAGTCTCGATAGTAGACTGGCTATACCGAGGTAGCACTAGTATACAAATTATGAGAATGCAAACTTAGACGCGCTTTTGACGCGCCCGGCCAGACCAGCTCGAGAAGCGCGACGCGAGCTAAATTGATTTTTGAGTGGTCTGTGCTGAACGGTATACCTAGGTACTTCCGGTCCTGTACGACCCATTGATGTATTAGGCCCACACTTATCCGAGCACCGAGGCTATGCGGACCAAAGGTTCAACAGTCTTTAGTTTATTGTCTTAGTTCATTCTCGTGTACATCACAGCATATCCTCATTATCAATTGTCAATTACGTATTCTCAGATCCAAAGACCAATATGACCAGTGTTTTTGCGAGGCGACGAGCCTTTCAGCTCGCAACTCAGTTCAGGCAATTTAGCTCTAGCCCTGCCCGAAATGCGGCAGAGGTGAAGCGGCTGGGTGTCGTTGGTGCGGGACAAATGGTAGGCCTATTCCTGACATGTGATCGCTCCTTGTCAACATCATCTCACTGAATCTCATAGGGCTTGGGGATTGCGCTGGTCGCTGTTCAGAGAGCTGGTGTTCCGGTAACATTAGTAGACAACTCGCAGGCTTCACTAGATAAAGGGTTAGCATTTGCAGGTCAGTACATAACTCCCTTATGCCACGGCAACCAACCCCTCCGGGTTTCCCGCTCAATAATTTGCAGATAAGCTCCTGGCTAAAGATGTCTCCAAATCACGGATCACACAAGAGCAGGCCGACGAGGCCCGCTCAAAATTGACGAGTACGACGTCAATTGAAGAGCTGTCTGGGGTTGACTTTGTGATCGAGGCCGTGCCTGAGATCCCCCAGCTCAAGTTCGATATCTTCGCTAAGCTTGCCCAAGTATGCCCCCCGCATGCCATTCTAGCTACAAACACATCTTCTATCTCCATAACCAAGATAGCTGCGGCGACAACCAAGGATCCTAAAGACACATCGGCCAGCTCCCGTGTCGTCTCGACTCACTTCATGAACCCCGTTCCTGTGCAAAAGGGTGTCGAGATCATCAGCGGACTGCAGACGAGTACCGAGACTCTCGACACTGCCATAGCGTTTTGTAAGGCTATGGGAAAAGTAACTTCTGTATCAGCCGATTCGCCTGGCTTCCTCGCTAATCGGATACTGATGCCGTACATAAATGAGGCCGTTATCTGCTTGGAGACCGGTGTCGGTGACCGGGATTCCATTGACTCCATCATGAAGAATGGCACCAATGTCCCCATGGGGCCACTGCAGTTGGCCGACTTCATTGGCCTCGACACATGCCTCGCTATAATGAGGGTTCTGCACCAGGAAACGGGCGACTCCAAGTATCGCCCGAGTGTGTTGTTGACCAAGATGGTCGATGCTGGTTGGCTTGGAAAGAAGAGTGGTAAAGGATTCTACGATTACTGACGGGATCAAAAATTTACCTATTGTATTCAATACATACGACTTCGTGATCTTAGCTTCAAGGTTTTGAAGGTAATCTTGAATAGCTAGCTTGATTTCCAGAGTGAATGATGCCCAAGGACATTGCTGTGCAGTTTGACCAACCTTTTCGGTGCCTCGTGAAGGCTCGTCGTCTCCACAGATAATCGAGATGCCTACCAGCTCAGCCGAAATGCGGTGTATCACCGCTCTAATCACGAGTCGTGCAATACTCTGCTGTACCCGTATATTTTCTCGAGGTTCCCCATCATTTCGGCATAGTAGGCACAGTGAGTGGGGGGAATTAGTAGCGTGGGCTACCCCATGGGTCTCATGAAGTGATACCTGTTACGAGCTTACGCCACGAGGGTGACCGTTGCAACGACGAAGTAGCATGTGAAATGGTATATTATGTGTTATATTGCTGTGGTGCTTTAGTACATCCTCGCCGCCTTTTTGTTAGCACAATCATTTCAGTTACGTGATAGACGTTTATTGCATTGGTCCTGTGTGCGCGTTACCTAGCTTTACCACTATTGTATAAAAGCAGATGAACACTACTAGTAGTTTCCATGCGGACGAAGCTTTATGCGCATGAAATTTTATGTGGAGATGTAGTTTTACCCAGATACTTCACTGCTGGTTGGTACAACGTATTACACCTCTCGATACGCCTGAAACAGCGTGTAAAGCTATAGACGGAGGAACTTCACTTAGACAAGGTCTAAACGAGGAGGAAATGCCTAGTGACTTTTCCCCTCGTCTCCTCCAGATTTACCGAACAGCAACAAGCGTGGCAGAGAGGTGTAGTTACTCCAGCTAGTTACGCCAGCGTTCCTGGATTAGTTTCATCCATAGCACGCGGGACCGCTGCATAATGACGGTATAGATAGAATGGGTTGAACTGAAGAGGATAAATCGAGTAAAGGTAAGGTTCGCCAACTGCGCTTGATTGATACGGGGCCCTCTTCGGAGACGTCCGGTAGTCCGAATGCTTCGGACAATTGCCGAAAATTTTCCTTCGGAGGATGACCGACACTAGAGTCGTCTAAACACTAGTTTAGATGCGCATCAAATAGGGCTTCATGCACTTCTCTAATACTACATGTACAAGTGTGCGAGGACCAAACAGCCCTTTCTCACACCGAATAGTCGAATTATCGTTCAGATAACGCTAGATCTACTCATAAACGTCCCACCAAAATGCCAAGGACAGTATAAGAAGGACCAAGTAGCTACTGAGTAATAACCGCCGTTGCGTGTTGACGCAATCCCGGTTTGAACCCCTCTAAATATGTCTAACTTCATCGGTATTCGTACCTTTCACTGGCTACTTACAGTAGCATTCACTTGCCATGTAGTAGTGCACAAATCACTTAGAAGGATTGCTGGATGTTTCCGTATCACGCTTTTCGGCTGCGGTATGCAGTTGAAGTGCTACATAAACCATGTCCGCTTCATTCTAGAACGCAGAACATTGGTGCTGCTATTTGTTGCGGAAGAAAGTATAGCCATATACATCGATACTGATCACCTGAGCCAAGCCCTCTGTACCTTTAAACGTCAACGTCAACGTCAACCCCAGAGCTATGGTATAACCTACATTTCCTACATGTCGCTAGAGAGCCAAGGTGGTCTAGCCAGATGCCTAGTATACACTAGTTCCTGTCCCTCCAGGATCCCGCAGTTCGATGAACCTAACAAGGAGGCACATTTAATGCTGACAAGTTATGAAAGCCTCATGCATGTGACCTCGATTCGGGACAAAGGAGGTAGCGATATCTTGTTGCTAACTGTTACCCATGACCGCGCCATGTACACTGGTATAGCTGACTCGCTGTCGTCGCGATTAGCAGCTCGGCGTGCTTGATACAAGGCTATCACGGAATACCACATCGAACGGCTGGAGCGTGAATGATTCCCTTTCAGAAGCGTCCCATTGGCCGCTCCACACATGCAGCTGAGTTTTCACCTTGGCATCGACATTAGTAGCGGGTTCGACCTTTGACCTGGAGCTCACGATCACAGCTCGCGGTTTCGGGACTAAGTCTGGGGCCGCCGGGGACAGCACGGGAATAGTCATGCTCGCATGGTGCTCAATCTGGAGAACAATGTCACAGTAGCTATCATGATGCTCCAACGGCTCCAAACGGCTCCAAAACCTATATCTACCTGCGCTCAGTTGAAAATTGTAACGGATGTGATGCCTAGAGGCGAAAAACACGACGTGTCAGCATCAGTACTCTTCAGGTCACAGGATGAGAAAAACTTTAGTCATTGACATCAAAGAAACAGGCAGGTGACGGAACAGGCGCCTTGTTGCAGCGTGGGTTTTCCATCATCATTACTTACTATGTGCTAACAGGATCCCCTGTCGACTGGGCTCGTTGGTATCGCCAAGAATGATCGTGCGCATGCCTTTGTTCCTTTTTATGGAGCGAGTTACCACCCCCTGGTTCGCGCGAATGGATACACGACGAGTTACAGAACCTGTGCTCGGAATCGCGATACAATGAGTAAGTACGAGCATCTTGTGGGGTCAATAAACATGTCCTCGATGGGGCTCTGCCGTAGTCTATGTGTTGATGTGCATGCTACGCTAGTAGTAACTATGGAGCACACTGTTGGGGGACTTTCGGGGTGATGATATATTAGCCCCAGACCCCGAGCATGCACTTTTCAGCCATTCGTTTGTTTTAGCCATCTCGAATTGCTCCTATTTTTACTGGAGACTTTATACTTTCCCATGCCGTCGATGCTTGATTCTTGCCTTTCAAGTGCCGTGTGGATGTCAAAGCCACAGAGAAAGAACCTCGGGAAGTCTCAGAGAGAGCTCCTCTCGTCAGGGCTTATAGCGCTGAATATCTCACACGGTTACGACCTCCAGCAAAAGGTCTTCAGCTTGGTCTCTTACTCTTACAATTGCTACTGAGACCTCAGCACATTGCTTCTCACCTGAACTGGAATCTAAGCTGGAGGAAGCTTGTCGAAACAGGGGAAGGATCTAGACCCAGTCAATTGGTTACAAGATGGCCTCGGAAGACACGCAATCCGTCCGTTCGTCCGGATCGCACACTGAAGACAGCGCGTCATCAACTAGTACAACGGCTACGACGCCACCGCCGATGGAAACAAAGGCGATGTCGCCGAAGGCAACAGAGAGGACATCTCCGTCATCGAAGAAGCGTTCAGCTTCAGCAACGGAATCCAACGGCACGGGTAAAGTTACCAAAAGAAGAGCAGCTCGGGCCTGCGTGTCCTGCCGAGCCCGGAAAGTCAGATGCGATGTCGTCGAGGGTGCGCCTTGCGGCAATTGCCGATGGGACGGTGTCGAATGTGTTGTACAAGAAAGTCGCCGCCGCAAGTAAGTGCTTTTTTATTATCAAGAAATATGTTCGCTTTCTCTGTTCATCGCCCTTTTCCTACGTACATAGCGAGGCTCATACACACCATGAGCTGGGACTGTCTGCCGCCAATTGCGTCACGGGCAGAATTTCCTTTTTGGGTCTCCAAATCTCCAATTCGCCAGTATGTCTGCTCGAGTGCTGCTGCTCTCACTCAGCTCTCGCGGGTCCGGCCGATTACTAGACACGGGACTTACTAAGACCCCCTGTCTGACTCTCTCACAGGAAGGGCCTTTTCAACACAGCGTCGAATTCACATATTGCCAACAACTGCGCCCCACACCTCCAGCATACCGAGGCACATTTGCTGAAGGCAAAGACAACGCCGAGTCCGATTGCGATCGCCTCTGCAGCATCCGCTCAATCCCTGCACCACCCCGCCGAGCTGTCACAAAATTCGGCCCTAAATATCGCCGCGAATAAGGACCATCTCGAGCCTCGTGCACCTTTTCCCCAATGTAAGTCGATCATTTCCGGTGCGGAGACACTGGTATCCTTTAGTTTTCACATGTCAAAGATCTTGCCATCCCGTAGCTCGTGATGCTCTGTCTATGGCGTCAGAATCTTACGATGTAGAACTTAAGCTGGGCCCCATAATGAGCAGTACTCACATGTCAATTCAGGTCAACGTCCCAACCTAAATTCTTCTCTGCAAATTGAGAGTAGTCAGGGCTCGAGGTATCCAAGCATATTTCCACAGCCACCTGCCAGACAGAATGATCTAAGCTCTGGCATTGGTGCTGGGGTCGGTGCTGACGTCGACGCCGGCATTGAAGCCGCTAAGGCATCACAATTCCTTAATCCACTAGACAAGAGTGATATTTTCTCCCAACAATATGGCTTCCTTCGGCCATTGCCATCCAAATTGGCCCCTGAAGATATAGATTATCTTCATGCCAAGGGTGCATTGTCGGTGCCTAGCTTTTCACTCCAAAAGGCGTTGTTAAGTGCCTACACGGAGTATGTACACCCGTATATGCCTCTTTTAGATCTGCACGACTTCTTGAGCATCGTCGACGCCCAAGATGGGTCACGTGGGCAGACCAGTTTGTTCTTGTATCAAGCTGTTATGTTCTGTGCCACTGCATTCGTGAGCAACACGGCTCTAAAAGAAGCGGGCTATGCCTCTAGAAAGGCAGCTCGTAGGGCGTTCTTTTATAAGGCTAGGGTGAGGACTATATCCTATCATCGTAAGACAGGATCGAAAGCTAACCCTAAAAACACCAGCTCCTATACGATTTTGACTACGAGAACGATCGCCTATTGCTTGTCCAAGGACTCCTCCTTATGACCTACTGGTACGAAACGCCGGATGATCAAAAAGACACCTGGCACTGGATGGGTGTCGCAATCTCGTTAGGACACACGATCGGTTTGCATCGAAACCCGGCAAACACCAATATGCCGCCGGAGCGGCGGAAACTGTGGAAGCGGATATGGTGGTCTTGTTTCATGCGCGACCGTTTAATTGCCCTGGGAATGCGTAGACCGACTCGAATCAAAGACGAAGATTTCGACGTGCCCATGTTGGCAGAAGAAGACTTCGATATCAAAGAGCTACCTGATGATGTTCAGGTTGTCGGCCCGGAATGTACTCTTTTGCGCGATGTTGGGATGCAACGGGAGTTAGCCCAGATGTGTGTCGCGAAAGCGAAGCTCAGTCTCTGCATCAGTCACATGTTGAAGGCTCAATACTCGGTGTTAGTTTGCCACAAAACACATCCGGAGAATACAACTCATAGCACGATGATGCTACTCCCCAACAAGCAGCTTGATAACATGGAGAACATTGTCCAATGTGACCGTGAACTCACGAAATGGGCCGAGACGTTACCGGAGTCCTGCAAATATCGTCCGCTCACCCCAGTCGATGTACAGAATGGGCGTGGTGTTATTGCCCTCCAGCGCAACCTGCTGCATATGGTATACTTCACAACGTTGTCAGCATTGCACCGCCCGCTGTTCTTACCCTCGTCGCCTAGGGATCTTCAGCAGACTCCGAGTCAAATCCAGCAACAAATTTCCCGGATGCGCGTATGCAGCGCGGCCGTGCAGATAACACGAATGGTGGCAGAACTAAGCGCTTTGCAACTAGAGAGATTCCTCCCCACCACCGGCGTTACTGTCATCCTGCCAGCTATGATCATCCACATGATTGAGATGAAAAATCCCTCACAGGTTGTCCAGCTTGCCGCTCACAAGGGCTTCCAACAATGTATGCGCGTCATGACGCGCCTGCGCGACACTTATTCTGCGGCCGACTATGCCGTCGCATTCGTGAATGCTGCGATGCGCAAAGGAGCCCAGGTCGGTCAAACACAAGGCCCCGAGGCCTTCAATATTAGAAATACCAACGAATCTATGAATGTCGATGGATTGAAAGCTGCCATGATGTCTCAGTACACCTCCTCCGGTAACTATAACTTACCTAGTGGCATGGAGGACGTGACGACACCCCCGCCAGAGCCGTTGTTGTTTCCCACAGCCGCAGAAGATGCCTCCGTCCTGATGAATGATCCGACTCTGAGTTCAGACGTGACGCAGTCGTTGGAACCCTCCGAAAATGTCATGGCGTCCAACTACACCACCATCAACAGCAACTCCAAGATTCAGAACAGCCTCACTAACTTGAATGTTGGTACGACGGCTACGGCCCCGAATGTCGGAATGGATGCCCATTCGCCGCCATCGACGGACATCATGACGCCGGTGTCGAGCGGAATGTCGGTCGGGTCGCCATCTTCTGCGGACCGTTCGCTGGATATCAACAATATGGACCTTGACGTATTCGAAGAGGGCCAGCCCGATGAGTTCGATTGGAATTCCATCTCGGGTCCAAAGATCGATTTCGACCAATGGCTGCAGTTCCCACCCGGCGAGGGCGCCGCCGTAGGCCCTGGAATGGGTCTAAATGTTTGTAACAACGGACTAGTCGCCCTGGGTCAGATCGAAGGGTCGAACCCGACGTTTAGCATAGATCCTATGGACGCCTCTGATGATGTTGTGATGGGGTGAAACTGAGCACCTGAATTAAAATGACATGCCTGCGAAGTAGAGTTGAGCTTCGTCGAATTTTGACATGATGGGTGGTTAATCAGGTATATTGGCGCTGGCGGAGTGTCATTTTCTCTCCTGGTTTCTGCAAAGTGTATCGGAACGATACTTGGCCTACACTTCTTATAACTCGGGTTTTCTTCTCTTATCTGCCCCATAGGCAATTGGAGTTTTGAACTTCTTGGAGGGCGTGGTGGATATGGTAAAAATCGGATGGGCTGATTTATGGTCCGATAAATGGGCCCATTGGGTATAACAGGTTTTGGATTTTGTTCCTAATCTTATCATGATGCAATCAGGAAGAGAGTATATAAAGGGTTGCTTCTATACCCTGTATATACCTTAGCCGATTACGCATCTTTCTTTTCTCTTTCTGGTTCATACCTCTTTTTCATCCTTATACCCCAATTTACGAGGTCATGACTATATACGAGGTAACAAAATAAGGAAAGGTAGGGAAGGGATCTCTGGTATTAGACTTGTCGGAGACTTTTTCGTAACGACCAAAATCAAAATGATTATAAGTAAAGCTGAATCAGCAAAGGTTGAATTAATTGATTGCGTGACAAGACACCATTAGATCTAGATTCATGGTGTCTAGGTTCTCTGTGCGGAGTTGTGATTAGCTACTCCATACTATCTCGCGCGGTTATTACATCAGCAGCTTACCTAGGTATCCATTTTCCTTTTACGGCGAAACAAGCCTGCGTCAAGGCAGCTCATTGGACAGCCGTTAGCGATTGTATTGCTTGTCGAAATGGTCAACTACATTTATTCAACCACGATCCTCTATTACGGCGCATCCTCGTACGCCTAACCTAGTTAGCATCTGCTATCAAGCTGAATAATCAAACTTCATGAAGAGGCTGACTGATCCTTCCGCTCGAGACTCCATTCATAGACCTATTGATTGGTCGTTTTCCACCGCCTGGACGAATACTGAAACCCGCAAACTCCAGTCTTTCATGTCTATTATCTCCTGCAACATGCCGCGCGGGAAGCGTCCGACTATACGATCAGCGGTGCTTCTACGGCCTCCGCCTCTACACCTGGCTTATTACTAGTAAGTAGGCTGCAATACAAAGGAATGATATATTATTTATTGATGTTATATAGGGAAGAAATGCGGAGACTGTAATATCCGTCGTGGAAGCGGCACGGAATCGTTCTCTTCAAGAGGTAAGCTCGTATATGCCCAAAGAGAGAATATAGTTTATGTACTAGTTGTGGGCACACCCCTGTAGAAGTGTGAATATACTAGGTAGATTAGAAAGGTAAGCCAAGTAGCTAGATCATAGTTAGATCACCGATATGCTTATTTGCTGATTTCCTTTTCCCTTTCTTTTCAGGGGACATCTATCAAGACCCCGACGCCGGACCCGGCGCCGTATAATAACTTCTCTAGCAGACACGAAGATAGGTACTAATTATTAATCCTGGCTGGTACTTATATTCTATAACAGGATATCCACTCTAGTGAAAATGGAAAAGGGCAGGCAGATAGATATAAAAGCGGTTGACAAGTCCCTGATCGTCTGTTCTTTCTATCACGATGGTGCCCTCACATCCGACGTATACAATATCACCAGACGGGTTACAAATAGTAGCGAACACGGTCATCCCATAAGCAACACGCCTATAGCTGGGTACTCGAAGTAGTGAAGAATACACTTACTTCCAAGCGTCTCCGATCCAAGCCTACCACAACCATGGCTAGAACAGTCGTCGTACTCGGCGCCGGAGTAGCCGGCTTGCCCATCGCGCACTACCTCCTCCGCCGGACTATGAAGCAACACTCGGATCTTCGCGTGGTCCTCGTCTCCCCGCACGACACGTTCTACTGGAAATTTGCATCGGTGCGCTTCGCGCTGCCGGAACAGGTCAGTCCGCCGAATTTTTTCACTACCCCTAAAGCATGCCTCAGAAGCGCAAGTCACCTAGTTATAGAATTATATATCTATCCCTGCTGAAAACTCCCCACAACTTTTTGCTATAAGTGACGAGTATTAACTCCGAATCATTGAGCATAGATGACCGAGGACAAGTACATGTACCCTCTCGCGGAGCAATTCGCCCCGTATCCCGCGGATAAATTCTCCCTCATAATCGGCGCAGCCGAAACGCTGGATCCAGAGCGCAATACAGTCACCGTGCGCGTAGGCGAGAGCGACGAGCTGTGCAGCATAAAGTACCACACGCTGGTGATCTGCACGGGCTCGCGGGCGCGCGACGGCATGCCGTGGAAAGAAGTAGGCACGACGGCGCAGACGCGCGAGAGCCTCTCGAAGCTGCGGGCTGGGATCCGGGACGCGCGCTCCATCGTCGTCGCCGGCGCGGGCATCACGGGCGTCGAGTTCGCGGGCGAGCTGGGCTCCGCGTACGCCAAGACGGGACTCAAGGAGGTCGTCCTCGTGGGGACTGAGGCGCTGCCCCTCGAGAAGAGGATCAAGGACGACGTGCGCGAGACGGCGAGGCGCGAGCTCGAGAAGCTCGGGGTTAAGTATATTGGCGGGGCGAAAGTGACGGTGTCCGATGCGAGGGGAGAGAAGGAGAAGGGGAAGACGACCGTCACGCTCACGCGGGGCGACGGTACCACGGAGACGATGGCTGTAGACCTCGTCGTCCCTACCTTCGGCGTTGTGTCTAACGCTGAGTTTGCACCGGAGGCGATGCGGGATGCCTCAGGTTACTTAAAACAGGGCAAGGATTTGCGGGCGCCAGGGTATAAGAACAGTAAGTAAAATCCCGGACTAATTATTACTTCCTGTCTTATCCCTTACTCATGGCTGGAACATCATAGGATGATTCTCAGGTTTTCTGAAACAACACTCGATATACCACTCTCACGAGATTGACAGAAACTGACATCGGAGCTTTTCCTCTAGTATTTGTCATAGGCGACGTCGGGAATCTGCAACCAGCACAAGCAGCGCATACAGACACACAGACACGCCATCTGATGACACAGTTCAACTCGTACTTCTCGGGCGGGTCGCCCGAGCCGTACGTCTTTGACCCGGCCAAGGTCCAACTCGCTCTCACGATCGGCCGTGATCGCGGGACGGGCCAGGCCGGATCATTGCGGCTCTGGAGCATCCTCGTCTGGTTTCTCAAGGGACGACACCTCGGCACGAATATCGCCGATGGATTTGCGAGAGGTGACGCCGGCGGTATGGGCAGGGCGTGGCCAAAATGAAAAGATTATAAACGTTTGAGCATAACATCCACTTTGTTTAGCATTTTAGCCCACCTACATGTTGCAGGTGTTGACACACAACGCAATGCTTGTCCATCTCATTGTGTATAAACTCGATTGGCATATCTATACCTACAGTACTACCGCAGAGCTACATAGACTTTTACCTTTTCTATAATCATAGTCGATATACCCTACAGTCATACCTAACAAAGAAAAGCTCATCCTGGCCCCAAAATCCAAATTTAACGTGACTATTATTAGGGCCAAAATCTATGTCTACTGTTGCGCGTCGCCTTAGCAGTCAACACCCCTCTATTCTACGAGCATCAAAGGATGCAAAGGCTGGCGTAGTATGGCTAGTTATTTTGTATCTTCAGCTTCACAGGTCTCCTGAGCCTTTCCCTAGTGGCCGCGTCAGGTAGATGGAGACAAAATGGACAGGTACGCCTCACTGCGTAGAAAGAGCAAGACTGATAAGAACTTGATCATTTTCTTTGTCTCTTGTAACACATGCCAAGGCTGAAATTCCTACACTACGCAAAGCTGGTGTTGAAACTGCCACTTACTAATACAGTGATCTCGCGAAGCCGAAAGCACTAACATACTAACGAGCGCATTTCAACCGCTGTCTCACATTAAGGTAGTAAGGTAGCGTAGTGGTTCACTGTGCTGCGGCTTCCATAGCTGGCGGCAACGCTGTTGAGTTGGGCTCCCCGCTGGGCTGGCCTTCAACATGCGGCCGCTTAGATTCTGGCTGGATCTCGGGACCGGACGGAGGGCGCTTCCTCTCCTTGTCATGCCCACCATCCTTGGCCGCTGCTGCACGACGTGCGTCTCTTTGCTGTTTTTCCTGCTTCTCCTTTTCGCGACGAAGTGCCTTAGACTCAAATTCATGCCAATCGCCCTTGATATCCTTTAGTCTAGAAAGCAGTTAGTATTACATGTCATTCCCAGAGATAGTGAGTTGCTTACTCAATAGCCTGTCGAGGAGGTGGCTGTTCTGTAGTGAAGTAGGGATGTTCTAGAACATCTGCGGCCGATGGTCGTTTAATTGGATCGTACTGAAACATTTCTGTTAGAAGCTCAAAAGCGGCAGCGGGGACACGTTCCCTGTACTTGTCCGCAAATACATTTGGCTTTCGATAACTAGGTCGCAGAAGCTCGAACCAAGGGGTATCTGCAAGCCCAGGCCACTCTTTTCGATTAGGAGTACCGAGTATATTGTAGATTTTTTCAAGTTGGCTTATTTCCCCGCCGTCCCCTGGAAATATGGCATGGCGAGTGAAGATTTCTACCATCACACAGGCAGCACTCCATATGTCAACTGCAGCGCCATATCGGGTCTCACCCAGCAGGAGCTCAGGAGATCGATACCATATGGTAATAACACGATTCGTATAATCTAGCTGATGCCGTTTTGCATAGAAACGCGCTAGACCGAAGTCAGCAAGTTTCAGAATACCATCGCTGCTCACAAGGATGTTTGCAGCTTTGATATCACGGTGTAGAACTCCACGTTTGTGTAGGTAATCTAGCCCTTCAAAGAGTTGCATCGCTAAATGTTTCTTTTGCGAGGCATCAAGCTTATAGGTTGGGTGGTTGAGTAGTCCAGTCAGATCATGAGAGAGGTACTCGAAGACCATGTAGCATTCATTCCTCTCAATCATGACTTCGTGTAGGACCACAATGTTGGGGTGTCTCAGTGACTGAAGAAGTTTTACTTCTCGCATAGCAGTAACAGGAAAGCCGTCTCTTTCCCCTTCCATGCGAATTCTCTTCAATGCAACCAACTTTTGAGTATAGACGTGTTTGCCTTTAAAGACTTTGCCGTAAGTGCCTGATCCGACAACTGATTCATTGCCTGGCTTTCTAAAGTAGACGGAGACAGATTGAGCAAGCTCGGGATCCAGTGGAGGCTTTGGTTTTAACTTTCTCCGTATCTTCATTACTTTGCGAGTTCTTGGTTGTTCGGGCGGCGGAGCTCTGGTGTGATGATAATCCGCTCGGGCCCGTGCAGATGCAGGTTCTCTAGGCGTGTCTTTCGGCAAGTCTCGATCCCGATCGTCGATTATGGGTTGCGTCTCTTTCCTAGGGGCCGCACTAAACTTCTGGGATATTTCTGGCTTCGGAGCGGCAACTGGAGCCTTGGTTGAAGTTTTGAATGCAAAGCTGAACTTGGAATTTGCTGGACCGCTAGGTGCTGCAGGAGGAGGCCGGGGTGGAGGCGTTTGTTCGGCAGTGGCCTTTTCGTCCTTCACTGTACCCTCTTTGTGGTTTTGTTGAGGCAGCTCCGACGCATTTTCCATTTCTTCATCTTCGTCGTCGTCCTTGGGATTAGGTGTACTGGACTGGTCAGGTATGTTCTGGCCTGGGGAGCCCAACACCCCCCTACTGGAACCAGTTGATCCTGACCACTGGCCATGTCTTGATGAAGTACTATCATTAAGGCCGCCACGAGTAGAGGCCATACCGCCTCGGAAACCACCTCTAGAAAACCCACGACCCCGAGAACTAGTTTGTGCCATAGGTCCGGTTGGAGGGCGAGGTGGAGATCGGCTGGACCTTTGACGTCCTGCAGGGCCACCGGGAAGAGCAGCATTTCGATCTCGTTGTAGGTGATTATCACCAGTTGGCTCGAACTGCCGACTGAGACTATGTCCATTATCATACCTCCTCGATGGGTATTGAGGATCACCACTTTTGCTTGACCTAGTTGTCGCATGAGGTTGAGGCGAGCTAGGAGAGCCGTAATGGGATGGAGTTGGGTCAACCTGCTGGGAAGATGGTCCTGACGGGAAACCATCAAAGCGTCTTGGGCCACGGTCTCTCGACGTCTCTGATACCTCGAAACTATTTCGTCGGTCTGTTCTCCGAAATGTGCTCACTTCGATACTGTTGGCCCCAGAAGCTAGCGGCCCACCTGAAGGAAGTCGCGGCTCATCACGATATTTAGGCTTCTTTCGAGACCGACGAGCGCTACGATCCTTAGGCGAACGAGGAGGATAATCAGCTCTGGAGGGATCAAAAGAAGGGGACGGCCGACGAGAGTGTGCACCAGCCTCCGAGGGGGCCTTGGGCGGCGGTCGTCCGCTCGGGCGAGATGGCGAGTAAGTATGGGAGAACGAGGAACGGCGGGAGGTAGGCCGTGGAGAATGACTGGAATTTCGAACATTAGGTTCCGCACGAGAGCGAGGGGGGTTGCCGGAACGATCATCAGAATTAACATCCCAGGGTGGTGATCGGCTTCGGCGACGTGGACGGGTTTCGATTGGGTGATCACCTCGCTCAGCGTAGCGACGGTGAGGGGTATCGTAGCGCGGGGAGATGGAACGTCGACGAGAAGGAGAGATCATGCGATTGGATCTCGAGGGCCCGTGTCCCCTTCCATGTTCACGTTCAAGGCGTTCTTCTCTTGCCGCAGCACGACGGCGGTCGCGCTCGCGGTCACGTTTGGATTTTTTGGAGCGAGAAGGTGGGAATGGTAATGGACTTCGGCTCCTGGGTCGCTTCCTGGAGGGTGGAGAAAAAGAACGATCCCGTGCGTGTTCCGAAGAATCGTTGGGCTTGGAATAGCGTCTTGGTGATGAGGATACATCGTGTCGTTTGCCCGAATCGTGGAATAAATCCCGAGCAGGCGAGTGTTTCCCTCGACGCGTGTCGTCGAAGTAGTGGTCATGGTGATCGGATGATCCGCTGTGACGCCTCCCCTCTCTCCTCCGCTCACTGTCTTCACGATATGCTTCACCTCCATGGTGCTTTGTCTCCCTGCCATGATGGTGCCGAGACGGACGGGAACTGGGCGACGGAGATCGTAGACGAGTCTGCGCACTGGGCCCATAGCCTCGACGGGTTTGATGGGATCGGCTTCGACCTCGAGAGCCATCGTGGCTGTCTCTGCTTCGGTCGCGTTTCATGGCCACATCTCGAGAAAACGCCTTTCTTCGCGAATGATGGGCATAGTCTGTAAACGAAGGAGAAGCAGCATCGGCACCAGCATCGGCAGGGTCCAGAGGCCGTCTGGGGGTTGCATCGACATCGCTCATTGTGGCCGTGTCTGAGAGGCAGGTATGGCGAATGACACGGTAAAATTATGATGCCGAGACATGGATTGGGCCACCTCTCAGAGTGGGCGGCAGCCTCCCACAGACAACCATGAACGTTTGCCAAATCACAGAAGACCACTGCTATTTCTCTTTTGCTATGCCAGTGATGGCGATGGAAACGAGCAG
Organism: Xylaria sp. FL0064; assembly: GCA_022593225.1. NCBI lineage: Eukaryota > Fungi > Ascomycota > Sordariomycetes > Xylariales > Xylariaceae > Xylaria > Xylaria sp. FL0064. The sequence continues at coordinate 277,172 of JAJKLE010000004.1, read as the reverse complement.
GCAGATGAAGAGAGAAAAAAAAATGAAAATTTACGAGCAGCTGATGCGTGAGTTGCAGCCGATGTTTGGCAAAAGCCTCGTCGTACTGGATGGACGTACACACGTAGTGCAGTGGTTGTAGGCCTGCGGTCGGCAGGGCTGCGTGCGCTTGGATTGGTATGGTGCCTTAGGTATATCGTTGCGCTGTGTAGCTGTAGCTGTAGTGCAAAGTGCAGAGACAGTGAGGTGACTAAGTTGGTTAGGTAGGAAATAAAGATAAGTGCACGTTTAGGCGGCACGTCCGCAGCACAGACTGGGAAGGGGACCCTGGAGTTTAGTGTCGCTGGAGCCGACCGACAGAAAACGCCTAGTTACTCGTCGGTGCAGCTAACTGTAGCGCACCTTTTAGCACCCTGGGCAGTACCAAGCACGCCTGCGCGGCTTTGGCGAGGTCGAGGTCCCTGGCCGCCCTTCAAACTAAAGGGGAAAGTTTCTGGGTCACCGTCGACTCTGCCCGCCCGCACTTATTATCTCGCTGTACTACTCCGTACCTAGGTAGATTTCTCTCGTCGCCCTGGGGGCAACCTACCAAGCACAGGACCGGCCAACTGTATCGATCCGGAGGACCGCCTGAGGGAGTTGGGGGCTGACCCAACTTGACCCGGTGCTTGGCCGTCCAGCTGCCAGAATAAACTGCCTCAGGGTGCGCAGCTCTCTTTTAGATAGCTGCTAGGTAAAGAATAGAGGTGACGGTTGGCCAAAGTGCAACATGTGGTGCCAACAGCAACACCATATCAAGGCCGTTTCTTCTGAGAACCACTTTGTCATACTGCCATTCCATGCCTCAAGAGTGAAGCAGGCAGACAAACAAGCATGCAAGCAAATCCCACAGCGCGTGGCAGGATCTCGACTTGTTCTCGTCGACGGCGCTTGCCGCCTGGAGGCGGTTCTGACCCAAGTAAGTCAGGATGCAGGCGATAGCAGTGCAGAATGCGCCACCAGTATAACTATCTACGAATCCAATCCTCATCACGATGGTCTCTCAGCTACCCTCTGTTCTCCCCTGTCAACTCGCGATAGTCAGATAACGGACCTTTCCCAATGCAGCGGCGACTAAAATAATCCTCAACGCCATAATCTTCCTTACGTTTTGACATTCTTGCGTTGGCCATATGCTGGCTTGAGCGGAGACCCATTACCTAATCCTCTGCTCTGTCCGGAGAGCAACCGAAAATGGAATGTTGATGTGCTTGTGGGCGTATGTGAATTAGCTATTTCCAACCTCCAGTCGCCAGTAGGGTCTGTCGGCAGTAGCTGCAAAACTGGTGTTGCGACGGTCACTTAGGCGCCAGCTACTGTATAGAGAATTCAAGAGCTAGCCTTGTTTCTCTTGTGGGTGCTGAACCGGGAACAGACGAGATGTCCTACTCCAGTTGTAGACTGCTTCCCCTTCAAAGTGATCCTCGACTAACAACGTTGTTGCCCAGCGCCTCCAATATGCATGTAGAAAAAGGTATGGCTATCGGATGTTTTCTTGCCTGAAAGGCTTAACTCAACCACAAATTCTCTCTCAACAGAGACATCGGTATCATATCCTTCTTATTAGGGTTTGGGCAATCCTTTAGGCAGTCCTTTGAACAGTTGGATGGACTCGGATGAGAATTGCCAGCCATTGGAAATATTATAGAACTTGGGAAGATGCCACATAGAAGACAAGAAATCTCCTCAATTATGTCCCGCAAAGCTCGGTATTGTAGATTAGACTGTGTTTGAAAGGGGTGACGGCTTGGTGGAATGGGCGGGGTATCGACAAACACAACAAACGGACATCGCCAGACTAGTCAGTAGAATACTCATTCTGCGATCCGAGCAAAGCCGACCGGCGATGACACCCTAAGAATAAGATATCAAAATAAAAATCGTTCTTGAAAAAGGAACAGAGTATTGTTTTCGAGTCGCATCGTAGGGAGGATGTAGATATGACGATCTAGTGATTGCTGAAAGTCTGGTTGGCTATCATCATTCACGTGCACGCAAGTCCATATCGGTTGGCGATACATCTTTGTGGCATCTCGAAGTGGGACTTCGCCCTCTCTGCAGACGTCTTCATTCTCGTTATGCAGTCGAGGGCCCGAAGCCTGAATAGAGGTTGACGACAATCAGGTGGGCGGGAAACGCAATACACGGGACGTGATCCTGAACCAGCACGTCGCTGCGACTTTTCTATCAGGGAGAGAAATGTTTCAAATAAGGCAATTTGCAGACATGAAGACTTAATGGCGTCTGTGCGATGACGGAAAAGCGATCGCTGATGCAGGCATCAATCGAACTTGGGGCGGCTAGGTATTCGGTTGGAAAAGGAAGATGTGGTGGTCAGGTCTGGCTTGAAGCTACCTGTGTGAAATAGGAAGTACCCAGGTATCTGGATGCACAGTGCGTAAGACAGTCCAGACAGTGAGTCAGTACTGTTACCCGCGATATCTTGTAAAAGAGCTATGCGTGTATTGGGTAGTATTCACTATACCATAACAATCTACCTATCAGATACCTAAGACACTCCAGAAGCACCCTTCACTTGACATGAACAAGTGCCTGGCGAGCCCTGCGTATATGAACGAAGAGCTTGCTTCATGCTGAGGAATTCTTTGACGGATTCCTGTGTCCACGTTAGGAATGTTCGCGTACTACTAAACCCCTATCCGGACCAGTATCCTATAAACTTCATAATGTAGACATTTCCCTCCCGTCTCGAACACTCGAGATTGTCAGTTATACCCAAGCTATTCAAACTAAATATTGTGCTCTAAACCACAAGCTGTTAATAATGTCTCTACATCTCACTGCTCTGGGAGTCATTACCTGTTTATCGCCTTCCAAAAACCCCTCAGCATCGATTACTTCTCTAGTGATGTTTCGTGTTGTGGCGTCTTCCCCTTGTTAACGCACCTTGCAAATGATAAAATCCAGCACTTCTTCCTCCCTAGTCCAGTTGGCCTGTTAGCCCTCAAGGCCTTTCTAGCCCCGAGGCCTCCTGTAGTTTACTATGATGGCCATGGCTAATATTGCCCAGGCTCTTATGCCCTACACCTGTTCATTTCGGATCGACCCAGTTCCTCTCAACTTTAATCTCAGAATGACTACAACCGTCTTATCTTGGCCGTATCCCTAGTTGATTTATGATATTGGATAGGGAGTGTAGGAACTCGCTTGCCTTGTTAGTGGTCTTAGCAGGGGAACGCAAGGGCCATATATGGTCATATTACTCTTCGCTACGTCTCGGCCCCTATATGCAGTGACGCTTTCCCATCAGTGTCCATCCACCTACGCACAGCGCATCGTGACATAAAATGGAAATTGGATGCTGAGCAGATGATACACAAGATTTTGCACCTATATTGGAGAGCACTTGCTGTTGGTTGCGTGTTACCCAAGTGTCGCAACACAGACAGGCGACTTTTTCAACAACCTGGCAATGAAGGTGTAGATCAATACGAGATAAGAGAGTTCTCGTCACTAGTTTCGTAGTTTGAACTGAGGGGCGCTCTAGTCTTCTTGACACGAGCTATGCCTCAGGTTCCCAAGTCACTTGCAAGGAGGGGGCAAGAAGCCCATGCTAATCTGTCTTCACTCTCGATTTTCCCACATGTAATAATGCGATAATAGTGACCAATTATTGGGAGAAGTATTGGGCCATCCTAGCAGGTCCATCTACGTGTCCAGATATAATATGACAATGAACATCATGTTGCATTGCTACAGAATTGTAATCTATTCTCCTCCGTCATGTTCTTATTCTCCTTCTGTCACTGCAGCTACTTTGAAACGTACGTAAGTATTCATCCTGATTTGAGTTCGGCTAGCCTGATCTTCTTAGAAGCGGATTTTGCGGCAAGGCTAACAGATGCTGATGAAGTTAAGATGAGACGAAGAGTACTACATTCCAGATAAATATTTGGCAGGGCTAAATTCCGCGATCCTTGCAATGCGTTTCTTTCACCAATGTTTCCGCCGCCACATGGGTTAAATCTCCTATTACTTTTGACTGGCTCGTGCATAACGATAGCCAAGGATAGGTAACCGTTAGCATGACAAGAACATATCGCCGAACGAAACCTCCGTCCCTCTCTCGAAAAATAAATAGTATGAACTTAAAATGAAATCTCGAGTGGGGAGAATGAATGGTACTCGAGCAATGGTATTATAAACTTCGCTCTTGACCTCTTCTTCAGGTCGCCGATATCACGAAGAGACTGCAAGGTAGTGTAGTGTAGATGGGCTCGACACTTAGTAATAGACAATTTGAAGTGACGTTAAGTGCTGGGGGCGGGCGCCGAGCAGGGTTCTGTTTGGGATCGAGCTTCGGCATGTTTGATCCCCACACTGCGCGGCCCTGAAGCTAAGCCTTCTCAGGATTAGCGTACTGGCAGCCGGAGTCTTGGCTTCTACCGTTGGTCTTATCAGAGAGCTCCTGGCTATGACGAAACTTGAAGCTGTTCCAGCTTTGCTTCATCTCCATCGCTACCCGATGTAGGGATAGCCTCGACCAGCCATGGGTCGTCTCCATTGGGGGCTCCGACTGGGAGCTATGGTCACTGGCAGGACGGGTCTAGCCAGACTTTCGACTGCTGTATCCTTGCGTCGAGGAGGCCGCAGGGGAGGGCCGCAGGGGAGGGATAGCGGCCTAAGCACGACTTCGCTGCTCTGTGTGGTGTCGAGAAACGCATGTGAGATCTCGCCTCTGCTCTGGAGGGGGCCCTCAGCCAATTGCGAGTTCTTGTCTTCCGTGGCCCTGGGCCGGTTGGTCAGCCGTAGTAGGTAGTGGGTAGTGGGATGCATTCATCCCTGGCACCACCTACAGCACTAAGAGATGGCTCGAAGCCGGACACTCTCTCGTCCGCGCGGGTCGACTCGCGCTAAGTCCCTGAAGAAACTCGTCCAGGATGCTGCCTCTGCGATGGCTGTCCCTCATGCGCTCTCCTTGATCTTGCTTTCTCATTCGAGAGGCTGTGCTGTCGAGTGCAAGTTTCTTTCCTATTGTTCGTCGGCAGGTGTTGCGTGTGGCCGGTGCTACCACTCTTCGTTTCCATTTGCCTAATTTCTCTTCTGCATCTGCTGGTTCAGCTATTGTTTGTCTGATTCATGGGCGGGCTCCTGATGTGTCGACGGTTTTTGTCTATTTCCAACTTGTAGTCCCTCATTATACCTCTTGTCCGTCTCTACAGGAAGACATTACTACATCTCAGTTGCCAGCGATCTTGAGATACCTCTCGCGTAGATGACTTGATCATCACAGCCAAAACCCCTTAGGCTCGACGCCGTCGCCTTGCCTTGTTCCACTGTCGAGCAATATGCTTTCCTCGACGGGAAACACCAATTCCTTTGGCCACTTCAGTAATCGGTGGTCAAATAACTCAAGTTTCTCACAAGCGGCATACAATGGCAGTTCGACTTTTGGTGTAATCAACGAACTCAAGTTCCTCGCTGCCAAGTCGTCACGCCAGTCCACCATTATTCTGACAGCATTCAATATCGTTTCCGCGGCCGCAACAGCAGCAGGAATTCTCTACAATAACTATCTAAGTGCAAAGAGGTCACCACTGCGACGGAAAACCCCGTGTGTACCCATTCTACGACGGAACCTAATGTACGAGCTAACGTTGCTCTAGGGTCAACATATTCACTTGCGTTCGGGGCTCTGACGTGTACCCGCTCATTCTTTCCCTAGCCATTGTTAGCCAAGGCATCATATTTATTGTATCGCAAGCACAGGGCTTAGACAGCCTATTTCAATCCGGGTGTGCGTTGATTTCGCAGTTCATGTGGCCTGGTGCGTTATAATTCTGCATACTATCCTAGCTCTCCACGGGCGAACTAATTATTTGGCAGGCATCTTCATTGTGCCCTACACACAGCTGGTTTTTACCATCGAAACTACTTTGCGAGCCCTCAAATCCGATCCGTTTCCCCCAAGGAGTAGGTGGACCGTGCCTATCTGCTTGACGATCATTAAAATTGCATTACTCGCTACTGGCCTCGTCACCTTTTTTATACGCGCACCCAATTTTTGTTTCGCTTCTCTGTTCTGGTTCGTGGCGAAATGGGCAGAAGGGGGCTTTGCGCTCCTTATAGGCATCGTTGTTGTCATGGCGGCGTGCGCTGTGATAATCTATATCAAGCTCATACGCTATTCGATGATCGACGACGACGAACGAGTTAGCGCTTCTCGGATGATCTACTATATCGCTCTCGCGATCATTCCCAATGTAAGTGTCTGTTACCTGCAAAGTCCGAAAACATATCGATTAACATGGAGATAGACTTTAATGATCCCGTTCTTTGGCTATCTGTCTTTTGGGAATCCATTCGAAAATGGCGGCGACACTGGATTAACGCTGTCAATGGTCTCAACAGTGGTCTCCAATGTAACCGGTCTGATGACTGGCGGGCTCTACTTGTTCCTTCGATCTAGCACCGTCTCCACTATCGCCCCGAAGAATAAGCTCGACGAGTACGAGCGTCAACAGACGAAGTATCAGATACGGATGCCAAAGCCTGGCGATACAGATTTCAATAGCCATATCATGAAGCCAATAACAGCGCCTCAGTGGCTTCTCGAATTAGAGCCTCAAGAGAAACAGAAAATACAAGAAAACATCAACCGCCGGGGATCGCAAGGCAACCCTTGGCCCCTCGGCGCAGAGAATTCAAATCCATTAGGGTTAAACGCCTTCTTCCAACAAGCGCCAGTCATGAAAAGCCCAAATGACACACAATTACTTTCCCCAATGGCACGGGTTCGAAAAGCGTCAACATCGTACACACTGTTTCCAAATAAAAACCAAGCAGGTGGAGCGTCAAACGTCTTGTTACCCTCTACCACCTACTCTCCAAATGCAGGTGGGGATTTAGTCAATAATTTTGGCGACATGCTTATGCCACCCCCAGCAATCCAGCCACCAGGATATCGTCATAGACGCGATTCATCCATGGCCTCAACAGCAACAGTGCAGATTGGCCTGCGACTTTCTAACGTCGAGGACGTAAGACCAACAACTGCCAGCACTATCAGTGGAATTGAACGGACGCATGAACTAGGTTGTCCAAATAACCCGACGGTCGAAATGATAAATCGACCAATTCCTCTCTTTGCTAGAGATAGCGTAATATCGTCCCCAAGCTCACAACGTCTTGTGAGATCAAGTCAAGCGGAAAGTACAATGAAGACATTGCCGTCTGTCCCTCGAGACTCTCGGATTGAGGCGGAGAGAGCTCCTATCCTTAATCCAACCGTGTACAGTCCAAAAAGTCCTACGAAAGGAAAAGTCCCCAGTCCTAAAGGTGTTGGCTTTAATGTACCAGCGAGAACAAATACCACTCTAGTGCAAGCCGTAGAAGTCAGGAGTCCAGTTCCTCGACTTCGCGGGAACTCTGTTGATGGAGTGGCAGACAGAGCTGATTGGATATGAACGCCGGTCCTTGCGTCCTCAGGAGCACGACTATTCCAATATATGATCACTTCAATTCAAAGCTCATTTTCAAACCATCCTCACTTTTTTCTTCTTTTCTTTCTACGTATATCTATGGATGGGTGCTCTAGATAAGGATGCTGTCTGATGATGCCAAGTCCGTCATCACGTTGCTGCCTTGAGCCAAAAAGTCTAAGTCACTTAGTCTCTATATGTAGACAGACGACTATCACAATCATTACCCATAACCTATTTTTATTTCTTGCTTTCAGCACCGCACCAGTTATCCTGTCATTTTCATACCCATGGCGTTTGGAGAGGCGAGATCTAGCATGATTAGGCGTCGATCAGAAAGGGAGAGTCACACACTTCGCTTCTGTTTTTCTTCATTATTATTTTTCTGCAGGGCCCAGCGGGCCGATGAGCCGTACAGCCATGTGCCCTGCGTGTATGCTGATACTTTTCATCATGTATTATGAGACCAGAGCAAGGAAATTTTGGATTAGATATATCCATCTAGTGACGAGGAATGAAAAACTCGCAAGAGACAAGGGGGATGACTGTAAGGACGGAGAGAATGAATTTAGTCGCATACGATCGCTATGGTCATCCAAGAAAAACCTTAGCTAGCAAAAATACAACTCATTACCGGCTACTTGTTGCTCGTGAATACCTGTGTCAGTGATACGATGTACACATGTTAGGTATTAGAAATTCGAAGACAATCCGAGTGTTAGCGTCTATCTTTAGGCTTACTACTGAATAGACAACCTTATTACGGTTCTTCATCGCTATGTACACGTGCATTACCATCGTCATCCTTCCTCGAGCCGTTTTCAGACCCACCACCATTAGGATTCGATGTCGTCGTCTGTAAGCCAGCTTTCTTCTCGCGTTCTTTCTGTCTCCGTTTCAGCTTGCGCTCCCGATTGAGACGCTTCTTCTTGTCCTGAAGGTGCTGCTCCTTATCCAGGGCGAGCTTCTTCGCAGCCTCTTCGCGCTCGCGTTTCTCCTTTTCCCGCACACGCGATAGGATGCGGTGCTTTTTTCCCGGACGCATCCGTTTCTTCTTCTGCTGTTCGGCGGACTCCTCGGATCCGGGTATAGGCTTACCCGAGACGGCAGGGGCTGAATCCGGGGTGATATGGATCACGCGCCATGGCTTCTCCAGGCCCCAGCGCCGCTTCTTGGCGTCTGCTAACAGGTACTCGGCCGTCACGGCCACGCTGCGGTACTCTGATGTCTGCCCTGGAGACGGCGCTGAGGCAATGTAGTGTGAGCGTGGACGCGACGGGACCACGAAGCTGCCTTCGCCTTGGGCCGCGGGGCCCTTGTCGGGCGTTAGCACGACGGTATGTGTGGGTGCCTCGTCACGAAAGAGACGGAAGGCAAATGCTTCTTCCTCTTTTGGAGCGTCTCTCGCTGGTTCGGCCTGTGGCTTATTCGGCTGCTGCTGCTGCTGAGTTTTGGGCCTGGCTGAGAAGTTCAGCTGGAGTATGCTTGATAGCTGTGCTTGGAGCTTTGCACGCAGCGCCAAGTCGACTTGTGAGTTTTGGCCCCCTTCATCGTCAGACGAGGCCGAGTCTGAGGCCGAATCATGTAAATCTTCACGGCGCACTCTACGCCTTGCGTTAGCTGGCACTTTGCTCGTAAGAACAGGGGTGGGTCTCATACCGTTTTGCTTCCGGAAGTGAGAACATCTTTTTGAAGCGGCGGCGAATGGGAGACTTGGAAGAAAAACGTGGAAGTGAAAGGCTACAAATTTATGACGCACCGACCTGGATACCTCAAAAGACCTTCATTAATTCATATATTGTAGTAGGTAGTGACACAAATCTAGCCAACTACCTAAGAGACACAGGTGCAAGTATTGGTCTAAGTCGATTTGGTATCTTAGTGTGAGGGATGAATTTGGTAGGATTATTATTGTGGGCCTCAAACGAGGTAAGTCGCTGATTAGGTAAGGGGCTGCTGATAAAGAAGCTGACCGTCAGTTTAGGCTTATCGTTCCCGTCCGGACTTCTACACCGATCTTACAGGATATCGAGTTCCAGTCCAGAACCAACGAACTGCCAGGAAAACCAAGAATAATGATAATATCTCATTATCCTGATTCAAAGTAACGCAACCCCATCAGTGCCATGTGTCCACGTGTCGGCTCTCCGTACTTCCATACACAGCGTATGCCAAGTGGCCAACCACCAGCGTGACGACGGCCCTCGAGGTCGTTCGCTACCCTTATATACCTGCTCCCTCACCCGAAGTGTCCGACCATGGGAGAGTCGAGGTAGCACGGTGACATGCGTGCTTAGAGCATCCAACTAGCTGATTGGAACTACCAGGAACAATCTCTCAGCTAAGCTACTTTTAGGATGGGCAACTCAGCGAGAGACTCAGCCGCAACCCACATAGGCGAATTGGTCGTCTTGGTATGCAGCGTGCTACTTGATATAAAGGCACTGGTTGCGTGGGCTGGCCGAGGAATCGCTGTCTTTCTTCCTCGCTCATCTGGCCTCATACACTAACGAACACGCACCTGCCATGGCTCTCCGCCCTACGTTGTCCCCGATGTGACCTGTGGATATCAGGCCGAAACGAGTAAAGATACTTAGCAGCCGCATTTCATGCTTGAGATGGTACACATATAAACCCGACCCTGCCCAACCCAGATCATCCTTCGCTTTCCGGTGGTCAGCAAGCATAGAGGATTCACCAGCCAGGCGAACATAGAACTTTTCTTATACAGGGTCGGACGAACAATACGAATGAAATGACGTGAATGGTAAGCCTTCCTCAATTTATAATTGCCCCCCTGATCATTTGATTATGCCACAACATTGATATGCCACCGAGTCAGCAACAAATGAATCTTTCTGTTTACATTAGAACGAAATAGCGCAAGTATAGGAGGGTATCGTAGCTCGGGTGTTCCGAATTATGATGTGGCAACGCGAATGAGCAACACTAGTATGACAATGGCCATGGGGATATCGAACAAATGATAATGGGAATGATCTGCGACTCGGAGAACAAACGACAGCAATGACAAGATGACGACGCTGGCGACGACGACATGTGACGAACGTCCAGATGACAGAACCAACTCCGGATGCTTTCTCGATGCCCCAAACTCGTCTGGATTCCCTTGTGCTTTGGTGAGACTATCGTGCGCGCTTGTGAGAAAGGATAAAACCAACAATCCGTCTTCCGAAAGAGACCAAATGGAGAAGAAAAAAGGACGAGAGTATCAATAACAAGAGAAATTCCAACACCTCAACGCATTTGAGTCCCAGAGATGTCCCAAGTGGTACATCCAACCTGACTTTCAACCCTTACACAACCGCAATATTGACTCCATCACTCCATTCGTCCAACGGTCGTGTTATATCCACCATACTTTCATCTGAGTCGTCCCTCTGTTCGGGTCGCCATAAAAAATAGGAGCCAGCAATTATCAACGTGCCCTCCCCAACCTCGTTTCGTTTTTTTGGTGTTTTCGTTCCGAGTTGTATAGCAATGTGCCTCATGTGCTCTGCCTAAATGGCCACTTCATCCCTCCTCCTTCCAAATGTTGAGAAACCGAGAATCGAGAAGAAAATGCCTATAAGAGTATTATACAGACGACATATCCACCGAGTCGTAACAGATCGATGAGAGAGAAGCCTCCCTTCCTTTTTTCCATGCCCGCACCTTAGGTCCCGAAGGCTAGCCAAACCCAGTGGCTGACCTTGCCGTTATAGTGAACTGGAAATAGCGTTTCACTTTGACTAAGTACACCTATGATCTTCGCCATCCAAAACTACGTTGGGCTCCATGAATAATTATTCAGGGTTGAGGTGTAGGTCCCCGGAGCAGTTGCGTGCTCGTTCTTGACCGATATCGAGTGACTGGTCTTATACTGGTCTGGGTAGGTATACGGTCTGCTCTCGCTCGCTGCTGCTCCATTATGGTACGCATGTACCGTAGAGCTGCTACTCTCCCCGGCCGTCGTGGTCCACGACGAGGTTGGTGGGTAATACTCACGGGGTGGCGCGTGTGAAACACCGCCGCCAGAACCGGCCGACGCTGCGCTCGTGGCCTCTGTACCACTAGTACCGTACGTCGATGCCGGGTTATCATATGTTGTCGTCTGCGGTGGGCCATAGCGGTACTCGGACGTGGTGTCGTTGTTAAGCGAGCTGGTGCTTGGTACTGACTGGTGGCTTCCGTGCCGCGGGCTCTTGGACGGCCGAGGGTTTGAATCTACATACCGCGGTACGCTGAGAGCGTTGTGGTCTGCGCCGCCGCTTGAACTTCCCAACGCTGGCGTAGACACAGACATCTGTGGAGGGGCTGATGTCCCCGGAACATAGGCGTATTGCGTTCGGATCGGCGGCGGCGGTTGATCTGTGGCTGCCAGAGAGAGTTGCATAGATGGCATCGACGTCTGCATTGGCATCTCCGGTGGCTCATGTGAGTAGCCTGTCGTTCCAGCAGATACCGGGAGTTTCTGATACGGATCCGTCGGTATGGTGCTCGATGGATAGTTAGTGGGTGCTGACATGGGCAGCTGCTGGTTGGGTGGATTCCAGCTAGGGTATGAACTAGATCATCTGTTACTATCAAATTCTCGCAGTGCGTTAAACTTTCGGGAGCTGCTTTTCAGGGCCCGTATCATTCTAATCTCATAGATGAGCTGGGGGGCTGGTCCATCGTCCCTTGAACCCCCTCAGCGCCACCCTCGAAATCACGAAACCAAAAAAGGATACTTACTTCGACCTCATTGTCATAGGACTGCCGGGGATCTTCGAGGCATTGAAAGTAAACGCCGTCCTGGGAAGCTCGAGACCAAATCCCCTCTTTGGGTCCTGGGGTTTCACAGCGAGCGGACCGGCTACGATGCCTAGACCCGTCTCGACGAGCGCCTGTCCGCGCGAGCCCGCACTTGACCCAAGAAGCGGGATCTCCTTTCGCGCCTGGAAGTTCCGCGGGCTGCGCCCCCTTACTACAATCGGCGCTGTGGTCGACTCCGCCAAGGCTACCTTCGACCCATTTGCCAAAGAGCCCATCACCTTAAGGTGCAGCACGAAATGTTGCTGCAGTTCCTTCCGTCTCCCGTTGTTTGCCGTCGCTCTATTTGTCAACTAACATTAGCAGTTGGGCTAGAAAACCCCCGTCTTTCATTATCTCTTCTTTGTCAAGGGGGCCCTCCGGGATAAAAATAGCATGGCTTACATTCGAAATTGCAAACGCCGCCAGCCGATGGGATACACGGCGTATTCGCCTTCCGGCTCCTGTCCATCGTCCGGGAATGGGATCAATGGAAGCGACGGGGGTTCTTGGTCTGGCGTTTGTGGTAACTCTGGTGAATTTGGTGGTGGCGTCTTCCACGGGATCACGATAAGTCGCACCGGATGGCCATCCACAGACTCAATAGCAGAGATGGTGACCTCGGTGTTGGTCACGGGGACCGTCTCGCCCGTTTCAGCGAGAATTACAGACAGCTGGCCGCGTGGTGTGATAAGCGAGCCGCTGATTTGGAACAGGTTCCGCCGGTAGCATGTCAGCTCCGGCTGTAGCATCGAGCCGTCGCCCGTGTTTGTGGGCATCTCAGATAGGAAGAACATGCCGTGCAACTGCGCCGACAGCTCCAACTGGTGCACGCGCCCATGCTGGTCCACGATCGTGTGCTTGTCTTGCACCCGCCGGAATGACAGCAGCTTGTGGTCGTGGTTCACCGACAGCTTTGATCCGTCGTCCCGCAGGTCTTGGACAATCTCCTGGTACGGCGGGTGCGGAGGTGGCTGTTGCTGCTGTGCTGTCTGCGACTCACCACCATGATGCGGCCGCTTCAAGTTCGGGTAGCTGTGGTGCTGTGTTAGTGACTGCTGAGAATATCTATCAAAAGCGTCGGGTTCATCCTGGGCGTATCGCGGGTAAGAGTAAGGATGGTCGATAGTGGGGTGGCTGCTCCGGGGCCGTCCTGGATGTTGTGAGGAAGTTGTCGTCGCCGCCGCCCCCGAATCCATGCTGTTCGGGAATCGAGTTGACAGAGAAACTGGGCCGCCGCCGTAGTTCGACCACAGACTACTATGCGCTGGCTCCGGCTTCAACTCTGCCATGGTCGCCGTTAACGTCGTTGTGGTGGACATGGGAACATGTCTCCCAGTCTCGTCTTCCCCTACGCGTTTGTTCGTTGTGCGCGCCGTGCCGCCGGCACTGACTAATTCCAAATCTTTAACCTTACTATTTCCGTTTCTTTTCTAATTTTCGAGCTGTCAATGATAGACGGGAGCTGCGAGCATCAAAGTATGTTTCTGATAGTGCGTGTAACAGGTTGAAGAACAAAATGTCTTCACTAGACCATCTCCTAACGATGATATGATGGTGATGATTGTGTGGTGGTGGTGATGTTTACCTCCTAGGTGGGACAGGAAGGGGTCCTGCAGAGAGCCTCGTGTGGTTAGAATAGAGTGTGGGCTTGAAAAAGGCAAGGTTGCAGGCCGAAGTGTACTTGTATAAGATGGGAACCGCACGCGGTAGATGTTGCCTTAGAATGGGGGATATTTTGTGCAGATACAACGGCACGATCCACCGTCAAGGGGTGTCAACCGTTAACGGATCCAAGGAGCCAAAGCCAGAGTCCAGGGGGACGAGGTCCAGGTCGAGATCCAAAAGAAAATGGCAAGCGAATTTGGGGTCCGCGTTCAGAGGTTTTAGCACCATCTGCATGCCCAGTACAGTGTATATGCAGCCGGACTGGGAAGGAGGCGGAGGTAATGGAGATCTGCTGGGGGTTAGGTCCTCAACCACCACCAATTCGTGCCGGGACTCTTGGTAGTCTACGGACGGACTGTTAGTGTAGGCCTGTAACATATAACCCGCGCCGGGATTATGTCTCTCACGGGCCTGTGACGGGTCAACCTGAGTTGACAAGAAAACGGACGAGCAGGCAGTACTTCTTTACTAGTAGCGTTATGTTGCGTTGCTTGTTGTTTCGCTCGCCTGAACGGGCAACAAACTAGCTACCCAGCTCGTCGACGTCCAGTGCCTTACAGAAGCAAAGAAGTGTCTAAGTCAAACATGAATAGGAAAGGATAGGGTACAGTACAGAACTAGCTAGGCATTGTCTCTACTTGTATCGGCAAGTATCACTAACAATAACCTTCTTCGTCTGCCGACCCTAATATGACACTTGCGGCACTAATTAGTGACGCTATCGCGTAGTGCACAATGGTTCCCGCGGAGGCACAACTCTCTAAACTGTACATAGTCAACTGTGGATAAGAGTGACGGCAGACAGGGCAGTGAAAAGAGGCAAAGTAGGTGGATGGGGGGAGGGAAACAGAGTAGGCAGGTAGGGAGGGCATGGATCTCTATGGAGGCACACAAGAAGGGGGGTCGCCTTAACCTATCAACGACAACACAGTCCTGAAGACTATTCAGATGTCTTTGGAGTACATCTGTAACTACCTACACTATCGTACTATGTACCAGTAGTGTGTGCCCCCTCCACGGCCCTCTCTCCTGGATACGGTCCTCGTCTTTTACCTCCTATCATCTCTTGTCTGTCTCTGTCCCTCTCTCCCGCCGCATTATCGTAGTATATTTGCGCCCTGGCCCCCAAAGCAAGGGACTAGGTAAGTTATCTTGAACAAGTCTAACACCATCTAGCCCTGATCGGTTAGGTTAAACAGGCCCGCTATTTTTCTTTAGGAGCCGTTGGGCATAAGGTCCGCAACTATTGTGCGAGAAGGGAAAGGTGCGCCGGCATGGGTACAGATGTACTTGGACATAAAATCGGTTCACAAGATTGCCAGCGACCAGGGGCTGCGGGGACCCCAGTAAGCTCGCTTCGCGCACAGAAAAAGTAGACCAACCTGAGAGAGCCTGTGATGCGAATAACCCTTGTTTTTGATTTCCCTCCTCAGGGTCCTACGTCTCTGGTCCTAGACTAATACTGCAAGTATATACTAATAGTGAACCGTGTGCGTATACATACAGTAATTTCTTGCTTAGTCTACCAGTTGTATCAAGTCTACTAGTATGTACTGACTGCACATAAGAGAGAGAAAGGTGGAGAGAAGGCCAACCAGCGTAGAGCCCGTTGTTCATTATTAGTAGTGTAATTAATTACAGACGCTATCCTAGTTGATGTTCAACGTTCTCACTCTCAACATGCGCTACCGTATGTAACATAGACTTAACAATGGCTTTTGGCTCTAATTAATTATTAATCATCTGTTCGGCTGCCCACCGAGAAGTACAAAGCTAACAAGTACCACAAGCCGGGTCTTTTATTATGACCTAGTGTAGTTATACGCGACATTACACTAGATAGGGAACATCGTTCGCTCGCTCTCGCTCCGACTAGGTAGACTCGCCGAGGACGAACACGAAGTAACTTGGTTTCTGCCATATCTTTTCTAGCATAGCAGACAAAGAAGCGAGGGTAACACAAGGAAAAAACGCCGAGAAGTAAGCGCTCAGTCATCATAACTCAACTAGGTAGGTATCGCAAAACTCGGTCGCCGGCCCTGACTCGTTGGATGTCACGGCGCAGGACGGCGCAGGACCAGACGAGAAATGAGAGCATCTGAGATCGCGCAGTGTGGCAGTTGTGTAAGTACCACTACTACTAGTATTAGTAGGTAGGGTGTACTACATACAGTACATCGGGTGGTGCCAAACAAGCTGCGTGTCCTACCTACTAAGTACTTCGAATCTGTGCTTATCACCCGTCCGGAATGCATGATCTGTTTGGTCGAGGATTGGCAGCAGCGGCAGCAGTAAAGAGACGACCGGGACAAACGAGAGTCCCTGATGGAGGAGAAATGCGGAAGATACAGATCACATCGCATTTTCTGATTCACCACATTCCCGATTAGGACCAGCGTTAGGAGCGGGCAGATCCACTCGGCTGCTTGGACGACCCTGGCACACCCATCTCGGAGAGCCATCCAGGGCCATGTAAACCCTGGTGGAGGGTGATACAGCAGTAGCCACAGGTTCGCAGTTTTTCCTAGAGGAGCCGCCGGGTCTGGTGAGATGCGCGTATACATGCTGTACCGCAATGGAGGGGGGGACAAGCAGGCAGGGAGGCAGGCAGGCAGACAGACAGACAGACAGACAGACAGACAGACAGGAAGACAATCCAGTCACGCAGTCAGGCAGGCATTGCGCCGCGTCTCTTGGCCTGCCAACCCCCCTTGACCGTGATGAGCAAGCCCGTCGGCGCACCAGCCGCGATGGCCACAACCGTTTCTTGTCATCGGCTGCCATATCTGATTGGAAGAAATTGTGACAAAAAAACGAACCAATATTCTCCTAGCTTGTTCGAATCGCGTCCACTTTTTTTATGCCGGTACTAATGAATAACTTGCAGAACGAAGCCCAGTTGGTGGCTTATCAAGCAGCCAATGCGTATACGCTATCTACAGTAAGTGATGTGTGGATTGTCGTCCTCATGGTATGGCATTGGTGTACACACTTTCTGACGACTTGTCCTGGCTTGCCTTGTTGACACTTACTTCGTTGTTCGTCGCAAACGACATGGCACTGAAGCTGTATGGCGAGGCGGCCATCAAGAACGGTCTATTTCTTTCGAGGCTCCCCGCTAGATGACAGATGTATTTAAAATCTACCCGCGCAATAACAGGCGCGAATCCGTCTGTCAGAGGCCCGCAATATTATCCTGCGTGGCCTAGATAGGCACCTGTAGCTCGTACCAAAATAGAAGCCCAAGTTGCCAATAGGGAGGTTATGTAGCGGGAATATATTAAATGTGGCTGCCGGCTGGTCTGATGAGACCACCCCCAATCTCTCCAGACAGACTGGTAGGCAGTTACACTAGTCTAGTGATGCAGAGCCGAGGATCTAGATGGAGACAAGGAATGGGATGAATGAGCAACATGACTACGGCAGCACAGGCCCTTCGAGTCTCGGTACTACAGTTTCCTGCGGTCTTCATCTCCACATTACCGTGACACCGTTTTGTTTCCGGACCTGTGGCGTGTCAAGTGTCGTTGCACGGCACTAACGGCAGTTTCAACGTCAGTGGAAGGGAGACAAAAAAAAAAAAAGCAAACCGTGTTTACGTCGCTAAGGCCGGGGAACAAGACTTTCGCTGCATCTCTCTATGTCTTAAACATACTGGAAGCCCAGAAAAAAAAGTTTGGGCATATAAGAGAGTGCCTCTTCCGAAACTTTGAAAAGGCCACATGGCTTGGTTACTTCAAGCCTCTATCGCATAGTCTCTCTCCATATTAGATGGTACCTGTTGGGAGGCTTGTAGTCCTCCAGCATTGTACTAGTAGGTACGTATGTTGTTCCTGAAATCCACAGCTGCACGGGCAAATTACTGCTCCGAATCTTGCTCCCTAGCCAGATCGAAAACCAATAATGACCCGGGTGGGTACCAGTATGCGCTTCTCATCACAGAAGACACATACATTTGTAGGTCAAAGCCCATTGAGAGAGGGGCCTTCATATTGGTGAGTGATATTGTACATGGAGTCTCCCTCCCGGATGTAGGCAAGCTCGTGCAATCATGATAAACTCTTTAGTGTAATTGGACTTGTGCCCATATCCGGTCTTCATCTGGGATAGTAGCGGGATCCGTGCCCCGATTCGCCCTGGCGGTCACGGAGTATTTCCCTAGTTGAACATATTATTACTCTTTCGGCATACCGGTAACACAACTACCCGTAAACCGCAGTTCTCGTTATGAATTGAACTGCCCTAGGGCCAAGGTACACACTAAGAAAGGTAGTGTGTGCGGTATGTTGAGAAATCGAACTTCGCTGGTTGGTATATGCAAAGCATTTCATCCAGATGGCTCATCCCTGTGACGAAACTTTTCGCGATCCAGGCTTGGGCCTTACTATGGGTGTTACGAGTCATGGAATTCTGACCCGACTTGCTCTTCTGATACAGTCTCAAACTGAAATCATCTACTAGTACAGGCGACAGGCGACAGGGAAACGGATGGCTTTCCGAGATCAAGACAGTGGGCGCTAGACGCGAGAACGTAACCTCAAATCCAGGAACAAGGATCGCGTGCCTGCGCCGCGCTACGTTGGAGACGCTAACATGCGGGAGCTGAAGGATCTTGCCGTTCTAGCCCGCCAGTTCTTGTCTTGTCTATCACGCAAGGCTCTGACCATTACGTGAGTTGTCTGGGAGAGTCGCTAGAGCTGTTGATGGTTGGGTATGATCTAGAGGATCCTCGAGAAGTAAGAAGTAACGGGACTTACAGGGCCTATAGAGGGGCGATACGACGAGGTCGCGGCTGATTAGTTGGGCAACTTTGGGGGGCTCAGCACAAGGATTACCGAGTTGCCTTGGCCATCGATTGGCAGCGAACGTATTTCTGTTAACTTGTATTACTGGTAGCGGATAGTGACGAAGCTGTCTTTGCGTAGCCTTGTCTTAGTCGATCTGTCTATCGGATGGTCGGTGTTGGCTTTCATGTTTGTGATGTACGTACTGTATTGCTTTACGCGCGCATAACTCTTTTGTCAAACCTTGCGATCTCGTTCATGATTCCCTCAGCAATTATCCCATATCCTGTTTTCGTGCCGAAACCTGTTCCGCATACGGGTCGAGAATGGTAACGTAGCTAACTTATTATTAGACTCCATGAAAGCAGCGAAAGATCTATCCATCCAACACCTGCATACCCCCCTCATGTATTGTCCTGTTTCAAGCAATGTTGGCCGACTTGTGGATCCCATCTCAACGAAGATCACTGACTCCGTGGCCCGCTTAGCTCGATCTAGCGATGCTTGTTCCTCCTATACTAGCCTTGTTCGCAACACCGGCATATGTGCCAAGCCTCACAGAGGTCGACCCCCATGCGAATGGAGTCTGGCAAATTAATTGTCATTGGTTCTAGCCAGCATCGTTCAGGATGTTTGCAAAATGGGCAGGGGCCGTTATCGAATCAGAGCGGACGATGACGCGCCATTTTCTGTACATCACCGTCTGTGCCGCCTCGAGGCACCAGGCGATCTCTTTCCGCTTTCACGCCGTATTATACCACACTAATAGCGTATATCACCCGTAAACTGACTGAGCACCGGGTCCTGGCCAGGTACACTACACTATTCTGCAGTCGTAGTGTATGGGGCTCGTACATTTAGTAAGGAATCAGTACCAGGATGACGCAACTCAAGGTATGCCCGCCTAGTGCAGTGTAGGTTAGGCAGACTTGAGCTCGTTGGATGAGGCGGGGCAACAGTACAAGGAACGACCATGTCTTTGCTCAGGTTAATGCTCGGATGAAGTGCGCTGCGTTCAGCAGTGTACACTACCGAACGCTGTATCAAGACTGCGGTAATAAGGTATCCATCCATCAGTCCGTGACGATAAGGGGTTGCGCGGGCTATCTATTAGTCTTGGCTGCTCTACCGAAGTTGCTCGCCATGCAAGGTATAGTAGTAACATGCATTCCCCCAGCAGTGACGGAATCCTCACGGATTCAACAGGAGACCGCGCGGCGATCCAAGATCTGTTGCCAAAGGATCAACTAAAGACTAAAGCAACCCAGGCAGCATATGCGATACACTAGGTGTATAATCACTTACATAGTACTTTTCCCATCTCGAAGAAATGCCGAACGACATCCGCGAGGAGACTTGTTATCCAGATTTAGAAGATGCGCTGAGGGCTGTGTAAGGGGTTGCCGCCCCCGCGCGCTCCTTTGCAATACACTATTCAGTACGGTGCCTGGCTTCATCATGTATGGTACAACTGCTTCAGAGGAACCGACACTTCCCCAGGCAAATGTCGACATCGTGCGTTATACCATGCTACACTAGGGTTAGGATCGGTAATTCAGGTTAGGGTACCCATCTAACTAGTCAGTATTAGTAGCTACCTAGCATTAACTACTAGCTCCAAGCCTTGCTCGGGACGATACATACTTTGTGTGTATAGTGGTACAGGTTAGCGACGGCTTCTTTCATTAGGCGCCGTTGATGGCACTTCAGCACGTTGACAAGTTGTGCCTGGCAGCCCTCAAGCGCAGCATAACGCTCCACAAGCAACAAGCATACAGATAATGTACCTAATTACACAACTAGCGCTTGCAAGTCAGACCATAATCCAATGCTAGATCAGGGGGCCCGGAGAAGTAGCCCATGGGAGGATGAGCCGACACGGGGCCATGCATGTCACCTAGCTAGGGGCCTCTTCAACTAACCTTAAACGAGGAGGAATCTCAATGTACTCCCTGTATGGTACTTTTCCGTAAGTCACCAGGGCCATGTCTCATTCCCGTGGTGCCTACCCAGAGATACGATAGTATAGGTACTGGAGCCGAGAGCCTTGTCAAGGTCATAGTGTAGGAGATCAAGCGAAGATTTGAATGGTTTATACCGACGACCCAATATCGCCTAGCCTCAAAGGCTCGCAAAAACATCATCGTAAAGAGAAAAAGCAACACCAGTGCCGCGTTGTGTGAACCCTACACTAATGGTAATAAGC
Source organism: Xylaria sp. FL0064 (assembly GCA_022593225.1). Taxonomy (NCBI): domain Eukaryota; kingdom Fungi; phylum Ascomycota; class Sordariomycetes; order Xylariales; family Xylariaceae; genus Xylaria; species Xylaria sp. FL0064. The sequence continues at coordinate 256,260 of JAJKLE010000004.1, read as the reverse complement.
AAAGCGCATCGTTTTTGGAGATACTTTACTGTATTACCCATTATACACCACGCCTTACAGTAACACGTAACTAGCCTTATAATCTATTGAGAATAGACCTAAAAGTTATCCATGAAAACTGTCCACCCAAGTCTCGATAACACTTCTTGCCTCTTGAATGTTCATCGCCTAGTTAAGAAGGCTGTTAACTGATATCTATGTCTAGGTGTATAACACCGTTTTTAATGGTCTGGGATGGACAGCAGACCCCCTTCGGGGCCCCTTCGCCCCTCCATACCCTCCCTCACGGCAGATCACGTTGACGAAAGAAGGGTGTTCCCGAAGCGCATAAGGTTTATGGAGGAGGATGGGATTCGTGATAATCCTTTCTGGTCGCGGCCAACATCTACCCGCAATAGCGAGGACGACTTTCCGGAAAGGGCCGTGGGAGCGTACTCGTTTCACAAATGATCATCACCACCAAGGCAGCCTGTGTGTGCATGAGGCGATATCGAGTGGAGGCTGTTTCTCATCTATCCCCTCACATGCGCACCCGTTGGTTTGAGCGGGAGAGAGAGAGCATTTTCTCAGGGTGACTTAGCTTAGCCACCTACCCATTCAACTCTCTATCCCGCTTCTAAGTAAAGAAACAAATCCGTAAGCGATCTATATGCTGTAGTAGTAATAACGGGTAGATCGTTCATTACCTCCCTAGGTAGTAGTGGACGCAGCCTTACCTTCTAGGAGGCGAAGGTTGTAATCCAACCCCAGATTCTTCTCCCGTCTCTGTGGATTGGGGATACTCCCTTATCGCCTCGCCCAGGCTAGCTCTAAAAGACAGTATTTTATCCGGCGCTTCGATTCGTTTATCCGGTGTTCCAGAAGCTCGTATTGTAACGTACTGCCCGTGAATGTGGTTGACTCGCACATACATACACTACCTACCTGGTGACCCAGCGCCACGAGCGGAGATTCCCGTCTTAGGAGGGCCAAATGTCGCACATGCATATTGGAGACTTACGACAGGCGCATATAACAAGCGAGATGCGAGAAGCTAGCTAACTTACAATACCAAGGCCGGCGTGATTGCGAAAGCATCTAGGGGATACCTGTTAGTAGTAACAGACGAATGAGACTTGCTACTATACGACCGTCCAGATACTCTATGAAGTCTGAGACGGCGATATACGAAATATTTATATGATGCCGGGAAAAGCGGTGATAGTGGCCCAAATGTGGAAGACTCGGACGCACATCAGAGTTTATCGCGCCCGTAGCCCAGGCGAGCCATGGTCGACTCTACACAGCTGAGCATACAAGACAAGACATAGGGCGTTTATTTCGCCCCCACAAACTGCGTATTGGGCAATATTGGCTCATAAACGCATTAAGCCTGACCATGACCAGCCTGCCGAACAGAAAGAGAGGGAGAACAGAGGGAGAACAGAAGGCTTGTAGGCAGTAACTAGGTACACTACTAGTAGACTTACCATCCTGCATCGTGGTTTTAGCCTGGAAGGGCCGAATGCAGGCCGGATATATTATCCCGACCAATCCCCACAAGCCGTCCGCCACACACACACACACCCACGCGTAGTGCGCATCTCCAACCGTGAGTGTATGCAGAAGAAGAAAAAAAATAGAAATCTTACGGCTGGATTTGCTGGTTTACATGGCTACCTGGAGCAGATACGGTACTCAGCGAAAAGTCCCCCTGTTCAGCGATCCCAAGAATGTCGTGCAGGACAGCAGCTGTCTGTCAGCACTGGGAGGACGATTGCGACGAATAAAAGTCGCCTGCAGGGCGGGAGGACGAAATAGGCCGTGGAGGGACGAGACTAGGACAGAATAGAAAAGGACCGCGCATGCTCTATCTACTGGAGCAGCCTCCAACGCCGCTCTCGTCAGCAAGCCGCAGATGTTGGATGGATGGCCGAGTTTGAACCCCTGTCCAGCCCACACCAAGTAGTAGACGTCTTTTCTGTTCTAGGACAGAAATAGATAGATGTACAGTAGGGGGGATCACGGCACATAACCTATTTGCACACACCCCCTAGTCGGCACTCGCTCACCAGAAACTGCACATCATGTACCATTTAGAGCATCAAAGCTCAGGCTGACAACACCAAGTGACGTTGTTATTGTTGTAATACTACCACCACCGCCGTTGCAATCCGAAGATATGTCTGTTTTCATCCACGTGCAAACGTCGATGTAGTGTTCTTCATTCACGTCCAATCCATCCATGGCTGCACTCACCTCGGTGCTGTCCAGCTAGATACGCTGGCAGCTTGGCTGGCTTTGAACGCGTTACACTGCCTTCGATGACACATTGCTCCGACGTCTTGAATAGGAGCAATAGCTTTGAAGCTGAATCCTCCAATTCCATCCTTCTTCATTCAGTAAATGAATTCCGGCGAAGACGGAAAATCATCAAGGCTGGAACAGGCTGGGAGACGCAGGCTGAGCGCAGCAGAAAGAGAGAGAGAGAGAGATTAACAGGCATGTGACGAGAAATCGTGGATTCTAACTGTGTCCGCCGGCGAATTCGGGGACCTGGTCCAGCCCAGACATTGGGAGTAGCGGTACAGTAGCTGGTTCGCGTTCGAGGGTTTACCGGTCGTCTACGAGTTCTACGATATTAATCCTAGGACTCAATATAAACAAGGGCTTTCTCCGATGTTCGCTGAGTTCTCTGGATGAGTGTTTGCCCCACCGCTGCTCATTTACCCAGCACTGTGACAGAATTCTATTTCCAGAGCTTTGAATATTACTACACGACTCGCTTCCGCTAAAGTAAGGTACGGTAAAGCTCATGATACGCACCGGGTCGCAGTAGGTTGCAGTAGCTACATGAGCAGGACAAGGCCAACTGAGAGAAGCAAGGGAGATTGATGATAACATGCATGGCCCGCAGCGCAGAGCGCACCAATAGGGATCCAGCCATGGGCTTTGCTGCTGCAAGTGGTCCCGGAAAACCTTCATCATCTGTTACTCTTTCATCTCCCTCCCTTCTTTGACTCTTGGTTGTAACCTTCCCACTGCTGGTGCTCCAACAGGATCCGCATAGCGATAGGTCTGGCCAACTGCCAAACGCTCGGGTTCTCTTCCTTCTGACGCAATTATCGAGATGGTTCAACCTTGCCCCGTGGATAAGCATTGCCGCGAGATGATATCCATGGCGATGGTAAGGTCGAGCAAAAGCGAGGAAGAAATAAGCCGTAAGACAGCCCCTGCAGATCTCGAAAAGTCGTCGCAGGCGGTGTCCTCAATGTGAGCTTGGAGAGATCGAAGATAGCAATAAAACGAAGATCGTCTTGTAATCCCGCCGAATTGGGTTTATGTATACGACACGGAGTTGCTGGGCATCCTCAACATTATTTCAGGTAGGAGGTACATATCTCGTGATTTTTCTGTCTGGTCTTACGCCCTTGTAGTGTCAGTCAGTCAGGCTCGTCTAGACTTTCCACGCGCTGGTAACTCCCGGGTTGAAGAATGCACAGATTCTCGGTACAAGAAAACGGGGACCGGGGATGTGCTTTCTTTGGTGAGGATGCTCTCGACGAAATGTTTTACCATATTATAGCCAACCTACGTGATAAAGGGATGGGAGCTGAAATGAAACGCAACTATCCTGTAAATCGATCTTGGCCTGCGTTGCGTTTCCCCCCCTGAGTAATACCCCTTTTCCTGGGGCAGGCAGAAGGTGTCACCCTGATACGTAAACATGCGAGTGTGAGTGCAGTATTTTTTGTTTTCCCTTTCATCTTAACTACTAATAAGTTAGTATTACGACAGTGACGTCCGGAATCAAATTTATTGAAGTATCGAAGAACGAAATGATTGTCTGCCCCATGCTCCTAGGCAGTGCTGTCTATTCGCAAGTTTGAAATTAAATGTAACATAAAATACGTAGCAAGACCTAATCTAAGCATGAGCACGCAGCGAAAAATTTAGGATGTCAAATTTGGGGGAAAGGGGTAAAGGGGGCCAGTGTAATCATTGCCCCGGGCTGCATGTTCTGCATACCTTATTCTGATAGGCGTCTCTACGTGCTTGCCTGCCTGACGAATTCAATGCAGGAGAGGGAAAAGTAAAGGTGATCCGCTATATTGGTGACACATGCAAATTTGCCATTCGCGGCAGCTGCCGGAAACCGCCCTTGAATGCGACCTCACCTGCTACTACTGACCATGAAGTTTGATGTTGCGCATTAAGCACTTTGAGCTCCGCTTGTGCTACCTTTGTAGAACATCACGGTTAGATTTAGCAGTTAGCAATTAATACAAAGAATAATGAGTCAAGTAAATGAAAGCTACAGTTCCAAACCACTGACTCGTTTAACCAAACGAGCCATAATGTTAGCACATGGCACAAAACTCACAGTCTTCGTCTGCCATGAATGCATCTCTAAAAAGCAAGGTGGTTTCACTAGGTCTAAGCCCAGTCATTTATTAATTGCTTAATTGAGTAATTTTATACTAGTCATCATCGCTATCGTCATCGACAAGATGTTCCTCATCATTGAGTGCCAGCTGTACAAACTGCCTGATCCAAGCCTCCTCTACACGTTTCATGTTAGCAATTACTTTTCTCATCGAGATTCGTGAGCTTCTTCAAAAGTGCGAAAACTTTCAAAACACGGAATCGCCAAAACAAGGAAATAGGCGCGAGAGTTACTCACGTTGGGGGTTCAAATCCGCATTTTGCTGATCGTTGTGGTCAACTGGCACAGCCGGATGAGGCTGACGTATATGCGCGCCGTTGTTATTAGCTCGACGAACGGCTCCTTGTCCTCTGTTTCGGTTAGCCGCGGCACCGCCTCTGCCTTGTCTGTTACCTCCGCCACGGCCACCTCGATGGCCTGCGTTACCTCGTATGCCTCTTGGATTTGCGATTGGTGGTGCTCGAGGATTTCCAACGGCGGCTTCGCGAGGACCCGCTTCTACTCGGTCTCGCACTATGGGGGCGTCACCCTCGATTCGAAGAACGAGGGGACCTTCGCGGGCAACGACGGCCCTCCTTTCGGGACGGGGGTGTTGGGGCTGGGCTGGCTGAGGCACGGGGGCCGGTTGGGCTACTTCGTTTCTGGGTTCTGGGGGACCTTGGCGTGCGGCCCGCGGCTGAACAATTTCTAGGTGTTCACCATATTGACCGGCAGCAACGTTGGCATTGCGCATGGCATCACCACCTTCATATCCAATACCAACGTCATCACCATCCCCGCCTTCCAGCTCCCAAAGCCTCATATAACAACTCGTTTGCTCACCGGAAGGCTGGGTGTTGAAATGCTTGTATGGGTTTGATGGATCTAACCATGCTGAGCACAAGTAACAAAAGTGAGTTTGACACCGAAAGCAACGCATGTGGTTGCAGCCGTGCGACTTCTGGCACGGAGCCGCACATGTAGGGCAAGCAGTTGAATGTAGTTTCAGATACTCCAGGGAGGCTTTCTCCTCCTCTGTAATAGCGTCCTTTCTCTCTTTCGGAAGGCAGTAACTGAACTCGCCGTGCCACCCCTGCGCACAACGACTGCAAAAAGCAAACCCACAGTCTTCGCAAATAGCTAGGAGCCCCGTGTCCTCATCATCTTCTTCGTCTGAATCGGCAAGGTCGAATCCCTCTGGTTTCTTATGTCTTTTTGATCGGGCAGCACCCTGGCACCAGGTGCGGGGACAGTAGACCGTGTTCTTGTCCGATTCGAGTTTGGTCTTATGCTTGAGCATGACGTACCGTTTAACGATGTCCTGCGTTAGTGGTATTTGCAGCAGCTCACTTGGGCTGATAGAGGTTTTCAATTTCCGTGGCCTCGGAGAGGAGTCCCTTGTAGAGTTCTTTTCACGGTCCCTTGCGCAGTTGGGTGCAAGGCATGTGACTGCAGCGACGTCACCTTCAGTAATGGCATTATTGTAGAAGTCCTGCAAACATTGGATGCAGAAAACATGTCCGCAATCTACCATTTTATGGCAAACATTGCCTTTCTTGGGATCTATAACTTTATAAGCGGAAGGTCATAGATTGATTTAGGGAGTAGGAGCTCAAACTTACCTAAACATATTCCGCATTCGAACGTTTCCTTCTCAAAGGCTTTACGTTTAGCATTTATATCGTAATCTAGTAGAGCGATTTTATGATCTGGGGTAACCTCGAGGGCCCCTTCATTGTTGACCAGGCCAAATACATCTTCGCTGCTTCTTTGGAGATTATCGATATAGGTAAAAATGACTTGATACCGACCAATATCTTCCCAGAGCCCGATGACGTCTGTCTCGAGCTTTCTCAATACGGTGTCAGATAGCCATGGAGGTGAGGTTGATATCGTAACATTTGGTGGGTTGGATTCAGGATAACCTTCAGGTAAAGAAATATTAACCTGTAAAGCAGGTAAATTCGACAGAGCATGCGAATCTCCTTCTGGTGCCCCAGCGGCCGCTGGAGCTGGGGTCTGTGATGTTGCAAGAGGAGGCGTTGCCTCGGTCACTGCCGGGAACAGAACCGTGAGCGGCTTTGATAGGCTCACAGGCAGTTCGATCGATAATTTGTGAGGATCATGTTCGTCGAACTGAAGCTCGGGATATATAGCTGTTATCGTTGAAAGCTCGACGTCGCGGGGGTCCTCGTCCATGATGAAAGAGCACACAAATGAAGAAAGGTAGTATTGTGCATGTCTGAAAAAGATGGCCGGTTTGCACGTAAGACTGGATATCCTGCTGATGAATAGATAGGGAGGACTTCGGTCTCTGTTCTCGGAAGTTAGGTTACGACATCTGCTGGTTCTATTGAGAACTTCTCATCTGTCCTGGCTATATGTTGCACAGTATCATAGTAGCGTTTGATGCAAATCAGTGGAACGAGCAGTTTTGATTGAGCGAAAATATAAATGGTGTTTGCTAATTGTAATGCTAGGGATTAAAAAACCAAACCACTTCACAGGTTCAAAATATATTCTAGGTTAGCTACCGAAGTCAGTCATTCGGCCAAGGCCAATGAGTGAGTCGATGGGTAAGTGGGACGGAGGATTGATTGTGGCGTTTGATGGCGAATGATTAAGTAAGCTAGGTACAGACCCACTTCAGCGAGGGGCGATTCTCGAAGGCTAGAATTGCCTACTGATACTTACGGCCAGCTGTCAAAAATAATTTCTCGGCTGTCGGTCAACTTCAATGACGGAATTTGGCGTGGTGCACGGTACTTTATTGTTACAATTGTTTGATTCACCAAGCTGTCCTAAGAAAGCAATTCTCCGTTGGCTTCAAGGCAGGCCTTCAATTTATTATGGCCGTTCACACAACAAGCTCCATGACTCGATAAGCGTAGTACCCTTCATGGTAGAATTTCTTTCATCTCTTTTCCTGTTCCCCTCACGGCTTTCTCGCGTCCATCCACAGTGATGCATCCATAAACGAAACCTTGGGCTACCATATCGAGATCCAAACAAGTCACTATGTCGGGGGATATCGTACCTCTGACATCCTTTTCGCTAACCCACATCCATTATGTATGTGTATACTACCTAATAGTCCTTTTACATCCCTTCCAGATACCCACAAAAGGACCCTTTCCCTGACTTGACCGGTAGGATCCTACCGATCGAATATCGTACCTATGTGCCTGGCTTGCTCTTGTCCCGCAAGGCCTTTGCGTCATGTACGTGACATTGATCTGGTCGACACGCGAGATAGAGATAGTACTTCTAGGCGCAGGCCAGTTCGCATGTGAGGTTCTTAATTTTGCGCTCAAGCGACTCATCAAAGAGGAGCGTCCGCCGCGCATGAACGGGAATGGGTACGGAATGCCTAGCAGCCATGCCCAATTTGTCACGTTCTTCGCCGTCTCCATGGCCCTATTCCTGCTATTTCGACACCAGCCCCCGGGACCGGAACATAGAAGGAAAAATCACAGCCCAATGACATTGTTGGAACGTGCGTTTTGGAGTGTGGTGGGCCTGCTTGGAGCACTCACGGTGGCCTGGAGTCGGATATACTTGAACTACCACACGAACAAACAAGTACTAGTCGGATGTACCGCCGGCTCGGTGATCGCCTTTACCTGGTTCATCGCGACAGGCATTTTACGTCGGACCGGATGGGTCAGTTGGGCCTTAGAGACGCCTATAGCAAAGTGGCTGAGGGTCAGGGACCTTGTTGTGGAAGAGGATCTGTGCCAAGCTGGCTGGGAGAAATGGGATGAGAAGATGACGGCGTTGAAAGCGCGGGACAAGAAAAAAAAGTGACGAAGTGTCAATGTCAAAGTATGGGCCTAGAAGGTCAATGTGTAATAATGGGTTAGCCTGAGTCATAGAGGCAGTAAATTTACGATAAGATGTCGCATCTAGACGTGTTGAAACTGGTGTTATAAAGTGAGATTGTTTCTTCGCATAACCTTCCTTGTGCTATTGGCACCCACGGAGTCTGGCCATCGTGTCTATGAAGATATATAGATTGATATATCAAACTACCATGCGGCTGTGTCAAGTCCTATCTCCAAGTGCATGCTGAAACTCATTCTTGTGTGGTATTGTGCTCGCCATAATTTTGTTTGGTGAATATAATATCCCTATATGATCCTCTTCCCTACTTACCTAATTCACAGTCCAGCTTTTTATTTTTGCGGCGTAATTTATTGTACTCGCCATATTCAGTAAACAAAGAAACTGTAAGCTTGAACTCTGTAAACCCCAACACTGAAGGAGTCAGGTGTGATTGATACTAGTACAAATTTCCTGGAATGAGAGAGGGAACTACTACTCAGCGTTCAGAAAGACCAGACCGATCTGTTTTAGAAGAATGCAGCTGCGTTTTAGAAGTGGTAGGTGCCTTTACGTACAGATAAAAAGTGACTGAATCAAAACGTCGGTCTCAGCCCGCTAAAAAGACGGGGTAAGCGCCTATCGCACCTTGTTGTAGCGTAGGTACCTAGCTAGAGCTCCTAATCGGGCAATGCTACTGGGTAGTAGCTTACAGAAGGACCAACTACTATTTACTACCTACCCACTTCATCCCACTTCGTGATAGTCAGTGTTCAGCATCTACTTTCTACAACAGTTTTGCTTGCATCCGTCCCCGGTATAATTCAGTTGTGCTGCCTCTCTCGGTTTCATATGTATACGGAAATGCCCTACCCTTCACTATGAGTGTGCTTTTAGACAGATTCCCGCCTTCAGCCCTGGATCGTGAGGCAACATGAATCCCCTCTGGCCCCCCAAGCCAGCCGGCGACGGCTCCGAGGCCGTTAAGAACCCCATCGACGTGGCGGATACGGGCGTTGCTGACATCGGCCCCGGGCTGCCCTCGACGACGCCGTCCAACCCGCTCCCTGTGCGGCCCGCGCCCCAGCGTAACCAATTCCCGCTGAACCCTCCCAGCCAGCCCCCCCCTGCTGCCCCCAGCAGCCAGCAGCCTGCAGACTCGCTCTCGCTGGCACAGCTTAGACGTATTGTGTCCGAGTTCCCCAGAGCGGAGGCTGCCGCCTACGACTTCGAGTACGCCGACACAGCATCCCATGCCGAGGAGATAGACGAATGGTTCTCCTACCAGCCCTGGCAATTCATGCGTCTTGTGAACGCCCAAAGAGCCTATGAATCACAGTGGGAGCATGACCTTGCTGCGAAGGAAGAAGAGGTCACATGGGACGAGGCAGCCGAGGACATCAAGACTGCCTTCATACGCCAAGCTTTAGATGAGACGAAGTCAGACGACACTGCTGTGAGCACTGCTGCAACAGGCAAACTTGTGTACCTTGCCCTCGGAAGATGGGTAGACACTGCTGGACTTCCCACTGGCGACACATCCAAGCTTCGAACACTTGCAACCCCGAGACAGCTCGCCGCCATAAAGACTGGTGTCAAGGTTATCGCGGAGCAAGGTGGTGTCCCTGTGATCTGGCAGGCCATGCGGAATATATTGGATTCCGCCCTGTATGTCACGACTGTGCCCCCAATCTGCTCTCAATCTCACTGACTGCAAAATAGTTCAGATGAGTTGCCGAAATCACAAACTCACAGCAGGCAGGAAGTTCAGGATGGCCTTGTGAACTTGATGACGATCATGTACATGTTCATACAAGTGGTATTGGGTGATCCTGAGGGAACAGAATCGGTGCGGGATCAACTTAGTAAGTGTTACGCGTTCAGCACATGTGAAATTCAATCAACTAAATATCTCAGTATCGCTACGACCATGCCTTCCAGTCTACATGCTTACGGTGACAACAAAATTCCGGTTTTTCGAGCCGAAGGACGATTCCATTATTGTTCCACATGTCCAGGTTGGTTCTCTTTTTCGGTTGCGGCAGCGGACCCTTGTTAATGATCATCTAGGCCCTCTTGATGCTTTGGAAATCGGTCCTGCTTGTGTTTGGAGGCACCAAACAGATCGAAGAGACAAAGCAGGCCCTAAAGGAGAGTAGCACCGACGATAAGAATGTAATCACCGCCTCGCCCCTGGATTATCATGTTTTCCGACAGGAAATCACCTCTAAATATCCAGCATATATGCCTCCCCAGTCCAAGATACCTTTAGATGCGGATAACGTCTCACTATTGCCACCATTACCCAACCATCCCACCAGAAATAATGGTTCTAATGGAATCTTACCGGCCCCTCCGGGCACCCAGAGTGGCGGTGCCTCAATCTTACATCAACCTGTACACATCGCTACCCCAGCTCCTTCTCCGCCGCCCTCTCCAGCGATTGGGGGCAAGGGAGGCAAGAAACAGAACTACCAAACAAACCAGAACTTTCCATTCTTATACCCGCCATTAGATGAGACGAGTAATAGTGCCGGGGGCAAAGGTGCTGCAGGTATTCAACAACTACTTGTCGGTCGGAAGTGGGAAGGCAGCGATGTCCCTGCTTCTATTCTTGAGGCGGGTGAACTGTTCTCTAAGAGAGTGCGTATGACGCGCGCCACGAGGCAGCTATGGGAACAGCGCCAACTGTTTCAGCGATATGAGAGAGGTTGGAACCCGCCTGAAAGCGAGAGTGGCGAGATGTCCGATGAAATTACTGAGTTAGATCTCGATGCTCTCGGCCCTGATGATGATCACATCGACTCGGATAAGCTTCTCGAATTCATCGAGAATAGACACAAAAAGGCTCAGAAACCGAAAATTGACTATGGCCCTAACCCAGATGTGCCCGCAGACATAAAGCGACGGCTCGAGGCTGTGGAAGAGTTCTACGTGAGTTGGCGATCAAAATTCCGTACAGGGAGGTAGTGCTAACTGTCCGTAGGGAGCCTCCTTACCTCAATTGCAATCATTGGTAATTGTGCTTATGAAAGTCCTGTTAGCCTCGGTGACGGCAAATATTTCGGCTGCATCCTACGCTCAACCTGGACAAGGGACAACGACAACAACTACAACTACTACCACTCGCGAAAGCGGCAGGCCTGTTTGGAATCGATCTATGGATTCATTGGGGACTAACGGCTCCATAAACCAAGACCTTGCGGCACACGTTAACGATGCGTACGTCGGGAGAAACATGGAAATTGAAGCTAAAGCATCGACCGCAATCATCCTTCTTCTCCTTAAATGGCTAAAGATATCACGTGAGTAAACATCGGGAACGTTTTTGCAGTGAAATGACTGACCTCTCTAGATGTCTTGAAATTCGAATATTTGACTCAGCTACTATTGGATTCTAATTACCTCCCACTAGTACTCAAATTATTCGCTCACCAAGACATTCAGCAAGTTGTTGATAGCAAGGCTGACCATATCGAACATAGGTAAGGATTGTATCACTATTTGCTCATAATTGAGTCTGACATGATTGAAGCTTTTTCCATTTCTGTAACCAGCGGGCGCAGCCCGGAGACAAACTAGTCGCTGACCCTAAAGACACCGACGTTGCGGATGTTGAAAGTGAGGATGAAGCTGCACCTCCCCCTATTAGACGTCGACGATCACCACCAGGTGTCGAAGAAGGTCAGGGTGAGAACGAAGGAGTTTCGAAGCAGACTACGGAACAGAGCACCACTCGCCCCGAAGTTGACGAGCTGGGTTACCCGGTCAATCCCTTGCCTCAGGAGCCTATTACGGACTTTTCGTGGCGAAATTTCTTCTCCCTCATCAATTACTTACGCATCATGCAGAAGATATGCAAGAACAAAGCGCATCGTAACCTACTACTCGTCCAGTACAAATCGTCTAACATCATACGTAAATCTCTCAAGATACCCCAGAACGAGCTGCGCCTGTACACCCTGAAACTCTTCAAGAACCAGGTCCCCTACTGCGGCCGTAAGTGGCGGCAGAGCAACATGCGTGTCATTACCGCTGTCTACCTACACTGTCGACCGGAGCTACGCGATGAATGGCTTGCCGGCAGTGACGTGGATGCCGAAGTTGAGGAAGCCCTGCCTCTAGAGCAGGCGCTTCGGAGTCTGACACACTGGTTCAATGTCCGCGAGTACCCTGATAAGACCGCACCCGAGATCAAGGCTGCGCTTCGTAACCAGCAGGATTTCTTCAGGCGTGAAATTGAAAAGCTGGAAATATGGAGCGAAGTCAGTGCGGGTGGCGTCGCAGCACAGGGCGAGGGCGCCGGTGGAGAATGGGAACAACAGCCAGCTTCCGGGCTGCCTTGGGGGTTAAGCCAGTAATGAATTACGAATTATGAGTGATTAGAGAAATAGGAAGGGAAGGAAATGGAAGGAAAGGAGATAAACAGCAGCAACAAAGCGTGGATTACTTGTCTTATGAGGTGGGGAATATTTGAAGCCTGCAGGTCGTACAGCAAAACGACATAGCGTAGTCCTTAACGAAAGACATACATAATAGTTGTCTAGCGATATTGGTTGGATTAGACTGCCTAGCAAAGAATCAAAGAATTTGGGCAGTCCTACATGCTGATAGCTTTGGACAGCATTATTCAACTGTGTGCAATCAAAAGCTTGATGGATGTAACACAGCTACTAGCCGTAGTTGCCTTAGACATCGAGTAGTCTCAGTTCGCACCTAGGATTACTATAGTGCTAAGTAGAATCAGGGATTGTTTTATGATTCTTTCAAAATATATACAGTGCTAGCATCTCGCAGGAGATCTAAACATAGCATATACCTCGTTCTAGAACAAAGTACACAACCTCACTGTTTTTGATCAAATTGAATTGGCTGGTCAAGAATGAACAGAAATTGGGTATTTTGCCATCAACAGAAAAGACAACAATGCTAAACTACCACGTTTAAAAGAAAATAAAGAAATACCGCAGATAGGTCTTCTGCGTAATGACGGTCACCCCAACCAAACCATTGAACACCTGGCGTATATGCATATCCACGTGCGTTCGTGGTATCGATACATCCTTCCCCCAGCCTTCCTGATACTCCCCTGTACTCTAGACAGATTGTGGGCTCATTCCACATTAATAACGTAGACTCCGTCCTTATCCTGTACCTTCGAGCGCCTGACAGTAATAACAACAGCTAATTATGCACCTTTCGCTTCTCGACAATCCTGGATTTACCGGCCGTAGAGATGCTCCTAGTTCTTTCTGAATAGCCGTTTTGTGCTGCCAACCTTTCCCATCTCACCAAACCTGTCGTCTGGTATCTTTTTCTGCTGCCCTCGCATTTGAGAGGGTTGCAGGGACCTCAGATGTTCAGAAGAGGCAGAATGAGCAATCCGTTCGCCACTAGCTAAGCGGACCTTCTGTTTCACGCTTTCAATCCAAGCGCGGCTTTCGTCGCTGATGTCCCTGCGCTTGACCGCTTTCGGTCCAGCAAGTCCGAGGGAGCTATCTTCTTCGTCCCAATCAACATGTGACGATGCTCGTGATCTTACAGATGCCTCAGATGCGGGCGTATTGGCATTTTCCTGCAGACTTGCGGCCTCCGCCAGCGGTGTCCTGGGTACTTTCGGTACCCCTTCCTCGCCCAGATTCTTTCTAGTCTTTCGGACGGTGAGAGGTGTCATTGGTGAATCAAGCGCTGAACCAGGACGGCTGCTAGGGCTTGACCCTATACGCTTGTTTGCCACAGGAGGCGCGTCAGTAACCTGGACTTTGCCCTCACCCTTCGATCGGGAACCATGATGGATAGCGTAATCTCGTAGGTACTCTCCAAGATCAGACCATCCACCACCTACGCGTACCATAACTCGCTCATTTTGTTCTCCAACGCATCGAATGAATAGCTTAATAGGCACCTCACCCGACCGAGAGAGATGATAGAGACGTATCCCTTGACTACTCATAGATCTTGGGCGAGCGTCTCGCACAGGAGCCAGCATGAAAGACGGTGTCCCACTCCGTGAGTAGGATGGAGTCGTCACTCTGGAGTCTGCTCGCGAAGACAGAGCTGATGTTGGACGACGTGTTGGATCAGAATGACGGGGTTTCGGCCGTGAAGGTAACACAAGGTCAGGAGGATTCAAGTTGATACTACGCTTCTTCAATTCAATCTTTGCAGGTATGGTTTCGAGTAATTCTCTCAGCTGTTTTTGCAAATGGTCATCGTCGCTCGTTGTACTGATTGTGCTCATGCGGCTCGGACTGCCGAGCTGGCTTTCCCATTCATAAGATGTATCTGGGTCAAAAATCTCGGGAGCTCGAAGCGGAGTCCGCGGCGGCGAGACATCTCTTTCGGGCAATGGTGCTATTTCAGGGATATCCTTGAATGTTACTGAAGTCGATCTCGGCTTGTACCTTAGTGGTGGTGAGCTGGGCGGACTTATAGCATCGCTCGAGAATGGTTGATCTGGGTAAGGTAAATGAGGTAATTCTGGCTCGATGGATGCTTCACGAAAGACGCCATCGTACGAACCCGGCGAATAGGTCGATGATCCATGAAGCACAGTGGAGGTGACGGAATGATCACTATTTTTTCGTACTTGGCTGTACATCGGAGGGAGTTCGGGCTCCTCATCTTCCTCGTTGACAGATTCCAGAATCGACGGCTCAAAATCCTCTTCGAAAGCAGGCTTCAACACCACTTCGTGTTTGGACAACAAATTAGTAGATTGGCGGACGCTATTTCGAGTCATGTCCGACAGGATTAGATTTTGATGAGGGTCTGGACAAGCGTCTTCCACATCCTCTGATCCGTCATATGTGGAACTCGGTTGTTCAGAGGTCGGCTGAACATGTGATATACTAGATGGGATAACTGCTGTCTCTGGGTCGTTCGACTTCGCTAATACCCTCCCCCCCGAGTTTGTGATGCTATCTGGCTTTGACTGATTCGCTCCACTTGTAGGTTCTAGGATAGGTTGATCCGCGGCATGTTTTGGTTGATCATTGACTTCAGGCCTCGCTTTAGCAACGTTCTTGCCCGATTTATCAGCCAAGATTCTGACTGCCCAAGATTCCCGATCTTCTTCTTCCAAAGGCTCGTAATCGGAAAATCCAGGGCTTGTAGGCGTCTTCGTTGGGCTCGCATCTTGAGTTTGGTGAAGACTCTCCTGTGAGGCTTTTGGCGCGTCCTGGGTCTCCATGACAGCAGCTATGGACAGATTCGAGCGATTCCTTTCAATCACTTTCCGTTCTGCTGTGGTTACCCATTCCGCATAGTCTCGTTCTAAGGATTCCATGCGATCTAGCCATTCTCCTGGTAGTGTATCTACCGTCCCTTCCAGTGTGTCCAACATGAAGTCTAGCTCACGGCCTGGTCTTGCTACTTTTTGCTGCAAGACAGTCTTTATAACATCAAAGTCTTTTTGGGTGAGGTTTGTCGTTGAAGAACTGATCCCGTTCGACGTCGAGATCGGGTCCTCGGCACGGCGAAAGGAAGGCTCGATACTATTCCACCCAGAAAGCAAAGCTACTTCAGCATCTGTTATCATTATAAGGAATGAGGGAACCCTGCGGCAAACGATCAGTCGTAGATTCCAGGTACGCAATAATCTGAACAACCTGGATAAGGCCGGCAAAGTCTGAACGGTAATTGCAGTGACAACAGCAGTCAAGTCTTCCATTTTGGCAAATGAGAAAGCAGAGGCAATAGAACGACCGGCATCGGAGAAGGGAGTCCCCGGTCGAGACAGCGGAAGAATATGGTTATGTAGGACTTGATTCTTGATCTCTTCCAAATCCAAGCCCTCCATGTCTTGGTGTATCTGCTCGATTCTCTCCTCGTAGTGGACTACATCATCGACCCGAAGACTGCCCAAGTAAGTAATATCCTGCTGTGAAGTGGCCTTGTCTGCATCGCTAGGAATTTCTGGTTCGAACAACTTTCTTCTCTTAGGTGAAGGCATTTCAAAGCCAGCTGATGTGTCGGTTGAGGGCCAAGGCCAGCCAGAAAGCTCATCGAGCCAGCCATAAATAGTCTTCGAGGCGATAGCAGTTTTCAAAGCGAATGCTTGCTCAGAAATGGACGCTCGATCTAGACAGGCTTTGAGAGGTCCTGACGGATTTTGAAGCGCCTCAACAGCGGTCCCTGGTGCAAGCTGTGAAAGTAGATCATCGGATAAGCGTTGTTGGCGAGACGGTGAGGGTGACTTGACCCGTAGTGAAGGTGGCCGCGCCCGTAGGGTGCCTCGCGGGCCGCTGGGTGTAGAAAGATGTTGGTCGGACATGGTGGAAAAGGATAACTTTCGATCACTCGTGGGAATCCTCGTCGTTAGTGTTCTTCTTGGTGGTGGCACTTGTAGCCGAACATAACAGGTCAATCTGGGGTCGATGGGCGAATTCATGTGGAAAAATCCATCGTGTCAAGCACTGTTCTGAGATTCTCGTTTAGAGTTGTCATGGCCCCAAACAGAATTTCGATCGCTGCCACAGTCCGTCAGTCTGGATAGGCCGTCCAGTTTCTCAGGGTTGCGCAGCTGGTAACGCAAGAATGGAACCTGTACTAGGTGAATCGTTGTGTTTCTAAAAATCCGATAGTCGTTGAGGAGAAAAGGTCGCATACAGCGGTTGGCTGTAAGGGTGGAAACAGAGTTGGATACAAGCAAACGACAAAGTAATGAGCTGATGCAAGCGAGAACGTATGCAACTGCTGCTACGAAGGTCCGATACGGAATTCTTTGTCGGTAGAAAGAAGGAGGGTCGACACCGATAGACACAGTCGGGTTACAATGCAGTGAGCTGGCTGGTTGGTGCGTAGTTGGGAGGCAAGGTTTTAGGCGATGGACAATGAAAACAGGAAAATAGATATATCTAGGAAACAGGGAATCGGAAATGACAAACGAGGTGCAAAGACAAGGCCGTCTGAAAGTCTAAGGGTTTAAGACTACCGGCACAATGGAAAAGTGAGAGGAACGAAGAGACAAGAAAGTCGTAGTCAGTGAGAAGACCGAATGCCTCGGAGCCGTTGACAGTTGGTTAGGTAGAGCCAGGCAGGTAGATGATTTGCAATCTATGCTTTGTTTGATGGACAGCTGGTTGAATGAATGAGGGTTTCAGTCACGGGCCAATGGCGTGTGCCATCAAGGCATGCCGCGCGAGTGCTGCGGCTCTTTTGTTGTCCGCGTCAACTACCAGGCTTTCCCAGCGTGGTCGGACGGGCTATTCAACTGATCAATCGGTAGTCGACAGGCATCGGGGTAGAGAAGCAGTCTGCGCTGTGCATTCTCTACTCATGCAGGCTCTCACTGCTAGACATGTCTTGTCCCTCGGGCAAGAAAGGAAGGAACTGGGGATGGGTCGGCTGAGAGATGGCGTGAGGAGGAAATGGAACCCCGATGTTGTCGCAAGATTGAGAGGAAGCTCATTAGACTACGACCGACTAGTCCCTGTACAATATGGTGAGTTGTCTCGGTAGGTACTGCCCGCCTACATGGTTCCATACAGTAATATGTGGGGACTGAGGTGTTAGGTAGCCAGTTTCAATAGTGAGGTGCTGTGGCGTAGCATACTGCGTGGACCTACCAGCGGCGGCAGGAAGTTGTACCTAACTGCCAGGTATTTGGGTACCTACCTGGTAGCTACAGAACCAAAACTCCAGTTGCGACAGGGACAGGCTCTC
The DNA here is from genome assembly GCA_022593225.1 of Xylaria sp. FL0064. Taxonomy (NCBI): domain Eukaryota; kingdom Fungi; phylum Ascomycota; class Sordariomycetes; order Xylariales; family Xylariaceae; genus Xylaria; species Xylaria sp. FL0064. Next base: position 238,367 of record JAJKLE010000004.1, on the reverse strand, counting down.
ATCGCCAAGAAACCAGCTAACAACCTAAAATAATCATTATTAGTCCAATAATAGTCCGTTAATGGTTGAGATACCTGCCTCAAGAGTCCTGTTTTGTTTCATCTACATTGCCATTTTCTGTCATGATAAGGATTTTAAACAAAGACTAGACCTTACTAATCTTGATCGATTCACTTCTCAGCTATTTGAGGAACTTGACCGTTACCGAAGTAAAGCAATGAATGCATATCTAAGAGGTGCAAGTGGAGGCAAATACCTATTTGCTCCCACTAGATAGGTGCTGCGTGAGACATTCCCTGTTAAATTGTTCCAAGTTATATATGGAACTATTTTAGCCTCACTCGTTAAACCTGTTCCTACTAAGCTAATGCTTCACGAGAGCATCATCAAACTCACATCTCTGTATCTAGGTGCCCTAGCAGAGTAGCGAGAGATCTAGATTTAATCTACATCGTGGCAGGACTCAAATTATTTCTTTATGATACCGAATGAGAACATTTTGGTAACATGACAGAGGTTTAATTCTCGGGATCTATGGCCGTAGCTCCAGAGGACGAATTCGTACTAGCCCACGATTTCAAGTCCAACCCGTCAACTGATCAAATGAGATACAGTGACTTAACCACGCCGGGTCAGTCAACACACAGTTTGAGGTTAAGAGTGGTCTAACAAGAAAATAGAATTACTGTTATGTCACGGCTATTAACACCAACATGCTTAACATCTTTTCGTTAGCGAATCGCATTTGTTATCTCACGTCAACACTTACATACCAGGTTCCCCAACTACACAGCTGAAATCATGTCCAGCAAGAGCCAGCCTCAATTACTTGATTCGAGCGATGCTACTGATGATGTACGCATTGTCGATGATGAGCTTTCCGATAGCGTGTCGTTTGATTATAACGGAGGTCTTAAACACGCCCCAACAACATCACACGGTACCTATCTAGAGGGGATAAACGAGGGCCTCGAGCCCTTGGAAGAATATCAAGATGGCGGTTACCATCCCATTCATATCGGCGATGAGCTCGGCGTCTCCGGCCGCTACCGTGTCATTCACAAATTAGGCTACGGCGGTTTTGGGACTGTGTGGCTTTGTGGAGACCTACAAAATCTCAGCTATGTCGCCGTCAAGGTTATGGCTGGAGATGTGCCTGTAGAGACTCTCCTAGACTCTAAGTTCGCGCAATTGGATCGATCTGTTCCTGGAGCCGAGTACATCGCCATTCCGTTGGATTCTTTCTCTATCGCAGGGCCAAATGGATCGCATCAGTGCATCGTGCTTCCAGTTTTAGGCCCTCGTGTGTCACCCGATCTATGGTTCAAGTTAAAGAAAGATATTAAGCCTGTCCTTCGGAGAATGGCTTATCAGAGTATTCTAGCTTTGAATTTTCTACACAAGAATGGCTTCTGCCACGGAGGTATTAACGATCCATTCACTTTATTTAACGTTATGCCAATAACTGATATGTCCTAGACTTTCGACCCTCCAACATCCTTGTTAAACTAGCTAATCTTGATCAGCTGCCTGAGGATAAGTTGATTTCCCTCCTGGGAGAGCCTCAAAAGGCCTATGTGCGTACTGAGTCTGGCGAAGACCTTCCTGCATCGTCGCCGCAGTACCTGACACTCCCTGCCGATACTTCTCGGCTGGGTGATGAATATTTAACTGATCAAATCTGCATTATCGACTTCGGTGAATCTTTCCCGATCTCGTCACCCCCAGAAGATTTGGGTATCCCTGAAAATTATCTACCGCCCGAGGTTCTGCTTGGAGGCCAAGAGAATGCTATCACCCCGGCTTGCGACTTATGGGCGCTGGGGTGCACTTTGTTTGAAATCCGGAAACAGATTCCGCTCTTTTATATGATCTACGACAAGGACGAACTGTTGGCAGAGATGGTACGTTTCTTTGGGAAATTACCTGAGCCGTGGTGGGACAGGTGGGAGGCAAGGGGGGACTTCTTCGATGACCAAGGCAAGTGGATCCGACATAGATACAGCGAGGAAGAGTGGTCACTAGAGGTAGCGTTAAGTAAGCCTCAAGAGATTTTCAGCATGAGTAGCGACAATAATGGAGCAGGACGGAAGACTCTGACTACGTCTAAGGCAGAGCAAAGCTTGATGGCAGATCTGCTGTATAAGCTGTTCCGTTATAAACCCCAAACGCGCTTAAGCCTTCAGGAAGTACTAGAGCACGACTGGTTCAAGATGAAACTTGAAGTTGAGGCTACCGATTGAGCACCTACGCGGCAACAAGTTATGAAGGGTTTATGTTGGCGCATGATGTATATATTTATTTATTTGGGCGTAGCAGCAACGGGAGGTGACCAATGTCAATCAACTGTCCAAGCCTCTTGGACAGCTTAAACGACTATCCAGAGGACCGTGCTCTTAAGCAGACTTTCTCTAGGATAGAGTAGTAGCTTTCTCCAGTACTGGTGGTAGCTAAACACACACCAGGCAAGCTCGAGCAAAAACTGTCACTTGATGGTCTAAGCTCAACTGTCCCAGTTATGTACCTGTTCAAGGAGTGGTAGACTTACATACTGATACTTCAATGTTGCTATAATAATAAGTGCTGCGCATTTGCTCGGCATACTGTACTGCTAACACGTGTTTTCTCTATGCATATCATCGGGCTTCCTACATTAGACCGCAGTGCACGTTCAGCCGAGGTCCCCTGCAGTGGGTAGGTAAATCAAGGCAGAAACCCTTCGTCCCGAGTGTTTTACGGCTTTAGGTCCAGTCCTCGCGATAATAGCTACCTCCTACCGGAGAATCCTAGTGTATAATCACGTTTTATACGAGAAGAGGAAGAGCCTCGGATATAAATAAGGTACTACCTGTATTATCTACATAGGTCAGCATCGTCGACAGAGGGAATACATTGCGACCAGGGGAGCTAACGCCACACAGAAATGACTGTGCCACACTTGGACAATAGGTAGCGTTGCACTTGGGGTACATCATCCGATACCAGGTACTACGTAAGGGTACCTACAAGGTAGCCCTAGCGGGAAGCGGGGCTATTGGGGTACCCTACAGGTATTAGACCCAGGCGTCCAATGTGCCTGAGATCTCCGACAAGGTGATCTCGTGGACCGTCAGATTTGGGGCCATTTATTCTTATCGCATACCTGACCAATCTACAAGAAAACCATGGCAAATGCCAACTCGTTCCTAGAGCATAGAGAGCGTCGTGTCAACAAACGTCCATCCAGACTCAACGTCAGGCGGAAGCTGATGGTCCGCTCCTAAGCTGACGGAGCCATCCATTCTGACGACTAAAGCAGGCAGTTCGCGCCAGGGGACACTGGCCGTCAATATGAACTTCCTCGAGTTTCTATCCGCTCTATTCGGCTGGGTCTATACAATCTGCTGGTCACTATCCTTCTACCCACAAGCTATTCTAAACTTCAGGAAGAAATCTACCGGTGGAACGACTGTAGATTTTCCCTTTGTCAACGTGCTCGGTTCGTATCCAGAGGACCAGCTCAGCTTCGCGACATAGGCGCTGACTCAAGATGACATAGGTTTCGCATGTTACTGGATATATACCAGCGCGTTCTACTGGTCGCCAAACATTCGTCACCAGTATGCCCTACGTCACGATAACCATACACCAACCGTAGCCTTCAACGATGTCGCATTCGCTTTCCACGCCTTTGTTCTCACTGCGATCCTGAACACACAATACTTTCTGCCATCGATATGGGGCTTTGAGCGATCGATGGCACGGCGCCCATCGCGCTTCATTATGGGAGTCTTCGCAGGCTGTATCACCGGCGTTCTCCTGATCATATTCGTTGTGGCGTCGCAACCGCCAAGCGCAGATCCCAAGACATCGTGGGCTTGGTTAGACGTGATTTATATCATATCCTACGTCAAGCTGCTCGTGACCTTGGTCAAATATGCACCGCAGCTCATGTTTAATATGCGCAATCGCAGCACCAAGGGCTGGGATATCTCGCAGATCTTACTAGACTTTGCGGGAGGAGTGCTGAGTATCGCGCAGTTGGGCATAGATTCCTATCTGCAACATGATTGGTCTGGTGTCACGGGTAACCCGGTGAAGTTCTTCCTAGGTAATGTGAGCATGATCTACGATTTAATGTTCATGGGACAGCACTATTGTCTATACAGAGATGATGGTTCGAACAAGGATAGAGAAAGAGAGAGGCTTTTAGAAAGGGGTGAAAGTGAGAGGAGACTGGACTGATTCTAAATATATATCTATTACTTGTATGTGTATATATGTATTATCACGGTTCCCCTGGTGAGCTTAAATCAAAGCAGTAAGTCAGCGAGTAGGGCGACCTTCTAAACTAAATGGGTTGTCCCACTTTAAAAATGGCTCGAATCTGTCATATTTATATGCTTGGATGGGCGTCAGCTATAATGTTCAACTATTAGCAAAATTACCTGCCTACAGACTGCCTATCTTGAAAGACCTTATTAGCACTAGTAGGTACCTAACTTAGGTCATAGCTATATCAATAGTTCAATATCATTCGACACTAGAGATTGTCGGCTGTGCCGTTGGTTGCTTTTGGCAATAGAGGCACATACATAACCCTGATGTTACGTCTTTGTTGCTCAAAGGCACTTGCACTATGTGCAGGTACTTGGTACTTATCCGACGTCAGAGCTGAACAGCCGGGGCAGCCCTGGGCTACTGCCAAGGCCTAGACCCTCCCGTCGATCAGCCCAATTAGGATTTAGCACTGATGGTTAGGGGAAAGACAGCGCCCGAGCGGCTGGGCTAGTCTGCATTAAAACAAATCAAGCCTTAACGGAGTCGCAATTCCAACCTAGTCAGCCATTCCACATCAAATCCGTCCGTCTTGCATATTGACTGATGACTGTAATACCGCCAAAGCGACACGAAATACTGATAGAAAAATCAGACATCGCTCTTTAAATCTTGATGACGGGCCGCCTCCGCCTCCTGCCTGTTTATTCGCCTTCATTCTAGCGTTGGAACAAGTATTATCATCATGTGTCGGTTTCTCGTACGTCGACTCCGAACATCGGCGACTTTGATGTGAATGGTATCCTTACTAAATTTATTCATAGGTATACCGGGGCAGCGATGAGATTCTACTGTCCAAGCTAATTCTCGACCCTACACATTCCATCCTGAAGCAGTCCTTCGACTCGCGACTACGACTTGTCAGTTCTTCCCCCCAAGGCCCGCAGCATAAGGGGTCGGATTGGCTAACAGATTGGCTCTGCTGTAGGACACGAGACGAGGCCAAAACAATGCTGACGGGTTTGGTATTGGGTTCTATACCGACCCAAAACTCGGTGCCGCCCCATGTCTATTCACGTCCACAATTCCTGCGTGGAATTGTACCAACCTCCACCGCATCGCTTCCAAGACGGCCTCGCGCCTCGTGTTTGCTCATGTCAGAGCTACTACTGAGGGATCCTTGACCGAAGACAACTGCCACCCGTTCTACCACAACAGCTTGATGTGGATGCACAATGGCGGCCTGGGAGGGTGGAAGTACATCAAACGTAAGCTCGGCGAGCGCTTGCATGACAAATGGTACTTGAACGTTCAAGGCGGCACCGATAGCGAGTGGGCGTTTGCTCTGTTCCTTGATCGCCTTGAACGATTGGGTGTAGACCCCAGTTCGCAGCCTAAGAAGGGGTTTGGCCCTGCTGTGCTGCGGCGCGCTATGCTACAGACAATCGAGATTATCAACGAGCTGACTATGGGCATACCCGAGAGCACGGTCCAGAGTGAAGATGTCGATACTCGGAGTCTCCTCAACTTCGCTGTTACAGATGGGCACTCCATCATCTGCACCCGATATGTAAGCAGTAAGACAGACGAAGCAGCCAGCCTGTACTTTTCCTCCGGGACTCAGTGGGAGGCCAAGCTCGCTGGGGAGGACCGGGACTACCAGATGCAACGCCGTGATAAGGGAGCGGATATAGTTCTGGTCGCTAGCGAGCCCCTTACTTTTGAACGAGGTACGTGCACAATATTGATGTATACCCATCTGATGCTAATGGACCGCACAGAGAACTGGGTAAATGTCCCTACAAACTCCATGCTCACCATCCATGGCCAAACCGTTATGGTTAATCCCATCATTGATGCTTTCTCGGACCGAGACCCATGCCATAAGCGCTCCTCAGCTTTTGCACAGACGAAGGGCTTGACCACCAACGAGAAAGCTACACCACAGGTAAATAGTCCTGTCTCTACACCCGGCCCCGGTCACGAGATCCATAGACGCGTCCTCTCGCCCTTGATTCACCCTAGTCTCGGCCGTAGCAGAACGCCAGATCCGCCTACAGCCCCACTGGCGCTGTCTGACACTATGCCATCTGACGTTCGCTCGGTCGTTGACCCCCCTGCACACCGCCCCGAACCAGCCTCAAAACTTCCTTCGCAAGGCAACATCAAGAAAAAGCGTCGATCGCTCAATATCGGGGAGTATCCACATCCTGCCGAATTTACAGAGCCAGAGGTAGAAACGCCGCCTAGCCCGGTGCAAAGTACATCGAGAGGGGGCGATTATGTGACGGCCGAGAAAGCTGCCCGGGTGCTGGGTATGGCGCTATGATATAAACAGTTGAGGAGACGACCCCAGTGCCGTAGTATTAACGGCGTTGACAGGATAGGCTTTTCGGAAGCCTGGATTTCAGAGTTGATTGGGGATCAAGCAGGTAAAGGCGTGATTCAAACCAGCGTGGCGTTCTGGACTGCTACAAATTGTACATTGCAAATAGCGAAGATTGTGTATGCATCATAGATAGGATCGTGTCAATTCTCTACCTGAGTAACTACTAGTAGTTACATGCTTAAATTTCAGCTTTTTACCCAACTTGGGAACACGTACATACCGTGATTATTATTAAGTCTGGCTGGTGGTACCCATGCCACTTGCAAAAAAGAAGGTTGCCCACGAGGTAGTGTAATGAAAAAACGTTCAGTGGTGGTGGTGGAAGAGATGTTAGTGGGACTGAGTGTTTTTTTGTTACACCACCTCGACTCATGGTCCCGAGATGCCATGTCAAGCCACAGATGCAGCCAATCACCTCGGCAGGACATTGAAGCACAGCCACATAGATAATTCCAGGTTGCTGTGGGGCCATTGCATAAGCGACAAATCTCAATGTACCCTGACACTGGCAGCTCTGACGGGTTCCGCCACTTGCTCCCAGCTTTTTGCATGTGCAGGTCGCGATAATTTCTGCGAGACTACAACCGCAAATCCCGTAGATGGTCACCACCCACATTTTACTCGAGCGCCTCCGACTCGAACCAGCGGCATGAGCGGACGGCTTATAGCAACGGCCGGGCGCCTCCCAGGGATGCGTTCGGCCAGCCTTCGCGCCGTGCGGCAATACCACCAGCTGCCTTCTGGCGGTCTGCTTCGAGCCGACGCCAGCATCCGGGCCATGAGACATCGCATGGGATTTCCCATCAACTCCTTTCACAATGCCGTCGCCGTGCGTAATGCCTCCTTTGCCCGCTACTTGCCGAGACTCTTCGTCAGGTTTATCAGGATCCCCGCGCTGGCTGGCGGGTTTATGGTAGGTGGGCTGGCATGGATACAGTACCAAGCTACTCGTATGTCTCTCCTATTCCCTCGCTCATGTGTAGGGCCTGACTACTAATACCACTGCTATTCAGAGGCCGGGAACTACGCCTGGGATGTCATCAACACCACCAAGGACACGGTGTCGAGCACAGCGTCAAGCCTTTTCGATGGCGCGAAGGGTGTCGCCGACCAGACGATGCGCGGATGGCAAAACACCAAGGAACAAGTCGAGCTACCAGAATGGATGCAGAAGCTACTGAGGATCCAAGAGGAGATTGGCACTGGCAAGGGAGATGGTGGCCCAGGCGGCGAAGAGCCGCCGAATCAGAGCAGAACCGGGGCTGGTGCGGCTGCAGGTGCTGCTGCTGTTGCGCACGGCTATGACCGGTCAGAAGACGAGTCTCCAAACGCCGATGTGGCCAAAGATGACCAGATGATGGTACTGACAAAGAAAATGATCGAGATCCGGAATATCCTAGCGAGGATTGGACAGTCGAGCACCTTAACGCTACCATCTATCGTCGTCATTGGATCTCAGTCTTCCGGGAAAAGTTCTGTTCTGGAGGCTATAGTCGGACACGAGTTTCTACCAAAGGGTTCCAACATGGTCACACGCAGACCGATCGAACTCACTCTCGTGAACACCCCCGGCTCCCGCGTCGAATATGGTGAATTTCCCGATCTAGGTCTGGGCAAGATCACGGACTTCTCCTCCATTCAACGAACCCTAACAGAACTGAACCAAGCTGTGTCCGAGGCCCAGTGTGTCTCGGATGATCCCATTCGTCTTACCATCTCTTCACCAAATGTCCCTGACCTCTCTCTTATCGACCTACCCGGCTATATACAAGTTGTAGGGCAAAACCAACCGCTCGAGCTTAAACAAAAGATTTCGGAACTCTGCGACAAGTATATCCAACCTCCCAATGTGATCTTGGCGATTTCAGCCGCAGATGTTGATTTGGCAAATTCCACCGCTTTACGAGCAAGTCGAAGGGTTGACCCTAGGGGTGAGCGGACGATTGGAGTGGTGACGAAGATGGACCTTGTTGACCCTACAAGAGGTGCGGCGATTCTAACTGACAAGCAATATCCACTCCGGCTGGGATACGTCGGTGTGGTTTCCCGAGCGCCAATGAGCACTACACTCTTCAAGAAAGGAGACAGTAACTTGACATCAGCCATCACTAAAAACGAAAACGCCTACTTCTCATCACATCCCTTGGAATTTGGGCCTGGCGCGGACGTTGCTGTCGGAACTCAAACGCTACGAAAGAAGCTGATGCATGTTCTCGAGCAAACCATGTCAGCCAGCTTGCAAAGTACAAGTGATGCGATCCGCCAAGAGCTGGAAGAGGCTACTTACGAGTTCAAAGTCCAATACAATGATCGGCCCCTATCCGCCGAATCATACCTTGCTGAGAGTTTGGATGCTTTCAAACATTCATTCAAGCAGTTTGCCGAAGAGTTTGGCCGACCTCAAATGCTCGAGCTGCTGAAGAACGAACTTGATCAGCGGGTGCTGGATTTACTTGCCGCGAAATATTGGAATAAGCCTATTTATGACCTTAGTGTCCCCCCTCCGGAACCCGACAGCTTGGCTGACCTACCCAAGGCTGACCCGGATTCTCTCTACTGGCGCCGGCGACTTGACGCATCTACCTCTGCACTTACAAAACTTGGTGTAGGCAGATTGGCGACAAATGTAGTAGCAAACGCAATTCAGTCTAATGTAGACAGTCTCATCAGTCAGTCGACCTTCGTCAATCATCCATTTGCCCGACAAGCTATTACCGAGGCGGCATCGACTATTTTAAATGACAGATTCTACAGCACTAGTGATCAAGTAGAAAACTGCATTAAGCCGTTTAAATTTGAAATCGATATGGAAGATCGTGAATGGACAGCCGGAAGGGATCACGCCCAAGAAGTCTTAAAGAAGGAGTTACATGCTTGCGAAGGCGCGTTCAAAGACCTCGAGACGGCCGTAGGGGGGAGACGAAAGCTTAAAGAAGTTGTTAGCTTTATCGACAAGGCTCGAAAGGGTGATATTATTGTCGAGGGGGAAAGCCAAAGTGGCGCCGGAGGGTTTAGTGCTTCTTTACTCTCTAAAGGTATGTTCCTATTGACGAGCTGTCATATTTATGATCTTACTAACATCGTACAGGTCGTGAAGCTGTGTTCCTGCGTGATCGCGCTGACATACTGAAAATGCGCCTACTTGCTGTCAAGTCCAAACAGTGCGCCAACATGAAGAATAAGTACCATTGCCCTGAAGTCTTCCTCGATGCCGTGGCTACGAAGCTAGCTGCGACAGCAGTCCTATTTTTAAATGTAGAACTACTTTCTGAGTTCTACTACAACTTTCCTCGAGAGCTGGATATACGACTCGGTCGCCACCTGTCCGACGATCAAGTTGAGAGATTCGCCAAAGAAGACCCAAAAATCAAAAAGCATTTGGAAGTTATTAAGCGGAAAGAACTCCTTGAGCTTGTTCTCGAGAAGATGGATAGTCTGAGGCAGCTTGAGGGACGAGAGCGAGAGAGAGGGAAGAGAGGCTCAAAACAAAATAACGAAAAAGAACGGGGACGGTGGGGAATATTTTGATATCGGCTCTCCATGGTTACAACCCATTGATGAATATTTTACGATAGGAGCAGGCGTTCCAGGTGGTAGTGTCAGTACATTGTTTATATCGGGGTCTCATCTAGATATCACCTCTTGTCACATCTCTAAACTCTGATGGTTAAAAAGGTTTATGTATCATACTTATGCCCAACCATAGATTTAAATCCTCTCTTCCACATCGTGATGTCTTATGCGTATCAGAGAGCAGTAAGGTGAGCGGTACATGTGCTTTGCCTTTGAGCAGCCGTCGTATGGTGGCCGTGTGGCTTTGAGATCGGGAGCAATATTAGACTGGTGTAGGTCTATTAACCCAGCTACAGTCGAACAACAATTGCTTTTGCTGAAGGTAAAGGGATAAAAATTGAACGTCCTCAGTCCGGATTGATTAGGCATAAGCTTAAATATGTTGCTCGATTCCTAATCATTCAAGTGACAAGTATTGCTTCACCGATCCCCCTCCGCCTGGATTCAGGATCGGCTTTCCAACTTAGGGTCCGACTAATATAAGTAATAAGTCAGGTGGCTTGAGAACATTTTTCGTATCTTCATGGCTGGGATAATATATAATGTCTAGCGTAAAATAAAAAAGGGAGAAACAGGATGAGGTATATAGCAAGTTACGCCCCAATATCTAACCCCTTGTTTAGATATACTTGGAGCTCATTCACCAGATCATACCTCCCAACAGCCTGCGCTTCCGGTATTCTTTCAACAGCGCTTTCAGGGTTCGCGCCCTCTCTAAGAAGCACCCTGACGACCGACAGATGTCCGTACTCGACAGCCCACGACAAGACCGTCCTGCCCCTCGGATCGCGCCTCTCGAGGTCATTGACACCGGCTGCAATCAGTGCCTCTATGATACCCGGGCGATCTCGGTGAACTGCCCAGGCCATGGGGGTCCAACCATCGACATCACTGTCATTGACCCCTTTGCACCCGTGCTTGAGTAGGACGCGGAGCGCAGCCTCGTGTCCATGCTCACAAGCCAGGGAAATAGCGTTTCTCCCTTTATAGTCCAGCTTGGCTGTGTCGACCCTTTTGCTTCGGACGAGAATCCTGACCGTGCCAGCATGGCCGTTGGTCGCGGCCCAGCCGAGGGGCGTCCTCCCTGTTACATTATCCTCTAGGTTGGTATCAATATCTGGGCACTTCAGTAGGTACTTCAAGACGTCTTCCATGCCATCACCTGCAGCCCAAGACACCGCCGTGCGCCCGTTTTGGTCACACCTGTTGATGTCAATACCAGGGTGCTCCGCCAGCATTGACACGATAACTGAATGGCCTCCCCTCACTGCCCACATTAGAGGCGTACCTCTCTCTTTATCGCTCTCCTCAGCTTTGCAACCTTCTCGACTCAGAAGACGCTTGACAACGTCATTATGGCCATTCCCTGCAGCAAATGACAAGGCGGTCCGCCCTTCTTTTCCTCTCACGTTTAGGTCACACCGTCCGCTATCCAACAGCTGAGTTACGCACTCCATATGCCCATTAGCTGCAGAAGCTGTGAGTGCTGTCTGCTCCTTAGCAGCATGATAGTCGGGGCTTGCGCCGGCTTCTAATAATGTAGCAATTATTCGACTGTGGCCGGCGTCAGCGCCCCAGAACAAGGCTTGGTCCTTCTCAAGCTGAGATAATTCACGGCTCTCTAAGAAGTCCGACAGCGTCTCATGGAGGTTAAAATATGCTGCCAGTGTGATCGGATTAGAGCCACCATGTATATCGTCTGGGAAACTGGAATTCTCGCACCGATAGAAACGTAGCCAATTCCGACAATTCATGGTGTTGACATCCAGGAGGGACTTGGCCGCGTTTCTGAGCTCTTCTGGCGCGGAGGATTCGCAGAGGGCAAAGTGTCCCGCCCAGTGTAACGACGAATAGTTGTAGAAGGTATACTTTGATGTAAGTGCTTGAGACACGTCGACATCTAGATCACCAGATTGGAAATATAGCTTGTCTATATCAAGATCTTGTACATCATCGTCCCAGAAAGCCTTGGATGACACGGTCCTAGGTGAATCAGGAAAGGATCTAGATGAACCGGAGCCGGATTCGATAGGTGACCGTTCCATAGAGTACAGATCCTCTGAAAAGTCCTTCAACAGCAGGTAATTAATACAAGCAGAAGCCATGCACAACGCTGATCTATCAACAGTTATAGCAGGCATCCCCGGATAAGCGTCATATATGTACCTAGCTTGTTCGTCACCGTCTTCCACCAAAAGAAAGTCTTTGGCGGTTTGGTGAACAAGAGATACCTTTGATTCAGAAACTCTCACCAGCGGGCCCAGGACGCCTAAAATAGTGTTATGGATTGCGGGCTGACAATCTCGAAGTACGTCCTCTAAGGAGCGATGGGAGGCTTTAATGGTGAATGCGACGTTGACTTCGTCCAGAAGTAGAGGTCTCGAACTCGCAAATAGTAGCTTCAGCAGCTTCCACGCTGAATCTTGGTGATCAAGAGGAATAGCTGAGAGGAAATCCAAGTACATTACTTCGAGATCAGGAGGTAGCTTGGCGATGATATCCCGGAAATCGTTGATCGATGCAAGAAAGCTTCGTTCCAAAGATGCTAGAACCATGTGAATCCACAAGAAGGTCTGATCAGCCCTAGACAGCAATGCTTGTAGCAGAAAACTTTTTGTTTCTTCTGAGCACCCATGTCTGAGCGTAATTTCTTCTACTTTCTGCTGGACGAATATTCGGAGATCTTCTCCATAGCCGGGCTGGCCATCGTCGATAGGCAGCTGATGCTTTTGGAATTGACTGGGGACATACACTTGCCCTAACGTTGGGCGACTTGTCAAAAGGAATTTAACATGCCTGCCGCTCCCCGTCGTCGGACTAGAGCCGCCAATCAATTCATAAATCGAACCTAGTAAGTCATGGCAAGAAGAGACCTCACACTCGTCTAGGGCGTCTATAATGACGTAAAGTGTACTCGACTTCAAGTCCTTGATAATCCTCTCAAAGATACTCCAAAGCGCGGAGAATGATTGAAGCATGCTTGTACCTTGTACCTCGAATACTCTCCTTATGTGCCGGACCATCGCACGATGGCGGTGAACAATCTGAGCAATCAGGCCGATCAGAACGGCTTTCGCGTCCTTCTGCATGCTAATCTTGTTGTCACAGAAGTAGATTAGGACGTTTTGTGATGTTTCTTCAAGCTGCTTTGCGACTGAATATGAGAGCATGGTCTTGCCACAGCCTGGATAACCTGTCAACCAGAGGAGAGCGTTTTCGGCCTTCTCAAACCAGGAGACAAATGAGGAATGTGTCCGTATCCACTGGCAGGTCCCTTCAATCGGCTTCGGAAGTCTTCGTTTATAGTCGATCAAATTGAACAAATCGAAGTGCATCATGCAAGACTTCTCAATGTCATTAAACTCTTGGGCTTGGTTAGAGCCTCGGAAACAGATTATTCAAAAATGCGTCTAGGCTTACTCATCTCGGAGGAATGAGTGCTTGTGCGAGCAGGCTTGCGCTTCACGTTTTGTGGTTGATAGGTAATTCTTCGAAGAGCTCGACATACGGCTTGGCAGTCCCCAGTCTTACCCGGGAATCTGCAAATGTCTCGGTGGTTCGCGTAGAGGGGTATGACATCCTCATGGGCAATGTTCATGATTGCAGAGCTTCTATCCACGATCTAGATTCTATAAAGTCAACCAAATTCCAGTCATCACTTTGCACCAGATGTGCCCTTTTTACGGAGTTCCTGGCGGATGTGAGGGCTGTCAATGTGCACGGCAGGGTCTTTTTGGACAGACCAGGAGTAGGACGCACCAAGGTAGAAAGAGGAGGGGTCGGCTCAGTCTCATGGAAAGAGACAATAGTCATATCATTCAATAGATTCCGAGCAGCGTGTGTCAGATCATGCAGTATACTAGAATCGTAGTTCAGATGATCCAGGAGATCGGTTCTGATGATTCTAGATTGTGTCCCGGCCAGGGCCGTTCTGGAGAAAAGGTTGATAATCGTCCCTATGGTTTTACCCAGGTTCGCCGCCTCGCTTCCTCTATGAGGAGTTCCCAGAAATGTTATACCAATAACGGATCTTAATAGAGAGCCATATTTTCTGTTGTCTTGGTGCGCAAAGACCAAAGCCTGTTTGGTATCAGCACGTGTCTAGCTCAGCTCAGCTCAGCTCAACCGAAGCCTACCTGCTTGCACACGATACCGCCGAGGCTATGGCACACAAAAACAATTGACCGACGCTCCTATGACAGATGTTAATGTAGCTAATATCGAGGCAGAAGAAGGGACCTCTGTACTTTGGTTGCATCCTCGTGAAGGTCCCTTGCAGAACTTAGGAGCCCCCGTGAGAATTCTGGGACGGAAGCAAGCGATGAACTGAAAGCCGCTTTAGAAGGGTACCCATAGGTATAAACGCGGCATCCAGGGATGAAGCTTGGAAGAATATCCTTGATCCATAATGTCCCGTTTGGGTGCGTCCAAGTCGTGAAGGCATCTCCATTCAGACCATGTACCGCAATAATGTCGACCGGGTAATACTGGTCGTCTTGCTTAGAACTAATGTCACCTGCGTGAACTTCGAGCAGCCCATAGCGTTCAGACCTGGGGTGTTGATTCCCGACGGAGGCAGCCCGACCGGGAGACGACGCAGTGGACGAAGCGGCCTCGGCGTCGTGAGTCGTCTGGTCGAGTCCCGGCCGCCCAGTGCGAAGCTTGTTCTTAAGCTTGTTTAGCATTGTGCAGATGAGGGAGTTGAAACCCCTTCGGTGAGACTGCACAACTTGGATGAGATCTTACCCACCTGACGCGACCTGCCACTCTCCGTACCTCTTTTCTACTGCCCAGCAGATAGTATTAATAAGTACCTAACGTACTGATCGGATGAAGATCTAGATATGCAGCTAACAGCTAAAAGGTGGGGCAGTTTGCCATCTCGACTCCCCCTTTCGCGCCCCTTTTTTGGCACATCCCTGTACAAAAAGCAAAAATCAACAATGCACTGCGCTTGCTGACAGTAAACTATCGTGTTCTTTTGATTCATCTACAGCGCAGACCTATCCAATCGGATAGCGGCTGGGGTCTGATATAATGCAGGTAGCCGCCCACGTGCCTCGGCATGACTTATTGGATCGCAACCTAGGCGGGCAATAGGAACAATGCCTGGCTCTAAATAGACGTACTTGGTAGTCCTGCTGCCATCGAGACCTGCAGCCTCTTCGTGTGCCCACATTATTGGTTGCTTCTCTCGGTGAGCTGCACTGCCTATTTCTCTCTCGCGGCGTGGACATTAACGTGGGGGCGATACTCTCTCTTCCTGAACAGGCGTCTTGAGAGGTTTGATGGTTTTCAATTCTCGTACGCAGTACGTCGGGGAGTTACCAGAACCCACGGGCAATTCCAATTGATAAAAAACCTACAGCCAGATAATGTAGCAAAGGATCCTTCTTGGTGAAAAACAGTTTAGCAATATATCACATGAGCAGTACCGCATGAGGTCATTGCTTGACTGTAGTGCCCTGCTCCTACCGTTAGTTTGGGATAAGCTAACCCAGGTACCCGTGCGGACTCCAGTTTCGTCAACACGTTAGTGGTAGCGTTGCTGAATCTTTAGTAGCGCTAGTGGTGGTATGTCCACTAGACCACCTGTCACCTACCTACACAACTGCCACTACCTATGCGTACACCACTTACACCACTTAGGCAGGTTGCAGTGCAAGGGTAATCGTTGCAGCTAATCTACTGTGAAAATCTATTGCAATCGCTTCGTAGTTCAAGACTTTAGCGGAACGTTTTCAAGCCATTGTCAAATATAGACCTTTTTCTTTTGGTTAGATATAGTACTAGCTAAGCTTTAGTAATTGGTATACCTTGGTAATTGTTGTGTAGCTAGGTAAGAGCTATACAACTGAATACCAGTCCAGGCAAGTTAGCCTGCAATATTTACAAGCAATTCTACTATAGCTATAATTACTATATATTGAATTATAGCTATTTAAACAAAGTAACTCGCGTGGCTATTCGAAATGCTAGCAATTATATGGCAAGGCTTGTATCCCTTCTCTGGATAACCGAGGGCGCAATTCCTCCTGTTATGCTTTCTAGGAATCCCCCCACCCGCGTAGGTACTATGTAGCTTAGGGTGCCTACCGGTGGACTTCTTTCTGGCGGGGTAGCTTGAGACGCATTGGCAACCGCGTTTCCTCGGCAGAAGACGATCATCTACGTTTTGTTGTCGGCTTCAAAGAAGCCTATACCAGATGCTATTTTCAGGCATTCTATCTGTCCTTTAGTCAGCTTATAGCTCGCTATGTTAACAAAATACTTAAGAGTACTCGGCGACGATGGAGCAGGGAAAAAGACCCTCATAGGTAGCCTGGCTCACAAGGTGAACTCAAATTCAACGATGGACAGTCTCTTCTCAAAAGGATTCTAATAGTTGCTAGTGTGGACTTGATTTGCCCCAGATCGAACTTTTGGAAAAGAATGGGATCCGGGACTTCGCCGGAATCATTTCTTTCTTCAATAAGAATAACATGACTCTTTCATTCTACGGCTCATCGGCAAAATATATTGTCGAGCGTCAGTAATACTTCCCTTTTTAAGACATTGCGCAGAACCTGACACTAAATTGATTCATGACATAGTAAAAGAGGTGCCAGATGTCCAAATTGCATTCTGGGTCGTAGATGCCTCTGCCCTAGACCAGGGGCGTGCCTCGTGTAGTAGGCTGGTGTCACTGCTATCGGCTGGCGAACTTCGACCTCAAGAGCAGCTATTAATCCTTGTGAACAAACTGTAAGTAAAAAAATATGCCAAAACTACTTAAAGAGCTAAACTCGTACGAACTTGAATAGGGACTTGGTCGACTGGTCTAAGCAAGTCTTCGCCGAAATCGTGCGCACTTTCAAAGACATCAGCACAACAACGCAAAAGTAAGCACTGAGACCACGCAAGTACGACTAGGATACGCTGACCTGATCGTTCTATTCAAGAATCAGTATCATTCCTATCTCCAGCCTTCACAACACCAATCTTTTAGAAGCACCGGAAGAACCCTCCTGGATTAAGTCCATATCGGCTAGCTCTTTTGAAGGATCTGGGCTCGCCTGCGGGCAGACATTGATGTCACAGCTTTAATGACTTCAGTAATGAGCTCGGTCGGAGAATCGTCCATTCTATCAAGGCCCAAGTGCTATTGTACCGGTGTCAGAAATTGTATTTCTAGAGCTTGTGTATTGTAGACCGCAACTCTTCTTATTATAATGAGGGGTCCTGAAAAGTAATTGATAGCTTAGTGACTTCTTTCAACTAATTCAACATAATTTTTTGAGACATCTCACACTAAAGGGGTAAAATCCTGAGTTGATAGCTGAATAAGATCTATATTGTAGAAGTATTCAGGTCTACCTTAGTAGAGCCGATGAGCCCCTTTTATTACCATCCTCTATCCGCCCTAGCTACTTGGCGGCTGGGTTGGCGTCCCTTAGCCTCACCTGTGCCTCTCTACTTCAATATATCGTCGACCGCTGACATGCGAAGGCGCTTAAACTTTCTGCGATGACAAGAATAAGTAGTACAAGAACTTGAAAACATCATCGAACTGTTCTTACAGGGCGGCAAGAAACAGACACTTAAGGCGAGGAACGAAGTGAAAACGGACCTATAATACAAGCTACTGTGAAACTAGGACATACCTACATAAACCTGTGACCGAAATTAGCAGAAAGCTCGAGCCCAGTCACTGTAACCAATTTCCAAGAGCAGATTTCTGAGACAAAGGAGCTATCTTATGTATTATTGGCAGCAGACGTCACCAGCATGGCTTTTTAGGTCATCTCTTTGCACGACAGCATAGAACTATAAACATAAGCCTTGGGACTAAAGAATAAGTTTATTGTAAAGCCGGGCGCGATAAGTTTTAAGCTACACAAAGTTACTGTCCTGCATCTAGGTGCAGAGTGTACAAAGCAGTCAAACAATGCCTTTAACATTCTTCTTTATTAATACGGCTCTAGTTCTTAATTATAAGTATGCCTAGCTAGTCCTTAGGGTCGCTAGTATTACTTACTCACTTGCTATTCAGAAAGCACGATTGCATCGATGATTTTTTAACCTTCCTCCCCGAGGCTATAGCCTAGCTATATAATGTGTCGACTTGAAACCCGTACGGTTTACTGTCATTGCTGCAGTAATAAGGTCGGGTACTATGTCACTCTAACACAACCCTGCGCTATATATAACGGCACAACAAAGTGTCCGATCCAAGTTGTTACTACTAACACAACCCCTATACCAATCGTGTGTGAACCATGTCATTTCTATTACGGTGATCAGTCGTCCGTCTCTGTAAAAGGAAATGGCTGCGTAACTCCAGTGCGTAAATTAGGAAGGTATATAAGGTTCGTGGTAAAAAGGAAAGTCAAACCATTGGTATTTGGAAAATGCAATATACAAATAAATGAATGGGGTATAACTGTGTAGGAATTTAACTTTATATTTTATAAGACAACGGGAATACACTCATATCTTACTGTGATACGAGACGATCGCAGAGAAGGCCAGGCAGACTCATTCACCCGTCATCCAGGACGAGGCATTGTGAATCTTGCGACGGAGTATATGTCTACTTGCTTCCATGACACTGAAGAAAACTAAATAATATAGCGAGCGTGCTCATGCTAGTGAGCACGAAGGAACAACCCCTTTATAGCCTATAGAACAGTCTCGCATAACACCTTGCCTTCGAATAAAAGGGGGAGAGGAAGTTCCGAAAAGTGAAAAACCTCGCCAACCGCTTTTCCTAGGAATCCTCCTCCTCAGATTGGGGGCTAAAGGTTGCTTTAGTGAGGACACTCTCCCATTGGCCTCACTTCAAAATAGATATGATCATGATATCTAACTTGCGACAAGTGCAATAGACCGGTTTATCTTACACAACCAACGCCTTCTGAGCACCCCCCCGAAGGACTGGGCAGCTCGTCAGTGATCCCTTTTCCGTCCATGTAGCTGAATTCTCGATTGTATTGCTTCGCTTCACTTCTCGGTGAGAGATGACGCAAAGGGGGCTTATTGGCTGACTACGTCATCAGAAAATGCACTTTTAGGCATCCAACGGGGCCTAGACTCAACACGTTGAACCAAGAAAAATTTCCCAGCCTCACTTTTGCCATTTGTATGGCTATGTTTCATGCAAGGCGCCGTGTACGTGGCCGCATTGAATTATACGTTGTGCTACGTTCTCGCATTTAAATACCTCTTACACCCGAGCACACACTAGTTATCTTTTTCGAGCGTGGTGACTCCTGCATTTGGCCTTTCAAGAATCTTCCATATTCGATAGCGAGGTGAACCCTCATACATCCTTTAGTCATCCATGCAGACTGGATGAGACTGCAATGATACCCAGCGAACATGATACACCCAATTACCACATTTTCCAATCTACAATGTGCAATTCGAATTGCTCTTCTCGTGTCTCTAGATAGGTGAAATGGAACTTCCAGCCAGTGTGGGAATTGTCAATTAGCTCTGCGCTCATTCATTGGCTACCTTGTAGCTATTCTCAATCGTCATACGGGTTCCTATAGTTGCAGTGTCGAGCAAGTCGAAGTGCATAGCCACGCTCTAGTGAACCAAGTAAGTTCCCGATGCTAGATGCCGAGATAAACGAGGCGGACAATCTGCCCCTGATCTAGGTATTGTAATATTTAATCACGCACCGCCTTCATCACCTGTGACACTTGAGATTACATTTGTTGCCGAGTGCCCTGCTTCCCAGTCTTGACCTACATCTTCTCTAGGGACGAACATGGCGCGAGAAGAAGCACATTATAACGAACCAACCCCAAAACATTCACGGTCTCATCGTCGTCACCAGCATAAGCATGGGCATGAATCTCGTCGCCACAACGATGAAGATAGGGGCTCTAGCTCCGATTTTAAGGATCGCAGCTCAGAGCACATGGTACAAGAACCGGTGCCCAGAGTGTTCACTTGGTCGGAACCAGTGTTAGACACTGATAGCAGTGGTCGGTTTCAGTACCAAGCTCGACTAACGCAAGATGGTAAGGCAAGTGATATGATCATCAGGTCGCTTCTGACAGACAATTCTAGGCTATCAATGGACGATATCAGGGTCTGAGGCCGGGACCAACCCCCAATATCTGTCTCCCACCCCAACTTCCAACATGGCTTATCCGCTGCACACGACCGTCACCACTTATCCAGTCAGCTCGTACGTGCACCAACCTATTCAAAACGAGTTGCCGTATTACGACTACTCGAATGTCAGCGCGAGCCCCGTCGTTCCCCTGAATGACGGAGGAAACGGAAACTATTCATCTGAAGAGTACAACGAAAGGGAAACGTCTTGTGATGAAAGGAGTACACTAAGACGGAACAAGTCCTCTGATGGCCACCGAAAGGAGAAGAGTGGTAAGCAGCGCCGTCACCGTAGCCGCAGCCGCCACCGCCATCATTCATCGCATCATTGTCGCTGCCACCACCGAAGCAAAAGCCGCGATGCCAATAACCGCCAGAGGCACACGGACCGGGGGCATAGCTATGCGAGCTCCCACGAGAAAGTTAGCGACTGGTTGCATAGCCGCAGATACGCGGATTGATGGCACCGGCGAATCACCACGCATGGTGAGCGCAACGTTACGAAGGAACATAATACTATTACGTTTTAAAAGGACATGTCGATGCGGAGGAGTAGGACAACACATTTTCATGAACTGTAACGAGAAGAACATAATAATGTTTCGACTATTTCGTGTTTTTCTGTCATTGCTTTGGATTTGCGACTCATGATCGTCTCCCAGGAACAAAGGACATGTTGTATAAGGTCGAGGGCTAGGGTATCGAGAGACTCAGGGGCTTCGAGCGATAACATGAATGTGTGCATACATGCCCCTATACTTGACTCATAAGATCCTGATAGTGATAGACAACTTAAGCCCCCTCAAGTCGAAGAGCTTCTCGAAAATCTCAAATATGGTGAAAACACGTGCTTGATGGGACCTCCAAAAACGCTTGTCGCCCCTTTATTCTTTTGTTTTCGTGTCCGACTTTTATTTTCCAGCCCCCTGATACTTTAAGAATCGATCCTTCTCACTCGAGATGCTAAGTTTAGCGCCACTTATGGTACATTCCATACTCTAAGCAATCGGCCCCGTGTGAGATGTGATCTTCACAGACTAGATTCGGACAATATGGCGTTTCGACATAGTCGGAGTCGCACGATGTTCGCCAGCAGTATACGGCCTCTCCGTTCAGAGGGCCACGGCCACACGTCAAGCAATAGTACCACCAACGCCACGCGTGACACATTCCGTAGTCTGATAGTCTAGCTTTGTTTTGTAGTTGAATACGTGTTTGCGTATGTAATCTTCCTTGATTCCGCTTTTCAGGCTGTGCTTGTTCGAGTTGGGATTCTGTTGCTCCTTTGGCTAATAAAAACGAGGGGTCTAGACGGGTGGGAAATAGAGTCACCATTGCCTCTGTGTCTAGTTCTTCTTCAGGTTGTCTTATAGAGCCATGACGGTCTCGAAAAGGCCCGAGACTCAAGCAAGAGTCGCGGGGTAGACCTGGAGCATCTTGAATGTTTGGTAAGCTAGTACAGCAAGATTGGAAGAGAGAGGACGAGGAAGAAGCAGAAGACGTAGTCAGGCTTCAGGAACGCAGTGGCGCCTGCATATTATCTGTTTGCCTCGTACAAGACGTATATGCTTAAGTCTATAATACGTGCCCGTAGCAAACGTTGCTTGGTGACACCCCTCCCCTTAATATAGGTGCAATTACATGACGTCCTCGCTTCAGTGAGCCGTGTCCCCATGCGACTCTCCTGCAGACCAAACAGGGGTCCTCCTAAGGGTCCCCTTGGGGGACCAAGTGCTAAGTGGCCGGACCAGATGCAGAGGCACGATTTCAGACGGGCAAAGATGCCCAATGGACCCTGAACATGGCGCGGCCTGCCTGTCAGGCCACACGTAACGGGCTAAGCACGTCTACCTTCGGCCAGTTGCGGCGGTGGGAGCATGGCACCACCTCGGTGTGGCCAAAGCAGAGCAGAGCGATGCTCTTGGGGCCCAGTATTTCACGGCAGAGAAAACAAGGGGTATCTAGAAATCCGTATCGTCGACTAACCGTAGTTGAATCATATTTTTTGCGATTGACGTTAGCCACAACTTAACGTGTGATTGTAGATGTCGATAGTCGAATATATAAACTTAATCTGATGATGTCCAAAGTGTAGATGATTTTGGTCTAAGGTACGCAGTCGGGTTACCCGCAGGGAGATAGACTACCACTCGATGCACTCCACTTCGATTTCAAAGGCTAGCCGTATTTACACTAGCGTTGAATTACCCCGGCTTCGAGACCCCTCCCATGCACTACAAGAGGTACCTTCAATGGAGTATTCAACTTGAGTGTCAGTATGTCTAAGCTGGGGCTGAGGTCCCTCACTTCCAATTGTAGGTGCCCCTCTTCCTGGCTCTCGGTATGTATTCTCTGTAGTAACTACAGCGTGAATGTTGGCTAAACTCAGTAACGGCCTACTACCGATACGGTAGGGTGATGGTTAACTCGCTTTACTGAACTCTGCAGATCTGGAGCACGCAATTACGAGCATGGTTTGCCATAAACCTGTACCGAGTAGAGTTAGCTGGCGGGGCGGAATGGAGGGTTGTTAGTGCTACCTACATATGTACCCTACCTTAGGTAAGTATTGGAGTACTTACGTACCTATATACAGTAGGTGCGGTAACTGAAATCTCCTGAATTATGCTTTGGGCTGGTGAAACTTAATGGATAAATAGGTAGGATACAGAGACAGATTATTAGATGATGCTCATGCTTTGGCGATTGCCTACCGCCCGTTTCCTGTTGGAGCTTGTCGAACGTCACGATGCAGCCGAGGTATATGACGTAACGCCTCCTTCTTGGCGATTTGCACTTCTCTGTCGGCTTGTTGACGACATCTTCAATGCTCTACGTTCCTCTGAATTTGGCCATACTAACGGAATGGCTTGCATAAAACGATCGATTGCCTTGTCTGGGTATCCAGGGATACGTTAATCACAGGTTTAACGGGGGGTATGAGACACGTCGACCGTTAGTGGGGAGTCCACAGTGTCTTAGACTTAATCTTTTAGTCGTGCGCTACATGACCTTTCTAGAATGGCGGAGGTAAGGCTATCTCCAACTACCGGTGTGATCGTATTTAAGTCTCAAGTCTACATACGCACCTATTTACCTAAATATATACACGTATATATGACATTCTTTTGCAATTGCTATCGATCTTTACCATCAAATTACATACCGAGAGGAAGATCCCCAGCTACTAGGGCGCCTATTAAATGTATACAGTTCTGGAGCCTGGGGAACCTAAGCTTTAGGTACCCAGGTATTTAACGCACCTACCGCTAAAATATGTTTGTTCAAGTAGGTACCTCCTACCTCCTTACCTATGTAGTACACATATTAGGTACTTTTCAAGGTCAACGACACCTACTAGCTTTTGCGAACCTCCTACACCACCGTACTTGCACATGTACACTGAGCGAACCTTTGTGGACTGTCCTCTACCGAAGTAGGAATGGCAGGTGTTCCCTATCGCAACTTTAAGTGCGGTAAGGTTAGCTTACTCTCACCCACTGCCGCCCACTACTTCTTATCAAGGCGACATCATCACCAGACCCCTCCAAAATTTGGCCGGTACTCAGCTTGACATTCCAAGGCCCCGCATGCTCACATCTCTCGTCTGATACCTAAGTTGGCAAGGTACCGTACCTACTTACCTAACGGACCTTGATTTGAATTTCGATCTCCCCAACTCTCCCATTTGGTGTCCGCCCGTACAACCATTTCGCATCAGTAGCAGTACGATATTACCGTCGATCCGTATCGGTACCTATCGATATACCAGCTTTAGCCAAACAGCACAGCATCATATTTTATTCTTTGCAAAGCCATCCTACCCTGCCTCGGTACCCCGTTCTACCCGTTCTACCCGTTCTTCGCGGCTTCCACCGCCCGTCCATGTTGCACTCCTCCATTGTCTCTCCGCTCTCGGTGTTGCTCTGACACTCACTTTCTTCCCCCCTCCCTCCCAGCCGCTAGAGGCTCTCGTGTGGTGTGCTCTCGCACAGCGGGTCACAGCATCAAGCCCATAATCTGTGCTGAAGATATTCCCCCTTGATTACGCTTGAGCTCCCGTCTTAAATTTGCCTGCCCTACGCTCGAGTCAGGCTCTGTCGGTGTGACATTCGGTGAGTATACGACAGTATCTTGCTGTTCACAAGTCGTCCCATTTCACCAAGCCCGACACCGCTCTAGCACGTGAGTTGAAACATAAAGAGGAAGAAAAAACAAGAAGAGAATCGAATCTGCTCGGTACCTTGTTCCTCGTCACCTCAGTATCCTCTTGGCTTGTATTGATAATCCTCGTATTGATCTGGCCCGCTGTGGTGATATTAAAGCTGACTTCTACTGACAAAGGCCAACCTCAGCTTACCCACATGCGCTTCTATCAGCTCGGTGACTCTACTTAAACTTAGCCCACTAAACCTAGTCCTAAGGCGACAATCGGTATACGAGTTTACCACGCAAGTACGCAGTTTAGTGAGCAGATGTCACCCACTAGGAGAGGGTCGCGGCGGCCAAGGATTGCGGTGAGAGCAGGAGAAGGAGAGACCAGTCATGACACCTCGATCTGGAGAGGACCGACCATAGGGCATGTTCCAGGCTTAACGCCGTTAGGGCCAAGTCATACGAACGAGCTCTCTGAGGAGATGGAGACGGAGAACAGCACCCTAATGTCGACACCCCACGTTAGTGCACCATCAAGCACTTTGTTTGGCGCAGCAGACCATTCCCGGCCCCTTACCAGATCCACCAGGAAAGACTATTTCAATTCCATTCTGGTAGAAGATCTACCAGCTCAGAGTCAAGCACAGAACAGACTGCGTCTTGCTACCACTAGGAACGGTGCGTCAGCAACGATTACTTCACACCTCGAGCAGGCTGTGGACATTGATTACGGGTCCACGGAGGCGGATGGCGAAGAGAACCACGAGCAGGATTTTGAGGGACTTGGAGACCAAATCGAATATACAGAGCCACAAAACGAAGAATCAGAAGAAAATGGACATCCAATAGTTGGTGGTCTCCGCGTGCCCCGTCGATCGAGTCGTATTCGCGCTAAGAACCGAGCGACTCGGGAACCGTCTCCCTCAACTGCTTTGGTAGTCGCTTCGAACAACAAAAACAAGAGCAACAACCGTATCCACAAGAGAAGAAAGGCGGCTGTGGCAAGATTGAGTCCGACTGTTGGGCCGCGTCGCCGCTCAGCTCGACTTGCCAAGCCTCTCGATATATTCCACAAGTTCCCAGAGCTTCCACCAGAGCTAAGATTAATGATCTGGGAAGCTGCGATAGAGCCCCGTTTGATCTATATTTGCAACCGGTCGTCGGTTCTGGAGCACGCCCACAATTTTGGTATACAAAACAAGTTGCCGACTTGGTTCATGGCATGTCGAACATCTGTTTATGTTGCCAAGCACTGCTACCGAAAACTCTTCGCGCAAAATAGCATGACTATACCGCCGTCACTAGGCAATCCCTTACGCGCCCAGGATATCAACCCTCTGGTTGACATCGTCATCTTTGAGCCATGCCATAACGGATGTCGAGGCTACTACTGTGCCCAACAATACAGCTGGGAAGACCGTGCTGCAGTTAGAAGGCTCGCAGTTCAAATCGACTCTCCACACCTTCCGACAGCGTCAGAGCCCGGCTGGGTCACGATTTCAAGATCGTGGCAGAATGTAGAAACACTCTTCATGATGAAACCAGCAGTTAGGGGGCTGAATCAAAGTGACAAAGCCATGATCCGAATCAAGGAGGGAGACCATGAGATGTCTTTGCGCAAGCTGTTCGAAACGTGGAAGAAGGGAGCCGGGCAAAACCAGAACTTGAAGACGTTGGAGTTTGTTCGAGTGGTAGAGCAAGAGCCTGAGATCAAGAACATCCAGGATCGTTATCGGTCTATCGAAGATCGCAAAACTGGTCTTGTTGAGGACATTGTCCTTGGCTAGGTAGTCAGCATCATCGCCATTCTTGCCAGACTACGGGATACGTATACATTCGAGTCGGAATTTCTATAGGGGATATTAATATTTCCAGGAAGTTATAGGCAAGGGCGACAGGATTTTTGATTTGATGATACCCCGGACTGTGATGTTACAATGAACTGGCATTCAAGAGAAGTAGCACTTCGGAGTTAAGGAGACGACGAAGGACTTTGCATGGAGTTACGGTTTAAGGGTTTATCGTCATTGGGAGTTAACATTATGCTTCGTTGGGCTTAGTGTTAGCTTGTAAAGAGAAGACTTTGCATCAGCGCTATTAGGCCACGCCACTGAACTGCGGCTAAGCAAGACAACAAAGGTTATGACAGGTTATCAGTATCCAATTCACACGAGGCGTCTACCTCCCTTTAGTGTCCACTGGTCTACGTCATTTTATTTATGGGTAAACCACTAAGAGAAGACCAATGATCTCAAATCATGTATTGCTCCTGACTAAAGAGGTGCCTGATTTTGCTTTCTGATGAGCGACAACGAACAATATATTGTGTGGTGTATCGAGGGCTTTCCTAGACATGACTTGGCCTCTTGGGATGCTTGAAATAGGTTCTGATTTTTCATATTACTGACACATGTTAGACGAAAAGGCATAGGACGCTTCCAAGGTGCCTTTTAGAAGGAGGGCAATAAGTAGAGACATAACCTTGAACTTGCTACACTATGTAAACGGTTCTCGCCTTCCTCCGTTTGCCATAAGACACGCAACTACATTATATGTTTTACCCGCTTTCCGCTTAGAAGCTGAAGGTGCACCCAGGTAATTTAGTATCTACGGTATCTACCAAAGTAGGGACTAACATGAAGCCTCTTCCCCTCAACTTCGCCTCAACCCAACCTTGTATACAATCCACAACACCGCATGATTACCATTTGACTTGGGCGATATTTACTACACCTACTGTACTCACTATCTCTCAGTATCTTTCATCACTTGATTCTCGTTCCTAGCAACTCTTCTCTTCTATCTATACAACATGGCTTCCGAGACTACTGTGGCCTTGTCGGACCCAGACGTGGGGGTGCAATCCATACCTGAGGATTACGAAACGACGGCTGCTGATAGAGCAGACCAAATTCAAGATTATGGAATGCCGAGCGCTAGTATTCCGGACCAGATTCAGGATCACATCATAGGAAGCGTCGATCCGGAAGGCAATGTCCATCCGGAGGATTCTATAGACTACACTTGGGGGATGATCTGTGACAAGAAAAACATCTACCTGGGCCGCAAGTCTCCGGGGCTTGACAGGCTTGACAGACACGACCATGACAGTGATTCAGAATCTTCCGAAGCCAGTACAGCGGATTACGCCTTGGTAGTTCGTTACAGTAAGTTAAGCTCATGTCTATATATCTCTATACAACGCTGATTCAAATCTGAAAGAGAAGAGTGACAACCCCCATAGGGAACAAGAGATGTTTAGCCTAGAGATTCAAAGTCCACTCCTGTAAGTAATTGCCGAAATCGTCTCACTCATGTTCTCAACAAATCTCTGTCAGAAAGCGATCGACCCTGCATGGAGGTGACAACTTCTTGGTGCCTACTACGGGGAGCTCCCTTTCGATTTAACGTCATAAGATGAAATTCCCCTTGGAGCAATTCTGACTTAGTGTCTGTAGCAAGAGTTTCCTCCACGACGTGTTCCACGACTATCCCGGTGTCTTAACTAAGCTTTCACGGCTTATTTTCTACCCGCCGTTCAAGCCTTTTATTCACCGTTGGCAGCGCTTGATGGAGGCTTCCGAGAAAATAAGTGACGAAGACACCAAAAATCATGTCGATTTGTTGAGAAAAGTCTTATATGAAGCGACAAGAGATCTTGTTCCTTTGTTTGAGGATTTCAGGAAGAACCTGACGATAAGCTACGACCATGTCTGGTACCTTTACGACCCAGGCTGCCTAATCTACACAGAACAACATGGTCACCCTGTGGTCATGCGCGTAGTTAGCGGCGCATACGTTAAAACAGGCGAAGACTCACACAGCTTTCAATTAACATGTGTTCATGTTGATTGGGATGGTGTGCAACTCGGATACGCCTCGACGTTCGAGCACATTCAACCCTTTGAAGGAATCATGGCTATTACACACCTGCCGTATTACCCCTTGACTATTTTTCATCTCAAAAAAAAGAACAAGAAAGAAATCATCAATCGAGGTCGAAAATTCGAAGCGCTTGCTGGCTGTCGTCACATGTACTACAAAGGGAAAGCCATCTACACTGATCCGTCTGAGGGGTCAACCAAAGTGATGACGATTGACGACCAGATTATGATCGACTGCGAAGCACATAGGGATCAAAATGTCCACATGCCAATGCGACTCAAACCACTCCATCGCCCTAAAACCTCGGCCCGTATTATGACTTGGGTGAGATTCCCAGTCAGGGACACTGATGACGAGGACGACTGGTATGACGATAGCTCAGCAGGTGACGAGGTGGCCTCTGCAGATGCGCACGGTTCGCTCTCAGAAGATCATCTCTTGTTATGTTCCCCGTTCGTTCGAGGCTATGCTCTGGGACAGAAGTTGTGGCTTCAATTCAGCGTCGATGGGGTCAGAGATATGGATTTCGGCGACTTTGGCTCCATCGACACGCTGGTCCTGTCTGAAGAGCAGAAAGATATAATACTCGCCCTTGCGCAGGCACACGGTAAGAAACAGGCAAAGGGTGAGTTTAAAAAGAATGCTCTTCGCCACATCTTTACGAGCAGAATCCGGGGAACCGCAATACTGTTGCATGGCAGTTCTGGTACTGGAAAGACCCTAACAGCTTAGTGGTTATCGGCGGTTTTACAAGTACCATTGTACCAGGTGGACGCTACAGACCTCGGTATGCTCAAAGGCGACAACCAGGACACGATGAAGTTACTGGTGAAATGGAATGTAATACTCCTTATAGATGAGTGCGATCGCTTCTTCGAAGGTTCCACGGCACTTTATTCCAGAAGGAATATCTGGCGCATGCTCGAAATATACGAAGGAACCATCCTCTTAACGACCAGCCGTCCCGAGGCTATAGAACCGTGGGTCAAGAGCAGGATCAACTACCATTTCGGGTACCCTGTTCTAGACACGGAGTCGCGAAAGAGAGTGTGGAAATGGCTTCTGGACCGTCAGGAGCCCGGCCATGAAGTTTCCGATGCAGAGTTGACTCGTCTAGCGGCTTACGAAATTGACGGTTGCCAGATACATAAAGCAATAAAGGGCGCCATGGACCTAGCTTCATACTACAAGGCAAAATTGAGGTATCGTTTTATCAGTGTGTTGCTCGAACACACTATGTTCGAACCCGAGGAGTCTCCGAAATACTTTCCAGAGTCTCACCAGAGAGGGAGAGCTGGGAGACAGCCTCCCTCCCAGCTTCAGGCGACAAAGAAATGGCAGGATGAACAAAGGAAAAACGCTAGATATAGAAGCGAATAATTGGGCCAGTGCGCACTGTGATCCTGTGGTAAACACTAAGGTTCTATGATACACCCAAAGAAAGTGGAAGAGTTATCACTTAGACAAAGAGCGGACTTTTGGTTTTTCTCTCCGAATATGGACCGAGATTTTGATAGCGAATATGGGGATAGTGTTGGGCATACATTATTAGTTGGTTGTGGTAGTTCTGACTGGCGTTGACTTCCCTCTACGTCTCTACGAAATAGCGCAAATACTAAAAGTATGGATTTTGTTCACGTTTACTATCGCCTCGAGAAATGCCAACTTGCCCCTTGCGAACGCCATCGTAGAAATTGGCTTGTTTGATTCATCCGCTCGACAATGATGAGAGTACAGACCAGTTGAAATAACAAAATTTCTTTCGTCCCTATCTCTGCTCCAAAGACTAAGAAATTGTTGATACTGCCGCTAACTATGTGGATCTAGACGTTGTAACGCGATCATTTCTTAGAGAGAATGTAGATCTCGCCCTCGGCGGCATTGTCGCTTCCGACAAAGAGGCCACGTCCGGCCGGGTCCCAGGCGGCAGCGGTGAGTCTGATGCAGTTGCTCTGCGTCAGCCCGTTGGCCGTGCACCCGCTCGGGTTGGGCGCCGAGAAGATGTCCTTGTAGCCCGTCTGGCTGTCAACGGGGGCCACGGGGTCGTAGGCGCCGCTCGCGAGCTTCGTGAAGGGCACCTCGACGACCTTGAAGCCCGTCGGGGGCTGGCGGTCCCACGAGCCGTGGAACGTCACGTACATGTTGGTCGCGTTGGCGTCGAAGGCGTTCCAGATGGGCGCGCTGTGCGCCTGGAACGTCAGGCGCGGGCCCTTGGACTTGCTCGCGCAGTCGGCGTCCGTCGAGACCCCGTTGCCCGCCGCCAGCATGAACTGGCCGCCGGTCTTCAGCCCATTGATGGGGGCCCAGGCCGTGAAGCAGGTCGGGTACCCGTACCAGGTGTTGCGCTCTGTCAGGGGGTCACCCACTGAATAGTATGTTGTTAGCGTAATCTTGAAGTTGTCTTTCTGCGGTGTATTTGGCCCAAGAAAAGAAAATCACAGACAAATTACTTACAGTTGTTCAACTTCTCTGCGGGGTTATCTGTGTGAATATCCTGGTTGTTGAGACGGAAGTCCTGCGATAATCACATTCTGTTAGTTTCAAGCACGCCAAGAATTTAAAGCACGGAGAGAGGGGAGTTTACGCACATCACCGCTGTTCTCAACGCCCCAGACTATACCCGCCGGGTCCTGAACAAAGCCAATCTCGTTCCTCAGACCATACGCAAACACCTCGCCGGCCGTCTTGTAGTTGTACCCGGCGGCTGGGGCGGCGCTCATGTCGAAGATCTTGATGATGGCGCGGCCCGTAGCCGGCTGCGCCGCCTGCATGTCGAGGTTGGCGTTGGATCCGACCTGCACGAGGACCATGTTGGGCTGCGACTTGACGACCATGACGTTGCGAGTCGAGTGGATGCCAGAGTCGATGCCCGTGACCACGGTCTTCTGGTTGCTGATGGTCCTGGCGACGGGGTCGTAGGTCCACGACCAGACGGTGCGCTCGCCGCTCGCGTACAGCGTCTTGCTGTCGGGCGTGAGGGCCAGGCCGTGGTTGAGCTGCACGTTGCTGATGAGCGTGGTCGTGCTGTTGATGCACCCGTTGTCGCCGAACGTGTGCACCGAGATGCCCTTGCCGGCCTCCGAGACCAGCATGTGTCCGTTGACGTCCCATGTCACCGTCCGCACTCCCTTCAGTCCGCCTGCGATCTTCATCACTGACCATCCTGACGCCACTGTTCCCGGAAATCGCAGGGCGGAAACCCCGGTGCAGCTCGTAGGCAGCGGTAGCGGCTTCACCTGAGCCTGGACTTGGCCTGTGGCACTTTGATTAGGAGACGGTGCGTGTATTTCCAGGGAAAAGATGACATACCCGCACCTAGCAGGGCTGTAAAACCCGAGACGATTCCTAGCAGACGCATCGTGATGGTTGTCTCCTTACTTCTCTCTCGGTACTACAAGGTAAGTGTATCTAGGTGCGATATGTCAATATCTCACGAGCACTCTTCTCATATGATACCCTACAATAGCAATAACCACGGCAGCATGCATTTGGCAGAGGTGCCATATTTAGGAAAAAGCCAGAAAGGCCCAAAATAGCTCTCTAGGGTCGTCAATACATCATCGGTGTGAAGGCACTTTGTCGGCAGTGCCACTCAACGTCGCGTCCTCAATATACGGGAAGCGCTCGCGGCAAAATTCATTCTCCCCACGATGCGTGATTGGCGCCGGCAGATACTGTCCCAAGGCCCTCCACGTCCCGATGCGAATGTGCGGGGGAAGATCTCTCCAGAAAATGGCAATTGGCAATTTATTTATACGCTTTTGGCTCAACTTGTTTGCAACGCTTTTGGCTCGCGAGTTACGTTGGTTGGATAATCGAGGAGACTGTGCCCCCGTTGCTTTTTCCTCATATAGATGAGCGAATACTCCCTTTTAAACACCCAGATTTCCCTCGCTCTTGGCGACGACTTGGCTCAATGCGCGGCGCTGTCATTCCGAACACGGCCGCTATTACTGTAATCACCAGGTCGAGTGTTCACTAAGGAGGTGTCGCTGGTGAAGGCCTAAGTCTTCGCCACTCTTAGGATAAGGATTTGAAGAAAAGACTTCCGTTTGCAACAGCACTCTACTTGGCCATTCGGGACCCTCCCGGGCAAGAAGCAAAAACCAAAGTCTATATATATAACATTCGCCCTCGGTACTATGAGGGGTCTTCAAGGCTGCTACGTAAGTATCAAATTAAGCGAGTGCTGAATAGGCTTTTGCTGAGTCTCTATTGCACCGAGACTATTAGATTTGAAAGATACTCCAATTAAATATGCTAATAATTTCCTATCCTAGAAAAAAACTAGCTCTTAAGCCATGTTTTATAAATATTTTAAAAATAATAAATATTATTTTAATATAGTTTAATTGCCGGTAAAATATTTAAAAAGAAATTATTTATATTAATAAATATAAAAAATAATATATAAAAATTATTAATTATTAATTATTTATTATTAATATTTTTATAATATTAATATATATTTTAAAATTTAATAAATATGTATATTATTAAAATTATATTTTATAAAGTTTATTTTTTTATTTATAATCTTAAATATAAATTCTATTTTAAAATTATGATATAAATAATTAAAATATTTTATTTTATAAATTTATATATATATAATTATAAGTTATACTTTTTTTAAAAAGATTATTATATTTTATTTAAAAAATAATTTATATTAAATTTTAAATAATAAAGTTTTAAATAAAATTTTTAATATTTATTATATATTAATTAATTATATTAATAATAAATTAAAAATAATATTAATTTTAAATTTTTAATAATATATATATATATATATATTTAATAGATTTTATTATAAAAGTTATTTTTTATAATAAAATAAAATAAAAAATAAAAATATAATTTTATAAATTTATTAATGATTAATTATTATTTATTTTTAAAAAAGAAAGATTTTATAATTAAATAATATAATAAATTAAATTAATTTTAATTAAACTGTTAATAAAATTAATATTAATTATATTATTAATATATAATTTATTTTATATAATATATTTTTTTAAAATATTTTTAATTTATATATAATATAATTTATTTTAATAATTTTTAATATTTTATTATTTAATAAAATACATTATATTTAATTTTTATTAAGTTTTTTATTTTTGATTTAAAGATTTTAAAAAAAAATTATTTATTAATATAAAATTAAAAAGTTAAATATTTAAAATTATTTTAATTTGAATAAACTTTTAAAAATTAATAAAAAAAATTTTCTTTTTTAAATAAAAAAGATATTATTGTTACGGACCTCTTATATATCGAAAGATATATAAGACGTACGCGGGGGTTCTTGATTTGCAGGTAACAATAAGACTAACAGCAGGTGGTCCGTAAGGGAGGTTTGCTGGTACTCCCACCACTAGTCTAGTCGCAATAGAGTAGTAGTCGTCAATAGAAATTGAGATGAGATTGATAGCTAGGGAGCTAGAATAAACGAGTGACTAGATACAGGAAATCATGATCATTATATAGACATAGGAAATAGTAACAGGAACTCCTCAGAGCCTGGATCACCAGTGAGCCGAGTGAGCCTGGATCACCAGTGAGCCGAGTGAGCCTGGATCACCAGTGAGCCGAGTGAGCCTGGATCACCAGTGAGCCGAGTGATCCAGCACGTGACCCCCCAGTAGCCCAGTGCGGGCCGGGAACACTGGCCCCTCCCTATGGCCCCTTACCAGATCGGGCCGCAGCCACTTCGTAACAATTATATATTAAAAATATATATATTTTATATTTTAAATAGTTTTATATATTATTTATTATATTTATTATAGAAAAGGTTTATTTAATTTAATTTATATATTTAATAAAAATAAATCATAAATTAAAAGTTTATTTTATATTTTAAATATTTATAATTATTATTTAGTTTTTAATAATTATATTATAATATAATCTTTATATTTATATAAATATAATAATAATACTTTATAAAAAATAATTATATAAAAATATAATATTAATTTTAAATTATATTAATATTATAAAATAAAATAATTAATTAAATAAACTGAAACTAAAAAAAAGGTATATATTAAAAATCTAAAAATATACCACAAACTAAAAAATAAAAAGTTATATAATTAATTATATAATAAATAAAAAAAATAAAGAAATAAAAGAAACGAAAGGTTTTTTATATAAATTTATTACTTTTATATTTATTTATTTATTTGATATAGTTTTTTACTTATTAATTTTATTTTTATTTTTATTTAGTTTATATTTATAAATATTGAAAAATAATTATTATATTTAATAATATTTAATATAATAATAAAAATATTAATAGACTTTTTTTATAAATTATTTATTATTAATTCTATTACTATTTATAAATTAAAAACCTTTATAAATATTATATATATTTTAATAGTCTTTTAATTAATAAAACTTAATATAATATAAATATTAATATAGAAAATTAAATAATAATTAACTTATAAAATAGATTTATTAAAGAATATTATAAAAATATTTAATAAAATAATAAAATATAAATATATTTATAAATATTTATTTTAAAAGATATATTATATTTAATAAATTAAATTAGTTAAATAAATTATAAAACTTAAAATATAAAATTAAAATATAAATTTAAAAATGTTATAAAAGTTTTAATAAATTATAAATATTAATATATTTAAATAATAAACTTTAATTATAATTAATTAATTATTATTAATTAAAAATATTATTATAATATAAATAAATAATAATAATTTGAAAAATAAATTAAATAAAAAAGAATATTAAAAATAATCTTTTTAAAAATATTTATATTAATTAAAATAATAATTATAATATTATAAAATTAAAAAGAAGAATAATAATATTTATTATTATAATATTAATAATTATTATCTTATAAATATTTATTTTTATAATATTTTAATTAATAAAAGTAATATTAATTTAAATTTTAAATATATTAGTTTTTAAAGAAATTAATAAAAATAAAAAACTAAAGAAACTAAAAAAATTAAAAAGAGAATAAGTTATTATTATTATTATTATTTTTAAAATAAATTATTATAATTAATTTATTAAAGTTTAAAAGGTTTAAGCTTATATTTCTTAGATTATATAATAAATTTATAAATATAAAGATATTTTTTATATAAATAAAACTTTATTTAAAATAATATAAATTAATAAATAAAAAAGAATATTAAGAAATAATAATAATTTTTTATTTTTTAATAGAAAAGTATTTAAATAATTTTAATTAATATTAAAAGATTTTGTAAAGATTTTTATATTAAATAAAATTAAATAAAAAACTTAAAATATTTTTATTAATTATAAAGATTTTAAAAAAATAAATAGAAATATTATTTAAAAATATTAAAAAAATAAGATATATTAAAAATAATTTTATTATTTAAAATAAACTAAAAATATAATAAGTTATATTATAAAAGTATTAAAATATATATTATTTTATATATTGTATATAAAATTTATAAAATAAATAGATTTAAAAGAATTAATAAATATATTAATATAATTATTTAAAAAAATAAAAAAAAATAAAAAAAATAAAAAAAATAAAAAATAATTAAAAAATAATATATTTTTAAAATACAAATATAAAATTATTATTTAATTTAAATAAATAAAATATTGAATTTATAAAGAATTAAAAAAATATATATATATAAATATTATTTAAAAATTAAATAATTTTTAAAATAAATTATAAAAGAATATATATATTATAAAAATAATTAAGATTATATAATATATAATTTCAAAAAATAATTTAATTAAAAATAAAGAATTATTAATAAATTTAAATAATTATAAAAAGGTTTCTATAATTAAATTTAAAATATAATTTAAAAATAAATTCTATTCTTAAAAATAAAATAATTTATTAAATATTAAAAAAGAAAATAATAATAAAAATAAAAACAATTATTTTAAATAAATTTAAAAAGATAAAAAAGAATATTTTTATAATTTAAATTAAAAAAGATATAAAAAAATAATATAATATTATTAAAATAAAAATTAATATTATATATATTTTTTAAATTAATTATTTAATTAATTAATAAATATTATAAATATAATAGAATAATAATAAAAAAAAGATTTTTTTTTAATATTTAAAGATTTAAAATATTATAAAATTATATAAATATATTATATAATATATAAATATTATTAATATTTATAAGATAAATTAGAAAATCTTTAATTTCTAAAATAGATTATATAAATAATAATAAATAAATTATAGAATTATTATATAAATAAATTATTAACATAAATAAAGATTTATAATATTGAAAAGAGATAATAATTATATATAAAATTATATTATAAAATATTATATAAATAATTATTATAAATATTATTAATTCTTAAAAATATAATTATTTTAATAAATAATTTATAGAAAATAAAGAAATAAAAAATTATATTTTATAATATAATTAAAAATAATAATTAAGAAATATTTTTTATTTAAAAGAAAATTAAAAGAAAAATTAAGAAAAATTAAAAAAAATTTAACAACAAATTAAATAAAGATTAAATATTTATTAATATATTTTATATAAAGAAATTAAAAAATTAAAAATTAAAAAATAAAAGAAAGTTTTTATTTTAAAAATAATAAATAATTAAAATTATTAAAACTTTATAAAAAGTTTAATATAATATAAAGAAAAATTAATTTAAAATTAAATTTAATTATTAAAAACAAATATAAAATTTTAATAAATTTTAAAATATAAATAAATATCATATTATTAAAAATAATAAAATAAAATAATATTTTTTAAAAATATAAATTAAACTTTTAAAATATTATAAAATTTAATAATAAATAATTATTTAAAAGATTAATATTTATTAATATATTTATATAAATATAAAAAATAAATTATATTTAATATTATTAATTTTATAATTTAATAAAAAAAGATAATTAAATAAGAATTAAATCAATAAATAAAAGAAATTAATAAAATTATAAAAGAAATTATTAAAAATATATTAAAAGTTTTTTATAAATTTTATAAATTATTTCAAAAAAATATTAATTAAAGTTTTATTAAATTTATTATATAAAACTAAATAGAATAAAGATTTTATAAAAATATATTTAAAAAAACTTAATAAAGAAATTTATTAAAAAATTATAATTATATTATTAAAAATAAAAATAAAGATTTAATATAATAAATAATAATAAATTATTTATTATTAAATAAAATAATAATATTAAATAAATATTATATTATTTATATAATAAAAAAAATAATTATTTAAATAACATATAAATTATATAAATATTTAATAATATTATAAAGACTATAGAATATATTAATTAATTCTTAATATATAATAATAATAATAATATAATAATTTTTAAATATATTTAAAAAATATAAAGAATATATAATTTTAATATTAAAAATATTTTAAGAAATTAAATTATAATTAAATTTAAAAAAAATATATAAAATATATATAAGAAATTAATTTTTTAAAGTTTATAGTTATATTTAAATAAATAAAAATATAATTCTTAAAAATTAATATAATATATAATTAAAAAACTTTAAACTTGATAATAATTATAAATATTAAATAGATTTTAAAAAATTTTAATTATATTGTTACGAAGAGGGGTGGCCCAAGAGAAGGCCTAGCGCGCGTTGCGCTCTCACACTCGTTCTCCCATTATTAACGCTTATACGGACCCCGCTTACTGCATAAGGGGGTTGGCTGCGACTCCGTCGCTCCGGTCGACATTGATCCCGTCGATCCTGACTGGATCAATGTAGTCGACAGCGACTCTATCGATCCCATCTCGGATCGATGCTGTCGACGACGACCTCGTCGATCCTGACCCGTCTGTGCCCTGACAAAGCGTATTTCCTATGTCTATATAATCTCATGACTCTCCTGTATTTAGTCACTCGTTTAGTTTAGTTCCTCAGCTATCAATCTCATCTCTATCTTAGACGACTACTATTCTATTGCGACTAGACTAGTGGTGGGAGTACCAGCAAACCTCCCTTACGGACCACCTGCTGATAGTCTTATTTGTCAGATATAAGTGATGGCATGTAACGTTGGGTTGATTGATTGTATTGATCCTGTGTGTTGTATGTGTCAAGTAGACGCGACTAGTAGGCTACGCGGAATTTGTATGAGGGCCCCTGTCTCCTGGACATGGGTCT
Organism: Xylaria sp. FL0064; assembly: GCA_022593225.1. NCBI lineage: Eukaryota > Fungi > Ascomycota > Sordariomycetes > Xylariales > Xylariaceae > Xylaria > Xylaria sp. FL0064. The sequence goes on along the minus strand of JAJKLE010000004.1, from coordinate 199,766 downwards.
ACCCTTAGATACCCGTTAGTCAGATATTCTGGCTTAAGATATAACCCCTTATATCTGATATTATTGTTACCTGCAAATCAAGAACCCCCGCGTACGTCTTATATATCTTCCGATATATAAGAGGTCCGTAACATATATTTATATATTTATTTAAGATTTTATAAATATAATATAATATTTTATAAAATATATAATAAAGAATATAAAAAACCTTTTAAAATTTAAAATTTAAAATAATTTTTAATTTAATAATTAAATTATTAAATTTATTAAAAGAAAAACTTAAAATAAAGATTTTAAATAAAATAATTATAAAGATATTTAAATTATTTATTATTTAAAAATATTATATTATATTATTTTATTTATTATACGAAATTATTTATAATCATTATAATATTTAAAAAATAAAGATTATTTTTTATTAAAAGAATAAAATTAATTAAAATTTATTTAAATTATAAAAATTTAATAAAATTTATAATTATATAAAAAACTATTAAATAATATAAAAATTAAATAATTCTATTTAATTTAATTTTAAAAGATATTATATTAAAGAAAATATTTAAATTAATATATTTAATTAATAAAATAAAAAATAATTTAAAATTATATTTTTAATAAAATGAAAACTTAGAAATTTAAATTATTTTTAAAAACTTTTTAAACATATAATTATAATAAATATATAATTTAAAATAGATTAATAAAATTATATAAATAAAATAAATTAAAAAATAAAGAATTTATATATTAAAAAGTTTACAAAATAAATTTATTAAAAGCTTTTATAAATATTTATTATATAATTATAAAAAAGAATTAATTTTATAATAAAAGATTATAATATTTATAATATAATTAAAATTTTATAATATAAACTTTATAAAATAATATAATTAATATAAATATTTAAATAAATATAATATTTAATTATTTAAAATTTTATTATTAAATTATTTTTATTAATTAATTTAATTATAAGAATATAATATAATAAAATATAAATAATTATTAAATAATTTATATATATTTTTATTTATTAATATTTATTTAAATATTAAATTTAAGTTTTTTAATTATTTATTATTTTTAAATAATATTTTTATAATTATATAAATTATTTATAATATATTAATTAATAAAAATATAAATATATTATTTTATAAAACAATTTATAAATAATTAATTATTATTAAAGAATAAAGAAAATTATTAATAAAAACTTTTATTATTATTATTATAAAAATTAAATTATTATAAATAAAACTATAAATATAATTTTAATTTTTTTAATAATAAATATTATAATATTATAATAAAAAAGATTAAAAAGTTAATTTTAATAAAAAAAAAACTTTATTTATTATATTAAAAATAAAAACTTGATTTTTTAAATATATTTAATATATTTTAATTTAACTTTAAAATAACTTTAAATTATTTATTTTTTATATTTCTTTTATTTATACTTTCTATAATCTTTTTTATTTTAATTTATTTAATTTAATTATATTATTAATAATATAAATAATAATTCTTTATTTTTATTTTTATTTCTTTATTTTTTTTAAATTCTCTTTCAATTTAAAATAATAATAAACTATATTTTATAATTATTTTTATAAAAACTTTATATATTATAATTTATTTATTTAAATTAAATATAAAATTTATATTAATTATAATTAATAAAAACTACTTTATAAAATAAATTATAATATTTATAATAAAAGTATTTAAAGGTTATATTAATAAATTAATATAAAGAAATATTATTAAAATATATATATATATATAAATTTCATTTATTATTAATATTTATAAAATCTTATTTTTTATATAAAGAATTAAATATAATTTTATTAATTTTAAATTATTTATTATTTAATAAATAATATTTCTTTTTATTTATATAATAATTATAATCTTTTTATATTTAATTATTAATTTTATTTTATTTTAAACTTTATAATATTTAATTTATATTTTTAAATATTTAAAAATAATTATTATTTTTAATAATATTTAAATTAATAATAAAAATATTAATAAATTTATTTTATATATTAAAGATTTTTATAAATATTATATATATTTTAAAAAAATATATATAAAGTTTATAATATAATAATAATCTTTTTATTATAAAATAGTATATTAATAAATAATTTATATTATATAATTTATTACTTTTAAATAATATTTTTTATAAAAATATATTATTTTAAACATTACTTAAGCTTATAAATATAAAATAAATAAAAGAAATAAAATTTTTAAAAAAGAGTTTAAAAGATAAGCGCCGATTTATTAATATAATTTAATATATTAAAAGAGTTTTATTATTTCTAGACTTTTGAAAGCGTTATATTATTTAAATAAACATTTATATATATATATTTATAGCTTTTCTAGCTATTATAAGCTATAGTCGCGTAAATATAATATATAGCTTAATAAAGCTTAATAAGCTATAAAATATATATAAAGGCTACTGCTTAATAAAACCTTATATTAAAATATAATAAAAATAATAATATTTTATATAATATTAAAAGATATTTAATCTTAAAATATTATAAAATAAATATTTAAAATAAAAGTAAAAATAAAATAAAAATATATATTTTAATATTAAACTTTAATAAAAGCTTAATATTAATATTATATTAACTTATTATTAATAGAATTATATTAATTATAAAATAATATAAAATAAAGAATATAATTTATATTAAAAGGTTAAAAAACCTAATATAAAATAATAAATAATAATAAATTAAAAGAGAATATATTATTAAGTCGAAAATAGAATATAATAATAAAAGTCTATAGAATATATATATAAACACTTAAATAATAAAGTCTAGCCTAAATAAAAACTAAAAAATAGTTAAACTTAAATTATATTAAACTAGAAATTAATATTAAAAAAAAGTTTAATTAAATAATATAAATTAAAGGTTAAAAATAAAAGTTTTTTATTTTATTTTAATAATTTAAATAAATTATTTATAAAAATATTTATTTATATTAAATATTAATTATAGTTTAAATATTTTTAAAAAACTTAAAGGTTTTATTAAAATATAATATTCAATAAGAATATTATTTTTAAAAAGCTTTTTATAATTAATTATTATAATAGATTTAATATAAAACTAAAGAAAAAACCTTTTTATAATAAACTAATAATTTTTAATATATAAATATAATCTTATATTAAATTATATTTTAAAAGAAATATGAAAGGTTATATTTTAATAATTTTAAAAAGAAATATATTAATTATTGATTTTATAAAATAATTATGTTTATATAAATAATTATAAAACTTTAATTTAAAATTTTTAAAATAGGATTTTTAAAAAAGATTATAATAAAACCTAATTACTTTTTTTTTAATAAATATATATTTAATAAATTTAAAATAATTAAAGCTTTAAAGAATATATTAAAATAAATTTATTAGCTTATATTATATTTTATAATATAAATATTTATATTAAAAAATATAATTTATAATTTTTAAATATTTTAAATAATTTTAAAACCTTTTAATTAATATTTATATAATATCATCTTAATATTCTTTTTATATTTCTTTTTATAAAATAAATATTATTAATATATTTAATATTAAAACAATAAAATTATTAAAAATTAATAATTTAAATATATTTATTTTTTTATTATAAATTATATAAAAATTAATTAATATAAATATATATAATATTTTGTTACGGACCTCTTATATATCGGAAGATATATAAGACGTACGCGGGGGTTCTTGATTTGCAGGTAACAATAAGACTAACAGCAGGTGGTCCGTAAGGGAGGTTTTACTGGTACTCCCACCACTAGTCTAGTCGCGATAGAATAGTAGTCGCTCTTAGATGTTCAAAGTATGAAGTGAAATAAGAGTGTGAGATTGATAGCTAGAGAGCTAGAATAAACGAGTGACTAGATACAGGAAATCATGATCATTATATAGACATAGGAAATAGTAACAGGAACTCCTCATAGCCTGGGTCACCGTGAGTCAGTGAGCCTGGATCACCGTGAGCCAGTGAGTCTGGATCACCGTGAGCCAGTGAGCCAGGTGAGTGGTCACGTGACTGAGGATGGGAAAAAAAAAAGCGAGTCAGCAGAACATTGGGCCGCCACCTTGGCCACCTTAGCGCCAACACACATGTTCCCGTAACAATTTTATATATATTATATATATTTTTATAAATTTAATTATAATTTAATTGTTTAAAATATTTTTTAAATATATTTAAATAAATAAATATAAATTTATTTAATAGGTTTTATAATATTATTATTATTATATTTTAAAAACTAATTAATATATTTTATAATTTCTATAATATTATTAAATATTTATATAATTATCTTTTATTTTATTTTTTATTATATAAATAATATAATATTTATTTAATATTTTGAATATTATAAATTATTATATTTAATTAATTGTTTTTTATAAATAAAATAAATAAATATTAATTTAATATTATAACTTTTTAATAAATATTTTTATAAAGTCTTTATTTTATTTAATTCTATATAATAAATTTAATAAGATTTTAATTAATATTTTCGTTAATTAAAATATAATAATTTAATAGATTATATTTAAAAAATATATAAAATTTATAATATTTTTTTACTATATTTTTAACAATCTCTTTATAATTTTAATAATTCTTTTTATTTATTATTATAATTTCTATTTAATTATTCTTATTTTCTATTAAATTATAAAATTAATAATTATTAATTATAATATTTTTAAAATAATATTATATTAGAAAATATTAATAATATTAAATATAATTTATTTTTTATATTTTTATATAAATATATTAAAAAATACTTTTTTTTTAAATATTTAATAATTATTATAATTAAAAATATTTTTATTAAATTCTATAATTATTTAAAATTTTAATTTATATTTTTAAAAACTATAATTCTATTTCATTATTTTTAATAATATAATATTTATTTAAATTCTATATATTTTTTTTTAAATTTTAAATTTCATTTTAAATTAATTTTGTTTTATATTATATCAAATTTATTATAAAACTTTAATAATTTTAATTGTTTATTATTTTTAAAATAAAAACTCTTTTTATTTTTTAATATTTAACTTTTAATTGTTTAATTTCTTTATATAAAATATTTTAATAAATATTTAATTTAATATTCTTTTAATTTTTTAAATTATAAATTTTTTTTATTTAATTCTTTTTTAAATAAAAAATATTTTTTAATAATTTTTAATTATATTATAAAATATAATTTTTTATTTCTTTTATTTTTTATAAATTATTTATTAAAATAATTATTATTTATTTTAATAATTTATTATATATAATTTATTTTAAAAATTAAATCTTTTTTAATTTATTTTATAATTATTAATAATATATATATAGTTTAAATTATAGAAATATCTTTTTTATTATTTTTAATTTCTTTCTTTAATATTAATTATTTAATTTATTTATAATTTATATTATAATAATATTAATTATATTTATAATTTTCTTTTAAAATAAAATTTATTTTTAAATTATATTTTAAATTTAATTATAAAGATTCTTTTATAATTATTTAAATCTATTAATAATATTAATTTATTATTATTAATAATCTTTTATTTTTAATTAAATTATTTTTTAGAATTATATATTATATAATTTTAATTATTTTTATAATATATATATATTCTTTATAATTTATTTTAAAAACTATTTAATTTTTAAATAATATTTATATATATATTCTTTTTTAATCTTTTATAAATTAAATATTTTATTTTGTTAAATATAAAATTATTTATTTAATTTAAAATAAAAGTTTTATATTTTAATTGATTTTTATTTTTTTATTTTTTGAAACTTTTATTATTTATATTCGTTTTTAATAATTCTTATTATTATTATTTTTTTAGAATAATATAATAATTAAAAAAGTTTTTCTTCTATAATTAAAATATTTAATTTAAAATATATTTTTAAATGATTATATTAATATATTTATTTTATAAACTTTATTTTTAATTTATATTTTTTAGTTTATATAAAATAAATAAAATAATATAAATTTTAATAATTTTAAAGTCATTATTAATTATTTAAATTTATAATATAATATATTATAAATTTAATTTATTTCTTAAAATTTCTATAATTAATAAATATATTTTAATTTCTTTATTTAATTTTATTTAATAAAAAAGCTTTTAAAAAATCTTTTAATTTTAATTAAAATTATTTAAATATTGTTTTTATTAAAAATTAAAAGATTATTATTATTTTTTAATATTCTTTTTAACTATTAATTTATATTATTTTAAATAAAGTTTTATTTATATAAAAAAGTATTTTTATATTTATAAACTTATTATATAATTTAAAAAATATAAACTTAAGCTTTTTAATTTTTAATAGATTATTTATAATAATTTATTTTAAAAATAATAATAATAATAATAATCTTTTTTTTTTTAGTTTTTTATTTTTATTTATTATTTTAAATATTAATATATTTAAAGTTTAAATTAATATCTATTTTATTAATTAAAATATTATAAATATAAATATTTATAAAATAATTATTATAATTATTATTATTTAATTTTATAACATTTTTATAATTATTATTTAAATTAATATAAATATTTTTTAAAAAATTATTTTTAAAGCTAATATAATTAACTTAAATAAAAATATTAATTTTAATATTATTCTTTTTATTTAATTTATTATTTAAATTATTATTATTTATTTATATTATAATAATATTTTTAATTAATAATAATTAATTAAATATAATTAAAGTTTATTATTTAAATATATTAATATTTATAATTTGTTAAAATATTTATAAAATATTTAAATTTATATTTTATTATTTTATTAAATATTTTTATAAATTAAATATTCTTTAATTTCTTTATATTAATATTTATATTATATTAACTTTTACTAATTAAAGAATTATTAAAATATATATAATCTATAAATAATAATAAAACTAATAATAATTAATTTATAAAGAAAATTAATTAATATTTTTATTATTATATTAAATATTATTAAAAATATATATTAAATAGAAAATTGAGTTAAATCTATAATTAAATATAAAAAGATTATAAATATTATATAAATAAAGAAAATATAACTTACCGCCTCGTAAAAACTTTAAATTATAAAATAGTTTTTTTATTTCTTTATTTTTTAAATCGTAAAATAACTTTTTTATTTTCTTATTTATTATATAATTAATTATATAACTTTTTACCTTTAATCCGTGGTATATTCTTTAACCTAGTATATAACTTTTTTTTAGCCCTAGTTTATTTAATTAATTATTTCTTCTAGTTTATTTTATAAAGAATATTAAACATATAAATTTAATAATTATATTATAATAATAATTTATATTATTATATAATTTAATAATTAATTTTATAACAAAATTTAATTTAATGATTCTTTAAAAATAAATTTACATTAATATAGAAATAATCTTTATTTATATTATATTATCTTTAAGTTTATTAAATATAATCTTTATTAATAAAGATATTAAAGAAATATATATATATTTATAATATTTAAAAAATATTATATTTTCATTTTCATGTTTTAATAATTTTATGAATAATTCTAATTATAAATATTTTATTTTTAAATATAAATTTCTTTTTAAATTTATTAATAAAAATAAATCTTTATTTTTTATTATTAATATATTCATTATATTTATATATTAAAAACTTTATTAAAATTATATTGTTTTAAAATAATATTAATAAAAAATATTTAAATAAAAATATTAAAAGATATTATTAATAATTTAATAATTAAAAATTAAAAATCTTTTTTTATAAAATTTTCTTTTAAAATATTATATAAAAATAAAATTTATAATAAAATATATTATAAATATTTATGTAATAAATTATTTAAATAATAATTAATAATTATTATCAAAGATTTTATTTTATTTTATTTAATATTAATATTGATTTTAATTTTATTTATTAATAATATAATACTTTAATTTTTATTAAAATATTTAATAATATTAAATTTATTATAAAAAGAATATTATTTATAATATTATTAAAATTATTTTATATAATTGTTTATATAATAAATATAATTTTAATTTAATATATGCATTAAATTAAACTTTTTTCTATTGTTTATTAAAATTATAAACGATATATAAAAAGAATTAATATATTTAAAGTTTAAATTTTAATAAAAAAATAATTATTTTAAATTTATTAATTAAATTTTATTAAATATATTATATATATTTAAATTATAATTTATATAATTTATAATTAAATATATATATAAATAAGAATATTAATTATAAAAATAAAGAATAAATAAAAGTTTTATTTATAAAATAATCTGTTATTATTATTATTATTATTATTATTATTATTATTATTATTATTATTATTATTATTATTATTATTATTATTATTATTATTATTATTATTATTATTATTATTATTATTATTATTATTATTATTATTATTATTATTATTATTATTATTATTATTATTATTATTATTATTATTATTATTATATTTAATATATTATAATAAACTTTAAAAATATAATTCTAATTATAATTATTTTTAAATTATTAAAAATAATTAAAAATATTAAATTATAAAATATTAATAAATTATTTAATATTAAAAAAAATTAATCTATTATTATATTGTTACGAAGTGGCTGCGGCCCGATCTGGTAAGGGGCCATAGGGAGGGGCCAGTGTTCCCGGCCCGCACTGGGCTACTGGGGGGTCACGTGCTGGATCACTCGGCTCACTGGTGATCCAGGCTCACTCGGCTCACTGGTGATCCAGGCTCACTCGGCTCACTGGTGATCCAGGCTCACTCGGCTCACTGGTGATCCAGGCTCTGAGGAGTTCCTGTTACTATTTCCTATGTCTATATAATGATCACGATTTCCTGTATCTAGTCACTCGTTTATTCTAGCTCCCTAGCTATCAATCTCATCTCAATTTCTATTGACGACTACTACTCTATTGCGACTAGACTAGTGGTGGGAGTACCAGCAAACCTCCCTTACGGACCACCTGCTGTTAGTCTTATTGTTACCTGCAAATCAAGAACCCCCGCGTACGTCTTATATATCTTTCGATATATAAGAGGTCCGTAACATATATATAATTTTATATATTTATATAATTTTTAATAAAGTTATAAAGAAATACCGAAAAAACATTAAAAATTTAAGAAAATAAATATTTTTAAAATATTTAAAATTAAAAATAATAAAAAAATAATAAATATTTAAATATTTAAAGTATAATTAAGCGTAGTTAATTTATTATATAATAATAAATTAAATAATTTAATAAGTCTTGGTAATTTATTTATAGTTTAAAATAAAAACGCTATAAAAGCGTTTTTATAATTATTAAAACTTGATTAAAAGGCGTCGATTAAAAAGTGTTGTCGTTACGCGGAAAAAAAAGCTATTTCTAGCGTTTTAACTGCTATTATATTAATAAAAAAAACATTAAAAACATTATTAATCATTAATTAATTAACTAATTAATTATAGCTTAATAAAAAGCCTAGTTTAAGGTTTTAATTTAATAATTAATTAAATTATTTAATTATATTATATTATATAAAATATAAATTATTAAATAATTATAAATAAATTAAAACTTTTATTTATTAATAATATAAAAAATTTAAATATTTAATTCTTTTAAAAATAAGTATTATTTTATTATTATATATTTTATTATTTAAAATATATATATATATAGCCAGCTTTTATATAGCTTCCGAAATATATCTTTTAAATATTAATTTAACCTAAAAAAAAATCGGAAGCTCTGCCGTGCTTAATACTCATACGCTATTACCGCTAGTTAGCAGGTGTCAGGAACTAGCCACTTCTCCCTTGGTGACATGTCTTCTACAATCAATGGATTTCAGCGTTTACGATCTATCGGGTAGGCTTTCGGTACAACATGTCACACTAGATTCATTCTGATTGTTTCACAAGGTATTGGGTATAGGATTTACATTAATAGCGGAGTATCTACCTAATGACTAGGATAATAAGAGCACTCAGAGTCTTAAGCAATAGCAATAGGGACAGAAGGGGCTTATTCCTCATGTTCCTCCTCAGGATCATAATTATCATACTCTGTCTTCCGCTGAAGATTATCGGCGCCAAATCGATAAATCAGTCCTCGATAGCATTTGGGAATCCGTTTCCCAAGTGCCAAGCTCGCTACGAGAGAAGCGTGAGCGAGAGCTTCACCTTCCTCGTAGCTGAAGTCCGGGTAGAAAGCGTGGGCAGCGCTATCCCAGTCCTTGTGCCTCAGAGTAACGTGGATTTTCTGCCATGCTGCAAAGAACCTTGGCCTTTCCGTAGAGAACTCCGCGCAGTAGCACTTGCCCTTCACGTGCTCGACGGAAACGTAGTCCATCGGCTTAGCCTTGATGCTTAGGAGGGGGTCAGGAAGAGGCTTTGTGGCGGCAATGGAAAGCCGGCAGCCTGTCTTCGAGTTTGCCATCTCTATTGTGTAGTAAGGCCTGTCGGCGGTTGGCGCGATCAGGAAGGCGTTGGATTTCAAGATGTGGAGTTGAGAAGCCATGATGAAGGCCTGGCGGTGGTGTGAGTGTAGGAAATACTTACCTAGGTAGCTTTTGAATAGAGTTGCGCAAGGTTGCTGTTCTATCGTGGTGTAGAGAGTGCTTGGTTATGCTATGATTTTCTAGAAAACGGGCATATATTTATACGGCGATCGCTTGTTCGCTGAAGGCAAACAATGTCTTTCACTAAATATCTCTGTTTCGATATTCTTTGTTGAGGAGCGCAACAGGGGACATTCAACTAAAGGGAGCTATAGAACAAGATTACAAAGAAAACCAAACAATCTCATTATTATGGTCATTAGCGAAGAAAAGAATACATGGCTGAGCTGACCCATGTCACTCGGTCCCGTCGACATTGCACCTAGTCATTGAATAAATCTTGCCTGTGAATTATCAAAGAGCCTGAATTATAACGAATGCCTTGTCAAGAACAAATTACCCTTCCTTCCAATACTCAGTTGGTATCAAGAACACACAACTGCAGTGATAGCATAGTCATCAGCTACAGGCGTTTCGCCCCCGATGAGATAGGTTCCCATCCAAGTATCAAGTACGGCGGCAATCTGGTCCTCAGACTGGTAGTCCGGGATCATGTTGGCCTTGAACATGACCGAAAAGGGTGCCTTGGTGGTGTTTCGGGTGTCCAAGTAATTCTGAGAGGTTGCGAGTCAGTAGTTTTCCGTGATGCTTCCCCAGTCGTTAGCCGACAAGTTGGATCTTACCGATGAGAAATACAGCGACTTTGTGCTGCTCGTCCATTTTGATAGGGTGCCTAGAGACGTAAAAGTTAGTCAAAGCCCATCCGAGGAAAGCTTAGAGAGCGGTATGAGTGCAAGGAAAGGGGGAGGATAGACGCCGTCGGCTTACTATAGAGGATGTTCGATGCGGCGTTCTGAGGTTGACTGGCTGTAGGCGTCAAGGCCACACGACAGCCCGAAGGGTTAACATCGTCGTCAGATGTGACGGGAAGGCCATAGACGGCAGCAAGGCCGAGTGATGCCAGCGAGAGGACAGTGAAGCGCATGTTTTCTTCGATTTTCTGTTATTAAATATGTATGTATGTTCGTAGGTTTGGTGAAATGGTGTGAGGTCTGCCAGGGTACACCCAACTTCAACACACGATACTTGCGATGATAGAGGCCTCCATGTCCTGTCTTCCGCATGGTCGATCCGGGGTATAAGTAGGACTGCTCCGCCCCTATAGCTCACGCATATACCCACCCTTGGCGCGATGGTGGAAATGGACGTCGCATCACATCCCACCCTCCCGGTCAGCCATATCTCGGTGGAAACACCGTTTGGCTCGACGGGGTTCTATCGCCCCCGGGATTATTTCTTCTATCAGGGATGGCGATGGCATGGCAAGACTCTTCTAAGACTTGTTCTTTTTTTCACCTTAGGGGTCGTCGTGATTAGGCGGTGACACGTAGCTACCGAGTGGACAGGCCTCCGATGCATGGCTACTGCGAAGAATGGCATCGCCATTCGATATGCCACCCATGTCTGGAATCCATTGAGAGCTGTCATCACATGCGCACGGTCTCTAGAAAACATGGAATGAACGACTGTGATTCCAAGAATGTCCGTCTATCTGTCTTTCTTTCTTTCTTGCTCCAAAGCGCATATGGACGGAACTTACCTGCCGACCAGATGAATTGGACGATTTTATTTTTTATTTTTATTTTTTTCCCTCTTTCTTCTTTTTTTTCTTCTCATGTGAATGAGTCTCACGCCTATCTGTCGTCCGTCGGCGCCTCTTTCTTAGTCAGTCTGTGGACCTGTCACATGCTCGTACTCTCTCTATCTGTTATCTGTCGTCATCTGTCTCTCCTGTCTAATCTGTCTGTCCGCCTTTCTGTTTTTCAAATCACCATCTGACAAACACTGACAAACGCACTTGCCCCCGTTCCCGGCAATGTGGGAATGTGGGATAATGTGGACATCGATATGGGACGAACATGGGCATGCTTGTGAGTTTTCCCACGCCCAGCATGCCCAGCAATCTCTTTACTCCGACCCGACGAAGTCTACCCGGCGGAACAGGCCTCTTGCCGAATGTGGAGTCTTGGACCGTACGTTGCTTCATCGTGGCGCATCTCTGCGGCGCTTGGCTTTGGGTCGGGTCGCTTTGTTGCCTGTGTGTGCTTGTGCTTCCAATCGCAACTCATAAGAGGACTGGACCGACTGAGTAGGCAGGTGTCATCAGATAGGTGGATGAAGCTAGGCGCGTCTATCGCGTTAGGAAATCCCATCCATCCTCTCGCTTACGAGCGCACGAACTTTCTAGAGACGAAAAAGAGGCACGGCGGGTGTTGTAATCGGGTATTGTTGGTTTACTGGTCTGTTCGCACACATCCACATCAGAATCCCACGGTGCCTAAGTTGGCGAGTGCAACATAGCATCGGTCGATGGTGATGATGATAATGGGCTACTATACTAGGTCCTCCATACATACCTACTGTACGTACTTGACTAATAATCTTGGTACTACTTAACACACTACATATGGAGATAGTACCACCTACAGCATTACCTACTTCGGCCCTTTCCCTGCGCTGCCAGTATGTCGCCATCGATCTGCCTGTGCTTCACTAAACTGCTATAGGAAGTGCGCTGAGATGCCATCCGGGCGAATCCGGCACCTGTCCACACGCATCTGTTAAGAAATTCCCACCAACCCGGGTGCCACGACAGGACCAAGCTTTTTCGACACGCCTGACAAGCACATCACCTGAGTTCCGTACCTCGGCTTATGGGTGTGGCCGTCCTATCGTCCCTCCGAATAGAGTCGTGCCTGTGCTACCCCGGGGCAGCATGCGATGCCTACCCTACCCCTACCTCTCTACCCTGGCTCTGCCCTAGGCTATCCTACCCTCATCTAACCTAACCTACCTACTTGAGTACTTAACCGACCCTGGCGAGGCGGTATGAAAAAAAAACTACGGACTCTTTGGTGGTTATTTTGCTGATGTGGAGTCCGTAGTTTTAATCATACCGCCTCGCCAGGCACGCATAAGAGGTGGTATAACACCAGTACATACAGAAAGCAGGATTCATGGATTCGTTCAGCTGCCCTCTCCGGGCCACGTTGCCGGTCGGCACCGCTTACCTTGCTCGCATCGGTGTCCATCGCTCCGCGGTGTTCATCGGAGTCGCCTGTACCGTCGACTACTTAATAAGTAAAATAGGTATTTCCATACACTCTGCCGACCGTCCATCGTGGGTTTTACTTGCGCTCGGTTCTGGACCATATCCTTCATACCCTTGCTAATGGCTGGCGGTGAAGTCTGCACAAAACTTTTGCAACCGCCCGTCGAGCGATGAGAGGTCCATATGAGAAAATGATTGGCAACGCTGAGCGAACCATCTGTTCCCCGCAGCATGTAAGTTTGTCTAGTCAAACGGATCCATTGTGCCATTGTACGATCGGATCGTGATACGTCAAACAGACACAAGAATCACAGGAAGGCGAGCTTTAAGTCCATGTCGCACAACGGTCTATATTTAGCAGTATGTCCTGCGACTCTTTAGAGAATGACTATACAGTTGGATTGTAGGCAAGAGAGAGAGAGAAAGAGAGAAGGGGGCTCCACCTAGGTAGCACTCCCCTGTACCAAGTACAGCACATCACTCCCCTCTAATCTATATACAGGTTTTAGTCTATCATATAAGAAGAAGAAGAAGAAGAAAAAGACCCCATTCCGCTTCAGTGCTGTGAGCCCGGGAGTCGTGATGCACTCTCTCCCATAGTCCTCTCCCAACTACACTCGCAGGATAGCCCTCGCGCCAGGCTCGCTGCAGACGTAAATGACATCATGCGCGTCGCTGAAGCCGTTGAACTTGGTGGCTGAGCACTTCGTGTAGGCGCCCATATCCTCGAAGTAGAACCAGTCGCCGACATCAAGCTCATGGGCGAAACGGATGGACTCCGTGATGCGATCGATGCCATCGCAGGTGGGCCCCCAGATCGAGTACTCGGCACTAGCACAAGTCCCCTCGGGAACGGCATCGCCAAGGACACTGTTATAATAGGTACGCCTGCCGGTGCGTAAGACCTTGGCCACTGGTTGCTGATGATCGAACATGATGCTGCTGAAGTTCCCATAGAGGCCATCATTGACGTAGACCATATAGCTGGTCTCGCCGGTGCTGGGATTCTCGATGGTACGACGCGCAATGATGTTGCAAGCGATGGTGAAGGCAGTCGACACATAGTAGCGGCCTGGTTCAGCAATAATGTTGATGTGAGGCGGGAAGTACTCGTCCAAAGCTTCGCGAAGAACATGAGCCATGGTTTCGAAGCTGTCGCCAGAGAAACCACCCCCGACATCGAGCGTCTTCATCTCGAAGCCGTGAGCATAGCCTTGCTTGAAGACAACGTCGGCATCCTGAACAGCCTTAAGGAAGGCTAACGGGTCAGAAGCACCCGAGCCCACGTGGAAGCTGACACCGACGACGTTGAGCCCTAGCTCCTTCGCTAAGCGGAGGAGGTCGTCGGTTGCGTCGAGGGAAGCGCCAAATTTCAAGCTCAGGCGGCACAAGCTCGACGAATCATCGGTAAGAATGCGCAAGAAAAGCTCGGCGTCGGGGTAGAGCTTGGCAATTTTGCGCAGCTCGTCGGCGTTGTCGAAAGTCATCTGCTTGACGCCCTGGCTCGCAACATATCGAACGTACGAGTTGGTCTTGCAAGGCTGGGCGTAGATAATGCGCGATGGATCGACGCCCATATCAAGGACCTGTTCGATCTCGGCCTTGGAGGCGCAATCGAAGCCGGTGCCTAGGCCAGCGAGAAGCTGGAGCACCTTGGGGTCCGGGTTACACTTGACGGCGTAAAAGGGCTTGACGCGGGGAAGATTCTTCTTCCATCGCATATGCTGACGATAAACCTCGCCGAGATCGCCGACGAAGAAGGTATCCTCGTCTCCGGGGTCACAGGATTCATGATCGATACTCTCAACGCGGTGGCGAAGAGCGTCGCCGATCATCTGTTTTGCGACAACAGCGCCATGATTGTGGTCGACGGAAAGACTCTTCTTGTGAAGAATCGGATTATTCTCAAAGTAAGCCGGGACAGAATAATCGACGAGAGCAGTGGCCATAACCATATCCTCCGAGTCAGAACAAATCGCGAGGAACGTAGGAGGAGCTTGTCGTATGCTTGAAGTTGCCAACAAGTGGAGAACCGGGAGACTACAGAGATGGTTCTCTAGGCCTGTCGTTGCAGCTATCGACACTCACTCACGAGTAGTGGATAGCGTTGTTGACGGGAAGGTTGGATGCTAGGAAACGCGTTCCTCTGGTGTTAAGGGGGTCGAAAACGGTAGCTTCCTGATCCCGAAGCGATCTGACGAGGTCTCCTCGACTCTCCCTCTACAAGAGGAAGAACCTTAGAACTCGTCCTATGCGGCAGCCGGTGGGTTGGGGGGATGATCGGGGTCGGTTGGGGAGTGTCGAACAAGAGAGGAGTTCGGCGGTCCTTAGGCGATCTCAGCAGGCGGCGGCGGAGGGGGGCGCGAGTTGATGATGTGGTAGGATTTGCGCAGGCTGAAATCTTGGTCAGAAACGAAGCTCACGGCCGTAGAAGCCGTGGTAGCTGTGGTGCCTTTGAAGAGACCAAAGGCAAGTCGCTGAGGACGGGGGAGAAGGGGGGTTTTGCACCGGTCGGTGACGGATCAATCGCTGTGCTGTGCTATAAAATGCTCAAGGAGCGCTGAGTCGATGGGGATACGGAGGAGTGTAGAACAATGTATTCTCCTGCGCAGATGGCACGGAAGAGCCGGGGAAACAATAGAGAGCTGCAATAAATGATGTGTATGTTGTTGTGAAATGTGTATTCTGGGGAAAGGGGAACGAGCGAGCACGAGAGGTGGTCGCTTTTTGTAGCAAAAGTAGGACTAAGCAGCTTGCATAGCCCTCTAGCATACACTAAAGTACGGCCCCGGTCAGGGCAACTTTTTTTTTTCTCTCTCGTGGTGGGGTTAGAGAGAGGACTGGGGCGGGGCAAATCGGCTAGAATTATGGAGAATGGAGAAATGTGAGTGGACAGCCTGCTTGCGCTCGTCCATGATGTGACGTACTAGAGCCTTGAACAGCAGAATGGGAAAGAACGGTAGTATGATATTCAGGAACAAGAAAGAGATGGCGCTTGCTTCCATCTTGGTTTTCGTCCCCTCCCCCCGCTCTCTCCTTTTTTTTTTTCCTCACTAAAGCAAAGAATTACTGAAAAAGGTATTGGGATTGACCAATCGAAACTTGCGTACCTACCTGACTAGGTATTTTCAAAAAGTAAAAAAAGCCCCTCAGGCCGGCCAGGTAATTGATATGATGGATATGTTAATGCACGAAGACATTCACGATATACCTATCGCCAATGCTTGAATCGCAAAGCTGGTAGGTACCTTGCAGGGGCAAGCCGGTATGCAATGCAAGGTAGCTCGACTGTGACAGCTATGTTGCAATTCTGTCGTGTAAGCTCGGCGAAAAGGTCCGAACAGACTGGTTCGATGAGAAAGGATTCGTCCACGGTCGAACAGCAAGCAGAACGTCAGGCTCCCACGTCATGTATCACGACGAGAACAGAGACACGGGGAAGGCGAGAATGTGCCTGCGCCTTTATAGTTGCGGTCGCTCTCTCTAAAGACTGACTTACTGTTCCCTTCCTACAGTACTGGCGACCGTTCTCGCGCTGTCCTGTGTCCTGTGTCCTGTCAGGCGCCACCTCATCGGCACTTCATGATGCATATTGATACAGGCTAACCTCCAACTCGTCAATCAACATCGCTGCCTGTATCGACCTGATAAAGCAGTTCCCAGGCTCCATATATGCTGTGCAAACTGCAACCTTGGAGCGACACCGCTCTTCCTCCACGGCAAGCCTTGGGGCCGGCCCAGTCGAGCCAGTCTCCCCTCCCGCTCGACGCTTCAGCTCTCTGACCGCAAGTCGCCCGCACATTTCTCTGCCCACCCTTTCCCTTTTCCTTGGCGTATTGTCGTGCCTCTATTCGGACCAGGGGGTCTCCCGCCGCCTTAATGCCCGGTGTCAGATGCATCTCCAAATTCATTGCCCACCAGTCGATGATATCGGCCCTGCTACCCTGACGTTCGCAGTGCAACAATATTGGTCGATCTCACCACGCCCTCGAAATTGAAATACGACATGTCGGTAGCACGAGCACAACAGACATCCGGTCTCTGACTATGCCGCCGTTTTCCTAGCCGCTCGCAGCGACCTGGTTTAGGCTGTTGTTCTCCTCTCATCGGGTTGTGCCCATGCTGTCGTGTCGTGTCGTGTCGTGGTGTGGTGTGGTGTGGGTGTGTTGTCTACGTTCAGCCGCCTCCGATATGTCTTCGAACTACCCCAAACTCGCATCGTGTGAGTAGCCAATGAACTGTCAAGTATCTTTGTTTCAGCAGCAGGATGTGCATGCATGTAGGTACAGGGTCTGTATACCAGCTCCCGTGGCCATCAAGTCTTTTATGTTTGGTGTGATTGGCTAATCCGGCCATACTTCCCTCTCAATTGGACCGGGGAAAGGATTTACAGCTTCACAAGTCGTTGGAGGCGTTTTCTAGAAGACTTCAGGCTATCTAATTTAGGTAGCTTGATCGTAACGTGAGAGAGGCCCCGGCGAGTGCAGGTAACTCCAAAAAACGTGTGAGAGCGGCAACATGAAAAGCTTGATTTGGCAAATGCCATCGCGACCGACCATTAAGCATTGAGAATCCAGGGAGAGGCACTTGGCTCCCGACGCATGTCTCTTGGGGGAGCACTGCTCCGTGCAACCGATACCTACAGTATGCTCACTAGATGTCGCTACAGTACCTAGATACAGTAGATCCAGCACTTATCACAGTGCTGGGCCACCCAGAATCTGGCTGAGGGTTCTCGGCCAGATTGATTGGTTGGGTTTTGTACAACCGTGTTCCACCAGCACGTACCTTACCTCCTACAGGTATCTCCTCGTGATTACATCTCGTGACCTCAACGTTAAACTTCAATTAAGCTTCCCAGGGCTTCGGCATAATGGTCTACGTGAGGCCAAAGAAAGGCACCCCGCGTGGACCCACCAAGCACCCTGGAGGGTGCCGAAAACGATGCGATTTACGAGTGCCTCCGGCTCATCAGCCAAAAATAATTTACAAAAGACATTCCCGAGGAGAGAGGCTCGGGATCTTGCTCTGGATGATCAACAACCGTGTTGCCACTTCTCAGACAAGGGTGACTGGCGAACCATTCATCGCGACAAAAGTCAGAGAGGGCCTAGTCCCCCTGAAGGACGAGGACTACATAGCGCTGAGGAAAGCGTTCCTCAAAAATGGCGTTATCTACCGCCCTCCTACATACGCAGACGCCGCACGATTCTTCAACACCCCCCTCCATAACATCGCACATGCGTGGATGAAGAGGAAGAGCTATCTTTCGCCAGAAGATTATGAAAGGTCAAATAAACTGCCCGCGTATGAGACTGCTCCCGGAGCCGGCAATTCCACGCCGGCTACACGTCTGAACGTTATCTCGGAAACTATTGGTTGCACAGATGACGCCGAGGTAGCGGGCGCCGACAATGATGAAGGCGACGCTTCTGGTCTGCCATCTCCTACGGTTATCGAGATCAGCGATGGTTCTGATATCGAGTCGGACGATGATGATGACGAGAAACTTCCTGATTTAGACGCTTCTTTGAGCAAACAGCTTGTCTCAGGAGCCCAGCAGACTCGTGAACAGAGCCCTAAGGGTGCCCAACTCCGCCAGGATACTCCGGAATGTCAAGAATCGGGAGGTCTTGAAGTTGATAGTTCTGACGAGGACGCCGATGGTGAGCATATCGAGGAGGCTGATATGTATGGTACAGAATAGGCGAGGGCTCGTCTAAACGCATTCAAATAGCAGCTACCTGCTCACCAAGGCATGCCGCTGATTCCCCAGAGGGCTGAACAAGTCGCCTTGCTGAATTTCAGGTCTTTACACCAAACCATATTCAATCTCGGCGATGAGCAGCAAGTATCAAGTCTTATGATCAGATACAACGGCAGATCTCAATAGCATACCCAATGATAACAGATGGAGGTTATTTGACAAGGCCTGAAGGCGCGCCTAATGACTTCTGGCTACCTTGCTTGTTCAGAGAGGGTGACCTGGTCAGCAATTTAATCACAGACAAGTTTTTGTGGACACTGCAAATGGGCCAGAGCTCACCTCTCTGTTCTAAGCACCGCACTGCGCCGCGAAAAAGATGGGACTATTATTCTAACGTTCACGATGTATCAAGGGGAAGAAGTTGACACTGCAATCGGTCTATAACATTACGAGGGCCTTCTATACACTATTAGTACGGAATGCACACCGATCTCATCCCAGGTTCATAAGCTGCATCTTTTTGATGATGAACATATATGTTCGCCACATTGCCACACCTATAACGCCTGCTTCTTGTTTGCAAAAAGACAGTCCACAGCCTTCGCCGGAACTTTTTCTTATAGGTCATTTATTTCCGTTGGAGACTTAATCAGCCCTATGCAAGCATATATGAGTTGGAGAAGGCTGCAAGTTCCTACACGAGCCCTGGTCAGTCTCAACACTTCACATCGCTTTCGACTTGTCCTAAGGATCCATCAAATTTCGGAGGTTACTTCAACCCAAATTGTTTTCCCCAGTTCTTCATGGCCAGGTAAACAGTAAACGATAGGTGGCGACGTCAAACGATACGTTTACAGATAGGATCAACTAAGTACACTATTAGAGAAGGAGTGACGTCTTCACAAGGAGCACGGATTGCCAGAAGTCCCCATTAGATTCCTGGTAAAGGCATCGGCTTCCTCGTATTGGCGCCTATCCTCGAATTTTAATCAAAATGTAAATGTCCCTCGATACAAGACTCGGTGACTAAGACCCGCTCTGTCGCCGCGAATCGGCCTCTTGTTTGATGATACGGGAATGGTGGGTGGCAATATAGGTATATGATAATGATCACCTAGAGCAACCTCTGATCATGCTTATCCTGCCCAACTTCATCAATATTCTTGCATTATAATTCTTCGCTCCACAGATCTTTCCTCGGGGACACATCTATATATGTGCTATAATAGTTGCGTCGCTTATGTTATATTTCTGTCTTGGAGAACGCTTACGGTTAACTACCAACGAAGACTGGTCACAGTTGTAGAGTTTCCTATCGCTCAGACAAATTCGCCTCCCCATTTGCGGATGACCTTCCACGCCCCAAAGCCCACCAGCAAGATTGGTAACGCGCATGCCAGTATACCTTATCACCACTCTGTATCTTGTAAGACCTGTCAAGTATTCGTTCCATGTGGTGTCAAGACAAGATAATGAATTAACCCAAGTACTATCACGGTCGGGGATGGCGAACAACATAATTTTGGGTGTCGTCTAATTGAGCATACAAATACTGTTTTACATGATATCAACCGGGCTTGCTGAATACTACGCTTTGGGATGCCTCACGAGCTTCGCTGCCAGAGAGGTTCCGCTACGCACAAGGCATGCGGGAGGCAGGCTCCGCGCATAAGCCCCAATCTGTTTAAGCGAGCCGGTAAATTCGAGTGTACAACTTACCAGGTCCGGATCTTACGGCGCCGGAGCGCTATGAAAAGTCCGATGATGATTGGCTACAACGTGCTCTCGAGTGTTCGCAACATTGGTTTCATTTTAGCCGTCTATATAAATCCGGCCTTAAAAACTCGCTCAATCCCTCTCATCCCCTCCTCAGTCCATCCATTTAGAGAGTTATGCTCCAGATTGACTGAAGCGTTGTACTGAATATCTATCTAAGCAAGATATAATGTTTCTTGAAGAGATATTACGTCCAGTGTGTCACCCAGAGCTGAATTTTTTGAGCACCTACAGAGCACTCGAACATATGGCGCAGTCATCCAACTTTGTTGGTTATCTCAGCATTCCTTATAGCAAGGGTTTTCAGTAAGGAGTAACAATAGTATGTATCGCAAGTTTGACATGTGCTATCCCCTGGTCCTATGCTGTTAAGCATCCCGACTAATATGCTAGACGGTGGGTGAGTGGGCGTGTCCAAGGTTTGAATGCCCGGAGTGAAAGCCAACATGCCCATAGCCAAATTCTATAGCTCACACTTTAATAATGAATAGGAGTGGTCGACTATGAATTATTCTTCTTTTTCTTCATGCACTCTATCCTTATTCTTGTCTTGGCGACTGCTCAAACCCTATCTATAGATCCAGTTATAGACCTTTCGGTCTATGATTTATCGCACTCTTGTTATAATCAGGTCATGACCTAGCTATCGCACGATTCATAAATCATGGTTTCATCATTCGCAATCCTCGAACTAGTTCTCCTCTCATCCATTCAGCAAGTCCTGGGAGCCAATAGCGGCATCATTGGCTTTGGCCTTTCCATATACCAGGACCCGTGTTGCCTGGCATGTCACGACTCTCTCTCCTCCCTGTACTTAGGATGCACAACTTTCCCCAAGCCTCACAACATGTCGGGGATGGACATGGGCATGAAAAGGGGTATGGATATGGACATGGACATGGACATGATGATGATGGGGACGACGAGTGACGAATGTCGGTCTTCTAACTTGCCGTGGCTCCAGACAATGGCATACTGTATACAGCAAGGCTGTAGCGCCCATGGATACACAGCGGAAAAACAAGCAAAATGCTTCAGTACTCACGCAGTGGCTGGTGCTTCGAAGCCGACTTTCCATGACAGCCTCCCCCCTACGGCGCCCACGACCGAAGTACCTCAGAATACGACATGGCTCAATGTCACAAGCTTAGTCAATCATGACCTCTATGATTCAACATATGGAACACTGTCGGAATTTGCCAGATCTGAGTATATGCACACGAGGTATTCGTAAGTTAGCTTATTGCATTTGAAGATTGAAATCACGAATAACGAACTTCTTGTAGGATGGTCCTCTATCTTATTGTCATTGCCACCTGTTTGTTTTGGGGTGTTAAAATCCAGCTTACAAGCATACTGCCCGTAAATGCCTACCGACGATTACAAAATTCAACTTTAGCTTCAAGTCTTCAGCGGCATATTACTCTCCCTGCCTTATTCGGATCGCGGCATTTAGAACCACTCCCCGCAAACTTGGGCTACGTACCCGGCAGAGCACTCAGTATTTGCATTAGCATCTACGTTGCTCTAAACATCATATTCTCTTCAATATCCTTCGGAAGTTTTCAACCAAATATATATTGGCCTTCACAGCGAGTCGAACTGTGCGAGTATGTAGGCAATCGGACTGGCATGCTCAGTCTCGTCAATATCAGCATCGCCATCTTGTTTGCTGGGAGGAATAACCTCTTGATCGCCATTACTGGATGGAGCCAGACGACTTTCCTGACCTTACATCGCTGGGCGGCGAGAGTCGCTACGTTGCAAGCCATCGTGCACTCTGCAGTGTATACTCTGGCATACACCGATCCTGGTTATGAGGGAGCGACCCCCTATTCAGTGGAAGCAGCCGAACCTTTCTACGTAGGTCTCTCGATCCTGATTCACATTGCGCATTAGGAAGGAATGATATAGGTGTCATAACTCATATTTCAGTTAACTCATTGAGTACGGACTTTACTGACTATTCTTTCTAGTGGTGGGGGATCATCGGAACCATAGCCTTGAGCCTGGCTGCAGCTTTCGCCGTCCTCCCGCTTCGTATAACGGTCTACGAGTTATTCCTAGTGGTTCACATTGTTCTCATTATTCTCGCTTTGATCGCGTGCTGGTATCATCTTGTTCCCCATTTCGGCTTCGAGGTGTGTCTTAGAATCTTTTTTTTTGAGTCCCTGAGTCCTTCGTTATTGCTTCAAGCTACGTGCCATTTATTGGAGCTCATGTGGATTGCTTGTGTCGAGTTGAATCACCCTTCGTTGCTAACATTTTCTTTCGCAGTATGGCTACCAGGTTTGGCTGTATATCTGCTTTGCGTTCTGGGGCGCAGATCGACTCGCTAGGCTGGCACGAATCGTCTACTACAATCGCCTCGGCGACGCCAAAGCAATTGTCGAGGCTATTCCGGGCTGCAATATCCTACAAGTCACCGTCTTCCCACGCATTATACGAGGGATTGGTCCAGGACAGCACACGTTCCTGTACTTCCCTACCCTAGGCAAGTTCTGGGAAAGCCACCCATTCAGCATTGCCGGGTGGGAGACTCATCACGCACCGTTAGGCGTCGTCTTTTCGTCTCTTTCTACATCAAAGAGCAACGACGTCTATTCCACGACGAAGGAGTTGATCACCGTGTCGCCAGGAACAGAGTCTATTCATCAAGTAAAATCGACTGCGACCCCGCGTCAGGAGGCGGTACCTTACGAGCCACAGAAGCATGGCAACGTTTCCTTCCGACTTATGATAAGAGCGCATTCGGGGATGACTGCCGATTTGCATAAGCACCTTTCCTCGCCCTCTACAAGCTCGAGAACGGAAGTATCTGTTTACACTGAAGGTTGCTACGCAGGTCATAACGCCACGCTCCAATCGCTCTTCACTGCCGACACGGTGTTATGCCTTGCCGGTGGTGTGGGAATCACACATATTCTCGGCTTCGTCCAAGGATATGCAAGAGGGACGTCTCGGGAAGGGGAAACGGCGGGGAATACTCGTGGCATGATGAAGAACACGAAGCGGTTCATACTTGCCTGGACAGCGAAAGAAATAACCTTCATCGACCACGTGCGGAAGAACTTCCTTGCCAACGCCAGTGGAGTAGAGTGTTTGTTCTGGTACACGGGAGCTTCCGAAAGCGCGATTCCGAAACCAGGGGCGTCCAAAGCTGAGACCCAAGAGATCGAAAGTTACGTCCCAGTCACAGACAGTGCGGTGACAGTAGGGCGGATGAATATCGCGTCCGTGATGAGATCGTCTCTTGAAGCTGGGCGTCAAACCACCGTTCTGGTTTGTGGGCCTGCTCAGATGGCAGATGAAGTAAGGAAACAGGTCGTTAATTGCGTTAAAGATGGCTTCTGCATAGATCTTATCGAGGAAGCCTTCGCGTGGTAATTTCCAGACTTTGCATTGGCAGACTACCTCTCTTGCTGGTTTTTATTCCGTATATATTTGGTTGTTTTCCCCTTTTTTGGTCTTCTCAAATGGCTCGGTTTTCGGATTATGCTGTCTTGAACTATTCGCGCCGGCGCTCTATAAGTAGGATCGATTGCTAATAATGAGAATGGACTTATCTAAAGACTTTGTTCATACCAAAAGGTATTGACAAAGTGTCAAATAGAGAATACTTAGATGAGGGACTGATCTTGCGTAGGACATGTGTATTTGCTTTCTTGATCTCTTCCGACCGTATTAAGATTGTGACGATAGGTAGTGGCACCTACTACTCGCGGGTTGGAGGAGTGACCTTACGTACTCAAACAGGCAGATGCAGGTGGTTACTACTAGTTGCAGCAGACAACATAATGATTTCTAAAGAGTGCGAAAATGTTCGTTATGTTTAAGTCGGGATATTATTGTGCCATGTTTTCCTCCCCGCCGCAGTGGACGCGTTAGTGGTAGTGCTAGTTTGGACTGGCTATTTCGAATTCGAGTTATCAAGCTAGGTTCCATAGTAGGAGCGATTCGCGAGTATTCCTCACTGTCTTTGCAGTAGTAAAGGTGGCATGCAATACAATGCTGCATCGGTGAATTGAAGCTCGGGGTTTGAGTAGTTGGGGGGGTTGCAGGCTATCGATGTTAGAAGTCTTTGTCATTCACCGATGGTTTCGATCTCCATTCACAGGGTAATCCTGTCCCATACAGATGCAAGAACAACCATAACAATCGTCAATGTCTGGCAGATCATCGTGCAAGATCGCCTTATCTCGAATATCTAGCGATGTATCTCGGTTATGATTACCATCCAGAGACGTGCTCTGGATGGTACACGCAAGGATAGCTGTGCCAAATCTTTCGTGTCTAAGGGATAGAAGAGATATCAAGATCGATTCGGCGTCTGTCAAGCTTCGCAGCCTCCAATCAACGTCGTGCGTTACTAAGGGCGCATTTTATAATTATTAACAGCCCCATATCGTCAGCTTCCGCGGAAGGCATCGCGAGCTGTCAAACTAAACGCCAAGAGATGATGCACGATACATGTGGGGAACGTCACATTACTAATTGCCAGGATTGCTAAGTTACTAAGCCATCTAGAGTCACATCCAAAAGCTCGATGCGGCTGTTTCTTATCCCATCTGTGTGTTTGCAAATGTCAAGACGCATGAAAGGCGCCCTTCAGCTGTGGAGGGCGCGTTGGTAATATCGCCATGTTCAGGGTTAAGGGTGACTTCGACGGTGTTTGGTTCTACTCCTATGTCAGTATCCTTACTAAGTGACGAGAAGCAGGTCTGTACCATATCCCGATCATTCAATGCGTCTGAGTCGTGTGCTTGATGCCGCCAGCTTGTGTTAGTATAAATAAGGAAGCCATGTCGAAGTACTTGGAATATACCGATTATGCTTTTGCAGACATTACCCGCTTCACACCTTCTGAGTCTGAATAATTACTCTACTTGAAATACCATATCTAACATGCCGAAGCTCGTTACAATCGTTGGTGCCACCGGCAAACAGGGACGCGCAGTCATTACAGCCCTCGCTAGCGATCCCAACTACACTCTTCGTGGCTTGACTCGTAACGTCGACAGCAAGGCGGCGCAAGAGCTGAAAGACCAAGGTGTCGAGGTCGTCCAGGCCTTTCTCGATGACCCAGCATCATTGAAGGCGGCCTTCACAGGTTCCTACGCCGTCTACGGCGTCACAGGAATAGAAGAGTCGCTGGCAAACTACGATCTACCAACCCTGGAAAAGGTTGAAGAAACTTGGGGCAAGAATATTGCGCAAGCCGCGGCCGAGACAGCTGGTCTGCAGCATCTTATCTGGAGCACACTCCCGCATGTATCTGAGATCAGCGGGGGCCGATGCCATCTCAGTAACCATGGGCCTAAGAACAAGGTCGACGACTACATCCGCGCCAATGCAGATCTCGCAGCTAAGACGACGTTCTTGGTCATCGCTCAGTATCATAGCAATTACTCGTTTCCTCCTGTATCGATTCACTCTATCCCTTCGGCAAATGCATATCTCCATTTCGCTTCTCATCCTCCGGACACGCCCATATTCTGGATCGGCGACGTAACGCGTAACTTACCGCCATTCATCAAGCCTATCCTTGAGCAGCCGGACAAGACGAAAGGAAATGTTGTATTTGCGTGCTCGGAGGTGTATACGTCTGAGGAGTCTCTGCAGATCTGGGCAAAAGCCAAGGGGGTTAGGGCTTTCCAAGTGCCTGTTTCAGCAAAGCTTCTGCACACGCTCTGGGGAAAGTATGCTGATGTTTTGGCTGGGATGTGGAGGTACTGGGGCGAGTATAGAGAGAAGAGTTGGTCGGCCCCGGGATACACAATCGTCACAAAGGAAGATCTGGGAGTGACTGAGTTTACTGGTCTGGCCGAAACTTTCAAAGACTACGAAATCTAAGGATTGTAAATGGGTTAGGTATCTAATGATAGATTTCTCAATATTTACTATGTATCTGGAAATCGAGACGTTGATACCAGGTTAATCTGGAGGAGTGATAAGAACGTATATGCTGAGAAATTTGCAAGACTGAACAAAACTTGATCGATCCCCTACTGGGTTCTTGATATCTATACATGGCTGGCCATTACTGGGTCGCTTTCTGTTATCATCGGAGAACGGCCTTAGCAGGAGACATGTTGAATATAAAAATGAACATCACCAACTTAATCAGGAGCTTTCACATACCGGAGATGAAGGATGCACTGCAAGGCACACAACATGTGCATCCCTTATGCTTACTAGAAAGCATGTACTCTATTCGTTAGTCCGGATTTCCAAAGCTGAGGAATCCGAGTCTGAAAGAATGAGCAAGCAGCCCGGTTCTTAGGAATCTGTTAACAGAGACCCAAAATCCCGCTGATTATCTCGATCTCGCGCTTTAGCGTGATCTCCATGCTATGGAATTATAATCTCATAGGAGATTACAAAGCATGAAGATGTATCGTATCCGAACGCTGAACTCTGACGGGCTAAAAGACAGAATGATTTGAGAAGACTGGCACGTGAAAAAGGGTTCGAGTGTTATACATTTAAGCTTCTATATATACGGAGGTGGGTATATGAGAGTAAAATTGTACAGAATCTTGGATCATGATTACCTCATTAACATTACCGTGAATTTCTACTCAGGGACTTCGACGTTGATCTCCCTCACTTGCCAGGAGCTGTCGACCCAGTCTTGTTTTTTGCCCAAGAAGGCGGTTCGCTCACTTTGCTTAGCGAGTCCGTCGACTATGTATTTCTGTGCAACCTCACGTATTTGATCTTTCGTTACATCGAGGAGTCGCTCTCGCCTTTTCTGCTGCATCTCGTCTGTGATCCCGGACACGAATCGAAGCATGCCCTCTGTGTTCACTGACTTGGGAGCATCGACACTCTGAAAGACGGATATCTTAGCTTCCTCTAGATCCTGACTAGACCATTCTTTATCGACGGCCCAACGTCCGGCGTTCCTCATTATGGAGAGGGTATTTTGAGGGTTGGGGTCTCGGTATGAATAAAAACCGAATAGACCTTCAAGTCCCTTCATATACGCACCACCTCCATATGCACCACCTTTCTCACGGATCTCATGGTGTAAGTGCTTGTGAGTGAGGAGCTGTGCTAAGATCTGCAGTGGCGCGCCATCTGGAGAGGTATACGAGACAGTTGGTAAGGCTAAACTGCCGTAGTAAACCTGGTATGGAAGTGGGAAGAATGCCTTAATATCACGAGCAGGGGATTGCTTAGAGTCGGCTGGGAAGGTAATAGACTGCCTTGCTCGTGAAGACATGAAATGTGTTAGGGCTGATGAATTAGCCCCGGTGCTGTCATGCCCACAGGTCAAGGCAGTACGGATATTGCCTGCCAAAGCGATTGATTGGATTTTTTTAAGCTTATCAATGACATCCTCTAACTGATCGGATTCTGGCCGTCCAGCTAGAAAGGTTATTAGCTTTACTTGTGACAATCCGCTGACTTGTTCAGTAAGATATGCATCGCGGGTGAGCCCCGATTCGGCATATCGTCGAGCATAAGCATGACCAGATGACGCGATGTCATTCACGATACCATCAGCTGAAGCTTGCAGCAGTTGCCTAATCCGAAGTGCTGCCTCAGGACTATCAAAATTTGTCTCCGAAATCAGCTTTCGTAAAATTTCAAACATCTCAGGCACATTACGGTCGAGCGCCATCCCTCTCAGCATCAGTCCTTCAGACGCTTGGTGAAAATCGGTAGGTGAAGGCGTCGTCATATAGCTCACTGATACACCACCAGTCTTTAGCTTGATCAAGTCTTCGAGTTGTTCCATTGTCATATCCTTGGTTCCTAAGCGCATAATGGAATCGCTAAATAGGGGGATTAGAGCACGAAGCTCGTCTGGCAAGTTCTCGAACGTGTTGATAGCTCGGAAATAAGTCAGACCATTAGTTGGGGCCTCTCTCCATTGTATCTTCGTCCCGTTTGAAACCTCATCACGCACTATGATGGGTTCTTTTTCTCGAGGAATATCGCCCACATGGACGGACGGAAGACAGCTCAGATCCTGAGTATTGGATTTGTTTTGCTCCGCCAAAAGTTCAAGCTCTCGTTGTTCGAAAAAGGTCCGAGCCGCCTCCTCGCCACCTGCTTCCTCCGTAGCCTGGGCAATCTTCAATGCCAGCCGCTCTTCCTCTTCTTTTGCCAACTCAGTACCGTAGTTGTCTGAGGGCGCCATTGTAAATGTGAGGGTGTTGTCATTCGCAAAGTACTTGTCTATGAGACCTTCGAGATAACCACCTTGTCCGAGTTTTGCTTCAAATGCGGCGACCGTATCATTCCATGCCAACGAGTCGAAAGGGTCAGTGCCTGAAAACCACTTCCCCTTTAGGCGCTGCAGCACAGACATTCCAAAGTTGGCGGTTTTGTGTTTTAAACTGAGCTCAAGTTGGTGAAGATACCCGTCGATCTTGCTTCGCTCGAAGCCTTTGTCGCGCACCTCTTGAAGTATCCTTTGGATTTCGCTCTTGACCTTTTCAACGTTGGATTCATTGACTCCAGTCAAACCGACAGAAAATATCCCAGTAGCTGCTGATCCATCATATCCGGCATTAGGGCTGAAGTCCGTACCAAGGCCACTCTCGATTAGGCTTTTGTACAAAGGAGACCCATAGCCATCCATCAGTAGGGATGACAACAGTGCCACCGAAAAGGATTCGACAACATTACTTGTATCTCCTGCGATCCATGACACAGATGTCTTGTACTGCTTATCAGGATCCGCCAAAGGATCAACAGGTCCGAAAACTTTCACGGTCTGGGGGCCACTGCTAAGATCAATGGGCTGCTTGTGCTCAATATCGGCCTCTATCCTCTCAAATGCACTCATTTGTGCATCGATCTCTCTCAGGTGGTCGGCAAGAGGCATGTCCCCGTACGTCATCAACTTGGCATTACTTGGGTGGTAATGCTCTGCGTGAAACTTCTTGAGCTGCTCATACGTCAAGTCGGTAATTTTCTGAGGGTCACCCCCGGAATTGTTTATAGACGGGAATATGTGGTCTTGAAAGCGGATATAGAAGAGATAGCCGGCATCGGACATTTGTCCCTTCATCTCGTTGTACACAACACCCTTAAAGACTAATTTGCTGTCCTCGGCGCTAGCCTGACCCTCGGTCTCGGCAACCCGGGGGTTCTCGGGACCGATACGCCACCCCTCCTGGGTAAAGTCTGTTTTCTTGAGAAGGGGGTGGAGAGTCGCGTCGAGGTAGACGGACATCAGATTCTGAAAGTCCTGAGCATTGGTGGTGGCAAACGGATAGAAGGTGTGGTCGGACGCGGTAAAGGCGTTCATAAAATTGGACAATGTGCGAGGAAGCATCTTGAAGAAAGGGTCCCTGATCGGGTACTTCTCGCTGCCGCAGAGGGTCGTGTGCTCGAGAATATGGGGGATGCCGGTGTCGTCGGGAGGATTCGTCTTGAAGCCGATAGAGAAGACATTGTTGCTATCCTCCCTGGCGATGTGAAGGTAGTCGGCGCCGGTCTTATTGTGTTTCAGGTGGAGTGCGGTCAGCTCAAGCTCGGGAACATGCTTCGTCCTGAGTAGAGTGAAACCGTGGAGCGTCTCGCCCGGTTTGGGGTATTGCGAAAGTTCTGTGACTGCTCTCTTTGCGGCGCCCTTGGCGACGTTGCGCAACATAATGCAACTTTGCGCAAAAGCCCGAAGTGATCTTAACCTGGAGTAGGTACCCAGAGAAGCGAAAGGAGAGGGTAGAGGAATGTCCCGACGAGTGAGTCGAAGGCTATTAGCAATGTAGGAGACAAATAATCAAAATATTGCCAATGCTCCTCTAGTGTTGCTGGGTAAACGCCGTCTAACAAGTGAACGACTTCGCAAGACTTTTGAAAATTTCTTGTGAAGGTTTGGTAGGTAGAGAGATATCTGATGACGCGCATCAATGGCATTGTTTTAACCGAAATTTTTATGGACCGGACTGTTCAATTAAAGTGGGGTCTATATCTCCTACTTACATATACGCATATCTCTACTTTCAGGTTGTAAGGAGGCGGCCACATTTGCTTAAGGTCAATCTTAGTAGTACTGTGAATTTTATTTTCACCATCTAAGCTCAAGCGGTTTAGAAAAGGTTGTTGTTGACTGTTTAACTAACAAAGATTTATTTTATGGGAGAAATGTTCAAGCTATGCGGCTAAGTACGTTATTGCCATATAATTACTTCTGCGAACACACTATAGTATTGGAAGTATAGGTAAAGAAAGACACATGCATGCATTGGAAAAGTCCTTTCAACTGACTCTAAGCGCTACCTGGTAACCTAGGCAGCTGTATCCCTCTGCTCTAATAGCCGCACATTGGAGAACATAAGGTACCTAGGTAGGTAGAAGTAATACAAATAAACATACAAACATACGAACATGGCGTCTCTCGTGCAGGCTTTCCTCATCCAGGCGCTCGCTTTCATGTCTCTGCTATATTAGTTGATAGTGTCATTCCCTGCTAAACTACTGAAGTAAGGACCTTACCTACCTAGTATGTACATTTTGCATGCAACCGACCCCATCGTATCCGAGCGCATCCCCACTACGGTCCACCTGTTCGGGTACAATACTTGACCTACCAGGTCGGCAAGTACCGCCGTACCACCACACAGAATCGCAGAAAGGGCAGGGCTGATCAACCCGCTGTTGTGTGTCATTGCCCCGGTTGGTTCATCCACCCCAGTATTCAGGCCCTTCTCAGGTCATGTATCCAGTAACCGGCACTATTTGCTAAACCGACTCACAGACGGCCGCCTCGTCTCTATCTCGACAAACTTCTCTTAGAGCCATCGTGACCGTTACTCTCGGTAGCAATCCGCGTGAAGGCGACCAACAAACCCCTCAACAGCCACCAAACGTCGTTAACAGCTGTATCCCGACGCCACCCAAGTGTTTCCGTACCTGCATCACCCCCAAATGCGCTTTTCCACCTCCCCAACGTAAGTAGCTATTCCTCATCCTGCTTGGTTCGATTATTGATCACACCCCCCATTCACGGCCCTCCAGCCTGCTCGCATCGTTTCACGTAGCCCTTAATGCTTACCGTTGGTCGCAGCATATAACTTCCCTTTTCATTTTACCATGGCCAGTACGAGCCACCGTGTACCATCAGCGACGCCGGCTCCTCTCGCCTCTCTCTCGAATGGCACGGCGTCACATGCTCACGATGACCCGTCATCCCTCGCTAACAGCCACCATGTCCCCGTGCATGAGCCTCGACCCGCGCCAGCGCCGACGTCCGCCATGGCTTCAAATAAGAAGGGGAAGGCGAAGAAAGCGCTGGACTCTTCCGAAGCCTCAAAATTGGTCGCTGCGAGGATATCCCAACTCGAGGTCGATACTGCTGCCGAAAGAGAACAAGAGGCCGAGATTGGTATGTCGACTGTTTCTTTTCTCCCTAGTCATGATGAGATAGTCGACGTATCATATACGACCCGGTGCGCTCCTACTGGCGCATCGCAGAGGACACGCAAGACATGCCAAAAGTTCCCTAAGACCCTTCGTTGCTTCGCTGGGATCTGCTGAATGAACTGTGTTGGATGTTCCCTGTTGTTTATACCGCAAAGCGTTGGCTAATCTTGCTCTATGCTTAGACCGAGAAGTCCGTAAGGCCAATCGCGAATTGAATCATCAGATGAACAAGATGAATGATATGGACAAAATTGATCTCCTTACGAAGCGATGCTCCGAGCTTTTTGCGAATTTAAAGCGACTTGAGCGCGAAAACATTAAGAACAAGAAACGTGCCGACCAATTACAGAAAGAAAAGGACTCTAGCAGAACCGACCTTACGAAACAAGTTGGGCTGAAAGAGAAGTTGGAGAAGCTGTGTCGCGAATTGCAGAAGGAAAATAACAAGCTCAAGGTAAACTTCGGACTCTAATTTCGAGGGGCAATGAAGCTAATGGAGACTGCGCACAGAACGAACACCGAGCACTGAATGATTCTCACGATCGGCTTAAGGCGTCCTCGGATGAGCGATTTAAGAAAGTGCTCGAAACGTTAGAAGGCTACCAAGAAGAGAAAGATAACCCGCGAAAACAAGTTGTCTATATGAAAGCAGAAGAACTGTACAGCCGCCTCTTGCATTAACATCTGCTTCCTTGGCTGACAGTGATGGTCCAGATTCAAGAATCGCTTCAAGTCCATGATTGATCAATATGAGCTTCGCGAACTTCACTTTCACTCCGCCATGCGAACTAAAGAAATAGAAGTCCAATGGAATATGGCGCGCTACGAACAGCAAAAGAAGGCTGTAGAAGCCGAAGGCAACCGTGCCCGTCAGCTTAACAACCAAGTTCTTACATTTACCAAGACGGAATCAGAGCTGCGGAACCAACTCAATGTCTACGTCGAGAAGTTTAAGCAGGTATGCACCCTGTTTCTTTCTCTTGCACGCCCAACACAGGCGTTAACAGGCGACGAGGTCGAGGATACCCTTAATAACAGTAACGATCTGTTTTTAACGTTTCGCAAGGAGATGGAAGACATGTCTAAGAAAACGAAGAAGTTGGAAAAAGAGAACGAGGCTTACAGGCGTAGAGACACGGCTCTGAACTCGAATATTCTCAAGATGGCCGAGGAACGTAACAAACACCTCAAAGATGTCGAAGACGTCAAGAAGAAGAATGAGAAGCTGACCAGCATCATCAACCAAATGCAACAACAAGGCCGTGGTATACCAGCAGGGATGCAAGGTACCATGGAGAGTTGTTATACCGAGGATAGAGGTGCCGACGATGGGGAGCTAGAGGGCGAAGAGGATAGCGAGTGCGAGTACGACGAGGATGCAGAGGAGCAGATCAGCGAAGGGGAGTTCGACGACGATGATACCGAAGAAGAAGTACCGAGTGTACCAGGTGCCTATGGACCGGAACGGCCGCCTGCCATGAACGGTCATCGCTAGGGAGCCGATAGACTACCATGGCCGGAAGGGACCCTTCCCAGACATATTGTCAACATACTACACTGGGTAGAGAATTGGAGTAACCAAGCCTGGGAAGCTATCGCATCAGATGTCTAGAACAACATCGGCCAGTGCTGTAGAAGAAAGGCGGGTTCAACTCGATTGGATTCATCAGAGCCATTTCTCCTCGCACCTGGAGCACTATGATCAAGCATGGTGGTTGTCCAGGTCAGCACACCGGCGATTGGTATACTGTTGGCTATTCTAGCACATTGTATCCTGTAGGTTTGGAAGTGATACGCTGTAGAAGTACGAAGAATTGATCGTTTATGAAGCAAGATTACACGTGTGGCTAGAAAAATCCACGGCGGGCACTGTATAGTCAAGGAGAGCGCTCATGAAGCTGACTTAGTTCTATAGGGTATCTTATTACTGCTCGACCATCATCAAGGCCGTCTCACCATGAGGATGACGTTGATGCACCACCCGCCTTTGTTGTAGCGGGTGTTCGCTGCTTGACGCCGTACTTGGCCGGTAGTCTTGCAGGCCCAAGCTCCCGCCGGAACTCATCGAATTGCTCTACTCCGTTCCCCCACTTGCCTTTCTTAACGGTCTTCTTGCCAACCATGGAATAATCGTCCAAGAAATCATCTAGGATACTATCAAAATCGGAACGTAAGGGCCCTGTGACGCTCGATGCTGTCGACATCATAGACATGGCCGTTGACTTGGCGTCGTCCTCATCCCCATCCCACTCGTAGTCATCGTGGTCGGGGTTATACTGCTTCTGCTCGAGGACTTCGAATCGCGCGTCCAAGAGACTAAGCTGCTCCGTGCGCACAAGCGAAGAGGATGTCATCGAGTATCCGGACTGCGACGTCAGGGCGCCCTTGCGCTTCTTGCGGCGCCCGCCGTTTGTGGTTGTGGTTAAGATGCTAGATTGCATGTCTGAGTGTGAGGGTGCGACCGGACGGCTGCCGGTTTTCTGGTTCTTCTTGAACTTTTTGAAGTCCTCTAGCCAATTCTCGTTCTTCACAACATCGGCCTCTTCTCCCGCAAGTGAGTCATCGTCTCTTGCTGCTCCGGCGACCGGTACCAAATCAGGTACCTCGGCATCATCGTTATATTCTTTTCTCGGTTTTGCCGTGTCGTCTGTCTCCCAGCCGTCGTCTTCTTCAAACTCGATGTCGTCGAGTTCCCGTCCGTCTTTCGCCAGCTCCTTGAATATGTCATCATCTTCATCATCTACGTACGCCTCATCCTCAAGAGCCTCCAGCACCTCCCGCAGCCTCGGGTCCATGTCTGGCTGGAAACCGGCGATCGCATCCGGGATCTCCTGCTGCGCCTGATAGGTGACGTGCTGGAGATTTTTGCTCGGCAGGAACTCATCATCGAAAAGCTCGCGCTTCTTGCGCTCCTCGTCTTCCAGGTCCAGCTGCCGAATGGCGTCCTCTAGACTCTGCTTGTGTTTTCCCTTCCCCTTGTTCTGCTCTGTCTTGGCCTCGACAAAGACAGCGTCTCCGACGCCCGATGACCCCAGGTCCCGCAGATGCTGCATGTAGTCGTACTCTGTGTCGTCGAAATAAACACCGTAGGTAGCGGCCTCGCCCTCGTTGGCGCGCATATGGGCCACATCGTCCTGGCTCAACTCCGAGGCTAGGTCGTTCAGCTTCTTTCCCTTTGAAGCATTGAGGTTGTTTGTAGGGTTCAGGATCATGGAAGGCGCCTCGGCGTCGTGGATGAGCGGATCATTTTGTGGACGGTGCACCAGTGTGAAATGCTGGGCCGTCTTCTTGTCACTGCAAAGCGATAATGAATTTTAGCAACTGTCTTTCTCAATGGCTTATAAGACGGGAGAGAAGGAAGGGCTGCCTACATCCACTTGCCCCTGGGCATCTTGACAGCTATCACGGATCACAAGCACAGGCTTCGTGATTGAGTACACTGAGCAGAAGGTTTAAGAAAGAACGGAAGAGAGTGCAATGGTGCCTTTTGAAATAGACGTATGGTTTTGATTGATGCAGTTCTGATACCCGGAGGGTCTATCTAGGTCGTCCTGGGCAGGACGCTTCTAGGTTGATAAGGCCGGCAATAGATTAGGTAGCCTACGGCGCTGCTTCAGTGTCAAAAATTTGGTGGGGTGAATGCTCAGATAGCTTATCGGGAGTTTATCGGGGCAGAGGGGTGACGCAAAAATTGCCCCTCGCCTTTCGCCCCTCCATTAATCAGCCAGAAGAGCCAGTAGTATGCGCTACAACAACCGCTGCGACGGTGATACTTAGCGATAATCAAGACGGACAGACTTGTCGCCCAACCATCATCAATACCCCAACAAACGAAACGGTTTTCGGATTGATTCAGAGCCCAAATCATATTGGATTCCGATTTCTAAGCTTGTTTGCACATCACGAAGCGCTCCCACCGCTCAAGATGGTGTTAGCCAAATCCAAGGGCTCCGTGGGGCTCGGCAACACACTGATGAATGACCGGTTTGGCAAAGGGAAGGGATCAGACCGCAGGAAAGGCACCGGAGTCACACGAATCAACCATGCTACCGGCGAAGAGGTGCGCTCCATTCGTTTTGTTCAAACTATAAATATAATGTAGTTCAGCTCCGTCGCTAATGTCATCAATTTTGTGCAATACAGTACATCACAAACGATAGAAAAGAGGCGGCATGGGTCAAGATGCGCTCCGTCACCGAGCAAGGTGCTCTAGACGAATTTCTGGCTACGGCCGAGCTCGCCGGCACCGACTTCACCGCGGAGAAGATGAACAACGTCAAGATCATCCACACCGACCAGAGGAATCCGTATCTCCTGACTGCCACCGAAGAGCGAAATGTCATAGGGAAGCAGAATCAGCACAGGGGGAAATTGACAGTGCCGCGTCGGCCGAGGTGGGATGCTTCCACAACGCCCGAGGAGCTGGATCAACGAGAAAGAGAGGCTTTCTTGCTATGGAGGAGAGGTTTAGCAGAGCTCCAGGAATACAATGATCTCCTCATGACCCCCTTTGAGCGAAATCTGGAGGTATGGAGACAGCTCTGGCGGGTCATCGAGCGGTCCGACCTGGTGGTTCAGATTGTCGATGCACGAAACCCTCTAATGTTTCGCTCGGAGGACTTGGAGCATTACGTTCAGGATGTCGACCCGGCAAAGAAGAACTTGTTACTAGTCAATAAGGCAGACATGATGACAACCAACCAAAGGAAGGCATGGTCTAGGTATTTCAAGGAGAAGCGCATTGCTTACCGCTTCTTCTCCGCAAGCTTAGCGAAGCAACTCAACGAAGCACGTGAGCTGGAGTCTGAAGAGTCATCACACGGCGAGAGCTCCAACCGCAAAACTATCCAAAAACATCAATCTGAAGACGACGAAGAATCTCCCGATGAGGAAGCAAGCGAAGCAGAGAGCAACGAAGAAGGCGGAACGTCAGGAGCTCCCCTCCCCGATATCACGGAAGATGATACGAGGATATTGACCGTCGAGGAGCTGGAAGATATTTTTCTCCAACAAGCTCATGATCCTGACGGTAAGCAGAATCTCCCGTCCGGTTTCGAGTACCAGAGACTAACATGCTCAGATCCCGACAAAAAGCTGCAGATAGGCTTAGTTGGGTACCCCAACGTTGGAAAATCGTCAACTATCAATGCTCTCATTGGTGCTAAGAAAGTCTCGGTCTCCTCGACCCCCGGTAAAACTAAGCACTTCCAGACGATCCACTTGAGTGACAAAGTCGTCCTGTGTGATTGTCCGGGTCTCGTTTTCCCCAATTTCGCGTCGACTAAGGCTGATCTGGTATGCAATGGTGTTTTGCCAATTGATCAGATGAGAGAGTTCACAGGCCCGGCTGCTCTGATTACGCACCGGATACCTCAGCCATTTTTGGAAGCTATTTACGGTATACATATTAAGACTCGTCCCTTTGAAGAGGGAGGGACTGGAATTCCCACAGCTAGCGAGTTTTTGTCAGCCTATGCCAAAGCAAGAGGCTACAAAACACAAGGTGTTGGGCAGCCAGATGAGTCTAGAGCCGCGAGAGTGGTGCTGAAAGACTACGTGAATGGGAAATTGCTTTATGTTGAGCCTCCTCCTGGCTGGGGCGACGGCGGAGACTTCAACCGCGAGCTCTATGATGCGGCACATTTACCAGAGAAGCGAAGGGCTGCATTACAGGCTGCTATGGAGGCGCTTGATGTGGGCGACGACGAGTCGACAATGGATACCGAGGTCCTCGCCTTACCAACTGGTGCGAAGTCCAAGTCACTCGACAAGGCGTTTTTCGCTCGGGGCGCTGGAAATGCAGGGCACATATCAATGCCCTTCAACCACAAATATACAGAACAAGGAAAGGAGCAAGCGGCAGCCAAGGAGCTGAGTGGACGCAAGGCGAGGGCTATGATTGCTCTCGAGACTGGGTTAGATCCCAGTGAAATTCGACTTGGGTCAAGCAAGAAGCATTTCAAGGGAAGGGCAAAAGGCAAAGGGAAAAAGTTCGACAATAAAATGCTAGATGAATAAATCGTATAGAATTAGGGCAGGTTTAATGCATCAGTCTTTCAAATCATGAACAGAGACTGGAACACCTGGTTATCTGGGTGGGGCTGCTTTATTCAGTGAACTTGAGGAGAGTTGAGGCAAAGCGAGTTGTGAATAGTGACCCGCCATTTAATCTCTTCCTCGTCTCTTTCTGTCACTAGAATTGATGGCGAAACGATCGGGTTATAGACTAAACATACTTGACATACATTGCTCTACTAGCTGACTATATAGAAAGCTCCAGCTCAAATGCAGCGACGTTACCACCAGTAGGACTATGCATCGCTCCTAAGGAGCACGAGACGTAGGGGCAGAAGCCCTGCCGTGGGACTTTTTACCACAGTGCTCACGGTCTAAGCCCGCGTCTTGCTCGGTGTCGGGATCGGGTTCCTCATGGGAACCACGAGTATGAGGTCCATAGCTCTCTGATTGGCACAGGACTCCCGCTTTGGACGTACGGCCGACACGTCGTAGCCGGGACGGAAAAGAGGAAGGAGGTAAGGAATAAAGAAACATAATATGAGGCGCTCGGAACAAAGCTTCTATCGGTATCTAGTTGGATCTATGGTTCCCCAATTAGTTGGGGAAATACCGCATGAAACATCTATGCGATGCTTTGTGCTCTCGGAGGTTCTGTGTTTCTCAAGTCTCAGGTCATGGCGTTGCTTTCGCTTCACAATTGGAGCGTGCTACATATCTACTAGCATACGGATAATTTATTTATCAAGCTGTCCTCACCGCTCATGACTCTCTTGTAGGTAGTGTTATACTATCTAGTTCCCGTTAGGTCTTATAGTAATAGTATTTGGCACGTATGTCGAAGCGAACGAATACTACATCTAGGGTCCTCACAAGACGGGTCCTGGCTGTAATGGCCCCGATATTACGTAGGATGCTGGAATAAGGTTTCATGCGTTCAGTCCTGTCCTGCTTACGTTTTGTTTTCTCCTGTTTGGACTCGGCATATCCCACATGAACGTGTGGAGATCTCCAACTAACCTCCGAAGCACGCGGTTACGCCGTATCGGGTCGTACACCAAGCCTATTCCGTTACCTGACCTACATGTTTTCTTTCAAAATAGGTTGTAAATACCATGCTATATTCTGAAATTGTATCCCGAATATGATTGTTCTCATCGCGGAACACGGCGATAGACATTGCCGTGATATTTTTTTCCACTTTGTACTTTGTCGGTGCGATAGCGAAAGCGGCTGAAGGAGGCAGCCTACGAGTTTTATGCTTCGCTTCAGCTGCGTATCTTGAAGCGCGCAAGACAGAACATATTGTTCTCCTCCCTATATTCGGAGCACTAAATATC
The DNA here is from genome assembly GCA_022593225.1 of Xylaria sp. FL0064. Classification (NCBI taxonomy): domain Eukaryota; kingdom Fungi; phylum Ascomycota; class Sordariomycetes; order Xylariales; family Xylariaceae; genus Xylaria; species Xylaria sp. FL0064. The sequence goes on along the minus strand of JAJKLE010000004.1, from coordinate 159,690 downwards.
CTGGACTTGTTTACTAGGGAACATTTGCATTATCCATGCCTTGACTGAACGGAGCTTTTGAGCGCCGTGGTCCTCGAAGGGCAAGGGATGTCTGCCCGTCGTTCACCCAAACACCGTTATCCTTTACTGCTCTCCCGGATCCGTTGGACGGACGGCATCTAACGGTCGTCCGTCCTTCATGCAGACCCCGGCCGCCATGCCATGGACACACAGGCCTCACAGCATAGAGTCCCTTCTCGCACACAGAAGTCATGGCAGATGCGCCGAGACCTGCATCCTATAAAGAGCTGAGGAGCAGCTCATTGAGTTTCTCCTGTTTTCCTGTCTATCAGCAGCCTCGATCTAGTTATATCATCATCAACCCCTAGGCACAAGACTTCCAAGAACGCGAACTCAACCCAAGCATCTCTTATCAAGTAAACCAATACCTTCAACATGGCCAACGAGACAGTCATCACGACCCCTCTCCCCGAAGGGACGACAGAGCAAGCCGTGGTCAACAGCCTGCACAACCACGACCTATACATCAAGACGACGTGCCCGCAGCTCATCTCGCAGAAGCACGTATCGGGCACGCCCGAGCTGGACCAGCCGTGCGTCTACGAGATCACGGACAAGCGCCCCGTGGGGCAGACGACGTTCCAGATGACGCTGACCAACGTCGCCGAAGGGATCGACGCCGTCATCGAGGGGAAGGCGCCCACGGGCGCCATGACCATCACCTCCAAGTGGCGCGCCCGCGCCGGCCAGCTCGAGGAGACGGTCGACATCGACAGCAACATCGTCACCAAGAAGTTCATCAAGGGCAACGTCGAGAAGGCCCATCCCGGGTTCCACCAGTATGTATCCCCTAGGTCTAGATCTAGATCTATTGATTAGCATTGACATCAACCCTCTTACAATGTTATTATCCTTCAATTTCGTTTCTCTAACACGTGGGTCGTGATAGTGGTTTCTTTGCCGACGCCGTCAAGGCTTAAGTGAATTATAGTGTGGATAGAAAAAGGTGGCTCCGGAGAGGAGATAGCTCCGGGAGAGCCCCCATCTAAGCCTGCCTCTATTTTTTTGGTCTTCTACTTTTCCCTTTTAGCTGTCTCTATATACATAACTTGAAACCCAAGATAGCGCAGAACTTTTTCTACTTGCCAATCCGATACATTCCCATTTGAAGCTCTCTGTCTTCCCCACATCAAATCGTGACGCAATACCAAAATCAATCGGTCATTAGATTCGTTTCAGGTAGGGAGTCTCTATACAGAGACGCCATCTACGGTTTTCTCTTCGGGCCATACATCGTAGCCGAATACGTCTTTCATGTTGACGAATCGCGTATGTCTACCCTTGGCGACCTGTTGAACGGCCTCAAAGTCCTCGTCTGACAGCTCGGGGATCTGCGCATTACTCTTGATGCGCGAAGGCGTCGAGCTCTTGGGGAGGACGACGTAGCCGCGACGCAGACCCCACGCGAGCAGAACCTGGGCTAGCGTATGGCCACTGCGCTCCGCGACCTCGTTGAGCGTCTTGTTGGTGCGGACCTTCTCGCCAGTGGTAGGGATCTGGTCCTGGGAGCCAAGCGGTGAGTAGGCCTCGACGACGATATCGTTGGCCTGGCAGAATTGGACCAACTCCTCGTTGGGCAGGAACGGGTGCACCTCGATCTGGTTGACCTGCGGTTTGACCTTGGCGAAGCTCAGTAGCTTCTTAAGGCCGGGTATCGTCCAGTTCGAGACGCCGATGGAGCGTGTCTTGCCGCTAGCCAGGAGCTCCTCCATTGCCCGCCATGTGGGCTCGGGGTTCTCCGTAAGGTCCTTCTTGATGATGTACTTGCCATCGCTGCCCAGCTTGACGGAGTAGTCATCGTTGCGCTCGGCCGCGATGGGCCAGTGCACGATGAACAGGTCGACGTAGTCGAGCCCGAAGTTGTGCAGCGAGTTGTCCAGAGACCACTTCACCTCATCGGGCTCGTGTAAGTGGTTCCATACCTTGGTTGCGATGAAGATGTCCTCGCGCTTCACGGACGGGTTTTCCTTCAGGAAATCCCGGACAGCCTCACCGACCTCGTCCTCGTTGTGGTAGAACCATGCGCAGTCTAAGTGTCGGTAACCGACCTCTAGAGCGCACTTGACTGCTTTGTATGTTTCTCCTTTGGCTCCCTCGCTGGCAAAAGTGCCAAATCCTAACGCTGGAATCTTGACCCCGTTGTTAAGTGTGAATGTAGTCGTATTTACTGGCATTTTGAATGTGAGTGTGTAAGACTGGGTATAATAGTTGTGCAAGACGAGCGCTGGGATGTAGCTTTGGTGAGAAATATGAGATGTTGCGTGGGAGAATTGTTCAAATTACGCAAGAGTGATGGTAAGCCAGTGCCTGGTGTGAATGGCCTCTTCAAGTATAGTAAGAATAGTAGTGATAGGCAAGGCGAAACTGCTAGAACTCCCTCTGTGACTTGTGACGCACGACTATGTTATCACTGGTAAAGGTACGTAAGATGAGACATGCCCACACGGAGTGGCTACTACAGTGGCTAGCGAGCGGCGTACACTATCGATGTAAGATGTAAGCAAGGCTTGCGTTGGCTTCGCTTACTAGTGCCTTGAAACTCTGATAACTTTGGCGAGCGTGGCTCGACTCGCGTAATAATCTTGCAGATGCCGGCAGCACCCGATACCCACAAGCACTTAGAATTTTCCTTGTCTTTTGTTTATCATTGCAGCACTGCGGTGTTGTTGGGAGGTCGGCGCGCAGTGCCTTGCGGCGGCCTGCAGATTCATTGGGAAATTGATCTTCAATCTGCAGAGGAAATGCAGGAAGGGTATCCCCGTACAGCAGTGTGCTGTAGGACGTACGCGGGCAGATGCGGCAAGAAGGAAAAAATATTTTCAAAATTTGTAAGTATCCTCGGCTATCCTATCACAGTTGGCTGGGAGAGGTGCCAATCGCCCTCGACCCTGACGATACGTTCCGGATTCGTCATGTCGATCATCCCAAACACTGGTTCTGCGTTGGTTGCTTTCACTGCAGCCCACTCGGCGGCGCCTCGGGAGTTAGAAAACTCTTACCGAAGAGCCTCCCGTCATGGCGAGTCATTCAAGGGTTCGGCGGAGCCGCATGATGTCACGGACCCTCTGAAGCGGGCACCGTACACGCTATCAGGCACGGCTACTGCACGGCTGATGGAGCACGGTCCACACCATCTTTGCGGTCGAGGGACTCTTTATCAGACCGACAAGTCCTGAAGAGTTTCATCTGTCCCGTATGGTACCATCCAAGCCTGATAACACATCAGCTAGGACAGCCGGACTGGGTCTTGTATGGGCCCGAATGCCCTCAAAATCCACCAGCCCACTGATTTCTCACTGAGATGGATCCCTTCTGTGGGAACTTTCCACGGCCTTTGCGCCAGCGAGGTAGAAGGGCAGCTCCTGACAACGTCATCGAAGTCATCGAGTGACGGCAGGCCCATGATAAGAAAATTTCATCAATAGTCAGGGCGTGGAAGTGTGTAGAATGGCACCTTCATGGTAGCTGGTTATAAGATGAATCAGGGTCCATGCCGGCATGACTAGACAACCTAGTGTGTGTCAACCGACGAGTCCCTACATTTCCCGAAAGTATAAATGAGAGTAGGAAGCTCGTCATAGATATTGTCATTCCCACCTTTTTTTATAGTTCTAAGAACCGCAGTGAGCCTACCTTTCGCAACATATCAAGATGCCCATGTTCGAGGAGTCCGATTTTGGTGTAGAGCCACCTACTAGCCCTACCCAACTCAACGTGCCTCGCGAAAAAATGTCTGTAGGATCTCATGAACACCATAACCTTGCCATCCCCGGTGACGATGGGGAGGGCCCTATCGAGGTACCTGCAACTAGATCATCAATCTCAGAAGCTGCCAAATACATGCACAACCTGAGCATCTCGCCCTCTCAGAAAGACCGAAGATCATCTCGCAACTCCTTCGGTGCCTCGCTGCCTATTCCACGATCCAAGAGGCGGTCCAGGCTATCATCAGTTCATTATGCCGAGGATACCACTGGCCGGCCCACAAGGCCCGGCATGCCTCCAATCCAGCCAACTCGCGAGATTTTGGCGAGCCAGATCCAAACTATCGAGGCCAAGAAAGTCCAGAAAGCTAAAAATATGGCCTTCGCCTTCGATATTGACGGTGTGCTCGTCCATGGCGACTTGCTCATCCCCGAGGGCAAGCGTGCGCTCCAGATTCTCAATGGCGACAACGAGCTTGGCATTAAGATCCCACACATTTTCCTGACTAATGGAAGCGGCAAGCCTGAGCAGGCGCGCTGCGAGCAGCTATCCAAGATCTTGCAAAACCCCGTGAGCACTGATCAGTTCATTCAATCTCACACTCCCATGAGTGCGCTGGCCGCGTATTATGATTCGGTACTCGTTGTAGGTGGCGTCGGCTACCGATGCCGCGAAGTTGCTGAGCTATATGGATTCAAAGACGTCATCGTGCCCAACGACATTGTCGCCTGGGACCCTACCATTGCACCGTATCGCGAATTCACCGAATACGAGAAGGCGATGTCGCGACCGCGGGACTTCAGCAAGCACAATATCGACGCTATCCTCGTATTCTCAGACTCGAGAGACTATGCCACCGATATCCAGATTATTATGGACCTGCTGCTCTCGGAAAATGGCCGGCTCAGGACCAAGGCCAAAGACCCCGTGTCTCAACGTATTCCCATCTACTTCTCCCAAGGTGATCTGCTTTGCCCGACAGAGCACTGGCAACCTCGTTTGTCACAGGGTGCGTTCCGAGTTGGCCTCGAGGCTATGTACAAGGCCATGACGGGCGTCGACCTTGAACGTGTGGTCTATGGTAAGCCAGAACTAGCGACGTATAAGTACGCAGACGAAGTCTTGGCGTCGTGGATGGAGCAGATCCACGGCGAGGAGAAGCTACCAGAGAACATCTACATGATCGGTGACAACCCGGCTTCCGACATCATCGGCGGCAACATGTACGGATGGAACACTTGTCTCGTCCGCACTGGTGTCTTCCAAGGCGAGGACAATGACGAAAACAACCCGGCCAACTTTGGCGTCTTCGCCAACGTCCTCGAGGCGGTCCAGGCGGCGTTGCGCAAGGAGCTGGGCGACGATTTCAAGATGCACTTTGACGAGACGGTGAACCCCGTACTCCACGGTAGCGCGGCGGATGCGGCTGCTGTCATATAAAGACATGAATTGGACGAATTGATGATATCCACGACTAAAAAACCCTTAAACATGGTACCTAACACTCAACGGCGTTTTTCTCTAGTATGGGACAATGCATAGCATTGAATTTGGATCTCGGATCATGTGGACTGTTTTTCCACCTACCTCTTCTCATCATGACGATAGATCAATAGAAATTTTCTTCACCTGTCACTGGTCAGCTTATGTTTGCTCAATGCCTGTGTATTCGTCAATGCTACAAAGACTATATTTGGCGGCAATATGATGCGACATGATGGGTAGGTAGCTTTGATGTCGGAGGTAGTGGAGGCGGGTATGGTTAGCCCTTAGAATGTTAGGATCAAGAAAGCGTTAACCAGAATCTCGCAACAAAACAGCATCATATCAGGTGACGACTTCCTTCCAAAATTGAGGTATTCACTTGGCAGTTACCGACCTTGTCAATTTCTGGTCTTAGCTGTATGACCCCCAATCAGTGCTTGCTTCCCCCACCTTTTAGGCTTTCCCCAAGATTCAGGGTCTATCCACTAAGCCTAAAATGGACATGCTCATTTAATTTTGCCCATGGTCAGTCAAATCACGCCTGGCCACGATAGGCCAGTCGCATGCAGGTCGCGGCGCGCCTTTTTCCCTCTTCCATTCTCTTGATGCCAATTCGATTCAATTCGACCCGAAGTCACAGGCGATTAGAACAAGCACCGCGACTTGTTCGTCGGTCGAGTCGCAGACTCATTCAAGAGCCAGCTAGCTCACAATCTCAGCGACCGTATTACTGCTTTCGGCGCACGACATGCCACCCTCAGTCATTTCAGCTATCGTCCCTCATTTGAGACCGCTTTGACAGTATTCGAGAGAAGCCGCATCAGCTATCTCAGCCACTCGTTGAATCAATTGAATCATGCGCCCCGACACTCATTATATCCTTCTGTCATTTTTGACAGCTTCGCCAGCATTGGCAACTCCTCTCACTGAAGTCGTCGCTCGAGATGGTACCAGCGGGGCTGTGTGGGCGACGCCTCACGACAGCTATTCCTCTTCTGTCGGTGTCCTTGGTTGCAAGGTGGACACCGATCGCATCGCCTACTGGCCTGGCTCCGTAGATTGCAATAATATCTGCGTGTCATTGAGCTATGGCGGCCGCTCTGTCAAGCTGCTTCGCGTCGACTCATCGCAGGGAGCGCACGATGTCAGTTACGATGCCTGGAACTATCTCGTGACGGGATACTCGGCAACTAAGAAACCTACGTCGGGTGGCGCTATCGCGATGAACTTCGAATATAAAGACCCTTCGGACTGCTCTGGCCTCATTCATACAGACGGCCATAAGTTGCCTCTCAGCGCGTCAAATAGTATCAACTTTCTGGCGAGCTGTCTTGAGCAGCCCGATAGCTGGGTCGCCAAAAATTACGTTTTATACAATATTCAGGATGCAATTTGTTCCTGGGGCCATGACGAGAAATGTACTCTGGATTGGCCTAATGCCAATCAACCGACATGCTCCCATACTTTGGGCGACCCCGTCGCCCTGACAACAGACCCTGTTTATAATATCCGATATCCGTCGGGTGAAAAAGTACTTGCTTCATCTGGACAAGTTGTCAGTGGGGGCGGTGATTCCGAAGATTCGGGCGCTGGAAAGTCTGTACCGAGATTGTTTGAGTTGCCAGTTGTGGCAGCTGTGATAGGCCTCTATCATATATTGCCTCTATTATAGCCGAGCTAGCAGGACTATTGAGCGCCTCGATACCCCTTATGATCGAAAGATACACTTTGATTCGGGTTTGGATTTCGGAGGGGGGCGGCGCGTTATGATTTCACAAACGTGGGCTTGGATCAGTTGGATACCCCTGAAGACCGGTGTGTTAGAACCGATGAATATTTGTTATGGATACCCTATTGTGTTGATGTTTCTTTATAGATGAAGACGGAAGAGCCCTGCCTGTTGGTCCACCTACTTATCATGTTGTCCAAATAATACGTCCAGCGTATCGTATGTATATTCAATGCCAAAATAGCGATCTTGCCAATCCTCTGGTTCGGCAACTATCTACGTTCAGTCGAGATTCTGGAAGTTCTCTTTTAGAAGCAACTCCCACTCGGAATCTCGACTGTCGATGTGACTTTGCCGAGTTTCAACATTCCTACGATCAGACCAATGGTATGGGAGGAAAGACGCAGCAGGGTTGCTTTTTGATTGCTGGCTTTTTAGACGCCATAGACTTGCGTTTTTCTATAGCTCTACCGAACGTTTATGGAAGCCTGTATATGCTTTCATAAAAGTTAAGTCTAGTATACTCGGTGTCTCATCTCGATTACGATTTTCCGACACCTGATGTGAAATAGGAGATTATCTCTTGCAATCTTTTGGGGCTAAGCTGGTTACGAGGCAACCTTTAACCTTTATTTGCAACTTTCACTGCTATTCTGAACTGAAGTATCCCATTATCTCTGCGTGTGGTAATAGCATATGTATCAAGCAGATTCGCCCCGAATTGCATGACTTATCCTACGAATTGGTCGTTAGCGATACACTGACGCACAGCAGCCGTATTCGAGCTAGCCTACTCACCTCTGGATTCCCTGTCTCACACTATCTTCGTCGAACGAGAACAAGAGACGAAACCTGCCTGGCAAAGGAGCTCGGTACGCCTTGCCGGTTGACATCGTCACGCCGGCTTTGGCTAGCCGCTCTGATAGCATTTTCTCTGCCAACCAACCATCACCGTTCGCTTCCTTGAGGGGAAGCGCGGAGCTCAGATCTAACCAGAGAAACAAGCCGGCGTTCCTATCACATTGATTAATATTTAGCTAGATCCAGCCCTGAGAAACAGGCGGCGGCCGCCAATCTTGACCTAATGTGTACAACGAAACAAGAGAGACAGAGTCTAAGAAAATAAAGACACACATACCCATTGTTGTAGAAATCAATGGAAGCCGCAGAAAGAAGCGACTCTGCCAGCAGCCGGTTCTGCAACAGACGGGCCCGCGCCTTTTCAAGATACGATCGAACATAGGCCTGATCTTCAAGGAAGCTGGCGGCAATGTGCATCGAGTATTGAGACGGCGACGCAAACCGACAGATGGCGCGCACGGCGTTGTTAAACTCGGAGTTCTGTGATATCACGCATCCTAGGCGCATCCCGGGTATGCTGAAGTCCTGTATCAATTTAGCTTGTTAAGATGCAGACGGCCAATAGGGATTTCGGTGAGAGCGGGGGGATGTGGGAAGAGGGATATGACGGACCTTTGACATCCCGTAGAGAACATGGACCTGCTTTGGGTCAATGATTCCTGAGAAGTCGATAGAGAGCACGGAAGTGAACACCTCGGGCTTTCGATCGGTTCTGTCGTACACGGAGAGCGCGTAGATCTCGTCGCCTATCAGATGGATGCCCTTTCGAGCACAGAGCTGCAGAAGGCCGATGAGTGTTTCGCGAGGATAACAATGACCTGGCTCGAGCGTCAGGAACACCGATGTTTCAGTCGATAGGGGGTATAGGGGGTATATGCTGACTCACCGAGAGGATTGTGAGGGTTACATATGATCAGGGCCCTGATGTTCCTGCCGCGTGCTTTTGCTGCTTCGTATCCAGCCTCGAATGCAGCTACGCATGCCGGCGTGAATTGGTCTGTGTCGCCTACCGAGACGAACTCCAGCTCCACGCTGTAGTAAAGAGGTCAGATTTCTAGAATGAGTTAAATGATCCGACGAGCGTGCTTCTTACCCAGTCCTCAGGCACATATCGAGAGAGAATTGGCCATATATCGGAGTGCCAAGCATGATGGCTTCATTAGCATTTGGGTTACAGGTCACCAGCGCACAGGCTTCATTGAGATTAGTCACTCCAGCAGCAAAGGTGATCTGCTCAGCGTCGACGGCATGTGCTGGCGCAAAGTGCTCGTTGAGATGGTTCGCCATAGCCTTCCGAAGTCGCAGAGTGCCTGTGTAGCCCTCGCCATACCTGCAGTTTGACGGATCGAAGCTCTTTCGTATTAGTGTTTACGTTAGCTATTGGAGATGGATGAATAGCCCATAGTCACCGACTAGGACATCGTCAAACTTACGAGTCCATTGATGAATTCCGTCACCTCTGGCTGCATGAGCACCTAAATAACCATCAACACCTATAGCCAGAGCTTCAATTCTCCCCTTCTTCTGAGTTTTGTCACTGTACATTTTCTGCATTGTCGAACATCACCACGCCTTGGGGATACTTCACCGGGTCGTAGCGATTTTGTACGCCGTGAGCGTAGTCCATCTTTGCCCAGCGTGCTCCTCTTGCAGACAACATGGCGGCGGTGCTGCGGATGGTTATCAACTTAAGGAAGCGAAAATAGTAGTGAATGACACAGAACTAAGAGAGGATACAGTATCGCGGCGTCAACAACCCCAACTCAGACGCGGGTACATAGCCTTATGTACTACGCGCGTAGACACTAACTGCCCGGTACCGCTAATTTAGTGGTTGCTCTCCGCAACTGAACGTGAATCATCACTGCTACGAGAATGACTGTCCCATCTCAGTCGACGCGTAGTCATGTGATGATAGGTGCTTTCTTCTCATAGCTCCTATAAAATCTACAGAGATCAAGTGGACCGTGGCTTTGGCTATGCATATACCTGCTTATTTGGTATTAGTTCCACCCCGCTCTCTCCCAATTCTCAGAGTGCAGAGGTAACTACTAATGGGCCGGTTGGGATAGAATGTGAGGTAAACCCTTCGAGTAAGCTCAGGGCTGAATCTCGGAGACCCGGACCCGGCATACAATCGGATGGCGTTTCCCCACTCCGGATCGAAACGACGGCTAGGATGAGTCATAGCGTATGGCTACGCCCTTCAACTACAAGTTCCTTGATGCTAAGTTAAATCTCCGCTTAGAGATCTCGATGGATGATGATTGGTATCGAGGACAGAAATATATACGCTTGTATACCATAGCATCGTTGGCCTTCTTAGGCCCCTATTCTCTCGTGTCTCCGTAGCTGTAAGCGCCTTGCAACTATAAGACGGTGTATGTACGTACTATTGATAAAAATACACGATCATGATATAATAAAAGAAAAAATCAAGGCGTGACGCCGATCGATGTACGACTATCACTGCGCATTGCTGAGGAATTTCAAACTTCATTTGTTTCCCCTCAGCTGTTCCCAATGTTGTGTTGAGATGGCACTGTTATTAAATCATTCGTATCATGAGGCCATTGGTACACAAATCGTAGCCCACCTCCTCTTCTTGGTAGGAGTTTTCACCTGAAAAGATACGAAGCAAAAGTCAAAAATGAAAATGATCAATGTCATTCATTCATAACATACAAAGGCAATCGCCCCAGGCGGGGGTCGAACCCGCAGCCTTCGGATCGCTCCTGCCGCAAGGCAGATAAAAGTCCGACGCTCTAACCAATTGAGCTACCAGGGCGCGACTTCCACGAATCATGGTTATTTCCCTAGCTTACATCTGTATGTATAGGCAAAAGAGAAAATAATCAATAATCTCATATTATTATCATGTCATCTTATTATCCCGCAGCAGTATCGGGTGATTAAGATCAATGTCTGGCGTGGGGAGAGAGGCATGATCTAATATTGCTGTATAAAGACCCCGTTTGATAACGAGGCATGGTGAGTATCTCGGCGGCCGAGAGCCGGGCTGCTCGCTTCCGTGTCGGACATCTCTGTTACTGCATAGGTACACTGGGCATAGTAATAATTGATCGGCCGATTCGGCTCCGAGGGCTTACCGCTAACTCTTCTTACACGAATTGTACACGAACTATTAAAGTGGTTGTGTACCCGCGGCTGCTTTGTTTCTTAATATTCTAATTTCATATACAACTGCCCGAAGGCGTTTGTCCATTCAACACACGATCAACCATAAGTGCGGTTCAGCTCGATAGTCTTGGAAGCCGTAATGGTAGTGGCACGGCTGTGCTATTCTATGCACCCAATTGACCGTTTGCCGGTTCGTTTATACTTATTGCTTGGCAAGAACACCATACCGCCTAACAAGGCGAATTTCGGGCCCACCGCCGATCCCCGAAACAACACTCAGGCTTCGACGAAATGTTGTTAATTTAGCCAATATATATAGAGACTCTCTAGATAATGGAAAATAGAGATTGCCGGTGAGGCTACGAGTGTGGCTGACTGAGCGCAACACAAGATCATATGCCATGAGATGAGGGATGTACTGTCGAGTGTTGGACAAGCGACAAAATACAAAATGGGAACAGGGGCCGTTCGTCACACTCCGAGTGCATAGCAGATTACTGTATGTGGTCGGTACCACGACTAGAGTTGGGGGGAAGGTAGTATCGAATTTGCCCACGGAGACGAGCCGGGTACTGACCGGGGGAGGTATATTGCAGTTAGCTCCCCTTCTTCGGGTATAAAGCCGCAGTGCCTGCAGTAGCTTAGGGTACCTAGGTAGCTAATAGTGACAGCAGTTAGGTCAAGTAGATAAAGAAATATATCTACTGATAGCGAGCGAAAGATACCCAACCATCTCTTCTGATTATTTTTCCTTATTTTACAACAAGGAACAGCTTTGGTTTTTGGATTTTCGGTTTCTACATCTACACACAATGGCACCGCCACCCCCAAGCGTGCAAAAAGCACTAGGCGCTGACGCCAAACTCCGCTTACACTTCCCCGATGTCACACTCTCAAAGGCCGGCGAGAACCTCACCATCTCGCAGGCCACACCGACGCCGACCCTGTCCATCGCCGCGAGCGCACTGAAGTCGGAGCCCGGCACCAAATATGTTCTCGTCTCCGTCGATCTGGATGCGCCCTTCCCTTCGTGGTCCTTCCTAGGCCCTATCTTGCACGGCTTGCACTTCGACCTCGTGGCTGGCGCCCCCGGCGAGGACGGCTTTGCGCCGCTCGAGGGGGGTTCGGACTGGGTAGTCCCGTGGCTGCCCCCAGGACCTCCCAAGCCCAGCTCGGCGCACCGCTATGTTTTCATGCTGTTCGAGCAGCCTAAGGAGCTAAATGCTGCGAAGATCAAGAGCTCCCTTAAACTGGCCGAGGAGGTCAAGTTGACGTCTAGGCTGTGGTGGAACGAGGCGGATGCCGAGAAGAAGCTAGGGCTTGGCGAGTCTCTTGCTGGAACTTATTTCCTCACGCACGCTTAAACACACTATTACGTGACTACTATGGGACGTTATTTGTCTGGAGGGGAGTCACAATCACGAGAATGAGGAGGGAGCTGATGATGGCCGCTCAATGAATGCAATTTGGGGATATGGGGGAAGTTTCTGTTTCTCATCGAATACGCGACAACGAGGTTGATACCAGGATATTACTGTTACGCTGTTTGTTATCTTCACGGCTAATGTGATGCGAATCTGAATTTGTCATCATGCGTTTTACGGCCGCTCCAATCAATACCACCAAAAAACTTATCTAATCAATGAATTGAATTGGCTACCAAAATCCCTCAAGCTCCTCCCCCGTCTTAACTCCTTAAACGCCGTAACTTGGGAGGGGTATGAGATCGGCTATCACCAACGGCGGCGTATATTAATCCTTGTCACCAAAAAGTAAATTATACGCATCCCGCAGAAAGTGGCCTGAGCTTTTCTCGGCTTTCAAAAGGACTAACGCTAACGGATGCTGTGGGCCGCGGATCTTCCCATGGTCTTAGACGAAGTCGCATAGAAGGATTATGCCCGCATTCGTACCACTTAAGGCGATGAAAGAAACAGTTGTCGGACTTCCTGGGGGCGGTAGGTGGCGGGTCTGATGATTATTTCTTTCATCGTCTTGCCACTTTGCACAACTATAAAGACCTACCTAGGTTAGGAAATACTAATCGAACCAAATACTACTAACTTAATGGCTTCCGTCTTTCTTGTTCCAGTGTTTATTCTCAAAGCGGAAGCAGTGCAGGGTGAACCATGGGGGTTCTTTGTCGAGATGCAGTGCAGCTAAGGAGTAGATCCTTTTAGCAACCACTTGAGCTGGCAGTCATATTTGAGTTAATATAGGCCAACCCTGGCGATAACGAATTGTCCTTGCTAGTGTACGAATGTTACACCAATTCCCTACGTTTAGGATATTGTTGAGCACCTAAGAGTAGATAGTTGGCATATCACGTCACTAGATAACAATGACTCTGATGCCTTTACAAGTTGAGGTAGACCCGGAGGAAGATCATCCCATGATGGAATTTAGCAGAAGCTGCGCCGGCTGAATCAACGCAACTTTCTAAAATACGGCCTACGATCTGTTCTTCCGCTCTTTAAGGGTATGTGTCATACTTGAGCCGTGCAGTCCCGAAAGTCCTGAAAGACTCGATATATAGCGATAATGCTCTGTGCACCTATTTAACGCACAGCGATTACTTACCTAAGGATTGCGAAGAGGTTCGAAGAATACTCGACAACAACTAACCCAAATTCTACTCAATTACTCAGGCATATAGTGACACAAGGTCAGACAATTGGATAAGGGTAAAAGAACGCAGTATTCCATTATCTGAGGTGCTATGTCGACGGACAACACGAACGACAAAATCGGAAAAGTCTACGCATATAGATGGATACATGGCCCAACAAGACCCCTTCCCAGGTCATTGCAGTATCATGGAAGATACCGCTGCAGGAACTGCGCAATGTCTATGACGCTTTGCTCATATGGGATCCAGTCCCTACCAGTCATTAAGACCGCTTTCTTAGAGTCAAATCCAGGCACACCAGCCCTAGGCTTGTAATCAATTGCGTATCCATGCCCTCGCTGTCCTTGCTGAATCTTAAGAAAGGGCATGTTCTTTCTCAGTATATCGGCAATAGCCTGTCCACCACCCACGGCCGAAGAGCACACGAAACGTTCGCCGTCGGCCTTTTTCGGATGCTGTGCTGACCACAATAACATTCGTGCCACGTCTCGTACGTCGACTGTGTCACCGTAGACCATCATGGGACCGGGCACCTCCTCGCCTGACACGACCTTCCAGAAGTCGCTATTCGAATATGGGATATCCTCCGGTGTTTTCCATGGAATGAGTGGTTGTCCAATGAAATATCTATTAAATCAACGCAACCAATAATTAGCACGATCCAAGATGTCACTTTGTTGGAAAAATTCTTACGTGGGCTGGAGCGCTGTCATGCCAAATGAAGGCCGGTAATCATCCCTGAATTTCCAGAAGTATCTCTCCGCGGCTGTCTTGCTAGCAAGGTACGTATGGAAGCCGCCCGCTTTGTCGCCATCTCGGTCAACAATCTGCTCGGATGTAGTATTCCAGTCCCGCTCCGTATACAGCCTGTTCTCTATTGGGAGGTCGAACAAGGCCGCTGCCGACGACACGAGTACCACACTATTCATGGCGCGGCCGGCCTTTATAGCTGCCCTGAGAACACTCGCCGTGCTCTCAACTGCTATCCGAACCACCTCTGATGGGGGGAGTGTCCATATTTCGGTTAGAGGCGAAGCAAGGTGGAAAATCGCACAACATCCTTAAAACAACCGGCAGTTAGCATTTTGTTCGAAGAAGACGCGTGTTCCTAATACTATACATACCATCGGCGGCGAGCTCAAGAGAGTTGGGCCGGCATATATCGGGTATCTGCACCACGTCGATATCGTCTGCCGAATATCCCAGGCGACAGAGGGCAACCTTCACTTTCTGGCCCGCTAATTTGTCACGGACAGTGCCCCGGACTCGGTATCCTTCTCGCAATACCAGCTCGGCCGTCCGACCAGCCAGATATCCGTTCAAGCCTGTGATCAGGATGGTGCCCTTGGGACGTTCTCCGTTGGTCGACATCTTGGGTAAGGGTTTGGTCTCTGATCCAGAAGATGGAGCACTTGGCCAAGCGAGAGTCTGGGATTTAAGTAGGATCTCAGGGATAGACTCCATTGTGCTTGTTGTCTTGGTAATACAATGGATAATTATAAGCTATTACAGAGTCCGCTCCGCACAGGCAAATTTACCAGCTCGCAGAGTCGGTAAGTTGGCAGGGAAGTAGCTAGATGTTTACACGCTTTCGCTATGATTGCTTACTTGCCCATAAGGGATAATGCTCTGCAATGTGATATGGACGGAAAACAGGTCTATCAGTAGCGCCATTGTTTGTCTTTAAGGGATTGTCTCTTGTCGAATTTTTTTGGGCAAAATATCATCAAGCACCTAACCAAGTGCGTTCTCCAAAAGTCCAATTCGTGGAAAGAACTCTCCTGTGTTTTAACGTGTGTCGTCGAAAGGAATGGGCTCTAGCGACGACTGGACCCTGCAAGCTCCAATGTACCTGCAGTGTACTTTTACAAAAGTCCAGAGGCGGTGGGCTAGAGAACAGCATTTCGAGTCTCTATGGCCAAGGCGAATTAGATACGACGACTCGGGGCTAATGCCGTGGAGCTGAGTCGTATTCACGGGGTAGCGTGACGTTGATTCTGATCTGGGGATTGCTCCGCGATTGTCTGGTGGTGGTGAGGATCTTGGATTCGCATTGTTACACCTCATAGGCCCGTCATCCAAGCCACGATCTCCATCGCAAGCAACGGCTTAGACCCGACATTACCTGCATAGGGCTGCTTCGAGATGACAATACGACGATGTTCGGTACCTGCTCTGTTTCAGCGAATCCCCTTTCTTGAAACCATTGCGTTCTATCATCGGATTTGCGACGAGTCATTTGGTTTCGTGAACGCCATCGGACTTGAATCTTGTTTCTTGCACCAGCGGGTATGAGATGCCAGTGTACCGGAATTGATACTAACTGCAAACAGACTGGCACCTGAGATCTAATCGTTCGTCATTCGCCAAACCATGCCACATGTGGCGCGGCATTGCTCCTAAATTATCAAGTCTATCTTCACTATACAAGTAGTCGTCCCGCCGCCCCTATAGCTTATATACACTCGACTTGTCAACTATCAACTGTCTTAGGCCATAAAATATACCTAGGTAGCTTCATTCGTACTATTTTAGCACGTAGTAAGTACCTAGACCCCTGAGCTTTACGAGGTCAGAGGGTCTCCTTCGGGTAGGACACATGCAGGTAGGCTAGAAGGACTAAGCATGTAACCGACGCAAGTAGTTGCCAGGATGCCAGCAGATTGATAAGCCTAGTTCTTGGCATACAGCAGCTGCATCAACCTCAACATGATTTCGTGATCGAAAAGCGTGTTTGCTTCCAATAATTATTGATACAATCCATAAATTGAAAGTTAACCGAGCTGCTCTTCGTTTCGGATTCTTCCGAAAAACTGACTGGGTGGCCCAACGCTGTCAGGCGTTGCTATCAAGATATAAGAAACCCGGAAACGATATCTTAGTCCTGCAGTAGATTGTAAAAATAGAGCTGGACTGAAACATTGCAGCCAGATCTCAAACTTAATAGGGCGAAGATATCTTCATATGCGACGCTAATTCTCTCGCAGCATCCTTATTCGCTGGCGTGATACGTCGTAATGATAGGAAGAGATCGACAAATCAATATTGCAGATTATAGTTTTGGGTATCAAAGTGTCTATTGTGGTGTTCGTGGTTATCGTGTGACAACAGTCGCGTATTGGCCGATTGTACATGGGCATCTCTAATACTATTATTAAATTACCATAAGCAAGGTGCATCCTAATATGTTTCTGGGATCCGCCATGCATATAATGGCTGGAAGATCATGACATTTGGATCTGAGACAAACGTCACAACCAACGTATAGACCAGACGATCACTGCATCACATGACCCAGAATGCCGGGGCATAGTGCATATTTATCAACGAGTCCGAGGGCAAATTCGAGGCGTACGAGGCAAAGCATAAGCCGCCATCCTAGACAAGCTTTGCATGATGGCTATACCTGGTCGTACAGAAAGATCGTTGTTCATAGGGCAGGCTGTCAGCGGTGCTGATGGGCTGAAAGTTTTTCTAAAAAGTGTCATTGGCTGCTTATTCAATGATTGCAGCTAGCTAATGCACCTATTAAAGTAACACAAAATAAATAGTAGACGAGAGTGACCATTGCTTACTGCAGCCCGCGGGCGCTTTTCCTATTATACACTCCCGTGAGATATTAAGCTGGTCACACGGTAATTTTTCGGAAGAACATCTCATAGTCTCATAACGTAGGTCCAAGAAGAGAAAAGAAACAAGGCAATGGTGAGGTGAACACGGCAACTATATTCCACTGGTAAGCAAGTTTTCGATATGCCAAATCACAAGTCATAATATAGATTTGAGGGACCTTAAATTGTATCCTGTATAATCTGCTACTCATCAGCACCCTAATATCGCTCCCACGCAATATAGTTTCAACTTTGAGTAGATATATCTCGAAATCGTAGACAGACTTATCTAGCCTCAGTTGCCCCTTGACTGCTTTCAGAGAAAAGCTACGCGTCAGGGATCATTCAACGACCATCTCTTGTTAAGCTCTTTCAAGGCGTAGAGGCAAAGCGGTACGTCAAATTTTAACGCAGCCGAGTGCCCTCCTATTTTTACCGATATGCTTATTCCCCCACGGCATGAAGCTCTATGAACTATGTAGTCAAGTTAGGAACACTCAGGAGGCGGGTTTTAACAGGAACAACAAGATAATGTTGATTGTGAAATCATCCAAGAATACTATAGAAGTTGCTCTTCCCTACATATATGGCTAGATCCACAAGGTAAAGTATCTCACAGCATTCATTCAAGATGAATGATTTAACGTGAATTTAGAGACTTGATGACAATCATTTAACCAGGTTTGATAGCATCCCAGCCCTATAATCACTTTTAGCATCCAGGAAATGCAGCACCCTATACACGCAGTGAACAGGGCCAGGGATAGGATAATGATGCATGTGGGCAAGGTAATTCCTATATCACTAATAGTAAAATATACACATACACAAGAGAAAAGGTGCACCAATCACTCTAAACACTCCACAACCTAAAATCCGGAGATGTGCTCTATAAATGCGGTTGCCTAATCTCGAGCGTGAGCGTGATCTATCACCGTCCAACGGAAACTTGGAAGAAGAAGCCCTCGAGACACGGAAGCCCGTGTACGTACGCGTCTTGGCAGCCAGATGACTATAACAGGAAGAGGATCCCGAGTCTCCCAGGTATTTATCTAGTATACGTATCTGGAACTCGCCTACGGGAAGCACATGCATGTAATGCCGTTTTCCTTCCGAAAGCGGGTCTTTTATAATAAAAATGATGATACTAAGCCGTGGATATCCATCATGCACCAGCATTGCTGCACTTCCATGAATACGGGCGGGTGCTCATGGGACCAACGAACTGGCGCGGGTTCCCGGGGAGAGGCAACCCCTTTGTTTACCTAACTCGCCATCCGCAGAGCACGGGACGCAAATCTATCCGGTTAGAGATAATCATGATAACAATAACAATAACAATAACAATAAAAATAGTTACCAGTTTCGGAACTGGACAGACAAATTACATGACGGCCGAATGTGAGACGTCGTGTTTATTCTAGGGACCAGACAAGGGAACATGACCTTCGTCCATCTTGTTTTGTGCTCAGGGCGGCCCCTCTCTAGGCTACAGCATAAAAAAGATACCAATTGGCGGCTTCAAGCAGTTCATCGTCTTCTAACAATACCTTATCAATCCAATCAAGGAACACCTCACTTACGCAAGAGGGCTCTTGGTTCATCCCAATTTCGAGGCCACGCATCAGGTAATTGGTTTTTTCAGCAAATCGCAAAGAGCTTATAATTTTCCCCACTGACGCGATAACGTCACATCCACACGATCAAGGTCGGATATGTGTATGCGTGAGGGGCTTGGGCCGACCTATAGTATCCCGGAGAATGACCTCGGTACGACTTCAAACTCGTCGAATGGTTTCTCGGGGAGGGAGAGAGAGGGAGAGAGAGGGAGAGACAGAGGAAAAAAAACAGAGTAGCAATATCCAGGGATTACATTCTCCAAACAACATGCTTTGCTACTATTTCTCGTTTACTTATGCGGTGCCGTTGTGGTTGCAAGTGGACAGTGATCCAGAGTCACTGAATGATGGGGGGGGGGGGGGGGCGAGATAGCGACCTGTCAAGTGAGAACGGTAATATGGGATTCGGCTAAGCGAGTATGGCTGATTTTTCAAAGGCCAATTTTCACCTTTATCAAGCCCGTCTCGCCAGAAAAGGCATATGAAAACTACTATTTAGCCAGAGGGTGCATGTCTATGCAGGAAAAATAAAAATGGGTGACCACATTAGAGTACTGCTAAGCCTCTTCTGCGTCGATTGCCATTGACACATACTCTCTTGGTAATTTAGCGAGTGACTGCTGCTGAATATAGAGATGTAGAATTGAAGCTCGATTTCCGCGACTATTATTACACTGATCTATATACACTCATAATTGGTTACGTTGCCATTCTGTGAATATAGAATGGACTCGCGGTACCGGGCGTCAGAAAGAGTATGTCATTGGCTTTAGAGAAATCAGTACATTCGTTACCTGCTAAACTCCCTTTCAATGACCCTCGAGTAATATGGAAGCCGAAGAGAAAACAGTAAAACCCCGCGATTATACAACGAAAAGAGCGACCTATTAGCCCTTGGTTGGTCTAATAGCGCCATGCTCCGCTGACTCCGTCGAATCCTCGCTCTCTATCCCTAGCCGTCATTAGCAGCTATCGCAACCTGGGATGAAGATAATTCGTATAATGCTGTTGGAAAGAAATCGTGGAATTCGTTATTATGGATATTGCAAGAAGCCCTCCGTTTATCATTTAATCAAATTTCCCGTATGCAAGCCGTCTCAATTGGTTCGAAGCTCCAGTTACTATAGGATCTCTTTGAGTTGTTGCTTTTGTCGGGGCGTTAGAGAGGTGGGAAACTTGACATTGTACTTGACGATAAAGTTTCCACGTTCGTTCTGCTTCTTCGAGATAGGCATCCCTAGTCCCGGGTATGTATCCGACGTCCCAGGTGCGGTCGGACCAGCCTTTTCGATATTGAGTTGTTTCCCATCAATGGTTGTTACGGTCCGCTTCCAGCCAGTCAACGCCTCTTTGAGATCTAAATCGACCGTGTGAATGATGTCATCGCCATCGCGAACATATAATGGATGTGGTTTCTGTGATTTATATTAGCCCTCTCATCATCATCACCAAGATCGAAATCTCCCGTAGAACTTACCTCTTCAACGATGAAATGCAAGTCCTGTTTGCCACCTTCTTCCTGATCACCTACGCCCTTAAACTTGATCTTGCTGCCTTTCTTCAAGCCAGGCTTGATCGGGACTTCTAGCACCTGGTCGCTGGTTGTCCTCTTGCCACTCTCGTCAAATGTCTTACGCTTAATCTTCATCTTCTTCGTGATACCATTGAACAACTCCTCCAGACTCAGCGGCAGCGCACGCTCCACGGTGGTGACTTCAGGTGCAGCTTCCCTCGTAGCGCCACCTCGAAACGGGTCCTGGCCTGCGTATCCACGCATCCGGCTTGATCTGCCCCCAGAGGTTCGAGGGATGCCACCACCGAAGATATGGGAAAAGGCGGCGTCGTCGTCATCTCCTCCCATACCAGCTCCGCCGCCGCCGCCGCGCATAAATTCGGCGAAAATGTTCTCTGGATTACTGAAATTGAAGGGGTTACCGCCACCACCGCTTGTTGTGAAATGGAAGGATCGTCCACCAGTGGGTATACCACCGCCCCCGAAGTCAAAGCCTTGGAACCCGCCGTTCATGCCGCCTCCGCCAGCAAAAGGATTTTCTCCTGGAGGCGGAGCGGTGCCTCCGCGAAGCAGATACTCCAGCCCATATTGATCGTATATCTTGCGCTTTTCGGGGTCGGAGAGAATTTCGTAGGCTTGGGAGCACTCTTTGAATTTTTCGGCCGCATCTGGGTTATCCTTGTTCTTGTCTGGGTGGTATTTTAATGCAGCTTTGCTATGCGTGTGTCAGTAAATACTTGTAAGCATGAGAGGTGGTATCAAAGGTGCGATCAAGGGCGATCAAGGGAGAACGCAACTGGGTAAAGGAAAGACGCTTACCGGTAAGCCTTTTTAATCTCATCCTGTGTTGCGTCAGGCTTGACGCTGAGTTGGTCATAAAGTTTGGTTTCCTTCACCATGGTGGCAGAGGTAGAACAACAGTAGTATGGGTATTAATGGCACGAGTAAGATCTGGGTGGGAGGGGAGCGGAAAGTGATTATGGTTGAATTGGGAAAGTATGTTGGTAGGCAATAGAGAGACAGTGATGTACCTCCGTGACGTTTATAATTGGCGAATCAGCATTGAAATCGGTAGGTGAGTGAATGATAGGTAAGTGGGAGAAAGTCGGACGCTTTGGATGCTGGTTGAGTAGATGTCACTAGAGTTTGGCCTCCAGCTAGCTATTGTGCATGGCCGGATTCCTGGTGAAAGCTGTCTTGGGTAGAAGTTTCGCGAAGAGTCGGAATAGTGGGTGGTGGTGGTGAGAGAGTGAGCAGGGGAGTGACGTTATTCTAGCGGATCGCTTGCTCAAGCGGAGAGGAAGGGATAGAGAGACAGAGGGAGGGAGAGAGTGGGGTGATGTTTGTGATATTTGAAAATGAGGGAGAGCCCTCAAGGAAATAATATGTTTTCCTTTTGGTGGTTAGTGATGATGGTTCCACAACTGAAACAATAGGATGTGAAGGTCTGGTGTTTCACTCCGTCCGTCTTCTTTGTTCTTTTTGAACTGAAATGCTGCTGGATAAGAGGACGGTGGATGGGTCGACAGGTAATGGGTCTTGTAGCAGAAGCGATTAGCCAAACCAAGGCGGTCAAAGAACATGCGCCGGTTGCTGTAAGAGAGACACACGGCAAGCAAAGTGGAAAGCAAAGCTTGGAACGTTGGAGAATTAACCAGGCTAACCTGGAGAGACTGGGCCGACTGGACGATGACGCCCAATCGAGGTGGGGTCGCGGGGTAGCACCCAGGTAGCACACGCAAGTTGAAAGGTAAGGTAGGTGCTAAAGTAGTCCTACCTGGGAAGTGTGGTGTGCTGAGGCCTACTGCAGTCTACCGTAGGTACTGTAGGTAGGTACAAATCACCTGCGCAGCTTGCTTGACACAGGTGATAACCTGCCTGTGCAATGGAGTGATCATGCGGCCAGTGGGCAAAAGACTGGTCTAAACCTTAGAGTAGCAAGATGTATCTTGTGTCTGTACCTGCTATGTTCTATTCAGCATGTACTTTGAACTAACAAGTGGGCTCTCCAACTAAGCTAAAAATCTACCACAAATGGAATGTTCTCGAAGCTTCTATATAGGTACAGTACTATTCACAGATATCGAACATTCTAACGCTGCGTCATAAACATCAACAGAAAACCAATAAGCTATTCCTCGATATCTACCGGAAGCCCTCAATGTTCAAAGTGCATATATTGTGTTCTATGACTTAATACATACAAGGCTATCGCTTGAATTAGAATGCTGGAGTCGCTGTCCCCTCGCTTCTAATAGTCTATCTACCTGTTTCTCGGGTATTTTGAGAGAAAGCCTAACGCCTGTTACACGACTGTAGGGTTCTCACTATGATGCCTCTTTAGGCTGTGGGTATCATTTTGCATCAGACGGGGCGAAGCCGGATTGACTCCTTTAATATGCCCTTCCATCCTCAACTGAACTAGACGGCGACGTTGCGAACGCACCCTGGCTCCTAACGTTTCTTGACAAGGCGGGAAAACCAGCCCACTGGCTTCACCCTCAGAGAGTAAGCGCAGTACTACCTAGCAATCCATCTGCCACGGGGTCCTCGACGGTAGAGCCATACCATCACCGTAAGCGTTGCTACTGCCATGGTTAGACAGATTAGCCAGAGGCGCAGGAGTAATCTCCCAGGCTGCTAGCCACCTCTGGTTTCAGGCTCCGTATCTAAGTCCATCAAGTCGATGGGATTTTGCGCCGAGCTTCCTGCTCGAGCGAGAAACGGAGTCACACCTCCTTTGCGTTCGCTCATCTCTGGTATCTTAGAAGCAGAGGCAGTGTCCATGTCCCGATTTTGGGGATCACAGTCGTTATGAATCTGAGCAGTGTTTTCTTCGCTATTCTCTCCGCGGTCCAGCGTCTCGTGTTCGTGAGTTTGGCACTTGGCTAGTGACTCAACTACATCACCGAGCTTCGAGGATCCGGAACCGCTGTGGTGGCGCGTAGGCTGGTCTGGGTCCTCGTGAATTGGATGGGGGTCATCAAACGTAAGTTCAACATCGGCCAGGTCACTCCGAATACTACCGTTTGTAGCAACCGATGAGCCAATACTATGCTTCCGCTTGCATCTGGTTCCAGCGGGGATTTGAGACAGAGCTGCGGCGGTCACGCCTATTTGCGGCTGATCCTGCATTTGCACCTCCTGATTTAGGTCCTTGGTCTCGCGGAAGCTCGTTTCCTGTGCCAGTTCTTGCTGAAATGAACGATTATCTGCCTTAACAAATAACTAACCAGAGTGTTAATCATTTTCTTTCCATTTATTTCAGTTCAAACTGGAGGGACTTCTACTCACCCGAAGAGCGTCAGAGAGCGGGATTCGCTCCTGATTTAGTGCTACTTCTGAAGCGTATACCAAAATGGGCCTTTTGGCTTCAGTTCCCGCAGCTTGCAAGACATCGTCAAGCGTCACTTTCTTTAGAGATGGTCAGTGCGGCGGTGAGTTCATGGCATCGTATAGGCTTACCTCTGACTTGATGGGCGATGCATCGGTCTTAACGTATCCAATCTTCCACCACTGGTCGTTGACAATTGAATTACTCCCGGGATTGGACGGGTCTTCTACGTCTCGGACGCAGACGTAGGCCACATCGTTGGTAGTAGCTACTCCACGCAGGAAATATTTCGTAGAGGGATTCCAATACTCAGGATGGTAAGCGTCACCATGCGAGCGAAATACGAAACGGTCGTCGTCGGCCTCATGTTCTTGGCAAGTAAGTCGTTTGCGAACCACATCAAGATAGTGGTTCAACTCCTCCCTTTTTTCTTGACATTCTGCACTTAATTAGTCTCGCGCCTCGTTCTGGCACAGTATACACCTGGTTGATCATGGACTTACTAATCACTGACTGGCCGGCTTCTTCGATCATATCCTTACAAGCTTGTATGATGTGCTTCCATCTCTCCTGGTCGACCTTTTCTTTGTCGGTAAACACTGAGGGTCCGGACCATGTGTGGATGAGGCGGAGGTCGTCCATGCTATATGGTGTGCCCTTTCGCCATTGATCTTCGAACTGACGCCACTGTGAATCCTTGGTTTGCCGTTCGAGGAGTTGCTCAGCAAAGTGCATGAGCTTTGTGGAGCATTCGCGAACGTCGTGTCTATCTTTGTAAACTTGCAGTTTGAAGTCGCAGAGCTGGCCCCTGCAATTGACTCGCTCCTCTTCTACCCAAGCCAACTTCCTGAGCGCATTCTTGATCTCACGGATCTGAGTCTGGAAGTGAACAGCAAGGTCCTTACGGCTATTCATGTAAAGGTCGGCAAAGAAAACTGCCGGTATCTCGCAAGGTTTCGAAAACCCAACGCCTCCAAAACGTAGGGTGAGAACTTCAGCCGGGTTGAGCAAAACTGCGATTTTGGCGTCCTGAGGGAAAGTGCAGTCCAGCGACAAAGCATTAGACCAAAGGAGATAGTCCAGTGCATCGTACATGGTATCTACACGTGAATAGCTCTCGTAATCTAGTGCAATATCCAGGAATATGAACGATGTGGTATTCTCTTCTTCCTCGCTTTGCGCCCCAGACTCAGATGGGTCGGCTGATGGTGGCGTTACAGACATGATTTTACCAGTCGTTATCATTCGTTCTATACCGCAATCCGGACTATCGGCGCTTGCGTCTTGCAATGCTTGGAACAGCCTCTCTTCAACATCCGGCATCCATGAACCGAAGCTCTCGTCGATCGCCTTGGTCTCAGCGAGGCTGTCGGCGCTTGCGTAACTTCGTTCTGACATGTCTAGAAAGGCTAGCAGGCGATGTAGCTCGTCGATAAAATCCGGATGTGTGTCTTCACCCCAAACCTCTTCTCCTCTTGCCATCTTCGCGAGGACGTCCTGTCTCAAGATTGGCTTGCCTTTCCACCATTCGGTATTGTGACCATACACGGGAGCCGGTCTGCCGCAACGGAGGAGGAAATTCCTAGCCAAGGGTATCTTGCTATATATTGAGAGAAGAGCTCCAAGTCGATGCTCTTTGGTTTGTCGTAGAAAGGCAGGCGCGTCCGCATCTCTTTTCCTGTTAGAGGGTGGAGGGTCGGTTGCCTCGGCCTCCACTGTTGCCTTCGTTGGAACCATCGCCCACATGTCAGAATCATATTCAGTGCGGTTGGCGGGGCCGAAGTATTTGGAGCCTTTTTCGTTATCAATAACACCGACTTCCTGTGGCGTCACGCCCGATTCAGCAGCGGACTCGGCAAGCGCCCGGGCAAGATCAGCATCCTCCTGAGTAGCGTTGGCGGGACCTTGTGCGCCAGATATCAGTACTGGTTGTGAATGCAAGCAGGATAGATACCTGCGAGACTAGAAGCCTACCCAGCGGTGATCGGTTGTTCGTTCGCGAGGGAGGGCGTGTGGGAGCTGC
Source organism: Xylaria sp. FL0064 (assembly GCA_022593225.1). NCBI lineage: Eukaryota > Fungi > Ascomycota > Sordariomycetes > Xylariales > Xylariaceae > Xylaria > Xylaria sp. FL0064. The sequence goes on along the minus strand of JAJKLE010000004.1, from coordinate 133,980 downwards.
GCTGTTAACATGGCTGACGAAGGGGATTTCGTCCGCGCCCTGGATATTGAAGGCTGCCGAGTGGTATAAGCAAGAGCCAGAATGGAAGGGGAGCCTGCCCGCTGACAAATTCCTGTATTATTTACTTCGCCTTCTCGATCGGTGTGGAAATACGATTCATTCCACTTATACTGCAAGATATTATTAGTCCTGCCTAAGTTGAATTGACCGCCGAATCTTCAAGATGTACCTTGGAGTTTGTAGGATCGTCTAAGAATTCGTTCGTCGCGCTTTCCACATTGTTGTTATTTGCCTATATGCACGAATAGAAGACACGTTAATGGGCATGATCCTGGTATTTCGGTTGCGAGATAAGTAGACTCAAGGAGCCCGGTACCTTCAGGCGACTGATGGCTTCAGCGCGTGTTATGCCGAACATGTCCTGTAGCACCGTAACGTCGCCTTCTGCAGGCTGAGCCGAATACTCCATCGTGAAGATACGGTAGTCCGGAAACAAGGAGGCGACAGGCGTGGCTTGATGAACATGGGAAAGTATCTGGCCCCCAGTTTAAAACGAGCGTGCGGAAATGGGAATCGGTAGATGATGCACTGAAGCCCGTCAACTCAGTGTCGAGACGATAGGTATAGGCATATTCTCTCGTAAACTGCTCCCAAGCAATAGTTCATATGTTCAGAGAAATGGGCGAAGCTAAGCCACGTCAGCAACGTTTGTTGTAGACAAGGCGAACCGGGATGAAGGCGGTTTCCAATGACGACAAACGATACCTAAACGCCAAGTAGGTAGGTGGTGATGCTATCAAGAGGCTGCAAGAGCTATCGATATGAATCCCTGCTACAAATAAAAGTGGGATGAAATTACTTAAGAGGTACATAGCATGTAGTTACCCGCAGCAGGCATAATAGCAAAGTAAGGGGTGCCTAGTAGGTAGCAACACACACGTATACTTAGGTATATATACCTACCTACTAGGCACCTTCTGTACACCGGATGGCAATTCTCAGACTTTTAAAATCACATAGCATGCATGTAAGTCAAAGTTCGAATAGCAATCTCGAGATCGAGTAGCTGCATAAATACAATCCCTTTGCTCAAGCAGAGACCACCTGGGCACTCGTTACGCTTTCCATGTATAATTTGTGGATATGATGGAGCGCTTAAATACGCAACCTGTATTGTATAGTATGAGGTGCCTACTACTACTACATATGTACTCTTGGTAGGTACATATGTAGTAACGTAATATATACATACCTTAGGTACGCACTACCTGGGTATGTACATTGTATGTCATGTAGTATAATGGTCTGCCCCACCATGAAGCGTCCTCGCTCAACTCACATGGGTTGGCCTTGCGCAAGATCTTCCAAGCAAATCCAAAGAGGCGACAGCAATAGGACAGGTAAAAGTCTGTAGAAATCTGATTACCTGAACACCTAAATACTACCTAGTTCAGCTATAAACTTCTTACCACCTTATTATTCCTCCGGAAGCCAGTTAGGGAACAATGTATGACATAAGTTCTATATTGTAGTACGGTACCAAGTTGATAGCCAATCCGAGGGTCAGAAGCAAAATCGAAGTTCTGTGAAAGCCTCCTATTCCATTTATCTAGTAAAAGAGATCCGAAAGACGCCGGGTTCCGACGCTATGCAAGAGTATGTATGCTGATAATATAAATTGACCGTTGGAGCGCAAGCCTGACGCCATGCCCTTCGCCCGTGAACGACAATCCTATCTCGAGAGAAACTCGAAGGGGACTAAAGCCAGAATGCGAAGGTAGACCGCAAATCTGCCTCTAGCGGCGCCAAGCTATAACGCCTTCATAGTCAGGAGAGGTTGTGGAAACCTTCGTTAACACAAGCTTACTTCTAGCCGAGCGTGTTAAACAAAGATAAGGTTGGTGCTCTAAGCTGTAAATTTCCCCAAATTGTTGCAGAGGAAGAGTCAGACATCGTCGTCGTCGCTTTGCCCCTCTTCATCACCGTCATCGTCGAAATCGGCCACCTCATCGTCTCCTGTGTCGCTGCCACCGAAATCGAGCTCCTCGTCGCTCTCATCCCAAAAAGCAGCATCGTCGTCGGTTGACTTGGGTGGCGGTGGGGGTTCGAGGGTTGTGGGCATCTCAAAGCCCTCGGGGATGTCATGCTTTGACTTGTCGACGATTTCCCTGGCTTTTCGGTTGTACGCGTCACGCTTGTCTCGATACATCACACTGGCATCTACATTTGCCGGGGAATTGATCTCAGGGTCGTCTAAGAGGAGCAGAACGGACCGAAGAACTGATTCGACACCTTGGAGCGGAGACCAGCGCTCGCTCGCGTGCTCACCCGATGTAATATCTTCGCCAGGCGTATGGAGAATGGAAATACAGAGCTTCCCGTCGGGATAAATATTCGGGTGGTAGATGGGAATCAAGAATCGAAAGGTCGGTGGCTGGTAGGGATATTCTTCCGTAAAGGTCATTTCGGCCTATAGTTATAAATTGGGAGTTATTAGAGAGACGGAATGACAATCCCACGAAGGATCAAGGAGGGGCCGGCAGACACAAAGCCTACTTACCTTAAAGTAGCCGCCATTGAACGCGCTGTCAGGATTCACGACAATAAGACCGAGACGCCAACGAAGGATGTTTCCATTCACAAACTACAGGTATTATCCTCGCATTAGTGATTGCGGCCGATGCCGGAGGGGACAGACGGCGACAACACTTACATCGATGTTAACCCATTTCTCTTTAGATAAATCTTGCATCTCCATCATAAGGCGATGCTTTGCACCTCCTGCCAGCCTCGACGACGCCATTATCCGCTGTAGTTTGAGAGGCGAGATGGGAGACGACGGTTGATGCGATGGGAGGCTGGCAACGACGGGGGGCGGCAGTGACCTCCTGGATGCGGAAGCGGAACTCTTCGGTTCTTCTCTGGCTCTTGATATGAAAGAGAGGTGGTGGTTGACGCAGAGACGGACGTAGATGGTCTACGGACGCGGATGTGAGCGAACGTTGAGAGTGCGAGTGGGTGAGTGCGTAGATGAGTGTTTCGGGCGTTTCGGGCAAGGGAGGGTACAACTGTACTTACGGATGGTTGGGGGTGTTCTCCCTTTTAGTTGGAGATGTCTGCTTCGGGCAGCCTACATATAATAACGTCCCAACTACACTTGGCCTGTCTTACAGTTGCATTGTTAGGAAACGGCTGGACAGTCCTGGTACAAAGTAGGTGTCTAAGACTACCGGCAGTAGGTAGGTGCTGTACTAGGTAGAAACCTCTCCCACTGAATGTCTGTCAGGTGGTGGTGCATAACCTGACCTTCGTGAAGCGCTGTGAGGCACTGTGAAGCGCTGACCCAGGCGCTGACCCAAGCGTCAGGAAAGTGGGATGGATGGGATTGCGGGACCTGACCCTGGCGGAGGACCTGTACTGACGGAATGTCTTGTAATAAACCGGCGGCAAGGGCTCCTGACTCGCACGACAACAAGTCGGGCGATACTACCTACTCAGGTACATACCTACAGCAGGTAAGAGGTAATCTGCCAACACTACCAGGGGCGTTTTATTTTTTGTTTTGTTTTTCTCTAATGTAAGCTTTTAGATATGCTATGTCATATTCTAACAGCTGATTTACCTTTAAAAAGCATTGCTGCAGATATAGAGACATATAATAGCTTTAAACGCTGAAAGAAGAAATATTATCCTTATAAGTATCATTTACTTTCCTTTCACAACTGGAATTATATGCTGGATTTCATATTATAGCGAAGTGGGCAAGTATAAAAGATGCTGGTTGGAGTTTAATAGGGTCCTTAGCTGGAGCCGGTTGTCAAATCTTGCAAGATCTAGCCTGCTTCAGCAACTCAAAGATGTTCAACAACCAAAATGACGTTAGCGTGCTATATACTCAGAATTACTGCCCGAAATGGTTAACAAAAACCACTTATTCCAATCTTCAACACAAAGACCTAGTTAAAATAGGCAACATCATCTCAGAAGACCCCGTGACGCACTTTGGTACAAGCATCAATATCAATATGCAGAATTATTCCGGCAAGCCGTACACTTGTCCGGTCCGGAATTCCTCGCTTGCTAGGTACCTGACGAGCTCTGTGACCGGTATGTGCAGCAATAGATCCTCTACCATCCCGTCGTGTCTACTACCAATGTCGGCCTGCCTCGGTCTCCGCGATGAAGATGATGCTATTGGGGAGCAGTGGGCGGGCGTCCGTTGGGAGCACTTGGCAGCAACGGCACCAATTGGCGATTTTCTACGCTCTTGCTCAGTGGCCCAAGGACGTCAAATTTTCAGAAAGCCTTTATGAATGGAAACTGGATTTTAGAATCATGCATAGTTCTTTTTGAGGAGTGATTATACTGCCTTGGTTGCTTCTTTTCGGAAGACAAGACCGGCTCTCTATTCAAGCCTTTGCTAGTTTTGCTGTATTAATGCCGTCACCGGCTTCACTTTCGACTTCTAGATCGACATCTATTTCGGCACGGGTTCGGGCGGGTAGGAATACCTTTGTTTTGTTAGTGTCAAATGGCGCTAGAGCTGTACCTTCTACTCCCATTAAAGCGCTTGCTGGATTCTATGCATCAAGATACCAATGCATCTCTCAGCATAGCTAGTAACTGGTATCACCGAGCCCCAGTTGGTGGATTGCTTAGAAAATCGGTAGTGAGGCTATCCAGGTAGACAATTGACAGGTACTTCAATCAAGTTCTAATGTAACCTGCACTGAGATATTATACACACAGGTATCATCCGATCATCACCCCAGGACTGGAAAAGTTTTTCACATGGAGCTGACAAGGCAAGGGATAACGTGTGTTCGTCTGTAGACTGCCTCTTACCCGTAACAACACCTACGTGCATGATGAGTTGGCTCACCACCCTCTTGAGGATACAAGGTACCTAGGCAAGGTTGAAGTGGTCTACGTAGTAAGAATATAGGCGTCTACTGTCTGCATGTAAGTATAAGGCCATCCACAAGTGACAAAGTCCATTTAACCTTTAACCGGTTTGGTAGTAGTTAGTGGTCATTAGAGGCTTGCACCGTTCAAGTTATTACCCAGAATAGATAGGTACCTGAGTAGGTAGTCTGCTTACACATATATCTGTCTATGTCGAGGCAATAACTCTTGTCGCTTAAATACCAGCTTGATTTCACCGGCCTTGTACGGCAATGGCTAATATTATGAGAGGCTGTAAGTATGTAGTCTGGCGTACATACCAATAAGGTACACTCCTGGGGCCTATTACTTTTATCATGTGCGCTTTACCATGTAGTACTGTAAGTATCCCATACTGACTCTCACATGGTGAGTATGTAGTCGCTGGCGGCCAATAAGATGATGACATTAGAAGCTGTCGAGGTTCCCTTCAATAGGTACCTGTCGACTTGGGCCAACCAGGGTGTTCAATACAGTCAGGTTAGAGTCTCTATGCCTAAAGAGTAGCCAGGGTCAGAGTCGGTGCATGTGACATTGTTGAGGAGGTCGAACAGACTGAATACCTAAGCACATACCTAGGTAGCTCGCGGAAGTTCAACAACATTGCGCTGAACATCGGGGCAATCTGTGAATGTGATCTGTGTTATTGTGTATATCCACTGCGAGTAGGTGCCTAGCTATCGCAGTTATGCCTTCTTGCTTTGTTCCTAGCTTGAAGGCATGATTACGAGGTTAGAAAGAGGTGGTGGTACCGTACCTAGTAAGTATACCGGCCTATTAGCGGGCGGTCTAGGCAGGTACCTACTTGTGGGGCGGCGGAACACTATGTCCCTAGACTCCCTACCTGGCGCTGCTGCCGGGTGACAAGGCAAGGCCACCTGCCCCCATCTTTCGCCTTTGCCGTCTACCTATCTGCGTTCCCGAATTCTCAACCTCCCATTCACTTGCAACCTACAACCAACATTCCCGACCGACCGACGACCGCGTATTGCATTTCGTCCCCGATACCCAGCCACGCCCGATCGCCGCATCTTGTCGGCCACGTTCGTCGAAATTAGAAGAATCACATACGTCGATACGATTGTTTACTGCTGCTGATTGATTGCGGAGGTGTATGCGAGGCGGACTCGGGGGAACTTCGACGAAGGCAACCCGGTCGGTGCTCTGGCGCGCGATTTGCCACCATCGCCAGCGCCGTTTAACCCTCAACAATACCTCTGGAATTTGATGCTGGTGCCGCTACTGTCGTGATCCTCTCGTCGCATCGAGTGGTCTAACTTGTCTCCCGCCTTTTTCTCCGGTGCCACCGCCTTGTCCGACTCCTTGCCATTCCGGCAGCCACTCGACACCATCGCCGCCGATCGGTCTTTGTATCTTGTGATCTTCGCCCGCTTCTACGGCATCAGATCCCCTCCTCATCTAATCCCGGTCGCCCACATCCAGAATTCACTGCGCCTTTAAATCTCAATGGCGGCCATGTCCTTTAACCCTCAGACACCCCAGAGCCCTTCCCAGTTCTCTCCCAGCGTGACAGATCAGGGATCGAGCATGAATACATCAATGACTTCTATCGCAGCTTCGTTGCCAACAGTGAGCCACATTTCGTTATTCTATTCTATCTCAAGTCTTGAAGCGATGACTCCTTTCCCATCCCCTTCTATTCGCTCACTCCAAATCTCATCTTCCCGCCGCGAAATGACTGACCATGTTACAGCCAGCGCATAGCGTAAATGGCTCCAATCTGCTGCTCGACAATTCTCACGATGCGACTATGATGGATGTGTCTTCAAATAAACGCAAATTCTCATTTGACGACACTGGAGCCCATGAGCACAAGAAAGTTCACCTTGAAGACCCACGCAAAATAGGAATTCAAGACCTACACTTGGACGTTGGCGAAAAATACCTTCTCTGCAGAACTCGTAAGGCTCCTCTAATATCTCAAGAGCCTCTACCACCCTAGTTTAGGGTGCATCTTTGTTTGATACAGATGCCCTTGCGATCTTTTAGTGGTCTAAGTAACCTGCACTCCGTAGCATCCTTGTTGACACACCGTTTTTATATAGCCCATTCTATATCTTCACCGCGCATGTCGGAAGATTTGTTCGAGAAATTTGGCTTGACAGGCATTGCTGCCGAAGTTGCTCGTACGAAACCAAACGGAGAAAAGAATGCGCTACGGAAGACGTACAAAGGCCAGATCAAGACATTGGGTCTTAGTGGTCATTTCGATGTCGTCAAGAAAGAACCATCAGCATTTATGGAACTATTAATGATTGCCGAGGAGGATTGGCAGAATCGTGCCGTATCTGGAAAGGACATCGAGAAGGGTTTTACGTCGGCCCAACAGTCGAACTTGACGAGAGCGACAACATTAGCAAGGGGACAAATACCGAAAGCGTTATGGGACAGCTCTGTCCTGGGAGATTTAGCACCAGGACATGCCTCGAAAAAGGCGACTTCCGATCAAGTTCCACGAGTGACAGCTCCGAATACCCCCGCATTATCTGCCACCGGCGCTATTCAGAAACCAAATAAGTCGCTGGCGCCCCAGCTGGACCGCGCTCGTCGACTTGGCAAGAAGAGAAGCTACCAAGATAGCAGCTTTGAGGGTTACGGCGATGGATATGATGATGATACTGGCGGCTATTCCACGGGTGATGGTGATGATCGGTCGTCCAAGCTGAAGAGGAGAAAACAGGTGCATCCTTCAGATCATCCGTCTTCTAGAAACCTCTTAGCTGATCGGTTATGACAGAACTCTAGCGGCCCATTACTGAGTGGGCGGATATAAATATGATACCCAGGCATACAGAAGAAGGGCATTGGTGCCGAGATATGATTCGAGGGTGTAAAAATATTCTGGAAAGATGCCAGTCAAGCTATTTGAGCCCCGTTTCTCAAGACAGCTTCATGGTTCTCCACGGTTACTGCATAGTTGATGATTTTAGCATGGCGTCAGGCGTTGTACATGAGCTTTTACATATCCACATTGGGTGGTTTACAAATCAGTTTTTGGCGTTGTCTTGCCCGAAACACGGCCCGGATGAGAAGGGGAGCACACAGTCACTGGGAGTGGCGCTACGTGCAGAGACGCCTTGATTCAAACAATACAAAAAATTTAGTGAAGTACGAAAATTACTTTAATTTGGGTATCCAATGATTAAGCAAGTTCTTCCTACTATTTATCTCGGCGCCCATGATAACGAAGTCGGCCGTGTTGAAACTGTTTATTGAGGGATAGTAAAGTCTACGGCGCCATGTCACATAATGACCTTAAACGATGCCACCAGTCGTTTTGACGCTCGAATTCAATGCCGCCACTCTCAAATATGGCACGCAGAATCCCCCATTCCGACTCGTCAAAGCTTTCAAAAGTAACTCGATCTTCATCTGGCCCCGGGTCCGGCGGACCACCGGATATCGAAACGGTTTGTAGATGTGGGAAGTTTCCCTCTATCGCGTAATGAGCAAATAGTCTAAGGTCCTGGAACAAATCGCGCGAAACATTCACCAGAGTCAATGATACCAACGACTCCGGCAACTTCTCGACGAAGATACCACGATGGCGGCCGTTTGCGGTCTCGGGGAAGTCTGTTGCTCTCGACAGCGCGCCCGGGTTGAGAGTAACGGTCTCGAGACGCGGGAAGCCACGCAGAGATTCGATCCCCTGGGGATTGTCCTTGGAAAAGTGGTAAATCTCGAGATGTTTTAAGCTTTGTTTAGCCGGTTCCAGAGCGACGACGATCTCGGCGGGGAGTCTGTCCATGGCCCAGTGCGGCCCGAAAGAGATGTAGGTGAAGCTTTCTAAGTGGCGGCAATATTTACAGAGAAATAAACCCTCGCGGTGGAATCTGCTCTCGACGATGCGTAGCCTCTTCAGATTCCGCAGGTCGAGGTCGTAGTCCGCCGTGATACTGTAGCACCTCTTGAGGGAGAGGCTCTCAAGATTCGGCGAATACCGGATGATATCCTGTACGTCGGCGAAGTTGAAGCGTCGCGATACACTCTCTTCCTCGATCTTAAGCTCGGCAAGTGACCAGAGGCGATTTGAAGGGTTCTTAGCCCAGATGGAGAGGCATTCGTTGAAGCCCTCGGATGAACTCGGAACCTTGAATTCCAGGGTCCTCAGATTAGGTAGCGAGCATACCAAGAGTTGGTGTGCGAAGCTACTCCGGCTTGATACTCCCCACAGCGCGGCGGAGCTCATGCGGATATTAGACACGGGGACCCCCAGCCGACGGGCGACATCGCCGACCAAGGCAGAATCATACTGAGAATACTGCCTAAAGAGATCCTCGCGGTCATAATGTTTGGTGAAAGCCGACGTTGTGCAACTCCTGAGAGATAATCAGTCACAATGGGCTTTTGACACGTGAGCACATGAGAAGCGGGTCAAGCTGTCTGTTAGCCTTGCCGTAGTGGTTAAAACCAGGGGCAGATCCCCAGCGGTTCTGTGAATGAAAAGGGGAAATACATACATCTCAGTGACGACTTTCGCGAGGTACTTATTATTGGAAACGGTGCGGATAAAAGCCGAGAGGCTCTGATAATGTGTTGGTCTCCCATCATTAAAGTCAAATGTCTCGAACCTCTTATAGAGGAGCGGTATCCCTAGCTCCCAAAGAAATCTGCAGGTGCGTGACAAGCGCGACAGAGTCCGGTTGTCATGGATAGCTTCATAAATCATTTGCCATATCTCAGTTGGAAGGTCCATGACTCCAATTGCACTTCCTGGGCGGCGGCGGAGGAAGTGTTCGTGGTGAGATACGGCAAGCAAGTCGGTAAGCAAGCATCAGCAGAGAAGCTGACAAGACGTACAGCTAACAGAACTGCAAACAGCGGTTGAGATGTAGCTGTAGTGTAAGTACTTAAAGTAGAGACAGAGGAGAATGACTTGAATCCTTTAGCCAATTCAGAAACCCTAGTCTCTATTCTCCTCGTGCCGGGTGCCTCGATGGCATAGGTGGCCGCCCTTCCAAAGCAATGGAAGATGATGAGTGTAAGTGGTAGACTGAGTGTAAGGTCTGTCTGTGGGTTCGACAGCAGGTATGAAGCCAACGACAGGGCCTAGCAGCCACCAGGAGGTGACGTTTGGCCCTAAGTGGTCGGCCTTTACCAGATGAATCGGCTCCGAATTGGAACCTTGCTAGGTATAGTGTACCTGGAGTGCTAGGGGATTTACTAGCTACCAATGTGCCCAATCGAGCCCCATACCACTGTACACTCTACCCAGTTCGTCTAATGCTTTACTATTATTACCTCATACTATATCCCCGCCTATATTTAGACCTTTAGCTAGCTGGGTAAGTGTTAGGTAAGTATATAACGAAGACTCCACCTGAATGCCCCTAATTAGCAGTTAAGTGCCTTATCAGATCATTCTTGTTGCCTGCAGTAGTACCTCTAGGTGTAAATACTGATATACATAAAACGTGATTGTTAGAACACACAGATATACATGGATATAGTGCGACTTCGACAAAGTGTCCAGCATCCATCCAGAACGCCACGTTGTAGAAGTAATAGTTCAAGATCTATACGTACCAGGCAGCGAATGGGCGACCTACATAAGCGTTGGACCTCCGCACGCCTCCACCAAGCCGTTGGTATCAATTAACCCGTCTCGGCCTGGACCAAGATTCACCATAGACAGGCTGGCTTTGGGCATTGCTCGCCCACATCACCTAATCAAGCGTCCGCAGTCATGAGTTCTGCCGCTGCAGACTTCAAGGGCCTCACCGAGCCTCCTCAATATACCAGCGGGCATCAGAGTCCAACGGCTGCAAAGACGCCGTTCGGAGGCCTCTACAATGATCCCCGCACGTCGTCTACTCAGTCTTTGACACCCTCGCTACCGCCATATGAAGAGTTCGAGAGACGCAAGCTCCTGGTGATTTATATACATGGCTTTATGGGAAATGATACGTCATTTCAATCATTCCCAGCCCACGTACATCAGTACCTTAAGGTGGCCCTCTCCGACAGCCATGTCGTCCACTCCAAGGTCTATCCGAGGTACAAGACCTACAAGTCTATTGAAATTGCTCGTGATAACTTCAGTAAATGGCTCGAGCCTCTCGAATCCACCAAGACGGACATCGTCCTAGTTGGACATTCCATGGGAGGGTTGTTGGCTGCCGATATTGTCTTGAAGGCGAGTGGCCCAATGCACAATGTCGAGCATGATGACTAATAGCTCAATGTAGCCGTCTACACGCCAGAATCAGCATGGCTGCTTCCAGCATCGTATCCTCGGAGTAGTGAATTTAGATGCTCCACTGCTAGGCATGCACCCGGGCATTATCGTGTCCGGAATATCCAGTCTATTCAGGAAAAATGAGACGCCGAAGCTGCCAGGAGGGCCCTCTTCACAGTCCGCACTCAGTTTTGGCACCACAGGCCTTCCATCACCAAGTCTTTCAGCGTACTCCATGCCGTCAACTATATCCGAGACGTTACCTTCCCCTCCACCGCCACCAGCACCCTTCACGCGCCCTAATTTGACTCAGGATTCGGACTTCAACCCGACCTTCCCTAATGACGTTCGCATGGAAGAGAGATCATGGTGGAAGAATGTCGTTCATTTCGTGAAGAAGCATAATTCCGAGGGTTTAATCGACGCCGCCGCCAACCATGTTATGTCCCACATGGAGTTTGGTGGCACCATGTTTGATCTCAACACTCTCAAAACGCGCTATGAGAGCATCCGTAAGCTAGAAGATGTGGACGACTTAAAGCAGCCCGGTGCCTCTCCGCCACGGGTTCGCTTCATTCAGTACTACACTATTTGCAATGGATTTCCAAAGAAGCCGAAGGAAGAGGGCTCCGAACGGCAAGACCTACAATCCCCGTCGATTCATGGCAGTTCAGAGAAGGAGCTCCTATCGCCACCCATATCGACTGTTGGATCCAACATCGAGTCGCAAAATGAGATATTCAAACAAGATCCTAAGCCTCTGAGCTTATCGAATAGTGAACGATCAAGCTTGGAGCTTCTTAGTCCGGAGCCAATGCTTGATGAGCCACTGCCGCCACCGGTGAGAGATAGTACGATCGAGATAGATGAGACGACTAGTACTCGACCAAATAAGCACGATTCAAACCCCACGCAAGCGAATCGTCAGGACAGTGTCTCATCTCCTACGGGAAAAGATCTAATCGAAGACAAGGTCTTAACAGCGGGTATCACACAGTCAGTAGCTGCTTTGGATCTGAACCTTCCAGCCGTGCCAGATTTACCACCAAAACCGGACACTCCAGATTTGGAGAGCTATACCGATAAAGACGCGCGGAAATTGGCAGAAAAGGAGGCGAAACGGGCACAAAAAGTCTATGCACAAGCGGTGAAAGACCGCGAAAAGGCAATCAAGGACCGTGAGAAGATAATTGAGAAACGGAAAAAGAAGTTAGCCCAAGAAGCCGAAAAACAAGCCAAAGAAGAGAAAAAGAAACGTAAGAAGGAAGAAGCTGCAGCCGCCGCCGCCGCCACAACATCTGCCACAGCACCAGAAAAACTGGACGCATCGTCATCTGCATCAAACAAAGAACTCAGTGAACAAACTCCAACGCCTAGTGACAAAATATCGCAGCCAGAATGGACACCAGTATCTCCGGACCTGACACCCCAAGAGGGAGTCGCAAAGAAAGACAAGGAGAAGGCGAAGGAAAAGGAAAAGGTCAAAAACAAAGAGAAAGAAGAGAAGAAGCGGAAATTCTGCAACGTGCCAAAATCCAACGGCCGGGTCGACTCCAAGTGGGTAGGTGTCTTCATGAAGGATATGGATCAGGTGGCGGCGCATACGGGCCTATTCTTCGATGGCGAACACTACGAGGGCCTAGTGGGCGATGTTGGGAATATCATCGTCGAGTGGGTACACGACGATATGACTAGACGGGCCGTCATGTTAGGATTACCGTGATACTACTTTTTAAGCATGTGAGAGACAGCGAGGCTATCTTGGTCATCAACCGACGGCTCAATATCAAATCCGGGCTAAGAAGGGGGGATTGGGAAAAGAGATTTGGGCTGTTGCATATAGAAGATTATGCCATTGGGATAACTTGCATACTATCATATTAAGGGTCTAATATTGTAATAGGTTTCGAATTCTATTCCTCGGCTCCGTAAATCCTTACTAGTACAGAAACGATTAGGCATGCACATATGCTCTCCAGACGTGTGTGCATTGGAAGCTATATAGCCCAGGCCGTACAACTATTTATCTAGAAATCAGAGCATCCATCCTTGAAACTGACTTTTGGCGTCATCGTCTGAGCACCTGCAATACCTCCAGTCAGTTTCCCAGGCCGAGTCATCCCGCCTCGCACGGCTGGGTAGGTAGCACACGTGAGGACCATGTCAAGCATACTACTTGCCGCGCTGTAGTAGACACACCAAACATATCTGGGCCTCGTATAATACTGAGAGCGGTATGTAACGCGTGTGGAACCGACCCCTTGTCTGCCATTATCCTGAACAGTGTGTAGAGCTAGGTAGGTAGTGGGACGACTAGGCAAGCATGGGCTGCGCCTGGCTATACGCGATGTTGTGCAACCGCTGTGAAAAGAATTCCCGCGTTGTTGTAGGTGGATGCAAGACTGGGCACCTGCTGGTGCCCGGGCGCTGACCCCCGGATCCGGCGTGTGACAGGCAGCTATGGAAATGCAGTGGAAAAGACTTTCTAGCTGCCTCAAGTTATAAGTGTGGTTCCTCCCGTCTTGCGGTGCCACCGAAACCATGCAGTATCCAGTCCTTGAACGAGCAGCAGATCAAGCCGAACGTGTTGGAGACGAAAGCTTGATAGGAGAGCGTCTGCGCATCATACCACGACAGACAGTCATCCCAGGTGTCCAATTCGGCCATTGCCGCCTCCTGCTCCATCTCTCGACCGATGAGCCCGTAAGTAGAAAGTACTACTTCCTTGGGCCTCTAGCCCATGAGGTAGCTATTCACGCTCTGCAGGGTGGCACGGCTAGGATTCGCCTCGGGAAACGCCAGCATGATACGCCCCAGCTTCATCTTGATCAAGCTCTTGTTGACGACTACATCCGGGGCCCGAGGCTTATAATTCCCCTCGTCATCGAAGAATTGACACACAAGTGCGAGGGCTACTCCCACTGACAGGTCCTTGCCCGTCTCGCACGCAATTAAGATCTGTTTCCCGGTAGAAGCCGAAATGCCCTCATAATCCTGTTTGTCTCTTCGTAGATACGCATCGACGAAATCGCATATGGCCGCGAGCGCAACTCGCAGATTGCGGCTTGCGAGCTTCTGCTTGCCAATCCCCACCTCCATCAGCGCTGGACCTTTCACCCACGAATTTTGGTCCGTGTTTTTAGGGACGAAAGTGATGATACAAGTAGATGGCGGTTGCGCAGGCACAGGCAATTGACTGACGGATATGTAGGGCGCAACCTGAATAGGGGTATTAGCTGCTGGGCCAGCGGTTTGATTTGCCACAAGCAATCGGACCAGATCTGGCAAATCGGACTCAGGCGTCGAGAGAAGTATTGCGGCGTTATTCCAGAAAATGGGAGCCGTCAAGCCGAGAGCCCAGTTCTCGGTATCGTCGCCGGCGCCTTGGATATACCCACCCTCGCTCATCTCCCCACCAGGAACTCGCCGCGAGCTCGTGCAGCAGATCACAGGGTGGAAATCATCAAAAATGCGCTCGGTCGGGACAAGCTGGGACTCCTGCGTCACCCATATCGGCCGTAATGGCTTGGATATGTGCCGACGGAGAGCCGCAACGTCGATATCGAGCGCCTTCAAGGACGTGACGTGCTCGGGGACCCTAGCCTCGGCTTGGGAATGCTCTGAGCGCGAAACGACGTTCGGCGGCGTGTAGAGTTGATGAAGCTGCTCGGCGTCGGGAAACAAGACGCGATTGAGAACACAGCACCATATCGGCACGGTCTTGCTCAAGGCATCAGGCATCTGCTTACCCCTCCTCGTCGAGTCGACGATAATGCAGCCATCATGCTGGCCGATGATGGGAAGCAGATGCAGATTGAGTCTCCTAGAGCTGAAATTCCACTGTCCCGTGTGGCCGTCTGTGCTCTTGAAGTACGCGGACCCAGCCTTGTGCTCTGGATCTATGTACCAGCTCCCGCACCTCTCGTTGGCGATGAGCGGGCGACTAAATGCATCGGCGACCTCTTTAACGAAGTCTGCATCCTCTCTGATGGAGCGCAGACGGTTGGATATGGACAGATTCGCCCTTTTGAGGTCGGTCAAGATGCGCGAGAAATTGTGGTTTGCTTGCTGCGAGAAGATGAGATCCGACGCAGTAGCCATGAAAGCTATATAAAGATGTCGGATATGTTTTCCGCGTCCGTTTTTTACCGGTCTTGGTCGGGTCGCAACCTGCTAAACTCGTTCCAACTAGGCTTTGCAGCTGTCCACCAGGTGCTTAGTTAGAAGAGTTCCGCTAACCTGGTAACCACCCAGTACTGCGTAGCTACCTGGCTAATCTTGTAGTATTAGTTGTTATAGAGAATTGATTTGTTTCAAGGTTTCGATTGTTCCAATTCTGGGATCGAGAATGGGCGATTGACGTTGTGAGAACGGAGAGAGGGTTGGAGTTTACTCTTCTCATACTGTTGGCCATACCACCTTCCGACGCCTGGTTTGTTTACATTCAATCTTAATACAGATAAACTTAATATAATAAACACAGCAACAAAAACAAGCTGTGCGTAGATAACATTCTCAAAATAGCTACTCACCTATATTCTACCGACTTCAACTAGTCAATGATGGATGGCGCGGCAGTGTACCCTGTTTCTTCTCGCCTCGGACTTGATATCACCACTTCTCTCTATATCTATCTCGGCTGTTACTTTACGAAACTAAGCCCATCTGTGCGGCTCCGCCGTCGTAGAGTCATCTGATGATGACTTCTTTCAGCTCCTTTACAACTACGCGCAATCGGAGGACAAGAAGTCAAGCATGTACAACATTTCAGACCTGCTGTATGATATTGGGCTTGACCATAAGGATATAGAGGTTGTTTCTGGATCGTCTCGCTAGTGGTAGATACGAGCGGGAACCTTCACTTCTTCTTCACAGGCCTGACGATAAGCCGAACAGGATGCTTGACGAAGGCATCGCGACCAGCTGGCATCGACCTTATGCGCCGGCCTTACTATTTTCACGGGATGCCCCGACACAGCTCTCAGAAACAGCCTCGAGGTCTGCTGTTGAGAGGGCAGAGATGAAAGACTCCCGTTGAGCCTGACAATTTTGCTCATTCCTCTCAACAACAAGCTCCTGGTCAGCTCAACGATTCTTAGCAGCCGAATTTAGAGAGGTGAGCGGTAACTAAATGTGCCCGGGTGCTCGTTAACCCAACTGTAGATCACTGAATATTGATACCTACAAGACACAGTAGGTACTTGAGTAGTATAATTCGAGGCTTTGCTGTCACAACTTGAAGAGTTTGAAAGGTGCAGCATTTTCAAGAGTACAGTCGGTCGGGTATTGAATCCCTTAGGCTTCCCCCTCGGCAATTCGGGTTGTCAACTGGCCAGGTTGTGTTGTTGGAAAAAAGCTTATATGGGCGACTCTGTTTGTCATCAAGAGCTGCTCTGGTAGGCAGAGCCTCGGGCGGGGTACACGACCTTAGTCATGCGCAACTAGGTGCAGAGTCTTGTACTGGTCATGTGAGTGCGGGTATTCGCTTAATACCGCTGTACATATGTAGGTAGGGATCCAGGTACCTGCTGTAGGCTGCCGGAATAGCGCTTGGTATGACATGCTGTTAGGGGAGTCGTCCAGCAGATAAGCTTTGAAGCCCGAGTGGTTGACCTGAACAGACCATGCTCTGGCACCTGTACTTTCGCAACAAGAACAACTTTATTGTGTATCTTCACCTCCCTTCGACTTGACGTGGGCCGCCATTCTGTACTCGGGCCCGACAGCTTTCCAACGGTTGCACCACAGAAGCTTTGTTCAGTTTGTTGTCCTATCTCATGTCACCTCGTCTTTCGCAGAGTGAGGCTGAGGATATGGGCAAAGGCCTTGTGTTTGCAGTTAACAGCAGATTCAAAATCTCAATCTGACAACGTCTGCTAATATAGTAATCGCCTTGCACATGAGAGAAATGTATCTCGGGCGGTCCTGTAGCGTCGCTTACTGCATTCTGCCTTGCCAATCTGACCCGCCAATCAACAGAGGTGCCAATCATGCTGGCTCAGGCCCCCTCCAATTCATCGCTCTGTGAATCGTGCGAACTAGAGTCATTTCATCATTTTCCTCTCCTGACTATCGACAGCGTTCGTACATCGGTTCCCTTCTTGGGGGAGACGGATTGCGCGCGATAATAATGGCTGACCCCTTCTCGATCTTCGCGGGTGCCGTCAGCGTGACCGACGTAGCTGTCAAAACGTCGACGAAACTGCGCAGCCTTATCTTGGATTTCAAAGGTGCTCCGACACTAATCTTAGCTCTGTTTAACGAAGTCACAGAGATAAAAGTTGTTTTAGAGAGAGTTAAAGAGTCTCAGCAGGCGGTCCAGAGCCTTCGCAACCCGCATGATGCCGCCTTCCTCGCTGCTCTAAACGATCAACTTACCAAGGCTTATACAATTATTACAGAACTAGAGTCACTTATTACCACGCTAAGCACGGGGAACTTACCTACCGAGAGGTTTCAATGGCTCCGGAAGAGAAAGCATGCCGCCGACTTGAAAAGCAAGCTTGAAGCAGTACGTAAGAGGATCTATGAGTTGCTAGTTGCCTATAACCCGTAAGTCTGCACATTGGGTTTAAGTGATGCGCCTATATTTTAGATAGCAACTACTGATTTATTTCTCTGCGAGGTTCAGTTCTCTGGCAAGTCGCGTGCAACTCGAGCTTCATGCAGTCCGAATTGGCTTGAATCAGGCCCATGCGAATGGCCAGACAGCCACCCAGACCACCAACAGCAATTTTCAGGCCACCAATAGCGAGCTTGTTACCATTCGCAACACTATGGCGCAGCAACATACCCTAGTCAATATCGATTCAAAGGTGCAGACGGTAGGAAATGCCGTGTCTGTACATGCTGCTGAAGCCGCTAGTCACAGGCGGGAAATCAACGATCAGCTCTCAACCATTCATAATACTGTTTATACCGGTTCCCAGGCTCTCGGTCGCATCCAAGCAGAGCAAAACAGGCAGTTTGATGCCATGCAGACTATGCAGGTTGCCATCTTGAATGAGCTTGCTACCCTGAGCGGCAACTTGACGCCATTGAGACAAGCTGGTCCCACGATTCAGCCTGGTCCCTCACACAATAGCCCCAGCTCGGTTGCGTTCTTTTCTCTACGGCTCTCAGGATCTCATTGTGCGGATGGCTGTGGATGCAAATGCCATTTACCAGCCAGACCTAATATATCGTTAGGGATTCCGAAACTGCTGCGAGCTGCGGTAGGGAATTTATTCTTTGGCTACACAGGTTATCCTTCGTCTTCTACCCGCTGTAACGTTAAGTCCTGCTCAAAGGAAAAGCATATGCGATTCCAGGTCTCTTATGCTTTCCCATTTTGGTTGTGTCTGCGCTACGGGGTACATGCCCTTGTGGAAGCCTCTACCTCAGGGATATTCACTTTTACGCTTATAGCAAGACGAAGAATTCCTTTCTATTACGGTCAGATCATATACGAGGTGCAATATGGAACTATGGAAACTATAGCACATATCGTGCGCAAGGAAAAGGGATGTGTCTACGACGTTTATGACTTCGATGGGCGTTCTGCTCTTCACTTAGCATTGTGGACTAATAATTGTGAAGCTATTGAGATAACAAAATTACTCCTCCAGAATGGGGCCGATCCAGACCAGGAAGATGACTATGGACTATCGTTTCGAATGGACGCTGCTGAACGCATTATATTACGGTATAATAAGCCAGATTATTGCCGTGCGGTGGAAGCTATGTTACCGTTTTCGTACTCCGAAGTATTAGATCTGTCATATATCCACAAAGTTGTTCTCGGAATGATACCGATTAGTCTGTCGCAAGTACTGCAAGAGCCTGTTATTCACCTATTGAATACGCAGAGCCGGACTGGCTGCACACCTCTGATGTACGCCGCCCATCTCGGCAACATGGCGGCTGTCTGTGCTCTGATCGATGCCGGCGCCGAAATTGAAGAGGTCGACCTCGTTCGGCGGACTGCGCTGCATCATGCCGTTCGTTCCAGGGAAGAAGACAACCTAGCTTGTGTCGACGCACTTCTGCGGGCCGGATCTGACTATAAGGCTTTGGAGAGGCATGGTAATTCACCTTTGCATTGGGCCGCCATAAGGGAGAATGTCCCTATAGGCCGTAGGCTGATTGTTACCGGAGCGGATGTCGAATTACGGAACTGGGAAGGTGCTACGCCCATAATGTGTGCAGTGTACCAAAACATTGTGAGCATGATACGTTGTTTATATGATGCCGGCGCCAGCCTAGAATCAAAAGACAGCAACGGGCGTACGCCACTCCTAGGCGCCATAATGTACGACCAACTTGAGGCTGTTGTTCTTTTGCTCCGCCTTGGCGCTAACATTGCTTGTGTTACCAATTACAATGGAACACTGTTGCATTATGCGGCATCTTACTCAAGCTTGGAGACGATGCGGACCCTCACCGATGTCGATGTCAGGGGTCAAAAGGCAACAGCACGGAGCACGGCTGGCCGGACGGCGCAAGATTGGCTGGATCAGCGCCAAGCAGACGCGGAGTTGAGAGAGGCCTTTGCAGACCTTGCGCAAGCGTGGTGCAGGCCTGAGGAAACTGATGAATTCGCAAGTGATGAAGGAGACTCGACCGAGGAAAAACGGAGCGATGAAGATGATTTGGGCGATGAGGAAATTGCAAATGACGAAGAAGATGCAAGTGATGAGGAGGACGCAAGTGACGAGGAGCATGATTTCCACGACGCCGTCGAGTTCGTAGATGGCGACAACATCAACTAGAGTCTCCATCAAACAATCTAAACACAATTTTTTTTCCTACAGCGCATGCGTAGCACCGTAGGCTAGCTTCTCGGTGCCGTAGAACACCCTGTGAAGGCTTAATAGGAAATCATCAAATGGGGATCTATCCCGACTTGCCCCTTGACTCAAAGCTTGCATGCCTGAACTCAGAGGGACATATTGATGAAACGGCCCCGGGTGACTAAGATCTCAATCCAGGCGTCAGGGTGATACACATACGCATCCCATATTGTCTTAAACCATAAGATTTGAAAGAGGCATTTTAAAGTAGATCTGGCTTGATCGTACTCGTGGTGGGTGTTGCCTTCTAACTGCTAAAGATTTGACTTGTGATGATGGTTGACAGCGAAACCCTCTCAATTGCCCAATGTATAAAATATGCACCCCCCCCTACATCACTGCTTAAATATCTCTAGAATGTTGTAGCTCGTCCGGTTTTAGACGCACTCGGGTTTCACAAGCCCGTTTCTAATACCCAAATAGCCTCATGTGTGGTAGATTCCCACAGGACTCTTAAGCCAGCTACCTCTCCATGCTGCAGGATACCAGACAAGAAGAAACTCTAAGACCGATAAGGTTATATCATTATACGCCTCTACAGTAAAGACACTAATACATAGGTGCCAACTTTATTTTCGAGAGCCTGTCAGACCAGTTTCTAACTATACCTAGGTACTCTCTTGGTTGCTATACGCAAAACACTAAATCTCCTTGCTAACAGAACTCTTCCGTTTACTACAGACAAAAAAAAAATAGTAAAGAATCTTTATTTATCGCTTTAACCTTAGCTAATTATGCTGTTTTTGCGCAAAGACAATATAATTTAAGAACTACAAGCGTGCAAAATATCTTATTTCGCTGGCTATAAGCATTTAAATCTAGCAGAGCCGTCGTAAAATTGTTTACTCCTAGAGGATTGGAATGCTAACCCGCTAACGGTAGGAAACCTTCGTAACCACAGACTACAAGAGAACCCACTATTTCTTGGTTTTCTTTCGGTGTATTCGACCGGAGCTAACAAAGCAGGAGAGCTTGCCGACAAGACATACATTATGTTAACGTAGCTAAAGTGCTATACGAGACATTGCGGGACGAGGGGATAACGGACATTAGCGGTGTGGGTCATCATAGACATCAGATCGATACAATTCTCCATAATCATTGCCGTCGCTCAGCGCATAAGTATGTTGTAAATCCCTGTACAACGAGCGAACGTAGGAAGGGTTGTGCGGACACCTCTACCACCGTAGCTCGAAAAAAATTCGTATAACTTCTTCTGCCTTATAAGCCAACGTCCCGCGCAACTCTAGATTTCCGACGTTCATCTCTTACCCTGCCTTGATGTTGGATTTGTAGTGTTGGGTCTCGCGTATTGCTCTCCCGTGCTAAAGCACGGATGAATGAGGGTTAACATAACACCCTTGAAGCAGTATCTCCTCTGTTGATAACCTAGATAGCACCATTTAATATTGGAAACTGCTTCGATATTCGCGCGTTCCTGTCTATGGGAACGACGAAGCACTTCATTTGAAGTGGGTGTATCGCATGTGAAGAGCCCAGCATTTGCCTATGTTGCGAACTACTGTTTATGATTTGCGGTGGCGGCCTGAAGTGAATGAGGGGCAAGCTTGTGACACCATGCGGAGTCCTTAGGTGTGTGTTGTGCGTCCATCCGTCAAACCGTTCAAAGGACTTTCAATTCAAAAGTACCATCAGGCAAATGATAGCTACTTATCAGGATCAGCCTATCATCCCATTAAGAGATCATTTATTATGAGAAGAGCTAAGGGCTACCGTGGCTTCAGAGAGTGTCTTCTCACTTTTTATCCATTTTGCTTTTTGGGCAAGTTTATTGTCTGGGAGGTGTCAAGAGGGTCTGTCTCGCGGCCGCTTCAATATCGTTCTCGTCGTTAGCAGATCACCTCTGCCTTTACTATTATTGAATAATCGGCCTTATAGAATTTGAGGAGACTCGGCGTGACCATCAAGTCTACTAGGCCCTGAGATCCAAACCTCGCTTTCATATCCATGACATCTTCCACGAAAGGAAAACCGTGCGTGTCGGTTCCTGTAGGTTGATTGGACATCAAAACCTCGTAGTGAGACCGGTCGAATTCAGCACTGAGCTTCGCTGCCATTTCAACGACCTCATGAAGCGAAGTTTTTAGGGCAGCAGTGGCTATATCTGCCACAAGAGGTGAGATCGCCCCTATGAGTCTTGTTGTTAGCTCATTTATAAGGCTAACGTCGATCGAGTAAGCCTTCTGAACCAAGGCTGCCGTGCGGATACGCCATTCCTGTAATTCTATATCTGATACGTTCTGCTTCAGGGCTTTCAATACATCTTCAACCTTGTTACCGATGTCGCGTCCAAATGCGCGGCAGGGTACGGTGAAGTATCGTAGGAGGTATCTCCAGATGAGCGCACGGAAGAGATAGTAGGTTACGTTTGGAGTGCTTGCGTAGGTCTTCCAGTGCGGCGAGAGCAGTTTGAAATCGTCTTTGTACTTGTCCGTAACCTTACTTGCTAGGAAAGGCTGGCTGAGAAATTCCAGTGATAGGGCTCGGATTTTTTCCCGCAGTTGGTTCCATTGCACTATAACTTCATCGTCACTCAACTCGATAGTGGGTATCAGGCTTGATCGCGCAAGCTTGGCTGTGAGCACCCCACAGAGCTTTGCCTTCTCGGCAGCGTCACCCGTCACTTGTGCAAACCGTTGGTCGGCGTCCTTGATCTGCGAGCGCTTGAGGGTTACCGGTTCATCCTCATCCGCACCCTGCTGGTCGTTTAACGTGGACATATTCACTGTGGCGTTGTGCGTCAGAAACGTGAGCGAACTTTCAAGTCTAGTGGTATGCTAGCGGAACTGGCTTACTGGATGCATCGGCCGCAGGAGGTGGCAACCGTTGGAGCCTCCGGTTTTCCGACTCGAGGTGCGCGACCCTAGCTTCAAGTGCTGACTTCTCCTCCAACCAGGATTTCTGTTCGGCTCGCAGTTGGCGGTATTTCTTATCACGCTCCGTGAGTGCACCCTGTGTCTCAGCGAGCTGGGCTCGGAGGGATTCCATTGCGGGGGCCAATGATAGTGTCAACGAAAGACTAACGATGAGAGGAATGCAGAGTGTGGTAGTGTCTGTGTAGATGGTCTCTGTCTTGCATAGATGGGTGGAATGCTCATGATCTGATGAGATCAAGAGTACAGCCCGTAGAAGAAAAATAGGTATGTCCAACCGCAGGGAAAGTTGCTCGAGTGCTCGAGAACAGGGCTGTCTTAGCCCTACTTCTTTGTTGCCACAGCTGCAGCCCTTTTCCACAAGCAGCACCCGTTATTGTTCGCAAAACGCGGTGCAATAAAGAGAGTAAGTAGGCTGGCAGCCTATCGAGCGAGCCAGATAGTTGAACAAACTTGTTGGTCCGAAACTCGCGGTCCGCGCCTCTTGCCCTGTTTTGGGTGTCTGGTCCTTGTGTCGCTGTCACTGTCACTGTCACTTTCACGGCCTACAGCCTATGCTCCCGCGCATTCCCATTCTGTGGTTTTCCATTTGCTTCTGATTCGCTTATACCATCACACAGGCCGGAGAAACAGTCTCTCAATCCCGGGCCTCACCGTGATACATTTGCGCAGAAGCGCGAACATGAGCCTATGTGTCGAGAAAGCGGATATGAGTGAGTGAAACTTATCTTTCAGGTAAGTGGGTAGGTAGATCTAGGTAGTATCCGGCTAAAAGTGGGTCATTTCGGGCAGACGCCCTAGGCAAGTTATCACTATAACCACTTAGGTTAGGGGTACCTAGGTGCCTAGGTACTGCACCCGGATGGGCTATGGATATGACACAGGACTACTTGAAGCTTTGTAGGTAGGTTGTTATCTTCTAAGATTGCATCTCAAGAAGAACTTAATGCACAAGACACCATGACATGATAAGGCTGAATACAGGACCTGCCATACAGCTGGCTCTACTCAATCAGATTCACTTGAGACTCTGTCAACGGCTATTCCCTTTCTGTTGCACGCTTTTACCCGGTATACGTGTGAAATTCGGCGTCCCAGTGTTCGCTAAGTCTATTCGTTCTGTTGGCGCAATATGCAACATGGCACTAGACCACGAGGGCGACGATGATATAAGAAGTTAGATTTAATCAAGCCAGCCGATTATAGTTTTGCCTTTTAACTTCATGCCGGCCGACCCCTATGAACCGCAAACCGGCCCTCGCGCAGCACAGCATGGCTATAATTTGCCCTCCTACATATGGGATAACGGTGACTAGGCAGACGCTGTACGGGTAAGACGTGACAGACGATAACGAGCTGGGACGTGAGCTTGTACGACGTTGCGACGAGGCCGACCAAATGCACCTCCTCTTCGTCGTCGGAGGACAGATGTGACAATTCACAATTATACTGCAGCGACTCATGCACGGCTTCACACACAGCCCATTTTGGGTACGTGCTCTCGATCTCGCTAGGTCTTCATATTGCACTCCATGGGAGATCAAGAGAAACCAGCAAGTGGAGAAATTCTATGGTGCCCAGGTTAAGTTAGGGATTTTTATGCAAACTCTCCGTTTCATCAATTGGATCTTTTACCAACCTCACAAGTTCGACCCAACTCCCGGCCTCATAGAACTCAAATCATTGACATAGTTTCCATGGCTCAGCTCTATCGACTGTCAGTGAGTAGCCGGATTCCTTTCCAGCCTTGATTATGTTTTGTTCTCACTGAATCGTTACAGTCCGGATAGTGTCAGATGATAAAGTGAAGGCAAGCGCAGCGATGAAATCGTGACTACAGTATCCAAAGTCTGAAACGACACCAGACCAATTTCGTGTATTACGGATACATCGTCCCTTAAAAAATCTAGACAAGGATGTGAAGCGATCGATCGTCATCACTATGCGTGTGAAAGAAGTGAAATCGAGGGCTGTGGCTCCTTGTTGGATGGAGGCAGCTGTCAGAATGTACTTGTCGCGACGCTACTCTACTCTTAAGTTTCTATTTGCACGCAAGTTTTCAGTAAGCAGCTCATATAGTAACACTCCTCTAGTGTGATCAATGCTGACACAACCTGGTTGATACCCAGCAGGGTCAAAAGGTCTCGGAGCTTCTAATCCGAGGAGTGTTATCCTTCAAGAAATTGTCATCATTGAGCCGAGGATAATCCCGTGCAAGACGACGTCGACATTTTCAGTCATGGATAGCTCCAACGCACATAGGCATCCTAGATGGTCCTATATCTCTCCCTTCAGCATCACGGGAACCAGAGAAGGAAAAACTGACTTAAGCGTCTGGAATTCGTCCAATCAGACCGTCTGCTACCATCAACCCTATATGCTGAAGTCATCTTAACTCACAATAGCTACTAGCAGTTACGAATTTCTCATCCTCCACCACCTAGTGCAATGACCGAGCTACTAAGGTTCCTGAGATGCGTATCAAGGCTACAACCTGGCTCACTCAGGCAGCGGAGGATCGCCTCCTAGCGGCGAGTTATAAACGTATGTCCGATAGACCAACACAGAGATCAAAACTCACCCATTAAATTGAGGTTATTAGACAGTATCGCTGTACCTATATTATTAAGAAGAGCCTACGGATGAAGATTATTTTCTGGTTAGAGATTCTCGGATACAGGTCAGTCCAATAACCAATGTCAGTTTCCAAGTCTCATCGTGAAGAAAACTATCGTTTTATGCGGAAATAGGCTGATAGTTATGTCCACTACTCAGTCCATCCATTCAACGGCGGAAATTCCGCCATACTACACCTCTAGCCCATCTTACCCACGACAGCCACAATATGGCTTATGTGAGACCAGCCCATACATGTAGTCAATGTACGGCACTTCTTTATAAGCTAGCCCTACCGGTAATGTAGTTGACCCCGGACTTGGCAGGAGATCCCCCATATTCTTATGTTGTCATCGGCCACTCTTGCTGTTGTCATCCGGCTGTAACACGGAATCATCTCAGTACCAGCCTCTCAGTATTGCCGGACTGCCGTAGCTACCGAGAACTCGACTCGAACATGAGCCGCTCAAAAGTGATTAATCATATTACATGCAGGTAAGCTTACCTCTGGTCGTCTATTGCTTTTTCTTATTATGTAAGTTCGGCCAACCCTTAGACTTATTCCTACGTCGCCACGGTGAGAGTCCTTTGAATATTTAAAACTGACTTGACGTATGAAGTCATAAACAAATATGCGAAAGATAGCCGATCGATAGCTTCAGATGAGCAATCCAGAGTTGCTGCCGACAGCCTTATAAATCTTGGGGGGACCGAAGTGCTAGGTACCAGGTTACACCGGTAGGCCTTTCTCAGCTGATAAACATACCATCGAGGATCGGTTGAAGACACTATTGGATCACCGTCATAAGCTTCAAAGAGGTGTGTGTCTAAGGAAGTTATTCCCATGGTCCACAGGAAACACGTTACGTTATAGTATTGTTGCTTGCTGACCTACATCCCTGCGTTCACCGGTGAAGAATGTCAACCATTGTCAACCATTGCTCGGTCAATGCACGGATTGTCCAGAAGGAGGACCTGGATGTGCGCCGATGATGGAATGTTCACGGCCTGGATCATATTGGCCATTGCGAAGTATGGTTAGCGGATGTTCCGGGCAATGGCAAGAGATCGCGAGATCACTGAGCTACGGGTTTAAACCAACACGCCTATCCTGCACTTCCACGATGGATGCCTACCCCTGAGGGACCGCACGACGCTCTCACCACCCTCTGGATTCGGAAAACGAAATAACGACGCCAGGAGTCTCTCAGTGTCTCGGCGCGAGTATAAAGAGGCGGCATCATCCCCTCAACTTTCCGTCCTTCATCTCAAGCATCACTCACCAAGCACAGCAGTCTAATCAACAAAGCACAAGCAACCTCCAACAGCAAAAATGCAGTTCACTACTGTCACCGCCTTCTTCGGCATGCTCCTCGCCGCTGCCCCGGCTTTCGCCAACCCAGTCGACCAGGTCGTTGCCCGCCAGAGCCCAGTGGGTGTCTGCGGCTCGCAGTTCGGAGCCCCCATCAATGCCTTCCCTATCGGCGAAGCCTGCAGCGGCGATGGATTCGCCTGTGACCCGTCTTGCAATGACATTGTAAGGGAATCCTATCCACCTTCTTACTCATTCTCTTCCCTCTCCCTCCTGCTACTACCAAAGACAATCTCTCTCAGATGGTGGGAAAGAGATTACCAGGAAGGAAGGTTGGAACTTGATGAAGATCAGCACTAACCATGATTTTCCCACTTAGATCCAATGCGCCAATGGCGTCTTCGTCGTCATCGCTTCCTGCGGCAGCCCCATCTGCGCTGGAAACCACAACGGCGGCGCCGTCTGCGGCTAAACGGTCAGTTCCGAATCCGCTCTTATCCCTGTATGTGGTGACTAATAATTGCGATAGTCCAATGACGGTCACCTTTCCCCCTAGCTAGCCTTCCAAAGTTCCAGCATGTCCATGTGGGAGACGGCAACACTCAAGGTTGACAGGCTAGGTGGTCTGGATAGCGATGGCGGGCTCTAGAGTGTCGTCGTTAGCTAGCTCCTTTAAAATTTTAGAAAAAAAGGGTTGCGGGGAGAATCTGCTGGAGAACTTCTTTCTTTGTGGGTTTTCTGTCTTATTGACACTACTTAAGGACGCACAAACTGTAGGATCGAAAATCCCGGGAGGATAGATAACTCCATGCAATTCAACTCTAAACCCACCCTTCGGAGTTTCTTCTTGTCTACGTGAGGCCCCGTCATACCAGATTTGCTAGGAATGCAGCATATTGAGCTCTCTGCGTGGAATAGTAATGGTCTTTCGTTGTTATATGACACAAAATCGATTCAGAGGCTCGAAAGGAAGGGACCAATTGCTGGAGGCTGAAGGAGACGGTGGATATAGACTTTGACCTCCAGGAGGGATGAAAAATAGAGTTGTTGGAAGTTAAGGGGACTATGCAGTCATATAATTTTATTATTCAGATCAAGTCTATCTCCTAGCCCTATATTCGGCGCTTGTGATATCGTGCCAATTAGTGTCAATCACAACTTTCGTTATGTTGTTTCATTCATACCAATCATTTTGGTAGTCATCCCTAAATAGAACATGCAATGACCTTACAAATAATGACGATTGATCAGTAAAAAGGAAACTAAGAAACCAAAACGGAAAGGGAAAAAAAGATTTTGGCCAACGAGGGAATCGAACCCCAATGCCTAGCGCTGCAGAGTACGGATAGTTTCGCTATGTACCAGTATTTGAAGAGGTAGAGAAGCTTCGCTAGGCTGTACCAACTTGGCCACTGGTTTGCCAGTCGGGGCACACGGTTGTCCTGGCTACCTACTCCTTGCTATTTATGTTGAGCGCAAAGTTTACGCCGCGAGCCTTATTGCGTCCCAAGGGTATTAGCCGCTCCCCTATTCAGGAATTCAGGAGGACCCTGAGAGGCCAGATTTTAGGCTTGCTTTGTCTGATATATGCTAAGCAGACCAGCTAGGCAATACGATTACCACGCACAGGACACCCCCCAGTTATCACCATTTATATCATGGATCAGGAAGCTGCTTTGGATACTTACTACTGTAATCATTGTCTTTATTGCCTGCTTATACTCGGATGCTGGAATCACGTCCCCTTCCTTCTCTTGGGTAGATATCTAACATGTGCCGGGCAGTTACTATTGTCGCCCCTAAAGCTATCCCGAGCCGGGACGAACTCGCCGCTCTGAAGGCTGCCCTTCACAAACCACACGTACCAGACCTCGTGTAGAACGCCGTGCCGGGAGCACTTGAGTATAACGCGGCTGCCGCTATATTGCTCAAGAGCGTCCACAATGTCTGCTAGCTCATACGTTTTGTGCAGATCTGGTTCTATGCCAAATCGTTCGAGCGCATAGTATGTGTCCAGCGTTCGGAAGAGTCCGAAAGCGCGGACGAAGTAGTCAACCACTTCTAAACCTGGGGTATATGCTTCGCCGTAGCAAGACGGGGCGAGCGTATTTATGCACGTTGCGTGCTTATTGTATTCATGCGCCCAAAGATGCTCATTCGTACCGCTGTTTTCTGTTAGTATTGAAACTTGGGATGGTAATGCCACACTCCCTTTACGCTACGGCTCGCTTCTTCTTCAAAATCTTTAAAGCTTATGATAAAAACCCTGGCGAAAGTGGATACTAGACGGCAAGTATGGGAAGGATCTGAAGAAGGCGTTAGGAGACTTACTAGCTGGCAAGCCAATACCGATTCATATGGTCAATAAGTTCGCCCTGATCGTAATGTTCCAAGACGGCCGTGATGTTGTTGAATCTGGGTGTCATCCCGCAATATTGGTCATAAGATCCATCGCAAAGATCCGGCCTATTCTCATAGAGTCAGTACTTTCGTTATTCGCGCGCTCTATCCTTTACTTCCCAGGCGCAATCTCACGAGATGACAGAACGCACCAAAGCCCGTGAAGAGTCCAGTCTTCTTCGCCCCCGTCAACATGTGTTTCCTCGTCCCAGAACTGCGTGAGCAATAATCGGCCGCCAGGGTAGATAAAGCAACACGAATCGGCGGCCGACTGGTTTTTGCAGCTCACAGGGCCATCGAGCGGGCATGAAGGGGCGCCGGTAAGAGGATCGTATGGCGCGACGCCGTTGAAGACGGGTTGTCCGTCAAGGTCCGTTTTGTATGTTAAGTGCGCTGGTGGTTTACGCAAACTGCCGTGGCCTGATTCGAATATTGGAGGGATAATGGAGTTGGGAATATTGTTCGAAACGCCGCCGAGAATGGGGATCTGCGAAATCAAGTTGTTGGCGTACGTGAAGAGAGAGCGCAACGATATCGTCGGCGCCATGACGGCGATTAACCTGATGTGTCGATAAAATCTAGGTCTATTGAAATGGTTCCGGTCTAGAATAGAGCGAAGATCCGGTGGCTACCAGGAGCTTCATCTCCTCTGGATTTCATATAGGTAAGTAGAGAGGTGAGTTTACAATAAGCCTCGGGCTGACGTGGTAGTCGCATGAGACGTTATCAGCAGCTGACCTACCCAAGGCGGTGCCAAAGGCAGCTATTGGCATGTGACGTCGCCGCAGTACAGGCTAGATTAGTGCCCGGTACATGTAGGTGGGGGGAGTTTAGGTACCTGCTGCAGCCCATCTAAGTGGACCATGCTAGGACCTGTAGCATGGTGTAAAGTTCTTAATACTGGACTTACAGCAAGGTGATTCTAGCATCTGGGCGCAAGGTTACGTCTCAAACTTGACTTCAAATTGAATACCTTATGAGGGTAGGTGATATTGAAGGATGAAAAGGGTATCTGTTATTATTATTGTATGTACATCTCTATATATTGTGAGCCCTTCAGGCTGTTGCCTCCCACTCAATTCACCTACCCGACAGGGGCCGCGTTCGATCTATCTCGGAAACGTCTCAATCAAGACTTTTTGATTCCGGGCATCTTCGGGGTGAATGCCAGACTCTAGAAGCTCCGGCACGGTAGCTACTGTGAAGTTATATTTGTAGGCGAAATCTCGTTCCTCCGGCGCGGACGACGGCCGTGGTGGTGCTGTCGTCGACGCCGATGCCGCCGAATGGCTGGAGGAAGTATTCGAATTCGATGACAGCGCCTTGAGCATCGTAGAGGCGCTATGATGATCTAGGTCTCGCGCCCTCTGAAACGTGGACAAGGGAACATCCTGCGGGTTTTGTCCCTGCCTTTGAATCGCAAAGACGAGCTGTTGTACTCGTCGGTCCTTTTTGCGTCTATCCACTTCAACACACGCCCGCACAAAGAATACGAAGCGCAGAATCCTACATTTTATCGTTAGCTGATGAGTGGCTAAATGAGTCGACCGTCGCAAGACCGGCAACGTTCAGCATTGACCAGCCGAGAGCATGGGCAGCTGATACTGTGTGATAGGGAACAACATACGCCAGGAGGCCCAAGAAGCTAAACTGGGTGAGCGCCACGTAGACCCAAGAAGTTATTTCCAACTCCTCCAGTTTCCACGAGGGTGCTCCAAGTTGGCCCCAATTGGCGTTAAACGCTTGCGCCGTGATCGTGAAGACGCTACCCACCCATAGAATCAACTCGACACCGACGTGAGCACCCGGGTGGACGCCTTTCCCCGTGCTTCCCCGTACGATGATGACGACGAATTCCACTATGTCCCATAGTATGAAGGCCGCTAGCTAAAATCACAATTATGGTGAGCATTAACGTAGAGGGCGGGGTGCGAGTCAAGGCGAAGGTAAGTAGGTAGGGAGGGTGGATATTGTGGGAAGAGTGAGAAGCCATTTAGACATGAACGGCGTGGGACTTACCACAGCATAAGCAACTCCTGCGTAATAATCCAGGCTATTGCGGGAAGTGTCGATGGCAATCAGTTCCCCTAGATCGACTACGCTTAATATCAAGCAGAGAGACCGCAACACCACTTTTATGATATTCCATTTTCTCTGGTTTCCCACAGTGGGCAAATCCGGTAGCTTGTCTCGCCCCGATTTCCGCTTTTTCTTCGTTGAATCCTCCATAATGCATCCGAGTAGGGAATCAAACCAACTTCAGTCGTCACGAAACTATGTTATGTCCCTGGATATCCAGTGACTTCAGCGGCTTCGGCACCGGCCCGTGTCGACGTGCGAGTCCGGGTCTTTAGTTCGTCGGCTGCATTCGTTATCGCGGTCAGAGCGCCGTCTTCACGGCTCATAAACCTGAGTAGACTATCGTTAAATATTCGCCCTGCTAATAATCTTCGATCCGTGGCGGCAAAATCTCGTCAGCTTTCACAGCCAGGTAAGTCGCGATCTCGTCTGCCAAACGAATCCCTGTCTCTTGGTCGTTACGATCACGATGTCGCGAGTCGATGGTGTATTATGCTCTGTGGGATACACGCCGTGTATTTTCGCCAGGATGGTTCAAAGGGTCGATGGCTTGATTGACTACTGTGGCAGGCTCTGAAGCTGAGAAGAGAGATTATCTTACCACCGCCCAAGACTGTGTCCATTAGGCAGGGAGTGGGTAGGATCCTTTCTCCATAGCCTCAGGAACAGGGGTTAGGGGTACTAAAGGCGGTTGAGCCACACCTTATGCCGAACACGTTTGGGTAACGCTTTCCTATCACCAGTTGATTTAATTATCGCTGAATTAGGGCTGTTTGTGCATTATTAGTAAAACATTCAATGATGATGCCTTACGATTAAGGTACTTGACTACATATAAAAGTAGATTAAGAAGCATTACTAGAGGCACGTCTAGTGTACAGCTCCTGTGCCACAGAGGTTGGGGAGGCGGTCTGAAAAAAACCTAAGACACCCCCCTTCCCCCCCTTTCACTAAAACAACCGCTAAAACAACCTTATTATGTTAGAAGGGGGGAGAGGGGTGTCTCAGTTTTTTTTTTTCAGACCGCCTCGGCTGGATCTGCAGTATTTGAGCTCAGACACTAGGCCGATCTAGGCAGGCGATACCGTTTCCCTTGTGGGATTACCTTACTAACCAATAATGAGCCCCATGATACACGGCAAAGAGACGCCGAGAATTCTCGTTTAGGAGCGGATGTAGCGCTCGAAGATATGATTTTGCTGCGCATAGAGGGTTGACGGCAAGTTTAAATAAAATTGGCGTTAAAAAGGCCCAAAGGAATGGGGTAAAGAAATAAATGAAACTATAGGAAAAGAGCTGCAACAAATGCGACACAATGTGAATAAATCTATTTAATCGGTCAAAAGAAGGCTACGATTCTATAGGGGCGTACATCCAGAGAGCAGAGTAGACAAAGGAACAAGACCAAGAGGAAGCATACAGGTAGCAAATGCTTTTACCAGTATTCCAACGCCATGCCTAACGCAAAAGCCACCTGGGCTTAAGACCAGAACGCCGAAGTATGCGAAATAGGTGTATTAAAACGAGAACTCTGCGTCATCTATACCACCTCCCAATCCACTACAACAGTCATAGTCAGCAATCACTGTAAAAATTTCGGGCTGTAGAAAGTCTCTAGCAAATTCATATCTTGAAACAAATTCGTTCATTGTATTATTGAAATGAAAGTAAAGGAAGGGTTGTGTCTGTAGGGATTACTTACTTGCATCAACCATGAATTCCCAATCGTCTGAATCCGTAGTCCAGTCGGCAGTGCTCACGGGTTGAGTCTGGTCGGCCTCCGGATTTCGTTGTCGCACGAATTGCTCAGTGATGAAATATGCTTGCTCAAGCGCCAGCAAGATGGTCTGCAAGATTTCCTTAAGGTTGTAGGCCTCCAGCGGCGCCGGCATGAATCGACCGGGCTCAGCTTCGTCGGCATTCTTCCATCGATTTCGGAGTTCCTTGGCACGAGCAAGCTGCTTGCGGACTTCTGGTTGCCATAGCGTCTCATTGAGGGGATTTCCAGGATCACCAAGCGCTAGTAGCACGTTTTCGTGGTACCGGTGTGGCTGAGATCGATCGCGAAAAATGTCCTGATGATTCTGCGAGGCATTTCCAACTCCATAGCCATTGCCATTTGGGTCTGATTGAGCGTAGACGACAATATCGTACACGCCCATAAGGTGCACAAGGGCTCTTTCAATCAGCATGTAAAATTCGTGAAAATCGAGTTTGAAGTGAATCTCGTTGGCTTCGCTTTCCTGCTGTGACTTGCCAACTCGATCTATGGCTATTCCGTACCCGGCTTCCAAAAAGGGTATCTTCCATTTCAAGCGAGACACTATCTTCAAGAATCGTGATAATTGCTGCTCAGGTGACGAAGGTGGTTCATTGTGAGTTGAAGACGTGTTAGGGAGTCGTCGCGAGAACGAAGAGTCGGATTGCCCTGTACTAGTAGCAGTATTATTGGTAGTGGTAGGCGGAGGACGCGGCCAAGAGGTCACCCCGTTAGCCCAGCGAGACGCTGATAGTCCTTTAGGTTTAGTGAATGACATTTAGTTAATAGTTGCTGAGTGAAGCTGATGGTTAAGCGATGCGTTGGTAATGCGATCTGTGCAAGAAGGGAAACTCATGGTTATACCCTGCTTGGACCGGATGAACAATATTGATTCTTAAAAAAGCTTGTTCTTCGTTAGAAAGGGTTTGTTTAAGCCCAGAGCGATAGGGAAATACCTCTGCAAAAGAATAAGAATATCATTCCATTGTTTATTTTCAATGGCGTTGATAATTGAGTGCTTTGTAGTATTCTAACTAGGGCGGCCAATTAGTGAAACGCTGTGCTCAAGGCAACGCCTTGTCAAGCACTCTTCAAGTTCATTCAATGTCCCCTGATCGGCATATCTAGGTAGATAAGGTAGGCAATGCCATTGTCTCTTCAAGTTGGAATTGGAAATAGGTAAGTACGGAGTTACCTTACCCAGCTGTTGGTTTGAGGCGTGTCTGGAAGACGGCCCCACTAGGCCTAGGCTTATTATATAAGGCAGGTACATAAGTACTTACAGTACGGTAGGTGCTTCAACATTGGTTACCGGGGTGAAAACTTCTTGAGTCACCTAGAGGCCAAAAAATATGTGTCGATTGGAATGATGGTATTAACATCTATGACTCTGTAGCATACATTTCTTCATGATAAGATAATTTGAAAGTAGCAAAATGGTTCACGTCTTAGTATTGTCTCTGAGCATGTGAGCATACAGGACAATTCGAAGCATGTTGTTCCATCACATATCATACCTGCCAACTCAAGGCTTCATCCTAGGTAGAGAGGAAAGGACGCCACGCCATGCCCTGAGAGGTCTGCCTGGCTGAGTAATACCTGCATGTCCAGATTATAATGTAGAAAGTAGCAATCAATAATAAGATGGAGAGCCCATCGGCGAGGCAAGTGCGCAGGTCATCCACGGGTAGTTGAAGGAAAGAGGATCCCAATGACAGACATAAACATGATCAGGAAGCTTTTAGCTCCATCTATCCATTCACGCACGCTTACGATAAATGCTCCTCCATGTCACTTCTCGTGTCTTTAAGATCAGCCTACCATCGATCCCCATCATCATCAGCAAAGTTGAGCTTATGTCCAGCCAACCCAATTCACCTCTCATAGTGCAACTCTCATTAGACTCTCAACATATTCTCCTGTAACAGCTCATTGGTGCCGCCTGGCAAAAAAACATTTACACTCTCTCGGTTGTTTATCGTCATTCATAACAATCATGTGGTCAAAGTTCTCCTTCGGATTCCTCAGCGCCATGGTCGTAGTCAGCACTCTCGGCATCATAGCTACAGCCGTCAAAGCCGCTGCGCTCCCCGAGCCCGAGCCCGAGGCCGTCGTCGCGGTCCTCCATACCTTCAAACCCCAAGGCCTATGCCACTGTGTGCGCAAGCGCTACAGCATGGCCGTGGACGAGACTGCCACCGGTCGCTGTCTCTCCTTGCCAGAAGACTTCCAGCCTGGCGCTGCCGACGTCACAGGGGATTGGAATGGTAAGCTGCTGAACCCATGGGCACTGCTGGCTAGACCATAAATCCACACACACACTGACGGAACGTCTGATACAGTTTTCGTCTTCGAGACAGCGAACTGCACAGACAAGGGCGCATGGATCTTTCCACAAACGACCCAGAATCCTAGTGTTTGTAATTATAATCTTAGCGACATGAAAGCATACGCTGTCCTTGGGACTGACCATGGCAAATATGTCGTTGGGGGCCGGCGTGGAAAGATAGACCAGTTTTGCGGCACCGACGGAGAGTAGTTCGCAAGCGGCTGGTCCACGTCTTTTCTTCCCTTTTCTTTGAGGCTCCCCTGAAAGATTAGGTACCTAACGCTCCATTATTCCTCATGTCACACTAGTATCATTCCATCAGATCCCGTTGGGACAAGTGGTTCAAGTATTAATCATTCCCAATACATGAGTTACGGACCACTATTCAGGCTCTGCAAGCCTTACTGTGACATAGTGAAGCAGGTCCATCGACGGCGATTGATCGGTGAATCTACCTAAGTTGGCAAGAGAAAGCAATTTTCACGTGTCCTTGTTTCCCGAAATTATTAATTGTTGGCTAAACAATTCTTCAACGACCCTCATGTGGTCATCAGCCAGTCGGTCTGCTTTCAGGCCCTCGAATGCCATGCTCCAGATCCGTTCCGCTTCCACGGACGTCGTACCCGTAGCGCTAATTCTGCCTAGATGTTGGGCGAGCATCGGGTATGCACTAATCCTCGCCAGTCCATTCTCCCACGCGAAATCTTTAGGAAGCATATCGGCTCTTCCAGCCCTCCCAGGTTTAGTTGTAGCTGCCATAAGGAAGTCAGACAACGCTTGTGCATGTTTCCTATTGAATACCAGAGCCTGGCTGCAGCATCCAAACCACTCTTCACGTACACCTGGTGGCGAGCCAAGGAGAGAGGCTTTCCCGGACGCGAAGAAAAGCCACACCAATAACGGCACAGCAACGCCACAAGTCACCAGCATGACCCAACCGTCGACATGCCGCGCCAAGGGCCGAGGGAGGAAGAACCGCCGTGCTAGTAGTATAAATGCCAGCAAGGGGATGCTGACAGCGAGCGAAATAAGGTGGGCATTGTTGCTCCTAAAGCCATAACCGCCTCCCCAGCCAAAGCTTCGCTCTTGGTTGAACATGCGCAAGTAGAGCCAATCATTTGGGCCGCCCTGCTCGACTTGGCCGCGTACAGGATCGTGGCGCGTTGGGTCGTTCATCATGTCCTCGATGGTATGTAGATTCTTCAACGTCTGCACCGCCCAGCCATCCGCCAGAATAATATCGTCCTCGAACAACGCGATATACGGCGCATCGGTGGTTTGGACACACTGGCGAAGTGCGTAAGCGTAGTCGTACACAGATTTCCTCTCAACCATGCTCTTATCGTTGCGGTTCTTGGACCACGACTCGAGCAGAGCCATCTCTCTCTCCTTGTCCTTGTCCGACAGACTCCCGGGGTATGTGACTAGGTCGTCGGCGATATTAGCTTGAGCTAGTCTTCCATAGCTCATATGCTGTGTTTCGGGGTCGGGCACGTCGGCGAAGAACACCTTTAGATGGATAGCGTTCCGTTCGGCGTGCGTCAGATTGGCAAAGAACGAGCCTATCGCCGTCTCCACGTACTGTCTCCCCGGCAGATTACGGGCGATGGTCAAGAACACGGCGCACATCTCCGGCCTGGGCCCAGCCTTGACTAGCCGAATGTGGCCTGCATGGGAATTCGCGTCGAGTCCGTCGAGGAATGCCTCAGCTTCAGCCTGTCGCGTCGCTGAGTAAAACCGATCGAAGCCATGCTCCTCGGAGAAGAATATGGATAACGGGTCGCGATAGAAGTTGAAGTACCCATACGTCACGTAGACGGCCACGATGGCCAAGAGAACTATCAAAGTCCGGAAACCTGGTTGGCGGAACAGGTTCATTGTCAATTGAAGCTTGCAGAAAATCACCTATTTGGAGGCATCGTGCTTCTAGTCATCCTCTATTACCCCCTCTTTTGAGGACGCAGGTTTTACCGTCGACTGTCATGCAAAAGATGTGTATGAACAAACAAAATGCCAGAAAAAGGCTGTTGGAGCGGTGGAAATAAGGTGATAGGCAGTGAGATGACAAAGGACCTACCTAAATCGGTTAGTTACCTACATCCCTCCTTATAAATGATAAATTATACTTACACTTCTCTGCGTCCTCAACTATCCGATGCGATTTGTGATACTTCCACCTAGATTGGTCACGTATATCTACAAATATATCGCATTTACACGAAATCTTGATTGTTTTTTGATTCATATGTATTCATAGGTAGGTACCTAAGCTCGAACTCAACTACAAATAACGAGCGACAAACTACTACCAATGAGCGAGACCCCGTTATCCTGCGAGGTTGCTTTATCCCCCATCCCCGAACCGGCTGAAGTAAGTCTACCCAATTACTTAACTTGATTTAATAAGCCTCCACAGCGGCCTTCTGCTGCTCAGGGACCGCCACGGGCTCGTCCTCCTCGACCATACCGCCGAGGATCATGGAAGAGGGCGCGAGAGCCTGGAGCTCGGGGGGGCTGGTGAAGGCGAAGAACTTCTCGTCGTGCCACTGGCCGGCGGTGATGAGGCGGCCCTCGGAGTCGGTGAACATGGTGTCGTTCTCGGCGCGCAGGAAGTAGGCGATGGAGTAGCGGTGCTGGCTGTAGTCGTAGGGCACGACGCGGTGGATGCACGACTGCATGGTGTGGCCCGAGGCGAAGCGCAGCGAGTCGCCGACGTTGACGATGGCCGTGCCCGGGCGCGGCTCGACGAAGCCGAACTCGCGCGCTCCGGGTGGGCGGACCTGCATCCCCCACTCCTCGCTGAACAGCAGCGTCAGCGAGCTGATGTCCGTGTGCTTCTGGTGCCCGATGTTGGTGTCCTTGCGCGGGTCCGACGGGATGTAGTGCATCATCGCCAGCGTGCTGGTCGACGGCCGGTCGTTGCGGTGCGTGTTCTCGAAGCGCGCCGCGCCCGTCAGCCCGCAGGCCGTCGAGAGCGCCGACAGGATCGCCTTGGTGACGATGTTGGAGCCTGCGATGGCGTTCTCGAGCACCTTCATGTCCGGGCTGTTCTTGATGACATCCGGGATGTGAGGGCTGTCCTTCTGGATCTCATCACGAGAGACCTATCAAAAGGGGGAAATGGTCAAAACCAACATTCGGGTATAATTAGTGGTTTGGTTTCTGAGTAATCGAACTCACCTTGATCATCTCGTAGCCATCCTTGGTATTCTCTAGGACACCAGTGCGGGAGCCGATGGGCTCATATCTGTTCGTCTATGTTAGGGAATCCAGAACTCCTCTCATTTTGCAGATAGGAGCTCACTTACCCTAGATGCGGCGCAACGAGACCGTATTGGTTCTTAGCCTCAAGAGGAGACTCGAAGAAGCGGTGCATCAGCTTCAGGGTCTCCTGCTGGTCTTCGAGGAATCGGCGGCCGTCGATACCCTTCAGGTCGATGTAGAAGTACCCTTCGTTCTGGCAACAGCGGACAAGCCTCTCGAGCTCATCGGGCTCATGGGACAGGAGCTTGCTGAAGTCGAAGGTTTGCATGGGATAGACTGGGACCTTCTTCCCATTCCAGTCAACCGTGCGTAGGGTCTCGGCGGTGATAGCCATATTGTCTAGATTTAGGAAGACCTTGCTTGTACTACTTGGAAATATACGACGATGTCAAGACTGATACAAAGAAATGACCGACACTGAGATGTTCTTTACACTGCTGTCGCCTTGCGAGGGAGCTTGAATTGCATCTACTTTATACCTAGGCAGGGTATCTACACAGCTGCATGAAGCCGTATAGTAGTCGGAAGATTGTCCTCCACGGATCAGAGAATGGTAGATTTCCCCCCTTTTACCCTACGCTACCGCGTATTTATCCACGAGCACCTCTCAGTGTCACCTCGCCCAGCGCCACTAACCTACCTTATTCGCCTCCCATTCTCTGACCAACTGCCCGCGTCATCGCAATCTGGCTGAAGTAGCACAGACGAATTCAGACTGTTCTACGCACCACCACCTCTTGGCAGGCGATCGTGACATCCACCGTATACAGTACCAAGGCCGGCAGATGTATTCTTGACCTGGGGTTTTTCCGAAAATGCCATTCCTGGAACGAGGCACCTATCTACCTCATTGCCTCCGCATCTGGCGAGTAGCTCCCGAGATAGTTGAGTAGCAGACACTCACCTTACCCAGGTGCTCAAAGAGGATATCGGTATATTGTGCCGTCTCTCCTTCACTCACTCGAAGGCGCCCCAAGATAGTGCAGTAGCAGATCATCACATGCGATAAGGATGGTGGCAAAGAAATATACCGAGATATCAGCTGATTGTTGTCTTTGACCGCGATTACTTGTAACAATTACAGTCCTTGGGAACCCTTTCACCAGCCCAGCTCTGGTACACTACATACAGACCCTTTGGGTTACATAACAGACTGTGAGTCGTCAATCATTTCCATAGGTCAAGGACGACCCCATCACATCAAAATCCTGGCTCATTTGGAGCTCTGTAGTCTGCCTGGCTGATTGTGAATGTGTGGAAGAACACCTGACCACCCTTGCTCCAGTTTCTTTTTGTTCCACACCCAACTTCTCATTTGAATCACGTTTAAGAGTCCACAAGTGGCAGAAAATGTGAGTACTGCACTGTTGCAGCATGCAGATGGTATTGCTGGTTTGAAACCAAGAAACCAGTTACGAGTACATATACTTCAACGCCTAACACTGGACCCCCTCGACGAAAGACAACCGCGAAAAGATCAAACGAGAAATTGAGATCTCCGACTCCCCCCACGCAGAACCGCCATCCGAGATGTCCAATCCAGGTGCTTTAACAAAACACGCCTCGGAGTATGGGAAAAGATCCGTTGCATCCATTCATTCCTTCATATACATGGCCAAAGCATCGTGGGCCGACAAAGCGCGAAGTATCGTCCTATCGCAAGCAACCATCAGTCCTCGTACCCATACGAGAATAACGGGATCAGGCCCTCTCTTAAGGCTACAAGACGCTATCTAGTTTCCTGGTCTAGTCGACCTTTTTGGTCCCCCTGTGTCTTCTTCTCCTTCTTTGACTTGAAGACGAACTCTCCCATTATTTGGATGTGGTCCGCAGGGAAGTGATAATTGGGGAATCCAGGTACGCGCTTTAGATACTCTGCATCTGGGGGCCCAAGAAGTTCCACCACATCCAGAGTGTTCGTTGAGTACCAGATATAGTCAAGAACACCTGAGAACGATGGGGTGTAGTTGGTAAACGTCAATTCGTCTGGAGTCCCAAAGAGATGTGCGTATGCATTCCTCAGGCTGAAGGGATGCTCAATGCCATCTCGTGTAAAGTTTCCATAGGAATGGCCCTTTAGGTCTGGGTGATCAGGTGGAATCCGACCCTTTTCCAGTAGTTCATAGACGGAACTATCAGGCATCGAGTTGTAATCGCCACATACAAGCAATGGAATGTCTGTGTTGTTGCGGTACTCTTGGCTGGGTAGGGGTTCAGGGAAATCCTCGACTTGGCTGCCCTCTACGGCCGACTTGGTGAGTTGTTTTTCTTCAATTGGTATGGGGGGACGTCGAGTGTAGCGCTCGGACTGCTTAGTAACCAGCTCCATCAAAATTCCCGTCTGTACCGCCTTGACGTCTGGCAAAAATGATTCCCAACAGAGATGAGCATTGACAACGATGAATCGGTTGCCTGTTTGTCGCGATTCAAAGAAGCAGTACACAGCGATGGTATCTTTAGGCATAACTCGATTGAACACATCATCTGCGGCCTTCATGTCTGGCCGATTGATGGCTGTTTGCCGGAAGTCAACGAGCTGTTTGTCCAGCAAGATGTATTTATCACTCTTGTAGAATATGGAACATCCATCCACAGCTTGCTGATCTTTGCCTGTCATGTGCTTGACGCGGGTCTTAGGGTAAAAAACGCCTCTGTAACCCTTCTTGCCCAGTTCAGGACTGAAGAAGTTATCAAATGCATCCATGGCAGTCTCCTGCAAGCAGAGGATGTCGGCATCTCTCTCATGGAATTCCTGCATTATACTGTCTCGGCGATACTCCCATAATAGAGCACTTGCTGGTGTATACCCATACAGAACACTCGAGGTATACTTGTCGCATAGCGTGTTCCAGGACAACACTCGAATGCGTTCCTTGTCAGAGCCTACGTCCTCTTGAATGGTAATCGGTACGCGCGGAGCGGGGGGCATGGGCACTATTAATCTTTAGTCAACGTGAACTATTCTTCTGGAAGGACGGAAATCAGGATTGAGTGGACCTACCTGGAGCGTTCTCCTTGAGATAGTTAATGAACTCTTTGGTGCCTTCCTCCATGATTTTTGTCTTGATCTCGTTATCCAATGGATTGCCATGTATACCCAGTAATTCCAGGAAATGAAGGGCACCCAATTCATAGGGTATGTCTCGAATTTGGTTGTTGAAAAGTAGTAACTGGCGTAAGGGTGTACACATGCCCAACTCAGGCGGTAAGTGGGTAAGCTGATTGTGAGACACATCTAATAAACGTAAGGATCGGAGTTGCCCTATTGCTGGAGGCAGCGAGGTCAACTGGTTCGAGGAGAGATAGACCTCAGTAAGAAACTGGTATTGATCGAAGAGAG
Source organism: Xylaria sp. FL0064 (assembly GCA_022593225.1). Lineage (NCBI taxonomy): Eukaryota > Fungi > Ascomycota > Sordariomycetes > Xylariales > Xylariaceae > Xylaria > Xylaria sp. FL0064. The sequence goes on along the minus strand of JAJKLE010000004.1, from coordinate 92,013 downwards.
GTGGGGATACATTCTTGAGTCCTTGGCCACTCATATCAAGCATTAGCCAATCCTGCCTGTCCAGAGCCTTGTCAAAGTTCACAGGCCTGCCCCTATCTTCCACCTCGCCCTCGACCGTCTCGTTCGTATTGGTGCTAGCGAGAGGACCAATGCCCTTGTTTTCTGATGCCTTAGTTCTTGCGTAATAGTGCTGCTGGTGCTGTTCGGCCATGGTCTGATGTGCCTGCTCAGCTGCTTTAAATGCTTTCATCTGCTCGTTCCAGTGTTCACCATATTGCTGTTGGTTTTGCGCACCGCGAGTAGTAGCCGCCGTGCCATTCTGGTGGTTACTAGGAGTAAATGGGCTCACATTTGGCCCGAGCCCAGCAGAGAAAGCAGAATGGTTGATTGAGCCTGGCGTTGTATTATGATTCGCGTGATCTTGTTGTAGGTTTTGATGATGCTGCGGATGGGTATGATGTTGATGTGCCCCTTGCGGCTGAACATAGGTATTGTACATCATTTGAGGCATCCCTCGCCCGCCCGCAACGCCATTTAGGCGCGAGTTATGTCCCTGCTGATGATTCGGTCCGTACATCCCGTTAGGCTAATGAAGTAGGAATCCAGGTTAGTGATCGAATCGCACAGCAGCAACGAAAAGGACACAAGAGCCTAGAAAGCGATGCGAGTCCTCCTGCTTAGATGGCGCTCCCGGGCTAAGGCGTGTCTATAGATACGTGTAGAGGATCGTAGCAGGGGTCTAAGTCCATCTGCGAAAATGACAACAATGTCTGGTGCCGCCTAGAGGTCCGTCTCGAGCGGGACGGATTCAGTAAGGTAGCGTGCGTAGGCGGGAGTGTATAACGAGTCCTCGGGTGGCATCCATGTATTCAGGTCAGGAACTATACTGTGATGCTGCATGGGTACCGTGTGGAAGGCAGCTAATATTACTGATCAGTGCCTGGGTGATGAGACGAGGCACCAAGGCGTAGTAGGTGCGTGACAAGATGTAGGCGGAGATGTGAGAGTATGGTAGCGACGATATACGTGTCTTCGTGCGTGTGCGCGCGCTAGAGAGGAAAACGGATGCTTGTCCGTCACGTCGGTAGTCGGGAACGTGGCGGAGAAAACTTCGTTCAATGGTCCGCTTAATGGCAAGGTTATAATGCCACTTCTACTGTGCGCTTAATGTGACTGATTTGTCTTGTTACCGAGGATGAGCTGAATAACGCCAAGGGTCACGAAGAGAAGACGACGGCGTAAGTCACAGGCTTGACAGTTTCGAGCAACAGCAACCGAGGCTTCGGGTCATAAATCAATGCGAATGATATTTGCGGTTCAGCTGTGAAATTACACCCTTGCTCTTGCAACAGTCAGCTCGGTCGTCTCTAGTCTTCGGGTCCCCCTCGCCAAGTGGCGAGAACATGTATGAAAGGAAATATCCGGCAGTGCTGTGCCCACCAACAAGACAAGGCTTGTGTAGATAGATACTGGCAGGGCGGCGGAGGTGTAATCGGAGGTGACAGATGCAGTATTGGAGACTCACTAGCTGTCGTAGCTCGTAGCTCGGAGGGGAAGCGAAGTGAGTGGCAGGTACAGGGGTTGCAAGCTCGATGCGCAGTATTGCTAGGTCGAACGATCGAACCAGAACAATACCGTGGCGTAGGAGATGATAAATATGTCGTTTGGTACGGCCTGTGGTGGCGGCGGATCCCTGATGCCCTACCGGCTCGAAGTGCACAAAGGTTTAGTGTCGGGAGAAACCTTGACGGTCACATAATCTAGTAGACTTGGCGTATAGGAGCAGAGCGGTCGTTGTTGAAGGTCTGTGGTCTCTCGAACTCATCCTACTTATAGAAATGTGTTCTGAAAGCTTAGGCGTTGTCCAACCTCCAAGCTCCCTTTGATCATGATAACCTAGGTTGGTTAGGTAGTACCCGCCAGCCTTGTCATCACGTGACTCACAGAGTCTACTACCATTGTGCGATGGCGCTAATGCACGTAAGTGACGTACCAAAGTACCTTTTAGTACAATACGGCACGTCTACCTCCTAACTGAAGTCCTATTTAGGTGCTATGTGCGCTTCCATTCTAGGTCTTTCTCGGTGATTGAGTGACATTGGAGTACATAAGTACCTACCTAGGTTTTCTATTCAATGTTTTGTGATAATACTTGTTCAGATTTAATTGAATTTTGAAAACACATGTAGTACCTAGGTAGCAATCAACATTTAATGACAGAATCACTCCAACACCCGACACATGATACTGGAAGGGCCCAAGCGCCCTGGGCTAAACTGGCTGAGATAGACACCCACTTCGCTCTAACAATTACAAGGAAATACCCTTCCAAGCACAATGGACTCTTCACTTACCGAGGGTATTTACTAATCAAACAGAAATCAATGTTGGTAAATAATAAATATTATGACTCAATTCTGGATGGGATTGTAGCTATAGGATACCATTTCAGCTGCATACTTCCCGACCCTTAATATTGCACTGTGAGCTCTGCGTCGACAAGCTATCTTAAAGTAACAAACCTCAAACTGAAACTTAAATGGAATCTTTCAATATCATTATTGGTAAACAATCAAGTTTTAAATGTTAACACTACTGGCACAGTCCTGATTCCTTACTCAACATAACGTGCACAGTGTTCTGTATAATCACAACTTACTACATTCACGCTCTTAATTAAATTCTGGAACAATTACTGAAGTATTAGGTTGCTAAATATCTGCTAAATCATTATACAATGTTCAAAGGTAGAAGATTAGCACAGCTTAGACCTAATAAAATATGCCGGATAGCGCCGAGTTCATCGTCACTAAAATGAAAAGCTTTGCCGGCAAAGCTCTATTGTGAAGTCGTTGTAAATTATCTTGATTTAAACAATATCTTACGATACATAGGACACTTAACATTACGTAAGACACTCAACCTTATTGATCAAGGTTGTGTTCAATTAGTGTTTATAAATCTGACCGACGAGAGAGTTGATTCATGAGCTTAAAGATGGATACTTTCAGTGTGTCCGCTAATGGACTTTTAAGCTACGCTTTTTATCGAACTTTGTTAAGAGCACATATAGTCAGGACTATGATCATAAAAATAGATGTCTAGTATAGGTGTTTTTCACTGATGCGTTCAGAGATCTGCATCATGGGTGTATAAAGGTATCCTCAGTCCGCTATTTCTTTAGGTAGGTTCATGATAGTTAAGAGAAACTATATGTAATGACGGCGCATACTATACTCGACCGAGGTCGAGCCCTTTAGTTTCATAGCTGTAGCTATAATTACGGGCAAGACATGTAGCCAGTTGTGACATTCGCCTATACGGCCATCCGGCAAGATTGAGGCCAGAACATGACGGTAATGAAACTATCTAACAATGAATTCACCGAATTATCCATGGGTTTCCCTTCAGCAAGCAATTTAATACACCTTTATATGAAAAAGGGCATACACAGTACATTAATAGAATTGATCAGTTTTTGCCTTCTACTATTATATACACAAACGAGTTGACAGCTACATATCGCCCTTCTGGTAAGTATAAATACTCTATGAGATATCCTCCTGCTTCAACTTACTGTTAGTGTTCTTCGACGATTCCAGTTTATTTGCGGAAGAGACACGTCTTAAAGAACGTTTGCAGGACCCTAATGTACATCGCATGAAGCGGTATATTTGCAGCTGAAAGTGGAAGGGGAGAGAATTCCTAATAGGAACCTGATAGACGACTACCTCGAACGTTTCCGTATTGTGAAGTACCTTTTTGGAGGTCCGAGGCACAGCGGGAAATATCCCATAGGCAAACAGCTTGCTCTTACCTGGAATCGAGCTACCCACAAACTTTGGCTAGATAGGGGGCGCCAGGGTCCTGTTACTCAGTCCTACAGTGTTTTCCTTCTAAGCCTTTGGTGAAATACAGATTAGGTGCCGGGTACCGCTGAGCTGGCTTCGGGCTTTGGGTTGGCAAGTTTGATCTTGTTCCTCTCCATCTTTGTAATACAGGTGGCAATCCTGTGACCCTGCGCTTCGACACACGTTGGCCCGTTGACCGGGGGTCGAGGCGTGCAAACCATAGATGTGGAACATACGGAGATAGCACGTATGTTGACACGAAACTTGGAGTACTACCTATCGGCGTTTGCATTGGTGAAGATATCCTTGTGTAAGCCAAGCCCGGCAGCCGCCACGCGCCCGTAGATTCTCGTACAACTCCTCATTTCCTCTCCGGCATCTCGGAAATGCTCTGTTTGTGAAAGTCGAAAGCATGCCCGGTAAACGTCTGCCAGCGATATTTGAATAGTTCGGATATAACTTCTTGTGTTCCCCATGTTCTGCTACGAAGAAGTCTGACTTTCCCTCAATGTCTAAACGATTCAGACCCCCTCGTTACCTATTCCAAACTGGGAGCGTTCCTTAGTTATATATATGTCGAGCTCGCACACTCGACTTCTATGACAGGCCCTTGATTGATGTGGGGATCAAACATAATATGTATCCAGTTCCGAACTCTTCAGAACAGGCTCGACACAAAGACGAATAACGTCTATATAAAGGTTTCAAATCGTACTATTAACTATATAATTTCCTAGCTCAGAAAGGCTACAGCTGCACCACAAGACAAGTCAATAGATACTTCATATAGTTAAAGTCTCGCTTTAGTGAGGCCGTTCCATGAGAAGCCCTGGGAAACAAGGTCAACTCCGAAGGTAATGGTATTTATGCGTAAATGAGAGTACTAAATGAAATTGGGCTGCTTTGATTAAGGAAATACATCCATGGGTATTCGTCCAGGCTGAGTACGGGGCATGCTTTATTGAAAGGGGGTAAATCTGGCACGAGTTGCTTCCCTTGGTCTATATGCCGATACAAAAGTTCAGTAATCTAACAGGCACTTGGGAGTACTTGATATTAGGGCTGCGTGCGAGGTGTGTAGGAGGGCGAAATTCCAGGTTCTAATGGGCTTTGGTAGGAAGGAGTAGGATTGTGATTAACTTTTGCTAAGACACCGTGGCGAAATTTACACTGCTTTGCTTGTCCGTCCGATACAGAGGATGAGGAGGACATGAGATGATAGAAATATACTACCCCTTATCGCATATGAAAATACCAGGGTGTATGTCAGCTGAAGTCAAAGAAGCAGGTATTGGAGCTAAGAGGTTAAATACAACCACTAGGTTTCCAAGCAATCTCTTCGCAATCAGAAGATATATACCTACCTCGAGTCATTACGTAGAATGAAAATGTTCCGGCTGATGCCTTGGTATACATATTCTGTAAGCTCGAACTCGCGAGTAATGTCCCTGAGAAGGGGCCAATCGATATGACACGCCCTATTTCACATGTCAGACATCACCCAATTATCGAGCCAATCGCAATGCAGCTGCAGAGGAATATGCCAATTCAATCTCTAGAGCCACGAGCAAACCGCCGGATTACAAGGGGAAATTCCTCGGGAATTGGCTTTGGGTTGGCTTGTCGCTGACTCTTTGACGATGGTACGGATGGCTGGTATGTTACTGGATCTCCCTGAGCTAGCGATCCATCGGGACCGACAGCCGCCGCACCGGAGAACAAAGCTAAAGACGGCGAAAGAGATCCACTTGTACAACGGCTGCTGCGACCGCCACCTTGGTGTACCTACCTTAGCCTGGGGCCTACTTCTACCTATTCTCAAACACCGCCTGCTGCCCCTATTGATGCATCTGATAACAACCTCACTCCATTCTCCATGCATCATCTCCACTGCGAACCTTGATACCACCAACAACGACGACGCTGGTACCAACAGTAATACCGACTGCTGCCGCCGCCGCGGCCACCAACACCGATGCAACCATTGCAACCATCGCCAATGTCGACACGGTGAGACGTCATATCACCTGCCACCAACCCCACACTTGCCAATCTCGCTTGGCTTGTCTTTCCCCAAACCCTCGACGCCCACGACGAGGGCCACGATACATGATAGCTGGCTATCTGTCTCCACGTATGCGACAATCCAATTAGCGCCGACCAGACCAAACCGGAGCGCAGCGAACTGTCGGTCTGGCTTTGATGAATACATCGCCCTCGACTGCCTAGCAGACATCGACTTGCAAGAAAGACGCACCGCTTTCGCTTCGCTGGCCAGATCACCGCCCCCGGGCCCATCCCACATTGGAACCCCGTCAAGCGAGCTCACATCCCGGCCCATCAGACTTGGGCCAAGCCCTGTTAGTCGCGTTCGCTGCTACTACAGCTACTAACTTACTACTCTTCATCGCTTGCACTTCAGCCCCCGTCCGTATTGGCAGCACCTCCAACCTCACCATCCCTAGACTCTCACAGGCACCTGCGATCCAGCAGCCGTACTGACGACACCGTCCCTCGCCACCGAGATCAACGCGCCGCTATACAGGTTGCAGGATTAGACCCTTTGCACCGGGAGTAGCTGGCACCCTTGGTTGAACCACTCCAACCAGGGGTTTTGGCGTAGCATACATAGTGGCCGCCGTGGCGTGTCAGGCTCTTCCATCTTGCATCTCACGCCATACCCCCTAAGCTTCCTACCTCGAGCGATCCTGCCCCGTGCGGCATGCCGTCGCCGAGGACTAGTAGCTTTGCCAACATGTCTGGCATAAGTAACTCCAACGAAAATCTGCTGTCATCGCCAGCCGAAAGGAGTGGCGCTCTCTCAACCACCTCAAATGCTACCTCGACAACTTCGAAAGCCCATGTCACACAGTTCCCAGACTCAAAGGCTTTTGTCGTCCGCAATGGTCGCACGTACATCAACGAGCCCACATTACCATATCCCCTGCCCGTAGACCTTCCAGAATTACACCGCCAATCTCTTCGCACGCTGCTTATGTTCCAACTATTCGGGGGCCCTATCCTGTCGTCTGCCTTCGCAAGCAAGCCGCCCACTCGTGTCCTAGATGTCGGCTGTGGCGCAGGTTTCTGGAGTATGATGTGCCATCGGTATTTTGCGCAGCATGGCCATTCGTCCATCTCGTTTACAGGCCTTGACATTGTACCATTAGGTGGATCAGGTGCCGACGCAAATGCGAAACCTGACAAGGAGATGCGGTGGCGGTTCGTTCAGCATGACATACGAGAAAAACCCTTTCCTTTCGCCGATGGTGAATTTGATTTGGTCATGGTGAAGGACATGGCATTTGCTACCTCATTCCGTGACTCGCAAAACATTATGGAGGAGTTTTTGCGTGTATTAAAGCCCGGTGGAGTTTTGGAGCATTGGGAAACGGATTCTACTATTCGCATGCTTCGCCCGCATGCGCCGAAGAAGCCTGGGGCAAGAGTACATGATGACGATTCCTCAAGCGACGGCGGCGATGATGAGGACAATGCAGAGAGGATGGGAGCCTACGTTATGACTACCAACACACCGATAAGTGCACCGCTCAACTCTTACTTAGTTGAGTACAACGCATGGACGACCAAAGCGCTAGAAGCGCGTGGTCTATCTCCCGTGCCCTGCACCCTCATTGGCGCCTATCTATTACAGGAAGCAGAGTCACTGACGGATGTTCAATCAAAACGACTCGCAGTGCCGCTGAGCGAAATCAGATGGGAGCGTGAGGGTGTTGGCGGCGTCGTCACGAAGGACGGTAAGAGCTATATCGACTCACAGAAGGGCAAGTCCAGGGACCAGGATTGGAAAACCGAAAGCCCGATAACGCCAGCACAGTCAGCCTTACGGAGGACGGCTCTTGAGACGACGGTTAGCTTCATACTCTCCCTCGAACCTCTGTTGCGAGAAGTAAGTGGCAAAAGCCAAGAGGAATGGGACACGTGGGCGGGTAAAATGACAAATGATCTTTTGCGAGAGGGCGGCACGAGCTGGGGCGAATGCCTGGAAGTGGGAGTCTGGACTTCCCGAAAGAGGCATAGCAAAACGTGATATCGACTGAGATGACGAAGACGACGAGCAACACTGCACTCCAATTACTTATACAAACCGAGCTTCCTCCTGAAGCCTTCGGCATATTACAAATTTCTTTACAGTTGCAAGCATATACAGCAATATTTGTTACGGCAAGCTCCTACACCTTTCATCACTTTCGGCTATCACCTCGATTTTAGACTTTTTCCTCTTTTCATCTTTTTTTTACGCGCCGTCGTATCTTTTCCTCAGCGTCCGATACCTTTTGAGATAGTATCTGCATAGCGTTTTGTTAGCACACTCTTCTTCAATGCACAAGTTCAACACACCCAAGCGAGAAGGGAACAGAGAGGACAACGATGCCATCCTTGGACCTAGTGTCGAGGAGAGGCACTGTGTGCCTCTTTCACTCTAAGGCATTTAAATGGATGTTTGAACGACTGAATCTTCAATCGGGGATCTCATTTAGGCGGCGTAGACGTGTTGATGTACATGCTTGTTGCTCAGAAATTATGTGCAGGAACGGGCCAGGGTGCTCATGGAATTTTTGGGTTACGAGTGGTTCGTCATAGACAGTAGAAAACATGGTTAGAGGGGAATAAGACCCATTTGAATGAAGACTTGACATGGTTTGTGCCAGCATTGCAAAAGTACAGTGAGAGAACAGACTTAAACAAGACAGAGTGCAGACATAGAGAGCCGTCAACTTACAGTGCTTCAATTTCTGTTCGCAGATACGTGAGTTTGAAGTTCAAGTACAAGCGTGGCACGGAAGAAGCCAGAGGTGAAGTGTAGATTTGAAATGTATACCTTTCTTTACAAATTCAGCTCGCTCTATTCCCTTCTGGATATCCTCTTCGCTCCGCATTTGCGCATTGGCCATGAATGCGTGATGTAGTCTGGGCCGGAAATAGGAGAACCCCAACGGGTATTCTTTGCCCAGGTGCAGAAGCTCTATATACTCTGTATGAGTTTTCAGGCTCTATATTAACCATGTAGAAAGAGAGACGAGCAAGTACGTGGGAAATACTGCTATGGCATAGTGGAATTGATGTTCAAAGTCTCCCACGGGATAAACACACGCACCTTTGTAAACAGCGATCACTTGACGCCTCAATTCCGGATTCGGGGCCGACATGATGCAAAAGGTGTGGTTTGTGATTGATGATGTAGGTAAGGTAAGGTTAGAAAGTTGAGGCTGATATAAACCCACGGAATAGGAAACCCGCCGCCCACGATGTGACGCCATCCAAATTACCCTACTGTAGGTATTCGCTACGTAGGGCCACAATCCATGTTCTTTTAGCCTCGAGCTATCTAGAATAGGTAAGTAGATAGACTCCCTAAGCAACCTACCCCAGATCCGAAAACGCAGTCTTGAACAACCCCTCCGAAATTCCTCGGCTCTCAGGGAAGCTTACCTAATCCGCCCTCCCTACATCTCGCCGCTTCCGCCGAGTATCCCAAGCGCAAAATGTGCTGGAAGGAACAGTCAATTAAGTAGCTAGAAGGATATATACGAGGGGCTCTCTCTTAGACAAATCGAAAATGCCTCCCCGACCTTACGTCAAAGTCGCAGAGAGTCTTTGCGCCCTTCGGCCCCGACCCGCGATACCAGCTCGGCACTTTCGCGCACCAGCTTCCTTCGCGACCAAGTCAACCTATGCCGCTACTCGCACACGAGAGTTACGCACTTCCCAGCCTTTACCCCCGAAAAAATGGGTCTCGGATATACGCGAGCGGATCGGGAAGTGTATAAGCTTCGGCTGCGACCAGGCGCAAATCCAACGAGCAGCTGAGATCATCGGTACATTGGCGAGGGAATGGCGTGTCTTGAGCGCTGGAAGTGAAGGCTTTCTCGCGGGGCGCCGCTGGGGGCTTGAGGACCAACAGGTCGTTTGGGGAGAAATGGACAGTTTTGTAGGTTCTCTCCTCTTTCTTCGCCTCCTGTTGTTGGGAGGTATTTTCTGCGTAGGCGGCTGGTACGACCATTAGCCTGGGCGAATATTGTCTCACGGGCTGTGGAAGAAATTCCCATCCTGTGTCGATCGTGGGGGGATTGCATACCAGCTACAGCGCGAGAAAGCTAGAAGAGACCTACAGGAGAGGAAGGAAATATGTATGCGCTTGCTGACCAGTAGGCGCATGTGTTAGGGTCACGTCAATAACACCACTTATATACGATATGCCGAGTCATCGCGTGTGAATTGGATTCTACATTTCGCGTTAGAAGACCCAGAGCAGCGGGAAGCATGGAGGAATCTAATGCAGCCAAAGAGCATTGGCTTGATAATGAAGTCTATCACGGCCGAGTATAAGTTTGTGGGTACACCCTTCAAGATATAACGGTTCTAATCACACTATCTTCGGCTTCGGCATTAGCCATCGATGTCTTCACGAAATAACTTATCGGCAGATAAACCATACATGTCTTGTAGCATTCCCAGCTAACGTGTTATGCAAACTTCTATTAGCCGATGACAGCCCCAGATGCTATATCCGCATACCATAGACTACGGATACGTCCCGAAGAGTCTCAGTATGTACTCCTCAAGAGTTTTAGTTTTGTTTCCACCTGCTTCTTGATAAACCTACCCAGTGATGTCTAACACCCGAATACTTATAGCACGTCCCTAATACTCGAATGTATCATACTCTCGCATACGCATCGCCGCGTCGCGGCGCGCACTATTGAGGATGTATCGATATATGACTACCGAGAGGCCAAGAAGACGGTTCTCCCTGACTTTATGATCGATGTTTTTCATAAAACATGGCGGAAGCAAGAGGAGCGGTCGGATTGGGCCCGGGAAAGGATTTGGGGCCTACTAAAGGAGGTGGATTCCTTGGAGAAGGAGACGTGGAATCGTGCAGACGCTGTCGAGGACCTTGGCGCCGCAACACAAGCGGGAACCGAATCTTGAACAAAGACAAGATTTAGAAGAGCGTCTTCCAGCGAGAATTATAGATGGGTTAGAAGATAAAGTATCTATAGAGCCGCGGTGTAACATATTCCTCACGTATAGAGTCCATTGTACATATACCGGCCAATATTATACTATGTATTTGTAGACGAACTGTGCCGGTTTGCGAACAACTATGTGCGATCCATTGTGGCGCACAACTCGGCGTATATGCGTACTCAGGTATTCATCTCGCCCTGTTAGAGAGCAGAGGTTTTTTTTGGCTATTCTTCCGTAACGCAAATATCTTGGGTCCTTAGGTTCTCGTTCATGTCTCCCCTCGTCCTCCTCTTACTGGCGCACCAACCTCGGACTTCACTTCTATAACAAATCAGTTGGCGCTAGAGTTGTACAACTCCGGAGCTACTTCACGAGTCACATCCAAGATGGCCTCCGGATATGTAGTTACTGTTGGGCATCTCTCTGCTGTACGTACTCAGTATTCCGGGGACGGGAGAACGGATGGTAGATGTAACCAAACAACCCGTGATTGCTGCTGCTACCCACCTGTTGTGCTTCAACAAAGCCAAATATACCTACCTACCTACCTATCTGCCTGTCCACTTGCTTGTGTGAATTTGAACTCGGTTGAAACGGGTGTTATGTTTGCCTACCGAGCTTGTTGTGTTCGCTCTGTACCGTCTTTGGTCGGTTTTATATCTCCCCCCTCGTGATTTCTTTTATTGCTGGATATATGGTACATATAGGTCATAAGATGGAAACCGGGAGGGGTGGCGCTTCCCGAGAAATAGGTAAAAAATCTACCGAGGTTGAGTAGAATAACGATTATTCATTACTGACTACACATTATACTTCATACAAGATAGATGACATTTTTACCGAAAAGAGGTGAGAAAAGTCGCGTGACTATCGCGATGGAGGAGTACCCAGTAGATGGTGACCCGCGGAGACGTAATCTTTACATATATGCGATCTGAGGTATGACGATGGAACTCGCGCGACACCGCTTCTTGGATATACTCAGTACCGAGGTAGGTATACCTAGCACATTCCAAGTATTAGCGGCAGCAGTAAAACTGACGACAGACAGATGAAGATTGTCTGTCATCCGGTCGCATTGGTAACTCTGGGGGTAGATCACCGATCCAGCTCCGATAAAACAGAACCAAGGAATGCCCCGCAGATTGAGAAGGGTATCCCGAATTTGCGCATCGACACACGCACACGGAGTTCAGGGTAGCATCGACGTTCTACAGGATCTACTTACTGCTAGTATTCAGAATACGTACATACATGTGCGTAGTCTACCACGGTAGATACGCATGCATGCGTTGTCGTGTGCTGTGCGTGTGCGCGCGGGTTAGCGGGCATTTCCCCGCAATGTACCAAGCCAGACGGGCAGATAGATACGGACATACATACTGCGGTCCATACATACCTCAGATTGGTTTGCATGACAGAGGCACGCACGTCTTCTTGACATTGGGCGAGGGGATATCCACCGATCATGGTAATGCTAATCTCCACACGCCCGAACATGCAGGCATGTATAGTATTGCCGTCTATGCAAGTTAGGTCGATCAGCTTCCCTACTTCATCGATCCCTACTGCTATTCAGTTGAGACCGATGTAGTGGTCCGGAGGTCTACGTTCCTATTAGAGAAGTCTCGAGGCGATGCTGCCATAAGCTGTTATGGTCAAGCAGGAGTAGGACGTCCTCAGGTTGTATCCTACTCCGAGCATAGGGCGAGCCATGGATAGGTCATAGGGTAGTCTCACTTCATCGCATGAAGTCGTATAATGTGGCTGATACGGTACACGACATCCTTTCAGCTAGCTCACTATTCATCGCATATCTCATTGGTGATGTGATCCCGTCTTCCATGTATCGGGCGAACGAGATTCACGTAGTGTATTGCGCAAACCATTGAGAGGTCGGTGGGAATAATCTTCAATGAGGGGTTCGAAGTTGATATAGCCAGCCCCCTGGGGTGATTGGTAGGAACGGGCGTGTTTGAGTGACACGATACGACCTATCTCCCGCATTACTCATTGTGTTAGCATTACTTGCAGCATTCTACCGTGAATCGAATCTCTTTGGTCGAGGAGTTCAACGGTAAATCCCGCAGGATATACTGATTGGGAGGGAATAAGCAACTCGCGCACCAACAACGCCACAACCAATACAATGTGATAGGTGGTATTCGAGGCTCTTAAGCGGTGAGCAGGCGGCCGAGCTTCGCTCTCCATTTTATAAGCGTTGGATAATAATAGGCTTTGTAGCGCTGCTCACGTGTTCTTCCCTGTGAGTGTGTAAGTGGGATGATACTGTTTATATGGTATTGAAGGTGGGTAGGTAACAGGTAATGGAGTTACCTACTTCTAAAGAGATAATCAAAACAACTAAGACTAGTTTTTTGAAACTTAAGCGGGGGCTAGGCTGCTGCACTTGACTAATTCGCTCTCGTCTTCTCTCCTCGGTTCTACTTCTCGGCCTTCCTTTTTTTTTTTTTTTCTCCTTCTCAGCAAGGGGAAGAGTACGAAGTTGTCAGATTCGTCGATTGTTAAAAGCTTGAATTTTTTGTAACCGCCCAAATGCCGAGACCCACAGGACCGCCCACCATGCCTTGCCGTTTTCTGCTTAGCTTAGTCAGTCGGGATGGGAACAGCCCTGGAAGATGGTGTGTTGATGTTGCATTGAAAGAAGATATGTGAGGTTGTTGGTAGGTATGAAACATCATGGATCCCTGCTGGATTTGACCATGGCTTGGATTGGTTGAATGTTTTGGGGTTAGTTCCTATCGAATCCCATGTCGTTCTGTATTAGTGCCGCTCATCAACTTCGATCAGTCATCAGGCCGCCCCCAAGCAGTCAGGCACGGACTTGTAGATATGTTGTACACTGTCAACAGTTCCACTCCATACTGCTTAGGAAGTAGTGAGAAGACGGCTGCGTTAATACACAGACCGCGCGATATGAGGACTAAACGAAAAACTCTGTCAATAGTTGAGACATACGAGTCTAGCATAGGAGTACGCTGTCGAACGGAACCAGCGTTAGAAAAGTGGGTGTTAGATGCTGCATGACTCTTTGACTCCATAGCGTACAGTATTCATCAATACTAGTATAAAGCGATCTCGTCCAGGAAAAAAAAAGCCTCCTAAATGGAAACGGCCTACTACACACAGTGCTTACTGTCATGGGTTGAGCATAGCAGACTAGGTACTTTATCTTATGTTTGGGCGTGCCAATGTCAGCTCGTGAGCTTAAACAAGTGGATTTCTGCGTCGTGCAGAACTCTTAGACCCTACGAGAGAAAGTATGCGAATCAGATTTCTGACAGAGACTAGGCGCCAAACGAGTTGCCTTTAAATTATTCCTGGAAATTCTTTGTTCAACTTGGTAACTCAGAGCCTGTATGGGTTCGGAAAGGATCATGTCATTTGGGGCTGACTAGGAGGAGGGGTAGTGAGTGACTGGCCGGCCGGCTTGGCTGTCACAAGATTGTCACAATGCAGCTCAAGTGTCACCTCGCCTGGAGGCAGTGCGATGCCGCAATTATTGAGAATAAAGGATTGTTGATGAGTCGTTTCTCCGGAGCGTGCGTTGGGATCGTGTGCACTTCTGGTCCAACAGGCCCGTACCTTGTAAGAATGTATTCTTCAAGTAAACAACATCGTTTGACGCTGGCGATTGTTACGTGAGAGTTTCCACGATGTGATGCAATGAATACTGAGTAGCCCGCTTTGCCTTGTCGCTAGCAGACCCTTGCTTGGTTCATTGGAGAGAAGACCCATAATCCCGACTCGTGACAAGGTAGATCCTTTCTACTACCGATGAGAACTCTGACGATGATATTAACAGGCTGCCGAGGCATGAAAATGGCTGCTGCTTCAGAAAACTCGCAAATAGACGCTGGTACACCTATTACGACCTTGGGGCGAACTTACCATTGCCCCTGTCTGGTAATATTACCTGCTTCAGTGGCGTAGTATATGCGTAGGAAGAATTGCTTGTCATCGGACAACTGATATGTACCTACACATCTGTATACCTAGATCTTGTGGTGACTTGGGCTGACCAGCGTGGGTTGTCGACTGGGGGAGCCAAGAAGAAGCTGAGGGAGGGGAGTAGGCCAAATAATTCAGCACCGTGATACTGTATATCTAGGCCCCATAATTGAGTTAGGTACCTAAGGTAATGCTCGCCTGCCGTCTACATACTCTCTAAACTGCATGCACGGTATTTTTTGGTTACTGTTTTAGCAGCGACGGCGGTGCGGAATTCTCAATTCGGTGAGGCGGATAGGGAGTACCTGCCTGCGTTATGTCCAGTCTCTATCAACGCATCATGAAGGAGTACTACCAGTATTAGGATGCTACATGGGGGTCCTAATGCAGCGCATATAAGCAGCAGGTACACTACTACCCTAAGTTTACACAGGGCTTTACGTAGTGGTCCTAAAAAGGTCTTGCTGACCTGCTGTGCCTAAGATACCCCATACTTCTAGCACTTCAATCCTACCATGGTACCTAGGTATACCTGTATACTTATATTTAGAACAGCAGGTATAATCACAAGGCTCTGGCTTACTCCTTGTTTGTTGTAAAGCAGAATATATATGCTCAATGGCCACCTGCATATATGCGGCCGGATTATGCCGTTTTGTAACAAAATTTATAAACAGTGGGTTGAAAGTCGGATTCTAGAATGCAAGCGACAAGCTGCTTTTAACATGCCGAAGTTGGTGCGACTAAGAAACATGCTTCTATTGAAGATTGATGAGGTTGCCATAGCGAGCGCTTTACTTGCTACATGTATTTATATGATAGGGCACCTACTAAGTATTTACTGACTCAAGTAGGTTTTGTTATTATCTATATGTACGCGTGTACCTACCTAGGACGGGCATTTGATACCACCAGCTGAGCGACGAGCAAGTCAGCTTCTCAGCTCTCAGAGGCTGGATATCAGGTAGGTAGACACTTAGCAGATACCTACTTAGGTAGGCGAGGTAGGTAACTGATAATCATGGTCTGGCGCCTAGAATACAGCTATGATAGGCAGGAAGATACTGTGTAGGTACCCAGTCAGGTATACCTGGTATGCTAGGTGCCTTGCATGGTAGTTACCCTGTCCGTACCAATTGGTCCCTATCCACTACATACGACAGTAGCAAAGGCACTGGAGCTGCAGGCAGGCCTTTCGCCCCCTAGGGCAGGCTCTTCGCTCTACGCGGCCCACCTTGCCTTCGCTGTCTGGAATGGGCAGCCTATCCACTTCTACCTCTGCCTCTTCCGTCAAAATCCAAGCCTTTTTACCTTGTCTTTATTTCTATCCCACACAACTTATATCCTCGTGATCGCCACATCCGCTTGAGTTGTCGTCCGAATGCTTATGAAAGCAGTCCGACTACCGAAGTATCGACTTCCCTTCCTCCCTGCGAATGTGAAGGGCAGGAAGTAGGGCTGATCCGCTTAAGCTTTAAGCTTATCAACAAACGGGTTGACTCACGCTGGCTGGCCGTGGGAAGGTTTCCGCTTGCAGGCTGCTGACGACCTACGAATTCTAATCTCTCACGAACCCCGACTCGTACCCTGCGCTTTGCTGCCCTTGTCGTTGGTTGCACGGCTGACTGGCTCGGAACACGCTTCTGGGTCGGGTTCAGCACAACGCGAGCGTATGCCTCGCGCTTCAGCATCGGCCAAGCGACAAACCGGTGCCTCGAACCATCGCGATACCAAGCATGAGAATGGCCTTGTAGGCCCAGGGAAGCGTGCGAATAGACAATCGCAGCAGCAGTCGCCGCCGCAGCAGCAGACAAAGGTCCCGGCCCAGCTCGATGGCAGTGTCGCCAACAAACACACGACGCTTCCGCAGCAAACGCAGTTTCCCACCGAAGATGCAAGCATCCCGTCTGCTCCCTCGACGCCGCCAGCGAATGCGAACGGATTCACCAAACACGCTGCCGACATGCACACGGACCCCCGTTCCGCCGGGTCTTTGAGGCGTTCCTCTCTCGGCGCGTACTCGGAAACCTCATCAGCCGAGTCCTACAACTCGATTGCTGCTAACGTCGTGTCTGAAGACAACCACCGTCGCATCGATGTTAACGCCACCAAGAATGCAAACGTTCACCGCGACCCTGGTCCACTTGACTTCGCCTACACGGTTCTACGCCTATGCCCATTACAGGATACCATTGCCATCCTCATCATTTTGATGCAGATTCCTCCTCTAGCGCTTTCTGGTATCTACGTGCTCTTTACCCTGCTCACTTTTGTGACGAGCAATGGTATGAACTTGAGCGATGTTTTCGAATGGAATCTCGGCGCTCCTTCTCTGGCAACGATCATCTGCGTGGATGGTTTCGTGCTCTTGATCTGGCTCTTTCTATGGGGCCCCATACAGCATGTCATACTCGACTTGGCGCAAATGGTCATTGCTTTGGGGCTAGGAGGCGGTTCTGGTTCTAGAGGTGGAGGCTCCATGAAGAATACTCTGATATGTCTTAGCATGATTCTGCTCTCTCACGTTTTGCGCCACACCAAAATGAAATACTCGCCTATCGGTTATCTGCTTGGATCAAGTCGCTTCATGACTCCCGATATAGATGATCCCCTTGAAAGCCTAGATCTTCTACGAGGCTACGACAAGGTTCAATCAGGTTGGTTTGGGTGGGTCAAGAGTATCCTGGCCATACACATACTTACACAGGGTCTGGTCAAATATATCCGTGATTGGTATCTGAGGCGAGAGAGACGAGACAACCTCGCCCAGAATGCCCCGGATCCTGAGGCTGGGAAATCATATGGTCCGGACGCCGACGGCGGCTTCTCCACGCCGGATAGTGATGCGGCGACATTGCAGAATTCAAATGCCTTAACCACAAAAAAGAAGAGAAAACAAAGCGCACAAGTTAGAAATCGTCAGCCCCTATGGGCAGCCTTGGCGAGCACAAAAATTGTCGTTGTCAAAGAATACGAACTTACTCATGCCGCAGCGGAATCTGCTGGATCGAACGCTACTGACATTCACAATCTTGGGAATGCTCCATTCAACACCCAGCCTGGGCAGATTTGGATTTCCTACGTTGGCTGTGATGAGGTGTGTTTCAACACTAGTCAATTTCCCATGCAACAATCGAATGAAACCCACCGAGGGACCTCACAGAATGATTTCCCAAAACCATTCTATGTGAGGGTCAACAATGCGATCTGGCAACCAACTCGAATGACGCCTATTAAAAGCTGTGAGGAGGGTTCTAGTCCTGGAGTTCGTTGGAGCGGGGACATATATGGGTTAACTCCCATGTCGAATTACGAGTGTGAATTCGTCTGTTCAGTTACCCATGAGGTTTTGTTCTCAACGAGTGTTAGGACTACTCAACCCAAGTCAACAGATGCGGACGTGACAAATTCGAAGACCCCTGCTCAGCGTTCACTTCGACCAGACTCGCCAATCACGACTCTGAAGACATCCATTGCTGCAAACGAGACTAAACTGGCGGAAGAGAAGGCTCGGCAAAAAGCACTGCGCAAAGAATTTCATAGGAAAGTGAACTCTATGAAAAAGGAGAACGAGAAACTCTCTACGGCCGTACAGTCAGCAGGAACAGGGGATGACAAACTCCGACAAAAAATTCAGCAAAATTCTACGCAGCAGAAACAAGCTGAACAAGCTACAGTTGCCCTGGAGCTGGAGCTGAAGGAGTTTGAAAAGATCCCCGAGTCATTGAAGTCATCATGGCGAACTAAGCAATCTGCTTGGACAAATGAAAAGGCAAAATTCGACGGTGCGACTGCAGCATTGAAGAGCTTCAAGGCTTCGATCGAAGGTGCAATCAAAACCCTGGAGGAGGAGAAGACCAGCCTGCAAGCCAAGCGAAACAAAATCAGTAACCGCATTGCCAAGGTTGATGGTGAACATGCCCGCATCACTGACGCTAATACTCGTGGCCTAGATGAAGCAGAACGTCGCCGCCAGGCTAGGGAGTCTCTTGAGAATGAAATTGCCCGACTTGACAGGGAATATTCTTCGCGGCTTAACGATCTTGAGGCTATCTTAGTCAACAAGGAGCAGGAGAACCTGATGTTGAAGGCCCAGCTTGACTCTTTCCACACGCAGCAAGCCTATGCGTTCGCAGCATACGAAAATTCCGAAGGTCAGGGACAATATGCACCAGCATTACCGTCCACACAAGCGCAGCCGAACGCAGCCAGCACGGTTCCGTACGATGCTGCTGCTGCCTGGAACAATAGTCTTTACCAGAATTCGCTATGGGGCCCATCCCCATTGGCGTCTGCTTTTGTCCCGCAGGCAGCTCCAGCACCGCAACCCCAACCACAGGCAACTAAATCGAGGGGTCGATCGTCTTCTATGCTGAGCAATGTCTCTGGTTTCACCCAAAGCAGTGGGGATGACGAAGAATGGAGTAGTACCACGCTTCAGAGCACAGTACAAGGCCACGAGAGCATTGGGCGCCCCCCAGGTCTCGACTATCTACGCAACGCGAGACACCTTAGTGATAGTAGCGGCAGCCCCGGGAGTGGTAGTCTTGAAAGCGGCAGTGCTCGGGATCCGACCAGCCCTCCGCCGTCTTGACGACAATACCTGCGAGGTTCTGGCTAGGCAGCGTCTTCGTTTGTGCAATGAACAGATTTTTGTAGCGCAATAAAAGCTTTGTTATCTATTTGTGTGATGAAATGTTATGCTGTTTAAACATTCTAATATCTGCGCGCGTCATGACAAATGATTTGAAATTTGTTTACTGGCAAAATGTCACAAGATGTTGGTAACCGTTCAAAATTTGAGGATATCTGCCTTTTTACATCGTGACAAAAAATTTTTTTGCCCCTTTACGATGCTGATGTTTAAATACTGTATGCAATCAGGGCAAGGCATAATATCTCCCCCCGATCTCTTGCATTTCACATTATCGCAAATCTGAGCATTAATAGTCGGTCCCAGCAGGGGGCGTGATCAAGTCCATACGCCCCATTTACCTGTATGATTTTGAAGTAAAAGAGTGGGGGTTCTTGGATAGTTGCATTGTTGGAGGACAGTGAATCTTAGTCGATGGCATACGGGATTCGGGAAATCCGGCCCACTAACTCCGGATGCTGGGTCATCGAGGGTTGACTCGATTCGTCGAACATGCCTTTGTCCTGCCACCCGGTTCTTTCTTCCCCGTATGCTGCCTAATTTTGTATTACACAAGAAGAGAGTAAGAATATCCACTCGCGCTGCTTGAAGAGGGTCTTCTTAATTCTCTGTTGATTTTTCTCAGCTTTATCCACGTCGGGGTCACTTGAATTACATGTGCTGTTAATCGTGGCGACTTCAATCCCGATGAGCTCTCTTCCAATTCCGTCTCGGAATTTCAAAAGTTCTCAACTCGTCTAACTCGTCTTTTGTTTCATTTTCGTAGTTTAACTGGAGGTAATCCAGTTAAGGGCTATTACATTTGTTCAGCGTCAAGATACATGCTACATGACCATGCGATGAGAGCCAGCCTTCGCCAATTCCGCTCCCATCACCTCATCGCAAACCCGTGTCTCCCTCCATATCAGTAATCCTACGGCCACCACTACTACTACTACTTACTATAGTAGTCGGTAGTGGCCTCCACTCCCGGCCATGGCAGCCCAGGCACCGGAGTCCTCGGCGTCGGCATTGGCATCGGTATCGGCGTCATTCCTTGGACGGCCAGAAACACCAACTCGCATATCAGCCCCCTACGGTCAAGCCTGTGTCAACTGCGCCAAGGCCAAGTGCAAATGCATCATCCTCCGTCACCCCGGCTCCGGCTCTGGCTCCGGTCTGGGGCTTGACTCCAGGCCTACCTGTGAACGATGCGCTCGCCTAGGTCGAGAATGCAGACCGTCAAGCGGCGTTCGAAAACGGGGAGCTGCCGGCTCGAGGCGTGCGGTTGGCGGTTCCGCATCGGCCGGGGTGACGAGCGGCACATCAGCTGCCACAAGAGCTGCTAATCTTGAACAAAAACTGGAGGATTTGGTGGCGATACTCAAAGCTCAAACCAGTGCTACCCCCCCTACCGATGCCCCTTCTCAGCCAGACGCCAATGAGTCCCATAGGCAGGGAAACGTCAACCAGAACGCAAGGAGGGAGCCTGGCTTGGTCACGCCCTCGGCGTCCGACTGGCGCTCAAATAGTGTCCCCAGCAGGATTATCCCTGGAGGTGCAACTGTGATCACGCCCGCTTCTACCAGCGGTGCGACAGGCTCAACGGCCAATTCGACTCCCAGCCCGCTACCTGCACCGGCTCATGATGTTCCCATATCGACACCCCAAGCCGAAGAGACCCTCGCCTTCTTTACGCGACATCACCTTCAGTTCTTCCCCTTTGTATACCTGCCGCCCGAAACGACGTACGTAGACCACTACCCATCTGTTTTCTTCGCGCCAGACACATGGATACTACTTATGTAAAAATCGACACTGGTGACTAATGCTTCTTTCCAGTGCTGCACAATTACAGCGTGATCGACCGTATTTGTGGCGGAATATCGAGGCTATATGCTCCAAATCACCGATCAGACAGGCAGACATCAGCCGCCGAAGCCGAGAAGAGATCGCGCATCGGCTTCTTGTTGCTTGTGAGCGGAATATGGATTTGCTATTAGGCACTCTCTGTTTTCTCGGATGGTACGTTTGGTAGGCGTCAGCGTTTGAAAATTGACTATTATATATGAATGTGATGGTTTTCTAACGTGTTATTTTGTGTCTAGGACTATGCATTTATGTTTTAAACCAGGTCTAGCAGCTACCATGAGCCTGGCTACATCGCTCGTGACTGATCTTCGTCTCGATAAACCGGTACGCAATTCAGTATCTAACATCGACTGTCTTCCGCGACTTTGAATTTCGCTGCTCCCTCTCACTTCCCAAACAATTGAACAGTCTTTACTTTTCGCATCATTCGCTAACTTCTGATACTGGACAGATTCATGAAGGCGACCCTCGCATGATGAATTGCTTCAAATCTCCTGACCATTTCAAGCGGTTGCATTCTACCGTTCGGACAATGGAAGAAAGAAGAGCTACGTTAGCATGCTATGTTTTCTGTACAAGGTAAGATCCATCATCTATCTTCTAACCTCCTAGCCAGTCCAACCGTCTATCAAAACAGTGACATGTCCAGTATTAACAATATTCTATTTTAGTGGCTCTTCATTTCTGAGGTGTGCGCCGATGCGCTGGACTTCCCACATGGAGGACAGTCTCAAAGTTTTAGCTGAAAATCCTGAATGGGAAGGCGACAAAATTCTAGTTGTGATGGTTCGTGTAATGAAATTGGCAGAGAGCATCTTTCAAGCTCAGACGACATTGGTCTCGGATTGCGATAACCATGACGTCTCGAAGCCACCGGTCAATATTTATATCAAATACTTCCAGCATTGTCTCGAAACAATTAAGAGTGAACTACCAGAGTCGCTGAAAGATAATCGTGAGATTAGACCCCATCACCCCAATATTTGCCACTACTGCGGCGTTACTGATTGATCTTCCATTTTGCAGGGTTAGCAACATCTCTCATAATGTACGCCGAGATGCTCATTACAGAACTACCATTTTCCAATTGGAACTATCCGCCGGAATCCGGGGCACCATCCCGTTCACGGCCCATCGACCTCGCCCGTGTTGAAGCGAGTTTCGTATCCCTCCAGACGAGCAAAGCATTCCTCGAGCACTTCCTCACCTTCGAAGTCCCCGACTTCGTGGGCTTCTCCTTCCCCGTCCTGCTGAACTTCTTCCGCGCAGCGCATATTCTGTACCGGCTGCGCGTGATGGACGATCCCGCCTGGGACCGCTCCACCGTCACTAGAAGCATAGACCTATTGGCCGCCCTGGACCTCATCGCCAACCGCTTCAACCAGCTGCCGGGCCTCTACGGCTTCCTGACGGAGACGGATGCGGAAGGAAACGAAGTCACCAACTTCTACATCAAGTGCGCCAGGACATTCAGCGGCACGTTGCCCATGTGGCGGGCGCACTTTGCGCAGGCCGATGGGCAGAACGACGTGTCGAAACTTAGCAGCGCAGACAATACTATGCGCGCTGATACGCGTAGCCGGGAGACGGCTGTGTCGCAAGTCCCGCCGGCCATGATGGGCGCCGGCTTGAATTCAGCCCCTGGGGTCCGGATGAATTATCAGGGTGGGTCGAATAGTTGGACAATGCCCGAGGTGTTTCCCATGGACTTCTCCATGGACGACGTCTGGTCCTACGAGCTTATGGGAGGTTATTCCGAGAATCTCTTTGGCCTCCAATTTTCAGTGTGAGCGGGTGGACCCCTTTTGGTCAAAAATACCATCGAAAGCAGCTTTGCAAAACTACAGACTACAGTGCACGTATAAGTTGAAGAACGACTGAAGGTGTTACAATTGGTTTTTATGGGACGCGAGTCTATTTCTTCCCGTTTACTATTTCTAACGGTTTTACTTATCTTTTTTTAACCTCTTAGGCTGGAGTACGGGCATTAGAGCGTAGGGTCAAGGGGGCACGTTCACTTATGTAATAGTTATGCTGACTGCATTCGTATTATCATGTATCATATCACTTGGATGCGATGAGGGGCGGTTGATTCTTTTCATGAGAAATGTATAAAGGCAGGATGGACTTAGGTTGAAACGGATATAAACTAAAGCTATATAATGCAAAAGCGGACAACGGGCAACGGCATATCTCCGTTTTGATATGACGATGACTGAATGACCAGTACGAAAGCAAAGTGGCCTTTTTATGTCCTCAGATATGAATAAGCTTACAAGTAGTCACGGTTGCCTGCCCTATTAAGCGGTGTAAGGTGACTCATTAGGTAAGTCCCTCTGCCAATGCCTGTCTGTTTCAACTTGCTCAAGGTGGTGTCTGCATCGGAATTGAGGTTCTGCCCGCTTCTAGAGTGGTTATAGCCCACAGCAATGTAGACACTAGCCAGATAGACAATCGACTTAGAGCTGAGATCCGCAGTGTGGAGGCTTTAATGCACTGTTGGTCTCGCCCCTAAAACTCGGAAATACGGGTATCTAATTCGTTAGGAGATTAGACGGGTGGACTCAGAATAATCCCGTTCGTTGCCTGAGGTGTCGAGTGCTTGGGTACTTTCAGACGCAACTTTATAGTAAGCGAGACGAAACATGGGAGCCAAACAGCTGTGATTTGATATGGAGTTCATTTAGGCATTAGTTAATAAAGTACGGGAAATCAAACTTGCGGCCTGGTTGAGTTGGCGCGCCCTGTAAAACAACAACAACGTGGGGTTGTCAGGAGGCTTCGAAAATACGAGAACGAGCTTCTCGGATTTCGGATTCCGGAGTTCGGAGGCTATCCGCCCCCTGTCTGTTACCACACGACCGGTAGAATTAAGGCCAACAACCGGAGACTTTTATTTTCCTTCTTCAAATAATAATGGGAAGATAAATAGTAATGAAGAACCGTGGTGACACAGGGACAGCTTATAGATGATGCGGAAAGAGTCAAGCTGGTGTTAACGGATCGCAACTTTGGTGTCGACTTTGACTTGAGGCAAAGAGAAAGGGACTAATACCAGATAATTTAATTCGCCCCTAATCGTATTTGTGGACCGGCACAACAACACGGCGATATAACCAAGACATGGCCTCCGAGCCTTCAGCGCCCGTAATGGCGAGCGATTCTTCGAAATTGGACGCGCAAGCATGGGACACGGTGAAGGAGTCAGGATTATCATCATCACGAGTGTCGACGACGACAGAGGAAGCGGGAGAAAAACAGCAGGCTCCGCCTGTGGACGCCGTGTCACCGACGCCTGAAGGGCCCCAGGAAGGCGATCCCCTGGACGAGCATCTCGAGGGTTTCAAACTTTTTGCTCTTCTCTTCAGCACAGGGTTGATCTTCTTTCTATTGCTTCTCGACAATTCGATTATCAGTACGGTGAGTAGCGGCTTTCTCTCATCGAGCGTTTCTTAGCAGGGACAATTGTCTTCCCACACAATCAAGCAGGCTACTGACATAGCACATATAGGCCGTCCCGAAGATCACAAGTGAATTCCATTCCCTGCCCGACGTGGGATGGTATGCGGGTGCATATCAGCTTGCTAGGTACGCCTTTCATCATCCACTTCCGCCATGGTAATATTGGAGTTGGGTTATTGACATGCGCTATAGTGCGGTTTTACAGCCATTGACCGGCAAGCTGTACACTTATTTCCCAACAAAGTGGACGTTTCTCGTTTTCTTCTTCGTCTTCGAGATCGGGTCACTGCTCTGCGCTTTAGCCACATCGTCTCCTTTCTTCATAGTTGGCCGTGCCGTCGCCGGGATAGGGGTCTCCGGCTTGCAGAATGGATCTCTGAGTATTGTTGCGGGCGCCGTCCCATTACAAAAGAGAGCATGTAAGCTTTGCTTCCCAAAATGAAGAATGAAGTAGATGAGATCTGACCGTAGTGGTTTATAGTTTATCTTGGCCTATTAATTGGAGGTAAGTTAATCTCTTAACGACAATTCGCATGAAGTCCAGTGAATAGGTAATAGCTAACCTAAGTCTCGTCCTTTAGCTGGTCAACTCGGTCTCGTTATCGGGCCGTTGATTGGAGGCTTGTTTACACAATATGTCACTTGGCGCTGGTGTAAGTCGAACCATGGACCCCAAGCCTCTCTTGTTTCTGTCGACGCTAACGCGTTATAACGCAGGCTTCTACGTCAACCTTCCGATAGGCGCTGTCGCGGGTGGGCTATTAGC
Organism: Xylaria sp. FL0064; assembly: GCA_022593225.1. Classification (NCBI taxonomy): domain Eukaryota; kingdom Fungi; phylum Ascomycota; class Sordariomycetes; order Xylariales; family Xylariaceae; genus Xylaria; species Xylaria sp. FL0064. The sequence continues at coordinate 66,461 of JAJKLE010000004.1, read as the reverse complement.
GTTAATAAACTGTCCCGAGCAGCTCGTCAAGGCGCCTTTCTCGATGGCTCTTGTTCGACGCGTTCTTCCCCAACTCGACAGCATCGGTTTTATCTTATTCGCGCCAGCAGCCATTCTACTGCTCCTAGCCCTCCAGTTTGGTTCAGGGGAGACATACGCGTGGGATTCGTCTGTCATAATCGGCTTGTTCGTCGGCGCCGGAGTAGCTTTCATCCTCTTTCTGCTATGGGAATGGAAAGCGGGAGATGTGGCCATCATTCCATTTTCAATGGTCAAGAACAGAATCGTATGGGCGAGCGCACTTCAGTATGTTTCGCTGATATCGGCTGTGTTTCTCGGCACCCAGTATTTCCCGATTTATTTCCAGGCCGTAAAGGGTGTAGGACCGGTACTGAGCGGTGTCTACCTGCTTCCGAGCATCCTATCGCAAATTATCTTTGTTGTTCTTTCTGGTGGTCTGAGTAAGTAATACCCTCGATCACCATTGTGATCCATCAGCCTGTATCTTCATCATGAGCGCATACTGACTAAAGGTCGACAGTCACTAAGATTGGTTACTACCTCCCCTTTGCCATTCTTGCTGGTGTGGGAGCCACAGTGTCATCCGGTTTAATCTCGACGTGGGACGCTTATACCTCCACAGGCATGTGGATTGGTTACCAAATTATCTTCGGCATCAGAGGGTGCGGTATTCAGCTTGTAAGTGATGTGGTTTCTCCTTTTGCTCAATCAGTTGTGTGACTAGTGGGCTGACGCGTGGAACGCATAGGCTGTCGTTGCGATCCAGAATGCGCTGCCAGCGAAGCAGAGTCAGCTCGGTGTCTCCTTCCTGGTGTTTTGCCAGACTTTCTCGGCGGCAGTCTTCATCGTGGTCGGAAACACCGTCTTCACACAGAAGCTAATCAGCGAAACTCTTCGCCTGGTGCCGTCTATCAATCCGGCCGATGTTCTACGAGCGGGTGGAAGCGCAGACGCGATAAGAAGCCTAGTACCGCCAGCCAGCCCACAACTCGCGGCACTTCTCCAAGCCTTCTCTAACTCCTTCGACACCGTCTGTTACCTCATGATCGCTCTGGCTAGTATCAGCGTCTTCGCCTCCTTTGGAATGGGATGGATTGACACACGAAAAACGAAGCCAGAAGCAAAGACCAACGCACCAGCCGAAGTATAATCCTTCTAGAGAGACGTTTTATTTTCTGCGCAACCTTTGAAATACTAATTCATCAGACGGCTTCCACGTGGCATCGTTTAACAAGTATTTGAAAGCATTTGAAAGCATTTTCGGAGCATTGGGATTTAGATATAGATGGCTTAATTTTGCAAAGACCGGAATTAGTAAATAATCAGTATGATAGAGTTAATAAAAGATGGCCTATAATGGAAGATTTCTCTCCGTTATTAATGCTAATCGTAAAAGTTATTGACAACTTGATTGATATGTTAAGGTTTCGTCCTTTAAAGTTGGCTGTACAATGCCTACCTACCTACACAAGTTGGCATAGCCCACCTATAATGGCCTGACAAAGCGACTATCATGGCCCGCATATACTGCAGCATGGCAATACCACCACGTCCCTTTCTTCAAGATTCAATGCTTGAAACTATTATATTATTATGCCTACCAAAATTCAGAAAAGCGAAAGCTTTGTCGTAAGTTTTAAATAGTCAAAACATCTTGATCTAGAATAGCAACAGAACGCTATCCGAATAGTACATGTATAAAGATTTATTCTGATTGACGGCGTGGCGTTCTTAATGATACCAAATGAACGGTAGCCCTGCCAAATTTGGACTAGACCCGGCTGTTATAGGCGCATTTCACAGCCATTCTAGGTATGTTATAGTAGGTTACGCGCCCCATTGCACTGCTCAGCCCCGCGGTAGGGCAGTCAATCAGCTCCTCGACTTCTAATTAGTGCCCTTGCCACCCCCAACAAGCTTAACTAACGATGGCTGCGGCTGGCTGCCTCCGAGGTGCCCAGCCCCTGCGCCCAGCCCCATTCACGGGTGCAAGCACTGTCGACTCAAACCATAGCTACCTTCCCATTGCTTTCTTTTTTTGTCTGTGTTAATCGTGTCCAACCCATTCCAGTCTTCATGGCCACGTCAGTATAGTCTATATAGGGATTTCCATCCTGGCTTGCCGGGACGTCAGGAGGCCTTTCTAAGATCCTGATTGTCTCGGTAGAATAACTCTCCAGGTTATCTGCTTTCGCACTCTTTACTTTTATAAATAGGCCTACACTCATTACCGCGCGCTCAACGAAGCGCGCCCCCGAGGCTTCGGGAGAAGACGATGCCGTTCATTCCAAACACTCCCGAATCTCTAATCGGGCGTTCAGACTCCAAAAACCCTTCTACAACATGCCGAGGCATTACCGCAGGCGGCCGCCCCTGTCGCCGGCCGCTTGCTACTACTCCAGGCTCTTCGCCTGCCGCCTCTCCTTTGGCCTCGCGAAGTCGAGTAAATCAGCTTCGTGTGGACGACCCGAGCGACGCCAGTCTCTATTGCTGGCAACATAAGGAGCAGGCGAGCTCCTCTGCCAGATCCAGCCCTGGGCCTGCCTCCCGAACCAAACTCGCACCCGTTCGACAAGAGAGCTTCGAGAGTCTCATCGGTCGTCTTGGTATAGTCGAGGCCGAAAGAAAGGGTCGAACGCAACATGGGAAGAGTACGAAATCCTCGAATAATAAGCGGAACGAGAAGGTGTCACAACCCAGCGACACCAATGCCTCACAGGCTTCGAGACCTAAACGAAAGGTGAAGGCGCAGAAGACAGTTTCGTTTTGTTTCTGTTTTACCATTCCAGTGCATGAGGAGGAGCGGCCCTCAAGACCGACGCCTCGACCAATCCAAAACGCGCCAACGAAGCCCAGCACTGCGAAGCTTCCATCCCATCAATATCTGGCTCCGTCTCTTGCCAGCACACGGCCAAGCCTTGGTGCATCGAAGCAACCCTCTGCACAGTCTACCGTATCGCAGACATCACAATACCTTTCCTTCATCCCCAACACGGCTTCGCCGGAAACTGCCGCCGATCTTTTAAAGGAGCTTTCGAAGCCGTTCGCGCAGACAGATGAACCCGGCTATATTTACATCTTTTGGCTGACCCCCGAGTCTCAGCCAGCTACGCCTGCGGCAGAAGTGGCCAAGAATTTGCTGGTCCCGCCTCCGCGGCCCGAGATGCGACAGCGCCGCACAAGTGATGTGTTGCAGTCGTTCGCTGCCCAGCCGAGCCGAGCGGGGTCATCGAGCAAAAAGACGATTCTTCTCAAGATCGGAAGAGCTTCCAACGTCCAGCGGAGACTGAACGAATGGCAGAGGCAGTGCGGATATAATCTTTCGCTCATCCGGTATTATCCGTACGTGTCGACAAGTCAGCCGTCGACGCCGCGCAAGATGCCGCATAGCCACAAAGTTGAGCGGTTAATCCACATTGAACTCGAAGGTCAAGGCCTTCGGGTTAACCACAAGGTGAATTGCGATGCTTGTGGAAGAAATCACAGGGAGTGGTTTGAGGTAGAGGCTACCAGGGCTGGCATCAACACGGTTGATGAGATAGTTCGACGGTGGTCGGACTGGGATGAAGGGAATCTCCAGAGGTTCTGATGAATAGGTCATTATAAGCTTATGATATATGATGTAACGATACTTGTACTAAAGAGGCATCGCATTTTCGAAAGGTAGGCGTTTATGGGATCCTGATTGTCTGCTGCTTGTTGTCTGTCATTTGACATGATACTTATCATTTCATACAGACATTGATCAATGCAGAAGCCAACGTTGCTCTTCTACGTCATAGGTACTTCTATGTAAGTATCCCTTGTGTAATCAACACCCGACAATTCGAATCGTGGCGTGTTGGCTGTCTGCGAATGTCTAAACACGTGGCAAAGGCATGTCTCACATCAAAGGAGTTAAGCGGTTACAGCGCCAAGCGTCAAGCGCCAAATAACAAACGACAAACGACACACCAACAAAGAGTGTAACAAGCGAATGTGATATTCACCATGCGCTTAGAGACATGGATATTCATCGATGAAGCTGTGACATGTTACGCGCCATGGTTTTCCCCTCGTCTTCATCAACCTACTGTGGGAGAGTTGACTCTCGGCTATCTCCCATTGCAGGCAGGCTGCTATGAGAATAAAAATACATCACCAGAGACGAATGGTAACTGGTCGGGTCCACTGCGGGCCGGGTCGCGAACAGTTGCACATGGCCGAGGGCTGAAAAAGCTGTGCGACAAGAGGCGTCGGTAGGTTATGTATTTGGCATCTACAGTAGGTAACATTTCCGACAGCAGCTTATAAGCCTAATCTCACAACTTGCATCGAAACAGTATCATTCACCCCTCCCGCACCACCCCTCAATCCCTGCCTCGGTACGGAATCCACACTAAACTCAGTTGTAAACTAGTACATGGATTACCACTTGTCCTTTAGTTGGGCTGAAGATGTAGTGTAATCAGCAGGCACTATCTCTCGCATGCCGCTAACCTCGTCTACTAGTTAGTTCGCAAAAGCCAAGCTGGGAAAGCCGTCGATCGTTCGTTCATTCGCCGGACTTTAAAGAGGATGCAGGTGACTATCTAGATTAGTGCGTGGAAAACGTGTCTCCAGCCTGACGATACTAGCAGGATGGGAGCAGCCAGGCACTACACCATCGAAAAGTAGTTCGTACGTAGTGGGCATAAGAAGTGAGAAGAAGCAGGGGGATCATTCCTCCTTCGCCTACCTCCCTAGTAGGAACTACGGGTACTATCACACCACAACATGTACTAGTAACTTGGAGGTCGCTTACCCTTCCCCCTGCTTCCTTCGTGCCTTTATTTCTCTTGGGACTCTTCTCAGTCTGGACGAGGGCAGTAATTGTCCATCTATTTCCGTCTACACGGTAAACGTGTCGCCATTGTGTTCGCGCTTGATTTGGCCTCTCGATTGCTTCAATTATACATATTATTTATATCCCCTTCTGTTCAATTCCTGAGACCGATTAGTTTTTTTTAATCTACTGAACTAGCCCTAATAGGATCATAGAGACAGGGTCGTCGCAGTTCAACCATTACATTGGATATCGCATAACCCTGGCTCATCAGTGCGTGTTAAATCAACGGTCACAGGACATACGCGATGGCAGAAAACTCTGAACTTGGCCAAAGCGAGCCCTCTTCGGAATTAAATGTTGCACGACAGCAACAAGTGACCTCGGCCAATTACATGGGAATGGCAGTGGATCATGATCGGATATCGTGGGGAGGTGGTAGTGCACCATCACTGCCATCTATCGATGATGACCCTGACTCTGTCGGTAATGCAAAGTCTGCAGACGAAGAACAACACGACTGATTACATTATCACCAGGATGCTATGAGCATAACGGAAAGTGTCAGGTGAGACAACAGCAGCCTATAGGTTGGGACAGCAGCAATCCGGCTGACCTGACTATCCAGATCGTCAACGATGTCTCTAGATCCGACGTTGTATCACTTCGTCGAAGAAAATGGCCGGACCTATCATAAATATAAGCAAGGCAGTATGGCCTTTCCCAAAGCCTCCAATCAGCGCCCACCACCTTTGACTGACTGTTGGATCTAGGATATTTTCTGCCCAATGATTCGGTGCGCTTCTGAATCAACATTGCATTCCAGAGCCCGAAAAACTGACGCTTCGTATAGGCAGAACAGGAACGGCTCGGTACGTGCTTGGCGCTTATTCGCCTTCTCACCTCCTCCATACTAATTGCTTTGTAGATCTTCAACACCAGCTTTTCTGTATCACAATAGGAGGCAAGCTAAATCTTTGCCCGTTGCCAAAACCCCCTAAAAGGGTATTGGATATTGCTACAGGTCTGAATCCCCTGTCTAACTTTGTATTAGTTGATCTCGCTGACACCACATAGGCACCGGAATATGGGCGATAGAATTTGGTTAGTCATTATGCTAAACATGTGCGAGGTCGCGCATTCTGATATTCTGTCCAGCGTCTCAATACCCTGACACCGAGGTCGTCGGCACGGATCTTAGTCCCATCCAACCTCATTAGTGCGCCATTTCCCTGGTCCTAGATGACACACAGTTGACAGCAGCGGCTAACGGCGTTCTCCAGCTTACCCGAAAATTGTAGGTTCGAGATAGATGATGCGGAGGATGAGTGGACTTACAGCGAACCGTTCTCATTTATACATGGCCGCGCATTGATGAGTTGTTTCGATGATCCAAGTCGAGTCGTCAAGCAAGCCTACGAAAACCTCGAGCCCGGTGGATTCATCGAATTTCAAGATGCTTTGTTCCCGATGTACTGGGTTGGCGAGCCTCCGAAGGAGTCAGCACTTTATCGATGGAACGAGTTGCTGATGGAGGGAGTAAGAAGGATCGGACGGTCGTGGAGCAACGTGGTCAATTACCCGAGGTATTTTGAGGAAGCAGGGTTCGTGAACATCACTGATCGACGGTTCTACTGGCCCACTTCACCTTGGGCAAAGGGCAAGTACTTCAAGACAGTTGCCATGTATTTCCAGGAAGACATGATCTCGGGCATGGAGGCCATTAGCATGAAGGTGCTACAAGCCACTGGCATGTCACCGGCTGAAATCAAGGACTTTTGCGAGGAAGTCAAGAGGGATTTTAGAGATACTAACTTACATGCGTATCTCACCGTGTACGTTTTCCCCCTTGGATACGGAGAGAGAGAGAGGTAGGACGAGAATCTGTCGCTAACTTTCTATAGGTCATATATCTATGCGCAGAAGCCTTTGTCATAAGGGGTTAATACTAGCAAAATAAGGCAGTTGTATCTCACAGATGATTGTAGAACATATACAGAGCGATCTTCTCCTGCAACAGCAAGCGACTAAATATACTCAATTCACATGCGTTGCTTCGTAAGACAGTAGACACACGTAAAACCACGTGAATCTACTTAGGCCGAGGACACACTTACTTTCTATCCATCTGAAGAGATCGTACCAAACACGCACGCACTCTATTTACCCGTGGCTTATCAATCGTTAATTATTACAAACCAATTCACCGGCGGCACATTCGAGATTATCGGGATTACTTTTCTATATCCCCCTGGAGCGCCAATCAATTACAACCAGATACACCCAACTCTGAATCTACGCCCCAACGCGAATCTTTGCTGACCGTTGTAAAGAGAACAACCACAACAACTTTGAGGACATGAGCAGTACGAAACACTTAGGGTTCGCGATATTCCAGTTCGGCCGAAAAGCAGCCCGTGAATGTATGGGCTTTTTACGCTTTATATAGTAGTATATGGGAGCGGCAGAGTGATAATTGATACGACAAGGGTGCGTTACTCAACACAATTGGTAGTGGTGACTTGAATATTCGGACATATCGGGGATTAACACACCGCCCTCATGGCACGCGGAACACTCCATTTACCGCACCACAGTCCACAGGAACGATCAATGATTCGCCAGGTTCCCCAGCTATCAATGTAATGCAGGGAGCGAAAGTCGGCACACGATCGGACCGCATAGAATGTGCGAAGACCGAGGTCGAGAGGGGTACGGTGTAATTCAGCTTCACCAATACGCTGTTGCTGACTCAGCTACGGGCAGGCAAGAGTATTACCCTGATGTCTGCCGTCATTGATCTGTTCCAATTCTCTTGTTATCCCGTCCCGAAAATTCATTATCCCGATCAGAGCCACCTAACTTATGTCCGATATTGACAGGCCGTGGTGTGAAAGCTAACGCTTACTAAATAGGGAAAGAATGTCACCTATCTATGAACATGTTCATGTAAGGAGCAGGCATGATTGAGGTGATTGATTGATTTGATTTGATTGATCAATTGACTTTCGTGGATTACAGCCCCTTGAGGTTCTGTTATATAAGAGGTTTTATCCGCTGTCGCTCACCGAGTAGATTCCTTCTCCGCATCCTCTTTCTCCTTATATCACTTGGTCGTCTCCTATCGTAAAACTATTCAAACCCTCCGGGTTCACCAAAGAACATCTTACTTTAAGAAAAGGAAAAAAGTAAACAAACGAAAATGTCCTTCACTTCGTGCTGCCTCAAGACCTTCACGTGGGACGGCACACCCACGGGCAAGGAAGTCAAGCTGGCCAACAACAACAGCTATGTGACGGGCGACAATAAGGACGCCGCCGTGCTCCTCATCCACGACCTCTTCGGCTGGAAGTATCCCAACGTGCGTCTTCTCGCTGACCACTACGCGCGCGAGGCCAACGTCACCGTCTACGTGCCCGACTTCTTCGACGGCTGGGTCGTCGACTGGTCGCTCGTCGAGGAGGAGCGCTTCGACAAGATTGATCTGGCCGGTATGGCCCAGAAGAACTCGCGCGAGATCCGGGGCCCTGAGAGTAAGTTTGAAGGATAAACTGCCCAATTTACAGTATCTTATACCACCTATGATCATGTCTTCACAGCTGTACTATATACCGCTGGGAAACATCTTACATCTATCACGCTCAAGGTAGCAGAAAATCAAAGCGCTGATCCAGACAACGCAAAACAGTGGTAGCATGCGCAAAAGCGCTCAAGAACGAGCACGGCTTCAAGCGGCTAGGCGCCATCGGCTTCTGCTACGGCGGCTGGGCCGTCTGCTACCTGGCCTCGAAGGAGCGCGGGGAGAAGCTGGTAGACGTGGTCTCGATGGGTCATCCCTCGTGGCTCGTCAAGGAGGACGTCGCCAACCTGACCGTGCCCATCCAGATCCTGGCGCCCGAGATCGACCCTGCTTTCCCCGCCGAGCTCAAGGCCTATACCTTCGAGACCCTGCTGAAGCTCAACTTCCCCTTCGAGTACGTGCACTACCCCGGCATCGTCCACGGCGGACTCGTCCGGGGCAGCGAGAAGAAGGGGAACGAGCGGGAGGCGATGGCTTCTGCGAAGAACTCGGCTGTTGCTTGGTTCAAGCAGCACTTGCATTAAGTGAACTAACTGAGGGTTTAGATGGCTGGCTGCTCGAGAGGTCAGTGGTCAGATATCGCGACTTGATAAGTGAACATCTTAATCATGAGATATGAATATCGCTAGCCACGAGCTGTTTCTTATTGGGTTATCCGATAGCGTGGAATGTAAATTACTGATCATATACCGCCACCAAATGGCATGAAACCATCCTCGCAAATTATCGTGATAGTCGCTTTCGGCTGATCTCGTATGAGGAAGCCCAGATCAACTAGATAATCCTATTATGTGGACACGGATCTTCCGATGTCGTTATGACCAAAAGAAGTGCGTACAGGTCACTTACGTGCATCTACGTCACGTTCCGCCAACAAATTACTCAGTATCATTGCCGATGATAGTTAATCGACTTTCTCCAGACGACCAGTCTTCGAATTCTGTGTGAATTTAGCAGATCTTTAAAGATATAGGACATCTAACTGTAGAGTCCAGAGTCTAGGGTCTAGTTAGATAGTATTCGGTGACAGCGCCTTGTTCTTCGAAGAATAGTCATATTAGATAACAAACATCGATCAAGTCGAGCTTAAACCCTTCAATATCCGTTTGCAATCATCCTATAAGGGGTTATATTTGTTCCCATTTTTATGACCAACCAAGCGTAAACGCCTCTGGTTCCCAATCATTCACCTCGCTTGGTACTGGTTCCTCTGCGTACGCATTACTTAACTTGTCTTCGTTATTAAAGCTCGTGAATGGCTCTCAGAAATCTTACAACGTGTTCTGCATGAACCCCCGTGGCTCCCTTGCTCTCCCCGCTTACCTTGAATCTGGCCGGTGGGAATATCTCGGCGGGCTATTGCCCGGTCCGCGCATAGTGGTGTGGGCTTATATTGAACCGTCGGCCTAAAACGAAGCCAGGATTCGATTATTCAACAATAAGTATGACTCTCAGCTTCAGAGTGGACATGAATCAAGTACTGTGGTCTTCACAATCAATGTACATTATAGAAAAGCGTAATATTGCTCATGATACCATAACAGTGGTGAGCAGCCGGGTTAATCGTAGTGTTCCCGGATTATATCTAACGTTTGTCTACCTATATGACGAAAGTCTGTCTGACTACAAGCAATCATCATTGCCCGTCGAGCATTATTCCCAATCATTAACCCCACCGATGGAATGGTATCTTGCATGCGAATTTATATAATAATAATTCATCTTGATGTAATCCCTAATGCACTTTCTGTGGTGGTTCTATGCGAACTTAACTTCGTTAAACAATCCAGCTCGTACCTGTATCAGGCTAGTAAGTTCGAGGAGAAAGGATTGGTAAACAATGACATTGGTAAGGATGTGTGAGACCGAAGCCTCCTTCTCCTTACGCGTCTGCGACTCTAATTGTTCCTCGATTTCGTCTTCGTCAGCGGCAACCTGGGCTTCTGTTGGGTCGACATCATCCTCAATTTCCTTGGTTACACCCTGGTCCGAATTCTCTTCTATGCTTGGTTGCTTACGGCTAAAATCTATAGGTATTGGCTCCGCTGCTAGCTTAGGTAGGCCAACTTTTTGGGCGAGAATTCCTTGGTCGATGGCGGCGAAGGCAGCAACCTGGCTTGCCGCAGAGCCACCATTGCCACCCAAGCCAGGCTCATCGTGATCACTTGTTGAAAATGAGCTGGCTAACCCACTTTTACTGGGACTTTTACCAGGGCTGCCGTGATTTAACGGAAACTCCTTTGGAGGAACGGGAATGGGTCTGGATGTTGGCGTTGTAGACCGGTTGCCTGCAGATTTCGCGGATCCAGTGCCGGAGCTACGCATGGCTTCTTTTCGTCCGCGGGGGCTCCCTGAGCGGCTTGGAGTGCCTAATTCGGACAATATCCTCTGGAAACCCCCAAGCGCACTAGGTCTTGCGGGTGACTCAGATCGGGATCCTGCATGACTCGACGAATCGCGAATTGTAGCTCCTGTAGCAGAGCTGGCTGGTGCCTCTTGGGGATTCGGTACGATGGCATCAGCTGTTTGGAAAGCCTCGCGGCGCTGTTGCATCAGTTCGTCAAATCGCGGGATTGACTCTCGAAAAGCCACAACTTGGTCTGCAAGAGTCTCCAGGACTCGTAGAATTCGGGGTAGATTTGAAGATTGCCATTTGGGTCTGCGGCGACATCTACTAATTGCCTGTAGCTTCTCGAGCTCTTTAAAAGCGTTCGTGGACGGATCTGGAAGGGGCGAAGTGGGTTCATCAGAATTGTCGTCAAACACATACGTTCTAGGATGACGCAGCAGCCAACCCTCTATTGCGATGTATCCGCAGACAGCAAGATCCAATATAGTTTCGGTTGCAGAAAGATTTGTTTCTACGGAGTTGATAAAAAACTGCTCCATGATGTCAAGTAAGTTATTTAAAAGAGGATCTTCAGGACTCAGCGTATGCGGCGGCACATCGCGAGGTGCTCCGGGCAGACTATCAGGTATAGCAGGTAGTTTATGATTGTGTGTGGAGACTTTCGGGGCCACAAGCTTTAAAGAACAGGGATGCCCTTCCACCCGAGTCATCGTGTCCTTGAGGATGTTGTCATATATTTCGTCAAAATTGTCTTGACCACCTATCGTGCTAGCTAGTGTCATGAGGAAATCGACCTCTTGCTGATGAGCACCCATGGTCCGATGGGAAATGTTCGGATCAACGCCTTGGGTATGAAGGAGCGTCACGATAGCGTAGCGATGATGCCGCTTAAGGATTGTTGCCACGAGCTGTATCGTTACGCACACTGTTTGGTCATTCTCAGACTTGAGGCACGAATGGATTAAATCGACCAAGTTAAATAACAAGGGTGAATAGCTCGACTCCATCTTCGATGCCATCATACTCGCCAAATCCATCGATTTTCGCTTTCTAGCAGCACTCACAGCAGGCTCGGAGAAGCTGTGCGAGGATGAATCTGTGTCTGGAAGAGCTAGTAAATAATGAAGGATTAGATTGATCATGTCGGGATGATCGAGTGACTCTAGAATGCGACGTAAATAAGTAAGAACGGCTACCGATGAGCCTCCATCAACATCAGAGGACTCGAGAAGCGACGGATATCTAGTCATGTTAGTATTTCCTGGCTGGCGAGTGTGACGCTGGGGACTGACAGTAACTGCTGCAGGAAGATGATCTGGAAATGTTCAAGAAGGGTGGATTTGACTTCGACAGATCGGCAGTGATTGAGCACGTCTTGCCAGAATAGGAGGTGAGACAGGAAGGTGTCCATATGCAGCTGATAGTCGGGACTGCACGAGCTGACAATCTCGAACGTTGTGGTTGGGTGCTCATAGTCGGAGAAGGCCAGAGCTGGCGGTAGGCCCTGGGGAGGGTGGTCAATGACAAGCTTGCGGCTGAGTTGACTGTACAGGGCCCCCAAGCCAGTTGCCATGAGCGTGGAAAGGTCGCTTTCGACAATCCATTGCTCGAGTTCTACAGAGTGAGAAGCTGCTTCAATGATGTAGAGAAGCCCAGTCCGTGCGAAGTCACCCACTCTGCCCTCATGGTGGATGTAATCCATGAGAAGATAGAAGAGGGGAAAGTCTTGCTTCTGCGTCCTGCCAGCAAATTTCTCCCTCTCATCCTTGAATTTGTCATCCTGGGTCCCGGCGTCTGTGCGAATCTTGAACCAGGCGGGTAAGATGTCGGGTTCGAGCCTAATCTTGGTGGTGATATTGAAAGCTAGCTCGACGACTTTGACTTCCGTGTCTAAGCCTAGACGTATGCTATTGGCACCGGTGATGCGAACAAGCAGGTTGGTCAAGCTCGCGGAGAAGGCATCGTTCTCAACAAAGGACTCCTCCTCGCTCTCGATAAGGCTCGCAAAGAACAGCACGGCTTCCTTGATGATCCACTCATTGTAGGAGGTAGTGGCTATCTTAGCGATGGGGATGTAGATCTGCTTAGTGGCAGCGAAGGAAATACACGGGTGTGGCAGCGGCCGGCGTGACTCCTCGGCCAGGATGTTGGACAGCTCTTGGAGACGGATCTCGATAACCTCGGCAGCGTCGACGTCACGGGCGAGGTTCGAACAGTTGCGCCAGGTGTGCTAGCCCGAACGTTCGTTAGCAGAGTGCAGATGACGATGACGGACGCGGTCAAAGACAAGGATAAAGACGGAGCGGATCTGGAGAGTGGTACCAGCAGCTGGCCATATTCCTTCTCGAATCGCTGCCGACGTCGAATGGGATCTCTCGCGGCGTCCTTGGCAGCGTTTTTGGATGACAACGGCGTGTTCGCTATGAGGCGCGACCACTGGAACAAGACATTCATTTCGTCAGTACAGTTATATGTATAGATAGATAGATCTAGAGCCGGCCTGGAGGAGGGGGAGGGAGAGGGAGAGAACTAACAAAATCCATGGCGATTCGGCAGGCATCTCATCTCTGCAGGTTCGTCGAATAGGTGAAAGAGACGGGCATCAAACGTGGCAGGCGGGCATTGCCGAGGACTGTGTTGCGCCCGGACGCATGAATCTATTCAAGCCTGATGTTTGAGGATGATTCCTCAGACGATTAGCCGGGCTAGGGACACCCATGCGGCCACTACTAATGCATTAAACGCCTGTGCACGCACCTACCTGCTCGCCTGTCAAGTCCTACGCAGGTACAATTTGCCTATTTAGGTTAGGTAGCCTGCCTAAACCTGCGATGATAGCATGCTGCGGGGCACGGTAAAGGTTGGTCATGGTAATCGAGTACCTATTAAACCTATTTTTGCATTCAAGAGAATGTTACTGATAAAACTCCACGGCTCATAGTAATAGAATAACAAGAAACTAATTCTCTAATTCTCTAACAGTGTTGAAGTAGGTGTTGCCTTAATCTAAATAAGTATCAAGCTCTGCTGTGGTGCTTTCTGTGATATACCTCATGATTTCGATTGAAGACGCTCATAATCGTCATACTAGGCTCAATGCTCTATTCTTGCGTAAATGTAACCTTCGTTCTCCAGGCCGCTTCAACATGGAATGAAATTTAATTGCCAAGATTTCTCCCTTTCTTTCTTTTCCATATTCATTCTGAGCCCTGATGATCGCAAATCTTATTAACTCTACCTCACTTACAATACGGTCCTCTACAACTCCTCCCGTGTAATAGTGATTAGACTACCTATTTTGCACCTTATTTCATGTATGGTCTGACTATAGAATCCTTCTGGTACTTCATCGGATGTATTGGCGTCCGCTTGTTGTTTCTATAGGGATAGCAGTAAGAGCTCAAAGAACAAGTCTCCAGTAACGCGATTGTTATATGAAAGGCAGACAACAATCGGATTCAAACAAAGACAGTTAAAAATCCTTTTTTTGTTAACCGATGTCGTTACCACTGATGAGTGCCCAGTATAATCCAACTTAGAGAGTACTCATGAAGTATTAAGCGCCTGTTAGACAGCTACCAGTAAACAACCACATTGTTCGACTTAAATAAGCAAAATATAAATATCTCGATTTCACTCTCTTCGGTTGTATGGAAATAGCTAAAACATTGCCTCCTAACTCAGAACCTCATCAAAGTCTAGAACCTTATCAAAGTCGCACACCGAAGCTACATTATCATGTATCAGAACCAGCCATATTCGCGCCCTTTTGAGGGATCACACAACGATGTTCCACGCCGTAACCCCAATTACAAAGGCAAAAACTATGACCCGAATTATCAGGACAATCGACGCAACAATTCAGGGAAAAAACGCAACAACAAGAAAGTAAGGTTCGAAGATGATTGTGTGGCAGAACAAACCTACCATCAACAGAATTCTTCTTCTGGCCCTCCTCGCCGGGCCCCAAGAATTAATCCTCACCTGCAATCACATCAAATTCAACTTCAAACACCTGATCAGCAACACTTCATCCCATATGAGCAACTATATCAAGCACCTGTTCAGCAACACTTTACCTCACCTGAGCAACTACTTCAGCAGTATCCTGAGCCCCAACCCCAAGTTACTCCACCTGATAACCTAGCCGTTTATTTGCTGGATGGTCTTGCTCAAACAGTAGACGAGAGAATCCGCAAGGATAGGGAAGGTGACACTAAAATTTGTGGTTGTATTGCAGACGGCACCCCGTGCTTGCACGCTATTGTTGATTTATGTCAGGATCTTTTAGAAGATTGCGGTATGCTACAACATGGCATTGTCGACTTGTTGTGCTTTCTGATGTCGAAGAATGGGGTTCTCAATGAGTCTATCAAAGATGGACTACTCGAGTATCTCCAAAACAACCCCCAAACCCCCATTTCTACGATTCTCGATTTAATGGGCCAGTATTAAGCGGCAGTCAACACAAGAGGGGCGCGCTCACAGATGCCGGGTCAATCCAGGAGGCGAAGGAACTGCAAATAGTAGTTTACCAAAAAAGAAAAAAAAAAAAAAAAAAGAAAAATTGCATAGCGGGGCGTTTATGTTTATAATGGGTGGGTAGTTTATGTTTACAATGCAAAAACTATTCTTAAGTATGAGTAACCGGTTTTGGATGAATATATGTCGTGAAGCTATTCAGTCTTGTTTCATTGTGAACCTTTAGTGATTTTTATGAATACTAAACGCTATTAGAGCAGTGTAATTATCTAAACATTCGAAAGTCTCAATTCAAGCCAGAATTCATGGATAACTGGCAGACCTTCTCGAAATCTACAGAATATTGCTCTAGATTCGCGGCTTAAGCTCTGATCTAACTCAGCCATTACTACTATAAGGTCTCGTCATAAATCAAACAGGATGGGAGATGTGTATGGATTCTTGTCACACGAGGAGCCTCATGCTAATATCTTAGCATATGATGGTATTTTTATCTGAAAGTATGTGTAAAATCATAGTATTACCCGATACAGGCGGGGCTGCTTTTAAATAGCCGCTAATCAAGCCTCTTCTTCAACTCACACAAATAGACCTGTGGTAAGGAAGATGAGGCAATGTGAAAAATGCGTTGAATTCTCAGTCTATCTATCCTTAACCCATTGGATGATGTTGAAGTGCACCCCATGGACCATTGCCAATACTGGGTCCCAAACCTTCAAAGGGCAGGCTGTACCTACACTTCCTGAGGCCTTCAGGCCGTGGTTTCTCACGAAATAAGATAGAGAACTGAATGATCTCGAGAACAAAGCGCCGTTTTCATTGAAACAATGCGCATAAGCTATGAGTGGTAATGCCTTGTTGTCCTCTCTGACCTGTACGGCCTCCTGAAATCTCCTTTATATCACCCTTTCAGCCAAGCCGCTTTCAACTGACTACATACATGAATGTAGCTTACCCACACCACACACCACTTTAGTATTCTATCGAATGATGTATGATTACTTGTTGCGATTCCGACTAGCTCTCTAACCGCCTGTAGCACTCTCTTCCAGCGTCCCTTTCCACCACGTTTGGTTACAAAGTCCACTTGAATATAATCTCCGCAATCACGTTGGCGTATCAACTGAAGGTCATGAGGCTCAAGGCTAGACCGGTGAGGTCTACCAGGTGTGGATTCTACCTGGGCATCAACATGACTGCTTTGCGTCGCTCCAAGGACAGGCTGGTGAGTCTTGCCTTTCAGAGTAGCTGGGGGCTCACGATTCCAGACAATATATGCCTCCACTTGATCTACTTGTGCGTTCGGTTTGCAATGATCTCGACATATGTGCTCCGTCATGATCAAGAGCTTTACAGTTATGTCTGCGTCTGCCGGCATGTCGTCTCGGGGCTCATAACGCCACGCTGTGCTGATCTCGCAGCTTACGGAGTTCCTAGACCCGGAACGTTTCTTGCAATTGACGTGTCGGAATTCAACTGGGTAGAGTCCTCCATTGTTTTGATACGCGAGAATCGGTGGTCGACTGGGCGTGCTGCCACTTGGGTTAGGGCTTGGATCAGTACCCGAGAGCAGATTAATGATCACACTCTCTGTAAGTTGTTCCATATTGTCAAGTATCGTCTGTATGCATCTGTCGTGGGATGTCGAAGCGCCGTTGGCAGGTGGCTGAGGCTGAAATCTGTAAGTGGGAAGTAGGCTCGATCTTTATATAAGACCGCGTTTGAAATGTTTCATTCCTAGGAACCATTTTAAAACAACGGTGTTGCTCTATTATATGAGAATAACCATAGTCTGTTCGGCTCTTGTATAGTTGATTCGCCATTCCGTCTGAGTTTACAATGTAGGTGCGTTCATAAACAAAGGGAGTGTTTTGCGTAGCTGACGATGGTTAGAAAGTGAGATTCACTACCCATTATCTAAAGTGACCGCAGCACCAAAAACCCCTTAGAATACTAGAAGGGAGAAACAGAGAACGGGCTATTTAGAAGAAATAAAAAAAGGTCAGAGGAAATGAAAAAAAGAATGTACAACACCAAGGATTCGCCGGTCGTCACCGACCCGACTACTAATTTGGCGCTCTCTGGCTTATCTATGGGAGAGCGGACGGGATCCCGAGTTTTCCAGAGGCTATGGTCGTACATGGAGAACATCTCGTGTCTTTTGAGATTATGTACAGGCGGATGATTGAGTGAGCGAGTAAGTGTGTACCTAGCACCCAGGTAAGGAAGTTGAAACAGGTATTCAACGCTCTATATTCTTCATATCCTCGTCTAGTTCTGCTTCGATTTAATGATAGTATTAGTAGTCTATTGCATACGTTGGATCGTTGGTTCGTGGGATCTTTCCGATACCTAGTACATGTACTTCCTCCGATCTTTTTCTTTGTCAAGAATTAAGTGGCTTTATTATGAGTTTTCTAGGTAGGCTACTTGATGCTATAAAAGAGCATACGGGCTTGGAGCCCGACATCAACTCGAATCTATACCGCCTTTGTCGCTCCATCACATAGTACATAAAGGAGACCTGCCGTATTGATTTGAAAGTCTCAGGAAGAGATCATACTACTGTTCTGTAAATAAGGCCAACGGCTTGTCTTGACATTAATCCCCAACGATGAATACTGTATTTCGAATGACGCCCAATCTGTTACCTAAGTAAACCGCCGCAGTACAAGCGTCATGTAATCTCTTTGCAACACAGAGGCTCGGTTCCCAAGCTTCATGATGATGACCCGATAAGCCTGAAAAGTCGCCTTTTTGCGATTAAATGTCGGGGTTGTAGATAGTCGTATACTCCAAGTAGTAGTAGACATGGCCGAGGCTGGTATATCTACATATTTACTTATTCATTTTCAAAGCACTGAGTATCATTAGATATATACAATTTCCTCTACACCTTGATATACAGAGGGAAAGATTCTGGCGTTCAGTCGCCGTGTTGGAAATTGTTATCCACTGAGTAAGAACCCCCTGTCTTCGTAAGCTTATGCCTAACCCAGTTTGTCAAGCCTCAAAGAGGTTACCTATCTCGGAGATTTCTCCATGTGGGTCAGACGTTCGGGGTGCGGGAGCCAGTTTGTGGGGAGACGGGATCTAATTGGAATAGCCTACGCGTCGTAAATCAAGGGTAGTTGAGCTCAGTGGAGTGTGAATGTGACCAGGAATGAATGACAAGTCGTGATGGTGCTGAGCGAAGGTATGTTCTAAGCATCAATGTTGGCGTTATCCCAGTCGCACGGGAGACTGCATGCTGATCCGACCCCCGGATCTCGTACAAGTCCCTGCACGGTATCACAGACGCCACCGAAATCTGACTCCGATTAACGGGCATGCTTCCACTGTCCTGTCAGATGTCATCCACGCTGTCTCCTGCAGCAGATAGATAGGTAGCGTGGTTGTTTCTCCTCCTACATGTACTTATTTTGCAAGCAAGAGTCTTTATTCTTTCATCGAGTGGCACAACACGTTCCCTGAACCTTCCGAGCGTGCCATTGGTTTAGTAGATAACCTTTCCCGCGCAATGTCAGCCAGCAAAACTACTCCTAGCTCGGATGAGCAAGGGCTTGGGAGTCAAGCGCAAGCCAGCGCGAGACCTCGTAATCGGGCCAAAGCTTTTGACACCATTCAAACTATTAGAAACGCCAAATATATTAGGATATATTGGCACGACTACACATCCTCAGCAAAGTGTCGTGTGGTGCCCGCAACCCGCATCTACACTGCCCTGCAGGACGGTGAACCATTCACCATCACCATTACCAAAGCCGCTCTAGGGATCCTCCCCAACGATTCTCTTGCTGAAGGAGTCACTGGCACTGGTGTATACCAGCTAAGTCCGGACTGGGAGACCTTGAAGGATGGCCCTGTCCCAGGACATATGAGCTGCTACGCCATCATGCTGGAAGAGGACGGCACAATAGCCCAACTATGTCCGCGTGGCATACTGTCTTACGCGATAGACTTGGCTAAGTTCGTTGGCTTGGCGTTTAAGGTCGGCTTCGAGCTGGAATTCACCGTGCTCGAGCGCACGGGACATCCGAAAGCCAAATACCGGACACTTTCCAACGACGGTCAGGCCTGGTCCACAGCGAGCGCACTTGCGACCTGGGGTGCGGAAGGGAGCTTCAATACGGTCGCTGATGAGATCCTAGACGGGCTAGGCAAAGCGGGTATAGAGTTCGAGCAATCCCACCCGGAGGCAGCACCATGCCAGTACGAGATTGTGCTTCCTCCGAAAACGCCACTCGAGGCCTGCGATACCCTGCTGCATGCCCGACAGATCGTAGAAAGTACAGCCGCGCGCCATGGATTCCGTATAACGCTTCACCCGCGACCTTTTACGCCCGGGATTGGGGTTGGGTCCCACGCGCACATCTCCATCACATCCAAAGACGGCGACGAACCAAGTACTTACGAGAAATTTTATGGCGGCATACTCGAGCACTTCCCCGCTATCTTCGCGTTCACGAATAGCCACCCGACAAGCTACGAGCGCATGGTCGATGGATTATGGGCAGGTGGCCGCTGGGTGACCTGGGGCACTCAGAACAAGGAGACGCCGCTGCGGAAGTGCAAAGACAGCCATTGGGAGGTCAAGGTGATAGATGGGATCGCGAACCCGTACCTAGCTTTAGCGGCGCTCATTTTGGCCGGTGCTGACGGAGCGGCATTGACCACGGGTGATTGCACCATCGACCCCGCGAAGCTAAGCAGCGAGGAGAGAAGAGCTTTGGGCATCACGCAACAATTTCCGAGCAAGCTCGAGGAGGCACTGGAGGCACTCGCAAGCGATGCCAGAATGGTCGAGCTGATTGGGAAAGACGTCGTCGAGAGATACGTCGCCGTCAAGAAGGCGGAGATCCAACTGCTGGTCAAACCTGCCATTTCTTGACAATTTCCACGATCTTGAAAGCGGGGCTTGGGTAAAAGAGGCAGTCGAAAATGTGGATGTTACATGAGGCTCCGAAGAGACGGTATGACGTAAAGGAGGACCCCTTGGGTGCTTGGAGACAGGGACCTACCTGGAACGGCAACACTCCGATATCGAGGATCCCCATTAAGTGCCCCCATCCGAAACTGTAAGTAGTAGCAGCCAGTACATCTATTTTTGACATCTTTTGGCGTAGGTATATGTTGTTTGGAAACCCATGTCCAGCCTCGTATTTGACTGGTTACTTTGGGAGTCAATTCACACGGCCTGGATGGATAGACTGAACTTCTCGTACTATACCCACTACCTAGATGGTGTGCACCGGACCCATATGATTTTAGGACAGCGCTAGGCTAGATAGCATGTGGTCTCTACCGGGTAGGTATGTTGAAACGGATGCCGCCCGCGTATTCGCAACCGGGGACTACGGATGATATCAATAACCTACCTAGGTAGCGTGGCCGTTTTGGTGCTACACTCTCCCCTGTGTTTGAAATCTGTGCCGTGGGCCCAATTGTAGGATTGTTGGCACTTTTACGAGCTCACAGCTCGTTTTATATACGAATAAGGGAGCGAATCGGTATGGTACTTTCTCCGCAGGGTTCTTCTAATGAGGATGAGAAGCTCTCGCTGAAGCATCAACTGTTGCCAAAGAGTATCACAATCCGTGCCTAGAAGGAAATGAGCGAAATCATGCCGTGTAGAAAGAAGCAAATCTATGAATATCAAACTCCGAGTCGATATGTAAATAGTCAGATTTGTGCACAATTATTGTCTCAAAACTGAATAGCTATCCAAGTATCCATCCAATTCAAGCGCCTGCTAAAAATGCGACAAGAAAGCCCCAATATCCCCAATTGTCACCACCCCAGTCCTCCGTCGAAATTCGAAGAAATAGCTTTAAGGAAACCAGGTTTACTTCGACTTCTTGGTGGCATTGACCTTGGCCCTCACGGCATAGGCATCATTCATATCAGAGATGGCGACATAGCACGCGTAGATAGGGATGAAGACCCAGAGGACATTGAAGAACACCAGGTACACCCATTTGTACATGAAAGTGCTGAGGTCGAGGTTGTAGTTCATGACCAGCCACTCCGGGCAGAAGGTGATCCAGCCGCCGTACATCTCCATAGTCGCGATGATGACCATGATCACGTTGACACTCTCCTTCTTTTTTGCGATACTGTAAGAGACGTAGGCGGCCAGTGGCCCGGCGACGAAGACGGTCAGGAGCTCGAGGCTGATTACGGCCTGCAGAGAGAGGTATCATGTTAGCGAAGTCTAGGAGACAATTGCAGTTCGGGAGGGACTTCGGCAGAGCCGGGGGACAAATGAGGGGTAGAGGCGCGAGAGTAAGCACAATAGTATCCAACATACCAGGTCGGCGCCACCCCAGCGACGGTCAGCCTTCGCGTAAATCATCCACAATTGAGCCATTGGGGCATCGCCGCCAGCTTGGGGGCCATAGGCGCGGTTGGTGTGTCCGAGGAAGTTGTAGGCAGTGGGGGCGAGGGCACTGGGGTTCGAGACGCTTCCTAACGGCATCCACGAGAAGAAGCAGTGGTACAGAAAGCTTCCTTCTAAGCAGAAGTGGATGAGCGCGTCGAAGGCATGCCAGATGAAAAGGAAGCGGCGAGCCTTGGAGATGGTGCTGTCGAGCACCGCGAGTGACAGGCCATATGCGACACCCAGAATCGCAACGGTGGAGCCAAGCGACCAGAGCGTTACGGGATCGAAGAGGTCGGCCGGCAGGTTCTCCTTGAGGTAGTCCATGATGCCGAGTGTTGAGATCGACTCAATTGTGCAATGATGCGGTCGAAGTCGCGGATGAATCTGGAGCGATTATATACGAAGAGAGGTAAAAGTCGTGGAATCGCAAATTGGAAGTATTAATGGAAAGCCATACCCTGAAATATGTCTCGGGTCAAGTGTCGAAGCTTACGCTTCGCCAATGCCATGGTGGCCTGTGCGTAGTCCTAGCTCTAGACCTTCCTAAATGGGAGATTCTTGTTGGTAACGCATGGCAGGCCGTTGGAACTTCAGACCCTGCGATAATGGATGACCTTCTTGACCATTCATAATTCGCCTGTAGAAGGGAAAATCTGAATGTTGCACTGTAATGATAATGGAATGATTTCCTGGCAGCCGAGTCACTAGAAATATCTGCAGAGTAATCAGAAACCCCTCGACGTTTGCTAATCGTGTCATAGGTTGTAGCTATAAAGCACTTACCAGACGGGTTTGGCGGCTTGTCACCCCAATCAGGCTGCATATTGAACTTGTAGCGTAACTAATCTCGATGTTCGGAGTCAAACATGTCACATGGGAAATCAATTGAGAAGCTCGAGATATGGCGATGAAGGCGGCTTTATTCTAAGCTATCTTAGGGGTATATCAAGCGTGTTGACAGGAATCTTCCGAGAGAGAGAGAAAACCCAGGCGCATCCATGCCATTTCGAAACCCAAAGGAAAATGTCTGTTCATGGTCCATAAATCATACAGTCGGTTGGTGACCGAGAGGCATCGTGAGAGAGCTGCTTAGTGCTTGGCAGCCTCCTTGTGGACTTCGGCAGACTTGTCGTGCTTCTGCTCGTCAATCTTGTCACCGACGGCATCCTTGGCGGCAGAGGCGCTGATGATTGTTAGTATATCTAGTCACGATAGAATCATTCGCATGTGTGGAGACTCACCGAGTGCCGAGGGAAGCATCGCTGTCCTTGGCGACCTGCTTGTTGGCCTCCTTGGAACCGGTGTTGGTAGCGCCTAAGGGCATGTTAGTTGGCTTCGTCGACAGCATGATGTGAAGAGGAGGGAATTATCGTACTCTTAACAGAGTCGGTAACGTAGTTGGCGGCGTTCTTGATGTTATCCATTGTGATGGGTTTGTGATTTGGTGATTGGTTTGTAGTTATTGGTGGTTGTAATTGTGATGATTGAGTTGGTTCTTAGGTGGTTGATGATGATGAAGGATAGAAGAGAGAGGGACAAGGAATGGTGGGAGGACGGGTTTATATAAACAAAATATCAGTCTACAGGTTTGAGGTGTGGTGCCTTCCTAATTCACAGCAATCAAAAAGAGCAGCCACGGTTTGCAGAGGCAAGCACCAACAATGGAACCCCTACGTAAGGCAGTGAATTAGCCCAGGCAGTCGCTCCTAAGCAACAGGTATCATGTGGGTAGAGGTGCTACGTCACATGTCATTCCAGAGTATGTTTGTAATTGTCCCAGAAACACGCGGGGAAAGGCAAATCTACCAGTACTGAATGCTAGGCTACTGCTGGCCTAGTATGGCCGATGGGCTGAAGTACGCAGTTTCTATGCGGGCTGACCTTGAGCTCCCCTGGGTAATTGACGTCATTGAATGTGTACTTCTGCTACCGTAATGTAAATATTCCCACCTGAAAAGATCAGATACAGGCAAATCAGCATGAGGAAATTGACCCAGTACCCCCATCTCTTCCAAGATACCCATTTACTTCGTGAAGATCACTTTCCCATGCTGTTGATTGAAATCCCATATGATGTCTAGGCCCATTGTTTACAATAGACACAGCATCGCCGTCACTAGGAAGCTGTCATGAAACTTAGCTTCCTACCTAAGTCAAATGCCAATCAGAGGCAATAGCAGGCTGCAGGGGGGTATATCTTGAAGGGCTGTGATTAGCTAGATTTCTAGGCTGTACCCAACTATGACGACACGACTACGTACAAGCCCGCCCCTGCCTGTTCCTCAAGCCACAGGAGTTCTAGAACGCTTGGGGCTGCCAAGACGCCAAGGCAGCAGGCAAGGTCTGCCATCGCTCGATCTCGATTGATCTTGTCGATCCTGCCGGCCACTGTTCTGCTTGGTACAAACAGCAGTACTTACGTACCTACCTAGGTATGTATAACACATGACACTAGCCACACCTTGTTTGTCTTTGGCCAATGACGCAAGAAGGAGCCGGAGCGGACACTCCGCCTGAGCCTCAGTGGGGAGCTTGGAGGCTTTCAGACGGCTGCTGTTCCATGCAGGTCATCCGATCCACATAGCACAACACATATATCACCACATCGCGATTTGCCGTTTCGGTCGAGTTTCTGACACTATCGTGGCTGCCAGATATGTGGGATGTCAGTCCTTGCCGATGGAGCAGGTTAGGACGCCGATTGTTGACGTCATTGCTATGCCCCCGCGGCAACGCAAACCAGAGGGACAGAGGACCAATTGCTGTCTATGCGACTTCCGCAGATGCGAATTTGTAATGCGGTATCTGAATAGACCGTCATTGTTTCACTAATTGATCATCTGCATACTTGTCATACACAGGAGAAATACCTCAACTTCGGCTTCTCTTGAAGCTTTCATTGGATGCGGCAGACAAACCTCTGCAAACGATGCAACTCCGGACTACCTCGGCTACCTGTAGGCGTCAACTCAAAATACTTCTCGCCCCGCGAAAGTTATCTTGATTCACGTCAAGCACCGGATGTCGGCATATGATGTTATGATGAATGTATTTTCATACCTAACATTTGGGACGGGTACTAGTCATTACTGGCTGCATTGTCCTTCCTCTACTAGTAGCCTCTGCTCTAGTAGTATGTGCCTCCTGCCTCTTATGTAGGTACACTTTGCACTTGGCAACTTGTACATCCTAGTGAAACAGCTAGGTGCTTCGTACCACTCCGATATCGTGAGACGGTTTCCTTTGTCGCGCGTAAGGTTTGAAAATATGTGTAACCGCACGAAATTAGTGGCAGGCTCGTGTTCTCCGTCAAGCCTGACCTGGCACTGTGGTCATTCTAGTCCTCAACAAGGGATGGCTCTACCTCGACGTAGAACAGAACTACATAGTACTCCCTCACCTTCCAGTTCTGAGGGACTATGGAGTGAAGAATAAAATCTGAAGAATAAAATCCATAGGCCCTCTTGAGTAAAGCACGCTTGCCCTCTGGAACTAATGTCGATAACTATAACTCTTGGCCTGTGATAGATACATACGTGTCACTACGGATGCAGCTTAATACCTAGTCCGCTCTATGATGATGCAACCAGAGTGTGCCTAGACCTTGCTGCTTACCTGTGTAGGTAGGCATGTGAGGATGAATACGGCCTTGAATAAGCGATCGCGGGCGGTATCTGCGGCAAACATCGCTTTCGTCGCTAGCACGAATAGCGGGGTTCATCCCTAGAATTCTCAGTGTTCCGTTGCAGTATCCGTTCGAACCCGTATTTCTATTTTGCCTAGAACCTAATTGTCAGCCAGATAGAGCAAAAGACAGACAGGCATGGCTTGGCCACTCACTTGGTGCATGTCTGCCGCTCTCGGCAAAAGCTCCAGGAAGTCTCAAGCACCTATTGTTGCGCAATCACAGTGGTGCAGCTTTATGGTATATTATCAACTAAATTGTGTATCTAATTATGGCCGTCAGCAAGAACTTCTTCGCGGCCTCTTAAGGGTATTATGTTTTCTCATCATTCGTGACTAGACTACTAAAACAACTCTTATAGAGATGTAAATTTTAGTTGGTATCATATTAAGGCAAATAATAGTCGTAAATCGCTGCTATCTAATCATGTCTGACATCGTCTCGTTTTGTTCAGGTTTGCCCGTATTGATGATCTTCTGGTTGGCGAGCTCCAACTTCTGCCGTGCCTTGTCATCGAGCAGCTCAAACCACTCTCGGAGATAGCTAACATATAATATCTCCTTTACGCCATATTCGACGGGCGGGCCCTTAATCTGCGGGGGTTCGCCCTCAAAATCGAAAACAGCCCAGCTGGATCCATCGTTGGATTTTAACCCAAAGCCTTTGTTGGCCAAGGACACGACGGTGAAATTCCGAAGAAGTA
The DNA here is from genome assembly GCA_022593225.1 of Xylaria sp. FL0064. Lineage (NCBI taxonomy): Eukaryota > Fungi > Ascomycota > Sordariomycetes > Xylariales > Xylariaceae > Xylaria > Xylaria sp. FL0064. The sequence continues at coordinate 40,454 of JAJKLE010000004.1, read as the reverse complement.
CGATGTCACCATACCTGATCACGGGAAGTGAATCCTTATGCGGACGATATATCAGGACCTCGGCGACCGCGTAGGGGCCAATGGAGTAATCGGCGATCGTGAACGACATCATGTATTCCCGCGGTCTACCTTTGGCTCGTCGTGGCTCTGGGGGTTGCATGACGGCAACGGCAATCACATCAAGTGATTTTGTGAGGTGTTGACGCAAAACTTTCAAGGATGTACAATCAGGAAGCTCGTCATTGAGATGGCGGGCCAGGTTTAATTTGACAGAAGCCATGGACTTGCCTTCTATCTGGGACTTTGGTGTTTGGCTTGCAAGGGCCTCCCGTGCGAGTTGCAGACTTGAATCATCAGTCTCGGGAGTTGGGCTGCGACGTGTATCAAAGAGTCGTTTACGAGGACGGTACGAGTCGGTAGATGTAGCGCGTTTCCTCTTTCTGCGTCTCTTAGAAGCATTGGCTACACGCGCTAGATGCACGCTGGGATCGTTGCGCGTTGAAGTATCGGATTCTTCCCCGGAGCCATCCGTCATGAAGTTTCGCTTCAACTGTGCAGATATCTCCTCAGCAAGCTGCTTAGCCGGAGTGTCCTCATATAATGGAGACAAAGGGTTTGCGTGAGCCGTTTCTTCTGGTTCGATGTAAGTCTCAGTGGTGTCAATTTGAAATGAATCGTCGTGATCATTCAGATCATCCTGGTTTAAATAATCTTCGAGTAGAGAGTCTTCCAGAATGCTAGCCTGTAGCTCTTCATCAACCTCCATGTGCGATGCGAAAGATCTGCTATCGTCGGATGTACTCGAGCTACTCTGGGAAGATGCTCGACGGGGCGATTGCCTGTCGTTATCTTGTTCATCTCCACTGCTAGAGAAAGAGAGTTCTGCCTCACCAGTTTGGGTCTGAAAGCTGCGGGCTGGAGATGGACTGGTACATGGTTCGTTTGAAGGTTGCTGTGCCTGAATCTTCAGGCTCAGAGCACTATCGCGTTCTTGTTTAGTGCTGTCTTGGTCCATATGAACGAGGTTTCTTTGCATTGTAAAGTCCTCTGCTGATTTCTCAACAACTGAATCCTCTGTAGTTTGATACACTTGTTCGATAGTCGTGTGTGATTCGAATGACTCTACAATGTTCATAGACGCGGTTGTGGAGGAGATATTCAATGCGATATCCGTGAGCTGTGTATTGTGGGGAGTTGGAAGCTGCGCAGTAGTTTCTTGAACGGTCTGCTTGGTTGCTTCCTCCTCAAATATAGATGTGTTGTCTTCGACAAGTGATCGAAATGATTGAGACAAGGGAGGCGAAGATGGCACGGCCACCATGGGCTCCTTCTTGATGGAGGTAGGTAGCGGAGACCTAGTGTTGGGCTTTGACGATGCTGGGGAATCAACTTTCTCATCTTCGTCTGTCTGCGCCTCAAGGATTAGGTTTTGCTGATTACTTGACCAGCCTAGCAATTGGATATCCTCTTCAGGTGGCTCGTGCGTATCAGAAATGGTTTCTACAACCGATCCAGCTGATTCTGCAATTGCTCTGCGGCTGCGAGCATCCGACCACTCGTCAACTGCACGACTAAGGATTTCGAGGCCATCAGCTGCTGAGAGAGGTACAGTTGAAGCCTCTTCGAGAGCCTGGTTGCTGATTTCAGTCCCACTGTTTTCATGCAACTCCGGCAGGGGCGCTATTTGGCCTCGGAATATGTCCGCGTGATCTTGCATACGACGGGGTGCTGCGTCGCCCTCGGGGCCAGCTTCTGCTTCAGAATCGATTTCTGGCTCTAGCTCGTGCTTCGCTTGACCTCTGGAGAGCCCAGGCTCCTGTATCTCCTTTCCGCCGTTTAAACCCAGTGACGTTTCATTCCTAGCAGATGATGTTCGGTTTTCTTTCTCGTTCTCACTATCGTCACCTTCGAATTCACTCTCATCTTCTCCATAAGAGCCCATAAAATCGGCACGCTCCTCACCTGCCTCGGAAGATTCTTCAGCCTCGGACATGGCAGCCTGAGAGATGATGTCGGATCCCTCATCATTCAAGTGAGCTTGTCGGGGGTTATCCTCCAAGATCATTTTTTGATCAATGGTCGGTATCCTGGAATCAGTGTGAGCACCGGACTGGTCAATCTTGGCTAAATTGCCATCACCCTCGCCATCGTCCTCATCCTCGCTTTCGTCTTCCGAGGATGAGATTAAATCAATTACCATGGGGTTGGCTCGTACCGCAGGTTGAAAGGCAGGTCTAGCTATATCCTCGTCCATCTCATATTCGCCTTCGTTCTCCTCGTCAAGGAACTCCTCTTGCTCCTCTTCTTCATTCCAACTCTCACCGTCATCAAACTCTGGCTCTAATGGCTGTGCTCTTTCATCAAGACTACCCTCGTCGTCATCACCTGGCTGCTCGTAATTTCTCGTATCATAATCGCCGCCCATCTCATCCGCATCATACTCAGGCTCGTCGTCGTCAGAGTATTGTGCATCAACTTCATCTTCGGCTTCCGCATCCTCGTACATGTCCAGGGCATAGGCACGGCCACCGTTGACAGTATCCTCCACAGCCATCGGGTCGGGACTAGAATCAGAATCTTCGTCACTTTCATCAATGACAACTGCCTGCTCTGGTGTATCTCCGTCTCTACTCCCAAGACGATCCGTGGGGGGCATTGCAGTGGCGGTTGAAATGTGGTTAACTGTGGCCCAGGAATTTGATCCCAATTGTTGTATCTCTGGATATGGAGGGCGTTGACTTGGTATTATTTGGCCATGCTGAGACATATGGTCACCTTCCAAGTAACTCGCCGGGTAGTTTGCTAGAGCCTCATCGTGAATAGATTGGGAGCGTGCAACTTCATCAGGTTCTAATTGAGGGTACTCGACCCCTGCCCGGTTGGATTCGATTGAACGCACTGCAACATCGTCCACGGGTTCTTGGACCTCATCGTTGCCTGAGTATGTGTCGCTCGAGCTGTGTGGTCCACCGAATGGGATAGACGGATGACTGGATGGAGGATTTCCAAAGTCTGCGGAGCCGAAAGACTCATGCAAAGCAGGTATTGGCACTGCCTGCTGCGGTTGAAAAGTAGATGGCGTGGTACTCATATTCCACACGTTACCAGGAAAACTGTAATCCGAAGAACCAAGTTGTTTACCAGAACGAGGAGGCGCATCCGGGTCGGTATGCGGATTATCGTTAGAATTGAGAGTTGGCCTGCTCTGGTCGGCTGGTTCTGGGAGCCAAGCATTCGAAGACGGCATGGGTACTTGCTGATCTTTGGCAGAGTCTATTGGCGTCTTGTCAGGCGCATCATCCATCTGCACGTTTACTGACCCTGTTCCATATATTTGGCTCTCTGACACAGCGTTAATAGGCTGAGAGGCCTTGTCCAATTCCATGGTCTGGCATCCTTCATCGGCCATCTGTACCTTACTTGCCGAACCAGGGGCTCTGGTCGGAGAACTGGCCTGGACATCATCACTCTCCGAAGATGCAGCAACGGATTCGGGACTTGCAGAGCGGCTAGCATACCGCCAAGAAGTTCTGTGACGAGCAAATTGTGTTGTTCGCCTACGCCTCTTTCCTTTGAGTCCCTCGACACCATCATCGTCCTGGAATATATCGAAGCCATCTTCAAACAGCGCGCCATATGACATTCGGGCCCTTTTAACAAAAGCAGGAGAAGCAAATTCATCGTCATTAAATTTGCTGGCCTGTATTTCCTGCGCCACTGATGTGCGATGAATAGGAGAAACAGGAGCAGACGGAGATGGAGATTTGGTGATGGCAAGTGGCTGAGTGGGAGCCAAATCTGGAACTGCTTCGGGTTCGTTGGGTCGGTCGCGGACGATGACGAGATCGGTTTCGTTGGTTTCGGCTCGTTTGATCTTGAGGGATACTCTTTCGGAGAAAACGAGCCTCCATCCAATGTCCGCACCTGGCAGACTCCGCCGTCTGTCTACCAACTCTGCCTCCCAAGCCGCGCCCTCTAGGCTTAAGAGAACCTCATCATTACCGCCCAGTCCAGTATCTCCGACAGCTCTGGCAGCTCTATCAGTAAACTCTATACGAACTTGGCCCTTGTTGCGACGAAGACGGAAGTCGGGTTCGGCAAGGTTGAAGGCAAAAGTGCCCTTGACTTTATTGTATGGCCAAGTGATGGTAACCACACCGCCAACAGCCTTGGTGCTTGGTTCAGGAAGATCAGGAGATAACTCTGCGATGGATATTATCCGTGCTGCATCAAGCAAATGCGTCGGGTTTATGGTGTCTCCTGAGTCCATATTGAGGACATGGTCGAGGACAAGTCGCCGTCGCGATACACGGTAGGAGCTTCGTCTCTGGGTGTAGCTCTGGGAAGATGATCTGCCTTCGGCCAGCCGAGCAAGAGTAGGGCTAGGTTTATAGCGACGTTTTCAGCAATAAATAATGGGATGACTCAGGGGTATTTTGTTCTTCGGCCACTGAATAAGACAACGCACAAAGGCAGAGAATAAGGTGAACGCTTATTGACCGACTTATTCTTATTCGGACAATGTTAGGTGCATGACGATGCTTTTAATAGGGGACCCACTGCAAACAAACTTAACTCTAGCCAAGGGAGCTGACCCCTGCCTCTAGCCACTACATTACAGCCACATCATCCCTGTGCAGGGGCGATCGCGCCAGGCCTGTACTACCTAAGCGATCCTCAAACAAATACCTACCTACCTCTACTCGAGAGTTGTTGTTTCCAAATATGTAGTTATCCAGTTTTCCAAACGTGCAAAAAAGAACAATCAAGTAGTAATTTTGAGATCACTAATAAATAGTCCCAAAGACATAAAATACGAAAGAATATTTGAAGAATAGGATCGTTTCTGGTGTAAATTACGAAAAATATCTCTAGACCTTATAGTTTCATGAGCAGCTGTTTACAGAACCTACTGGACCTACTGATACTACGTGCAGTACGAGCCTATCGTTTTTCATCCTATTACCCAGTCATCTACCAGGTAGCTTATCTACATAGGTAGCTTAGTACTCACTGAAATAGCCTTAGCTATCAAGGTACTTTATTGGGCTTTGGTAGATAGCTGCTAATAATGCATTATTATCTGGATCAAATTCCGATGGGCGTGGTCACATATTACCACGCATATTACCTGCATCTAATGACACGCATTAGGGTGGATTTTCTGTGAAAGATGGTCGAAGACTGGTTTGGTAATCGTCATACTAAGCCAAAGTAGTTTACTTTGCCAAAACAATATCGAATCATAGTGAGTATCTCGGTAATAGTTCTGACGGCTGAGATCATGTTTACACAGAAATCTCTATGAAAGTATGATCGCCAAAATGGGATATTATATTGGGAATGATCATAGATTCTGGGATCGTCTGAGGGTACTATGACTGTGAGAATGACCAGAAGCCCCTAGTAATTAGCCATGTGGTGCACAATATCTTAGACCGCTATCATAACCACCTACTCCTTTATGCTCACTTCTATAGCTACTATTCCGACAACTACCATAAAGTAACTAGGATCTAGTATGTGAAAGACAATATCTATTTGAATCCTACGATCAGAGCACAAGTGTGTGCAAAACAAAAAGGGAAGAAAGGACGCAAAAGAGAAAGAAATAACAACAGCATCGTGAATCGTTTCCTTTGTATCAACCCCCAAAAAATCGAAGTCTCGTGTACCATTGTCCGTCTTTCGGTAGTCTATGTCGCAGTTGCCAAGAATGTGGCAAGGAAAGCAAGGTATGCGACGATGCCCACGACCGCATGACCGATGCGTTGCTCAACAATAAGTATGGCAACGGAAAAAAGGATCCCGAATATTACGATAACCCCGTAAGAAAGTGCCCTGCTAAGCCCCGCTAGAAGGAAAAGACCGGCAGGCACAAGTACAAACGCGAGGCTACATAGAATTACCGCAACTTTATGGAGAGTTAAGAAGATATTAACCCCTATTGCCTCGTATGTCTGAGATCCTTTGTGGTCAGGTATGGCGTCTCTTGTAGGAAACCACCGCAGGATTTTCTGTTGTGGCGGGTAAGTTGTTAGCCTTGGTAAGTTGCTTTTTCCATTAGCGACCTGGGAGATGGGTAGAGCTTTGCAGCCAGAAAGATTGTGCATCTCATATCTTTTAGAAGCATACATGGGAGTGGAAGACGTTATGATGATGTAGGAAAACAACTGAAGCGAATATTACTAACTTGTATCCAAGGTATTGAGGAAAATCGGATATTTTGGATCCACAACTCGACGGGATCGATGCTCGTGTAGGCAATTTCATCCAGAGCACCCAAGTGATGCACAGCCTCGTTGCCGAGTTCGTGGTGCTCCCGAGCCATGGTAAGTAGACGAGGATAAGCTAATATATGCACCCGATGGAATTTTCTTGCTTTCTCAAGCCAGCGAACTAGTTCGTCTGGTAATAGAGGATTAGCTTATTATAGAAGTCTCGCAGATAGTGTCTGGATAGCATACGGTGTTCCTTCGAGAGACGCTCGATGTGGGCATATAAAATCTCCCGGCGATCATTGATCTCGTCCTGGGACATATTTTCATGTAGTTCGGGCAATTGTAGATGGTCGGAGTCCCGGAAGTGGTGGTTTATGAAACTCTTGTTAAAGGGGACCCGGTTCTTCTGTGACCCTTTCATTATTGTGCTTTCTATCTTCTCGAGCTCGTGGAGTTGGTTTTCTAGATAGGCGAGCTTCGTCTCGTAGAATTCGAGTCGTTTAAAGTCGAGGTACTTGAACGTTCGAAAGGTCGCCGCGTTGGGCCAGCGAATTTTTGACACTGCCATTGATGGGAACCCCTTAGGTACTACCTTTTCTGCCTTGAGTTAGCTTACGCACACTTCGTACAAATAAATATAAACCCAAAGAACTAACCGAGGTACGAGGCATCGTATAAATCCGATAGATCCTGCCTCTCTATATCAGAAAGACTTAATGTCTTGCGATACTCATTGATGTCCGAGAGTATAGCCCCATGATTAGGGACCGCTGCCATATTATCAAGGCTCATTTGAGCATGTAATAGGTGTCTGGTCGTAACAGAAAGACTGATTATGTAACAATCCCGTGGTAGAAAGATGGAAATGACAAGATATTTGCGGTGCCATGATGCTCGCTCGTGAAGGCAGCCACTTTTTATAACAGTTCAGCAAGGTTCGGCCGTCGCTGAATGAGGAGGGATAGACCCCAAGGCTGAATGGAACCGACAAGACAAACGAGAGAGTCAAGGAATCGCATGCCAACTCCGCCCCCATATGAGGCTCACGGCACTGGTAAGTACGCTGTGCATGGTGAGGGTGTGTGGCCATTGGATCAGAGCGCAAAGATCTCAGCGTCGTAGAACGTAGCCCGAGGCTCTATGTTTCGGTGAATGGATAGTGTAGCTAATGATGGCCCGGGAAATAGCGCTAGAGAGGCCACGCTGCCACTCCGGCCTACGATCAGAAACTTGGTGGGCTGCGATGCTTCGCGGGGGCCCAATAATAGCGATTTCGCTGGATCACGGCCCCTTTCCTGCAGTACGCCTGCAGCTCGAGCCAACAGGTACTACTTTGGAACAGGGCACTTAGAAAAGGCGAACTCAGCGGGGTGGAATTGAATGAACGGCAGGTGGGTAGGAAGACCAAAACTGCCCCATGGATATATCGGACATCAGGTCGAACTGAAGATGATTGCGACAGCTGCAGTTGCTGGAAGGAGATGAAATAAATATAGGCTTGCCATATTCAAAGCATTACAATATAAGTAAGAAGACAAACAATCTCCCAAGTCAGAAATCCGCGAGGCCTTCCTTTGCTGCCATGCAGGCTGGCGCTTGCTAAACCTACGGAGTGTTTTGTTGGCACTATACTTGGTGCCCAAATCACGAACAAGAATAGAAACATTTGCGCAATTCGCGGCAACTTATTGCGCGAGATTTCAAATCATTGATCCTTTTTCTATGCAACGTTCGGAGAGCTGCGTAGGGGGCTTGTTGTGAGGCTATATTCAATTCTAGTGGACTTCTTCTCGAGGGCCTGGTGATGGACGGCCAGCGGGTAAATGACACCCAAGCATCTATTGCCAGCACAACGAGGATTAGGGTCGCCAGGAAGGGTAGAGTGCGCTATATTGTAATATTGATGCCGCTCGTCGAAGGCTTGGATCAGTGTTTGAGCTGTGACGAATACACGAGCTTGTTATAATAGCTTCCATCAAAGCACGAGATAGAAAAAGACAAAAAGAAAATGCAGCCCCAGGAGCGAATTAATCAAAAGAAATAAAGATTTAGATGGTAATGGACGTAGTGTATCGTCGGGCTCACTCTACCAGTGGAATGAACTGACCATGACTGCTAGCGGTATTTTAAGCCATCGCGCATCGACTCAGCAGATCTTTGGAGCACGGTATCATATAGGCTGGACGTTTCAACTTGACGATTTCCCCGACTTGTACCAATGTGCCGGAAAATTTTATCTACCTAGGTAATTATCGGATGAAAGAGGGACAGATAGGTGCTTATTCTTGAAACATTTCCAACGTCAAACGAACTTGTGGTTACTACCTGAAGAAGAGGAGAAGGATGAAGGGAGAACTACTATGTACGAACAGAGTAGCTTTTCCAAGCCACCTATAGTACTGTGTAGGAGAGTTGGGCGTCTTTTTAGATAGGGGTCACTTAACCACAATCCACCAATGCCTGGCTACATATGTACAATTGACCCCTCTCTGCTCTATGCGCTTTCCTCTTTGGACCCATAACTAACGGGTTCTGCATGATGCTATCCCCTGTTATTGCGTACACGGAGTAGAGTATATTGATCCACAGCACCGATATACGGCCGAGGCAAACAGCAACCCCCCTACATAGTAGACTCAGTACAGCATTCAAGCTGTTCCCTTAGCTCTTGGGTGTCGATGGCTACTACTTAGTACGAGCGAGACCCTACGTTGCATCGACTTTGTTATCAGCTTACAAAGGACTTGATGTAATTAATGCACCTACAAGCCTCAGCTCTACTACGCTGAGCCGCGAAAGGATGGGTCATGCCAACTGGTGACAGCTCGTGGCTCAAACCCCTGAGTCTCCGTCCGAGCACGGCGCTGCCTGTCGCATGATTGGTACATATCCCCAGCACTGTTATATACTACCTGCTTATGTACGTAGTATGGCCTGGCTTGTGACCCCATACCATCTCTGACGGTAGCCAGCCTCTCGGGAACCACTAGCCGAGCACGCGGCTCAAGTGTTGCAACGTGCTACTGGTACTTTAATATGCATACCCCGGATTTTGGGACGGGATGACGTCTTGTGAACTTGACGACAATTCAATAGATGTCGCAGCCAGCGTTCGATGCTCTTGGTTGATTACAATTCCATCGACAACACCCGCCATTTCTTGTTGCCTCAATGCCAACTTCATCACTTCAGTTTGACTCTCAATATATAGAGAGAGCAACAGAGAAGAGGCGAACGGCCAGCCTTGGGTTTAGCATGTCTTTCACGGAGGGCTCTCGCCATTGTCGCCAAGCTATCTAGAAGCAGCATTTTCTTGTCGCCGCCGATTTAAGACTTTCAATGGAAGCACTCTTTACATATGTATATCCCTATATTTCATGTTTCGACTTTTTCTCTTCAAAGAAAGCGCTCGAACTGGCTACGTCGGAAGACGTCGACGATAGACAACCCACCTGCGAGTGGTCTGGGCTTCCTCCAGAGCGTGGGGCAAGGGGAGCAAGGTATATTTTTACACTTTTGAAGATCCTCCAATCGCTCGTCGCGGCGTTATCAACGGTACGGCTCCCACCTGGTGTCAATTCATATGTAACAATGCTAATACTCGCCAGATAGCTTAACTCTCCTCCTGGGCCAGGTCAATCTACTCTTAAGGCGACATCAAGAAGGCAAAAAGAGACCTGTCTCTGCTGAATGGAGCCCTGTGTTTACGGTACCGCTATTACAGCACACGGCACCTGGGAAAATCGGTGTCAGAGGGTGCTGTTGTCAAGATTGGGGTACTAATTTCCGGCAGGGGTATGGGGTTATGGGTGGCGAGGCGGTGGAAACAAAACTAGGGACACCCACCTACGGTAGGCGGTGTGGGCGGGTGGGTAGCGAGGCGGCCAGAAAATAAACTGTCGGACTTACCACTACTACCACCACCACCACCATGACAGTTTATTTTCTGATCGCCTTGGATGGGTGCCCCTAGTTTTGTTTCCACCGCCTCGGGTGCGCTACTACATCGAGCACTCATGTACCTCCTTACGCTCCTGATACCTGGGCCACTGCCTAGGCGATACACAATGATAATATTCTGGACATAGCCTCAATTTACTCTCAGCAAAGTCGATATCGAGTTAGCGTCTCTGGCATACCCTGCATACTGTCGCGCCAACCACCGCACGCCTGAGAAATTCTTTATTCTCACACCAATGCGCGTCGCGCCCCAGATACAATGTACCCTACCCTGAGCCCGAATCTGCAGTCTGCGATACACTATGCCTAGTATTCGTAGACTGGCCATGCCTAGCGGGTCTGGATTGAGAGGATAAGAAGGCACCACCACCCTGCGAGCCTTTCTCTCTTGATACCAGACAGCAGAGTTGGTACCACCTCTTGCGAGAGCACTGTTATATTAATAGCCCGAAATCACATACAAAATCTTGCTTCAAGGTGCGTATCACGGTTTGAGCGTTGCCCTTTTTCTCCTATTGACGGTAACGCACTAGCCTATCGTCCATGTACCCTTTCAGAGCTCTTAACTCGCTTTGTCGTTCTTCATCCCTGACTCGATCCGCCTACGTCTGATAACCGTTCAATGAACTGCACAACTGCCGAGAAAAGAGTCACCGAGACGAATTCCAGCTCCGCAATGACCGATCAAACGAAGCCTCAATGGGTACCTCGACTGAGGGCTCTACGACGGATGTCTCAGAAGCCACATGGCCTTTCTACCCAAAAGGAAACCCAGAAGGAAAAAGACAAAACACACAAAAACCATTTTGGACCGGGAACTTCACGTGAAGCTTTGCTGTTCTACGACAGGGTGGAAACTCTTGGTGGGAGCCGATAAAGAAATCTTCAACCTGAGTTACTACTATATATACCCGCGGAGACATATATCTGTAGCGCAGCATAATTGGAGGAATATTGTCTGTCGTCCAATGTCGAAATTCGATCAGTTTAATCTTAGTGACAAGCCATACTAGCTTCAATTCAGTACCGCGTAAATACTACATCAATGAGCATATAGCGTCCCGTCTACCTGGTCATGGTCTCGCTTGACCGCTGGTGAGAATCGGTGCTCGCTTCCCATGAGGGCACAGCGTCGGTCCGCTATCAGATTAAATAGGTGCCTTTCCTTATCATTGAACCGCGAAGAAAACACAGGCTCCCGAAGTCATGAACAAAAACTAAATTGCAATAATACACACATGAATTGGACAAAAAGGGGGGTATCCCCTCACTGTGGTGAAAGCCGTTCCCCAAACGATGGCAGGATGGCCCTGGGAAAGAGTTATGGCATACACTTGGTCTGGAATGAAGGCTGTTCTGTCCATTTGTAGTACGACTTGCTTATTGGTCTGGCGCAATAAGCCTTGTCATAGAACTTGACAGCACGGTAAAACATGTCTCAGATGTCGGTTTGTCTATACTACATCATTTTGTTAGTGTTATAGACGAATACAGTAGTATACCAAATGCCGACAAATGTATCGATACCAGCTATCAAGTACAGTACACGTAAAAGAGATTTACCAGGGGTGGACCCCCCTAGTATCCCCCAAAAAGATTTTTTGTTTATTTCGGCACGGCACTACCCGCGCTATTACCCTCCTAAAGACAACCCGGGGCAGATCAATAAGATAAAGTGTGGTCTACACTACACTCCACCAGCCGATTCATGCAAAGAATCATCAAAACCCAGAATTACCAAATGTTGGGGAGCAGGGGGGGTAGCGGAAAGCAAGCCCAACAGTTCTTCTGGGTCACATTACTAGTAACCTATTTGAAAACAATCCTTGCGTGAGGCCGTCGCGGGCACGACTGCCTCTTTGTTTACCTCCGTCGCTTATTTCGACCGGAAGGCCTGCCGAGATCTACTATACTAGTACTGTAGAAGATTCCGGCAAGCCCTATGAGCTATGAAGATAGTGAGACGAACTCCTGGTTCTGTCAAATACCGTTCTGTCTTAGCGTTCAACTGGGGCCGGTACCCGTTAGAACACCCCGGTACTTGGTTCGCGGACTTCATCAGCCTCTTAGTTTGGGCTAGGATTCACAGGTCAACTGTACTTGTGATCTATACTAGTACACCGCCACGGTTTGGACGGCGAGGATCCCGTTGACAAAATGACAAAATGACGCTTATGCACAGCCCATCGGTAGCGGTGAATGTTGTAGAATGTTTACAGTACGAATTCGTCGAGACTCAGGTATCCCGACTCATGGAGCTGGGCAGGCAGCCATGCGTGCAAGTTATGATTAATTTCATGTCGACCAGTCAGGAGAGGGAATACGACAGGGGGCTGGTATATTCGGAGGGGCTCGGAACGCTTGGGGGGCGCAAGAATGACGGTGTGCTGCTCGGGGCAGTTTGTATTTACACTAAAGAGCCTCTGTTGACGAAATGGACCTTGAATGGCAGCTTGGACGGGGTAAACAGAGTTATACCGGAGCCTATTGGTGAATTCTGTACCTCCCTATCGATGTAACCCGTAGCCAGGGAAACCGGCACTGGGTAACATTCACCGGGAGACGGGCAAAGAGAGCGTCGGCAAGGCTGTCCTCCGTGGCCCCCAATACCTAGCCCATTTTTTTTATTAGTCTACTTCACAACAGCTATGAGTTTAGTGGTGATCACGTTCTTGTATCCCACGTGACTGTACTGACGTCCTCACAATCTATACAGTCTGTCCCTTCCCCTTACTTCTATATATTTTCATAGATCGAGTATATTCAAGTGAGATGGAGTTCTTATCGAAGGCAAATGATAGTCTAAACAAAGTCTACAATGCCGTCTCTATATAGGGGAAACTGCCTTCGCCCACTCTACGACGTTTCGGCCGGTTCACGTTGAACTTGCTCCGCACGAGTTTTAGGAAAGCGGCAAGGATATGAGCCATATAGAGCAAGACTGACCGAGAAGTGACTGTATGCTGTTCATAGAATATGGTGGTGGGAAGTACAACCAGTGGAAACCGATCGGTCTGCCCAGCTGACAGGGGCAACGAAGAAAAAAAAAAAAACAGACCTACGAATGCTAGAAGCAGGATCATCGAGAATAGTCTGGTCCGTGTCTTTGAGTACCAGAGCTCTAGTGGTACACCCGAGACCTCTCTTCCAGAGAATGAAACTTCCACGGCCCGTCTATGCTATCCCGATAACTTCTACTGTTTAGCTCCGAGGCAGGAACATTGTATAGACAGTCTCTTTTCGGAGCTTAGAGTCACAATATGACCCCTTCCAGCTGCCCTAGTAAGGGATCTCTAGTTTGAGTGCTCACATGGGGTGTGTACGACTACGCTAGCCCCTATGTTTAGTATATGACGTGTCAAGGGAGGACATCACCCAGATGCGCATTGAGAATTAACCAATCACTACTTAGCAGCATGACGTCAAATCAATGATTCGTGTTCTGTACAACCCTATAGAGCGAGAAGATAAGATCCAATCTGGTATATTGTCTTAGCGCTCAAGGTAAAAGGCTAGATGGCCATTGCAAAGGCCGGATGCAAGGGATGCATTTGCTGATCATGAGGTCTACTACCTCCACGAGGTCCCGCCTCTCGGCCAACGAAAAGAGAAATTAGAGGATACAAGATTCCAAGAAATGAACTCCTTACGAACGCGACCCCGGATACTGATTCTGTGGCTTCAGCGACGGTTATCGCGTTCATAAGGGTTATCTGCCAGCCACTCTTCGACTTCCGCACACCGGCGGCATTCATCAAATCTTTCACACGCTGCCCTGCTCTTGATGCGGATAGGGTGTGATGGATCAAACCAGCGGCACGAAAGGCTGCCAGCAACCCTTCCTTCGATCTCTGGGTGGTACTATTGTGTGTTAGAATTAGTAATTACCACTCCGCGTGAAATAGGATGAGTAACAAGAATTCTCTATGCACCCGAGACTCGTGCGTTGCCCTTTCAGGACGTTTGTGCTTCCACGAAAAGCTAAATCACAAAGGAAAGTAACCCCGGGAATATCTCACATGACGGCAGCGTTCATAGGTGATGCTTCTAAAGCCGCAAGCCCATTCCTTCACGATAGGTCGACACATATTGTTCGGTCGGCGGGACTTGTGTTGAATTTCTTGACAATGTTAGCTAACACGCCCCTGTTAAGCCTCCATACAACCTACATCGAGACGCTTAGTAGGCGCTCGAGCACCAATGGCTGAGGTCTTAATTGGAAAGAAGGAGTAGTTGGGAGGAGATTGGTGTTGAATAGATATAATGTAAAGTCTTGTTGCGGACTGTAAAGGTCTGGAAATGAACTCATCTCCGAGAACCATGTGAGATTTAAATAGGCATGAGCCCTTCGACCGCGGGGTTCTGTATCGCATTGCTGTCGCGATCGGTCATACTAAAGTTTTGATCATGGGGTAACTATTCAGCTTGTGCAGCCAGAAACAGTCGTGACAATGCTACACTCATACACTCGTAGAACAGAGACGTATCAAAGATAGAGTCGATGATGCCCAGTCATCAAGAAAGTTCATGACTTCCCTCGCAAATCAACAAGCATAGCCCCTGTTCATAGTTACACGATTCATGGAAAACATACAATCTTGGTTGGAACTCAATACGGCTTCAGTCGTCTCAGCTGAGTTGGTGCATCGTCAATTCGGCCGGTGTATCTGCTAATATACAAAGCTTGTTGGAAATTTGACCGTCAATAACCGCGTTTGTCTATGCGTCATCTTCCATACCTACGATGGGGCGCGGCCAGAATGAAAGCCTATAATTCGTCATAACCTATTAGATCACACAGGAATTTACAGCAAACATATTCGTATTACAGACCGAGGCTTCCCCGATGTAATCGGCAGGGAGAGTCCGGCCCCGTGCACAATTTCTAGGACACGTGAGGCACCAGTCTCATATTATATCCGAGTTTTGAGTTATGAAACAGCGGAGGGCATGATGCGAACAGGCGTGGTCGATATTGATCACCCAGTCATCTAATACAGCCGTACGCTAACCCTCTACATTATATGTCAAATCTATGAGTTTCATACCCTAAACAATGCTTGTGTGATCTCTCCTGCTGACCTTTTTAGCCTTGTTGGCGTTTGAATCCCGATAGGGGTTGGCGGCCTGTCCAACAAGAGTGCAAGTGTGCCACCTAGTTCGTTCTGGATGTCTATCGCACGAAAATCGTGCTCGTTGGTTTTGGAGACATGTTCTTACCTTATAGAGGATCTAGTGTCGACCTCAAGGACTTTTAGAACTTCGATCCGTGTAACAGCCTACTGTCATTCACTGTTTCATTTAACCCTTTACAAGATCCAAAGCCATCGTAGTCTTGCAGTTTGGTGTTTTGGCCCGTGTCGTACGAACCTGGAGCTAATTAAACTTTGGATAATATACAATATAGACTTGGACGTCTCAAAGTTAAGTAGGACGAAAAATAAACGAGCCTACAATTCGGACATTGTATCCCGCCCTTTCCCTTGCCGGAAAATCGACCTTTTCGCCAGCTCTGCAATCCCCTTTGCTGCACTGAATTCAGGGTCATGGTCAGTAAGAGCTGGCACGCCATCAATAACATCATCTACGACTTCCCCCAGGACCTTCATGAATCTGGGCTTCCGAGCCGCATCTCCAGACACTAGAACTACCGTGATATTCTTCTCGATTGCAGTATTTACTGCAGGGAAACGAAGCACAGATCGCACTTCTTCCCAGTAAGACTCTTCATGCCGGTAATCATACCCCAAGCGCAGGTTCTCCAGAGTCGATCTTTCTGGGAGATACTGCCAGTCGCTAACCGTTACCAGACTAGTAATTAAACTGGTATGGGTGTATCCGACAGCCAACACATACTTAGACCGCATATGCCGCTCTTCCTCGCTACACGCTGCCTTGTCTTGATAGTCCTGACAAATGCCCAGGCCGTTGCCTGCGTACGCTGCGAGGGTCGTAGAGATATGCTGAAAGTACCACGAAGGGCCGAGATCTATATAGGCTAAGGATAAATACTCAAAGGCATCCTTGATGTCTTCGAGGTACAGGGCGGCAAGATGGGGACCGGATATAGCTGCTGCCGAGACGGGCTCGCCGACGAAATTCGAGGCTTGATCTCTCAGGGCGCGAATCATTCTACTAAGTTTGCCGACGTCTTTGGAGCACGGAAGCCCGAGTTTCTTCCAGGTGTCTCGCCATATCTGGCGGGGGATGTCGCTAATTGAGTCTCCCATGTTATCATAAGGTTTACTGATCTCTTAGTTAGACAAGTGATCAGAGGACGTAGAAATGCGCTAGATAGTGCATACTGCGCGTGTTGTGAAGAAGGGAGAGACAGTCGGAGCATCATCTCTCGGTATGTTTCATCGCCCTCGACTCTGGCGATCGTTTGGATGGAGCCGTTAGGATAGGAGACAGCGACAGTCCTAGTATCTGGTCAAATGCTGTGCGGCTCGGTACAACAGAAGGGGGGACGTACGCATATGAAGGGCTAAGGTCGAAACCAATGCCGAATTCATGAGAGATTGATAGATGCTGTCGCTTCTGTGGCCAAAACAGCAGTAATGACACTAGCACTACGCATGCCACAAAAACAAACCGCACTACAACCCCAAGCCAACGAGTAGCTTTCAGGAGACTCATGTTTCGTTGAATAGACCTAGATGTGGGCATGTTGGAGGATTGGGACTTGTTGGGTGGTAAAGATCTATGTCAACTGATCTCGTAGCCATTTTGAGATGGTAAATAACGGGAGAGGCGGAGCTAGACAAAACCAACTAGTAATGTTTTGCTCTTTTTAACACAAGTTCTATACCGTCAAAATTTGTCAGAGCTGAGCGGCGTTGATGTCTAAATAGGTGCTCCTGGGTCGTCGGATACCTACCTAGTAGGTGGCAGTTTTATAGTCTTGTGTATTACAGGCAAGTACTGGCCGCGAGACGCGAATAATTCAAATTCTAACGGTTCTAGGCAGGGATGATTAAAGAACAATTAACATTTAAACCTTGTTGTGGGGTAACTGCAAGCCGCCGCACTCTCCATATAACAAACCCCGAGAACGCTGCGCCGCGGGCAAGTCTAACCAACAATACGATGGCTCTATCCCATGCTTCAACATAACCTCTAGTGTGTTAATGCAGCGAGAATAATTCCGTATTAATCGTACCAAGATGGACTCGAGGCAGTACTATAATCTCCGGTCGAGCCAGAGCGTAGCCAAACTAGATCTAAATATGGAAACACCGTTGGTTTCTGCCTGACCCTCGGGGCTTCTTAAGGTAAAAGGTATAGCCATAGGAAAGAACGCCATAATCGATTTCTAATCTTCTATTTTAAGTTCCACTGAGATCAAATAGACATGCTGCAGTAAGAGGAAAGATACACGTAGGGAAAGTGGGATGATTCAGTGAAACCAACGGCTTCATGATGGCAGTTACAGAGGTCCTGCTCGAGCATCCCAGATTCATATAAACCTTTCTCTCCTATGCTTTACATTTGAGCAGCGGTAGAATCATTTTCAACATACAAGCAAATAAATAATACGAAGTTTATACAAGTCTACCTATTTATTTATGAACATGTTTATTCGGTTATTGTTTCTTTGTTTATTGTCTTCAGCTCTTGGGAGTCCCACGCACTCGATCATCAAAAGAGACAACAGTTTTGTATGGGCCTCTGTAGGAGACTCGTGGGCAGCCGGCGTATCATACAGCACGACAAGACACACGGACTATGACGGTGACATGTTCGGCTGTCATCGTTGGAAAGACTCTTATGGCCCCATGATGGAACGAGACACAACATGGACGAAAGGTCCTCAGCGGTTCAGATTTGCTGCTTGTATGTTAACGTGTTAGTCCTTTAACACTTGCTTTCACTCCATTTAGTCGAGAAGCGGTCCATGTACTAACATCCCTAACAACCGACATAGGTTCGGGGGCTATCCTCGTTAATATTGTGAAGACAGCACAAGGCGAAAACCCTGCTCAAATGGATCAGGTCGGCAACCCACAAATGATCACCTACCACGCAGGCGATAACAACTGCGATTTCGGCCTTGTCGTATCAGACTGTATCTACCAGCCCGGGACTGGCTACGGCCCTGAGTACCCTAACCCTGAGGGCATGTGTGCGCAGCGGATCGCAAGCACCAACAATTATATTAACAAGGATGGCGAAAGTGGCCTATACTACGACGAGATGAGAACCGTGCAAGATTTGCTGGCTCATCCTGCCGTCAAAGACAACCCGGATTTCCGTCTGTATATCTTGGGCTACGCACACTTTTTCAATCTTGGTGACAACTACTGCAATGACATCTCGTTTGGTCCGCTGCTGAACAAGCCCAAACTCTCGAACCAGCTGCGGACGGACATGAATGACGGCGTCGAACGCGTGAACCAGATCCTTGCACGGATCGCGAACGATGTGGGCGACCCGCGCGTTAGGTTCCTCGACATCTCCCCCGCGTTTGACGGCCACCGGTTCTGTGAGAATAACCACAACTACAAAGACCAGTGGTATAACGCTGATGTCTGGCTCTGGAACCTCAATACGCCCTCTGACGATCCGGCATTGATCAATGAGTGGCTCAATGGGTCCTATCTGCCAGACGGCACTCCTCTGCCACCTTATCCCAACACCGAGAAATTCGGTGTTGAGATGCAAGGAGGTACAGAATCAGAAGGCACTGGGGGAAGTACGGGACCACAACCAACTTGGTTCCAAAGACCCTTCCATCCCAAGCAGGGGGGAACACAGGCGATTGCGAATATCGTGATTTCCCACCGCTCTGGCAGACAAGATTCCAGGTGTTACCGGCACTTAACATGTGATGCCGCGGAGGAAAAGACAGCGTTGTTAATCCTTCATTAGGATCAACGGTCTATATAGCGCGTCACATATAACTAAACACATGTTTATGTATAGTTTAAAAGTTTGATTAATACTTGTACAGTTAGCTGTATATATAAGCTATCTCTTAATTATTCTATTTTAGAGTTATAAAAAGGAAGACAAGAAAAGAAAAAGAAAAATCAAAGTAACCTCCCCCGGAAAGGCTCGAACTTTCAACCTCCTGATTAACAGTCAGACGCGCTAGCCAATTGCGCCACGGAGGACGGATATCGCCGCTCATGGATTTGTCGGCCGTTAATCTTTCCCATGACCAACAACCCCTGTCGGTAGCGCTTCCTTCACCCTTAGTATTGTAACAGGGGCTAATCGCGCGTTATCTTGGCGTTAAACTAACAACGTCTTCAATTGTATTAGTTCGTTTTCTCCGTGTGAGGGGTCCATTAGATCAGTGACGCGCCAATTGAGCAACCTTATAATCAATGACCTCGTAGCGTTGTGAAAATCTCTAGACAACTACGGCCATGCGCTATTTGGGATCAAGGTCAGCGTCAACAATGCCGGCATTGTTGAAGGTTATCCCGACGAGAGTCCTCCGACCATCCAACGTCAACGTCGCAGCTGCGGCGACGCGCTCTTCAGCATTTTCGCCGACGTGTTTCCTTGCCCGAGCCCTTCAACCATCGACTCCACCGTCCCTGCGAGTCTCGCCCCGTAATCAAGCCCTCCGCCCCGACTGCCAACCTTGACGAATTAGTCCGGCGACCGACGCCCACGTCTTCCAGGTAACACCCGGACGAGTCCATAATCAAACATCGACTTCGCCCCCGAGGAGTCTTCTCTCCGAATCGAGCCCTCCAGCGATCACGCTCTTTACCACCATTAAAAAATAGTGCTATCTTACGTTGACGACCATAATGATGGCGGCGGTAGTTAGTAGTGGCGGGGCCACTGGAACCACTGAGGCCACCGAGAGACTTAAGACCACATGATCTCACCTGCCTAGGCATCCAAGTATCGCGGTGCAAGTAGTGATGTGCCTCTTGATATAAATGACGACAACGTGGGCTGTAGAACCTCGATGATATTGGCGATGGAATTAGTGGTGATAATTGTGGTTCTTTTATGTGTAGGTAAGTAGGTTTAATAACTGTGTAGGTAGGTCATGTAGATACCGACGAGTTTACGATCAAACCTTGACTCCATCATTCCTGATTTTCAGCCCGTCAACATACCTAGATCTCTTGCACGCCACCGCTAGAACGACTGACCCGACAAAGGACCTCTCCTGCCTCCCAACATTCTGTCCGTCAAGACGGTTAGGAAAGCAGCCAATGTCAATATCCGGAATCATCCATTTGGGCCCTGAAATCATTTTCATTTGGAAACGGTCGCTGCCAGGCTATTGAGCTGAAATAGCCTGGTTGTAATAGCGCGAACAGAATATCACGGCTACAAAATGGCAAGCCTGAGATCATGATGCGGATAATGGATAATTTACACATTTAAATGCCTGGCTGCAACAATGACTAGAGTAGGCCACCGCGCGCTAAGGTAAAGATTTGAATGCATGTCGAGCTACTACTAGTAGATTTACAAGTTGTAGCCAATCATACTGCTAATTATCCAGCCGCTGGGGGTCTGGCGCCTGATAGAAGCGATATAATCCTACTTAGGAGCTCAATTAAACATCGAGTCCTCCGTGGCGCAATTGGCTAGCGCGTCTGACTGTTAATCAGGAGGTTGAAAGTTCGAGCCTTTCCGGGGGAGGTTTCAATTTTTGCTCTTTTTGTCCAGCCTTTCCCGGCCGCCGTAGCACATTGGTTATTATATTTCACAAGTCCTTGCTTGATCAATCGGTGTGCTCCAGTGGTGAGTGTTATATGAAAGTAAGGGTTGCACTATTCTTCACCCAGCCTTGGAACAAGTTATGCATATTTAAATACAATACCTATAAGTTATTGAAAGCAAATGCCAGTTGTCAACTAACTGTTAAGACGTCGCTCAGGAATCCTTGGAGTCGAGAATTAACTGCGAATTCTAGAAAAAGGAGAAATAGTATCATTCTTATGAAAGCATCCATTATACACCCCAAAATTCTCACCTTAGCTAACCTCGATGCATTCAGACTCCCATTCTCCGACGAGAGATCCAACTCCTGCTCCCACCGATCGCAACTTCTCTACATCTAATAGGAGATCCTCTTTAGTTAGCTCCGGCCACACGGCCATCCACCTCCCCTTCATCGCAACCTTCGCCGGCCCAGCATCCCACAGACTGTCTGGCACAATGGGACCACGCAACTCTACTGTACTTGAGGCGCTATCCCCAGGCTGCAGAGTCACCAATGAATCTGATTTCGGAGGCATCAGCCTGCTAATCTTGATTGCTTCGATGTGAATTGGCTCTGTAGCCCCAGCCGGTATGACACGTACTAGACCTAGGCCGAGTGCGGCTGGGTCTAGAGGCGAGTTCCATTTCAAGAACGTCACGGGAGCTGATGGGTGTGTGTTCGTGACTGATACCGAGATAGTATGAAGAGAGACTGTAGACTGAGTGATGCGTAGTTGGAGATACTTCAAGAATGACGGTTGTATCATTGTGTATCCTGCCTGTAAATCGAGTGCTCTGTCGATGTGGAGTATTGCGAGGATGATGGTGCCAAGCGCCAAGACGACTGCAACACGCAGGGAAGAACGGCAACGGTGCAGGGTGTCCATATACCAGATAGGCGTCTTGCTTAACTAAGCTCATTCAGATACTGACTCACGCCTTGATCCGATAGTCGGGAAAGATGTTGGTAGCTATTGTTAGCTTGCCGGTTGATTCGCCCGTTAACATGAGATGTTGATTAGATTGACTAGCATGAACCACTTGATGACCTGCCGCCGATGTACATTGAACCAATTACCAGTATTCAGTTATCTCCAAGACATTATGTTTGGAAGAACAGAGGTAATAACAGCTGATTTTTTTTTTTTTTTACTACCTTCCTGAAGCTATATCAAGGCCCGCTGATCCTCTTTGGCGGTCTTGAGTTTCCACCAATCAACAGCTTACTCTAAGCTTTGTTTGATTCCAAGAGGTAGGTGGAGGCTGTTTGAACAATCTCAACATACATTGATCTCTCCTCCATATAATAGCATGCTACACGTAAGCTGTTTCATATATGTGAACCAGGCTAGAGGCCAAGATTTGATATGATGCTCTTGGCATCCCCGGAAAATCTTCATATGCTGCATTTGACTTGTCCTCCAATCAAAACATGATGGGTGCAAGACACCCGGCAATACGAAGACCGTCATCAGAAAGGGAAGGCAATGAGTTATTGTCTATGTTAATAGTTGGCATATAATGACTTCTGCAGCCATCCATGAGTTCTGAGGTAGAAGGCGTTGGAAAACCGTGTTTTCGAAGTGGTCTTGCTACCAATTGCCAATATGAAGGCCACCGCTGTCGCTTCTTGCTTCGCTGCCCTAGCTAATGCGGCCGCAGTCAACCGTAGGGCAGAGTCTCCTCTGGTTGTCGAGATCGAGCAAGTCGGGAACAGCGAAGTCAAGGCTAGCATCACTAACACCGGCAATGTGACCTTGAGGGTATTGAAAGCGGGAAGTATTCTCGATTCATCACCCGTGGAGAAAGTGAAAGTTGCTCAAGGGAGTACGTAGGCTGTGAAATCTCCAAGTTGTGGAAATTGAGCTAACCAGATCGCAGCCAAGGCCGTTCCCTTCACAGGTATTCGAGTCTATGTTCACACAAAGGATCTACAAGACTCAGCATTCCAGACGATCGGAGCCAATGAGACCGCCGAAGTCCAATGGGATACCGCTCACTTCCACGATCTAAGTGTAGGCGGCGACTTTAGTATCAGAACGGAGGGCAGTCTCCAATATGCAGAGGAGGGTAGCAACCAGATCGCCGGACAAGTTCTCTACGGCTCCAATGTCATTCAAGCCAAAGTGGACGGCGTCATGGCTGCGGAGGCTCATAATGCCTTCCATGAGGCTCTGCATGCAAAGCGCATCGTTCTCCAGAGCGACTGTGACAGCGATCAGGCGGCTACAATCAAGGCTGCTCTTAGTGTAGCCCGGACATACGCAGAGGAGGCATCAGCAGCTGCTAGTGCCGGTACTAACCTGCAAGAGTACTTCCACTCGACTAGTAGTTCTACTCAGAGTACCGTTGTGAGTGTGTTCAACAAGATCGCCACCACCGTGGTCAATAGTAGCACAAGCGGTAGCGCGAAGCTCTACTGCACTGATGTCGGTAACTATTGCTCAGACGGTGTTGTTGCCTATACGCAGCCGGGGAGTGACGAATATGTAAGTCATTTTCGAGCTTGTCTTTCCTGCCTGGACTGGACTAAGGGGTAGTGGTAACTATGCGATTACACGGGCAGCTTCTCACGCCTGTCTGATTATGGGTTCATTCATAACGGTACAGCCATTGAATGTCTCCCAAGAGATACTGACGATCGATCTGAACAGATCGTACTGTGCGATTACTGGTTTCTGTTTCCCGCGACTAATAATATCTGCCACGACGCTGATCAGCCATATGTCATCATTCACGAGTCAACACACCTTACTACAGTTAAGGGCACTGACGACGTCTGCTACGGTTACGACGGTTGTGTAACTGCGATCAGCACATCACAGTCGCTCGATAACGCCGATTCGTATGCGCTTTACGCGAACTCGATATATGGCGACTGCTGATAGCTTGGAGGCATGTTGTATGGTCAAGAGAGGCATTCATTTAGACATGAAGCTGGCTTGATGTATATTTAGCATAGCCGATTGGTTTTGTATATGGCTATAGTTAAGCGAAGACCTCTGGTACTAGAGAGAGTCTCCTTACCAGTATCTCAATTGTCCGGATATATTCATGGTCCTACTGGTTAAGACGGAATCACGACTTGAGAAAGATCTGAATATCAGGTTAGACATGGTGGCGAAGTTACCAAAACATGGCATTGTTCCTGCATGAGATCGTCACAAGTCGGCATCATGTGGGCGCCAATTCCAGCTTAAACCCACTTTGTCCCCAACCCCCTTGATGATCTACCGTATTAGCCCTTCTCTATTGGAGTCAACGCCGTTAGAATATTGGCTTGGCTGTTAGTCATGTGGCGTTCTTTGCCTAGTAGAATAGCTAGTTTGTTTGGTCCGTAGTTGGGTTTTCCATGGGTCGGAAGTTATTGCGCATTGTTTTGTGGCGTTTTATTCTTTAAATATCACCAGTGATCCACCTTTAGGGCAATATTCTAACGGCGTTGACTCCAATAGAAAAGGGCTAATACGGTAGCGTCCCACAAGATGCTGTGGAGCTGCCTATTCCGCATCACATCATGTGATCTACATGATGAGCTGATTACCATGACCTGTAGCACTATTAAGATTTCAAAGTCGAGTATTCTGAAAGAAGGCGAGTAAGTCGTTACTGGAAATGCTGTTCTCTAGCTTCTCGAGGGCAACATTCGTGCTAGTTCAACTACTTGCTCCTACATTCGCTGCGAACGGAGCTACGGTTACAGTTTTCGAGAAAGACACGACATCTAACATCGCTATTAACGATGACTTCGACTACTCGAGTCTCTTGTGCCCTCCATCTAGCTTGTCAACGCTCACTACACCTACATATGGGACACGCGGAGCAGTTTTCACGATCTGTTCGTCTATAGACATCAACGCCACTGCCGCTATCATCAGGGATGCGGTCCTAGACTTTAAATCATACTCCTCGTGGAACTCGTTCGTCGTATCCGTGTCCGTTCCGTCGAATGTGACAAAAACACCGCAAGATCTCTACGTGGGCATGCCTAGTAAGTCATTTCCGAAGTGAACATCTACCTGGGAATAGAAAACGTAGCTTAGAGGTTTTCCGTGCCTTCTCATCCCGCATAGGTCATAGTTCGACATAACTAGGACTGACTAGTGCTTATAGTGGTTTTCACAACCTCGGGGTTGATCCCGGCATTAAATACTACCAGCGATGAAATCCTCACCACTATGAACGGTACAGGTGTTGGTGGCGATGGAAAGCCGTATTTTTTGGTGTCTTGGCGGTATAACGACAACTTTGGTGGTATCGCTGAGAGGGCCGAACACCCTGTTGTTATCGTCGATTTGGGAGACGGCTCATCGAGGGTCTTAAGTTATGAGACATATTATGTAGGTTTGGTTACACTACCAATCGCCTTCCTTAAAAGCAATCTGGAGAAGCAGTTTAACGCGCAAGCCGTCGATCTAAAGAACTACGTTGAAGGACACCGGCCATGATCGTGAACTCAATGAAGGGCCAGACCGGTGAAGCCCTATAGGGTCGAACACCCCACGTCAGCAAGAGAGGAGCGCTTGATTGTTCAAGTCCGAAATTGGATTTCAATGGAGACGTTTCGCAATGCTTTGATGGGTTGACCTTGAGGTTCCGCCCGACTATTCGTTGTTTGTTATATTATGAGGGTTGTCCTTCAATGGTCTTGGCCCCCTTCAAGAGAGAGAAAGAGAGAGATGATTTTTAGGCTTCACGATTAGGACTATTGAGCTGCTCTACACGTATAGGTCTATTGAAAGGTCACCGAGAAGCCCTACAGCCATACATTGAGATCTAACATAACTATATTCTAACCTGTTATGGGAGTTTTCCTCATATAATCTCCATACGAGCCGAGCCGTCACTGCCTTTACTCCTTATCAAAAAGTGTGCTCTAAGACAAGAGATAACCGGCCCTACTCCTCAGATTCATCAGAATCGCTGGATGCATCATCATTATCATCAGAGATGTCTTCGTCCTCGTCATCCTGCTCATCGTCTTCTCCATCAGGTGATTCAAGGCCGTAGTCATCATGGTAATCCGACAACTGTTTGATTTGGGTTGTATAGCCCATTTCCTGAAGCTCCTTCTCTAATTTCTAAAATGCAATGTTAGTGCTACAAGTAACTTCATCCGCCTACAGTTTAGAGAAGTCTTACCTCAACCATGACATGTGCACAGCACACTACTATGTTGCTCTTCCGCGGTTCGAATATTGGAAGCAACCAAGTTTTCATTGCCTCCTTGATCTCGTCAACCGTTACAGACCGAACCTTAGCCAGCATCTGGGTGTTATAGTCGGGCCCGAGGCCTCGTACAACACCGGTGATATAATTCTGCATAGCTGCGGTTGACATCGTAGATTGTTCTTCGGCAAGCCCCATGACAAGTTGACTGATTGCGCCTTCAATCATTGGCTTTTCAAACGCCACGGTCCCATTGACCAAAGCGGCAATAGCATCGCGCGCTGCAATAATAGCCTTGGAAGCGGAAGGAGATCGGTATACCTTGAAGTGTAAATAACCGCCATCTAGTTCTTTAGCAAAGTAGACGCCATAGGCAAGTCCATTTCCCCGAACGGCATTCCATAATGTACCCTCCACAGTCTCTAAGTATTGTACTGCTACAAGCAAGGCCGGTACTGCTGGGTCGGTAAAAGACGATAAACCTTTGCCAGAGCTTACGGAATAAGAGCTGTCAATAGTGGTCATTGGAATGATGGTGGCACCGATGGAGCCAGGGTTACGACCTTCGGTGTTAAGAAGAGTGTACGGTTTGACGATGGGCTGTATCTCCTTAGGGGCCGAGGAGAGAGATTTGCACAGTATGTCCCATGTCTTCACGGGCTCGATGACTTTGGATTGAGAGACGTCGACTGTGACGAGTACACGAATATTGTCGGAGGTAAACAGAGCTCGTCGAACCTCTTCAAACCATGCGATAACAGTGTCCGGATCCTTCTGTAGCAATTTCTTGAGACGTTTCATGTACGTAGCCTTAACAAGGGTCCTTTTCGCCGCGAGAAGAGATGATGCTTCGTTATGAAGAGCAATCTCAACCTCGTTGGCCATCACTCTACCATCACGTTTAGCTTCGGGTATGTCGGCAAGCTGTTTAGAAACTCCAGCCTTCAGACGGGCTACATCGAAAATGCTATCGAACATCATAGTGCGGATCCACTCTACAGCTGTAGCGTACTTCTCTGGCTCAACTTGCATGCGGATTAAGAGACTCTCGGAGTCTCCAACTTTCGTACCAGGGTCTAAAGAATAACTGACAGTCTCTTTTTCGAGCTCCATCACGACTTGCTCGAAATCAATGCGCTGGCCATTCCGTGTAATGGGTGTGTTGAAGAAATTGTCATTGAATAGACTTAGGAGTGGCTTAAACTTCGTGGGGACCTTGTTCGTGCCAACATGTACAGCGATATGAACAAAATTTGTTGGGACATCTTCGAACTGGATGAAGAATGGTGCTCCTGCTGATGCACGATCAATCTGCTTCTGAGCTGAGTTTTCGCGTACACCCAACTGGCGAGCCAACCCAGAACGTGCTGTTTGAGACTCAATGAAGTGGATTGATTCAGTTGGAGGGACCGGCCATTTTTCGAGGACTGAGGCTGGAATGTCGACGTCGTTTTGTTTTTTAGCATCTTCCAGTTTCTGCTTAAGCTTCTCAAGTCCTTCGGGTCCTAATTCTCTTTTCCTCTTCTCGACCCGAGCAATCTCATCAGCCTTTTGTTTGTTGGCTAATTCTAATGATGGTTTCCCCAATATGGAGATATGATGAGCGTCGGATATCCATTTCCGTAGGAATGCCTTCCATTGCTCATCTGTCCATTTCTCTAGGGCATCGTATTCACCTAGGCTTGCTAGATCCTTCAACGTCGACCCGTCCCTGGCGCCGAAGAGATAATCAGTAATGATGTTATTAGAATAAAATGATTCGGATTCTTCTGCCTGTGCCTTCACTTGCCGCCGTTCCCGCTGGATACACTCGTTGATGTATGTCATATCCAATGGCTTCGATGCCACCTCTTTAAGCAGCGAAATCAGTCGCTGTTCAACAAACTGGAGCTTCTCTGTAGCAACGCCTGTCGGCTGGAACCAGATAACAGAGTTCGGGCGTGCATCCCACCAGTATGAAATCGAGCTTGCCAGCTCTTCTTTCTCCACCATCGCATTTTCCAAGATAGAAACTGAAGAACCGCATAGATAGGTTAAGAGTACGTTGAGAGCCGTAGTCTCGGCTACGTTGGTACAGTTAGGCCCAAAGAACGCTACCACTATGTCTCCCACGGATTCGTCTTCTTCAGGAAACTCGACGGTCTCGACAACGGTTTCAATAAGCGGGGGTGGCTGTGCGGATTCTATCCATGGTCGACGAAAGGGCGCATCGAGTGGTGGAATATCATTTACGACACTTTCTTCGAAAGAGTCGAGTATCTGGAGAAGATTGCCGTGATCTACTTCGCCAACGATAATGATGCACATATTTCGTGGCTGGTACATGGTCCGGTGGAAGTCTCTGATCTTTTCGGGTGTTAAAACACGAAGAGCCTCCATCATACCCCCAGTCTCATATCGAAATCCCACGTTTTCAGGGTAAAGCAATAGTCGAGCTTTGATATCCATGAGCTCCGCGCCGGTGTACTGCACCGCTTGCATTTCAGAGTATACGACACCCGCATCATTTCCCTCGCCATCAACATGGTGCACTTCAGTTAAACATGCCGCGTCAGTGATAGTAGGAACGACTAGATGTTCGAGATAAACAGGTAGCGTTTGTGCAAAGCCCTCCCAGCCAGCTGTTTCCAGTGTGTAAGCGGTGTGGTCGGTAGCAGTCCAGGCATTGGTACTTCCATAAGCCCGGGAGGCCAGCTTGTCTAATAGCCCCTTATAGCGGTAGCTTTTAGAGCCCATGAAAACCAGATGCTCGAGAGTATGTGGCGCGCCCGAGTCATCAAATATTTCAGTGGCTAGGGTGAAATATCCGTTTATCTTGGGACCTTTCCTGTCGGCCACGATAACTTGCATACCGCTGCGCTCTGATTCATATTGGGTGATGGTAGTAGGTGCATAATTGGTCTCGAAACTTTGGAGCTTTCGGAAGCGCACACTAGAGCCCTGGGAACCCATGATATGAGAAGAAAGGCGTGAGAATGGTCTGGATCTGGTCTCTGATTAGCAGGATGACCGATACAGTGCACAGCACGCACAAAGAGGGACAAGTTGGTTTGAGTAACCCATGGCGAACATGTTATACGGGTGTGAACGGCACAACCGGTGGCATCGTGCGTATGCAGAAATGATTAGGTGTATGTAACAGGGTTCAGGGTAGATACTAGAGTTTCATTAACCCCCCCGACATGTCAGACGGCACTTGCTTGACACCGTAAGATGGTATACATTACGGCCATCATGAGTCATGGCACAAGTCCTTGGGATGGCAGAAGCCTCACTTCAAGAGACGAGGAGGATGGGCATACCCAATGTGATTGTTGAGAAATGGATAAAACACGGCGAGGGCGGCAATGAAAGCAGCGAATATACCAGTCCGCGTTGACAACAGACCAGACATGGCGATGGAGGCAGATCTAAACGCAGATATTGATTCTGTTCACTCCATTGAGATAAGAGGACGGCTCGGTCTAGAAGGGCCAACGTCACGCTAGCACGGGTTTCCGCCAAAAGCAGATCCCGACGATGGTACTGGATACATGAAAACCGGGCTCTTTGAGCCAAATGCTGACATACCTAAAGCAGAGCAGTGGCACGACCAGGGGCCAATGAGGCCAAGATGACGAAGATAAGGCGCCGAGGACCGCAACCCGCCTGAAGGTATTCAGCGTGGCGAATGTGGGACGACAGGTGAAGCCGGGTAGCTAGCTGCGCGCATCTGCTAACAATACGATCGCGGGGTGGGGATAACGTAGGCGGTGAAGTGGTTTATATAGTTCGGAGGATTTGAAGGTTATAGATAGTAAGGTATGAAAGATGTTGAGATCGGTCTCGGAGGCCAAAACAAGAGTATAAACTCGATGACAAAGACTAGACGAAAGAAGGGGGCAAGTGAGGATGAAACTATTGGAGATACTATGAAGCATCTAAAAATATACTCGTTCATACACTACCGACGAACAAGATGGTAGCGACGGTGAAAATATTGACTTAGCTCTGAAAGATAAATACTTTATGCTATTTACTTTTTTTCAGCTACAAAACAGATAGGATATTACCCAACACTGAACCCCGCGATGTACTACCCTACCACCTGCATACCGCGACCCTAGTTGCTGCTACCCCGCTGCATCCCTTGATTCAGGGAGGGAAGGGACCTAATACAAGGTCCTCAATTCGACGCCTATGATTGGTGAAATCCTGCAGGCGCCTAACTAAACTGTATGTCCCTAGTTAATCGATAAGCGAGCAGTAAACAGGCGCCGCCTGAAGCATATCTGGCCCGAGCTCCAATTGCAGGTGCGTACCTAAACGTAATGACATGTGGGGTGACTTACTTTGAAGCTATCATGGCCCGAATGTACCATGCATCATACATACCCCCTACTGTCTGCGAAATTCGAACCGCACTTCCGTTATTACTAGCCGACGTGTCAAATCGCTCAACCCGATTATAATCATATTGAGGAACACTCCCGTCTCCGCTGCGTGCGTGCGTCCTAGGCTTTATTCCCAATGTACAAGCGACTCGGCTGATGTATAGCGGGTTACCAACACCAGCGCTACGTGAACTGGATTCCTGAAGCTATGACGAGTGTCGAAGGGGGCCATATTGGCCCCGCCTTGGTTGGATTCTCTTTACACGGCATTTTCCCCGAAGACGACGTGTCGTCAAGGCAGATACAAGTCGACGATCTAGCTCCCGCACTCGAGTCTTTAGCTGCCGCCAAATCGAAGCTCGAGGTGTGTTGGATTGTCTCGTCGAGGGCTTCCAAAGTTAACTTTGTCTTTGACAGGCTGAGATCCACATTATCAACGAGGAAACCGCATCGGATGTGAGCCAGTGGGTTGCGAATGCGAAATCGCTGGAAGCTGACATCAGCCGAACGCGTAACTGGGCGAACGAAATCGTACGGAGGTCGGAAGCACCAGATGTATCTGGCAAGACTATACGGGAGGCTGCGGAAAAAGTAGATTTTCTCGGCCAGGAGTCTGCGTACAATAATCAGCTCTACAATGCTCTGACGAGCATCAAACGCGTTAGCCAGCTCTTAGACGAGGTCGAGCTAGCGCGAGATGAAAGACGCATACTACAATCGCTTCATCTCCTTGAGGGTAAGATCTGCGCTACGCAACTAGCACGCGACTTGCTGATTTGTTTAGAGTCATGGGCTGCCCTAGACAGTATTTCTGTTAGTAAATCATGTCGGGTCATGAAGCTCCTAGACATCCGGGCCTTCGAGCTCAAATCTGCTGTACATGATGTGTTGGACCATGTATGGAGCTCCCTCGTGCGGATAGATGCTTCTACTGGCCAAGTAGCTATTTTCAGTTCGAGGGAAGGTAAGTCCAAATACCACCAATGGTCCTTGTTGGTATGACTGACTCTCCTCATATAGATGAACAAATGAGTCTTGCCGATGCAATTATCGGACTCAAAGCTTACAAGGAGGTTGACCAAAGGATGGCGGCACTCTGGAAAGCTCTAGATCAAGTTTTGATATGCCCGAGGACTGTTCCCCAGCATGAAGCTATGCCTACCTTTCGGGTAGAGAGTGTAAGCCATCTTTTATCTGATACGGGAATCATGCTAACATATATAGTCAACTTTGACATTGGCTGGCAAAGCGGACAACACGGTTCCATCTCTTTTCCAGGATCTAGAAATTGTCCTAGAATACCTTTCGGAGCGTTTACCAGAAGAGTTGGTCTCTTCCTTATCAAACGTTATGATGCCTGATCTCATACCTCGTATTATCACTTCTTGGCTGGAACCCGCCGTCCCGACATCTTTAAAAGACATGGATGAGTTTCAGAAGATCATTCACGCTACCAGAGCATTCTATGACCGCCTCAAGGCCCTTAATTTCTCGAAACTCGAAGATTTACAAGAATGGGTGCAAACTGTTCCCCGGGTGTGGCTTGCCAAGTGCAGGGAGACAGCTTTAGAATCAATACGAACAAAACTCACTCAAGGGTTGGGTGATCCGAAAGAGATTGAACGAGTTGAAACCCAAACTGTATCCCACGAGGAAGGGCAAAGACTTGCTACCAACACTGGTGTCCCCGCTAATGGCGACGCATGGGACGCAGCATGGGATGACAGCGAAGCTATTAACAAGAACCAAGATCAGCCGAAACAATTGAAAGAGGAAGATGACGGCGATGACGGTGCTGATGCCTGGGGCTGGGGTGACGAAGCTGACGATAACGAGATGAATACTACAAGTGTCGATGCAAATACCAAAGAGGCTGGGCCAGTCGAGGAAGAAGATCCTGCAGCAGCGTGGGGTTGGGGAGACGAAGAAGATGCAACTGAGACAGCCAAAGGAGGCATCACAAATCCTTCGACACAGACCCAGGAGTTGACACTCAAGGAAACTTACAATATATCTTCAATGCCTGAACCTGTTATTGCGCTCATATTGGCTATATTAGAGGACGGTGTCTTTTTAGTTAGGTATGTTCATTAGCTGTCTAATGTTACTCTTAACTAACACTAACCTGGTATAGCTGCGAAGAGAACCCAATGGCCCCTGCTGCCGCTGGCTTGTTCTCTCTGCCAACGCTGGTATTAGCCATGTTCAGAGCTGTATCTCCGCATTTCTACGCTTCGGATGCCGGCGGCAACATGTAAGTCAGGTCTTTACTTCTCGGTCTGCTCTATGGATCTGACACGGTAAAAGGTTTCTCTACAATGACGCCACATACCTTTCTGAACGCCTTTCTGAAATTGCCAAAGTCTGGAAAGCTAGGGACGACCTAGTGCCTCGGGCGAAGTCTATGCTTCGACTAGACAACGATGTAAAGACATTACAATTGTTCGCCACTCGTGCCTATTCTTCTGAGATGACTACTTGCCGCACCGTTCTGCGCGATCTGCTTGGAGGCTCTCAAAGTCTACTTCAGCAAGATGCTCTGGGGTCTTCTGAATTAGAGTCCCAAGTTGATAATGCCATAGCCTATGTCCGCACAACTGCCGCGTCCTGGTCTAAAATCCTAGCCAGATCTGCCTGGAGCCAGGCCGTGGGTTCTTTAGTGGACACCATTGCCTCGAAGCTTGTTACCGACGTGATGGATCTCCCTGGCATTGGTCAAGACGACGCATACAATATTGCTAGTCTGATCGCACGAATTACGGAGCTAGACGATTTATTCCTCCCTCCTGGGGCTGACAAGAATGCTATACCATCTACATCACAATATGCTAGCAGTTGGCTGCGACTCAAATATCTTAGCGAAGTGTTGCAGAGCAACCTTCAAGATGTCAAGTTCCTATGGATGGAAAGCGAACTTAGCCTTTATTTTACCGTCGATGAGGTTGTAGACCTAATTGGGCTCAGTTTTGTGGACAATGCACGAACCAGGGAGGTTGTCCGGGAAATTGAGGGGCGACCTCACCCTCGCGGCTCTTAATGGATGTAAGAAGCTTCTAAAAATGAGGTGCTGCTGAATCGATGTACATTACAGGCTATTTCAGCTCATATGAAAGGAGTAGACGGCATAAACTATCACGGACCAATTCTTGAGAAGTGCCTAGACTCGCAAATGAAAACCTACGCTTCCATCTTCCTCCGCCCATCGATTCTTTCGCGAATATTGATGTATGCAGTCTGCGCCATCCGCTTGACTACTTATTTAACGGGAGCATTTTCCCTAGGAACCATGAGACGTACCTGAATACACGCGATTCTAGTAGACGAAGGCCTTCGGCTGCCGACCCTCTCCAACTAGCAGTGTAGGTTCAGCCAGCGCGCTGTTTTGTCTTCATCAGCGCGTGCTCCGCTTGGAAATATGTCTCCTATATCAATCAAGATACAAATGCTTTCTATGATATCGTAAAGGCTTGATCGGAATATCACAAAACAGTCGATCTTAAAGCGCAGTATATCAGAAATTCAATAAGCTGCCGTCGTTCATTAGACAGGTAGAAGAAAATGTGAAGATCTTATCTCCAACTGCTCAAGAGATATTCACCCCTAACCCCTGCCTGTTTTGTTGAAACTCGGCAGCAGCCGAAATCAACCCTACACACACACGTCATGAAACGTCTAACCTTCTCGATCACCAGCCAAGCCGTCTGTCATCTGAAATAAAAGGGAAACAATCTCCTGCAGACTGAACCCAACTTCATCGCATTCCGAGATCTCTGTCAATCTCAGGTTTTCCCTTGTGTGCCATAATCGTCGCTCTTTTTCCGGATACTACGGACGGCATGACAGATCTGCGACGAGCAGCGCTTCGTTTTCCCCGCGGCGCCCAGGCGGCTGAGGTTTCAGCGCTGCCGCATCACGTAATACAGCCATGCCGCGCGAGGATCATCGCGCAAACCTGCTCTCGTGAATGTTTGGGTCGCGACACTATTGAGACGGCGTGTTGTGAAGCGTGGGTGTAAATGAGTAGAGGGATGGGTGGATAGTTGGTTGGATATAAAGGCGTTGGGAGATCCCGTCAACTTGCCAACCACTTCTAATATCGCATCAAGCACAGTCAACTCTCGAACTACTCATCCACTCGCTCGGCTAGTCCGATCTCTCTCTTTTACACGCTCTTTATTTTAATCCTGATATAGCGGCCCGGTGTCGTCATTCGCTTCTAAGCTTGTCAAACACTCATTAGAGTCTTTCGCTTTATATAAACGCCACAATGGTTCGCATCAGCATCCTCGCTACCTTCACTTGTAAGTGATGCTCTCTCGGCCTCATTATTCTGGCCTATACCTCCGTTACCCCATTCTTGATTCCGAGACTATTTAAGTTATAGAGAAACTAACTTACTCACTCCAGTCGCCCTCACCGCGCTTGCGTTGAGCCCTAATAACGCAGGGGCCCGCGATGTCGGCAACGGACAAGGCGCACAGTTCACTACGGGCGGATGCGTCAACGACGCGGACTGCCAGTCGGCGTGTTGCGCGGGCGGTGCCACGGCTGCCGATGGCAGCGGCGGCGAGGTAGGCATCTGCAGTGCCGAGGCCGCGTCTCTCCAGAACGGCAAGACGGGCTGTGGCTTCGTCGACCCTAATGCGGACGCTACGATCGCGGCCGCTGAGGCTCAGGTCGAGAAGCAAGGCTTCTAGGGGGAGAGTGGGACAGGGGTATCCGGGGTGATAGGGGTGATAGGGGTTGGGCATGAGGATGGGGATAGAAGGGGCCATGAACAGAAATGACATGGAAAGGGAGCGTAGGTAGCTATGAGTACAATTGAGAGTCTCTTGCTACGAATAACTATCTTCGATCAAGATTCTACGGGCATGTCTCGTGAACAGATCCGTAAGTCCGAAGATATGGCTCATGCCAGGAATCCACCTTCTCCGGGACGACACGCGTAACATATGCCATCTCTAGCCATTACCCAACATGCAAGAGCTGGTGGGTCATACTATCTATTGCGCCAGTTATGAAATCTACCTCTCTCTCCCCACTATTCACAGCAGACGTATGATACGGAGATGAGAAGGCAGGGCATCCATCTATCCATCTGAACAGCCCCCTTTTCGACAAGATAGAATAGTATTCTCTCATAGTTAGATCCATCATAACATAGGAAGCCTGCGGTCCCATGTCAATCATGGCAAAATCCCACGTTTTACTATTAGATTCAACTCCGCGCGTAGACACGCGTACACCTGTAGGTGCCAACTCTCTCGGGATGGGGACTGCATTCCAACCAACTTAACTTGTTCAGGGGCGCCATTCTTCAAATATCGTTGCACAGAGCCAGAAGACCAGGAACATAGGTAGAGGCCTCTCTTGACTAACAACGAAGGCGTTAGTGTGACAGTTCCTACATAATACGCTATGCTCTTCATCAGATAGCACAAAACACCACTCCCCGACTCCTTGTGATGAGTGTACGCTATGGATGATATTAAAATCCTAGACTGACACCATCCCAGCTTC
This sequence comes from Xylaria sp. FL0064, assembly GCA_022593225.1. Lineage (NCBI taxonomy): Eukaryota > Fungi > Ascomycota > Sordariomycetes > Xylariales > Xylariaceae > Xylaria > Xylaria sp. FL0064. The sequence continues at coordinate 4,528 of JAJKLE010000004.1, read as the reverse complement.
CCGTCAACTGGTCCCCTTCCTTCCTGCCACGTTCTCCCACACGCCGGTTCTACCAACTCTCCACGCAAGAGATGAACGTGCCAAACAGGGAGCCAGCCTGATTCTCGCCCACCCCCCAGCTATTCGGGACGCAATCAGTACATGCAGAACAGAGGATCCCAGCCTTGTCTCTATCGGCTGCAAGTAAGCAAGCATCTGTAAGTCCCCGGTCTAGAACCCTTTGTACCTAAACGTACATTTTCCTGCGTCCAAAGGTTTTTATCGAGCCGAAATACCCGGGCACCTAAGCCCCTAAATGACGATATCGATTTCGAAGAGTATAGGCTCCCGTCAACCTAGATATGTAGAAACTGAATGCTCAGCTAAAGTGCTTGGGTGTGGAAAGGCATAGAGGAACGTGCTTGTACCATTATATTCTCCGAAGTACTTGTCTGAAAACAGAGCTGGTAATAAGACCCTGTTCCTGTCACTCTGTTGAGGGCATAGATGCAAAAGGCCGGTTTTTATAAATTTTATAAATATAAAAAATAAATAATAAAAATATAATAATATATTTATTTAAATTATTAATCATGCCACGCCCCACCATTAATTAAACTTATTAAAGTTTATAAATTAAAATTAATATTAATTATTTAATTAATTATATTATTCAAATAATTATTTTTTTATATTTCTTTAATAAATTTATTAGAAAAAATATTTATATTATTAAAATTAAACTTTAAAAATAAAAAATAATATTTAAAAAATATTTAATTATTTTAAGAATTATTTTTTTATTAAAATAATAATAATTATATAATATTTTAATATTATATATATAATTTTTTAAAATTATATTATAAATTATAATAATAAATTAAAATTAAAATTTATTAAAAAAAAAACTATTTATAATTATATTAATTATAAAAATTTATTTTTTAATTTTAGTTTTTTAATTATTAATAAATATTAAATTTTTAATAAACTTTTATAAAAAATTAAATAAATTATTTTTTTAAAATAATTTATATATAATATATATATATAAAATTTAACTTTATTAATATTTTTTAAAATATTTAAATTTTAAATTTTTATTATTATTATTTAATTATTATTATTAAAATAATCTTTTATTATGTTTATTTTACTATAAATATTATATTATTTATTTCTTTTAACTTTATAAAGTTATAAAAATAATTTTCTTTAATAATAATATATTATATTATATGTTATAAATATTATTAATTAATTAAAATAAATATTATATTATTAAAATATTTTTATATTTTAATTATAATTTAATATTAAAATAATTAAATATATTAATTATTAAGATATATAATTATTTTATAAATAAAATAAACTTTTAAATATTTTTATTTTTTAATTATAAAAATAAAAAATATTAATAAATATATTTGTTGATTATATATAAATTATAATTTATATAATAATAATTTAAACTTTATAAAACAAAACGTTTTATTTATTTTATTTATAATTTATTTTATTATATATATATATATATATATATTATTATTAAAATTAAATAATAATTATAAAAAATATTTTTTAAATTATTTATTTAATAATATAATATTTTTTAAATAATAAATATTAAATTCTTATTAAATATTTAAGTTTTAAGATTAATAAAACTGAAAATAAATATAAAGATTATTTATTAAAATATTTTAATAATTAAATTTAAATTAAATTTAATTAATAATATAAATTAATAATTATTTTTTTTATAATTTAAAATCTTTTTATAAATTTATAAAGATTATATATAAAATTCTAAATAATATATTAATTTTTATAATATTAAATCAAAATTATTATATAAAAAAATAAAAATAAATTATAATAAATTAAATTAATTTTATTATAAATATTAATTAATAAAATAATAATAAAGATTTTTTAATTTTAATTTTTAAATAACTTTTATAAATTTTCTTTTTAAATTATAAATATTATTTTTTTAATAGTTTTTTAATTTCTTTTTATAAAATTAAAAAAAAAAGAATAATATAATAATTAATTTTATAAATAAAAATATATATAAAATAAAATAAAATAATATTAATATTTTAATTAAAAAAATAATTTTATTTCATTATTTTTTTAATTAAATTTATATTATTATAATAAAATAATTAAATTTTAAAATTAATTTAATAAATTTATTATATAATAAAAATAAAAATAATATTTAAATATTTAAAAAGAATATTATATAAAATTATAATATATTTTTTTAATATATCTAATATAAATTATAATATATTTATATTAATAATATTTTAATTTTAAATAATTTTAATTAAATTAAAATAATAAAAAATAATTATAGATTATATAAAAAGATTTAAAATAAAAGAATATTATAAAATTATATAAAAGAATTAAAAGAATTATAATAATCTTTTTAAAAAAAGAATATTATAATTTTAATATTAAATATTAAATAAATAACTTTAAAAAAAATTAAGTTTTTTTAATTATTTTTAAAGTTATTATTATAAAATAATTATGGCCTAATCAGGTGAGAAGATATAAAAAAAAAGCTAATATTTTTTTAGCTTGCTCTAGGTTATTAAGAGGTTATATGCTGGCTTATCTAGCTTATAATAATCTAGGCTTATTAAACTTTTATTTTTTATTATTTATTATATCTATATAATTTTATAATTCTTTTATATTTAATTATTGATTTTATTTTAAATTTTATTTTAATATTTATAATTATTTAAAAATAATTATTATATTTAATAATATTTAATATAATAATAAAAATATTAATAAAGATTTTTTTATAAATTATTTATTATTAATTTTATTATTATTTATAAATTAAAGATTTTTATGTATATTTTATATATTTCTTAATTAATATAAAAGATTAAATAATAATTAATTTATAAAATAAATATATTAAAGAATATTTTAATAGATTATAAATATTAATATATTTAAATAATAAACTTTAATTATAATTAATTAATTATTATTAATTAAAAATATTATTATAATATAAATAAATAATAATAATTTAAATAATAAATTAAATAAAAAAATAATATTAATATTAATATTTTTATTTAAATGAATTATATTTATTTTAAACATAATCTTTTAAAAAATATATATATTAATTATAATAATAATTATATAAATATTATAAAATTAAAAAATAATAATAATAATAATAATAATTATTTTATAAATATTTATTTTTATAATATTTTAATTAATAGAAATAAAAAACTAAAAAAAATAAAAAGAATAAAAAAATAAATTATTATAATTAGTTTATTAAAAACTAAAGGTTTTAAACTTATATTTCTTAAACTATATAATAAGTTTATAAATATAGAAATATTTTTAATATTAATAAAATTTTATTTAAAATAATATAAATTAATAATTAAAAAACACTATTAAAAATAATAATAATTCTTTAATTTTTAATAAAAAAATATTTAAATAATTTTAATTAATTTTAAAGAATTATTTAAAATCTTTTATATTAAATAAAATTAAATAAAAAATTTAAAATATTTTTATTAATTATAAAGATTTTAAAAAAATAAATAAAGACATTATTTATAAATATTAAAAAAAAAATATATTAAGAAATAATTTTATTATTTAAAATAAATTAAAAATATAATAAATTATATTATAAAGTTTAAATAATTAATAATTATTCTAAAATTATTAAAATATATATTGTTTTATTTCTTTTATATAAAATTAAAAATATAAATTAAAAATAGATTTTATGAAATAAATAGACTTAAAAAAAATTAATAAATATATTAATATAATTATTTAATAAATATTTAAAAAAGAGAATTATTATAATTAAAAAAAGCAATTTTTAAAAAAATATAAAATGAAGGTTTAAATAAATAAATAAAATCAAAAAATAATTATTTAAAAATATATTTTAGGTTAAATATTTTAATTATAAAAAGAAATTTTTTATTTATTATATTATTTTAAAAGAAAAATAATAAAATGAATTATTAAAAAGATTATAAATAATAAAAGTTTAAAAAAATAAAGAAAATAATAATTAATTAAAAAATAATGTATTTTTAAAATAAAAATATAGAATTATTATTTTAAATTAAATAAATAGTTTTATATTTAATAAAATAAAATATTTAATTTATAGAAAATTAAAAAAGAATATATATATAAATATTATTTAAAAATTAAATAATCTTTAAAATAAATTATAAAAGAATATATAGATTATAAAAGTAATTAGAATTATATAATATATAATTTTAAAAAATAATTTAATTAAAAATAAAAGATTATTAATAATAATAAATTAATATTATTAATAATTTTAAATAATTTTAAAAAAGTTTTTATAGTTAAGTTTAAAATATAATTTAAAAATAAACTTTATTTTAAAAAATAAAATTATAAATATAATTAATATTATTATAATATAAATTATAAATAGTTTAAAAAATTAATTTTTAAGAGAATTTAAAAAAATAAAAAATAA